>OX422212.1:598002333-599455667 GCA_949130495.1 Sambucus nigra | reverse complement strand
ATGAAGTTATCTGAGCAGAGGTCACTATGTCTCCTCATACCGAGAGTATTCTCAACTACTCTTACCAAACTGCAAGAGCACAAACAGACATAGATGAGAGAGAGAGAGAGAGAGATAAGAGGGAGAGAGGTGACTGGCCGTTATTTCGAAACTTAACACGGGCAACAATAGCAACAAAAACTCTTTTAATGGGGAAGACCATCTTATGCCACAACACCATCACCTGTACTCTCACTTTCGTCCTCAAATTCCTTGCGAGTCCACTCGCTAGTGACCTTAACCCCGCATGAAGACACACGTCGGTTATCTATGTACCTATCGTCCATAAACATGAGCTGCAAAAATGAAAAACTTGCACACCCACTGCATCTAACACATTAAACCAAAAAATATGTTAAAAGTGCCAATCAGACATCAATGAATCGAGATATAAAATAAATGTCAACATTAAATTATTAATGCAAAAAATAGTCACTACATGGTTAAATATTAAAATACATAAGTTAATGAAGTTCTATTTAAGAAAAAAATGTATCAAACTTCTAGACAAATACATGTTCAAAAATTGAATCTGCAAAAATATCAAACTGGAAAGCTTCGACCTGAACAAACTATTACAACCCATTTACAAAATATTATAACCGACCTTCACATCCAAAGATATAATTCAACTATACTCATTTACAAATTATTATAACCCACAACACATATACCCATTTACATTCCATGACCAGTCCAAAGTGACAGACCCAAAACGATAACTGCCCGGAGTACTCAACCCAAAACGCTTGAACGGTAGTTCTCCTAAAACATGAAAAAGCCAGAGATCTACTGTTTGTGCTGAAGTGAAAAAAAATGCTTGATATGTTTGTGCCGGAGTGAAAAAACTCAAGACGGAGTTCATTTTCATGGGGGCTAAAAATACACATACCGGAATTTGTTGTCACAGGGGGCAAAAACAGACTTGCCAGAGTTCATTAACACTAAGAGTAAATAGAGAATATATAACACAGTATGAGAAACAAACAAACTAAAGCTAAACATATCACCTGTGTGAACTACCTGCTGCGATTGAGAAGGTGGAGGGTTGATAACTCGACACTCAGCAATGGAATTGATGTTGCAGAGGTGAGAGAGAGTAACTTATTATCTTGCTAAGGGAAAGGAAATGGGTTTTAAAATTTCAAAATGGGATAGTTGGTGTAGTTAATGGAGATATGGGTGGGTCTGCCGCCTGATGATGTTGATTTTAATTTTCAGTGGTAACCTCGAGCCTTGTGCTCTGATTGGAAGGTCCTCCTCGAGCCTTGTGCTCTGATTTGCTCCAACTGGGTTATAACCATTTTGTTAACCGGTGAAGATTATTCTAAACCGTAACATGCCAACTCACCAAACTTAATCTCAACCTTCTATTTTTGCTTTGTTGGCTTTGATCTGGACCGTCAAATGTCCTTCCATTTTATGAACAGTGAAAAGACCCTTACTCCTTATATATATATATATATATATATATATATATATATTATAAATGAGGTTCGAGTAATATTATAAGGGTACCTACCGTATAAATTATAACAAAAACTATAAAGAGCCCACGACTATAGTTTGGTACTAATCCGAGGGTGGAAATGTTATAACCATTCAAAATGGAACCTCAACTACTCTCTCTCTCTCTCTCTCTCTCTCTCTCTCTCTCTCTCTCTCTCTCTCGTGACCTCTGATCTCCCCTCTCTCTCTCGGCTACCCTCAACTACTTTTATGTGGCAAAGTAGTGGTTTTGATAATACGCTGTGGTGGAAGGTGTGGTGACAATGGTCAGTGATCGTATAAGTTTGGATCGACGGTGGTGGAGGAACTTTGTATGGTTGGAGGTTAGGGTTTATAATTTGTGGATTTGTTTGGGAAATGGATGGTGAAATCCTAGACCTGGGTTGATTTGGATCTTGGATGGAAAGATTATGAAAACGGATTGGATTATGGATTTGGGGTTAATTTGGTAGGACAGACTTATCAAAGATGGAAGAGGCGAAGCCGCACACCGAGGGAGGGTGGCGTTGTTGTCGGCAACGTCTCGCGTTGGCGGGCAGGGGTCGCGATGACCAGTAAGCCTTTTTTAGGGGTTTTGATGGGGTGGCTGGGAACCGTAATGGGGTCGCCACCCCATGTTGTCTTTTTGGCCACCATGTAGAGATGGTGGTGGGAATGGATAGGGTTCTTTTGGGTTAGTAAAGGGGTGGAATGAGCGGAATTGGTGGTGGTGAGATTAGGGTTTTGTGCGTCTATGGGGGCAGAGTGAGGGCGGCTCATGGATGCGTCGGGTGGAGGAAGGAGAGCATCAAGAGTGTTAAATTGCGCTATGAGGCAGTTTAAAACCTCCTCAAGTCTATTGGTGCGTGAATCAATGGGGCCAAACCTCTTTTTAGTTCCCATTTGCTATTGTCTACGATTTATTATACAACAACAAGAAGTGGAGCCAACGAGGCTATGATACCAATTTACGTAAATGAACGTCAAATGAAAAGTAAGAAGAAGATTTAACTCTCGTCTCAACTCTCTCTTAAAATCTCAAAATAAATGAATGCCTCAAATGAGGCTATAAGAGGAGTATTTATAGGGAAATGTGGAAGGATCTAACTTAGGCTACAAAAAAAGTACTTAATTACTTCTATTCCCTTACTAGCCTTTAATACGTCCCCCCTATAATACTAAGCAAAATAACTAATAAAAAAGAAAAAAATAATAGAGAAAATAACCAAAATTCCACTATGTACTAAAATGACTAAAAATGGCCTATAAGCCTCATAGTTCACATCACAAACTCAAAGGGTAATCTTCGAACCCAAACGATGATTAAGTTTTTTTTTAAAAAAAAAAATTTGTAGTGAAGTATAGGAATATAAGAACAACTCCATATCATTTTTCTTTTTAAAATTCATAATATCAACTTTTGGAATTGTTGTATTAGTGTAATGTATAATTTATTGGATTACTTTGGATAATAATATGGAGGTGTGAATGTTTCTACATTCATTAGCTCGAATGTTTATAATGATCGTTGTTATTCATTGTACTTGAATTATCTATGAAAATACTGCATTTGGCCAAACCACAAAGCAAAGTTGTAGGCTTTCTTCTGTAATTTATTATATAGATTCTCTCAAATTTTATTCGTATATTTTATGCTTCATTCTCTATAAAATATATTCGAACGTGCTAGTTAATAGGACTTACTTAGATATTAAGTGCACAAATGTTATACAAAATTATAGTTTAAGTATACAATTGTGCAAACAAGCCATAAATTCACAATTCATGTGAATGATAGATGTTTGATGTTAAAAAAGTGAGTGGTGTTCTTTTCGTGAGTACATTTTAATAAGTAGATTGAAATGAATTTTAAAGGAACACAACTTAAAAGAGTGATTTTACAATACATCCATATATTAGTTCTAAAGAATAGTCATATGTTTGGGCTTTCCATAATTAATTACAACCTTACCGACACAATAAATATTACATGTTTTCAATAAATTTTAGTTATTAGTTTTCGTAATCTAATCTTAAAAGAACTAATTAGAGTTGGCCTTAGGAATATTATTTTACTTAAACATTGACTTATTCACATTTAATTATGATACATAATGATATATTTTCTTTTGATTCTCATTACGTGTCAAACATTCAAATCGAAACATATGGACAAAAGTTGGATTAATTTACCAAGAAACTTGGTGGAATTTTTACAAGGCATTGAGAACTTTTTAAACTTTGCTTATAGGAGTAAGCGTCCTAACTCTGTCATCTACTGTCCATGTAAAGTATTTTTTAATCATTACTGTAGATCAAGAAAAATTGTGAAATGACATATAGTTGTTGAAGAATTCCTACAAAGGTATACAAAATGGACTTATCATGAAGAATATTATATTTCTTTGCATCAAAATCGATAACAAGAAGAAACTGACATATCGATGAATTCCAATATGAGGGATGATATGGAGGAAATGGTACACAATGAAATAGTAATTCCATGTATGAAGGATATAAATGGGCGTGATGAAGTAAAGTTAAGATTTATAAAACTAATTGAAGATGCTCAGAGAGTGAGTTATACTCAAACTATAAAAAATTTATCAAACTCTAATTTGGTGTTCAACTTTTGTACATGAAGGTGCTTTGTGGGTGGACGGAAAAGTCTTGTGGCTAGAAGAATAAGTCTAACATGATGTTGTTGGAGTTGTTAAATTAGGAATTTCTAAGAATGTCAATATACTAAAAAAATATTATAAAGCTAATAAGATAACTTTAGACTTGGGATTCAAGTACAAAGCATGGGATGCATACCCTAATAGTTTATGTTGTTTCACAACGAGTGTGTAAATTTTGACAAGTGTGATATTTGTTGTAAATTAACATATAATAATTTTTGTGATCGTAATAATAAAAAATACCCGCAAAATAAGTAACATATTTACATTGAACCCTAGACTACAGAGATTATATATGCCATCTAAGACTGCCTCACTTATGAAATGGATCGCAAAGGAATGCCTAAACGATGGTGCATTGAGGCATCCTGCCCACTTTATTGAGTGGAAATCGAGTATAAAAATGATGATATCGTAAAAACAAAAAACAATGAGGTTGAGAATGAGATGAGAAGAGCATATATTAAATGGGACTCAACTAGAAGAAAATATAATTGGAGGAAAAAGTATATTTTTTGAGCTTCCACATTAGGAGTTTAATCACATTCGAAAAAATCTTGATGTAATGCACATTGAGAAGAATGTATATTACAATTTACTCTTCACATTGTTGAGTATTCAAGGAAAATCCAAAGATTACTTAAAGGATAGCAAGGATATTGAATTAATGAGATTCATAAAAGCCTCACACCCTTAACCACGTGGTTTTGGTAAAATGTACTTACCCATTACATGTTTCACAATGGATAAGAAAGACAAAGATATTATTGTAGTGTATTGAAGGGTCTCAAAGTTCTAAATGGTTATTCTTTAGATATTTCAAGGTGCGTGAACTTAAAAGAGAGGAATGTCTGGGGTTTGAAAAGTCATGATAGTCATATTCTAATGTAACAACTACTCCCTCTAATTGTACACAAAGCATTACCTATGAATGTTATTAAAGCTCTAGTTTGACAAATTTATTTAGGCAGCTGTGCTCCAAATCAACAAGCTGTCCGATTTAGAGAAAATTCAAGGTCACATTGTCATTACGCTTTGTGGTCTTGAAAAAATATTTTCGCCCACCTTCTTCGACATAATGGAGCACTTGCCTATACATTTAGCAAAAGAGACATTAATTTCCAGGAAAATTCAAATTTTATGGATGAACCTGATAGAGAGGTATATATACATTCTTAAGTAGTTTAATTATATATTTTCTTATTTATTATGTATTAATTATTTAATTATAATGATGCGCTCATTGCTATCTACTCACACTAAAACTTTATGTGCCTAATTGTTCTCATCCTGGGGCCTCTATTGCCAATGGATACCTCATGGAAGATTGCATGAAATTTTGTGCAAGGTACTTGAATGATGTGTAAACCAAGTCAAGTCGACTGATCAGGAAATTTGATGGAGATGACCAATTAGGTTGTTCTAGGGTAAAATAGAAACGTTTTCTCATGGATGATATCACAGGAACACAAGCTCATCGGTATGTTCTTGCGAACATTGATGCAATGACACCATTTTGACATTAATTAATCTCTTCACCATATATATATATATATATATATATATATATATATATATATATATATATATATATATATGTACCGGGGTTTGCACCATAAGGAGTCCTTATAGGAAAGGTCCTCTCTCTCTCTCTCTCTCTCTCTATATATATATATATATATATATATATATATATATATATATATATATAGGGAGAGGTTCAAAAGTGAACCTAAAAGATGAACATTTTAATGAACCTTAGCAACAAAACACCTTAACAACCCATTAATTTTAATCCCTATGTTGTAATTGGTCTGCGCCAACGGCAACGGACACGCGTGTGACACGTGTTTTTTCATACACACACCTTACCCCCCACCCGCGTGTCACACGCTTGTCCTTTATTACTGGCGCGGACCAATTGTAACATAGAAATTAAAACTAATGGGTTGTTAAGGTATTTTTTGTTAAGGTTCATTAAAATGTTCATCTTTTAGGTTCACTTTTGAACCTCTACCTATATATATATACACCCTTACTCAAATTAAGCATTTACTAGAGAATCAAATTTAACGTATTCAAAATGAACAATTTCTTTTTTGGTCAATAATTATGTAAGTTATACATATATGGTTGGATATGTTTGGATATTTTTTTATTATATATTTTTATATAAGAATTGTGTTAGTTATTTCTATGTAATCATAATAAATTATTTTCTTTTTTGCAAAATAGGTTCAAAGTTTTAGAATGACAAATAATAAATAAATCTCGGGAAATAAAAACTTGCCTAGAGGTTTAGACCAATTTAGAGGGATATTTAAAGCATATTTCCTTTATGGATTTCTATTTCGCATAAAAAATCATGATAGGAGTAAAAAACTCAAAATATTGGAGTTGTTCTAAAGTCAAGTACAATGAGTTATGCTAGCGTAAAGGACATGAATCCTCGTGGTAGTGATGTTATATTTTATGGAGAGTTAACAGATTTTTGTGTTTTTTCAGTTGTCTTGGTTAATAGATTTAATTGCAAGCGTGTCAGATAATATTTTTTATCTTTCCAACCAAAATATCTTAGCCTTGTGATAATATTAAACGATTGTGTACCGTTTGATGATTCAATCAAGAAGACTTGTGATTCCCTTAGGGAAGACCTTAATGTGAGTACTATATTGCTATGATTAACTAGAACATAAGAAAGGGCTATAAATTGCATAAACTAAAATAAAAGTAAAGCTTTGGAATTAAAGAAAAGTAAATTATTACGCTGCGGAATGTGAAGTATGAAAGTAAAATAAATCAAATTTAAAAGCAAGAAACTTATAATGAACTATAAAAGAATTTATAATATACTTTGAATGAAAGAAAAGGAATAAAAAAGGAAAAATAAAGAAAGGATAAAATGAGTAAATGTAGTTTTTGGGTGAGGGGTCTTTTTTCCTTAGTCTTCTCGTTGCTTATTATTAGAGTTTCTTTCCATGCAACGTAACTACCTATAATTGTTGGGTCATTATTCGTCTCAATTATTGCCTGCCTAAGTAAACTAACACCCTATGTAGATTGTTTTCCTCATATTCTACACCACGTCCAAACTTATGATAGGGATCACGCATTCAGGATGCCAATTACCTTGAGCTTGTGTATTATAGTTCGTCAATTGTTATCTATATATAATCCCATGTGGCAGCACCTCATTGGACCATGATAATGTGTGTAAACATATCCCCCGCAGTAATTATTTTTGAAAAAAAAATAATTAGTGGGTTGTTAAACCTCTCATGCCACCACTCCACATCTGATCATCATCACTTTGCACCATAATATGCGTCACGTGGTGATGAGAAAATTTCTATGCTAATCAATCAATGCTTCGATCTTTCAATCTGAGCCACTTTTCTGTTCATTTTCTTTCTCTTCTATACAAAATGTCTTCTCAAGAAAACAATAATGTCGGGTCCAAACGTCCTCATGAATCCACTTTGAACCAAAATAGAAATGATGTGAATCCATGGGGATCTGTTGGGTCTAGGGATTGATTTTATGATGATGAATTTTTCCATCGGTCCCCGGAGTAGAATAATTTGTTAATTTTATGAAATTTTGGCTCCATATTCTTTTGGTGGCTCTGATTTCCTTGTCAATAAACCAACTGTTGTGGTACCTATACTTGAAGAAGAAGAGCATGGCGATGTTGTGGACATTAGCAATAATGTCAAAGTGGAGAAGTTTATGTATAAACACAAATACACACTTATTAATCCATCTAAATGGTGATTGTCCCAGCATAGTTCATGATGGCCCAAAGCTAGACCCCCCCATAGGACCTGTGTGGGAAGAACTTGTGTGATGGACCATTGCCACCCAAGGTTTTGGCTACGAACCATCCCTTAGTTATCCATGTTTCTTACTTGATCACTATGCACAAGTTATATTACTAACTTACAACACTCATCCTGGCAATTATTTGGCCTGGTTAAGGCTAACCCAACCTTACTTTCCTTTCAACAGCCACAAGAATGCCTATTTGAATCTCATAGACCCTTGGAATCATTCATCCTTCACTATGCCAATATATATATATATATATCCAATGATGACCATCGCCCTTATCACGCCTTTATGTATATCATCCTTCACCATCCTTCTAACGAGCTCACTACTTCCTCTATCTTAGTTGGGGCCAACTTTAACATTCTTGGATTTGAGAAACAAGTGGTGGAGACCAAATATCTCTAATGTCATCCTCTCCCAATTGGTTATTTTTTAATACACACTATCTGGGGATCCCATAAGATATTTGTAGAGACTTTTCCAATATGGTTTGGACATTGGTTATAACATTATTACTTAGACTTGTATTAATAATACTGTTGGCAAATCCCTAGACCTTCTCCACTCCTTTTTCTGTATTTATCCATGGGTCCTGTTGAAAGTCACATTCAAAAAAATCTACTATGGGCAACTCTAACCATTTAGAATTTTACAGATACTCCTCCAATCCCCCAAGCCTAAATCCCTTTCTTCCTCAAGTCTTATCATTCTTTTAGCAAGAGGTTGAGACATCATGATATTGATTTTTAAGATTAAGACAACCGAATGAATATTCAAGATGATCTTTTTGTAAAGGCCAATCACGACTTGGGGGATTGGAAGGAATTCTCATCTGTTTACATTCGTGAGGAGGGTAACACTGATGACTATGGTCATGACAAACTTTTTATGAAGAAATTATCTTTAAATCCAAAAAATATCACAAGGAAGTTGAAGAGGTAGTTCGAAGAATCTAATATTATGGGCCATTTTTGGCTAAAAGGGCTTAAGATTTTTCCTATTTAAAGTCATAACAAAACCAAATCCTTTCTCTATGGAATACATTTCACCAGTATGTCACTTATGCACTCTCCCATTACTGTTCAGCTCAAAAGGGATGATATATTCAATAAGAATTACTGGATAAAGTTATTTTATTTTAAATAATTATTGATGGCTTGAGGCTAAATCAATTATGTTGTGAATGTTTATTTTCTCATTTTTTTGGTGTTTAATTCACATTAACCTATTTCGTTACCTTAACACATAATTTAACGAAGCCATTTGGTAAATATTTGCATCATAACCAAATTTGGTATGTTATATATACTTGTAACTATTTTTTATATTTTTTAGGTCTAAAAGTTTCTAATTCAAGATCCTTTTTTCATGCATGTCTCTCTATTGGCAGTGTCCCTTCAAATCTCACAACACATATGGAAGTTCCAAATAATAACTTTTTGCTGCCCATTTGAATAATTAATTCTTATAAAACAAATAACTCTTTATATTTACTTTTAAGCCAAAAGTTTTGGCTGCTTTGAAACTCCAAACATTTAATTTTAAATGTCTTGGTTCATTATGGGCCTGCAAATCTAATCATGAGGGTGTTTGGACTGACATAGGCACCAAATGTGCCACTTATCTCCCCACTTTCCCGTGATTCCACTTTCTGTAGGGAACGTACTCAAAGACTTATGTCACCCTTTGCTTGGGATTTCTTTGCATTTTAAAAGGTTCGCTTTAAACTAATTAAGCTCATTTTAGTACACATTATACTTTTTTTACCTTTTAACTTCACTTTACAAACACATTACCATCCCTAAAAATACTTTCTTTTTCTTTAAGCTTTCACTATCAATTGCGTCTAACTCTTCAAACACCGATGTTTATCTTCAATTTGATGAAACCATCCATAGGTTTTCAGTCAATGAATAAATTGTTGTTGGGAGAATTATTTGTCCCATTAAATCTCCAAATAGAACATCACTCATCACTGTTGGTCCCTACTTTAAGTAGGAACCTCCATTTCCCATGTCTGCATACAATCCCAGGTTTAGGGATCTCACTCTCTTAGTCCACACATGACTCCATTTGAAATCCTAGTGAATCTCAAAAGTGGAAATATCCACCCATCATATTAGACTTTCATGTGTGCCCACATGAAGAATATCCAATGGGTGGATGAAAAGGAGTATTTTTGCTTCCTCCTATTTTGGATGTCAATACATGTTTTTTATGTCAAGTCTCAGAGGTTGATACTTCAGTATTCTTTTTTAATTATCATTTTAGTGAAAGG
Source organism: Sambucus nigra (assembly GCA_949130495.1). Taxonomy (NCBI): domain Eukaryota; kingdom Viridiplantae; phylum Streptophyta; class Magnoliopsida; order Dipsacales; family Adoxaceae; genus Sambucus; species Sambucus nigra. Next base: position 599,445,350 of record OX422212.1, on the reverse strand, counting down.
CAAGAGGTTTCTCTGTCCTCTTATCTTTAAGTTGCCTTTATAATAGTTTCCATGAGATCTTGGAAGATCCTTTCAATGTGAATTAAGGTGGACCACTCTGGGTTCTCCAAATATGGTTGGATGCATACTTCCCAGAGAGTGTCCGTATCAATTTTTTTTAATGTATTAATTATTGTGTGTACTATCATTCTAAAGCAGGTAATAAGAGCTTTGAAGCCCTCATTAATATGTTTAAAAGTATGCCAATTAACCGACTAAGGCTTTATTTGCAACCTTTGATGGTAGCTACTGGAGCACTACTTTGGATTGCTTTGGTTTCCAAGGAATCTCTCCTTGTAGCACAATTGGATCATTGTTGGGGAAGTTTTTTGATCTCTAGGGATTTGTATTGTGTAATATCACATCTCATTGCCCCCAACTTTAGGTGTTTTGGGGAGATATACTTTGCTTAACCAATTTGCAAGGAAATTGGCCTTTACCAATCCATCTCAGTCCCTATGAAAAGTCTTGCCAATCCTCATGTGTTTTTTAGGGTGGTCCTCTCACCTTTCAGAAACAACTGTTCCATAAGGAATTGATAACTCTCATAAGGTTTAAAGCACATGTGCATTGTTATGGGTGAGTTTGAATCAAGAGTGGACAATTTTTTTTCGAATTGGTGGTCCAATTACATCCAAGTTTTTTTAAGACATTGTAGGCATCCATAAAGCCTTCAAAGCACTGTTCTTTCCATAAGGATTTCTTTACTTATTGTAATGTTATCTCTATTTGAATTGACCTTAATTCTATTATTTGGTACCTTGTAGAAGTTTTGCCTCTTGAGGGTTATGCTTATTTTCGCAAGAGGAATTTAACTCCTAAGGACATAAAGGATTTAGAGGAGGAATATATAAGGGAGGAAATGGAGAAAGAAGAATAAATAACTCCCCTTGTTCGACCAACCAGGTTAAGGTCTTATTCTTGACAATTCAAACAACACTTCCTCAAGCACTACTGGGCCCGCTGAGCCTCCCAATTATGCTACGTTCACTATTCTCAAGAGGAATCGCATGAAAACAATAGGAATAAAGCATGTGCACTAAGTTTAGTTGACAGGTATGCTAATGCATTTTCTTTTGAAGTAATTCTTAGTACCTTGGCATCATTGCACCAATAAATTTGACTTCGAACCGTTTTTCTCTTACCATAGGTTTAGTTGATGTCTCATGCAATATAGAGGAGTTAATCCTAATTGGAGATCCTAGGACACCTCCTCCAGCATCCCCAGTATATGATCCACTTAACGAGTCAATGATGATATATATCTATAATCTATCCTCACTTTGAACTTATTTCCTGAGGATGAAATAATATTAATTACTTTTAGTTCTTCTACCCCTATTCCTATATCCAAATATGAGACAACTGGTCCTCAGTTCTCAAAGGAAAAAACCCAATGGATGATTCCAATCTTTTTAGAAGTGTTCCAGAGTCATATGATATTCCACTAGTTTTCTAAGACATTCGAGGTCCAAGTGTTTCAACATTGAGAGAAGCATCTCCTAAAGCAGAGGCCAATCCTCCAGCTAAGGATGTTACTAGCTTGATGACACTAACATAGGTCACTACTTTTCATGGATAAATTCAAGACATCATGTCAAAGGCTCCAGTTCAAACCCTAAAAATTACTACCAGTAGAGTAGAACAACAGTTGCATAACATATTATCCAAATTCAACCAACCCCTCCATCTTAGAAATTAGAGGTTCTACAAGCTTTGAAGTTGATTCAAAGATTTTATAGGGTTTTGTTTGAGAACTTAATTGACTTTACCTTTCATAGTGGGATCAAGTAAGCGTACTCTGGCATTTCCAAACTTGAAGATCTAGAGAAAAGTGTCGTGAGATCCTGAAACCCTGGTGTATATGCACTCCAATACCTCATCACCACCACGACTCAAGCAGAGGCTGAGGAGAGTGACTTGTATAAAAACATAAACCATTTGATGAAGCTATCAAGGGCTTGCAAAACTTAGGAGTTTTTTGAAGCAGAAAGACTGCCCTCGTGCCTGAGAAAGAGGAGTTATGGAGGTGGCCAATTGTCAGCAAATAATGGGCAAGTTAGTTGGTGAAATGCATGTTTCAACTAATGATGCAACTTTATTTGAGTAAAGGGAGGTTAAAATTAATACCAAAATAATTACATATGAAGACTTTTGGACCAATTTTAGGTCTTGTATTCAGACATTCCTATCAACATCTAAATTTTCCAATATTGAATGGATTTGTGATTTTTCTCTTATATAGACTTGCTTCTAAATAGTTGGGTAATATGGATTTAGAAATTAGTCATTTTCCTTTCTCACACGAATATAACCATTAATGTCTCTTAAATTGTATGATCCAATTTTGAACACTCTATAAATTTGGAATGGACCTTCCCATTTTGGGGACCACTTTCCATAAGCTAGATCTTTTGATCCCTAAGGCCAAATAGTTTTTTAAACTAAACCCCCTTCATTAACAATCATTTTCTTCACTTTCTTATTATAGTTGTAAACTGTTTTTTTGGACCTATATATCATTTATGCCTCTGACCCTATCCTCATCTATGTTTTCCAATACCTTATGCATAGCTTTGTCATAGCATTCTATTATAAATATATTTTGGGCCACTACTATTAATGGATTCTGGGTGATTTCGAATCGTAAAATAACATCATTCCCATAAGGCAAGGCATATGGAGTTACCCCATCCCTTGTCCTTTTTAGAGCTCCTATGAGCCCATAAAACTTCTGGCAACAGATTGTGCCATTTCCTTAGATTTTTCTCAATAACTTTTCTCAAGTTATTCTTAATTAACTTATGTGTAGCCTCTTCTTGACCATTTGATTCATCATAGTAAGGTGATGCGTTTGTCAAAGTTATTCCTAACCTCAGAGTAAATTCCAATGCCATTTCTGATCCACATATGCTTACATTATCTGAGGTTATGGTTTCTAATATTCCAAGCATATATACAATGTCTTTCAAGAAATCTACCAATTCATTATGGGTAACAAAGTTTAAAACCTTTTCTTTTACCCATTTGGTAAAGTAACATGTTACTACTAACACAAAATTGTGTAATTTGGAGGATATATTTTTCCTATAGAAACAATAGACCACCCTCTAAATTTTCAAGATTTTGCTACATATTGTAGGTTTGTATTGGTACATGCTTTAAAAGACCACGTTGTTGGAATTTTTTGCATCCTTTTGCAAACTTAATACAATCCTTTAAAATGGAAGGTCAATAAAATCCATGTCTTCCTAACAATTATCTCTTCTTAGGACTAGCCTGATTAGCCCCATAAATGACCTCACAGACTTATGCTATGGCTGTTGAACCTTAATATTTATCGAGACAATCTAGAAACATTTATACACACCTATTTTGAATAACTTTCCAGTATACATAACATAGTTGGTTGCTCGTAGTCTGATAACCTTATCACTCTTGATATTTGGTTCAGTTAAGTATTCAATTAATGGTTTCCTTTGATCTTCTTGAATTTCAATATTCTCAAAGCTAATCAAGGGTCACATGTTATGCATCAATGTTAAGAAACAATAAATGGAACTAAGCTTTAAGTTTACTTTGAAGTTGTTATCCATCTTACAACCTGAAGCCTTTTAAATCAGGTCATTGGATTCTTAATTTAAAATTTGGGAAGATTATTTAGTGTGACTTCATCAAATTTGGACAATAAATTCAAAGCCACCTGGTTATATAAAGTCAGTCCATCATGAATACATTTGCATTCACCAATTAAATATTTTATAACCAATTGAGAATCACTAAAGATTTCTATCACAAAGCATTACAACTTTGAAGAATCTTTAGCACCATTATGACAACCTCATATTCCCTTGATTATTGAAATACATGTTTTATTCTAACCTTTATCCATGTTTTGTTTTGATATGCTTGAGGGATTCAATTATTATTTGTATTCTTGACATTATCTCAATATTCGGGCCATCAAAACATAGCTTTCATGGACTTAAATATATATTATATCTCATTTTACCTTTATGGCTCATCCTCACATGGATTATCTGCCAGAAAATCATCCAAATCTTGACCTTTTACTACTTTTTGAGTCACACAATGTAGGAAAAACTTACACAGAGCATCATCCACTTACCAAATTTATTGCAGAAACTAGGTTTGGTTAACATATTGATTAAATCACACTTCAAAATGATAAACACCTCTATAGGCAACAGATAATATCTTAATTTCATAGCAACAAAATACAAAGTCAAACATAACTTTTCCATTATGGTATATTTACATTCGTAGTCATTTAGAAACCTACTAAGGTAATACACAACTTATTCTTTGTAATTTTCACAGTCTTAACACCAATTGATGCATTAGAGGCTGAAATATACAACTTTAATGTCTTCTCTTCTTTTGGGGGCATCAAAACATGTGGCTTGACCATGTATCTCTTGAGTGTTTGTAAAGCTAGCTCACGTTCTTCCTTCCAATCCAAATCCTCTTCGTATTTTAGCTTCTAAAAAGGAGAAGATACTTTAATTTTTCCTGTTGTATTAGTTATGAATTTGTAAGGAGAAATTTCCAATTGAGTCATATTATAAGCGCTGGATTAATTATGGATAAAACTATTTGAGTCATAAGATAGAAGTTTGTGACCTTCAAGCCTATGGCGTTTAAGTTGAAGACATATCAGCCAAGCCTAAATTGAAGATATCATCATTTTCGATTTTCGTTCCATGTTTAACATGATCAACCTTTCAAGTTTTCCATGGTCTCTAAAGGTATGAATGCATATTTTATATATGGAGCCTTGGATTTAATTTTTATTGGGTGTCATTTTTTTACTAAACAAAGTTTAAAATCTTTTTTTTTTATTTTTTTAAAGAAAAATAATTTTTTTTCTGAAAAGTCATTTGAATGAAATTTGAATCTCGTTCGAACAAGATCCCCGGGTCGTTCGAACGAGATATCAAATGAGTTTTTCTCTACAATCCCGTTCGTATTCTTGTTCTATAAAGTCGTTTGAACGACATTTGTTTCTGCAATCTTGTTCGAACGAGATTCAAAAGCCGTCCGAACGACCGAAAATTTTGAGTAATTTTTTGTTAATTTTTTTAAACAACTTCCCACTACCCTTTTTACCACCTTTTTAAGTAGTGCGAGAATGGAATTTTTCTACAAACTTTTGAGAGCCATTTTGCTACACTTTGAGAGAAGAAATACTTATCCAAAAGTCCCATTTGTGTTGTTGATCTTTAATGGTTTAATTTCCAACAAAATATATAATTTACACCCATTGAGTTTTGTGATCCAAGTTTCTTCATATATTAAGCTTTGAGATCATCATTTTGGCACCGGATATCATTCTCTACCCCAAAGGAGAAAGTTTCCTACGGATGATTCCATTTTGTTGATTCATGGTGTATATACGGAGGAAGACTTCGTGTGTTGATGATAGTTGTGCCCCATCGATAGACTCCGTAACGAAGGTGGATTGCTGAGTTGTCGACTAGGTGGAGGTAGAGGAATGAAGAAGCGTTAAGGCTTGAGAGGGAGTCAAGTTATTGAGTAAGTCTTTCTGTCATATCTTTTGTAAAATCATACCTAGTGGACTTATGGTTGGGCCGTTCGAATTTTTTCTCATTGTGGATTTTCCTCGTACATTGCAGCATTGTGATTGCATTTATTTTATCTTGCAAAAACCACCTAGATGCATGCTTAGGTTTAAAAAGATAAAATTTGGTTTAATAAGGATTTTTGTATAATTTGGTGCAAATTTCATATTGGGTAATTTAATTCAAGTTGATTTTAATATTTTGGCAAAATTAATGTTTAGTTTGTTTGGCCTAATTTGGAACTTGAATTGAATTAATCGCGTTTAACAGAAAAATTAAATATTTGTTTTGTTTAATTTAATTTTAATTTTAAAGAAATTAAAATTTTGTGTGAAATTTAAAATTTGGAATTTTGTGTGAACCACCCCTTTTGAATTTAAAAATTGGCATATAATTCAAGGAAATCACATTCTCAGATTGGTATAAGAGAAGGAACACTAAATTGTTTTGTTAAGATCCTTTTTTGGTTTAAATATGGAAAATATGCCTTTTTCAAAATTCCTTGTTTTTAATGGTTCCAACTACGCGTATTGTAAAATGCGTATGAGGTCGGCACTTAAATCGTTTGATGAGTGGGTTTGGCAATCGATTTTTATAGGGTGGTGTCTAGAAGGAGAAGTTGATGTTCTTAAACCCGTTTTCTCATGAAGTGAGAATGAGATTAACCTAGCAAATTTTAATTCCGAGATTTAAATGCTCTTTTTAGCGCGGTCACACCGGATGAGTTCCATCGGATTATGACATATGAGACGTTTAAGGAGGCATGGTATATACTCCAACTCACCCATGAATGTACAAGTGTCGTTAAAGCTTCTAAACTACAAAACCTCACCACTTAATTTGAAACCATTAAGATGCTGAAAAGTGAGACTTTTGGTGAGTTCTATGCGAGATTGTTCGATAATGTGAATTTATGTTTTAATTTGGGAGAAAAGATACCCAACAACCGTGTCATAAAGAAAATTTTGAAGTCATTACCCAATAGATTTATTCCAAAGGTGACCATTTTAAATTCTTTAGAAACTTTAAACTCTACGAAACTTGAAGATCTTTTAAATGACTTATAAACCTATAAACTTGACATATTTTCCTCCAAGGATGAGAAGAAGAAAGATAAGAGCATAGATTTGAAAGCCTAAAAGGAGGAAACATTGGTTTCAGATGATGAGTTTGAGATTGACTCGGATGATATGGCTTTGTTTGCTAAGAAGTTTAGAAAATTTCTTAAGATTAATAAAAAGAAACTTAAAAATGATTATAAGAAGTTTGAGAAGTCTAAGCATAATAAAGCCGAGAATTTTCCTCGTAAGGACACAAGTCTCCGATTGAGTCTTAATGTAGTGTTGTCTCAATTCCAGATAAAAATGTTTGAGTCATAGGATAGAGTTATTGACCATCCATCAAGCCTATGACATGTTAAAGTTAAAGACGTTGTGGCCTACTTATCAAGAGAACATCATTGCCGGTTTACATGTGCCTCGTTTCACATCATTAACTTAGTTCCAATCTCTCGCAAGGTCTGAATGCATTACATATATATATAGGAGCTTGGAACATTTTTAACGGGTGTAATTTTATTTTTAAAATGAATTTTATTTTCAGAAGGTTACTTTAGAACTTTGAATAAAATTTTTTTTGGCTTAAAATGTAATTTAACCATTCTGGTATTTCGATCGAAATTATCGTTTGAACAAGTTTGCCAACGACTTTTCCCTTTTGGCCTATGGAACTTCGTTAGAAGGTCGTTCGAACGAGACTTCGTTAGAACGAAAATCTCGTTCGAACGAGATTTCTGGGAGGGAATTTGTTTGGCAGTTTTAACCCATTTGCCACTACTTTATCCCACTATCTTATGACTATTTTAAAGGTAACTTCGGGATAGTCCTTTTCTAAGACTTTTTCAACCTCCTTGAGAGCTTTTTGAGAACCAATATTTCATAACAAAAGTCCCAATTTTCATGTGTCAAAATTAATTAGAAATTCTCTTATACACTTGTGTTTACACCCATAAAATTATTTTGTTTACAATTCCCTGTATTTCTTCATATATATAATATTTGCTTGGAGTTTCTTGGCACCATTGGTTCATCTCTACCACAAGAAGGAGAAGTTTGGATTTTTCTTCTATTTCCCATAAAAGAAGAAGTTTGGTTTTAGCTGTGGCATTCTCATACGGTGAAAGGCACCGTGTGTGGTAGACGGGTTCCTAAAGCTTCATTGGTGGATTCCAAGGTTCCGTTGGATTTCAAGATTATCGACTAAGCAGAGGTTGGTTCAAGAAGACATGCCAGGGACTTGAAGGGAGTCGAGTTGAGTTCAGTAAGTTATTTGTCTTGTACTTATAAAATTTCGTACTTAGTGAACTAAAGGCTAGGGCCTTCTGAGATTTTTTCCCATTGTGGGTTTTTCCTCGTACATCACGGCGTAGTGGTTGCAAATTTATTTTATCTTGCAAATCGCTTAGAACGCATGCTTAGGATTAAAAGATAAAATATGGTTTATGACCAAGCGTAAATTCTTCTGAATTTAACCCCTTAATTTGGTGATTTTAATATCTCGAACAATGTAATTGAATCACTTTTAGTCCATATCACTCTATTGTCTGTTTTTAACAATATTTCCTAGTTTTTGTGTAATTGTGATGAAGTTTTCAAGAATGGAATGCAAGAAAGGAAAAGAAGAAAATCAGAAGAAAAGTCAGAGGGCAAAAGAGTAAAGTTCCACTCAAAAATCGAAGGCGACACCAAAAGTGAAGTTGAAGAGCATGAGTTCACAAGAGCATAGGAAGAAACGGTACCCAAATCGGAGTTCTAGATCAAAAGATATGGCTAGTCAAAGTTGCAAGGAAAACGTCAAAGTAAAAGAAAATCGGACCGATCCGATGGAAACCAGACCGATCCGAATTGACCAAGTCCAGTATACCCCGGATGGATAGAAAACCGATGGAAATGGAAAAAGAACCGATCCGACTAGGACCGGACCGATCCGGTGGATATCGGACCGATCCGAGGGTAATCCGGACCGGTCCGGTCATGTGAAATCCTGGCATTAATTATGCAGATTTTTGGCGTGCTAGATGGTGAAACTTGTGTCACAAGCAAATTGAGCTGTCAATTTTGATACTTTGTGCTATAAAAGCCCATGCCCTACATCATTTAGGAGGGGTTGCTAGGTTGAGAGTTCTAGAGAGAATTAGAGGTTGAATTTTAGGGTTAGATTTTGAGAGAAAATTTTCTATTCCTTCAAGAGTTTTCATGAACCCTAGTTTGTAAGAAATTCTGAATTCCAATTCCGTTTTTGTTGCTGAATTCAAGTAAAATCTTTTCATTCTCTAGTTTTATTATTTGCAAATTATTTACAATGTCTTGTAGATCCATAATTTTATATGTGAATTTATTCTTGAACCAAATCATGACTAGCTAAATTCCCAAGGGTTGGGGTACATGAACTCAATCCAAGGTAAATTATTTATGTAGAAAATAGAGGTTAAATTAAAATATTGATTGAATCGTGAAAGAAACTCATACAAACATTGTCAATCTTTTAATCTCTCTTTCCCTAGGTACTTGAGATGTTTAAGAACGCTTTGCGAGTATAATTATCATTCACCGCTTTATATCTATCTTTGATTTCATATGATGCGGGCTAGATCCCTCATATATGTAATGCTTAGAATTTATAAAGACCGGATCTAGTCAATAATTTTAATTTACAATTCTAGTATTCTATACGGTAATTTGTTAAGGATTGAGGGGTTGTACCCTACCCTATTTTCTCCCATTTGTCAGATCTAAATTTTTTTTTTGCAATTTTCAGTTTTTTTTTCTTAAGTAAATTTTTATTTCACTAGAAATTTTCCCAATCATTAATCATCTTTTTATTTCTTTTAAGAAATCATTTCAAGATTTAATAATTTTTCTTATTACTATTTGGTAATCTCGATCCTTGTGGATACGATCCCGACTTGTCGGATTATTACTAACGCGACAGGCTTGCACTTGAGCCTAGAGAAAACACACTTTTGAGACAAATTCTTAGTCGCGTCAGTTTAATTCACTCCTCTAGTTTCATTTGGTGCTAAAATAAGTTTAGGTGAAACTTAAGTTGATTTAATTCAAGTCAGTAACTTATATTTGCTAAAATTTGGTTTGGCCTAATTTGGTAATATTGAAAAAATTATGTAGGCAAATTTTAGGACTTGTGTTAAATTAATTTTGGGCTAAAAATAAATTTCTCATAGTTAACTTCATGTGTTAGTTTTGTCTGTGAGAATATCCTAATACTGGTTTGTGTGAATTTTTTGTGTGTGTGTGTTCATCATAATTCACTAATTTATGTTTAATTTTAATTTTGTTTTTAGAAATTAAAAATTGTGTTTAATTAAATTTTTCATCTTTTTAAGAAAAGAAAATCAAATAAAATTTTGAAAAGTTAAATTCTTGTGTTGAACCATCTTTATTTCGCATGAAAGGAAATTGATTTTTAAAGTGAAAGTTTTAAAAATACAGGGTCCAACAAGTGGTATCAGAGCCGGAGCGCTAAATTATTGCGTTAAGGTCTTTTTAAATATTTTTGGGTAAAAATAAAATTTTGTCCATTTTCAAAATTTTCACTTTTCGATGGTTCCAACTACGAGTGTTGGAAAGCGTGGATGAAATCGGCACCAAAATCTATCGACAAGAGGGTTTGGTTGTCAGTTGTTAACGGGTGGTCCCCACCTACATATTTGGTAGAAAATGAGCGTGTTCCCAAACCCACATATAGATGGAGTGGGAATGGATTTAAACTTGCAAATTTTAATTCCCGTGGTTTAAATACCTTGTTTAGCGCGATCACACTGGATGAATTCCGACGCATTATGACGTGTGAAATCGCTAAAGAAGCTTGAGATATTTTACAACTCACCCACGAGGGAACTAGTGTCATAAAAGCTTCTAAACTCCAAAACCTCACCACTCTATTTGAAACCATCAAAATGAATGAAAAATAAACATTTGATGAATTTTATGCTAGACTTTTCGATATAGTTAATTCATCTTTTAATTTGGGAGAGAAAATACCCGACGTCTGAGTAGTAAAGAAAATTTTAAGGTCCCTACCCGATAGATTTATTCCTAAGGTGGCCATGTTAAATTCTTTACCCACTTTAGCCTCTACTAAGTTAGAAGAGCTCGTAGGTGATTTACAAACCTATGAACTAGACATATTTTCCTCCAAAATTGAAAAGAAAATAGATAAGGGCGTTGCTTTGAAAGCCCGAAAGGAGGAAAAATAAGTAGTAGAGAGTGAAAGTGATAGTGACTTAGATGACATGGCTATGTTTGCTAGGAAGTTTCATAAATTTCTTAAATTCAACAAAGATAAATTTAAAAATAATTTTAAGAAATTTGAAAATTCTAAGCATGACAAAGCCGAAAGGATCCCTACAAATTTTAATGAAAATTTAAATAGGAACGAGTCCAATAGGTGTTATGGTTATGAAAGGTATGGCCATAGGGCTTTTGAATGCCCCACTAAACTAAGGAAAAAAGGTAAACAACCAATTTCATATAATGCTACCCTTAGTGATAGTGATAAGGAAGCGGGGCCTGCTTCCCCCATTGAGCGCAACTTTGTCGCGTTTATGGCAAGTCATGTGAGCACCGATAATGAATCTTCCCATAAAGATCTGCAAATACATGACACTTATGAGGCCAAAGCTTATGATTCTCTTGTTTTTGATGGATGTGAGAGTGAAGAAGAGAGAGAGAGATTGAAAATGAAGAAGAGGTTGATGTGAGTGACATTGAATTTGCATTTCAAGAACTATACGATGAATCTATTAAATTAAAAAGACCAAATTTGAAGTTTGAAGCTAGTTTAAGAGAGCGTGTCAAGGTCGTTGAGGATAGTGTGTTGGTTGAATACCTTAGGACACATGAGAGAGCTCTTTGAGAGAAGCTTGAATATGTAGAAGGCGAGAGAGATATCCTTAGAGGTTTGATGGAATCCTTGACAAAGGAGCTTCTCGAGTTTGAAGAGAGAAATGGTTTACTTGAGTCTAGGATTGTAGATCTTGAAAAGAAAGTGAGAGACTCAAGTAGAGTCAAATTTGATTTGGAGAGTCGTTCGGAGAAATTAGATAAAATCTTAGGAACGATCCAAATTAAAAATGACACTTGTGGTTTAGGCTTTGATTCTTATAACGATTCCACTAATAAAGCCAAAACCAATATTTTAGAAGAATCCTCTAGGAACAATGTTATAGATCATTCCTTAGGGTAGTCTTTTTGCCAAGTCTTTAGGTGATCACATTGTGGTCGAAAACGTCATCTTAAGAAATTTTGTTTTGATCTTAAACAAGGTCCTAGAAAATCCTAACATAAGGCAACCGACGTAGCCAAGATTCCTACACCCCGAGATCGTCATTCATCATTAGTTTGGGTTAGGAGATTCGACTTAATAACTTTACAAGATAGGATTTTTTATTCTCATTTACTTTCACATGATACCTCCCTTGCTAAATCCAAAGGTTCAGTGTGTTAGTTATTTGCATACTTTAGTTTTTGTCCTTCACGCTCTCTTATCATGCTAATTGCATGCTTGTTTATCATTTTCTAGTCATCGTCTTATCTCATATCTCATGTTAGAATTATGATTTTTGTTTATCTTTTGTATTATATTTAGTTTAGTTTGCATTTTATGAAAAATACAAAAAGATTTTTGTTTATCATTTTTGTTTTACCTTTTAGTAATTTAGGTTTAATGAAAAATACAAATGATTTTTGTTTGTCTCTTGAGTAAATATTTTTATTTTTGGTTAAATTTTTTTTCAAAAAACTCAAAAAGATTTTTTATTTTGAGTGTATTTTAGTTTGACACACTTTGTGTAGCATATACTTGTGTTTGAATCCCTTCTTTTTCGCTCCCATGTAGCTAGAACTTTTGGTTAAGATTGTCAATCCTTAAAATGTTCTTTACCGTGCTTATATGGATTAGTTGAATTTGTGTTTCTATAATGGATTCTATTTTTATATGCCTCAATTCACACATGCATGAGCTCACTTGAAATTTTAACTTCACATGTATATTTGAGCTTTGTGAGGTGTTCTCCTTACAATCTAGTCATCTACATATTTTTGACCTAGGAGGACTTGTGCATGTTAAATCTGTTGCACGTGAGATTTGAGTGATATACAAAATGATACATATAAATGTGAATGGGGAAGGGCTCCGAAAGAAAATTTATCCTTTGCGAGTAAGCCACCGTTTATAATGGACCTAAAAGAACTACGTGGTTCAAAGGCCTAAAAATAAAATATGGCATTAAAAGAAAAATACTTTGCGAAGGCCTATTTTGTTTGATTGATATATTCATTCAAAAGATTAAAATATATGCTTATTTTGAGGGAGATTGGATGGTATATCAACGGTTTGCACAATGTCCGTTTATCCTAGTTGCCCTTTCATTGTCATGACTCTATTGATTTGTAGAATCATTAAAATTCTAGGCTTGTATGCATTGTGTATGTTTGTTCACTAATTTTAATTTATATTGTCACATGAGGTTATATTCAAGTGTGATAAAGTTTGCAATCAAATGAGAACTCCGTGAACATGTTTTAAGTGATTGGGTCGAAATTTAATTGTTACTAGTTCACACCCCTACACTTCCGTTTACCACATGTATTTGGACACATATTTGCCATACAAGTGTGAAAAGCTTAATGTATTTTGTGTCATGTGTGGTGTTTATACCTATATATATGTATGCGTGTGTTAGTAATATTCATTATGTCCTCATATATATGGTATTAGTCCATCTATGCTTTAATTCATAATTGATATCTCTCTTATTGCATATTTTGGTTGATATCACATGCTTAACATCTTAGTATCTTATGATTTTGTTGCCCATATGCTTTCATTCTCTTATCACTTTATGCTTAATTTTGTTTCATTAGTTCTATTATACTTTTTCTATTCCTGAACAAAAATGGGGAGAATGATAGGGGGAGAATTGGTATTTACTCCTATTGTAATCGTATCTTAGTTTGAGAGATTTAACTTAGGGGGAGACATCTTTCTAAGTAGGTCATTTATTTGATAAAGGGGATAATTAATTTGGGGGAGTATTTATTTTAATTACATTTAATATTTTGATATTCCCTATGCGTTTAATGTTTTGCTTAAGTGTGCAAGAATTATTCTTACGACAACTTTCATCGGCAAAGTTAGTAATCATCCTTGGGTTTTTGAGTAAAGCTTGTATTTTTTATTTTTGGGTGGGATGTTTTTGAGTCTAGTAGATCTTGACGGCCCTTTAGGATTTTGTTTTGGTTTTTGTCTCAGAATAGCCAAAGGGGGAGATTTGTAAGGACACAAGTCTTCGATTGAGTCTTAATGTAGTGCTGGATCAATTTCGGACAAAAAGGTTTGAGTCATAGGATAGAGTTCTTAACCATCCATCAAGGCTATGACATGTTAAAGTTGAAGACGTTGTGTCTTACTTATCAAGAGAACATCATTTTTGGTTTACATGTGCCTCATTTCACGTCATCAACTTAGTTCTAATTTTTCCTAAGGTATGAAAGCATTACATATATATATATAGGAGCTTGGAACATTTTTAATGGGTGTAATTTTATTTTAAAAATGAATTTTATTTTCCAAAGGTTGCTTTAGAACTTTGAATAAAAAGTTTTTGGGCTTAAAATGTAATTTAACCATTTTGGCATTTCGTTCGAAATTGTCGTTCGAACGAGAATTTTGTTCGAACGAGTTTTCCAACAACTTTTGCCTTTTGGCCTCTGGAACTTCATTAGAAGGTCATTCGAACGAGACCTCGTTCGAATGAAAATCTCGTTCGAACTAGATTTCTGGTCGGGAAACTTTTTGGCAGTTTTAACCCATTTTCCCACTACTTTGTCCCACTATCTTATGACAATTTTAAAGGCAACTTCGGGACAGACCTTTTCTAAGACTTTTGCAACCTCATTGAGAGCCAATATTTCACAACAAAAGTCCCAGTTTTCATGTGTCAAAATTAATTAGAAATTCTCTTATACACATGTGTTTACACCCATAGAATTATTTTGTTTACAATTCTAAGGATTTCTTCATATATATAATATTTACTTGAAGTTTCTTGGCACCATTGGTTCATCTCTACCACAAGAAGGAGAAGTTTTTATTTTGCTTCTATTTCCCATAAAAGAAGAAGTTTGTTTTTGGTTGCAACATTCTCATACGGTGAAAGGCACCGTGTGTGGTAGACGAGTTCCTAAAGCTTCATTGGAGGATTCCAAGGTTCCGGTGGATTTTGTGATTGTCGACTAAGCAGAGTTTGGTACAAGAAGATGCATCAGGGCCTTGATGGGAGCCGACTCAAGTTGAGTAAGTCATTTGTCTTGTTCTTGTAAAATTCCGTACTTAGTGGACTTAAGGCTAGGGCCGTACGAGGTTTTTTCCCATTGTGGGTTTTTCCTCGTACATCGCGGCGTAGTGGTTGTGAATTTATTTTATCTTGCAAATCGCCTAGAACGCATGCTTAGGATTAAAAGATAAAATATGGTTTAATTCACTCCTCTAGTTTAATTTGGTGCTAAAATAAGTTTGGGTGAAACTTAAGTTGATTTAATTCAAGTTAGTAACTTATATTTGCTAAAATATGGTTTGGCCTAATTTGGTTATATTGAAAATATTGTGTAGGCAAATTTTAGTACTCGTGTTAAATTAATTTTGGGCTAAAAGTAAATTTCTCATAGTTAACTTCATGTGTTAGTTTTGTTTGTGGGAATATCCTAATACTGGTTTGTGTGAATTTTATGTGTGTGTGTGTGTGTGTGTGTGTTCACCATAATTCACTAATTTAGGTTTAATTTTAATTTTAATTTTGTTTTTAGAAATTAAAAATTGTGTTTAATTTAATTTTTCATCTTTTTAAGAAAAGAAAATCAAATAAAATTTTGAAAAGTTAAATTCTTGTGTTGAACTATCTTTATTCCGCATTAAAGGAAATTGATTTTTAAAGTGAAAGTTTTAAAAATACGGGGTCCAACATCCCTAAAAATAGTAATGATGATCTTAGTAGGGATGAGTCGAATATATGTTTTGGTTGTGAGGGTTATGGGCATAGGGCATTCGAATGTCCCACTAAACTAAGGAAGGAGGGCAAGAAATATATTTTATATAATGCCACACCCGATTACCCCATTGAGCGCAATTTTACCACGTTCAAGGCTAGTCATGTGAGCAATCATGAAAAATCTTCCGTTGATGATAACTTAATACATGACACTTTTGAGGCCAATATTTGTGAATCCCATGAGTTTGATGGTAAAGAGAGAGGACAAGAGAGTGAGAATGAAGAAGAGGAGGAGAAGAGTAAACTTCATGTAGCATTTCGTGAGTTGTATGCGGTGTCATTGAAATTAAAAAGGGCAAAGTTGAAGTTGGAAGCGAAAATGAGAGAATGTGCCATAGGTAATGATGAAAGTATTTTAATTAAAGATATTAAGGCACGTGAGAGAACTCTTCGAGATAAGCTAGAGTACGTTGAAGGTGAAAGAGATAGCCTTAGAGTTTTAATTGAGGCTATCAAGAAAGATCTTCTTGAGTTTGAAAAGAGTAGGAGTTTACTTGAGTCTAGAGTAGTGGAGCTTGAAGAGAAATTGCGAGACTCAAGTCGGGTCAAATTTGATTTGGAGTGTAGGTCGTAGAAATTAGATAAAATTTTAGGCACCGTCTAAATCAAAGATGACATGTGTAGTATTAACTTCGATACTCAAAATGCTGCCGCTAATAAATCCAAAACCATGATTTTGAGACAATTGTCTAGGAACGCTAGAAAAGGTCAATTTTTAAGTAATACTTCTCACCGTGTTTTCACTTTCACATATTGTAGTCGGAAGGGTCACCTTAGGAGGTTTTGTTTTGACCTTAGAAATGGTCCTAGGAATCAAAGGGTAGAGTTACCAAGGTCACCAAATCCCGAGAGCATCACGTTTCACTCATGTGGGTCAGGAGATCCGATTTGGAGCTTTACATGACAGAGTTTATGATTATCATTTACTTGCACATGATTCTTCCCTTGCTAAATCTAAAGGTTGATTGTGTTAGTTTTGTTTACATACACTAACTTTTGTGCTTCATGATATATTTTTGCTAGTTGTATGTTTATTTAATCACGATTTTTGTATAATTTGGTGCAATTTCATATTGGATAATTTTAGTGTAATTTAGTTCAAGTCGGTTTTAATATTTTGGCAAAATTCATGTTTGGTTTCTTTGGCCTAATTTGGAACTTGAATTGAATTAATTGTGTTTAAGAGAAAATATAAGTATTTATTTTGTTTAATTTAATTTTAATTTTGAAATAAATTAAAATTTTGTGTGAAATTTAAAATTTGGAATTTTGTTTGAACCATCCCCTTTTAATATAAAAATTGGCATATAATTCAAGAAAATCACATTCTCAAAATCTACGTAGGAAATTAACATGATTCAAAAACCTTTGTAAATATTTATTGTTTTGGGAGTTGCGCTTTCAATTATAGCTTTAGGTTTGTTATAATCAACTTGTATTCCCTTTTGGTGCATTAAATATCTGAGGAAATTTCCTACATAAACTCATAAGGAACATATTATAGTATTTATTTTATGTTAATAAAGCGTCATTCCGTCGAATGACTTTTTTAGGTGTATTATATGATCAATTATTGTTTTTGACTTGACAATTATATCATTAATATAACACTCCAATAAGGTGCAAACCATGTCATAGAAAATGGTATTCATTCCCCTTTGATATGTGTACCCTTCATTAATTAATCCAAATGACATTTTTATCCATTTAAAGGTTCCCAAATTAATAGGACACCTAAAAACAGTCTTATACGGATCTTCTTCAGCTATGAATATTTGGTTATAACCTACATGACCATCCATCGTAGACACGATAACATGACCAACTAATGTGTCAACCAATAAATCTATCACTGGCATTGGATGTTCATCCTTTGGATTGGTTATATTTAGATTTCAAAAATCAATGCACACTCTTAATTTTCCATTTTTCTTAATTAATGGCACTATATTGGAGAGCCATTCAACATACTTGACAATTCGAATGAACCCAAATTTCAACATCCTATCTATTTCTTCTTTTATCTTTGTTGTCACCTCTGGATTCATTTTTATTAACAACTTTTTAACAAGCTTACAACATTCTTTGATTTTCAATCTATGTTCCACCAATTTCTTGTACATACCAGACAATTCATCATATTCCAAAGAAAATAGTCCTTGTACTGATGTAAAAGGTCTACTGCTAACTACTTGTCTTCATTGATTAGTTTGGCATTAACTTATGTGACCCTCCTATTTTGTTCGGTTCACAAATTGATTTTTATTAAATGGTCTAGTTGATTAACCATGCGCTCTTCATACTCTATTAGTGAACTTGATAATTCACAATTGTCTTGAGGATTTCAATCCTCAACATCTTCTTTGAAGACATAATCATCCCAATTAATGGTCTTTTCTTCACTTATTATAAATCTATGCAATTGTAAAACACCATGACTAAACTTTTATTGAGATGCTTTATATCAATTGACACACTATCCACTAAAAAAACTATTTTTTTCTTCGACTGGTCCCTTTATACGAGAAACCAACTCATCCCAATACTCATTTGAGACCTCTCATTTTGATGCTTCTAGAACCAAGTCATCTGTCGTCACTGGTTCCACATTCTCCTATTAAATCTCCGCCTTCATATAGTTAGAGCTACTGTGAAAAGGTAATGGATCAACCTCCACGTCTTTTACAATCCCATCCTCTTTCATCAGAAGTAATTTTGAATGCTCAAAAGAAGGAATACATGTTTTTAGAGTGAATAATATCTTTACAAAGTAATGCATTAAATCTTGGTTTCACTTCAATGATGAAGAATTATTTTTTTGAATTTTTTACTACCTACTTCAATATTAACTAGTAGTACACCTTTACTCAGCTCTCTATCCCCAATAAAACTAAAGATGATTATTTGAGTTTGGAACAATTTAGTGTTTTGTTTGTTTATTTTGAGAAGCACGTAATATGGAATTATATTAACAGTTGCACCATTATCAACCTATATTTAATTAATTAAAACCCCATTTATCCAAGCTTTTATAAACAAAGGTTTTATATGATTAATAATATTATTAGTAGGCTCTTCGAATCCATATTTTAAATCTACAGCATATTTAAATAAGTGAAAGTTGTCGACCTTTGACTTCTGATCTTCATCCACTTCCATTGCAGGGACCGTTTGTCCCTCTTCGACTTTGCACCTCTTTGGGAGAATCACAATCATATTAATTGTCACTTGCTGAAGCAGATACCTAAAATGGATGAAATTCTATTGCTTAACATCTTGGTCAGGGGCTATGACATCCACCATCATCATCTTGTCCTTTAATTATTCACCACACAAGTGATCTCCAAATGAACTATCTCCATCCACACTCGTGGATTTTTCCATCTCTTTAAGTCTTTTAACTAACAAGACTGAAGAGTATTGGCTTGCCTCTGGTTTTCGAAGAAACCTTAGGTTAGGAATTTATGATGAAGAACCAAACCTCTTTGACCTACTTGTGTGCACAATTTAAGAGGCCTCTTGCCAAGCTTTGTACTTTCTTTAGATTCTTCTTTATTGGGTCCAAGAAATAATCACCTCTGGTTCCCTTCTCCTTGACTTTGGTGGTTGCACGAAATGCCATATACCCAGGGCCACTTATTAAGGCTTCACTACTTTTGGTATTTTTTGGCATTTCATTAAACTACTGAGCCACCTTTGGATCTTGGATTACAAACCAATCAGGCACCCTTTTCACCATTAGGACAGTTTTTGGGATTTTTTTTATAGGTCATAAGTTTCTCACAAACGGATGTGGTTTGGCCTCATTGAAGCCAAGCTTGATGTATTGGTTATATCATGGAATCTTAGCATTACCCTAAGGGTAGTAAGGACCAGAAAATGGTCTCATCTTTACAAAAACTTTACTTTGAACTTCCTCTTGACCTTAGAACATTTGGGCTTTAGTAGCAAGACCAATCTTCCCATTCTTATTGGTTTTCTGTTATTGATTTTCCTTCAAATCCACAAACTGGTACATCTCCACATAATTTTCCCATACTTGATGCATAGGTATTTCATGACCTTTTGATATGGATCCTCGATCATTTCAGGTTTTGAAGCCTTTAATTCAGCCTCATTCTTTATTTTAAACTCAACATGCCCTTTATATCTAAGCAGCTAAATGAACTGTATGTTTGTCGCCATTTTTTAGCATTAGGGATGGAGTCCTTATCCACACCCATATCGCTTTCCTCTTTTCTTGATAATTTGAGTCTTCCTTTCCTGATCGATTCTTGAATCTTGTCGTGAAACACAAAACATGCATTAGTTGAGTGGAAGAAAACATCGTGCCATTTGTAGTAGTTTTTCCCTTTAATTTCATGTGGCTTCTTATCATCAGGAGGAGGTGTTAATATTTTAGCAATTAGGAGATAATCAAAGATCTCATCATACTTACAATGTCAAATGATTACTTTTTTTATCATTCCCTTTGATTTTTAGGGAAAAAGACTCTCATGTTGAGTCCTTTCAAGCCAATGGTTTATATATTATAGTTTTAGTTCCTATAATCTTAGAAGCATCTATTTTTAGGTTAGGGTCGTTATAAT
The DNA here is from genome assembly GCA_949130495.1 of Sambucus nigra. NCBI lineage: Eukaryota > Viridiplantae > Streptophyta > Magnoliopsida > Dipsacales > Adoxaceae > Sambucus > Sambucus nigra. The sequence continues at coordinate 599,424,993 of OX422212.1, read as the reverse complement.
ATATCTTGAAAGAAGAGGTATTTCTTTCATGATGTTCTTTTATAAGGTCTTCATATATGGATACTTTGGAAATTAATTCTGCTAAATTTATGAACTCAATGGAATCAAACTTCTTTTGAAGTCTAAATTCTAAACCATTTTGGGATAAATTCACAAATCCAGACTCATGTAGGACTGTTTTACATTTATTTCTATCCCCTTTAAACCTATTTATGAAGGAAATTGCATTTTCATAAGTTTTTTTGGCCTATCTTAGCAAAATCATCCATGAAGACCTTTGGCTCAGTTTAGAAGAATAGTGCATGGAACACATCTTCCATATGATTTCACATAGTTAGGTAACAAACTTATGAACCATGAAAAGGTTGTACCAGTGTGTGAACTAGAAAAAAATGTAGTTTGAGATACTTATTTGTTCCACATCAACGCATTAACTACTGAACCTAACAATGTGTTCCACAATGGATTGACTTCCATCCCCTGAAAAAGGGCAAAGGTTAGGAATTTAAAACCTTTATCTACTCAAGATATGGCTTTCTTTATAAATTAAGGTTTTCACCCCTCGAGCTATTGATCCACATATTTCATGTATGTTATCCACAATCTTATTTCTCTTAACTTACCCAAGGAATTACCTATTTTGTGGGATAACTTTCTGGTTTACTATGGGAACTGGTTGCACCAATGGTGGTGGAACCAGTGGAGGCACATTTTATTGTGCTTGATAAGGATTGTTAATGATTCCATAGTTTGAAGCACCTGCGAAGCCTAAATTGATTTCATTTTGGTGTTGTCTATTTTTCCTACCTATGGGAGAGGTGTCACCCTATTGGGTTATTGTAACACAACTATTGGTAAGTATTAGATACTCATGCACCCTCTAGTGGGTTGTTCACACCTAGACCAATGGTATTAGATAATTTTCCTATCCTTAGGTTATTTCAAAAGTTGGTTTTGTAAGGACATTTTTTTCCATTAACAATTTATTATGTCGCACGCCGTTACACCGTTGAAGAAATTCAAGATTCATACCTTCATCAACGGATTCGAATATCAAAAGAAGAAGAGGAATCAAAGTCTGACAGCTGGACCGGTCCGCCTCCCTGCCGGACCGATCAGCCACCGGACCGGTCCGCCACTCAACCGGACCGATCTGCTTGCTGCAGATCCAGTATACTTCGGACCGAATGCGAACCGATGAAGCCTGGAATAAAATAACCGATTCGATCAATCGGACCAATCCGCCCTCAAGTTGGACCGGTCCGCCTGGGATAAATTCGGCCACATCGTGCAGAGATTTTTTAGGCTCAAAGTTTTCTCATTTAAAGCCTACTTCGGGGAGTTGTTTTCTAAGACGTTTTAAGACTTTTCAAGACGATTTTCAGGGTCCTAAATACTCTAAGTCTTCAGCTATTGAGCCCAAGACTCTAGGTTTTTTGATTCACACAATTGCCAAACCTTTGTGAATCTTTTTGGTAACCCAAGAACACAACTTTGAGTTTGTTCAACCCTTGTGGAGAAGTCGTTCTCTTCTTCATTGCTGCCCTCCTGGAAAGGGAAACTTCCAGCCGCCAACATAGGAACCGACACCTGCGGGTATTTTTGTGTCACACTGTTTCTAGCCGTTGCTTTGAAGGTTTACCGAAGACACCGTGCGTTACACTTGTGGCCGATTATCAGGTTGTATGTAAGTCAATGGTCTTGTAAATTCTTTAAAGTTCTAGAAATAAAAGGTTTTGCCCTTCGGGGATTTTTTCCTTAACATTGTGTTGCATGCTTTGTATTTGATGGGTTGATTTAGATGCATGTTTAAGGGTTGATATTATTTGGTTTAAAAGTAGACGCTAATTAAATAAGGGTTCTTGGAAACTTGTGAATTTAATTTAAATCATTATCACACACCGAACCTATTCGATTTCTCAAATTGGTATCAGAGCGGGTTACGCTAATTTATCGCGTGATCCTGATTTTTTGAGGATTTACTTTCTGATACAATTTGTCTCCCATGGTTCCCAAATCCCCTACACGATGTTTCACATCTATTTGGGTTAGGATATCACTTTTGGAGGAACTAGATTTTAGACAAGTTGATTCTCGGTTGCTTACACATGATTCTTCACTTGCCATATCATATAAATGATTGTGTTTACATGTTTGTCATACACTAGTTGTGGTTTCATGATTTATACTTGTTTGCTAGTGTTATGACATGTGTACTTTTTGTATATGTTTTTGTTTTGAAATTTTTTGAAAAATACAAAAAGATTTTTTTTGACAAAATTTTTGAAAAATCCAAAAAGATTTTTCTTGCACCGTTTATGGATGGACACATTGGATGACCGAGTCACACCATCATTCCATTATTTTCATGTGACTATTTGATAGTGTTTTGAGATAATAGGTCAATTCATCCTTGTGCTTTTTAGTGTTTGGAGTCATTAAGATGCAATTAAGTGCTGCTTCCTACATGTTTGACTCATGTTTCCTTTAATGCACACTTGTACGGATTTGTTTGATTATTGTGCTTGTCTTATCACATGTTGGTTGGGTGTTTTCACTTCAATCCTGTTCTTAAAACGAACCAAGCGCGATAAATTTTTGATAAGGAAATTGTGCATATAAAAACCGTTTTGTGAGTTTGTGTGCTTTGTTTGAAAAACGGAGAGGGGCTGCGAAAGGTAGTCATCTATCCTTTGCGCAAAAGCCACCGTTAAAAAGGACCTAAAAAATGGAGGAATTTTAATATCCGAGGTCCAAAGAGGTTAAAAGAGCCCGAAAAAAATTGAAAGGCAATAAAAAGATATTCATGCCAAAAAGGGGCCATTTAGGTTTTTGCACCAATTCTCCAAAGTTGGAGAATTTAGATTACCTCTTAAAGAAATTATATATGAGGGAGTTTGGTTGGAGAATTTATAACGGGTTTGCACGTCCTTGAAATGCTTGAAAAATGTGCCACATAGTTTTGGACGTTATTGGTGTGGAAATCACTTTGACTTTGATTTGTTGATTTGCATAAGACGATGTCATCTAAATTCAATAAATTTTTTACACCTAAGGATACTTTTGATGTTCATTCGTTAGGGGTACACATATGCATCGTACACATTATGATCAATTAGTTTCCCCTAATGAGTGATTTCAACCATTATTTTCTCTAAAAAAGGTAACATATTGGCTAGTTGAGCCAATTTCACGAACATTTTATGTAACATCATCATTTCTAAGTGTCCTAACAATAATTCGACACATGTGTCCAATGGACCATGCAAAAAAAATGTCTATATTCTTAACTTAGCTTGGTTAATAATATAATCGTGAGCATCCCGGTCAAGGTTGTGGTCTTGCCAACCAATATATCTTAGCGATTTGATAATATCAGACGATTGTGTATCGTTCGTTGCTTTAATTAAAAATACTTGTGCTTAATTTAGGGAAGAATTTGTTGTGACTACTAAATTACTACGATTAACTAGAACAGAAGAAATAAATGTAAATTGCATAAAATAAAATAAAAGAAAAGCTTTGGAATTAAAGAAAAGTAAACACGGTAAAGTAAATGATTATGCTATGAAATGTAAAGAACGAAAGTAAAAGAAATCAAATATTGAGGCGATAAACTTTAATAAACAAATGTAGTTTTTTTAGAGAGGGAGTTATTTTTCCCTTTGTCTACTCGTTGCTTATTTATAGAGTTTCTTACTATAAAGCGTAACTAAATATAACTTCTGGGTGATTATTCATTCCAATTGTTTCCGACCTAAATGCACCAAAACCCCCATGTAGATTTTTTTTCTTTATTTTCTACACCAAATAAAAAATTATGATAGGTATCACTCATGTGTGTTGTCAATGCCCCCTTGTGTATTATAGTTAGGTTATTATTATTTGCTTATTATCCCACACGGAAACACCTCATTGGACCGTGATAATGTAGTGTAAAAAAATATAATATTGAAATATATAACGCCAATGCTACGAAGTTTATGTTATTTAAGTTTAATTGGGTTGATGATCGAAATAGGAAGAAAGAAGATGAGTATGAGTTTACTTTAGTTAACTTTAACTATCTCTTATAGTCACACAATGAAGTAATCGATGAACCTTTAATCCTTGCATCCCGAGCAGAGCAGGTGTGGTATGTGAAAGATACTATAAAGCCAGAGTGACATGTCGTTGACTGAATGACACTTAAGGATTTATTTGACATGTATCCCAAAGAAACTTCATCTGTGAGAGTAATTCCTCCAGTTGAGACATTTCACCATCAACAAGTGGATGAAATTGTTTTCCTTCATGATGATTGAGTTATCCTTGTGAGACAAGGAATAAATTGGATAAAAATTGACATAACTATAAATAAAAAACAAGAAGGTGATGAGATCGATGATTATGATGACAATTGATATGATGTTATGTTTTCATTTATCTGACAATAATTTTACGGCCTTTTCGTTTTAGTAATAAGAAAATGAATTATGAAAAATTTATTCATAATTATTATGACTACTCTTGAGGTTTTTTCTTTACATATTGGCATTAGTGAATTATAATGAATTTTTATTGGCATTTTTTTATAATTGTTCACAATTTTTCTCGACATTTTTGTTATAATTTTTCATAAATTCATGCATCAGAATCATTAAATAATTTTATCCTTTATATATGTGTTTTTAATAAATAGCTACATCATGGCATTGTCAAAGAGGCAACGTGGCAGAACAATGTTGGACTATTACAGTTGGTAGAGCCCAAGCTCGAGCTCGAGCCTCAATCATACCTCCATACTCAATCTCAAGCCTAGTCTTAGACCCAATCACATGCACAAATCCAACCAAAAGTCCAACCACATGTAGATATTCAACCACAAGCACAGACTGAGTCACAGGATAGTCAACTACAGTCCACTCAGCTTGATGGTATGACTTTTTGATATTTATAATAATTAATTTATTATAAAAATTATATACATATTATTTTATAATAAATAGATTTTATATGTAGGACCACATTGATGTTCCTACAGAGTTCAAAGATTATTGTCTCAAGGATGTTTGTACTTTATGGAAATGCTAGAAGACCCAAGTAAAATAGGATTATTATTACAAATATCAAATTAACGAGGAACATTTGGTGAATGCAACAGCTCGAGTACAACATGATTCGTGTATTGAGATGTTAACTTAGAGGACACAGGTACCTATATAACTTGCCTTTTATCACACCCAATTTTTCCTCACTTTTATGCACAAGTTATCCATGTAGTTCCCTTCATAGATCAACAAATGAACAAAACATTGCTATTTTATTTTTTATTTAATTATTTTTATACATTATTCTTCTTTTAAGGATCTTAAATGTCTCCTTATAACTTCTTTACGATATTGATGATAAAAATAAAAGGTACCATGCATGTCTAACACTAAATTATACAATTAGGAGAACAGAACATGCTCAAGTGAGATTATATGTAAGTAAATTTATATTTATATTGTTTTTTATACATATATGTGTATGGTGGTTTGATGTGGGTTGAGGGGGATTTATATTTATATGAAATAGTGGTTGTATAATCGGGACTCAATTGTTATTGCAAACCATTTTTTATATTTTAGTATATACATATATTTAAAGGAATTTTTAGCTAGTCTTTATATTTTTATTCTGACATCAGCATGGGCATACCCTAGTATAGTAATATATCCTAAATCTTATGTACGGTAATATATATTTTTATATATCTACATATTAGATGGAATCTAGTGGACAAGAGATTGATTGATCTGATGTGTTTATTTAAACACGTAAACCCCAAAAAGGTACCTGCAAGTTGATGAGACTATTGCTATTATTGGATGTTTTTTTTAAATCAATGTCGAAATATTTTTTAGTTTGCTGTATACTAGACTTGTATAAAATTGTCGGTTGAGATGTATAATCGACTCAGCTTGATGCCAAATGACGAACACACCTCTTCGTTTAAGGAGGAGGTGTATACCAATGTCCTGGGACCAGACGTGCCTCGACAATTTCGGACGTATAGGAAAGGTTCCACCTATGCAACTTTTTTTAGAGTTGGTGAAGAAGCCTTAAAAATATTGAAGGATAATACAATGGAGGATATGGAGTAGATGATAGTTGACAAGGTCACTGTACGTTCACATTAATGATTGATTCACAATTTGCTCAAATCATGAATCTCTTTCGTGGTGGGTTTGAGAGAGAAAGTCATAAAGTTGGAGAATTCCCATCTAGTAGTGATCAAGTAAAATATTGGCATATATATATATATATATATATATATATATATATATATATATATATATATATATATATGTGTGTGTGTGTGTGTGTGTGTGCGTGTGAATATTATAACAAGGAAAACATAGACTTTTATTCATATTTTATGTGAATTGATATTTGTTTAGGTTCCAACTTCATCAAGTGTGTGCCGGTAAGACTCTGAGGCTCGTGGAGATGACATTTGGCCTATTGTGATAATTTTATCATGCGTGTAGTTTATTAATCGATATGATGTGCTGTTTCATAATTATAATAGACATATTTCCCCCAAATCGCATTTTAAAAATAATCTTATGAGACTCAAGGTCCCCAAGATTCTCTTCCACAATGAGAGAATAATTTATTTTAAGCATCCGAGTGAGAAATCCAATGTTTTATGTTTAATTTCACATTTTGTGACAAGAAGGAACATTAAAAGTAACTTTTGTATCAACTTCGAAAAACCACTAAGTTAAAAAAGAAACCCATGATTCCAATGTTGATGAGGTTTCATTGTTGACTCTTGATCTACCTACCCTATTTGAAAAAAAAACTATTTTGTTTATCTTTGAAAAGATTTCAAAATTGAAAGTGTTAAACATAGTTCAATCGATTTGGGTAAGAGTGTCAAGACTAAGCTCGATGGAAAACCTTTATGGGTAAAGAAGTAATAAACAAAATGTCTAATACTTCACGTGGATTTAATTCCACAAAATGGTTAACAATGATATTTTGATAGTGGGTAATCTAGGCACATAACCGACGATAATTTTTATTGTCAAAGATTGTTGAAGAAAAAATTAGTACGTTCTCCTTTATTGATGGGAGCATGTGTAGTGTCTTCAGAAAAGTTACAATCAATATCGTTGGGTTTTCTATATTGAAAAACATCATTTTGTGGGTGTATTAAAGGATCACTTACTTAACATAACCCAAATGTATAATGATCATTATGACATGTTTTTTACTATGAATTAATGTCAATTTCTTGATTCAAAAATGAATTTTGAAGGTCACTCAAACTATAGATAATTGTTATATTGTGAATACTTTTCCCAAAGTTCTTTGTAATAGTGTTAAGGAAGATGTGGATAATCTTTGGCACAAGGGTAATGTGAAGTTTGGCATAAGAGGTTGGGCAATATGAAGTTTACGAATCTTGGTAAACTTCCTAATAATGAGCTTGTTCATGACCTACCCCATTTTATATCGATTTCTTCTCACATATGTGGTATATGTGCTAAATCATTAAAAAAATCCTAAATCCATATGAAAAGTTGAATGTGATGCCTACCTCCTGAGATTTAAATCTCTTACACATAGACCTTATGGGTATAATGCATAAAGAGATAATATGTGGCAAGCTTTACATCCTTGTGATCATGGATAATTTTACTAGGTTCACTATTGAAGGATTTTTACGTAATAAGTTTGATGCTAAGGATATACGAGTGTAAACAACTCCAAAATTAGAAAGACTGCACTATTTCTTGAGTCTGGAGTGATCAATGGCAAGATTTTGAGGGAATCGGTATTACATATTGGTGTAGTGATGTTGAGAAACACCATGAATTTTTAGGCCTTAAAACACCTAAAAAGGGATAGTTTAAATAACAAAATTGAGCTATTAAAAGATGGATATGTCCATGTTGATAGGAAAATGGTGTGCATAAGAGGTTTTTAGAGGAGGCGATGAACCAAATTTATCATACTATGACTTGAGTCAATAGGAGGTGTGTTAGTAATAAAACACTTATGAGATTTGGCAAGGAATCCTGCACTCAACTACTTCATAAGAAAGTTTTATATACTCAAGGATCATGAGTATTTAACGAAGCTTGATTCTAGGATTGATGGTGGAGTATTTCTCGATTATTCCATTAATAGTCGTGCCTACTATGTATACTATTGTGATTCTCAAAAGACAATGAAGTCGGTAAGCATTTCCATCGATGATAACAAATCATTTACATTCGATGAGAATGATTATGAGAATGCATCTTATGTGTTTCCTTATATGGTTTAGGTAAAGTAAAATAAAACATATGATTATGTAGTAAAACTTACCTCACCGCCAAATGCGGTCATTGATGTGGGTGTATTGGGTACAAAAGGACCACGTCATTTCCAAGTACATCAACAAATGAAAAAGATTGATAAATGGGAAGGTATAAACCTTTAAAAAAAGGATTTTTGTGAAATGGTTTACTCAGAAAGAAAGAAATTACAATGAGGAAAACTTATCATTGAAATCCATGATAAAATCTATTAGTATTCTTTTATCCATTAAGGCTATTCTTGATTACAAGATTTAGCAAATGGACGTTGAGACTACGTTCATCAATGATAGTCTTCACGGGTGCGTGTTCTTGGTGGAATTCGAGGGATTTATAGGAAGAAGTTAAGAAAAAAACGTGTGAAATATTAAGAGGTTAATTAATGGACATAAGTAAGCATCAAGGTATTGGAACATATTGATCTCGTAATAAAATATTTTATTTATTACCAATGCCTAGATAAATTTTGTGTGTATAAGAAGCATGACATAAATGTGGTGGTATTTTGGGTAGTTTGTGCATATGATACTATCCTAATCGAAAATGATGTGGGTGTAGTATCCAAAATAAGAGTGTGGTTTTCCATCCAATTAAATATAAGGACATAGGATAAGTAAGTCACATCCTTGGGATTGAACTTTTACAAGATAAAAAAGGTATTTTTCTCTTATCTTAAGCCACTTAATTGATAATGTGCTAAAAAAATTTATAATGCAATATTCGAAGGAAGTATTCTTTCCTTTTAGGAATATAATCACATTGTCTAAAGAATAGTATCCTAAGTCACCTGTGTTGGGGATCGTTATAATAAATAACTTTGTTCACCTAAGAAATTTTATTGATCATGATTTAGAAAGTAAGAATAAAGAACTAGATTTAAAGAATGAATCTAGGGTTAAGATCACGATACCTTTACATATCTTGTAGGTGATCTGAATCAGGATAAATATTTGATGGAGATGATGATAGGACTTATTTTCTTCCTCCTCCAAATCCTTGATATAATTATCTGACTGCCTTCAATCTCTAAGTGTATAACCCCTTGAAGGAAACCTTGTGTGTGGAAACTTCTAGAGACGAAAACTTAGTGAAATATGAGATAAAATACTTTCTTTGTCCTCACCCCTTTACACAAATGTGAACAATATTTTACCTATATATTTAACCAAGAGAATGTATTTTGCATCTTAAATCCCTTCCCTTGACTTATGTAATTAGAAACAAGAAGTGGTATTGGAATAATAAAGGTTTTTAGAGTGTTTGGGCCTACTACTTGGGTAATGGACTATACTAGGGATCCAAGACTAAAAATTAAATTGGCTTCCAATTAAAAATGTGAAAATCTTGTATTGCACGCTGTAATATATTTCATTTCCCATTTAATTATAGTTAATCTCACTATATATTATAATTTAACTCCAATTTAATTATCTCAAAATTAGTCTAATAATAAGGTCTTGTTTGCAAAGTTAGGTAGTGCATAATATGACTCCCCGTGTAAAGCATACAATATCCGATGGTGAAATACAATTCATTGATAATCGATTCTTACTGAAGTCTTATGTGTTCCACGATACAAACATAACTTATTTGATACTTTACCAGATTTTAAAATTCACTGGCCGAGTTTATTGGTAGTGTAACACCCCAGCCTGAATTTATGGGTTGCCCATGGTAAACCCGGCCAATTTCAAATGTTAGGTGAGAAGTGCAATGACACAACCTAAATAATGTTGCTAGTCCAATTTTATTCAAGTAACATTTCACTTGTTTAGCATGCGATTTAAATTTATATCAAGATACGTGAGGGATTCGTGGGAATTGTCCCCGGAATCCAAGCATACAAAGCTACTAACATAAAATGGAAATAATGACAATGAACTCAAAATATGAAATCACATATAACCTATTGTAACAAATAGGAGGGAATGAGACGAATGCCCAGTGGAAAATTACAACATTGTAATATAGAATCGAACGACAGAAAAGAGACTCTAGCATATCATACCTACGTGAACATGTAATTACCTCATATATATATATATATATATATATATATATATATATATATATATATATATATATATATATATATATACGTATTCATAAATTGAGACCGTTTTAATTCCAAAACGTTACTTGTTCCGATTAATTCACCTTAATCATATAAAAGGCCCTTTTTGATTAACTTACTAACCTTCACAATCTAACGAATCCGTTTAAATACTTAAATAAAGTACCATTTGTTTAGAGAAAATACTTCCTTCACCGAAGTTATCCATTTATACACATAGAATTTACCTTAATATTTCCCTTGAAAATCACCTTTCAACACACGCATACACCATGTTGGAAATACTTATTTTTCGTTGAAAATCTTTCATAAACACACTCTTGTATTAAAGATGGGTTAAACATCTTTATCTTATTTAATTACCCAATTAATCACTTCAATTTACCATTCCTTTTATTCCATGTACATTAGTCTATTTATCGTCTTACTTATCCATATTAGCTTTCCACCAGTTAATGTATTAATTTCATTCAAGTTAGGTTGTCTTTTATTATATCCTCCTCACAACCCATTTCTTGACACGTTCCACATTTCATTATCGTTTCTTGAAATCTTCCAAACATCCGTATACTTTAATGGGCTCCACACCGCTAGCTATGGTACCATATGCTCTTGCTAGTGATTTTGAGTATTTCACCCCAGAGCTCCGGGTCCTTAATTATTCTCATTGTCATCCGAGTTCGTATTATGGTATTTTAACATTTTCAAATCTCCACATCATTCCACTTTTTCCCTAGTGAAGCCAAAACTCGGGGTTTCACCCCACCTTGTGTTATACTTTAAAATTAATATTTCTTTTCTTTTACACACGGTTATTTTATCCCCAAAACTAATTTCATATTGGACTATTTGTGTGACACCATTTCTAATATTTTTATTTCATAAAAATATTCCACTTTATGTAAAATAACCATTTTGCCCATTTATTTTCAAACTTGCATTTTTCCTTTATTTTCACAAGTATTATTTTCCCAAAAATATTATTAAGTTATACACACCGACCTATCAAATATTTTTACTTATCAATACTCATTTCATACTTTGGAGTTAACACCCTTTCAAGTCGAAAATCTCCATATTTCATTAATTTGTTTACTAAGAACACCCTTTGGGCATTTTGGAGACTACTTTATATGAAAACACCATTTTCCTTTATTTTCACATATAGTCTTCAAATATACACTTACCACATTTTCTACACTTTTAACCTACTTTAAAGGTTGAAATTTCTATTTACTTTATTTCAAGTAAAAACAAAATAAAATCTTATTTGAACTTTTTTATATGCTCATCATCAAAATAAAACAAGTTTATATACAGGAGAAAATCCATAAGAATGAATTTTACACATTATTTATTCTAGAAATTTCATAACATTTGCATAAACATAAATTCAATCTAAAGAGACTTTTGTTTCTTCAAAACTTAAGTAAATGTCTAATTACATAAAAATCCCAATTTTTCACAAGAAAACCTTGAGACATTTGTTCAGAAAATATTTTTAACAAGAGAAATATTATTTCAAACATTTTATTCCATAAAATGCTTAGATATCAAGATTTCTTGAAATATATCATTTTTCTCAAAACTCTGGGGATCTTTTTATAAACCATTTTTCACAAAACAATAATAAATAACTTTCTTAAACCACATATGCATTCAAATTTTAAAAAATCAACTACAAGATCAATGCTTTGAAAAATAGAGTTGTTAAGTTAAGAGTAGAGTTTCGCACCTCAAATGAAGCATCAACAATAGTGGATGAAATGTAGAAGAAGATGACAATCTCCCATATCCTAAGGGGACTTAAAGAGGTAGCCTATCTCCACTAATCTTGTCTCCTTGAATGCTCCATGAAATCCCCCTTCAAACCCCATGATTTCTTCTTCTTCTTCTTCTCCAAAAATCCCCAACAATACGTCCATAAAACCCATCTTGATAAAACGTGTGCTGTATTTGGATTTTATGAGACTAGATATGGAAGAAGATGGTTAATATTAATGGTTTTAGATGGAGGAATGGTGGTGCTAAGGTTTAACACCCCGCATTTTTAGAGATAATTAAATTTCATAAATGGGTGTGATTTGGAAATTTGAGGAATTTCTCGAAATAATAATTTTTGGAGTTTATGAGTGTTAGATGATTTTCGATGCATGTTATAACTACTTTTGGGAATAAGTAGATGAGAAGGATTATTTTATTACAGGTCGCAGTTGGGTAAAGCGACAGAGGACAATATTTTGATTGGAAAACTCGCATTGAGATGTATTGGGTTTAATTAGTGGATTGCGATCAATTGTCACACGAATATTTCTTTTCCTAAAATCTTCCGGTGAGGCACCAAGTTTTTCCCATAAAACCTGATCAACCAACCAATATACGAGGTTCACTAACACGACCTGCTTTTAACACAATTATAGCAAGTAAAATAGCAAACCAATTCACATATATGAGGCACACACACTAGACACGAAATTACAGGAACTTAACTCCCAACCTTTTATTAATCACTCAAAGATTACAAAGGAACACTCAATTTCGGCCTAAGGCTTCCTACCTAAAAATACAAGGGGCAAATGCTTATAAATAAGGCACAAAAATGAAGTTGACATCCCCAACTGCTAGGACATGTGTCTTAATTAAATTATGCCAGGTTTCTCCACGAAACTGCCTTCAAAACTGCTGCATTATCCTTCCAACAGGTGTCTAGAGAAGTTAACCCATGATCTTCAAGTGCCCAACTGATGCAATCCCATTTTTACATCTGTTCTTCCCCATAACTTCCATGGAACTACTCTAAAACTGTTGCATCAGTATCCCAACAGGTGTCCAAGGAGTTATCCCATGATCCCACATGTGCCACATTGGTGTAATCTCATTTTTACACCTATCCCAGCAACTCCCATAAAAACTACCCAAATCCATTTTTGGGACAAGCACAACTGCTCTTTGAAGTCAACTAGCAACAACCCATGAATTAAGACAATGCCACTCCAAAATATAAGCAACCCAGGCCACCGATGCAACCCGATGTTGCATAACAGGTGTGATCGAGAAATTCCCGATCACAACCCAAAATCCATGCACTACCAATCCCACATTCGGTATATGGATAACCCAACATGCCCACAAAGTTTCCTAGAGCCTAGGAGCGCTCATGGATAAATACCGAATTTTTCCTCGGAGGTACCCCCCTCCTTATATATGTTCTTAATGAAAATTCCACATTGGTAGCAGTAGACGTCAACTACCTAATGATCGAAAGAACCTAGCTCCCCAAAATCTGATAACTTCGAATAGCATAACCACTTTGTTCCAGCTGAATGCCTTAGTCAAAGTGAACTAACCCATTTTCCTTTAGTATCGAGGTTTGCCCGTACCCAAACTCCATGATGAACCCCATAACTTCATGATGAGCGTTTTGGAGTGTGACAAACCCTCCCCCACTAAACGAATTCGACGACCTCATCGATATCAAGAAAATTCCAACTCCACTAAAAAATTCCCAACAAAACCTTGAACTTCATCAAGAATAGCACCAAGTCTTTGATTCAACCCAAGTGTAACACCGAACCAAACTCCTCTCGATTTAATGTCTCCCTACAGGACCATAACCTCCACGTTTTCACCATCTAATGTAGAAGTTTTTCTTGGTAATGCGAGGTTCCTGCAGCCTGCGCATACCAAGGCTTCAATCTTCCATTTATCCGAACTCCTTCGTTTGGAGTCCGCTCAACATAACCAAGGAGTTGACACCACCATCTCCCGCACCAGAATTTGAGCTAATATTTCTTGACTCTTCCACTTGAATGCAATAAGTTTCTCCCGCGTTGGACCATCCCTTGCCCGGTGTGAACCCTTGCAAATGAAACACCCAGAATAGCTACCTTTGCCTTTGTTTGGATGTCCATCAGCCCCGTTTCCCTTGTCATGTTCTGTCCCTCCATCTTTGCCCGATTCTGAGATGACCTTATCTTTACCTTTGGATTTATATGAAACAGCATCTGACTGGTCTCACACGGATATTTTTTTTCTAAAATCTTTCGGTGAGGCACCAAGTTTTTCGCATAAAACCTGATCAGCCAACCAATACACGAGGTTCACCAACACGACCTGATTTTAACACGTTTATAGCAAGTAAAATAGCAAACCAAGTCACATATATGAGGCACACGCACACTAGACACGAAATTACAGGAACTCAACTCCCAATTGTCACACGGATATTTTTTTTCTAAAATCTTCCGGTGAGGCACCAAGTTTTTCCCATAAAACCTTATCAGCTAACCAATACACGAGGTTCACTAACACGACCTGCTTTTAACACGATTATAGCAAGTAAAATAGCAAATCAAGTCACATATATGAGGCACACGCACACTAGACACAAAATTACAGGAACTCAACTCCCAACCTTTTATTAATCACTTAAAGATTACAAAGGAACACTCAATTTTGGCCTAAGGCTTCCTACCTAAAAATACAAGGGGAAAATGCTTATAAATAAGGTACAAAAATGCAGCTGACATCCCCAACTGCTAGGACATGTGTCTTAATTAAATGCTGCCAGGTTTCTCCACGTAACTGCCTTCAAAACTGCTGTATTATCCTTCCAACAGGTGTCTAGAGTAATTCCATGGCAGTTACGGGGTAGAATAGATGTAAAAATGGGATTACATCAGTTTCGAGGGTGCGGTTGATTTCAGAAAGGCCGAGATAATCAGAATAGAGTATCCGAGAGTAGTGTTTGGATTTCGAGAATTTTTGGATTAATAGGGACTCATAATTGGGTAAACGAGGCATTTTTGGGTTTAAAGAGATAAACCCATATTTCTCCCTATATAAGGCATGGGAGGGGGAAAGAAGAAAGGAAAAAGAGGAGAGTAAAGGAGGAGAGAAAAGAGGAAGAAAAGGGAGGTTCTGGCCAAACTCTGCGGGATTCGACTCGGGATCGTCAGATTTTATCCACGAGGCAAGTGTTTACTTGCTTTCTTTCTTTAAAGCACAAATCTCATATTGTAGTTGGTAGTGATAAACCACAAAGATTTTCGGGATGGGTTTTTATGAACCAAAATGGGTTTTCAAAAAAGTTTAACGGATTAACTCTAGAAAATATCCCAATTGGAAAACATAGGATTTAGTTAATAATTTCTATTGATAATGGGTTTTAGGATGTTTGGGACCCTCATAGATTGTGTATATATAGTTATTTGAGGTTGGGGGACATTAGGTGAGGAGACACAAGCTTGGGAGAAGCTTTAATGGCCGAAACATCTTCTCAGAGAAGAAGTTGTCCGAAGCGATCGATCGATCAAGGGTAAAGGATCGATCAATCGACCATCGATCGATCGAGGGACAAGGGTCGATCGATCGACACTTCAGGATTTTTGGCAATTTTTGCCTAGGGTTAATTATATGGGATGGTTTCCAATTTTATTTGGTTCTAGCTTATTCATGTGAGGAAATAATTATTTATCTAGTAATGCATCACTAGCCAATTGGGAGAAACTTATGGGGGCTAGGAGGGTGTTATAATTGTGTGGCACTAAGGCATATTTTCGAGGAAAATAGACAAATTGAAGGATTAGAAAATTGGGATTTCCCGAATTATAAGAGGAGACTTTTAAATAATTATTATTGGAGTGAAATGTATACCTTGGATTAATTAGGTAAAATCCAAGACTTATTTAATTATGGATGTTCGGAGTGAGGGACACCGAAGGAGTATTTTAGTGAGCGATTATAGCTAAATAATCGTGCGAATGGGAAAAAGTAAGTGTGTACGGAATTAATGAGTAACTCCTATAAGGCGACTAGGATGGAAATTTGGGTTATAGGTTTAAGGATAAGTTGAGGGTATACTTATCATACGGTTATGAATTGGGATATTTGGAGAGTATATAAATTCCCAACAACGATTAAGGTGTGACACATATTTAAGTAGAAAGATACTTAAATATTATTATGAGATTGACAATTTTGGCCATGTATATATTTGAGGAATGATGTAATATATATATATAAGTGTGTGTGTGTGTGTGTGTGTGTGTGTGTGAAGCATACACCCTCTAATGCTATCATGGGAAGTTGTATGATGAGGGTGAACCCCTGGCTTGAGGAGCAGGGTGTGGATAGTCCCCAGGTCATAGTCGTCCATTGTTATATTGTGTGATTTTTATTAGGGGTGAGACGTGGTGGGTATATTTCGTCTCATTGCCGGTTAGGAGCTATGGGCTTCCCAGATGTTGTGATTTGGTTTTGACCACGAAGTAGATGACATTTAGTCCTACCGGTGGTCCCCAGGATGGTATCTGGGTGATGCCCTGGAAGATGATAGCATTGGGAGACCGCATCCTCAAGTTATAGCTTGTTGGGATGGTTATTATACTTGTGTGTGAAAATAAGGTATTATATATATCTATTTGAGTAAAGAGATAAAATGAAAAAGGATTAATTCTCATTCTGGGAGATTATATCCGGACGTGTGTAATGATATGTATATAAAAGTAAGTATGATAATGTATATAATTATATGAATATATATATATATTATTGTTTGTATATATATGAGTCTTATATACACGTCATGTGCTGAGGGTCTAAATGATCTCGACAAACAACACTACCAATTAGTAGTGTATTAGGGGGGTTCCTTGTTTGGATTTCGCTTCACGAGACACCCCACGCACAAATTTAGCACAGTGTTTGGAATGGAGAGAAGTTTAGCCCTTAGTACCCGGTTTATTTAGGACCTTAGGGTTTGGGAGCAACGGATTAGTTAGGCAGCGTAGTTTTAATAGGACGTTTAGAGGGATACGCTAAGATTGCACTATTAGAAGAGGGGCAAGGGGCATTTCATGGGAGTGCGATACCAACTTAAATATGAGGTAAAACACATTTTTATAAAAATAGCATTTATGCACTTGCAAAATATTTTTACAACTCAGGCTCTGACCCGTTTTCCTATTTTTTCCTTTCTTGCTATATTTTTACAGGGATGCCTGGATGATGATTCCTTCGAGTCAGACGTCTACTGCAGCAGCTGTGGATGCATGCAGGTTCACTGTAGATGCTTCCACTCTTGTAATCTAAATAGAAGGTATTGTATAAACATTCGGGCTAACAACCCGATTTCATTTATTTATTCTTTTACTACCTTTTATGCGAATTCAATATGGATGTATTATGTTAAAGCGAGTGTTCGGTTATTCTACTTCATTTTAGTTTTATTTATTTAAACTGTGTGAATGTTTCAATTCTTTTTAACTGCTTAAAATATGAGTTAAATAAAATTTTGACGCCATCCTAATAGGTTATTAGTAATTAATTTGGTTTTCGACAGTTATGCTAAGAATGAACCATATGCGACTCCTATTTTAATTTGATACAGGAGTGATCACCCGGTATTTTATTAGGCGGGGTGTCACAGATGGTATCAGAGCATCAGGTTCTAGTGTCCTTAGGAATCTGTGTGGGCGTACTACGCTTTCAGAGTTGCTTTTGATTTGATATAGAGCCTCAGGATTAGGATTGTTGATCCCTCTTATGAGATTTCATTCTCCCACTAGTATGTAAGAATATCGTAATCTTTTGCATGCTCGTTCGAGGTCTGTGTGCTGATCGATGAGGGACGACCATAGAAGGCCATTGCAAGGGTAGCAGAAGGCAGGACTTATTTGGAGCGGTAAGTTGAAGTGAGATTGAGGACCGCATCAGAGGTCACTCCTTTTGTGGCGTTGTCGAGGATTGTTTCAACGACTACTAAGGTATAGTAGTTATAATTATTCACGTGCTGCTATAGAAGAGAGTGGTGCTGAAGTTGAACTAACCGGTGAAATTGAGTTGGTGAAAAGGTTTGAAAGGTCCTTGATAAGGACCATATGTTGAAGTTGATATTTTACCATGTAAGTGCAATGTGATTCAGCGGAAGTGAAGGGATTAGGATCTTTGGCTTAAATCAAGGTGTGGAAATACCCATATGTGGAAAATTGAGGAAAATTTTTCACTCGTAGGAGCAATGTTGTAAGGGTGGGAACGTTAGTCACCATATTCTAGGAAGTAGGATGTCTTGCCCATAGAAGTGCCTCACGGGTAGATATACCCGTTAGTTCCTTTGGTCTGTCAGAAATGGAGGGAATGCAGTTTTTAGATTATTCACTTAGGATTGGTCAGAGGCCGACAGTGACTAAAGAGTGATATGGAGAAGTGAACCTTGTACCAAAGTAAGGTAGGTACAATAAAGAGAGAGTTCTTTAGAGGAGTGATAGGCTCACTAGTAAGTGTTGTTAACACTTGGGGAGAATTCGAGTTTATGGAACACCATTGGTGGACATCCACCCGGGGAATTCTTTAAGCAGCGATTTTAAAGCCGATAGTGGAGTTTCCTTGTAACGAAGAAGTTAAGGGGAATTTTAGAGGCGATTATTAAGATCGAGGCTATAAAGTCTGATGATACTGATAACTTTAACATGGTCGGGATGGCCAGAGATGGGGGAAGGTCGCAATGTGGAGTATAGAACCACACGGGTAGTCCTTGCCCAATATAAATTAAAGGACAAGAATAGGGTGCCGAGGTGGGGCATCGATTAAAATAGTTTTGGTTCGATTAAGAAAAATGTGCTAGGTCAGGGAACCAATCGGAGCAGTTAGGAAGAATGGCGTAGTCATTAATATGAGTTTCACCTAGAAAGGAGGGGGTATATTTTGTGTGACTAGATAGAGTCGCGGTATTTTTCTAACCCTAGATTCGTGTGTGTAATTCTAGCTTTGTGGCGGTATAGATAACATTGTATAGGGTATGTCTATATGTTTTTTTGCGATAACGGGGTACTATTTTGGATTTGTATCTAGTTTGTACTACTCGTTTTGCCTGTGATACGAGTATAATACTATGATAATCGTTAGGTTAATGTATTATCAGAGCGATAGAAGGCCAACGATTGCAAGACTATCGTGTCCACGATTCCAGGATGGAACAGGTTATGGTTGCGGTATCTCATCTGGATAAAGATTGAGTTCGCTTTTATTTTTATGTTTATATGGAACTTCGGTGAGTAGATGTTTCGGTATCATGATTTGAGTATGTGGAGACCTGATGGATTTGAGGCAACACTATGGACTGAGAGCCATGTGATGATAGTATGCTTAGAGATGGAAGTGCTATGGAAAAGCACTAAATTGGTTCTCTCACCGCAAGTATATAGGTGAGGCAGGGTAAAGGAAATTTATTTAAGTCTTATAGCTAGGTCTTGATGAGAAGGAAAATTCGAAGATAGTATGTTTTGGGTGTGAGGCTCATAACATGTTTGAAGAGAGTAGGCGCCTCGATTAGTTAGATCTTCTATTTCGCCAAATTTATAGGATAGAGTGGTAGAAGTATGATAGTAAATTAGTGAGATAGGATTTAGGACATCCCGCTGGTGTGCCTCAGGCCACTATATCTCGATAACCGACGACGCGAGGAAGTAGTGTAACAAGAGGGTTCCTTGTTTGGATTTCGCTTTGCTAGATGTCCCACGAATGAAACCGAGCAAATGTCAGAAGTTGAGAGAGGCCTTGGGAACAAGGGATATTTAGGATAGTATTAGTTTTACGTGTGTTGGAAACACATCGATCTTAGGATTATTAGAATTTTATGTCAGAAGGATTAGTGGCGCCGATGTAAGGGAATAGTTGTGAGTTAACAACAAGAAGATTGGTGGGTTGACTTTATGAAAGATTTCATTTCTAGTTATAGGAAAGATTGGAGTTGGAAGTGTTGGGTTAGAAAAACCTAGGTGGGCAG
The DNA here is from genome assembly GCA_949130495.1 of Sambucus nigra. Taxonomy (NCBI): domain Eukaryota; kingdom Viridiplantae; phylum Streptophyta; class Magnoliopsida; order Dipsacales; family Adoxaceae; genus Sambucus; species Sambucus nigra. Next base: position 599,404,799 of record OX422212.1, on the reverse strand, counting down.
ATGTTGTTTAGAGAGAGTGCTACGTGTTGGATATTCGCAATGGTTGTGTAACCAGGCACGGGTAAAGGTATGGGCACCCATGTAAGTTGGTTTTATATACCGTCTATTATAGAAGAGGTATAGTATATAAGTTGAAGAATATACTGTGAGGCAGTTATAAGTAAGATTGAAATTTATTGGATGGAATGTCGTACGAGGCTCACGAAAACCCTATTATGTAGGCAAAAATGAGAGTTGGTACACCTAAGATGAGCAATCAGATGACGTGAATAGTTAAGCGTTAGAGTCATTTCCTTTTTAGGAAAAATTAGATATCCTCTTGCTGATGAGGGATGCTTAGAATTGTGATTCTCTGGTGAGATTTAAAAGTTAGAACAACGGCTATAGGCTCATTTTCGCTATAGGTGGCACTATAAATGATGGGTGCGAAGTGACGTTATTAGAGTCACCTTACGATGAGGTAGTAGTGTAGCACATAGGGATTTAGTAAGTTAGTGCGTTATAGTATAAACCTTGCGATAGGTTGGTACCGAACGAGGGTATGGCTGAGGTGTAATTAGTGAGCCTAGGTTGGTGGAGCAGGTCATATCCGAATTTCGAGGGCGAAATTTCTGTTGTAAGGGGGGGAGTATGTAACACCCCGCATTTTTAGAGATAATTAAATTTCATAAATGGGTGTGATGTGGAAATTTGAGGAATTTCTTGGAATAATATTTTTTGGAGTTTATGAGTGTTAGATGTTTTCTGATGCATGTTATAACTACTTTTGGTAATAAGTAGATGAGAAGGATTATTTTATTACAAGTCGCAGTTGGGTAAAGCGACAGAGGACAATATTTTGATTAGAAAACCCGCATTGAGATGTGTTGGGTTTAATTAGTAGATTGCAATCAAGTACCTCGGATGGAGATTCCGAGGGTGCGGTTGATTTCGGAAAGACCGATATAGTTAGAATAGAGTATCCGGGAGTAGTGTTTGGATTCTGAGAATTTTTGGATTAATAGGGACTCGTAATTGAGTAAACGAGTCATTTTTGGGTTTAAAGAGATAAACCCTTATTTCTCCCTATATAAGGAATGGGAGGGGGAAAGAGGAAAGGAAAAAGAGGAGAGGAAAGGAGGAGAGAAAATAGGAAGAAAAGGGAGGTTCCGGCCAAACTCCGCGGGATTCGACTCAGGATCGTCGAATTTTATCCACGAGGCAAGTGTTTACTTGCTTTCTTTCTTTAAAGCATAAATCTCATATTGTAGTTGGTAGGGATAAATCACAAAGATTTTCAGGATGGGTTTTTGTGAACCAAAATGGGTTTTTGAAAAAGTTTAACGGATTAACTCCGGAAAATATCCCAATTGGAAAACTTAGGATTTATTTAATAATTGTTGTTGATAATGGGTTCTAGGATGTTTAGGACCCTCATAGATTGTGTATATATAATTTTTTGAGGTTGAGGGACATTAGGTGAGGAGGAAAAAGTTTGGGAGAAGCTTTAATGGTCGAAACATCTTCCCAGATAAGAAGCTGTCCGAAGCGATCGATCGATCAAGATTAAAGGATCGATCGATCGACCATCGATCGATTGACCCTTCAGAATTTTTGGCAATTTTTTCCTAGGGTTAATTATATGGGATGGTTTCCAATTTTATTTGGTTCTAGCTTATTCATGTTAAGAAATAAGTATTTATCTAGTAATTCATCACTAGCCAATTGGGGGGAAGTTATGGAGGCTAGGAGGGTGTTATAATGGTGTGGCACTAAGGCATATTTTTGAGGAAAATAGACAAATTGAAGGATTAGAAAATTGGGATTTCCCGAATTATAAAAGGGGACTTTTAAATAATTATTATTGGAGTGAAATGTATACCTTGGATTAATTGGGTAAAATCCAAGACTTATTTAATTATGGATGTTCGGAGTGAGGGACACCGAAGGAGTATTTTAGCGAGCGATTATAGCTAAATAATCGTGCGAATGGGAAAAAGTAAGTGTGTACGGAATTAATGAGTAACTCCTATAAGGCGACTAGGATGGAAATTTGGGTTATAGGTTTAAGGATAAGTTGAGGGTATACTTATCATACGGTTATGAATTGGGATATTTGGAGAGTATATAAATTCCCAACAACGATTAAGGTGTGACACATATTTAAGTAGAAAGATACTTAAATATTATTATGAGATTGACAATTTTGGCCATGTATATATTTGAGGAATGATGTAATATATATATATAAGTGTGTGTGTGTGTGTGTGTGTGTGTGAAGCATACCCCCTCTAATGCTATCATGGGAAGTTGTATGATGAGGGTGAACCCCTGGCTTGAGGAGCAGGGTGTGGATAGTCCCCAGGTCATAGTCGTCCATTGTTATATTGTGTGATTTTTATTAGGGGTGAGACGTGGTGGGTATATTTCGTCTCATTGCCGGTTAGGAGCTATGGGCTTCCCAGATGTTGTGATTTGGTTTTGACCACGAAGTAGATGACATTTAGTCCTACCGGTGGTCCCAGGATGGTATCTGGGTGATGCCCTGGAAGATGATAGCATTGGGAGACCGCATCCTCGAGTTATAGCTCGTTGGGATGGTTTTTATTCTTGTGTGTAGTATATTACTTGGGTGTGAAAACAAGGTATTATATATCTCTATTAGAGTAAAGAGATAAAATGAAAAAGGATTAATTCTCATTCCGGGAGATTATATATGGACGTGTGTAATGATATATATATAAAAGTAAGTATGATAATGTATATAATTATATGAATATATATATATATATATATATATATATATATATATATATATATATATATATATATATATATATATTATTGTCTGTATATATATGAGTCTTATATACATGTCATGTGCTGAGGGTCTAATGGATCTCGACGAACAACACTGCCAAGTAGTAGTGTATCGGGGGGGGGGGGGGTCCTTGTTTGGATAATGCTTCGCGAGACACCCCACGCACGTATTTAGCGCAGTGTTGGGAATGGAGAGAAGTTTAGCCCTTAGTACCCGGTTTACTTAGGACCTTAGGGTTTGGGAGCAACGGATTAGTTAGGCAGTGTAGTTTCAAGCAAAGAAAAGCAACTAATGTTTGTGTGTCTATCGAGCGTCTATACTTTTTTCCTTTTTGGAGTTGAGGAATGAGATTGTTTAGAGAGCTTGACGGCCAATAGTATTTTTGTTTGGTTTTGTCCCCGAATAGCCAAATGGGGTTATTTGTACGGACACATTTTCAATAGAGTCAATATGTATATTATTAGAATTATTCCGAACAAAACATTTGAGTCATAGGATAGCCTTTGAGTCGTTGATTCCATGAGCCTATGACGTTGTTTGATGAAGACGTAACGTCTAAGCTTCAAAAACTGGATATGTCATGTCGTGTTTACGGTGCCATGTTTGTCTTCACATATACCGAGGATCTCACATGTATAAATATATATTGTTTATGAGTCCTTGGAATTTTTAATAAGGGTGTTCTATTTTTCAAGACTGTTTGGAACTTAATTTTTCGAAAATATGTTTTCTGAGTTTACTATAGGCAAAGTTTTAAAAAAATTTGTTGATCTCGTTCTAACAAGATTTCTGTCTCGTTCAAACGACTGGCCTAACTTATTCAAAGTCTCTTCTAATGTATATCGAATAAGGGCGCACTGTTAGAATTCTCTAGAACATTGTTTGAAGCTCGTTCAAATTATAAACGCTTCTCATTCAAAAGAAACTTATTTTTGTTCGAATGAAAGGCTGATCTCGTTTGAACGAAGCCTCAATCTCGTTTGAACAAGCCTCTGCCTCAAAATTCTTTATAATGAATTTTAGACTCAGATTGTGATGTGCATTTTGATAACTCTTTTGCAAAAATGATTCTGCATCTGATTTAAGTTCCAACTCCCAAAAGCTACACCCATTTTGTTTACATGATCCAAGATTCATAATACATATGCTTTGAGATTGTGTTTGGGCACCTTGTTTGTTTCTTCCATCATCATAAGAACCTATTTTCGTGGGGAGGACTTCGTGCGTGTTGATTGCGGTGAAGATATAGTGGATTTCTTATTTTGAATCGTAGACGGTTATTGAGGCTGTATCGATGGATACCGAGGCTTACATGGACTCGTGTGTTATGGACACTGGTGTGGGTGGACTTCTGCATTACTGTTGTGGAGGAGTGGTCAAAGATAGAAAAGCTTCAAAGCTTGTGGAGTCGAGTCATTGTATAAGTTTACTGTCTATGCTTTGTAAAACCATATCATAGTGGATTGTCTGGACTGGGCTGTCTGAGGTCTTTTCCCTTAATGGTTTCCTCGTACATTGGCGTATTGTGGTTTGATTTAATTTATTTTATCTGCTATCACCTAGATGCATGTTTAGAATCAAGGATCTAAAAAATGTGAGGCATGACCGAGGCGTTGAGGCCAAGCCTTAATCCTTAGAAGCCTAGGCGTGCCATAGGCGTAAAAAGGCGTTTAGGCATTTTTTAATATATTTTAACATTTTTTACTATATCAAGGCTAACAAAAAAACTAAAATGGTGCATACCTTAAAATATGTCTGAATATATGCAAACTAAAATACTATTTTTTTAAATACTAAGACAAAAATAAAAACAAAAAGAAAAAAAGTGCATTTTTTTGGACGAGAGGCAGAGAAGTTTGGGATACCATTTGTCTTTTGATTGTTATGAATGAGATATAGGTCCAGTTTTAAAAAAAAGTCTATAAAAGGCGATATCATTTCACTAAAGCATTTTTATTTTTTTGAAAAAGTGCGCCTTAAGCCTTTTACTAAGAATACAAAGTAAAAGGCTTAAGGGGAGGCGTTTCTCCCAAGCCTTAAGCCTAGGCGCCCCTAGGCGGAGCCTAAGCGGGCCTTTTAGAACACTATTTAGAATTAAAAGATAAAATTGGTAAATCAATTTGGTTTCACAAGAATTGTTTAAATTGGCGCTAAGTTTAATTGGAAGGATTTTATTTAAAAGTTCAATCATTAAAATTGAAATTAATTGGACTTGTGTTTTTTTGAGACCACCCTAGGATTATAGCTTTTACAAATGGGTATTAGGGCATGTTGCACTAAGTTATTGTGTTGATCCTATTTAGTGCTATTTTGGGGTGGCTATTGATTTTCCTCTCTTGGTTTATTTTTATTCTCGATGGATTTTAATAATGATGACGTTATTAATCGTGATGTGTTTCAAAAGCTTCTTAACCATAATAAAAAAATGAAATCTTTTGTATTTGAAGTGTGATAAAAATAAAAATTCTTGAAAAAGAAAATTTCTGCTTTAAATTTAAATTTTATTTTTTGTAAAATATTTATACTCAGAGAGATATGTTATGTACGAAGCTTGTGGACACAATTCATGCTTTCAATGTTTTAGATTTGTCCAAGAAAGAGAGTGAGAATAGAGTACTTGTTTTAGAGAAAGATTTAGTGGATTGAAAAATCGCTAGAGTTTGTGTTTGTGCCGTTGAGGATCATGTTTAAATTAACGATTTTAAGGCACGTGATAAGACTCTTAGGGATAAGTTTGTTCACGTTGAGGGGGAGAGAGATAACTTTCTAGTGATGATTGATAATTTAAATAAGGATCCCCTTAAATTGGAAGAGTTTAATTCTTTGCTTGAGTCTAAAATTTGAAATTAAAAAAAATAATTTAAGAGACTCAAGTAGTGATGGTACTGACTTACCTGTTTCTAATGATTTCGTTGACAAATCCAAGACCATTATTGTTAGTTTTAAAAACTTGACGCGGCTAAAAATGTGTCTTATAAGTGCGTACTCTATAGGCTCAAGTGCAAGTCTTCCGTTCAAGTAATAATCCGATAAGTCGGGTATCGATCCTCAGGGAAATAGGACAACAGAGTTGTGATGACATTGGACAGGCGAAGGAAACCTAACTCTGACTCTAAAGAAAAAGAAAAGATGATTGGTTTTGGGAATTAGCTACAATTAAATGCAATTTTAAAATTATGAAAGAAATTCAACTATTCTTGATTACCTAAAATACTAATGATGAATGATTCAAAACTCGAACTATATGATGAAGAAAACAGGACGGGAATACAATCCCTCAACCCTAGTGTATTGATGGTATAAAACTAATCGTAAATTTAAATGATTAATTAGACCCAGAATTTAGTACTCCTAAGCATTACGTATATGAGGTTCAATCCCGCACCATACTTAATTAGAGGACGAGTCAATCGGTTTACGCCCTAGTGACACTCGCATTGCATTCTGAAGCATCCCGGTTACCCTGAAGCAATCGAGATCCAAAGATCTACAATGGTTGTGATGCTACGCAATACGTTCATAATAAATCATTAAATTTAGAGTATTAATTTTATACACATGCAACTAACACATCAGAATGAGGTCCTGCATCTCGACCTTTTAAAATCTAGCCTAACATGTTGAAATTAATGAAAACGATTGTTGAATTGCAGGAAATCATGATTAAACTAAGGGAGAATTTAAGAATGATGTAGAAGGAAGATTAAACAGAAGAAAGTAATCAACTAACTTACCAAAGCACTAAAAGTATCAACTAAAATTACTTGTAATCGCAGAAACCTGAACAAATTTCAAAATGTAATGAATCTTCAAACTAGGGTTTTAACTGAAAAGGGAAAAATTAGATGAATTTTCCGTCGCTTAAAATGATAATAAATATGGTTTAAATACCCTACAAGACTCCAAGAGGTTTAGCTCAACCAGGACTCTCAATTGGAGGAAGAGTGAAAAACCAAAATCGCAACAGTCGGACCGATTCAGTTCGGCTTGGATCCGGATCGGTTCTTTTCTTTTATGCTCGGATTGTCTCGATACGGACCGGTTCATTTAATTTCCCTTAACTTCGATCCGTCTTCGGTCTGGGGTTCACTGGAACTTTGCATTTCGGATCGCTCCGATCCAGATCGGTCCGATTTTCCTTTGACTTTTCTTATATATTTGACTGCTCATAACTTTCATACCGAAACTCCGATTGAGGTACCGTTTCTTCCTATGCACTCGTAAACTTGATATCTTCAACTTTTCTTTAGACGCCTTGTCTGAATTCCAGGTAAAAATTACAACTTTTCCCTTTTGACTTTCCTTCTTTTCTTTCTCTATTCTCCCGGTTTCTTTCTTTCTTTATTAACATCAAATACCTGTAAAATTAGTTCGAAATACCAGAAACTCGGGGTACTCGTTAGAATAAGTCAGTGCAAGATTATGAGAAAAAATCAAATCGATTACGTTGTTCGAGGAGCTAAAAGTAACTAAATTAACGGGATAAATTTGGAAGAATTTATGCCTAATCAAATACCCCTAACTTAAAACTTTATCCCGAGCAATGTAAAAGAATCCTAGCAAGGCTCAACTCTTGAAAATCATTTTATTGGGGTAGAATACCTTTTTTGCAGGTAAGCGATTTCATTTAGCATATGCAACAAGCCTTTAAATCCCTAGGTTACCCTAGTAGGACGAGTTGTGTCTCGTGAGGGTTTGCAAAGAATATACCCACAAAATTCGGCTCAAAGAAAAATTCAAAATATGAAAAAATTGTATAATTCAAACTTTTCCAGAAAATAATCATCATCAAGCCATGTTCAAGAGTCTCAAATCATAGTGCGTGTGTGTGAAGCGAGAAATTTAACCGCGGATTTCCACCGATTGACCATTATGTTACTTTTTGAAAATTCGTTTTGATTCAAATGGTCACGAGATGCTCTCACAAACGAATCGCTTGGAATGTGGCTATTTTCTCTCGATATGCGTGATTTATAAGAATAAATATAGTGGAACCAAGTTCACGCACACAAGTAAAAAGATGGAAATTTTATAGTGATTGGATCTCGTCAATAGAATACGGTTTGAAACACGGGAACATTGCCTCTTATACGTACGTTTTATCTCTTTTATTATCTTTTGTGTTTTAACTCTCCACGCGGTAACTAATTTTGCAATTTGGACTCGATTAGGACTTTTTCGGGCTATAGGTGTATTGGGTAACATGGAAATGGTTGGGAAATTCGGAATTAGAAAATTTTTAAGATGTCCATGAGTGCTTTTCCGGGCTTTTGCTCATTTTTTTTCTTCTTTTTCTATTTTTTTTCAATTTTTCACTTCTTTTCTTTTCTTGCTATTTTTGTTGAGCATAGTTATTCTTTCCTTGCCCCTTTTTATGAACTTTCCGAACTTAAATTCTGAATTTTCCATTTTTCACAATTCTGGACTATTTGAGTTTTTCGGGTTACCAAACGAAAAGGATAAATTTTATTCGGCTCAATTGGGTTACAAAAGGGATGATTTTTTCTTGACTTTTTATGGACGATATTTTTGGGTAACAAATGATGGCCTACTTCATTGTCCGAATGACTTATTAATTTACCATAAGCGTCTCGAGATTAATTTAATTTATAGATTTGTAGCGCGCTTTTCAAGGCAATATCACACACGTTTTTCAAACCCGATCAGGTAAAAGACTTAAGATCCTCGGTGACTTATTAAGTGCTGAAAAGAACTTTAAGTTAACAATTAACTCGGATTGATTTATAATTTTCCCAAAAATGAAAGGCTCGAATCTCACCAGAGTTGTTAATCTCGACACTTATTCGTTAAGTCGCCAATTTTCGCTCAATTTCCATCTTTGGTCAATTTCGGCTTTGTGTATTGTGTTTTTACAATTTGAGACTTTAAACTGACTTTCAATGATATTTTTGAAAATTTTGAATTCCAATTTTTATTTATTTTGAACAAGAAATATTTTTGGATTTTTCAAAATTTTATGATTTTTTTGAAATTTTTTGGCATTTTGAAAATTTGTGAAATTTTAGAAATACGCACTTGTCACCCCCCCCCCCCCCCCCAACTTAGACTTTTGCATTGTCCTCAATCAAAAGGACAAAAATCTAAACAAGGCAAAATAAGAAGTGCGATAAATAAAACAAAAAAATGGAGAAAATGCGGACTTTAATATAAAAGGACTGTGGTACAATAACAGGAAAGAGCATACAACCATGTGACCAAGTCTAACAACTAACAACTGACACATAAACTAACAAAGCTTCACTAGGGTGGTGGGTTGGAAGAGCTGGGCGCGTCGGGACCATAAGGGTCATAAAAGTAGGATGGCAATGGCTCGTTTGGATCCCCCTGGCATCTGTACAAGTTCGCTTGGAAATGAAATAGCATACTTGTATCGCATCGGTAGTCGGTCATAAAATTGGTGAATTTCGTCTCAAGGGCCGACATTCTATTAGTGAGCTCGCTACAATCCCATTCGAAATCAGGGTCGTCTTCTTCTTCGATTGACTCTTCATCAACACCCACTTCTCCCATATCCACATCAGCATCTATCTCTTCCTCTTCCTCTTCCTCACTCGAGGCATCATCGGCTTCGTCATCACTTCCATGACTCGCCCGAAGGATGGCCAGCTATTTGGTGCTCCGAGTGCGGGTTCCTTGTCCAAAGGGACCGAGGAGGCGAGTACGGTCTAGCGGAGCATTAATGCCAGCGTCTTTGAAAATGGAGGTAATCAGGCGTGCATATGGAAGTGGTGTTGTACCTTTCTCATCCATGATTGTAACGATAATGTCAGCGTATAGGGTACGAGCCAGGTTAATTGAAGTGTTGGGATCGAAGAGGTGGTATGTCAATGTGACTTGACGGGGACGCATTTCAAAATCGTTGGAAGTTTGCAAAATGTTAGCACACATAATTTGGAGCTTTCTCGTTAAGTCGGTCAACAGGGACAGTCTCCCCCCTCCAAGCAATGCCAGGGGCAATTCGTTCCATAACCAGGTCCTTGGCTACCGAGGGGACATTATTTGGGTATGCGTAGTCTTGAAGATCTGGAACGTCAAATTCGCTCAACTTGGTAGTTTGAATGGCCAAAGAGAAGGGAATGACGGTACCATCAACATAGGCTTGAGACTCGAATGCACCCGTTCGAACAAGGGATCCATAGAAATAGCGTACCTCGACGGCCGAAACTGCTTCGTATGGTTCATTAAGGAAACGATACCAACCCCTAGGCATGAAGAGGGCGGTGACGAAATTGGGCAGCCCTGTCCATTGAACTGCTCGCTCCATGTGGAGTTTGCGATCCGAACCAAAGAAACAGTTTCACCAATGCTCCTCTTGGCGGGAGCAAAAATACCATGGCCGGAGGGTAAAATTTCAATTGAGTTGTATTTGACGGGGGTAGCTCTTTTGGCCATTATGACAAGGAGAGGGTGCTGGAAAATTAGGTAGAGAAAAGAGAGAAGTGATGTAGTTGAAGGTCTGGAGAAAAATGGAGGATTTGGGTGTGCATTTATAGGTGAGGAGTGTGGGAAGGGTTTGGAAATAGGGGGAAAGATATTGAATGGAAAAGGGGGTGGATTTGGGAGGGAAAGTGAAGGGGAGGAGGTGGTTGGACGAATTTGGAGGGAAGGGAAAGGATTGGGGGGAAGGGGGGTACCTAGGGAAGGAGGAAAGACTGCAGAAAATTGGACCGGTCCGGCTCAAAAATAAAAGAACCGATTCAGTTCTTGCACTGAATCGGTTCCTGTCAATTTTGGACTCAACACCCACTCGATACCTATGGCAAAGCAACTCGACTCATTCTCCCAAAACATGTGAACGCTCCAACCTTATTGTATCCTAATCCTAAGTACTCTCACTACTTATGCGACTCTCATCTACTATACACAAGAATTCACCCCATATGCGTTGGGGGTGCGATGACCTCACTACAGCAGCTCACTCAGCCCCGTAAACGGGGTCCGATAACCAAACGGTGTCGACTTTTTCCATACATGCCTCTAGATATGGCTTTAGGCGTTGTCCTTTTACCTTGAACGTATTTCCCCCTTTTAAATCGTCTAATTCCATAGCTCCATGAGGGAAAACGTTCCTTACAACGAATGGGCCACTCCATCGTGACCGCAACTTTCCCTAAAATAGATGAAGTCGAGAGTTATAAAGAATCACTTTTTGTTCGGGAAGAAACTCTTTGCGTCGAATGATGTTATCGTGAGCGAGTTTCATCCTTTTTTTGGAAATTTTTGGGTTCGCATACGCATCATTGCGTATTTCTTCTAACTCATTTAATTGAAGCTTGCGAGCTTCACCTGCTTTATCCATGTCATAATTCAGCTTCTAAATTTCCCAAGATGCCTTGTGCTCTAATTCCATGGGAATATGGCAAGGTTTTCCATACACAAAGCGGAATGGGGACATGCCGAGCAGATTTTTATATGCGGTGCGATAGGCCCATAGTGAATCGTTCAAGCGAAGGGACCAATCTTTTCGGTTAGGATCGACAGTTTTCTCTAGGATGTGCTTGATTTCTCGAGTCGCTAGCTCGGCCTTCCCGTTCGTTTGTGGGTGATAAGTTGTTCCAACCTTGTGAACGATGCCATACTTTCTCATGAGCTTCTCGAATGGCCTATTGCAAAAGTGCATGCCATTATCACTAATTATCGCTTTCGGAGCACCGTAGCGAGAAAGTATGTGTTCCTGTAAGAACTTAATCACCACTTTGTAGTCATTTGTCTTGGTAGCTATAGCTTCCACCCATTTAGAAACGTAGTCTACCACGACAAGGATGTATAGGAAACCAAAATATGGGGGAAAAGGGACCATGAAATCAATACCCCAGCAGTCTAAAATCTCAATAATGAGTATTGGGGTCAATGGCATCATGTCTCTTCGGGTGATCTCTCCCATCCTTTGACACCTATCGCATGATTTGAAATAATTATTCACATCCCAGAATATTGTGGGCCAATAGAGGCCGAATTGAAGAATCTTAACGTCCGTCTTTTTCGTCGAAAAGTGACCTCCATAAGCTTTCGAATGACAAAATTTGATGACTTTGGGGATCTCGTCATCCGGTACACAACGTCGGATGATTTGGTCGGCGCAATATTTAAACGGGAAAGGATCATCATAGAAAACATGCACGACCAAGTAATAAACCTCTTCTCATCTTGCGGTGTCCAATTGGGAGGGACGATTCCCATGACAAGATAGTTCACGATATCCGCAAACCAGGGAAAAGAAGAGGTAGCAAAGAGTTACTCATCCAAAAAGTATTCGTCTATGTGTATTGGATCACTAGGTACGTCGGATGAAAGCCGTAATAAGTGGTCGGCAATGACATTTTCTACTCCTTTCTTATCTTTAATGAAGAGATTAAACTCTTGTAGGAGTAGGATCCACCTTATGAGGCGCGACTTTGCGTCTTTCTTCGCAAGTAGGTATTTCAATGCCGCGTGGTCGGTGAAGCAAGTGATGGGAGAACCGATGAGGTAGGATCGAAATTTGTCAAGGGAAAAGACTACTGCTAGCAACTCCTTCTCTATGGTGGAGTAATTGAGTTGTGGTCCGGTAAGAGTCTGGCTAGCGTAGTAAATGACATGATCTTGTTTATCTTTTTTTTGGCCCAAAACAGCCCCTATCGTATAGTTGCTAGCATCACACATAAGTTCAAATGGTAAGGACCAATCCAGAACTTGCATAATGGGAGAGGTCACAAGCATGGTTTTCAGTTTTTCAAAAGAGCTATGGCATACTTTCGTCCACTCAAATGGGATGTCCTTCATGAGTAGGTTTCTTAAGGGCCTAGCGATGGCGCTAAAGTCCTTATTGAACCTTCGATAAAACCCCATGTGGACCAAGAAGGAGCGCACGTCTTTGAGCAATTTTAATGGGGGAATATCAGCTATGACATTTATCTTATCTCTATCAACTTCAATCCCCTTGGATGAAACTATGTGACCAAGAACTATTCCCTCAGTGACCATAAAATGACATTTCTCCCAATTTAGCACTAAGTTCTTTTCCACACACCGGGAAAGTACCTTTTCCAGTTTTTCAAGAGAAAGATCGAAAGAGGTGCCAAAAACGCTAAAATTGTCCATGAACACTTCAAGAACTCTCTCGACCATGTTGCTAAATAGCTCAACACGCACCTTTGAAAGGTCGCGGGTGCATTACACAAGCGAAATGGCATACGTTTGTAGGCAAACGTACCAAAAGGGAAAGTGAAGGTCATTTTCTCCTGGTCAAGTACATCTACCTCAATTTGGTTATATCCAAAATAACCATCAAGGAAGCAATATTAAGGGTGGCCCGCTACTCTTTCAAGCATCTGATCAATAAATGGTAAGGGGAAATGGTCTTTCCTAGTTCCTGCATTGAGTTTTTGGTAATCAATGCAAACGCGCCACCCGGTGGTGGTACATTGGGTAACTAGCTCTCCCTTAGCATTCTCAACCACTGTCATACCCGACTTCTTTGGGAAAACTTGAATAGGGCTCACCCACTTGCTATTCGAGATTGGGTGAATAATCCCAGCATCCAATAGCTTAATGATTTCGGTTCTCACCACTTCTTTCATATTGGGATGCATTTCTCTCGAGGGCTTGACATCTTCCTCGAGGTGAATCTTGTGGGTGCAAATCAAAGGACTTATCCCCTTTAAATCGATAATACACTAACCGAAAGCACATTGGTGCTTCCTCAGAATCTTTAATAGTTTACCCTCCTGCTCTTCGTTTAGGCTAGAGGAGATAACAATAGGAAATGTCTCATCCTCTCCTAGGTATGCATATTTGATATGGGAGGGTAGTTTCTTCAATTCAAGGGTTAGAAATTTGTCTCTGGAGGGAACCATGCGTGTCTCCCTCGGCGGTAGCTCCTCGAATCGAGAAACCCAACTTACATCTCTCGCATCCTCTTTCGACGCTCTCTCATCAAGTAACTCTCTCAACTCCTCAACTTCCCTCTCGAATTCAGTGTACATTCCCTCACTCTCGAGGCTCGATAGTAAACAGAACCATAGGGCATCTCCACAATAATTTTCATCAAAATACTCCGCTACGATTTCGTCGATAAGGCTCACTGCGTAAAGATCATCTTCTTCCCCCGTATGTTGGGCTATATGGAAGATGTTAGTCTCTAAGGTCATGTTCCCAAAGGTGAGTTACATCTGCCCATTTCGAGTATTGATAGTTTTATTAGCCGTAGCTAGGAATGATGGGAACATGATTGCTCGAAGCGAAAGAGGGCTCCGTATCCCAAATGACAAAGTCTATCGGGAAGTAGAAAGTTTCAACTTGGACAATCACATCCTCAACTATACCCCTTGGGATCTTCACGGTTAGATCCGCTAACTGGAGAGTGATCTTTGTGGGCTTGAGGTCGCCCATATCAAGTTGCCTATTGATGGAGTAAGGGAGGATATTGACACTTGCTCCCAAGTCAAGTAAGGCTTTTTCAATTTTATTTTCTCCAATGATGCAGGAAATGGTGGGTGCACCGGGATCTTTAAATTTGGGCAGGAGATTATTGAGTAAGATGGAGCTCACGTTCTGTGCTAGAAAGACGTTTTTCTTTACCTTCATCTTCCTCTTCACTATTAATAAGTCCTTGAGGACTTTCGCATAAGCTGGAATTTGCTTAATGGCATCGAGGAAAGGTAAGTTTAACTTTACTTGCTTAAGCACGTCTAGTACTTCATCAGGGGGTTTCCTTTGTGGTAAGGAACCAACTTTTGAGGAAATAGTGCCGCGGTAGGTGGTTTCACTACTAACTCAGGCTCACTGGTGTCGTTTTTATCACTCTCATTCAAGGGGACATCTTCGGCCTCTTTCGTGTTGGGAAAACTCTCCTTGTCTTTGGTTGCGTCATGTGGGGGAGGTGATAGATCAACGACTCTTCCACTACGAAGAGTGGTCACAGCTTGACATTGCTCCTGATGTTCTATCGAGGTCGATCTAACACTAGTTTGACCTTGGGGCAGTCTTTGGCCCTGGGTAGGAAATTTTCCTTTCTCTTGGATACTCAACGATGATTGCAACTTTGAAATGTTCGCATTCATGTCATTGATCATACGCTCATGCCTAGCATTAGTTGCATTCTGGGTATTGATGAATTGGTTTATTGTATCCTCGAGATTTCTCCACGGTGGAGTGATATATGGTCCTTGAGGTCGTGGTGCTTGCACATGTCCTTGCATGTGTGGAGCTTGTTGAAAGTGCGATGGTGGAGGAGGGGAAACATGTGAATTAGGATTCATCGCAGCATGTTGTTGCCCATAGCTAAAACCAGGATGGTTTTTCCATGAAGGGTTGTAAGAATTCCCATGCGGTGCACCGAAATTACCCTTGAATCCTCCTATACCACTTACTTGTTCTTGAAGCATAACTTTGTAGGCGGGTATAGTCGGGCATTCTTCAGTTGAATGACCCGCCTCACAAATTTCACACACCTTCTCGATGGGGTTTGGGATGGATCGAGTTAATCCTCTTCCATAAACTTCAAGTAGATCTCGCATTCCTTTCTCAATTACATCGAGTCGACAGTCCGTCATAGAATTCTTTTCTACGTGAAATAGGCCGGACGCCGATGGAGTGGTCGTCACTTGGCGATTTTGATTTTGATCATTAGGGTCAGATGTATCCCAGGATTGGATAGTCTCGACGACATAGCTCAGTTGAAGCTCAGCATCATTGGCGTCTAAGTCAATAAATGGACCATCGCACATAGTTTCAATGAGTTGCTTGGAATTAATGTTCAGCCCATTATGTATGAAAGAAATGATTTGCATTTTATCAAAACCATAATGGGGACATGAAGTAATCAACTCATTGAAATGCTCGTAGCATCGATCGAATGACTCATTTTTTAATTGACGAAAAGTTTGAATTTAAGGCTTGATGGAGTTCGTTCGATGTGGAGGAAAGAATTTTTTGAGAAATTTGGATTGTAGATCATTCCATGATGAAATCGAATTTGGAGGTAAAGACCATAGCCATGTCTTAGCCTTATCCTTTAGCGAGAATGGGAAGAGTTTAAGGCGGAGCACATCTTTTGTGCAAGTTTGATCACTGAGAGTCTCGCACGCCTCCTCAAATTCCATGATGTGGGCATATGGCTTTTCTCAATCCATTCCATGGTAAGTGGGAAGTATCTGGATCATCCCATTCCTAAAGAGAAATTATCCTACATTATATGGGAGTAAAATGCATCCCAGAGTGACAGTGTGCTCGGGATATAAGATGTCTCTCAAAGGGAGATACAGGGTCTCTTCCTCACTGGCAGCTGCACTACCGTGTTGAGACATATTTCTCTCACTCAAAGGCTCTGTGTCCTCACTTGGGGCGCGTTCTGAGGTGTGTCTTAAGAGGGAAAACGAAGTGTTATTTGCGATTGAGTGTGACGGTATGGGAGGTGGAACCCAGAATTGTGGAGCGTTAGGAGTGTGAGGGCTATCAGGGTCGTACTCAACTATTAGATTCGCGTGAATGTGGGTTGGAGTATTATGGGGAGTTCGAGTGAGTTCAGAATTTTGCATTAACGGGCTTATGAGAGATGATGATGGATATTTTTTGTGCTTTTTCAAATTTTTATATGTTTTTGGATTTTTGGTCAAAGTTTTAGATTGACTCGGTCTAATCCTAAGTCTACCTAAATCCCCGACAACGGCGCCAAAAACTTGACGCGACTAAGAATGTGTCTTAAAAGTGCGTATTCTATAGGCTCAAGTGCAAGCCTGTCGCTCAAGTAATAATTCGATAAGTCGGGTATTGATCCTCAAAAAAATAGGACAACAGAGTTGTGATGACGTTGGACAGACGAAGCAAACCTAACTCTGACTCTAAAGAAAAAGAAAAGATGATTGGTTTTGGGAATTAGCTACAACTAAATGCAATTTAAAAATTATAAGAGAAATGCAACTATTCTAGATTACCTAAAATACTAACGATGAATGATTCAAAGCTCGAACTATATGATAAAGAAAATAGGACGGGCATACAATCCCTCAACCCTAGTGTATTGATGGTATGAAACTAATCGTAAATTTAAATGATTAATTAGACCCAGAATTTAGTACTACCAAGCATTACGTATATGAGGTTCAATCCCGCACCATGCTTAATCAGAGGATGGGTAAATCGGTACACGCGATAGCGCACTCGCATTGCATTCTGAAACATCCCGGTTACCCTGAAACAAACGAGATCCAAAGAACTACAATGGTTGTGATGCTACGCAATACGGTCATAATAAATCATTAAATTTATAGGATTAATTTTATACACATGCAACTAACACATCAGATTGAGTTCATGCATCCCGACCTTTTAAAATCTAGCCTAACATGTTGAAATTAATGAAAACGATTGTTAAATTACAGGAAATCATGAGTAAACTAAGGGAGAATTTAAGAATGATGTATGTTGATGTAAAAAATTAGATAATATCTAATTATTCAATAATAGATAAATAAATGAGACAAAGAAATTTTAAAGTGGTTTAGCCTTATAAGAATGGCCTACGTCCACTGTTATGTTATTGCTGACTGTTTGGGAATTCTCGATTACAGATCTATCAAGAAATTCTGGTCCCCTTACAATAAGGATGATACAATGTATTTATAGCCCTGAGGCTGTAATATGAAAGGGTAATACATTCAATGCTGTACATATGAAAGGGTAATGTATTAAATGCCCCTTAAGCGTATACATCTGAATGATAAGCATTTAACGAACAGTCAAACTGTTGGTTATCCTGCTATTAATGCTTTGTTCGAGGTACAACTCGGACCGCCTAAGTTGCTCGGTACTCAGGAGTTCCTCGGAGTGTATGAGTTCCTCGGGGAAGCAATGCTCCTCGTTGTAATATGGTTCCTCGGAGCGTGTGAGTTCCTCAGAAGTGTTTGTTGTTGCCACATAGATTGCCACGCGTCTTCATTCAATTGGTCCATGTCAGCAGACTAAATTTGGTATCAACAGAAGCCCACAATGTTTCATAGTTCGAAATTTGAGGAGTATGGGACATTCTTTCTCGGAATATGGCAGTTTTCAATGGTTCTGAAATTTAGGAGTCTTTTCTTTTGTATTTATTTCTCCTATCAAATTCGTAGAATCAGTCTTTTTTGAATATTTATGACCGCCTCGATCTACGCGTACTTTTTATCCTTCTAGCCGCCGGTAGCATAATCGTTTCTTTTTGTAATCATTAACTTTACCGTTTCCCAAGGCAGAGTATTTAAGCGTCACATACAATCCCATCATCTTCTACTTTTTCAAATTTGTATCTTCGAATTTTCCATTGCCTTACTCTCTTGTGCGTTCATCCTTTCCATCGTTCGTTGTCAACATATCCACTTTTTTCTGTAAGATCTTCTTCCTTCTTCTTCATTTCCTTCTTTCATCATGGTTTATCCTGTAGAATCTCTTGATAAGTTTCGCTCTGATTTTTCTATTCCCTCCTGGGTTGTTTTGGAAGAGCTTTCTGAGCCTTCTGACTATTTTCGTTTGGCTGAGGGGCATTGGTTCCCCAGTCTCTTTGTTGTTGAGGAGAAGGCTCAGGTTGTTTAAGTCTCCAAGGGATTGGAGAAGAAAGTGAATTCTTTGGAGAAAAAGAATAAAGAGCTTGAAGGGAAGCTCAAGAATGTTGAGGAGTTTGAAGATAAACTCGAGGTTGCTGAGGAGGAGTTAAGTCGACTTCAAGAAGTAAGTCGGCAGAAGGAGGAGGTTGAAAATAAATTGAAGACTGCTGAAAACCTTCTGTCCGAGAAGCTTTCCTCGGAGAAGTTAAAGAGAAAATTTGTTGTGAAGAAGTCTTTAAGCGCTGGCTGGGACAAGGGGTGGAACAAGGGCTTGGCTGCCATGATGTCTCAAGTAGAATATGGAAGCCTCAAGTACTTCAGAGATGGGTGGGTCGCTGCTCTACAGGAGATGAAGGTGGATAAAAATTCTGAACTCTTTCAGCAACACATCCCTGGTCCCCCTCCAACTCCTGAAGATGAAGAAGAGGACGAAGATGCCTCCGAAGAGTCTTCCATGGTGATGGGAGATCATACCCCAGCCATCCATCCTGCTAACGAGGAACTTCAGCAACTCTCTACTTCCTTTGAGCAACCTCCATCACTTTCCCAGCTACTATCTGCTCCATCCGAGCAACCTACCTCCTTCTCCCAGCCTCCCGAGAAAGTTTTGGGAGACAAGGAACAGGTGTAGAGTTGTTCGGACTTCTATCTATTTTATTTTTCTTTAACAAATGTAATCCTGAACATGTAACTCTGAGCATTGTGATATAATAAAACTTAAACTTTTGTTTTTGCATACTGTTGTTTCTTCTTCATACTCTGTTTTGATTATTGCTTTTTCTTTCTCTACTAGTTTCTGGCCAGGATGGAATTACTGTCTGCTCATGATACCAAGATTTTACGGCAATGCAATGATTATTTTAAGGCTGGTCACACAGATCTGAGTGTAGCACAAATCGTCGACATCCTCGGCCAAGATGCTTCTGAACAGGCAGTTGAAGCTTATTAATATTTGAAGTGTCTGCTTGATCGTGCAGTGGCCAATAATGTGGCTTATTATGATATGATCGAGGATCTCCAAGGAACTCTTGAAGACCTTCAGCAATAATACAATGAATCCACTGCCCTTTTGCACGAGGGGTATGAGAAGAAATATTAGCAAATCATTGCCGACAAGGGCTACGACAAACTTTTTGTTGGCTGCGATGTCAGGGAGAGAGCTCTGAGGGGTGAGGTCGAGGAGTGCAGACAAATAGCTGAGTTGTTGCAGCAAGAGAATAACAACTTACAAAGAGAAATATCTCAGTTGAAGTCTGCAGCTTCCACTTCAAAAGCCTTGATCCCAGTGACTGATGAGGGATTTTCATTCTTGGAGGTCGAGAACGCCAACTTGAGGGACGAATTGGAGACCTCGAAGAGAGCTGGCCCTTCTACATCTTCTCGTGGTCGAGCAAGAGCTCCTCGGGGACGAGCAAGAGCTCCTCAGATTCCTGTCGAGGAATAGAGGACTCAATCTACCTTAGAGAACCAGGCCTTCCAATTAATGGCGAAGAACCAGGCGTTGGCTAAAATGTCAAAGAAGATCAGGGACCTGGAAGAGCAGCATTCTATGCAGAAGTCTGTCTTGGAGAATAAGGAACTCTTCATAAAAAATCTCCACGAACAGATGGAAAGATTGACATATCAATTCCACAAACAGTCTTGGGAATTCTGGATGGCTGGGTACAACGAGGCTCTCTACCACTTAGATGATCGTATCCAGAATGCCAATAATGAGGGCTACAAGCAAGGCTGGTTGAATGCCTTAAGTGTGCTGCAACTCGAACAGGGTCATTACCTGTGGGACTACCACGATCCTGGGCTGCTCGACCTACCCGTGCCACCATTCAAACTAGATATGAGTTAGATCCCTGCTCGGGCCATTCCTCGATGCTTTATTTCCAAATATCTCGGCGACTACAATCTCCATTCAAATGTCGAGATATCTCGTCCTAAGAACCTCCTAGATCGACCATCCGTGATGAATATCAGGATGTTAAAAGATTTGAACTTTATAAATTCTCCTCTTGCTTTAAATGATCTGCCTGCTGGCGAGGAACCTGTTATAAAAGCAGAGGGAAAGAAACCAATAGAGTAGGAATTTTGATGTAATAGTTAGTATACATTTCATTATCAATGTAATTTATTTTTGGATTTAATGAAAAACTTTCATTTTTGTTCGCAATCTTAATTGCTATTGTCTTGTAATACTTTACATCTGTGCATGCATATCTGTTAAAAAGATAATAATATTGTATTATTTGTCGATCAACTTATTGTCGACTAGCTTGAATTTGTGGTAATCATTTGGCAAAAATAATGTTTTGTTTCTCGACCAACTTAGTAAAAAGTTACGAGTATCAAAAATGTTGCTCGATCAATTTATCGTCTTCATAAAATGTTTCCGACCAACCAAGGTCGGTAAATTTTCCTTGTCGACCAACTACAGATAGTGGGTTTTTATCCCCGACCAGCCATAGTTAGTAAATTTTTTTCTTTAAACAGCAACTTTGGCACGACCAACTCAAGTTGTCATTTTCGAGAATATATTTACTTCCTAACCAACATAAATTGGCATTTTTAGGAATACTTTTATTTCACGAGAAACACATAGTTTTACTTCCCGTAGGATTACAAGTTTTACTTCCCGGAGGAATACAAGTTTTACTTCCCGGAGGAATACAAGTAGCTTTACTTCCCGGAGGAATACAGGTAGTTTTACTTCCCAGAGGAATACAAGTAGCTTTACTTCCCGGAGGAATATAGGTAGCTTTACTTCCCGAAGGAATACAAGTTTTACTTCCCGGAGGAATATAAGTTTTACTTCCCGGAGGAATATAGGTAGCTTTACTTCCCGGAGGAATATAAGTTTTACTTCCCGGAGGAATACATTTGTTTCTCGACCAACCTTAGTTGGCATAAATCGAGAAAAATTTTGAGTAGTCCAAGTTTTGCCGACTTTCACCGAGTAGTGTCCGAGTTTTGCCGACTTTCATCGAGTAGTGTGTAGGACTAGTATTCCCCGAAAAACTTTTAATAAAGGGAGAGAATATTCATCACTGATAATACTTACGCAGGTGCTCTGCATTCCATGCATTCTTAAACTCCTCCCCCTCTAAAGTTGATATTCGGTAAGTTCCTGGTCGAACAACTTCTGTAACTCGGTATGGTCCATGCCAGTTTGCCTCCAATTTTTTGTGCTTTTGAATCACCTTCTTTAGCACATAATCTCCTTCTTTCAGGTCGCACTTCTTCACCCTCTTGTTGTAGAGCAAAGTTGTTCGCTGCTGGTAAGCAGCATTTCTAATGGATGATTCTTCTTTAACTTTCTTGAGCATGTCTAAATCCAATCTTCTCATTAAGTCACTGACAGGGGAATTGAAATTCAGTACCCTGTGTGTTGGGAGGCCCAACTCGGCAGGTATAACAGCTTCACTTCCAAATGCCAGCATATATGGTGATTCTCCAGTTGCTACTCGGGGAGTAGTTCGGTAAGCCCAGAGTACTGATTGTAGCTCGTTGATCCAATTCTCTTTCGCATTATCCAGTCTTTTTTTCAAGCCATTTAGCAACGTTTTGTTTGTCACTTCAGTTTGTCCATTGCTTTGAGGATGGCCTGGTGCTCAGTGGATCTTCAAAATGTTTGACTGATGACAATAGGCAGCGAACTCCTCGTTGTCAAATTGTGTTTCATGGTCTTTGATGAAGGCATGAGGAAGACCATATCGACAAATGATGTTCTTCCAAATAAATTAGTACACCTTCTCGTACGTCATATCAATGAGAGGCTCAGCTTCTACCCACTTAGTAAAATAATCCAATACGTTGACGAGGTATTTGAATCTTCCTCTGGTCGTCGGCAATGGCCCAACCAAATCTATTCCCCATATGGAAAATGGCCAAGGGGAAGTGATGGGTGTCAACAATGCTTGTGGAGTTCTTCGGATGGAGGAAAAGCACTATCACTTGTCACATTTCTTGGCATAGGCTATACAATCAGCCCTCATCGTCAGCCAGTAGTATCCCTGCGTCACCACCCTTTGCAAAAGCGTCCAACCTGCTACATGGGCTCCACAGGACCCTTCATGGATCTCTTCAATCAATTCTTTCACCTCGGAGGGATGTACACATCTCTGCAAACCTGCCATAATTCCTCGTCTATATAGAATACCATTAGTTAATACATACCGAGCAGCTTTAAACTTTAATTTCTTGGCTGCAAGCTTGTCAATTGGTAATTCTCCCTCTTCAATATATGCCCTGATGGGATCCATCCAAGATGGTCCTAAATCAAGGGTAATAAAGTGCATCGTCAGATCTTCATATATACTCTGACCAGCTAAAACTTTAATTGGGATTGTTCTCCGGAGCTCGGTACGAGTAGCTGATGCTAATCGAGCTAGGGCGTCTGCTCTCGCATTCTCCATTCTTGGTATTCTGACCAACTGAATAGCAACAAATTCTGATACTAACTCCATCACCTTTGCATGATATCTGATCAGTAATTCTCCTTTGACTGCATATATTCCCAATATTTGATTTACGATCAATTGAGAATCACTGAAAACAATAACCTGTTGCGCCTCCATAATTTTTGCCAAATTAAGACCTGCAATCATGGCCTCATACTCAGCCTCATTATTGGAAGCTTTGAATTGGAAACATAGGGCGTATTCCATGTCGACCTCGTCCGGGCTGTTCAAAATGATCCCTGCCCCACAACCTGTTGTACAAGATGAGCCATCTACATATAGCCTCCATATAGGTAACTCGTCTTCAAACTTCTGATCTGAGAGAGTTCCTCGGTGAAATATTCCTCTTCGTCGATTAACTTTTCTTGCCCTTTTACCAACCTGAGTTGGTCTGAGCTCGAATTTGATGATCCTGTAACATCCACTTGCCCTTTTACCAACCTAAGTTGGTCTGAGCTTGTGTTTGATGATCCTGTAACATCCACAGGTTGATCAGCGAGCAATTTTTGCTCCTCGGGGGTATCAGGATAGGTGAACTCTGCTATAAAATCTGCTACAGCTTGCCCTTTTAGCGATGATCGTGGTTCGTAGACTATATCATATTCATCGAGCTCTATTGCCCAGTACATTAATCTCCCTGATTTTTCTGTTTTATGAAGGGCTTGCCTCAATGGCATATCAATATATACTACTATGGTATGAGCCTGGAAGTATGGCCTCATTCTCCTACTCACCTCAATCAGCGCCAGTGCTAATTTTTCCAGCCTTGGATATCTGATCTCTACTCCTCGAAAGGCCTTACTTATATAGTAGATTGGTTTTTGTACTCCATTTTCCAATCTTATTAATGCCGAACTGACTGCATTCTCGGACACTGCCAGATACAAGTATAATTTTTCTCCCATCACTGGCCTGGATAGCAGTGGAGGTGCTCCCAAGTATTTCTCCAAGTCTTGAAAAGCCTTCTCACATTCATCATTCCACTCAAAAGTCTTTAGGAGTGTCTTGAAGAATGGGAGACATCGATCAGTTGCTCGCGATACAAATCTGTTGAGTGCTGCTACTCGTCCTGTAAGACTTTGCACCTCTTTCTTCATCGTTGGAGATTGCAGCCCTAATAGAGCTTTGATCTTTTTAGGATTTGCCTCAATGCCTCGTTGATTGACTATGTACCCGAGAAATATGCCTTCTCGTACTCCAAATATGCACTTCGTCGGGTTCAGCTTCATTTGATATTTATCCAGTTGATCAAAAGTCTGACTTAAGTCAACTAGATGATCGACAACTTTCCTGCCCTTTGTTAGCATATCATCAACATAGACTTCCATATTGCCACTGATTTTTTCAGCAAAGACCTTTTTCATCAGCCGCTGATATGTCGCACCTGCATTTTTCAAACCAAAAGGCATAACATTATAACAATAAGTTCCCTTAGGGGTAATGAAAGAAGTACTCTCCCTGTCTTCAGGTTTCATTTTAATCTGATTGTAGCCAGAATAAGCATCCATGAAGCTCAGCAACTCGTGTCCCGAGGTAGCATCAACTAGTTGATCAATTCGGGGCAACGAAAAGTGATCCTTTGGGCATGCTTTATTGAGGTCGGTGAAGTCTACACACATCCTCCACTTGTTGTTTTTCTTTTTCACCATCACCACATTGGCTAACCAGTCTGGATATTTAACATCTTCAATGAAACAAGCTTTCTGGAGCTTCTCGACTTCCTCTTGTATATCTTGGTTCTTCTCGGGGCTGAACACTCTTCTTCTCGGCTTCACTGGCTTGATCTCCTTATTCACATTGAGTTCGTGACATAAGAAATTTGGATCTATTCCAGGCATATCTTCATGACTTCATGCGAAAGTTTGCTTTCTGCTTCTTAGGAAAGTTATCAATTCCTGTTTTAATGAGGCTTCCAACGACGAACCTACTTGAGTAGTTCGTTCAGGGTGCTCGTCGTCTAGAATGATGTTTTCAGTAGCTTCCACCACTTGACCATTCACGAGTTGCGACTCATCTCTAGGATCTAATGTTTCAATTTATGCACCTTCATCCACTTGATAGGTAGTAGTCTTTTTCCTTGATTCCTCCAGTTCCTCTTGCTCGGCGCATGAATAATAACATTCCCGAGCTACTTTCTGATCACCTTTCATAACTCCTCTCCAAAATTTGTTGGAAATTTTAGGCACTGATGCACTGTAGATGGTACAACCTCAAATTTCTTCAATCCTACTCTTCCCATGATGATATTGTATGATAATTGAACATTCTTATCCATCACGAAGAAGCGTATTCTTTCTGTTCGACAAGTAGGCCACGTACCAATGAATATATCCAACTTGATCGTCCCAAGTGGAAATACTTTCTCGCCAGTAAAACTGAGGAGGGGTCTATGATAAGGATCCAGTTGAGATAGATTTAGATTTAAACTGTCAAAGCATGAGTAGAACATGATGTCTGCCGAGCTACCATTATCTACCAGTACTCTTGAAATCATTACCTCCTTCATCCTCATTTTGATCACCAATGGGTCATCATGAGGATATAGAACACCTACGAGGTCGTTCTTTGAAAAACCAATGACCAAATTCTCTTTGTTCACCTTTCTCAGGCTATCCTCCTCAGTTAGATTTATTCGCTGAATGTACGAGCAATTTTGAGCCTCAAAGAGGTAAGCTTTTCTTTCTGCAGTAAGGTCTCCTCCTCCTGCATCTCCACCTGTGATAACATTACAGTCAAATGACCCAAAGCGCATTGAAAATACCTCTCGTTCTGGATGCCTTGGTCTCTTGGGAAGATCGGGGTCGTCTTCTGGATCATCTTCATGGTTTCTTTTCTTATTCTCCTCTACTCGACGAGGAGATCTAGACCTCTCTCTTGCTCGGTCATTGTTTCTTCTTTCGCTTCCACGATCAACATACTTTGCCAGTTTTCCTCGTCTTATGAGTGTTTCAATCTCATTCTGAAAAGCTATGCAATTTTTGGTCATATGGCCATGATCTTTATAAAACTCGCAATACTTTGCTTTATTCCTCCGATCAGGGTCTGCCTTCATTTTCCCTAGCCAGTTTAATTCCTCATTGTTCTTGATTTCTTCTAGGACATGGTTGATATCCTTCTTCAAAGGAGTATAATTATTGAATTTCTTCATTACGTCCCATACCGACCTATTTTTTGAGTGTTTGTCATTACCATTGTTCTTATGCTCTTTCTTCTTAGCTTTATCACCTTCCACTTTGGTTTCTTTGGCATCCATATTCTTCTTCGCAGCCATAGCCTCCTCGGCATTCATAATCTTGGACGCTTTTCCCATTAGATCTGACATGGTTCTAGGTGGATCTTTGGCCAAAGTATAGTACAACTTTTTTGGCAGTAGTCCACTCATCAAGGCGGTAATCGTTGTCTTTTCCTCATAATCAATGACTTCGAGCTTCTCGTTATTAAAATGAGTTATATAATCTTTGGTGCTCTCACCAGCTTTCTGTCTAACACTTAACAAATGCGCTACTCGTTTAACTGGCTTTGCCCCAAAGTAGAAATTCCTAATGAATAACTCGTCCAGTTGAAGAAAAGTTGATATCTTACCCCGAGGAAGGTTATTATACCATTTTTGAGAAGATTCGGTAAGAGTTCCTGAGAATGCTCTGCATCTCATCTCATCTCATCTGGAACAGCATAAATGTTGGTTGCAGCTTGGTATTGTTCTATATGAAGGACAGGGTCAGTCTTTCCATCATATTTGGGGGTCACAACAGGTGCTTTGAACTTTGAGGGTGTTGGAAAATCTACAATGGCCTGGACAAAAGGTGTTCCTCGAATAAAGGTTCGTTGTAGAGGGTTCTTGGCCTTACCCATTTCCCCTAATCTATCCTCCAGCCTCTGAATAGAGCCTTTCCATGAATCATTTCCTTCCTCGGGCCTGTTGGTTCGAGCAACTGATCGCGTTGAAGTGGCTTCCTGGGATCTATCTTGACGAGCAGCTGGTCGCGACTGGGCAGATCCTTCCCTTAAATCTGATGGTCATCTAAAACTCCTCGATGCGACTTTAGGAGGACTTCTACTCCTTCTAGGTCCTAATCGATTGAAAGGTGATGCCCTGCTTAATCTCTCTAGCGCACTAGTCCTTTATGGAGAGAGAGTGACACGCTGTTCAATATTTGTGGCTCGCACTGACGAAGTTCATCCAGGTTGATAAGAGAAATATTCAGACTCCTCATTACGATATGAACCAGTACGCCTAGTACGTGAAGAAGGTGTATGGGTATTTCTTTGAATACTTCGTGGTCCTGAATGGGTTGGTGCACCGCCATGGAGAGTTTGTATGAGTTGTCGCATAGTTTCTTGCGTGACGGTCTGGCCCTGAGCCAGATTTGTCATTATTCCAGCTAGATCTGGTATATTTGGCGGAGCAGATGGATTTGGAGGGCTTCTAACATTTCGATTGCTGGATTCTGGAATATCAGCCATTCGTAATAAATTATTTTCGATGAAAAATGAAATTACTAGTAGTTTCCCACAAACGGTGCCAATCTGTTGATGTGAAAAATTAGATCATATCTAATTATTCAATCACAAATAAATAAATGAGATAAAGAAATTTTAAAGTGGTTCAGCCTTATAAGAATGGCCTACGTCCACTGTTATGTTATTGCTGACTGTTTGGGAATTCTCGATTACAAGATCTATCAAGAAATTCCGGTCCCCTTACAATGAGGATGATATAATGTATTTATAGCCCTGAGGCTGTAATATGAAAGGGTAATACATTCAATGCTGTACATGTGAAAGGGTAATGTATTAAATGCCCCTTAAGCGTATACATCTGAATGATAAGCATTTAATGACCTGCTATTAATGCTATGTTCGAGATGCAACTCGGACCGCCTAAGTTGCTCGGTACTCAGGAGTTCCTCAGAGCGTTCTTGTTCCCCAGAGCGTATGAGTTCCCCGGGGAAGCAATGCTCCTCGTTGTAATATGGTTCCTCGGAGCGTGCGAGTTCCTTAAAAGTGTTTGTTGTTGCCACGTAGATTGCCACGCGTCTTCATTCAATTGGGCCATGTCAGCAGACTAAATTTGGTATCAACAATGTAGAAGGAAGATTAAACAGAAGAAAGTAATCAAATAACTTACCAAAGCACTAAAAGTATCAACTAAAATTACTTGTAATCACAGAAACCTGAACAAATTTCAATATTGGAATTAAAATTGCAATGAATCTTCAAACTAGGGTTTTAACTGAAAAGGGAAAAATTAGATGAATTTTTTTTTTCGCTTAAAATGATAATAAATGGGGTTTAACTGCCCTACAAGACTCCAAGAGTTTTAGCTTAACCAGGACTCTCCATTGGAGGAAGAGTGAAAAACCAAAATTGTGACAGTCGGTTCGGTTCGGTTCGGTTCGGTTCGATTCGGTTCGGTTCGGTTCGGCTTGGATCTAGATCGATTCTTTTCTTTTATGCCCGGATTTGTCCGATATGGATCGGTTCGTTTAATTTCCCTCAACTTCGATCCGTCTTCAGTCTGGGGTTCACTGGAACTTTGCATATCGGATCGGTTCGATCCGGATCGGTCCGATTTTCCTTTAACTTTTCCTTCTATCTTTGACTGCTCATAACTTTCATACCGAAACTTTAATTGAGGTATCATTTCTTCCTATATACTCGTAAATTTCATATCTTCAACTTTTCTTAGATGCCTCGTCCTAATTCTGGGAAAAAATTATAACTTTGCCCTTTTGACTTTCCTTATTTTCTTTCTCTATTCTCCCAGTTTCTTTCTTTCTTTATTGACATCAAATACCTGTAAAATTAGTACGAAATACCAGAAACTCGGGGTACTCATTAGAATAAGTCAGTAGCAAGATTATGAGAAAAAATCAAATCGATTACGTTGTTCGAGGAGCTAAAAGTAACTAAATTAAAGGGATAAACTTGGAAGAATTTATGCCTAATCAAGGGTCGATGACATCCGAGTGTGTTTTAAAACTCAACTCTAAGGTCCCGTTCCTGGTTGCGTTTATACGTGTAAACATGGCGGTAGAAAAGGTCACCTTAGGGATTTTTCTATAATCTTATAAAAGTAGGAAGTTTAAGTGTAGTGTCCCATCGGTTCCCAAACCCCCTCGAGTTAGGGATACACTTGTTTGTGTTAGGAAATTCATTTTCGAGATATTAAATGTTAGATTGGTTGATTCTCACATGCTTACACGTGACGGACCTGATATATCTTATCGGTTATTACTTGCATGGTTTTTTGTCATACTCTAGTTGTGCTTCAAGATATATGTTTGCTAGTGTTATGACATGTGTATCTTTTGTATTATATATTTTCTTTTATTGAGTCAAATTGAAAAATATAAAAAGATTTTTTTTGAATTTTTAAAAAAAAATTCAAACAGATTTTCGATTTTTGTATAGTTTAGTTTTACACATTTTATGTGGCATATTGGTGTGTTTAAATCTAATTCATTCCATACTTTCGATGTGGCTTGGACATTGGGTTATGATTTTAGATACTTAGATTGTTCTTAAGCATGTTTATGGAGTTGTCTCGACCTTGATTTGTATTATGGATTCGACTCTGTATATTCCTCCACACACAAATGCATGAGCTTGTTGAACTTTAACTTCACATATATATTTGAGCTTCGTGAGATGTTCTCCCATCAATATTATCATCTACGTGTTTTGTGACTATTGGAGATTTGTGCATGTAATAATCGTTGCCTGTTAACATCATTTTATTAGTTTGATATATATGAGAGTGCACGGGAAAGGGCTATGAAATGAGCAAATCTCCTTTGTGGAAAATCCACTATTGGCAAGATCCCAATAAAAAGATTAAAGGAATAAAAATAGAAAAATTGTCAAAATGGGGCCAACTTTGTTTTTTTTAAAGCTTTATAATAAAAATAAATTGCTTCGAAAGAATTGAGAAAAGAAAATATGATATATGTTTATCTTTTAAGGGTGTTTAGTTAAAGATCAATGAGTTTGCATAATGATAACTAGTTATACTTATTTTGTCATGACATTATTGATTTGTAGAATCATTAATAATCTAGGATTGTGTGCATTGCGCTTGTTTATTTATTAAGTTTAGTTTATCTTGTCATATGAGGCTAAATCTTAGATTGATAAAGTTTTGCAATTAATTAGAAATTTTTGAACGTATATTAATGTTTAGGTTGTAATTCATTTCTTTCCTGAACAAAAAGGGGGAGAAATGGTATCGTTCCTTTGCCTGATTAGGATATCTTTATCTTAGGGGGAGACGTCTTACCTAGGTTAAGGATATTTAGACATTGTTTGGTGTTTAATCATTTGCGAATTTATACTCGTTATATTCTCTTTGCATTTGAAGGTGTGTTTTAGTGTGCATGATTACATGGATGATTACATGGTTACATTAAAGTGGCAAAGCTTTCAAGAAAAGAAAAGTTACTCATGTTTGTGTCTATCGAGCTTCTGTACCTTTTCCTTTTGGGAGTTGGGGAATAAGTCTGTTTAGAGAGCTTGACGGCCCATCGGATTTTGTTTGGTTTTGTCCCGGGATAGCCAAAGGGGGAGATTTGTAAGGACAAATTTCCAATAGAGTCACTTTGTATGTTATTGGCATTATTTCAGACAAAATGCTTGAGTCATAGGATAGACTTTGAATCGTTGATTCCATGAGCCCATGACATTGTTTGATGAAGACGTAGCGGGCAAGATTCAAATACTGGGTATGCCGTGTTGTGTTTATCGTGCCATGTTTATCTTCATGTATATCGAGGATCTCGCAGATATGAATGCATATTGTTTACAAGTCCTTGGAATTTTTAATAAGGGTGTTCTCTTAAAAACTATTTGGAACTTAATTTTTTGAAAATATGTTTTTTTAGTTTACAATAGGCGAAATTTTAAAAAAATCATTGACCTCCTTCTAACGACATTTTTATCTCATTCGAATGACTGGACTAACTTGTTCGAAGTCTTTTCTAATGTATATCGAACAAGGACGTACTGTTAGAATTTTCTAGATCGTCGTTTGAATCTCATTCAAATGAGAAAGGCTTCTCGTTCAGATGAAAGCTATTTTCGTTCGAAGGAAAGACTGATCTCGTTCAAACGAAGCCTCAATCTCGTTCGAACAGGCCGCCACCTTAAAATTCCTTATAATGCGTTTTAGACTCAGATTGCAGTGTGAATTTTGACAACTCTTTTGCAAAAACGATTATGCATCTCCTTAGAGTTCCAACTCCCAAAAGTTACAGACGTTTTGCTTATATAATCCAAGGTTCATTGTACATATGCTTTGAGATCGTGTTTGGGAACCTAGTTTTTTTCTTCCATCATTCGAAGAACCTGTTTTCGTGTGGAGGACTCCGTGCATGCTGATTGTGATGAAGAGGCGGTACATTCCATGTTCTAAATCGTCGACGATTATTGAGGCTGTATCAGTGGATACCGAGGCATATGTGGACTCGTGTGCTGTAGACACTGGGGTGGGTGGACTCTTGCGTTGCTACTGTGGAGGAGTGTTTGAAGATAGAAGAGCGTCAAGGCTTATGGAGTCAAGGAGTTATGTAAGTCTACTGTCTATGCTTTGTAAAACCATATCATGTCGGATTGTCCGGCCTGAGCCATCCGAGGTGTTTTCCCTTAGTGGTTTCCTCGTACATTAGCGTTTTGTGGTTTGATTTAATTTATTTAATCTGCTATCACCTTGATGCATGTTTAAGGTTAAAAGATAAAATTGGTTAATCAATTTGGTTTCACAAGAATGGTTTAAATTGGTGCTAAGTTTAATTGGGATAATTTTGTTTAAAAGTTCAATCAATTGTAATACCCCGTACTTCTTCATATTTGATATTTAATTAATTCGGTAATTAAATTATTTTATTTTAAATTCTGCAAAAGAAGTAATTTAATTAAATTGAATAATAATGTGATAATTAAATATTAATCGAGAGTGAGATAATGAAGAATATTGTGAATTATATTTACTAAGTGAATAGTAAATTATAAACGATTAGAAATTACGTCATAGCGAGTGATATGGGCGTATTATCTCAACCGGGGGTCACGTGTAGACTAACTTGGGGCCGAGGTGGGACATTTATTTAGAGTAACTCTCATGATGATTGCGAGGTCACGAATGAGTCCGTAAGGGTTGAATTAGTCAAAATAGTATACTCGAGGATGTCGATTAAGTCACAGGTTGATTTTAAGCTAAACCGGGACGATACGAGGGTATTTTGGTCATTTTACATTAAGGAGTTTAGAGACCCACGAATTTTATAACTCTTAATCAGCTTATAAGGATTGTGGGCTAGGGTTTAGAGGTTAGAAAACACATAGAATCCATTAGAGACCAGTCTTGGAGCTTAAAGAAGTGTTCTTGAGAAATTCAAAGGAGTTTTACACCACAAATACTTGGGAAGGAAGATTGGAGGAGAAAAACAATCAACTTAACTTATAATCCATGAAATCAGACTTTACAGTACTAAGTCAAGTGCTTATTTCCATCAACAGGAAGTTATAATACACATGTGACTAGGGCTTCAATTATATTGATTATTTTGATGATTCTTGGAAGAAAAGATTGATTTAAATGCATGTTTGGGTAAGAATCGCATGTAGAAGGATTTGATATCAGTAGAGGCTAGTAAAGTAGAGATTTTGTATGATTATACATGAATTAAATCTGGGTTTTTGATGTATTATGGTGAAAGAACATAAAACCTAGGGTTTTTGAGGATTAGATGATTAAATCCATTCTTGAATGTTATTCGTAATGTTTTGATGCAAAAATTATGTTAGAAACTGTCCTAATACATGTGGGATGGGTTTAGGACAATTGGTTTGGAGTTTTGTGGAGGAACATGGAAGTTACAGGTGTGTTAATAGTGTAAAATGCATTTGCGAAATGAAGAATACGAAGTTCAGAGGGGAGAACCGGTTCGGTTCCTAGAAAAATGTAAAATCTCCTTTTTTTGCTTAGAACTCCTAAATTATTTTCGAGAAAACTTTTGGGATATTGTTAGAATATAATGAGGGATATATTATATTGCAGTAGTCCATGATAGGGTTATGGGAGTTTAGTCGTATCGAGAGAATTAAGACGATGATTAAACGGGACTAAACGACAAAGTAATTAATTCGTGAGAATGAGAATGTAATTACGTGAGAGAGTGAGTGAACTTATGGCATGAACTAGTAGGGTAAGGAAGACTTAGCTACTAAAATTATAAAGGGGTAACTAGGGCCCTTAGAGTAGAGATTAATACCCAATTAAATACGATAGTGAGAAAAGTCGTAACTTGATAGTACTATGAGTATTCAAGTGTTATATACTATGTGCGAATGATGATAATTAGGTTGGGTTAATACCACTGAATATATATATATAGGTTGTGTGTGTACCTATATGATTTATGTTATGAGTTAGCATACCTACGCTGCTTGCTATCACCGTAGGTTCTCGCGTAGTGAGCGATCCCACCTTAACGATTATAGTGAGGTCTGAATTGGTATCTCAGAATATAGAACTTAGGGTGGCTCGCTATGTAACATGTGTTAGTGAGACCGGCATGTCATTTGGGTACGTTAGGTATGTGCGTAGCCCAAAGGCTTAGAACTATGTTCACCTCCACCGTTTGATATTTGATTTTAGGTTCTAGGAGATATGCCGAACCAATAGTCCCCATTTAGTATGAGAGGTACTTGGACTAATAGTAGAGTATGCCTATTGTTATTGAGATACACCGTATTGATATATATATATATATATATACGATCGTGATTATTCTACTTATATGTGACAGTAGACTGATAGATAGTGTATATCTAAAGAATGAATTAAGTAGTCAAACTTAATTAATTGAATAAATGAGAAAATAAATAAAATGTTAATTTCAACTCTTGACATATGATAAATTTTAATTTGGTTAGCGTACTGTATGGGCGGTACGGAGACTAAGAGATGTGAATAGTCCAAATAGTTACTTATGTCTAGTTAGCTTGGGTAGTACAGCTAGGTAAGCTAAGTAGAGAATGTTAGGCATGCACACTAATTAAGGGATATGAAAAACTCAAGCGAGTGTGCGTGAACCTAACATGTGTAATCAATAATCGATTTTGAACTGTAATAACCTCTTGTTAAATATTATCAAAATGTTTTGAGTACTAACTCTTGTTATAATAATATTTTCACAACCTTTTAGGTGTCCAGCCTCAGGGACGCCAAACGTGTTATTCTAATCCAGGGACACAAAGTTGCTGCACAAGTGGATGCTTGCAAGAGTATATGCTTAATTTCCTCATTTCCTAGTATAGGATCTATTACGAGGACTTCAGTATTACAGTTTTCATTTAGGCATATTGCCCCATTCAGATTTATTCAGTTGTTATTATGTTGGATTTATTTAGTTTGGATTTTAGCCGATGGCTTATTCGACAAGACTTTATTTATCTATATCTTGTGATGAATTAGACTCTTTATTGGTGTATGGTTTTAATTTGGTTTTCTGCATGTTTTTATCTATTTATTAAAAAATAAATTTGGCACCGATTTAATTAACTAATAGGCGATTAGTAATTAATTTGGTTTTCAATATTGCTAAGAATGAATCAATTTGTAAATCCTGATTTAATTTAATAAAGGACCGATCACCCGGTATTTAATTAGGCGGGGTGTCATCGATGGTATCTGGGCATCAGGTTCTAGAGTCCATAAGATATGTACGACTTACTATGATTTCAGCGTAGCGTTTGTTTGATTTAGTGCCCTATTATTAGGATTGGCGCTTATATCTTGACGTATGTATGATTTACGTACTTCTGCTATTTTAATTGTATTGACTGTGAACTCATACAAATTCGATTTATTTTCAGATGCAACCGGTGAGAGAGCGAGTGGATAAGGTCGAGGCTAGAGAGGGTTTGAGGGAGGCTCGATAGGAACCACAGGCACTGCCACCACCGCCACCGATAGACACTACACCAAAATGATAAAATTGTCACCTTTCAGTCGGCCACCCTTGTCAATGTCATTTACCGTGATAAAACAAATGCGTTTTGTGTCACAGTCATTGACCTTGACAGGACCGTGACAAAGAATTGTCACGATCATTGACCGTGACAAGTCCGTGATAAATTTACTTATCACGGTCAATGACCATGACAATTCTTTAAATAATTGTCACGGTCAAGGACCTTGACACGACCGTGACAACTTCTTTAGCAAAAACCCTTTCCCCTTCTTCCCCCCCCCCCCCCCCCGGCGTTCCCTCCTTTTTACAACTCTCTCTCTACGCTGCTCTCTCTCTCTCTCGCTCTAGTTTGAGGTTAATTTCTCCCTCTCTCTCTCTTCCATTTATATATATGCTTGTGTGTATATATATGTGTGTGTATATATATATATATATATATATATATATATATATATATATATATATATATATATATATATATATGTGTGTGTGTGTGTGTGTGTGTGTATATATGTGGTGGGTGAGTATGTGGAAAATAGGGGATTGTTATATTAGAGGCAAAACATCGATGATAATGTATATAATATTAGCCTTGTATGGGTATAAGCTAATTTAGATTAATATTGATGATTATGTATATAAAGATTAACTCATTTTCATTCGAATTAGACAATTCACATGTTAATATATTGTTGCTAATTTAGATTAATTTGTGTCTAATTTTAATTTCAAAGGGAAGATTACGAAAGAACCATTATTGTTCACTAAATGTTGGCAAAAGTCTTACTGAAAATGTAAACATTTGTATTATATATAAATTGGCTCTCTCATGTATCAAAACGTTTGAGTCTATCAAGTTAAATAGACTTGGTTCGTTATGAATGAGACACAATCTATATTTTAGTTCAGATGAACCTTAAGGACTAAAGATTGATATATCCTTTTGAGAAGTTCGATATAATATTGACTAATTTCACACACTAAGATGTTTTTTAAATTGAGATAATTTTTTCATAAAATGTGTTTTAAAAACCTTTTGAAGCATTGAATAATTTTTTTGAGTTGTGTATTTACCTTTTGAAGTATTGGGATCTAGGAACAAGTTTTAAAAATAATTTTGGAATTTTTTATTTTGAGGCATTTGAACGGACATAATATATAACATCTATTCCATGCTTTACATCTATTCCAGCATATATAATATATATAATAATAATTCCATGCTTTGCATCTATACCACGTTAGATGTTTTCAACTAATTTAGACATATTTATGTGTGTATGTGTATATGTGTGTGTATATATGTGTGTGGTGGGGGAGGGGGCAGGGGGTGTGGTGGGGGCGGGGGGTGGGGTGGTGGTGGGGTGTACGTGTGCATGTGTGTGGTGGGGGTGAGGGGTGAGGGGGTGGGGGCAGGGATGGGGGTGGGGTAGGGGTGTGTGTCTGTGTACTAATAATTCCATTCTTTACATCTATTCAGTGCATATATAATATATATAATAATGATTCCATGCTTTACATCTATTCCACGTTAGATGTTTTCAACTAATTTAGACATATTTATGTGTGTGTGTGTGTGTGGTGGGGGAGGGGTCAGGGGGTGTTGTGGGGGGAGGGGGGTGGGGTGGTGGGGGGTGTATGTGTACGTGTACTTGTACGTGTGCGTGTGTGTGGTGGGGGTGGGGTAGGGATGTGTGTCTATGTGTACTAATAACATTTTTTTTATCTGTACTAATAACATTTTTTTACATCAAATGTCTCCTTCAGGTATTAAGGCGAAGATGATGATGCTGTTTATGATGATGTCGTCTGGGCTCGGTGGTAGTGGAGGCGACGAGGGCTCCTCGGCCCCTAGGCTCCCCAAATATGGAAAATTTGGGATTATCATCGAAAAAAAATCGGAGATATTAGCGAGATCCCTCGAGCTGCTAAAGACGGTCATCGGCCCAGGGTTTATGAGTTGGAAGGAGGTGCTATATGAGCTCAAGTTAGTTGTTTGGGAGGCACTACAGGTAATATATTTATATTTATGTGAATATTTCAATTTCAATTTCAATTTCAATTTCAATTTCATTTTATATTTATATTTATTCGCAAATAACATTGTACTTGTTGGACAGGAACAATTCAACTTGGATCCAAAGCTACGCGTGCACTACTCCGACCGGGGAGGGAAAATCGGGCAAAAAAGACGGACGTGCATTACTCCGGCCGGACGTCTTACGCCGAGGTGGAGCATAGGATGAAGGTAAGATTTAATTTTTCTATAACAACAAAAATATATTATTCTTCATTATTTTACTTTGCGGGGTCGATACTAATTTTACTTTATTTTAATTCAGGGGGTAGGGAGTGACCCAGGGGGTAAGCCACATAGGCTCGATACTTATGTGGCTATTCGGACGAAGAAGGGGAAGGACAAGGAGGTGTCCCCGATCGTCGCGGCCACGATTGTAAGTAATCCGACAGTTTAATTTTTGTTAATTACGTTATAATTTTTTAGTTTACTTATTGTACTAATCATGTGCTTTTTGTTGTTTCAGGCAAAGCTTAAGGAAGTGCATGAGTCGCAGTCTGATGCCGAAAAGGCGTATTTGTCCACAGATGCACTCAGCCAAGTGCTTGGCTTTGATCGCAAGGGGAGGACAAGGGGGGTGAGCTCGTGGGTGGCCAAATCTAGGATCATCGAATTGGAGACGAACGACACCGGGTTGGCTCGAACGGTGGATTCACATGACGTGAAGCTGTCCCGTTTGGAGGCGACGATCCAAGATATGTACTCATTCATGAAGCGTATGCTGGGTGGAGACCGTAAGGGGAAAGGGAAGGAGAAGGTAGTGGAGGAGGAGGAGGTGCGGTAGAACGAGGCGCAAGATGGAGAGGATGTGGACCTCGCTACTTCATCATCGACACGTGCGTACTTCGATGATCCATTTCCTTATTTGGCTCCCTTCCCCAGACCGATGTCAATAATTGGTTGGCCGAGCGTGTTCATATTGGACGTATTTTATGGCCAGCGGATAGGGCGGGGGTTGAGGGACCCGAATATCGTCTAGGGTGGAATAGTTCATGGACGTGCGCTTCAAGAGATCGAGTCCAAAGTGCTCGTCATGCATATGATACCCGGGAAGGAGAACTCCCTATTGTGGTTGCGCGAACAATGCGGCACGATGTTTATTAGTGGGTGTGTCAATTCGTATATCGTGTGGCCTACTCACCTTCTCACATTTACCCCAGACATATAGTGACATTATTTTTAAGTTGGTACATTTTAATTATATTTGGATTATATGGTCATGTATATTGTTTCTATTTTGAATATATATTTGCATTATCTTTAGTTTGTTTGGATATATGATGTTTAAACAGTTACAACGTTGCTATAACAGGTACAAATATACTGCTGGGCAGTGGCAGTGGCCATACTGCCCAGCAGATTTTTTTTTCAATTGTGCCCAGAATTGTCACGATCATTGACCGTGACAAGTCCTTGACAAATAATATTATCACGGACTTGTCACGGTCAATGACCGTGATAATATTTTTAAAAAGGGTCAAGGCTTTGTCACGGTTATGAACCGTGACTAAACTTGTCACGGTCATGGCCCGTGACACGACCGTGACAATTCTAACGAACTTGTCACGGTCAATGACCATGACACGTCCGTTACAAAAAAAGTTGTCTCGCCCCGAATTGTCACGGTCATTGACCTTGACAATTCTAACTTGTCAAGATTAATGACCGTGATAATAGTGCAGATTCGGTGTAGTGAGATATGATTTCGACTACCCAGGTGGAAGAGATAGTGGCCCAGGTGGTCAATGAAGCCATGACAACTATGTCAGCTCATTTTCCCCAGCCCCAAGCCTAACCACCAGTGACACCGAAGTTTTAGGCCCAGCCAGGGACATCTTCTTGGCAGTGAGTCAGGGAGACATTTCAGAAGGACCATGCTCCCGATTTTTAGGGCATTACTGATGTGGTTGCAGCATGCCAGTGGAAGAAGAACATTCAGTGCCATCTGCGCATGGTAGATTGTATCGAGGTGTAGAAACAGATGTTAACTACATTCAGATTGGTCAGAGCAACTTTATAGTGGTGAGAGTCTGTGACCACTGCTAAGGAGAAAGATTCGATGGCCATTATAGAGTTCTGTGTGCGGTATGACCGCAAATACTTTCCACCTGCCATTGAGTCTGAGATGCACAAGTGGTTTGGGGAAGTTATTCAGGGTGATCGCTCGGTAGCTGACTACAAGGAAGAGTTCACCCATTTGGATAACTTTGTTCCATATGAGGTGAGCGATGAAGAGAGAAAGAAAACTAAGTTCATGGATTGTTTGGACTGGAAGATCAGGCAACATTTGATAGGTAACCCCACATTGGTGACATATACGGATGTCATCAATACTGTACTTGTTCACTACTAGGATCATCGCTTCCACGCGAAGGGAATAAAAAGAGGAGTAGAGCCTAGCCAACCAGGCAAAGCTAATGGGGGTGATGCTAGTGGAGAACCTCAGCAGTAGTAGATGGTCTATCAGTGGGGGTAGGATTCTTGACAAGGGAACAATGCTAAGAGATTCAAGCACGGTTACCGACAGGGTCAACAGGGCCCAAATCAGTAGCAGGTTCCTCAGGGCCAAGGGAACCAAAGGGAGGCCAATAGGGTCGAGGCCAGCAGCTTCAGGGACACTAGGGCCAGAGACAAAGGGTATTCCTGATTCAGTTCTTTATATGTGGCCACCAGGGTCACAAGAGGAGGGATTTACCATAATAGGGTAGATCACAACAGTAGGGTACTCAGCAGGGACAACATACTCCAGTACCTCCTGCAGCACCAGCACCACTAACACCACAACAGCAGTAGGGGAAGATTCCCTATGGTCGTGTGTATAACATCCAGGACGTAGCCATGCCATCAGCACCTCCGACGTCACCGACAATAGAGGGTAAGTTTCCTATTCATGGGCTTGAGGGTAGGATTCTATTTTATACTTGGGCGTCGCATTATTTTATAAAAACTAGATTTGCTAGAGTTATCGGTTTATTAGAGATAACCGGTAATCTCCTTATGTGTGTAGAGTCACCGATGGGTAGTGGTTCTTTGATACACTCGATTTGTATAGGAGTCGATATTATTATAGTGAGACTGAGCTTAGCGAAGGACCTCCTCGTGTTAGATATAGAGGGTTACGATGTGATTTTGGATATGGATTGGTTGGCGGGCTATAGGGCGATGGTAGATTGCTATAAGAGGACCATTGTGTTTTTCATTCCTGGGAAGGAGATGTTCCGTGTGGCGATGCCTCTTACTGAGGGATGATCGCGCACCCACTTATATTATATTGAGACAGAGACCTCGAATGAGGTAGTTATACCGTTATACTCAATTTTGGTTGTGAGGGAATTTGAGGACATATTTCAGGAGGTATTAGGTCTATCACCTAGTCGCGAGATTGAGTTTGTTATAGATCTAGCACAGGGTTCAAGACCGATTGCCTGAGCACATTACCGTATGGAACCCTTAGATATGCGTGAGTTGAGAGAGAAGATTCAACAGATCTTGGGTCAGTGTTTTATTTGTTGGAGCACATCGTTGTAGGGTGCGTCAATATTATTTGTGAATAATAGGGATGGTTCATTTTTCTAGTGTTTTGACTACATGGAGCTGAACAAGGTCACAATACTGAATAAATATCCATTACCGAGGATCAATGGCCTTTTTGACTAGTTGAGGGGAATGACGTACTTTTCCAAAATTGATTTCAGATCTGGGTATCATCAGTTGCACATTCGGGAGGAGGACGTTCCTAAAATTGGTTTTCTGTCACGGTATGGATCGTACGAGTTTAGGGTGATGCTTGGGCTCACCAATGCACCGACGGTATTCATGGACCTCATGAACAGGGTATTCAAGGAGTTCCTAGACTAGTTTGTGATTGTGTTTATAAACGACATTCTGGTCTATTCTCGCACCGTGGATGAGCACGCATAGCATCTACATATGGTTATGAAGACCCTACGTGACCATCAGTTTTACGCCAAATTAGGGAAGTGAGGATTTTGGCTTTCAGAAGTGCAGTTTTTAGGCTACATCGTGTCCGACAGGGGCATTGTTGTTGATCCAAGTAAGGGAGAAGTGGTGAGGGAGTGGGGGCAACCCATGACACCGATCGAGATTCACATCTTCTTACGGCTGGCCGGGTATTTTTTTCGCTTTGTTAAAGGGTTCTCGAAGATTTTGATTCCATTAACAAACCTGACTCGCAAAGGGGTATTATTTGTGTGGAGCAATCATAGTCAGTTAGCGTTTGATGAGCTAAATGACAAGTTGACATCAACACCCATACTTTCTTTTCCTAGGGGAGGATTGGAGTACTGGGTCTATACCAATGCATCCTTATAGGGACTTGGGGGTGTATTCTGTAAGGACATTTTTCTCATGTCCAACATGTTACATTTATGTATGTCGTACGCCGCTACATTTGGCACGTCACCTCACGATCTCACATGACGGCCTCTATCCTAATTCCGGGAATCAAGCATTCAACATCTCCATTAATGTATCCCACATCTGCCTTAACGACTTCACATTCCAAGATTTTAGGGACTTAATGCAAGTGATACGCAAGGGAAGTCAAAACAGTGAAATAAGGCTTGATAGGGAAGTTCAAGGGCATTTTTGTAATTTCACAGCCATAGTTTGGAGGTCTGGTCAACTAGAAAGTTGAAGATCTCGCTGTAACAAAGATACTGGATGAAACGGCACCTCAATCCGAGCTACGGTGAAGGATTTATGACCTTTTGAAGTTGGAGAAAATTCCTTGAAGAATGCTGTTTTTTTACCCCATACCAGAATGGTGCCCCAAACCGCATGGGGAACCGGTACGGGGGGGCGAACCGGTTCGGGGTACCCCAGAACTGGTTCGGGGTACCTGACGCTGCAAGAGTCCCTAAGTTTTAAAACTCTTTTGGTTTCCTTATAAAAGCCAACTTCGGGGGAGCTGTTTTGTAAGACTTTAAAAGACGTTTTTGAGAGTCCAAATACCTCTAGTCTTCATATTTTTGAGTCCCAAGACTCATGTTTTGATTCACACATCCTTGCCAAATATTTGTGAATCCTTTTGCAACCCAAGAACACAACTTTGGTTTGTTCAACCCTTGTGGAGAAGCCGTTTCTCTTCTTCATTGCAGCCCTACTGGAAAGGGATAGTTCCAGCCGCGACTACAGAATCCGATACCCGAGGGTAATTCTTAGTCAACTTGTATTTTCATTATAATCCGATTGTAAGCCGTTTTCTTACAAATTATAGTGAAAATAAATGGTTTTTCCCCTGTGGGGGATTTTTCCTTAATTGCATGTGTTTGAATGTTCTTGCGTAGATTATCAATTTATTCAATCACATACTGCTGCATGTTTAGGGTTTGTTTATGTTAAAAGGGTTTTATATATAATTTGATCATTTGAACGCGGGGCTGCGTG
This sequence comes from Sambucus nigra, assembly GCA_949130495.1. Taxonomy (NCBI): domain Eukaryota; kingdom Viridiplantae; phylum Streptophyta; class Magnoliopsida; order Dipsacales; family Adoxaceae; genus Sambucus; species Sambucus nigra. The sequence goes on along the minus strand of OX422212.1, from coordinate 599,362,512 downwards.
TCATTGCTAAGGGAGTCTCTACAAAGTTTCATGGCTGCATGTCATTGAGGAGTGCTGCGGTTCTTCCTTTGTTGATTGGACTGAGGTTCATGTGGGTTCGCTGCGTGTGGATTCATTGCTGACGACACCGACCGACGCCTGCGGGTATTCGTGTGTCACTGTATTTCATTGTAATCTGTGTAAGTTGCGATTTACTTATTATAGTGAAATAAAAGGTTTTGCCCTACGGGGATTTTTCCTTAAACTTGTTTCGCATACTTTATTTGTTTATGGGTTGACACACGCACCGTAGATGGATGTTTAGGAGCTGAATTTATTTGATTTAAAAGTAGACTCTAATTAAATAAGGGTTACTTGAAAAATTGCAAAATTTAATTTAAATCAGTATTATACGACGTTTTCAAATTGGTATCAGAGCGGGTTGCGCTAATTTATTGCGTATTCCTTTTTTTCGCAAAATTGTGTGATATTGATTTTTTTTGAAAAATCAGTTTTGTAAAAAAAAAAAAAATCGCAATTTTTCCTATGGAGCACTTATATAATCAGATGCCTATTTTTGATGGGTCTAATTATGCCTACTGGAAAGCTCGTATGAAATCGATTTTAAAATCTATTGACGAGCGTGTTTGGTTGCTTTGAGAAAATGGTTGGACTCCTCCCACGGTCACAGTTAATAACATCACCACTTTAAAACCCGTGTCAGCCTGGACTGAAGATGATTATAAATTGTCCAATTTTAATTCCCGTGGTCTGAGTGCTATTTTTGGATCTGTCTCTCCTGATGAGTTTCGCCGAATTATGACGTGCACCACGTCTAAAGAGGCTTGGGATGTTTTGAAATTGACACATGAGGGTACGAACGCGGTTAAAGAGTCAAAATTACAAAATTTGGCCACCCAATTTGAGACTATCACCATGTCTGAGTCCGAATGCTTTGATGATTTTTATGCACGTTTGTCGGACATTGTTAACACATGTTTTAATTTGGGTGAGGTGATTGATAACACGCGTGTCGTTAAAAAGATTTTGAGATCTCTCCCAAAACGCTTTATTCCTAAAGTCACTGTTTTGAACTCTTTGGGAAATTTGAAATCACTTAAGTTGGAAGAACTTGTAGGAGATCTTCAAACCTATGAGATTGACATGTTTCCCAAAACCATTAAGGCTAAGGATAATGGCATTGCTTTAAAGACTCATTTTAAGAAAAAGAAAGAAAAAGTTTGTGAGTCCGATTCTGAGGGAGATTTTGATTTTAATGATATGGCCTTGTTTGCGAAAAATTTTAAAAAATTTCTCAACATGAACAAAAATAATTCTTCCAATAAAAAGATTTTTTTTGAGAAAAACAAAAAGAAAGGAAAGGCCAAAGAAAGTGGTGAGAGAGAAAAAGAGAATAAATCCGATGAGGAGTGTGAGGAAGATTTTGAGAACATCACTTGTTTTGAATGTGGGGGTAAGGGACATAAGTCGTTTGAGTGTCCTACGTGGCTTGGAAAGAAAGGAAAGAAAGTAGCTATGCCCGCCACACTTAGTGATAGTAGTGAAGGTGAGGGTGATGAGACTAGTGGTGAGAAGTTTCTAGCTTTTTCTAGTCGTGTGAGCACACCCACCTTGTCCCACAATAGTGCACACGAAAGTGATAGTGATGGTTTGAGCGCTTCAAGTGAGGGAGAAAGTGAGAGTGAAAGTTGAGATGAAAGTGAGATCCAAAAAGCTTTTAGAGATTTGTACACCGAGACCTTGAAAACAAAGAAGTATAATAGGGATTTAGGTTGTCGGATTTTAGATTTGGAGAAAGAGAAGGAGGTTTTGAGAAAGGAAAAGTGTGATTTGATCGACACGTTGTCTAGTCTGACGACATGTGTATCCCAACTCGAGAGTGATCTCGAACGTGCCAGGGTAGTCAAAGTCAAGTTTGAGAATGCACCTAAGAAGGTTGAAAAGGTGGTTCTTAAGGGTAAAGGTGATAAGTTAGGAATAAGTCATGACGGTGCTTCTTCTTCCCAATTAGCACCCGAGCCGGTTCCTACTTTAGTGACAGTTTCACATGTGTCTCACCCTAACCCACCTAAGCGTCCCATTCCTATTAGGAAAGTGCGTCCTAGAGTTTTTGAGAGAGGTGTTCATAGGCCTATTTATGTTTGCTCACATTGCAATAGGAGAGGGAACCTTAGGGAATTTTGCTTTCAGTTGGGTTATGTGTCACGTTTTGCTTCTACACGTGTTTCTGGCACACATGCACCCACACATGATACTTTACATGCTCCCGGAGACTACATGAGAGAGTTTGCACATTTAGGTGAGCAAGTTAAGTTTTTAGTCAAAACTTCACAAGAATTGATGGAGGTTTTTCATAAGCTGTCACCACCTTTGGAAAACCCCTCTGCACCTAATGATTGAGGTTTGACTTGATTACTAGCATAGGGTGATTTTCATGATGACATTGTTTGCCTATTGCTAGTATGTATCATTTTTGTATATATTTTTATTTTGAAAAATTTTGGAAAATACAAAAAGATTTTATTTTGACAAAATTTTTTGAAAAATCCAAAAAGATTTTTGTATTTTATTTGCACCGTTTATGGATGAACACTTAGGATGACCAAGTCACAACATCATTCCATTATTTTCATGTGACTATTTGATAGTGTTTTGAGACAATAGGTCAATTCATCCATGTGCTTTATAATGTTTGGAGTCATTAAGATTTAATTAAGTGTTACTTCCTACATGTTTGACTCATGTTTCCTTTATTGCACACATGCACGGATTTGTTTGATTATTGTGCTTGTCTTATCACATGTTGGTTGGGTGTTTTCACTTCAATCCTGTCCTTAAAACGAACCAAGCGCGATAATTTTTTTATAAGGAAATTGTGCATATAAAAACCGTTTTGTGAGATTGTGTGCTTTGTTTAAGAACGGGAAGGGGCTGCGAAAGGTAATTTTCTATCCTTTGCAACCGAGGGCTGCGTGTTATTGCTGAGGGAGTCTCTACAAAGTTTCATGGCTGCGTGTCATTGAGGAGTGCTGCGGTTCTTCCTTTGTTGATTGGACTGAGGTTCATGTGGGTTCGCTGTGTGTGGATTCATTGCTGACGACACCGACCGACGCCTGCGGGTATTCGTGTGTCACTGTATTTTATTGTAATCCGTGTAAGTTGCGATTTACTTATTATAGTGAAATAAAAGGTTTTGCCCTGCGGGGATTTTTCCTTAAACTTGTTTCGCATACTTGATTTGTTTATGGGTTGACACACGCACCGTAGATGGATGTTTAGGAGCTGAATTTATTTGATTTAAAAGTAGACTCTAATTAAATAAGGGTTACTTGAAAACTTGAAAATTTTAATTTAAATCAGTATTACACGACGTTTTCAAATTCCACCAGAAGAAGAGGGATATAGCTTATCCATCCAGAAAGCTTAAGACCCATGAAAATAATTACCCCACCCACGACCTTGAGTTAAGAACGGTCATTTTTGCATTGAGGATATGGAGACATTATCTTCTTGGGGAGCAGTTCACTTTGTTCATAGATAACAAGTCACTTCAATATCTCTTCACACAAAAGAATCTGAACATGAGGCAGAGGCAGTGACTAGAATTTGTGAAGGACTACTAGTTTGATATACAGTATCATCTTGCTAAAGCTAACGGGATGGCAGACGTGTTGAGTCGACGACCAACATGAGAGATAGCAGAGGTCTAGAAGGCAAAGTGGAATGAGGTTAGGCATGATGATGAGGTTGCTCAAGCCTGAACGAAACTTTTATCTATCACTCCCGAGCTTATGATGTGGGTAGAGAAAGCACATGTAGAAGATCAATTCTGTCAGGATAGGGTACGAAAGTTATTAGCTGAGTGCCTAGAGTCTTACTCAGTTAGCTCAGAGGGAGGTCTACGATTTAATAGGAGAGTTGTAGTGCTAGAGGATGAGGATTTGAGACATGCAGTTATGTCACAGTCTCATGGTTTGAGGTTTGCTATACATCCCGACGGGGATAAGTTATGCCAGGATATAAGGAGACAATATTGGTGGTCGAGTACGAAGCGAGACACAACAGAGTTTGTTTCAAAGTGTGTTATCGATCATTTTGGGAAAGTTGACCATCGTGACCTTCAGGGATGTTACATCCATTCGAGATTCCCATGTGGAAATGGGAAAAAATTTTGATAAAATTTATTATTGGGTTGCCGACATCACAGAGGGGTCACGATTCCAATTGGGTGATAATGGATTGGCTTACTAAGGTGGCCCATTTCTTGCCAGTTCACACCGATTACGAGACGAGTCATTATTCGTAGATGTTCATCCTAAAGATAGTGAAGATGCATGGGGTGCCAATTGACATTGTATCGATAGAGACAATGTCTTTATTTCTTACTTTTGGTAGAGTTTTCAGGAGGCCATGGGCACAGACTTATGATTGAGTACCGCTTACCATCCACAGACAGACGGGTAGACTGGGAGGGTTCACCATATACTGAAAGACATACTGAGGATGTGCATCCTAGATTTTGGGGGAGGTTGGGAGTGATACCTTCCATTGGTAGAGTTTGCGTATGACAACTCTTACCAATTTACCATTGGTATGGCACCATTTGAGGCGCTTTATGGGAGGCCTTGTCATTCGCCCGCTTGCTAGTTAGAGGTGGGAGACATCAAGTTATTGAGGATAGAGATGATATAGGAGACGAGTGCCAAGACTGAGCTTATTCGGGGATGCATTCAGATAGCTCAAGATAGGCAGAAGTGTTATGTTAATGCCGATCGAAGACACATTGATTTAGAGGTTGGCAACCAGGTGTTGGTATGGGTGTCTCCCACGAAGGGAGTTATGAGGTTTGGCAATAAGGGGAAGTTAGCACTGAGGTATGTGGGACCTTTACCTATTATCGAGAGAGTGGGACCGGTAGCATATAGATTGGGCTTACCGGAGCATCTTTAGCGGATACATGACATGTTCCACGTGGCGTCGCTGAAGAAGTATAGGAGGAGAGAGAGAGATTTCTTGCACGTTCCACTTGAGGAGATTGATTTTCAGCCAGATGACTCGTACGAGGAGAGACCCAGGGTTATTCTAGATCGCAGTGAGCAAAAGCTAGGGTTTAAGGTGGTACCTCTAGTCAGAGTGCAGTGCGGAGACCACAACATTGATGAGTCTACTTGGGAGCGAGAGGATGACATGAGAGAGCAGTATCCAGCGTTATTTACCGTATATATGACCTAATTTAGAGGATGAAATTCCTTTTTAAGGGGGGAAGTATGTAATACCTCGTATTTCTACATATTTGAGATTTAATTAATTTGGTAATTAAATTGTTTTGTTTTATATTATGCGAAAGAAGTGATTTAATTGAATTGAATAACAATGTGACTATTAAATATTAATTGAGAGTGAGATGATGATTAATATTGTGAATTATATTTACTAAGTGAATATTAAATGGTTAATGATTAGAAATTACGTCATAACGAGTGATATGGGCGTAATTAGAATTTATCTCATCCGGGGGTCACGTGTAGACTAACTTGGGGTCGAGATGCGATATTTATTTAGAGTGACTCTGATGATGATTGATAGGTCATGGATGAGTCCGGAAGGTCCAATTAGTCAAAATAGTATACCCGGGGATGTCGATTGAGTCACGGGTCGATTTTAAGCTAAACCCGGACCATACAAGGGTACTTTGGTCATTTTACGTTATAGGGTTTAGAGACACACGAATTTTAGAACTCTTAATCATCTTATACGGATTGGGGGCTAGGGTTTAGAGGTTAGAAAACACAGAGAATCAATTAGAGACCAATCCTGGAGCTTAAGGAAGGGTTCTTGATAAATTCAAAGGAGTCTTGCACTACAAACACTTGGGAAGGAAGATTGGAGGAGAAAAACTATCAACTTAACTTATAATCCATGAAATCAGACTCTACAGTATTAAGGTAATTGTTTATTGCAATCAATATGAACTTATAATACCCATGTGACTAAGGTTTCAATTATATTGATTATTTTGATGATTCCTGGAAGAAAGGATTGATTTAAATGTATGTTTGGGTAGGAAAGCCAAGTAGAAAGATTTGATATCTATAGAGGATAATAAATTAGAGATTTTGTATGATTATACATGAATTAAATGTGGGGTTTTGATGCATTATAGTTAAAGAACATAAAACCTAGGGTTTTTGAGGATTAGATGATTAAGTCCATTCTTGAATGTTATTCGTAATGTCTTGATGCAAAAATTACGTTAGAAACCGTCCAAATATAAGTGGGAAGGGTTTGGGACAATTGGTTTAGAGTTTGGTGGAGGATCATGGAAGTAATAGGTGTGTTAATGGTAAAAAATACATCTGTGAAACGAAGAAGACAAAGTTCAGAGAGGCGAACCAGTTCGGTTCCCAGAAAAATGTAAAATCTTCCTTTTTTCCTAGAACTCCTAAATTGTTGTCGAGAAAATTTTTGGGAGATTGTTAAAATATAATGAGGGATATATTACATTGTAGCATGCCATGATAGGGTTATGGGAGTTTAATTGTATCGAGAGAATTGACTCGATGATTAAACGGAACTAAAGGACAAAGTAATTAATTCCCGAGAATGAGAATGTAATTACGTGAAAGCGTGAGTGAGCTTATGGCATGAACCATTACGGTAAGGAGGGCTTAGCTACTGAAATCATAAAGGGGCAATTAGGGCGGCCCTTAGAGTAGAGATTAATACTCAAATAAATATGATAGTGATAAAAGTCGTAACTTGATAGTATTGTGAGTATTCGTGTGTTACATATTTCGTAGGAATGATGATAATTAGGTTGTGTGAATATCCACTGAATATATATATATATATATATATAGGTCGTGTGTGTACCTATATGATTGATGTTATGAGTTAGCATACCTACGCTGCTTGATATCATCGGAGGTTCTCACGTAGTGGGAGATCCCACCTCGACGATTCCAGTGAGGTCGGAATTGGTGCTCTAGAACATAGAACTTAGGGCGGCTCCCTATGTGATGTGTATTACTGAGACTAGGGGTGTGTAAAAAATCGGCAACCCAAAGAACCAAACCAAACCGACCATCGTGGGTTAGGTTGGTTCATTTTTTTTTCTCCATGGGTTGGTTCTGGTTCCAAAAAATTGAGAACCTAAGTGTTCGGTTCGGTTCTTGGTTTTATACCTGAACCAAATCAAACCGAACCCATGGAATCGAACCAAAAAATAAAACTAAAGAACCGACTTCTAGAACCAACCCGAGAACCTAAACCATTAACCAGAACCATTAACAGACTCGAGAACCAACTCGCGAACCAAAACTATTAACGAGAACCGCAAACTAGAACCACGAACCATAACCATGAACCAGAATTGCAAACCAGAACCGTAAACTAGAACCAAGAACCAGAACCGTGAATCGACCCGAACCAAACCGAGAACTAATGGTTCTGTTTGGTTTGGAACCGACCAATTTCAGTTCTGGTTCTGGTTTCAAAACCACGGAACCGACCAATTTCGGTTCTGGTTCTGGTTTCGTAGTGGAACTGAACCATGTGCACCCCTAACTGAGACCGGCGTGTCATTTTGGTACGTTAGGTATGTGCGTAGCCTAAAGGCTTAGAACTATGTTCGCCTCCACCATTTGATATTTAATTTTAGGTTCGAGGAGACATGCCGAAATAATAGTCCCAATTTAGTACGAGAGGTACTTGGACTGATAGCATAGTATGCCTATTGAGAGACACCGTATATATATATATATATATATATATACTAGGGTGTACCCGTGCCGATGGCACGGTTATAAATTTGCTCTTAAATATTTGTATTTATCGCACACTAATACCCGTGCCTATGACACAGTAATAAATCTGCTCTCGAGTATATGTGGTTACAGAACTCACACTCTCATGTATGGTAATATTCGTTTGACACCTTCTGAATATATTAATGTCAGTTTATGAAAGAATTAAAAAAATGACTAAATTTCATCAAAGTATAAATATATGTAAAACCAAAAAAAGCAAATATATGTAAAATAAAAAATAATGGAGAATGAGAGTAATGCAAACATCACTTAGTATATGAATATTTCAAAATTCAATTAAAAAATATTAAAAAACATATAATATATTAGAATAATAGAAATTATTTATTTAATCAAAATTTATAAAAGTTCAATTACTATTACAAAAACTAAATTTTTATCCAACAAAGGCAAATATTATACTGCTTTTTAAGGCATAATAAATGTTTATTTTTATTGTATTGCAAAGATAAAATCAAAGCTCTCTACGATGATTTATTTATAGAGATTAGTATTTTTTGTTCATGTGGAGTTTTGAAAAATAATATGGTTTATGGTTTACGAAACTTACCTAGGATTATTATTATTTTTGATTGTCCATTTTATAAAGTTAGCTCAAAGTACAATCAACGTTTATTTATTTTTTGAGTAATGACATTCACCAAGAGGCACACAACCTTCTTTTCATGTTCTTCACCATATAACATTGAGTTCATGAGGACAAAATAAATATTATGATAATATATTTTCACTATAAATTATGAAGTTATAATATGGAGAATAGAATAGTTAAACTTAAAACTCATATGTTAATAAATATTTAAAATACCCTATATATATGCCCGTGCCGAGGGCACGACGATAAATTTTACCTCGTGATAAAACCCAAAAAATAAATAAAAAAATTAAAATAAATAAAACCCAACCCATAATTTAAAAAATAAATAAAATAAATTTAGTAAAAAATTTTTTTAAAAAATTATCATTACATTTCATAGATGGGCATGAACTGAGAAAATGTCATGCATTAAAGAAATGGAGATATTTTTTCAAAAAACATGACACTTTAAAAACCATGACTCCTTAAAAACCATGACTCCATATTCTATGGATATTATTTTTTTTCATTGTCAGCCACTGGCAATCATTTCTAACAGCATCATAGGCTACATATGTAGACTATACCCTATTTAAACAACCCTCATGCTCGAGGGTCAGCAAGAACTTCTAACTTTTTAATTTAATTTATACTGTGCTATATTAACTACCTAAGACAACCTATTTCCACCTATTACTGCTTTAGAGGGTAGCTTTTTGCTCCCTGTCAAGCTAGGACAACCAATCATCTCTATTTATTTATTGGACACTTACAACAAACTTTAACCAAAAATAAAAATAAAACAATAGTGCTTAAATAAAAAGGTCATCTTACTGTTTTCGGATGGCCATTGTCGTATGTATATCTGATAAGAATTTCCCCATAACAAAAGTTAAGTTGTACATCAAAAACTATGAAATAAATTAAAGGTTCACTAAAGCTATGTTTGTTTCGAGTCCCATTAGTCAAGATTAAACAAGCAAAACTTAAGTTCTACATCAAACCACCAGAAATCAAACCACATCAACAAATTAAAATTGAAAATACCAACCTAATTAAATCAAAAAGACTATCCCAGCCAAAAGCACAAATAATATTGTAATTAATCTCAACGGTTTCATAAAACCATCCACATAAATCTATTCAAATTCTCAAATAACAAACAGTAACCAACTGAAAATTAGAAAAAAAAAAGAAAACTTAAGGGACCTTGACAACAAAACCTTCTTGAAACCCTTATTATGTACCTTCGGTGAACTTCATCGCGGTGAAGATGGGTTTTTGTCTGAGGCCAGCTCGTTATGGCCACCTGAAACATGCAAAAAAACTTACACAACAGGCGTAAATAAAAATCCTCATTCCCACTTAAACATACAAATTCAACCAAAAAAAATACGTATAAATGAAACTAACCGTAATCGTTACTATAGGCATTGTTGTCCCAACTCCCTGTCAAAAAATGGTGGGGAGACCGTTGGAGACGGAAATGGATCCAGCGGAGATGGATATGTATACCTCCTAATCTTCTCTTCCCAAACCCTTCACAACATATGTTCATGGACCCACACTCGTCTATGTCTATGCACATGATGGAAATGAGGTCGTGGCGTATAAATCGGAACCATCACCATCCTGACGTGAAGCTCGTCGGAAATCCTTTAAACAAAATAAAACAATATCAGATATATAAACATTAAAAAAATAGATCATGAAAATTTCAGCATATCCAATTTACATAAATCACCATTCTCAAACCAATTTCCAGAAATCAGTATTCTCCATCTCTGCTTCTTTCCAGAAATCACCATTCTCAAAACAAATTAGTGAGGGTTTGAGAGAGATAAAATAAATTAAGAAAAAAAGACGGAATAAATCGTATATTATCTGAACAGATCTGGACACATAACTTTATATTATCTGAACAGATCTGAACCGAAAAAAAATTATCTCTTTGTAGATCTGAACAAAAAAAAGGATGAATAATGAGATAACATGGTTTTTGAAACCCCCAAGATCTGAACAAAAAAAGGATGAATAATTGATGGAATCGTTTGAACAAAATAAAAGGGTTACGAAGCCAACGGGTCTTAGAGAAATCATTTGAACAAATTATTATGTGGAATGTTAGAACAAAAAAAAAAGAAACTAACGGGTCTGAGAGTATACCTTTCAAGATTTGATGCCCCATCAAAACGAAACTAATAAGGTTAAAAAGCTCTTGCATTCTTAAGTATATGCCAAACGATACCTCGTCTTAGATAAATGTGTGTAAAATGGTTGTAAAACAACCCAGTCGAGTATACCTGCCAAGATTTGATTGTGACACCCCGATCAAAATAATAACAGGTGGCCAGTCCTATACTAAAATAATCAGGAATCTCAAGTGGATCATTCTCAGCATCTACTGGTGATTCTAAAATAAGCGCGGCTAGCAACCCACTATTACAAAAAGAGGATGCCAAAAAAACTTAAAACATTATTTACATTTCTAAAACCAACCATGCAACCACTACACCAAAACAGGCGATTGGTCACGGCCAAAATCCCTGATCAAAACTGTGGGTCGCGGACTTCGGCCATGACCATTTATGGCATGACCAATTTCGTGGGTTGAGGCCCAAGTCCGTGACCAAAAAATGGTCATGGTCCAGAGGGGTCACGGTAGATGGTCGCGGACTTGGGCCGTGACCCATGCCGTGACGGGTCGCGGTCCTCGTCCGTGACCCACAACCGTGACAAATTGGTTGCGGCCAAAGTCCGCGAACCACGACAGTGACCAAAAATAAATAAAAAATTGATCGCGGCCCTCATCCGTGACCAACAATCGTGACAAATTGGTCGTGGCCAAATCCCGCGACCCACAACCGTGACCAAAATTTTTTTAAAAAAAATGGTCGCGGCCCAAGTCCGTGATCCACAACCGTGATAAATTGGTCGCGAACTTGGGCCGCGACCCACAACCGTTACGAAAAAAAGAAAAAAAATGGTCACGAACTTTGGCCGCGACCATTTTTATGCGCGACGAAAAAAATAAAAATGGTCATGGACAAAGTCCATGACCATATTTAACTATAATTTTTTAAAAAAATGTATATTTTTGGTCAAATCCTAAAATTGGGGGTCCTGTGAGTGCACCATCGGTTGCTACGTGTAACGTTGGATGCGTACGAGGTGTTACAAATATTTATTATGGGCAAAACAATAAAACAAATCACAAATTGCGAATCGAGAACGTTGTTAATAAACAAATATATATACAAGCTTAAAAATATTACAACTCTTAATCCTTCACAGACCAAAAAAAATTTGGGCAGAGTCTCCTCTATTTTCTTGACATTCCAAACCCTGTAAATGTAAAATCTTCTTATTATAAAGCTCGCACGGCCATAAAATTCAACAATCAAATAATAAAAGCCCGCACGGCCATAAAACTAAACAATAAAATCCCGCACGACCATAAAATTAAATAATAAAAACCCGCACGGCTGTAACACATAAAAACATAATTTTCATGTTGTAAACCATTGCCTCGTCATTTGTTCCACGTGCAAAAATACTACAAATGATAGGATACAAAAAAAAATATCAGTAACCAATTAGTTTTACAAAAAATTTAATCAAGCTGAAAAATTGCATATATGAGTTAAAATTATCAATATATCAATGATTTTAAGTAAGTCTAGAAATATTCAAATTACCATCGTATTCACAAATCGGGAGTCCTGCGGCTGCGTGAACAGTTCCTACGAGTTACTTTGGTCCCGTGGGAGGTGTTGGTGCCACACACGGGGTCGTACAGGGCTGTTTCGGGTTTTCACCCACTAACGCCATGTTTTTAGCACTAAGTCTAGAAATATGAAAATTACCGTCGTATTCTCAAATCAAGAGTTCCGCGGCTGCGCAGTTAGTTCCTACGAGTTACATTATTCCCGTGGGTGGTGTTGGTGCCATCCACGGGGACGTTCGGGGGCTGTTTCGGGCTTTCACCCACTAACGCCATTTTTTAAGCCTAAGTCTAGTCTTATGCAAATTACCTTCGTATTCTCAAACCGGAAGTCCCGCGGCTGCGTGGTCAGTTCCTACGAGTTACATTGGTCCCGTGGGAGATGTTGGTGCCACCCACGGGGTCGTACAGGGGCTGTTTTGAGTTTTCACCCACTAACGCCACGTTTTTAATCCTAAGTCTAGAAATATGCAAATTACCGTCGTATTCTCAAATCGGGAGTTCTGCGGCTGCGCGGTTAGTTCCTACGTGTTACATTGGTCCCGTGGGAGGTGTTGGTGACACCCATGGGGCCGTTCGGGGGTTGTTTCGGGTTTTCCCCCACTAACGCCATATTTTTAAGCCTAAGTCTAAAAATATGCAAATTATCGTTGTATTCTCAAACCGGGTGTCCCATGGTTACGCGGTCAGTTTCTACGAGTCACATTGGTCCCGTGGGAGGTGTTGGTGCCACCCACGGGGACTTTCGCGGGTTGTTTCGGATTTTCACCCTCTAAAGCCATGTTTTTAAGCCTAAGTCCAGTTTCTACGAGTTATATTGGTCCCGTGGGAGGTGTTGGTGCCACCCACGGTGTCGTTCGAGGGTTTGTTTTGGGTTTTCACCCACTAACGCCATGTATTGCCAATATTCAAATTACCATCGTATTCTCAAACCGAGAGTCCCGGGGCTTCGCGGTCAGTTCCTACGAGTTACATTGGTTCTGTGGGAGGTGTTGGTGCCACACACGGGGCCTTACAGGGGCTGTTTCGAGTTTTCATCAACTAACACCATGTTTTTAAGTCTAAGTCTTAAAATATTCAAATTTCCATCGTATTCTCAAATCGAGAGTGACGGGACTGCGCGGTCAGTTCCTACGAGTCACATTGGTTCCGTGGGAGGTGTTGGTGACACCCACAGGGCCGTTCGGGGGCTGTTTCGGATTTTCTCTCACTAACGCCATGTTTTTAATCCTAAGTCTAGAAATATGCAAATTACCGTCATATTCTGAAACCGGGAGTTCCGCGGCTGCGCGGTCATTTCCTACTAGTCACATTGGTCCCGTGGGAGGTGTTGGTGACACCCATGGGGCCATTCGGGGGTTGTTTCGAGTTTTCCCCCACTAACGCCATGTTTTTAAGCCTAAGTCTAGAAATATGCGAATTATCGTTGTATTCTCAAACCGGGTGTCCCACGGTTGCGCGGTCAGTTCCTACAAGTCACATTTGTCCCGTGGGAGGTGTTGGTGCCACCCACGGGGACTTTCGGGGGCTATTTCGTATTTTTACCCTCTAAAGCCATGTTTTTAAGCCTAAGTCCAGTTCCTATGAGTTGCATTGGTCCCGTGGGAGGTGTTGGTGCCACCCATTTCGGGTTTTCACCCACTAATGCAACGTATTGCCAATATTCAAATTACCATCGTATTCTCAAATCAGGAGTCCCGGGGCTTCGCGGTCAGTTCCTACAAGTCACATTGGTTTCGTGGGAGGTGTTGGTGCCACCCACGAGTCCGTACAGGGGCTGTTTCGAGTTTTCACCCACTAACGCCATGTTTTTAAGTCTAAGTCTAGAATATTCAAATTACCATCGTATTTTCAAATCGAGAGTCCCGGGGCTATGATATCAGTTCCTACGAGTCACATTGGTCCCGTGGAAGGTGTTGGTGACACCCACAGGACCGTTCGGGGGTTATTTCGGATTTTCTCCCACTAACGCCATGTTTTTAAGCCTAGGTCTAGAAATATGAAAATTATCGTTGTATTCTCAAATCGAGAGTCCTACGGCTGCGCGGTCAGTTCCTACTAGTCACATTGGTCCCGTGGGAGGTGTTAGGGCCACCCACGGGGATGTTCGGGGGGCTGTTTCGGATTTTCACCCTCTAAAACCATGTTTTTAAGTCTAAGTCTTGAAATATTGAAATTACTATTATATTCTCAAACCGGGAGTTCTACGGGTGCGCGGTCAGTTTCTAGGAGTTACATTGGTCCCGTGGGGGGTGTTGGTGCCACCCACGGGGCCGTTCGGGTGTTGTTTCGGGTTTTCACCCCCGAACGCCATGTATGTAAGCCTAAGTCTATAAATATGCAAATTACTATCATATTCTCAAATCGGGAGTTCCGCGGCAGTGCGGTTAGTTCCTACGAGTTGCATTGGTTCCGTGGGTGGTGTTGGTGCCACCCACGAAGCCATTCGGGGGTTGTTTCGGGTTTTCCCCCACTAACGCTATGTCTTGCCAAAGTCTAGAAATATTCAAATTACCGTCGTATTCTCAAGTCGAGAGTCTCGGGGATGCGCGATCAGTTCCTACTAGTCACATTGGTCCCGTGGGAGGTGTTAGTGCCACCCACGGGGCTGTATGGGAGCTGTTTCGGATTTTCCCCCACTAACGCTATGTTTTTAAGCCTAACTCTAGAAATATTCAAATTACTGTCGAATTCTCAAACCGGGAGTCCCGCGGCTACGCGGTTAGTCCCACCATTTACATTGGTCCCGCGGGAGGTGTTGGTGCCGCCCACGGGGCCGTTTGGGGGTCGTTTCGAGTTTTCTCCCTCTAAAGCCATGTTTTTAAGCCTAAGTCTAGAAATATTCAAATTACCGTCGTATCCTCAAACCGGGAGTCCCGCGTCTGCGCGGTCAGTTCCTACGAGTTACATTGGTCCCATGGGAGGTGTTGGTGCCACCCACGGGGCCGTTGGAAGGCTGTTTTGGGTTTTCACCCACTAAAGTCATGTTTTTAAGCCTAAGTCTAGAAATATGCAAATTACCGTGGTATTCTCAAACCGTGAGTCCCGCGGCTACGCGGTTTGGTCATGTGGGTGGTGTTAGTGCCACCACGGAGCCGTTCGGGGGTTGTTTCGGGTTTTGACCCACTAACGCCATGTCTTGCCAAAGTCTAAAAATGTTCAAATTACCGTCCTATTCTCAAATTGGGAGTCTCGGGGCTTCGCGGTCAGTTTCTACGAGTAACATTGGTCCCGTGGGAGGTGTTGGTGCCACCCACGAGGCCGTCCGGGGGCTGTTTCGGGTTTTCACTCACTAAAGCCATGTTTTTAAGCCTAAGTCTAGAAATATGCAAATCACCGTCGTATTCTCAAATCGGGAGTTCCGCGGCCGTGCGGTTAATTCCTACTAGTTACATTGGTCCCGTGCGTGGTGTTGGTGCCACCCACGGGGCCGTTCGGGGGCTATTTCGGGTTTTCACCCACTAACGCCATGTGTTTAAGCCTAAGTCTAATATTATGCAAATTACCTTCGTATTCTCAAACTGGGAGTCCTGCGGCTGTGTGGTTAGTTTCAACGAGTTACATTGGTCCCGTGGGAGGTGTTGGTGCCACCCACGGAGCCATAAAGGGGTTATTTCGGGTTTTCACCCACTAACGCCATGTTTTTAAGCCCAAGCCTAGAAATATTCAAATTACCGTCGTATTCTCAAACCGGGAGTCCCACGGCAGCGCGGTCAGTTCCTACGAGTTACATTGGTCCCGGAGGAGGTGTTGGTGCCGCCCACGGGGCCATTTGGGGGATATTTCGAGTTATCCATGTTTTTAAGCCTAAGTCTAAAAATTTTCAAATTATCATCGTATTCTAAAACCGGGAGTCCCGCGGGTGTGCGGTCAGTTCCTATGAGTTACAATGGTCCCATGGGAGGTGTTAGTGTGACCCACGGAGCCGTTCGGCAGATGTTTCGGGTTTTCACCCTCTAACGCCATGTTTTTAATCCTAAGTCTAAAAAAATGCAAATTACCATCATATTCCCAAACCGGGAGTCCCACGACTGTACGGTCAGTTCCTATGAGTCACATTGGTCCCGTGGGAGGTGTTGGTGCCACCCACGGGGCCGTTTGGGGGCTATTTCGGGTTTTCACCCTCTAAAGCCATGTTTTTAAGCCTAAGTCTAGGAAAATGCAAATTACCATCGTATTCTCAAATCGGGAGTCCCGCGGCTGTGCGGTCAGTTCCTACGAGTTACATTGGTCCCGTGTGAGGTGTTGGTGTCACCCACGGGGCCGTCCGGGGGCTGTTTCGGGTTTTCACCCGCTAACGCCATGTTTTTAAGTCTAAGGCTAGAATTCTTCAAATTACTGTCGTATTCCCAAACCGGAAGTCCCACGACTGCGGGGTCAGTTCCTATGAGTTATATTGGTCTCGTGGGAGGCGTTGGTACCACCCACGGGGCCGTTCGGGGGCTATTTCCGATGTTTGGCCACTAACGCTATGTTTTTAAGCGTGAGTAAAAAATTATGCAAATTAATATCGTATTCACAAATTGGGAGTCCCGCGGCTGCGCGATCAGTTCCTAGGACCTATATTGGACCCATGGAAGGTGTTGGTGCCACCCACGGGGCCGTTCGGGGGCTGTTTCGGGTTTTCACCCTCTAAAGCCATGTTTTTAAGCCTAAGTCTAGAAATATGCAAATTACCGTCGTATTCTCAAATCGGGAGTCCCACGGCTGCACGGTCAGTTCCCACGAGTTACATTGGTCCCGTGAGAGGTGTTGGTGCCATCCACGGGATCGTCCGGGTGTTGTTTCGGGTTTTCACCCACTAACGCCATGTTTTTAAACCTAAGGCTAGATTTATGTAAATTATCGTTATGTTTTTAAGCCTAAGGCTGTTCAGGGGCTGTTTTCGATTTTCAGCCACTAACGCTATGTTTTTAAGCCTAAGTGAAAAATTATGCAAATTACCATCGTATTCTCAAACCGGGAGTCCCGCAGCTGCCCGATCAGTTTCTACGAGTTAATTGGTCCCGTGGGAGGTGTTGGTGCCACCCACTGGGCCGTTCGGAGGTTATTTAGGGTTTTCACCCTCTAAAGTCATGTTTTTAAGCCTAAGTCTAGAAATATGCAAATTACCGTCGTATTCTCAAACCGGGAATTCTCCGGCTGCGCGGTTAATTCCTACTAGTTACATTGGTCCCGTGCGTGGTGTCGGTGCCACCCACGGGGTCGTTCGGGGGCTGTTTCGGGTTTTCACCCACTAACGCCACGTTTTTAAGCCTAAGTCTAATATTATGCAAATTTCCTTCGTATTCTCAAACCGGGAGTCCCGCGACTGCGTGGTCAGTTTCAACGAGTTACATTGGTCCCGTGAGAGGTGTTGGTGCCACCCACGGGGCCGTATAAGGGTTGTTTCGAGTTATCACCCACTAACGCCATGTTTTATAGCCTAAGCCTAGAAATATTCAAATTTTTGCCGTATTCTCGAACCGGGAGTCCCGCGGCAGCACGGTCAGTTCCTACGAGTCACATTGGTCCCGGGGGAGGTGTTCGTGCCACCCACGGGGCCATTCGGAGGCTATTTCGGGTTATCCATGTTTTTAGGCCTAAGTCTAAAAATATTCAAATTATCATCATATTCTCAAACCGGGAGTCCCGCGGCTGGGCGGTCAGTTCCTACGGTTACATTGATCCCGTGGGAGGTGTTGGTGCCACCCACGTGCCTGTTCGGCAGCTGTTTCAGGTTTTCACTCATTAATGCCATGTTTTTAGGCCTAAGTCTAGAAATATGCAAATTACAGTCATATTCCCAAACCGGGAGTCCCGCGGCTGCATGGTCAGTTCCTACGAGTCACATTGGTCCCGTGGGAGGTGTTGGTGCCACCCACGGGGACTTTCGAGGGCTGTTTCAGGTTTTCACCCTCTCAAGCCATGTTTTTAAGCCTAAGTCTAGAAAAATTAAAATTACCATCGTATTCTCAAATCGGGAGTCCCGCGGCTGCGCGGTCAGTTCCTACGAGTTACATTGGTCCCATGGGAGGTGTTAGTGTCACCCACGGGGCCGTCCGAGGGATATTTCGGATTTTCACCCACTAACGCCATGTTTTTAAGGCTAAGGCTAGAATTATGCAAATTACCTTCGTATTCTCAAACCGGGAGTCCCGCAACTGCGGGGTCAGTTCCTACGAGTTACATTGGTCGCGTGGGTGGCGTTGGTACCACCCACGGGGCCGTTCGGGGGTTGTTTCCGATTTTCAGCCACTAACGCTATGTTTTTAAGCCTGAGTAAAAAATTATGCAAATTAATATCGTATTCATAAA
The DNA here is from genome assembly GCA_949130495.1 of Sambucus nigra. NCBI lineage: Eukaryota > Viridiplantae > Streptophyta > Magnoliopsida > Dipsacales > Adoxaceae > Sambucus > Sambucus nigra. The sequence goes on along the minus strand of OX422212.1, from coordinate 599,344,085 downwards.
TCGGGAGTCTCGCGGCTGCGCGATCAGTTTCTATGAGTTACATTGGTCCCGTGGGAGGTGTTGGTGCCACCCACGGGGCCGTTTGAGGGCAGTTTCGGGTTTTCACCATCTAAAGTCATGTTTTTAAGCCTATGTTTAGAAATATGAAAATTACCGTCGTATTCTCAAACCGGAACTCCCGCCGTTGCGCGGTTAGTTCCTTCGAGTTACATTGGTCCCGTGGGAGGTGTTGGTGCCACCACGGGGCCGTTCAAGGGTTGTTTCAGTTTTTCACCCACTAAAGCCATGTTTTTAAGCCTAAGTCTAGAAATATGCATATTATCGTCGTATTCTCAAATCGGGAGTCCCGCGGCTGCGCGATCAGTTCCTACGAGTTACATTGGTCCCGTGAGAGGTGTTGGTGCCACCCACGGAGCAGTTCGGGGGTTGTTTCGGGTTTTTACCCACTAACGCCATGTTTTGCTAAAATCTAGAAATATTCAAATTACAGTCCTATTCTCAAACTAGGAGTCCCGGGGTTCACGGTCATGTCCTACGAGTCACATTGGTCCCATGGGAGGTGCCAATGCCACCCACGGGACCATACGGGGGCTGTTTAGGGTTTTCACCCAGTAACGCCATGTTTTTAAGCCCAAGTCTAAAAATATACAAATTACCATCGTATTCTCAAACCGGGAGTCTCGCGGCTGCGCGGTTAGTATCAACGAGTTACATAGGTCCCGTGAGAGGTGTTGGTGCCGCCCACGGGGCCGTTCGGTGGTAGTTTCGGTTTTTCCCCCTCTAAAGCCATGTTTTTAAGCCTAAGTCTAGAAATATTTATATTACCATCGTATCCTCAAACCGGGAGTCCCGCGGCTGCGCGGTCATTTCCTACGAGTTACATTGGTCCCATGGGAGGTGTTGGTGCCACCCACGGGGCCATTCGAAGGTTATTTCGGGTTTTCACCCACTAAAGTCGTGCTTTAAGGCCTAAGTCTAGAAATATGAAAATTATCGTCGTATTCTCAAACCGGGAGTTCCGCGGCTGAGCGGTTTGGTCCCGTGGGTGGTGTTGGTGCCACCCACGGAGCCGTTCGAGGGTTATTTCAGGTTTTGACCCAATAACGCCATTTCTTGCCAAAGTCTAAAAATATTCAAATTACCATCGTATTCTCAAATTGAGAGTCTCGGGGCTTCGCGATCAGTTCCTACGAGTCACATTAGTCCCGTGGGAGGTGTTGGTGCCACCCACGGGGCCGTACGGTGGTTGTTTTGGGTTTTCACCCTCTAAAGTCATGTTTTTTAGCCTAAGTCTAGAAATATGTAAATTATCATCGCATTCTCAAATCGGGAGTTCCGCGGCCGTGCGGTTAATTCCTACTAGTTACATTGGTCCCGTGTGTGGGGTTGGTGCCACCCACGGGGCCGTTCGGGGGCTATTTCGGGTTTTCACCCACTAACGCCTTGTTTGCAGGCCTAAGTCTAATATTGTGCAAATTACCATCATATTCTCAAATCGGGAGTCCTGCGGCAGCGTGGTCAGTTTCTACGAGTTACATTGGTCCCGTGGGAGGTGTTGGTGCCTCCCACGGGGCCGTACAGGGGCTGTTTCGGGTTTTCCCCGACTTACGCCATGTTTTTAAGCCTAAGTCTAGAAATATTCAAATTATCTTCGTATTCTCAAACCGGGAGTCCCACTACTGCGCGGTCAGTTCCTATGAGTTACATTGGTCCCGGGGGAGGTGTTGGTGCCACACACGGGGCCATTCGGGGGGCTATTTCGGGATTTCCATGATTTTAAGCCTAAGTATAAAAATATTCAAATTACCGTCGTATTCTCAAACCGGGAGTCCCACGGCTGCGCAGTCAGTTCCTACGAGTTACATTACTCCCGTGGGAGGTGTTGGTGCCACCCATGGGGCCGTTCGGCGGCTATTTCGGGTTTTCACCCTCTAACGCCATGTTTTTAAGCCTAAGTCTAGAAATATGCAAATTACCATCATATTCCCAAACCGGGAATCCCGCGGCTGCACGGTCAGTTCCTACGAGTCACATTGCTCATGTGGGAGGTGTTGGTGCCATCCACGGAGCCGTTCAGGGGCTATTTCGAGTTTTCACCCTCTAAAGCCATGTTTTTTAGCCTATTTCTAAAAAAATACAAATTAACATCGTATTCTCAAATCGGGAGTCCTGCGACTGCGCGGTCAGTTCCTACGAGTTACATTGGTCCCGTGGGAGGTGTTGGTGCCACCCACGAGGCCGTCCCGGGGCTGTTTAGGATTTTCACCCACTAACGCCATGTTTTTAAGCCTAAGGATAGAATTATACAAATTACCGTTGTATTCACAAATCGGGAGTCCCGTGACTGCGCGATCAGTTCCTACGAGTTACATTGGTCCCGTGGGAGGCGTTGGTGCCACCCACGGGGCCGTTCGGGGGCTGTTTCCGATTTTCATCGACTAACGCTATGTTTTTAAGACTAAGTCAAAATTTTTGAAAATTACCATCGTATTCTCAAATCGGGAGTCCCGCGGCTTTGCGATCAGTTCCTATGAGTTAATCGGTCCCGTAGGAGGTGTTGGTGCCACCCACGGAGCAGTTCGGGGGTTGTTTCGGGTTTTCACCCACTAACGCCATGTTTTGCTAAATCTAGAAATATTCAAATTACCATCGTATTCTCAAACCGGGAGTCCCGAGGTATCGCGATCAGTTCCTACGAGTCACATTGGTCCCGTGGGAAGTGCTGGTGCCACCCACGGGGCCGTACGGGGGCTGTTTCAGGTTTTCACCTACTAAAGCCATATTTTTAAACCTAAGTCTAGAAATATGCAAATGACCGTCGTATTGTCAAATTGAGAATTCTGCGGCTGCGCAGTTAGTTCCTACGAGTTCCATTGGTCCCGTGGGTGGTGTTGGTGCCACCAGCGGGGCCGTTCGAGGGTTGTTTCGGTTTTTCACCCACTAACGCCATGTTTTTAAGCCTAAGTCTAGTCTTATACAAATTACCTTCGTATTCTCAAACCGGAAGTCCCGCGGCTGCGTGGTCAGTTCGTACGAGTTACATTGGTCCCGTGGGAGGTGTTCGTGCCACCCACGGGGCCGTACAGGGGTTGTTTCGAGTTTTCACCCACTAACGCCATGTTTTTAAGCCTAAGTCTAGAAATATTCAAATTACCATCGTATTCTCAAACCGGGAGTCCCAGGGCTGCGCAGTCAGTTCCTACGAGTTGCATTGGTCCCGGGGGAGGTGTTGGTTCCACCCACGAGGCCATTCGGGGGCTGTTTCGGGATTTCCATGTTTTTAAGCCTAAGTCCAAAAATATTGAAATTACCGTCGTATTCTCAAACCGGGAGTCCCACGGCTGCGCTGTCAGTTCCTACGAGTTACATTGGTCTCGTGGGAGGTGTTGGTGCCACCCATGGGGCCGTTCGGCGACTGTTTCGGGTTTTCACCCTCTAACGCCATGTTTTTAAGCCTAAGTCTAGAAATATGGAAATTACCATCATATTCCCAAACTGGGAGTCCCGCGGCTGCACGGTCAGTTCCTACGAGTCACCTTGGTCCTCTGGGAGGTGTTGGTGCCACCCACGGGGCTGTTCGGGGGTTGTTTCGGGTTTTCACCCACTAAATCCATGTTTTTAAGCCTAAGTTTAGAAATATGTAAATTACCATCATATTCTCAAACCAGGAGTCCCACGGCTGCGCGGTTTGGTCCCGTGGGTGGTGTTGGTGCCACCCACGGAGCCGTTAGGGTGTTATTTTGGGTTTTGACCCACTAACGCCATGTCTTGCCAAAGTCTAGAAATATTCAAATTACCGTCGTATTCTCAAACCAGGAGTCTCGGGGCTTCGCGATCAGTTCCTACGAGTCACATTGGTCCCGTGGGAGATGTTGGTGCCACCCACGGGACCGTACGGGAGATATTTCGGGTTTTCACCCACTAAAGCTATGTTTTTAAGCCTAAGTCTAGAAATATGCAACTTATCGTCATATTCTCAAACCGGGAGTTTCGTGACGGTGCGGTTAATTCCTACTAGTTACATTGGTCCTGTGCGTGATGTTGTTGCCACCCAGGGGGCCGTTCGGGGTCTGTTTCGGGTTTTCACCTACTAACGCCATATTTTTAAGCCTAAGTCTAATATTATGCAAATTACATTCATATTCTCAAATCGGGAGTCCCGCGGTTGCGTGGTCTGTTCATATGAGTTACATTGGTCCCGTGGAAGGTGTTGGTGCCACCCACGGGGCCGTACAGGGGCTGTTTTGGGTTTTCACCCTCTAATGCCTAGTTTTTAAGCCTAAGTCTAGAAAATGCAAATTACCATCATATTCTCAAATCGGAAGTCCCACGGCTCCGTGGTTAGTTCCTACGAGTTACATTGGTCCCGTGGGAGGTCTTGATTTCACCCACGGGGCCATTCGGGGGCTGTTTCAGGTTTTCACCGACTAACGCCATGTTTTTAAGCCTAAGGCTAGAATTATGCAAATTACTGTCGTATTCTCAAACCGAAAGTCCCGCAACTGCGTGGTCAGTTCTTACGAGTTACATTGGTTCCATGGGAGGTGTTGGTGCCACCCACGGGGTCGTTCGGGGGTTGTTTCCGATTTTTACCCACTAACACTATGTTCTTAAGCCTGAGTAAAAATTTATGCAAATTACGGTCGTATTCTCAAATCGGGAGTCCCGCGGATGCGTGGTCAGTTTCGACGAGTTACATTGGTCCTGTGGGAGGTGTTGGTGCCACCCACGGAGCCGTTCGGGGGTCATTTCGGGTTTTCCCCCTCTAAAGCCATATTTTTAACCTAAGTTTAAAAATATGAAAATTACCGTCGTATCCTCAAACCGGGAGTCCCGAGGCTTCGCGGTTAATTCCTACGAGTCACATTATTCCCATAGGAGGTGTTGGTGCCACCCACGGGGCCATACGAGGGCTGTTTTGGGTTTTCACCCACTAACGCCATGTTTTTAAGCCTAAGTCTAGAAATATTCAAATTACTGTCATAATTTCAAATCAGGAGTACCGAGGCTTCGCTGTCTGTTCCTACGAGTCACATTGGTCCCATGGGAGGTGTTTGTACCACCCATGGGGGCCGTACGGGGGCTATTTCGGGTTTTCACCCACTAACGCCATTTTTGTAAGCCTAAGTCTAGAAATGTTCAAATTACCGTTGTATTCTCAAACCGGGAGTCCCGCGGCTGCGCGATCAGTTTCCACTAGTTACATTGGTCCCGTGGGAGGTGTTGGTGCCGCCCACGGGGCCGTTCGGGGGCTGTTTTGGGTTTTCACCCTCTAACCCCATGTTTTTAATCCTAAGTCTAGAAATATGTAAATTACCGTCGTATTCTCAAATTAGGAGTTTCGCTGCTGCGCGGTTAGTTCCTACGAGTTACATTCGTTCGGGGGCCGTTTTCGGTTTTCACCCACTAACTCCATTTTTAAGCCTAAGGCTAGAATTATGCAAATTACCGTCATATTCTCAAACCAAAAGTCCCGCGACTACGTGGTCAGTTCCTACGAGTTACATTGGTCCCGTGGGAGGTGTTGGTACCACCCACGGGGCCGTTCGGGGGCTGTTTCCGATTTTCACCCACTAACGCTATGTTTTTAAGCCTAAGTAAAAAATTATGCAAATTTTCGTCGTATTCTCAAACCGGGTGTCCCGCGGCTGCGCGGTGAGTTTCTATGAGTTACATTAGTTCCGTGGGAGGTGTTAGTGCCACTGACGGAGTCGTTCGGGGGTCGTTTCGAGTTTTCCCCCTCTAAATCCATGTTTTTAACCTGAGTCTAGAAATATGCAAATTACCGTAGTATCCTCAAACCGGGAGTGCAGGGGCTTCGCGACCAGTTCCTACGAGTCACATTGGTCCTATAGGAGGTATTGGTGCCACCCACGGAGCCGTACGGCCGATGTTTCGGGTTTTCACCCTCTAACGCCATGTTTTTAATCCTAAGTCTAAAAATATGCAAATTACCATCATATTCCCAAACCGGGAGTCCCATGACTGTAAGGTCAGTTCTTACGAGTCACATTGGTCCCGTGGGAGGTGTTGGTGCCACCCACGGGGCCGTAAAGGGGCTGTTTCGGGTTTTCACCCACTAACACCATGTTTTTAAGCCTAAATCTAGTAATATTCAAATTACTCTTGTATTCTCAAATCGGGACTCCCGTGGCTGCGCGGTCAGTTCCCACAAGTTACATTGGTCCCGTGGGAGGTGTTGGTACCACCGACGGGGCCGTTCGGGGGTCGTTTCGAGTTTTTCCTTTCTAAAGCCATATTTTTAAGCCTAAGTCTAGAAATATTCAAATTACCATCGTATCCTCAAACCGGGAGTCCTACGACTACGCGGTCAGTTCCTACGAGTTACAATTGTCCCGTGGGAGGTGTTGGGGCCACCCACAGGGCCGTTCGAAGGCTGTTTTGGGTTTTCACCCACTAAAGCCATGTTTTTAAGCCTAAGTGTAGAAATATGAAAATTACCATCGTATTCTCAAACCGAAAGTCCCGCGGCTGCGCGGTTTGGTCCCGTGGGTGGTGTTGGTGCCACCCACGGAGCCGTTCGGGGGTTGTTTTGGGTTTTGACCCACTAACACCATGTCTTGCCAAAGTCCAGAAATATTCAAATTATCGGCGTATTCTCAAACCAGGAGTCTCGGGGCTTCGCGATCAGTTCCTACGAGTCACATTGGTCCCGTGGGAGGTGTTGGTGTCACCCACGGGGCCGTACGGGGGCTGTTTCGGGTTTTCACCCACTAAAGACATGTTTTTAAGCCCAAGTCTAGAAATATGCAAATTATCGTTATATTCTCAAACCGGGAGTTCCGCGACGGCGCGGTTAATTCCTACTAGTTACATTGGTCCTGTGCGTGGTGTTGTTGCCAACCATGGGCCGTTCGGGGTCTGTTTCGGGTTTTCACCTACTAACGCCATATTTTTAAGCCTAAGTCTAATATTATGCAAATACATTCATATTCTCAAACCGGGAGTCCCACGGTTGCGTGGTCAGTTCATACGAGTTATTTTGGTCCCGTGGGAGGTGTTGGTGCCACCCACGGAGCTGTTCGGGGGTCGTTTTGGATTTTCCCCCTCTAAAGCCATGTTTTTAACCTTAGTATAAAAATATGTAAATTACCATCGTATCCTCAAACTGGCAGTCCCGAGGCTTCGCGGTCAGTTCCTACGAGTCATATTGGTCCCATAGGAGGTGTTAGTGACACCCATGGGGCCATACGGGGGTTGTTTCGGGTTTTCACCCTCTAAAGCCATGTTTTTAAACCTAAGTCTAGAAAAATGCAAATTACCATCGTATTCTCAAACCGGGAGTCCCGCGGCTGCGCGGTCAGTTCCTACGAGTTACATTGGTCCCGTGGGAGGTGTTGGTGCCACCCACGGGGCCGTTCGGGGGCTGTTTCGGGTTTTCATCCACTAACTCAATGTTTATAAGCCTAAGGCTAGAATTATACAAATTACCTTCGTATTCTCAAACTGGGAGTCCCGCGACTGTGCGGTCAGTTCCAATGAGTTACATTGGTCCCGTGGGAGGCGTTGGTGCCACCCACGGGGCTGTGTCGGGGACTTTTTCCGATTTTCAGCCACTAACGCTATGTTTTTAAGTTTGAGTAAAAAATTATGCAATTACCATCGTATTCTCAAACCGGGAGTCCCGCGGCTGCGCGGTCAGTTCCTACAAGTTACATTGGTCCCATGGGAGGTGTTGGTGCCACCCACGGAACCGTTCGGGGGTCGTTTCGAATTTTCCCCCTTTAAAGCCATGTTTTTAACCTTAGTCTAGAAATATGCAAATTACCGTCGTATCCTCAAACTGGGAGTCCCGGGGCTTCGTGGTCAGTTCCTACGAGTCACATTGGTCCCATAGGAGGTGTTGGTGACACCCACGGGGCCATACGGGGGCTTTTTCGGGTTTTCACCCACTAAAGCCATGTTTTTAAGCCTAAGTCTAGAAATATGCAAATTACCATCGTATTCTCAAATCGAGAGTTCCGTGTTTGCACGATTAGTTCCTACGAGTTACATTGGTTCCGTGGGTGGTGTTGGTGCCACCCACGGGGCCGTTCGGGGGTTGTTTCGGGTTTTCACCCACTAAGGCCATGTTTTTCCGCCTAAGTCTAGTCTTATGCAAATTACCTTCGTATTCTCAAATCGGAAGTGCCGCGGCTGCGTGGTCAGTTCCTACGAGTTTCATTGGTCCCGCGGGAGGTGTTGGTGCCACCCACGGGGCCGTACAGGGGTTGTTTCGAGTTTTCATCCACTAACGCCATGTTTTTAATCCTAAGTATAGATATATGCAAATTACCGTCATATTCTCAAACCGGGAGTTCCGTGGCTACGCGGTTAGTTCCTACGAGTTACATTGGTCCCGTGGGTGGTGTTGGTGCCACACACGGGGCTGTTCGAGGGATGTTTTGGGTTTTCACCCACTAACGCCATGTTTTTAAACCTAAGTCTAGTATTATGAAAATTACCTTCGTATTCTCAAACTAGAAGTTCCGCGTCTGCGTGGTCAGTTCCTACGAGTTACATTGGTCCCGTGGGAGGTGTTGGTGCCACCCTCGGGGCCGTACAGGGACTGTTTCCGATTTTCACCCACTAGCGCCATGTTTTTAATCCTAAGTCTAAAAATATTCAAATTACTGTCGTATTCTCAAACCGAGAGTCCCAGGGCTGCGCGGTCAGTTCCTACGAGTTACATTGCTCCCGTGGGAGGCGTTGGTGCAATCCACGGGGCCGTACGGGGGCTATTTTCGATTTTCACCCACTAACGCTATGTTTTTAAGCCTAAGTAAAAAATTATGCAAATTACCGTCGTATTCTCAAACTAGGAGTCCTGCGCCTGCGCGGTCACTTCCTACGAGTTATATTGCTCCTGTGGGATGTGTTGGTGCCACCTACGTGGCCATTCGGGGGCTATTTCGGGTTTTCACCCTCTAAAGGCATGTTTTTAAGCCTAAGTCTTGAAATATTCAAATTACCGTCATATTCTCAAATCGGGAGTCCCAGGACTGCGCGGTCAGTTCCAACGAGTCTCATTGGTCCCGTGGGAGGTGTTGGTGACACCCACGGGACTGTTCGGGGGTTATTTTGGGTTTTTACCCACTAACGTCATGTTTTTAAGCCTAAGTCTAGAAATATGCAAATTATCATCGTATTCTCAAACCGGGAGTCCCGCGGCTGAGCGGTCAGTTCCTATGAGTTACATTGGTCCCGTGGGAGGTGTTGGTGGCACCCACGGGGCCGTTCGGGGGGTGTTTCGGGTTTTCACCCACTAAAGCCATGTTTTTAAGCCTAATTCTAGAATTATGCAAATTACCGTCGTATTCTCAAACAGTTAGTTCCGTGGCTGCGCGATCAGTTCTTGCGAGTTACATTGGTCCCGTGGGAGGTGTTGGTGCCACCCATGGTGCCGTTCGGGGGTCATTTCGGGTTTTCCCCCTCTAAAGTCATGTTTTTAAACCTAAGTGTAGAAATATGTAAAATACCATCGTATCCTCAAACCGGGAGTCCCGCGGCTGCGCGGTCAGTTCCTACGAGTTACATTGGTCCCGTGGGAGGTGTTGGTGCCGTCCCCGGGGACGTTCGAGGGCTGTTTTGAGTTTTCACCAACTATAGACATGTTTTTAAGCCTAAGCCTAGAAATATGCAAATTACCGTCGTATTCACAAACCGGCAGTCCTGTGGTTGCGCGGTCAGTTCCCACGAGTTACATTGGTCCCGTGGGAGGTGTTGGTGCCACCCACAGTGCCGTTCGGGGGTCGTTTAGAGTTTTCCCCCTCTAAAGCCATATTTTTAAGCCTAAGTCTAGAAATATGTAAATTACCATCGTATCGTCAAACTGGGAGTCCCGCGGCTGCGCGGTCAGTTCCTACGAGTTACATTGGTCCCGTGGGAGGTGTTGGTACCACCCACGGGGATGTTCGAGGGCTGTTTCGAGTTTTCACCCACTAAAGACATGTTTTTAAGCCTAAGCCTAGAAATATGTAAATTACCGTCGTCTTCGCAAACCGGCAGTCCCGCGACTACACGGTCAGTTCCTACGAGTTACATTGGTCCCGTGGGAGGTGTTGGAGCCACCCACGGAGCCGTTCGGGAGTTATTTCGAGGTTTCACCCACCAACGCCATGTTTTGCCAAAGTCTAGAAATATTCAAATTACCGTCGTATTCTCAAACCGGGAGTCCCAGGGCTTCGCGGTCAGTTCCTACGAGTTACATTAGTCCCGTGGGAGGTGTTGGTGCCACCCACGGGGCGGTACATGGGTTGTTTCCGGTTTTCGACCACTAAAGCCATGTTTTTAAGCCTAAGTCTAGAAATATGCAAAATACCGTCGTATTATCAAACCGGGAGTCATGCGGCTGCGTGGTCAAGTCCTATGAGTTACATTGGTCCCGTGGGTGGTGTTGGTGCCACCCACGGGGCCGTTCGGGGGGTGTTTCGGGTTTTACCCCACTAACGCAATGTTTTTAAGCCTGAGTATAATACTACACAAATTACCTTCGTATTCTCAAACCGGGAGTCCCGCGGATGCGCGATCAGTTCTTACAAGTTACAATTGTCCCGTGGGAGGTGTTGGTGCCAACCACGGGGCCGTACAAGGGTTGTTTCGGGTTTTCACCCACTAACGTCATATTTTTAAGCCTAAGTCTACAAATATTCAAATTACCATCTTATTCTCAAACCAGGAGTCCCGGGGTTGCGCAGCCAGTTCGTACGAGTCACATGGGTCCCATGGGATGTGTTGGTGCCACCCACCTGGCGTATGGGGGTTGTTTCGGGTTTTCACCCACTAACGCCATGTTTTTAAGCCTATGTCTAGAAATATTCAAATTACCATCGTATCTCAAACCGGGAGTCCCACGGCTGCGCGGTCAGTTCCCACGAGTAACATTGGTCCCGTGGGATGTGTTGGTGCCACCCACGGGGCCGTTCGGGGGTCGTTTCGGGTTTTTCCCCCTCTAAAGCCATGTTTTTAAGCCTAAGTCTAGAAATATGAAAATTACCGTCGTATCGTCAAACCAGGAGTCCCGCGGCTGCGCAGTTCGTTCCTACGAGTTACATTGGTCCTGTAGGAGGTGTTGGTGCCACCCACGGGGCCATTCGAGGGCTGTTTCGGATTTTCACCCACTAAAACCATGTTTTTAAACCTAAGTCTAGAAATATTCAAATTACTGTCGTATTCTCAAATTGGGAGTCCCGCGGCTGCGCGGTTAGTTCCTACGAGTTATATTGGACCCGTGGGTGGTGTTGGTGCCACCCACGGAGCCGTTCGGGGGTTGTTTCGTGTATTCACCCACTAACGCCATTTCTTGCCAAAGTCTAGAAATATTCAAATTACCATCGTATTCTCAAACTGGGAGTCCCGCGGCTGCGCGGTCAATTCATACGAGTCATATTGGTCCTGTGGGAGGTGTTGCTGCCACCCACGGGGACGTTCGGGGGCTGTTTCGGGTTTTCACCCGATAAAGCCATGTTTTTAAGCCTAAGTCTAGAAATATTCAAATTACCGTCGTATTTTCAACCCGGGAGTCCCGCGGCTGCGCGGTCTATTCCTACGAGTTATATTGGTCCCGTGGGAGGCATTGGTTCCACCCATGGGGCCGTTCGGGGGCTGTTTCATATTTTCACCCACTAACGGTATGTTTTTAAGCCTATGTCAAAAATTATACAAATTACCATCGTATTCTCAAATCGGGAGTCCCACGGAAGCGTGGTGAGTTCCTACAAGTTATATTGGTCCCGTGGGAGGTGTTGGTGCCACCCACGGGGCCGTTCGGGGGCTGTTTCAGGTTTTGACCCATTAACACCATGTTTTTAAGCCTAAGTCTAGAATTATGCAAATTACCATCGTATTCTCAAACCGGGAGTCCCGGGGCTACGCGGTGAGTTCCTACCAGCCACATTGGTCTCGTGGGAGGTGTTGGTGCCAGCCACGGGGCCGTTCGAGGGTTGTTTTGGGTTTTCTCCCACTAACGCCATGTTTTGCCTAAGTCTAGCAATATTCAAATTAACGTTGTATTCTCAAATCGGGACTCCCGCGGCTGCGCGGTCAGTTCCTACGAGTCACATTGGTCCCGTGGGATGTGTTGGTGCCACCCACGGGATCGTTCGGGTGTTGTTTTGGGTTTTCACCCTCTAAGTCCTGATATATGCAAATTATCCCCGTACTCTCAAACCGTGAGTCTGGTGATTGCGCCGTCTGTTCATACGAGTTACATTGGTCCCATGCGAGGTGTTGGTGCCTCTCACGGGGCCGTTCGAGTGTTGTTTCGAGTTTTCATGTACTTATTAAATCAAATGATGATAAACGTTACATACTGACTGATTTAGAATGTACAAGAATAATTAAAAAAAAATCATATAAGTACTAGTTTGAAATTACATACCAAAATCACTGAATTTCCTTCGAGGCGTATGACCAAATTCAACGTAATCTTGAGTCCCTTCATCTATCTTTTGAAATTAGAAAACTAAAGGTCTCCTTGTGACAATCCCTACATTAAACCATAACTAAATTCATTAAAAACCACGAGAAAATATGAATGATATTCTAAAATAAAAAAATGCAACACATTGTCAAATGGAAGTTATGCAAACCCTACCCAAATCCTCTAAGAAGGAAGTCTCGCCAACCTATTCTTTCCGAACCGAAGATTTTTCAAAACACTGAACTCGGCTCATAAGACAAAAAAAGGTAAAAAATCTAGACACAACCAATTTACATACATATGTGTAGGAAAATTCAAACGAAGAAAGCCGCAACCTTATATAACAGCAGTTATATATCTGTTGTTGTTAATTTATTTATTTATTTATTCATAAAATTAAGAGTTTATTAGAAAATAAAGAGAGAATAGCCCTCTCTAGGAGGCTTTACAATCAGGAAAAGAAACAAAACATCAAGTATTCCCAATATAAGGAATTTTAGATGAATTTAACCATAATGCTACCTTAATATCTCGAGGGAGATCTTCAATGCTAAAAAAAGAGTTAAAAGTTTTTGTTTCAACTCCAAATGAAGATAAAAGACATGCTACTTGGTTCCCTGCTATGTTGCAGCATCTGAAGGATATCTTGTACTTCTTGATAAATTCTTGGATCTCAATGGAATTAGATCTAATTATCCAAGGAATTGAAGAAGATGAACAAGAAAGTATATCAACCATGAACTTCTTGCTAAAAGCTCAAACCATTTTTCACACCAAATGTAAAATTCATACATTCTAAATAAATTATAAATGAAATACCAATGTTGCCAGTGATGCCAGTGAGAAACAAATGATTTTAGCTTAGAACCCAAACTCGAATACAAAAAAATAAAAAATTTGATACCTCTCAAACACAAAGAAAGCCAAATCAAACTGTTTGAGCGAGAGGGTGTATACCTACAAAATAGAACAAATGAGAAGAAAAATACACAGTCCGAACACACAAAAATATACTCTAGTAATCTAGATACAAAAAATGATTAAAGAAATATCGATGCAAAGAGAAAATCCCCCAAATTATCAAAATCTAGTAAAAACATTATAAAAGGGGTAAATACAAACTTATCAATAATTGTAGGGCTTGATTGATGAATGAGGCTTAGATATGAACATTGCACCTCGTTTTTTTTTCATTTTTCTCCATCGCACCTGCTACCCACGAATGCTACCCACCACACCTTGAATAGGCAATATCAGTTCGCGAACATCTAAGAAAGGGTTGGTCAGCATATCCCCTTGATCTCCAAAGAAGAGGTGAACACAGTTTTCTCCATTTTCACAATTTCTACAAAATCAGAAATATCAAAAATGTTAATTTTGAGTTATTGTGGAGATGAATATAAAATTAGGCGAGACACTATTTACTCGACAAGTCCATAGGAAGACTCATGGTTAACAACAAATTATATATCAACATGGTAATTGAGATTCAAAACCAAAATTATTTCAGCAGAAAATGGTATATGATAATGAGAGCAACAATTATTTATTTATTTTCTCCAAAACAAGTTGGAAATTTTTTTATATTATTACTAATTAAGCCCATATTCTGACTAAAATACATTGTATTAGAAAAAGGTAAAAGGGGTAAGTCCTCCCTTTCAATATCGAACCTCATCCGACCCTTAAATAAAAATCCAAGAAATTTGGTTCAAACTAGTTTCGTGTTAGTCGTGTAAATTTGTGTAAACCGTGTAAATCGTGGCAATTTGAAAATATCGTGTTAATCGCGTCGTGTCGTGTTTTCACGTGTTTCGTGTTCGTGCGATTAAAAAAAACACTAAGTCGTGTTGTTTCGTGCTCGTGTTTAATGTTTCATTGTCGTGTCGTATCGTGTTAGGCGAAAACACGATCCAATAAGATGAATTTCCAGTTCCAAAGGAGAGTATGATCACATTGTATAGAAAGACTATTGATGAAGGGAAGCAGAGTCGTGCTGATTCGATAGGAACAATAAAATATAGTCAAGCAATCACAATGCTACATATAGAAACTTATAATTGAGTTTAAAAAAATTAATACTGAAAATATCAAGCGATTTATCAGTCTCTCTCAAAATCTGGGTTATAATTTGTTCTACTGAAACAGGGCTGAACATAGAAAAACAATTACCTCACAATCTCCACAGCCATAACCCTTTTTTTTCTTCTTACAATCTCCAAAGGATTGAAACTCTTTGACCATCTCTGCAAGTTGTCTCTGTTGAGGCCCACCCCCACAAGAACAAAAGCCCCAAACCAAATCTTTAATCTCTACTTTCCACCAATAAACTAAAAAAATCCAAATAAAGCTAAACCTAAAACACCGTATAAAACTTCATTGCCTAATTGTTTACTCAAAATTAACCACAACCCCAAAACAAAAACAGAAACCACCATTAGAAACACCAAAAGCCCTGATTTTGTCTTTTTCCTCCTCCTCCTTAGTTTGGGGACGATATCTCCACGAATGCTACCCAACGCTCCTCACTCCATAGCAAAAACCCAACTTTTCCATAGCAGCATCGCAGCGTTTGGGGAACCAGCGTTTGGGAAAGAAAAAAATAAGATATGAGCGGGGTAATGAAAATACATGGCACTTGAGTTTTGGTTTAGCATTGACATTGGTCACGGCCTATAGTCGTGACCCACCTCGCGACCCATTAATGAAAGTAAGTCTCGTGTATACAGTCTACTGGTCATGGCCCATAGCCGTGACCCATCCCAAAAATTAGTCACGGACCCTAGCCGTGACCCATTATGTGTGTGTATTGTGCTTTGTCATGCCTATGGTCACGGCCCAAGTCCGTGACCCATGCCAAAAATTGGTCACGGCCCCCAGCCGTGACCCAGTATTTGTGTGTGTTGTGCTTCGTCATGCCTATGGTCACGGCCCAAGTCCGTGACCCACGCCAAAAATTGGTCAGGGCCCCCACCCGTGACCGAGTATTTGTGTGTATTGTGCTTCCTCATGCCTATGGTCATGGCCCAAGTTCGTGACCCATCCCCGACCAATTTCGAAGGGAATTTTGGTGCCAAGATGGTCACGACCTGGTCACGGCCCAAGTCCGCGACCACTGTGGTCACGGACTTGGGCCGTGACCGCTTCCAGAGCATCGATAATTTAGTGTGATAATAAATATGGTCACGCCAAATAGTGAGTGGGTCATGTCCCAAGTCTGCGACAGCTGGTGGCGGACTTGGGTCGTGACCCACTAGGCGTGACCATTTGCAGGATTTGGTGTAGTGAACGACTAACCAACAACATAACTACAACTAAATATGATAAAGAACACACACATGCTCCAATAATATAAAAAAAGACTAATAAAGGAGTACAACACAATGTAAAAAATAAAATACCCGAATATGCTGTCGAGTCACAGACAACACAATACTCTGAGAGGAAAAATATAAAAGTGCTACACAACAACACTTGGTTATAAACCCGATATACAAACTGAATCCTAATCTAGATAAACAAAAGATAGGAATTGACTACATCAAAATATCGCTACAGTCCGCTACTGCCACAGCTCCACGAATACACTGGATGGATATCATCAACGGCGTCCTTACGGAGTAACACCTAAAATAATACAATATATACATAGCAAGGGAAAACATAAACGGATCAGAGCCCGTGGTGTGAAAACATTTTATAGCAAGTGCATTAAAATGCATTATAACATGATTAAGGTGGAGTCGCACTCTCCAAAAAGTTCAACTCACCTCTCAACTAAAGCGCGCAACTAAACGCAGGCACATGATCTCCAAATAATTGCCCAAATCTATCTAGGGGCAAAGAAATCTAGCTTACACCCAAAATTTATACTCAATTAAAATCCATCTAAATTATCTCTCAACTTCTACTATTACTAATCTAAAATATTCGTCCACTTCCTAAACATATAAAATATACATAAACATTCTCTTTTATTAGAATTTCTCATATTCTAGTTATTGACATAAATATATATATATATATATATATATATATATATATGAGTTAATAGCATCTAAGTGCTAAGGACTAAACTTCTCCCAATTCTCAATACTACACTGCGTTTCGTGCGTGGGACGTCTCGCAATAGAAATCCAAACAAGGAACCCCCCCAAACACTACTCCTTGGCAGTATTGATTATCAAGATTCATTATTCCCTCAATGCATGATGCATATAACCCAAATTCTTGTATACTATAAAGGATTTATTAATTAATCTCAATTCTCAATAGTGCACGGCGTTTCGTGTGTGGGACGTCTCGCATGCGAAATCCAAACAAGGAATCCCCCGAATACACTACTCTTGGCACTGTCGATCGTCGAGATATACATATACTAATATATAAATATGAGCACTAAGGACTAACTTCTCCTCACTCCCAACATTGCACTGCGTTTCGTGCATGGGACGTCTCGCAAGCGAAATCCAAACAAGGAACCCCCCCCAATACACTACTCCTTGGCAATATTGGTCGTTGAGGTCCATTATGCCATAGATACCCAAAGTAATATGTATATACTCATATAGTTATCTACTCTTCATTTTCACTTTAATATATTCATCACAATTGACTCCGGATGAAATCTCCCGGAATGAGATTCAATCAATCTTTTTATATCTCTTTACTCTAGAGATAGATATGACAACACTTAATCATATACAAATTATATACTATTCACACAAGTATAATAGTAACCATCCCAGCGAGCTATTACTCGAGGATGAAGGTTCTCAATGCTATCATCTACCAGGGAATTACTCACATATCTTCCTGGGTACCAACGGTCGGAATCTCACACCGCCTTGGCAAAAACCATATCACAACGTACGGGAAGTGGTCATATTTCCTCCCCAAAAATGAGACAAAACATACCCACCACGTCTCACCCCTAATAAAAATCACACAATAATAAATGGACGCTATGACCTGGGGACTATACGCGCCCTACTCCTCAAGTTAGGGGCCTCACTCACATCGCGCCACTTTCCATGATAGCATAGAGGGGTATGCTTCACATATACATATATATCGTTCACACAAGATATACATACATCATCACATCATATTAAGGTATACCATCACACAAGGTATGTATATATCACACTATTTACATACTCATAGTATGCTCTTAGGCGTAAGTGAAATAATCTCATTATTTAGTATATTTTACTCTCAATATACTATTCATCAATAACTCACATAACTTCCCCACTTAGTATACACTATATTATTTCTCTCTTAAAGTTCACACCTCACTTCTATTTATATGAATCATCTCTCAATTCTATTTGTATGAATCATCTCTCAATTTAATTTACGTTAAGGATATTCACTATGTCCTTATGCACGTCGATCAATATTTACTATTCTCAATCCATAATATGGTTCAATTCATCATATGAACCTTTAAAGTTATCCCATTTGGGATTTAATCAAAACCCATATCACTAAGCGCATCCCAACTCTCTCTTATAAACCCATAATTATCTCCACACAGAACTCTCAATGAAAGTGAGCTTCCCCACTTTGTCCACACCATACTCTCCAATCGGTATTCTCTCGAATTAAGTCAAGATGACTCCAATAAATCCTCTCTCCAAAATACACTTCTAATAACTCATATAGATATTCCCAATCGATGACCTCAAACAAAACAGGATGAAACTCACCTTAGAAAAGCATCCCCAAAACTGCCCTGTTTTTTAATCGATTCAGGCCCAATCCGAATTGATTCGGCCCAGCGAATCGATTCGGCCTCCAAGGAAAATCGATTCATGTCCGAAGACCTGGGCTTCTGTCTCAGGACGAATCGATTCGGGTTGGGGCCGAATCGATTCGGCCTATCAGAAGCTACGAAAATGGCTATTTTTCTCAAAATCCACAAATCCCAAAAATCATATATCTCAACTTCTCTCCATTTCTCTTCAACCCAAACATATATATAACATTAAACTCATCAAAGAATACACCTCAAGTAATTTGTAACGTCAAATCCATTATATACACAACAAACCTAAGATTTTACCCAAAATCTAGGTTTTACCATTTTAAACCCAAAATCCACAATTTTATCCACAAATCATGAAATAAATGATACACAACAATTATTTAGCAAGTTTAATCACTTGCCTCAAATTCGTAGAGTTTGAATCTTCCTCGAGATCGCGTAATGGCCGGAAATCCCACTTTTCTCCTCTTTCTCTTCTTTTTTTCTTCTTCTCTCTATTTCTCTCTTTCTCTCTAATGAGATTAAATCTCCCGTAGGCTTAATAAGCCTTATCTCATAAATATACACAAATTTAAATGATAATACACACTTTAAATGACTCGGTCACTTTAATTCGAGCCAAACGAACTAAAAATATTTTGGAACCTAAATAAGCCCCAAGTATAGTCATTTCGACTATCTCGACCCTTCCGAAAACAACTTCACCCTCAGAATCATCATTCGAATCACTTCCTAACATCTTCAAATTTTTACCTCAAATGCTAATTTAATTATTCTTCAATTAAATTAATATTTATTTCTCCCAAAATAAATAAATTATCGTCTCAAAAAATCTCGAGTTGTTACAGACTTCCCCACTTACAAGAATTGCATCCTTGAAATTAGGCTAAGCCTAATACTCCAAAGCCCAACTAGTTCCTACTACACTTATTATCTCTAACACTATACCCAAACCTCTATCTTCTCACGACGAATTATTTTAAATTTTATAAAACCAATTATAATAACTAGGGCGCCCATACACCTTTTATTCGAGCTCTACTTGTACAAACATAATTAGGCTTCACTTGCCTTAAATAGTACAATAACTCTAAAAATATATTAAATTATACTAGCATACTAATAATATAACAATTTGAAAGGTCCAAGGATTTAATTCATCTCAATTCCTTGCAGTCGCTACTTTCATGCGGGGGAGGTCTCGCAAGCGAAATCCAAACAAGGAACCCTCCCAATACACTAATGTGTAGCGACGTCGGGGATTGAGAGTTTGTTAGATCGAGACTAGAGTTTAAAAATATTTTTATGGAAATCATTTTTGATATGGCCCAAAGGCCTATAAAAAGTTTTATTTTGAAAACAGTTTATTTTAAAACAGTTTATGTCTTTCGACATTTAAATAAAATGCCTTATGCTCAAGGCACAAGGTTTTAACACTTCTCCTACTCATAATAATATATAGTTCTCAAAATTAACATAATTATGAGCTAAATTCTCTCGTTCAACAACAATCCACTAAATTCTGAATCATTTAAGTCATAATAATCTCTCACATCATATTAACATATTGCCATACACTAGGCTCTTCCATAGATGGAATATAATGAATATATAAGTCTAGCACGACTATAAATCAAATATCTTTATCATTACTACTCAACATAATTCAACAATTCTTACATTCACAACAAAGTTATAGCTCTCTATGAGCACATCGCAAAATAATCTATTCTCTCAAAAGATAATAATATAAGAGCCTCAATTGCTCAATATTCCCTTTCGGGTCATTTCATACATAATAGGGTTCTAGCACTACCCTGACATAACTATCTCACACCCGATATTCCCAAAGTCTCATATAGCATAATCTTATTCACACAGGAAAATAACTTACATCATACCTCTTTAGTTCGTATTCATCTCCTCATCATTGGGTTCCCACACAAAGTCCCCTGGCCTAAAATGGCATCGAATCTGCTGTAAGGGTTTTACATCCAAAACTTCCTCAAAACGTGGTCCTCTACTTCTTTCAGGGAAATCTCTCTTTCTATGACCTATTTTCTTACAAAAGAAACATCTACCTATGAATCCCCTCCTCCCATCTTGAGGAGCATAACGTTGTTACGACCCTCTATAGTCTGACTTAAACCCGCTGGCATTACTGGTATTCTCTTCACGACACCTACTGGATGAAACCAAATCTCTAAAGTTCTTACCCCCTTGAGAACGAAGATGATATTCATGACACTATAACAGTTCTGCATTCACTACCTCGGCGAAAGTCACTAACACTGGGTTCCCTAACAAATGCTGTCGAATTTTCCAATTTAAACCTCGCATGAACTTTGATATACGCTTTTCTTCTGTATTTACCTCATCAGGTACCAAATTCACCAATCGAGTAAATTCTTCTTCATACTCGACCACCATTCTATTACCTTGAAACACATCTATCAATTTCTTCCTCATTTCCTTCTGAATCGCGTAAGGAAAATACCGTCGATCAAAAAGTTCCTAAAAATTTGTTATAGGCAATTTATCTCTCTGTTCTAATGTTGTGATAGACTCCCACCTTTGGAGAGCTTCTCCCGTTAACTTAAAAGAGGCTAGAAATTGCTTCTGCACTTCACTACATTCAACCATACAAAGGTACCTTTGTATACTATTCTTCCATTGACTTGCAGCCATCCCATCAACTCCCCCCGAAAAATCTGGAGGATGCCCCTTACTAAAATCTTCCTGCACTCTTTCCCACAAAGACGGTCCTGAATGGGTTTGGGCTACTTGAACTACAGGTTGATGCGCCATCGCAGAAATGGCAGAAGTTACTGCTTATGCCACAATACTGGTTACTTCATCCGTAGTCATAGTCCTTTGAGGCATTTGGGGTTCCACACTCTCAACCCCTTTATTTGCCATGCCTAAACAACCTCTCTTCGGTGGCATCTGAAATAAGAACAATTGTATCAGAATGCCTTTTAAATGTTTTCTCATCACTGAAGAAAATATGGACGTATGAACACAACAGTCCTAATAATAGGGCTCTACATCAAGAATGCTTACTGAAGATCGCAGTAAACCCACACAGATCCTAAGGACACTAGAACCTGATGCTCTGATACCACCTGTGACACCCCGCTCAAAAAAATAACGGGTGGCCATCCCTATACTAAAATAATCAAAAATTTCAAGTGGACTATTCTCAGCATCTACTGACGATTCTAAAATAAACGCGGCTAGCAACCCATTATTACAAAAAGAGGATGCCAACAAATTTCAAAACATTATTTACATTTCTAAAACCAACCATTAAACGACTAACCAACAACATAACTACAACTAAATATGATAAAGAACACACACATGCTCCAATAATATAAAAAATACTAATAAAGGGCTACAACACAATGTACAAAATAAAATACCCGAATATGCTGTCGACTCACAGACAATACAATACTCTGAGAGGAAAAATATAAATGTGCCACACTACAACACTTGGGTATAAATTCGATATACAAACTGAATCCTAATATATATAAACAAAAGATAGGAATCGACAATATCAAAATACCGCAACAATCCGCTACTACCACAGTTCCACGAATACACTGGATGGATATCATCAACAGTGTCCTTGCGGAGGAACACCTAAAATAATACAATATATACATAGCAAGAGAAAACATAAACGGGTCAGAGCCCGAGGTGTGAAAACATTTTATAGCAAGTTCATTAAAATGCGTTATAACATGATAAAGGTGGAGTCGCACTCTCCATAAAGTTCAACTCACCTCTCAACTAAAGCGCGCAACTAAACGTAGGCACATGATCTCCAAATAATTGCCCAAATCTATCTAGGGGAAAAGAAATCCATCTTACACCCAAAGTTTATACTCAATTAAAATCCATCTAAATTATCTCTCCACTTCTACTATTACCAATATCAAATATTCGTCCACTTCCTAAACATATAAAATATACATAAACATCTCTTTTATTAGAATTTATCATATTCTAGTTATTGACATAAATATATATATGAGTTAATAGCATCTAAGTGCTAAGGACTAAACTTCTCTCAATTCTCAATACTGCACTGTGTTTCGTACGTGGGACGTCTCGCAAGCGAAATCCAAACAAGGAACCCCCCAATACACTATTCCTTGGCAGTATTGATTATAAAGATTCATTATGCCCTCAATGCATGACACAAATAACCCAAATTCTTGTATACTATAAAGGATTAATTATTTAATCTCAATTCTCAATAGTGCACGGCGTTTCGTGTGTGGGACGTCTCGCAAGTAAAATCCAAACAAGGAACCCACCAATACACTACTCCTGGCATTGTCGATCGTCGAGATATACATATACTAATATATAAATATGAGCACTAAGGACTAACTTATCCTTACTCTCAACATTACACTGCTTTTCGTGTGTGGGACGTCTCGCAAGCGAAATCCAAACAAGGAACCCCCCCCCCCCAATACACTACTCCTTGGCAATGTTGGTCGTTGAGGTCCATTATACCCTCGATACCCAAAGTAATATGTTTATACTCATATAGTTATCTACTCTTCATTTTCACTTTAATATATTCATCACAATTGACTCCGGATGAAATCTCCCGGAATGAGATTCAATCAATCTTTTTATATCTCTTTACTCTAGAGATAGATATGATAACACTTAATCATATACAAATTATATACTATTCACACAAGTATAATAGTAACCATCCCAGCGAGCTATTACTCGAGGATGAAGGTTCTCAATGCTATCATCTACCAGGGAATTACTCACATATCATCCTGGGTACCAACGGTCGGAATCTCACACCGCCTTGGCAAAAACCATATCACAACGTACGGGAAGTGGTCATATTTCCTCCCCAAAAATGAGACAAAACATACCCACCACGTCTCACCCCTAATAAAAATCACACAATAATAAATGGACGCTATGACCTGGGGACTATACGGGCCCTACTCCTCAAGTTAGGGGCCTCACTCACATCGCGCCACTTTCCATGATAGCATAGAGGGGTATGCTTCACATATACATATATATCGTTCACACAAGATATACATACATCATCACATCATATAAAGGTATACCATCACACAAGGTATGTATATATCACACTATTTACATACTCATAGTATGCTCTTAGGCGTAAGTGAAATAATCTCATTATTTAGTATATTTTACTCTCAATATACTATTCATCAATAACTCACATAACGTCCCCACTTAGTATACACTATATTATTTCTCTCTTAAAGTTCACACCTCACTTCTATTTATATGAATCGTCTCTCAATTCTATTTGTATGAATCATCTCTCAATTCAATTTACGTTAAGGATATTCTCTATGTCCTTATGCACGTCGATCAGCATTTACTATTCTCAATCCATAATATGGTTCAGTTCATCATATGAACCTTTAATGTTATCCCATTTGGGATTTAGTCAAAACCCATATCACTAAGCGCATCCCAACTCTCTCTTATAAACCCATAATTATCTGCACACAGAACTCTCAATGATAGTGAGCTTCCCCACTTTGTCTACACAACACTCTCCAATCGGTATCCTCTCGAATTAAGTCAAGATGAATCCAATAATTCCTCATAAGGTAAACTCCCTAAAAGTCTCCAAAACACACTTCTCATAACTCATGTATAGATTCCCAATCGATGACCTCAAATGAAACGGGTTGAAACTCACCCTAGAAAATCATACCCAAAACTGCCATGTTTCCGAATAGATTTGGGCCCAATCCGAATCGATTCGGCCTCCAAGGTGAATCGATTCGGCCTCCAAGGTGAATCGATTCGAGTCCAAAGACCTGGGCTTATGTCTCAGGCCGAATCGATTCGAGTTGGGGACAAATAATTCGGTCACTCAGACCTGGGCACCTGTAACTTTTCGAATCGATTCGGTAAGGAGACGAATCGATTCTGCCTATCATAAGCTACAAAAATGGCTATTTTTCTTAAAAGCCACAAATCCCAAAAATCATATATATCAATTTCTCTTCATTTCTCTTCAACCCAAACATATATATAACATTAAAACTCATCAAAGAACACACCTTAACTAATTTGTAACCTCAAATCCATTATATAAACAACAAATCTAAGATTTTGCCCAAAATCTAGGTTTTACCATTTTAAACCCAAAATCCATAATTTTATCCACAAATCATGAAATAAATGATACACAACAATTATTTAGCAAGTTTAATCACTTGCCTCAATTTCGTAGAGTCTAAATCTTCCTCGAGATCGCGTAATTGGCGAAAATCCCACTTTTCTCCTCTTTCTCTTCTTCTTTTCTTCTTCTCTCTATATCTCTCTTTCTTTCTAATGAGATTAAATCTCCCGTAGGCTTAATAAGCCTTATCTCATAAATATACACAACTTTAAATGATAATACACACTTTAAATGACTCGGTCACTTTAATTCGAGCCAAAGGAACTAAAAATCTTTCGAAACCTAAATAAGCCCCAAGTACAGTCATTTCGACTATCTCGACCCTTTCGAAAACAACAGCACTGTCAAAATCATCATTCGAATCACTTCCTAACATCTTCAAATTTTGACCTCAAATGCCAATTTAATTATTCTCCAATTAAATTAATATTTATTTCTCCCAAAATAAATAAATTATCGTCTCAAAAAATTTCGGGTTGTTACATTGATACGCCATCAAAAAGTTACCTCATAGAAGGCTTCTCCTTTTAATTCTCTTATCTGAAAAAGAGTAAATA
Source organism: Sambucus nigra (assembly GCA_949130495.1). Lineage (NCBI taxonomy): Eukaryota > Viridiplantae > Streptophyta > Magnoliopsida > Dipsacales > Adoxaceae > Sambucus > Sambucus nigra. The sequence continues at coordinate 599,319,108 of OX422212.1, read as the reverse complement.
GTGGAGAACAAAATAATATGGAAAACCCCAATACACACCCAATTTATTACAAAAAAATGTAATGAAGAGAGAAAAATGATCGTGAGGAACACCGACGGATAACCTGCACAAAAAAGAAAACCCAATATCATGCTCATATTCTTCTTACACGGAAATAGATCTGAGATAGAGAAAGGTACAAACCTTTAGTCCTACACCTGTCTTTTGTTCCATTTGGTTGGATCCTGACTCGAGGAGAGCAAGAGAGAGAGACGGTTGAGGAGAGAAAGAGAGAGACAATTGTATCTGCAGGATCCAGTTGGTTGGATCCTAACCCCATTTGGAGTTTCTAGATGTTGGCCTAAAAAATAAAAGAGTAAAGTGAGTGTAAAAGAGTAAATTGGGCTCAAAATGAGAGAGAGAGAGAGCGGAACATACATACGACCATGGTGTTGCATCGTAATATGAGAGGGAGAGAGAGAGACATAGCGATGATACCAAATGAGTATAAAATGCACGTCCCAATACATCTCGAACCACACACATCGACCCACTCACAGCTATCAATCAGATCAAATAGATTCTGAAATTAAATTACTATATTATCCCCAAAAGTGTGTCACATCCGTGGTAGAATATAAAACCATTAGATTCAATTTGATAAGATTTAATCTGAGCCACTAGTTGATAAATACCAAACTCTCAACTTTTGATCTCAACCATTAGTTGGGAAAGACCAAAAGTCCCTCCTATATACAATCTTGATTGTCCTACTTATGTGTGACAGTAGACTGATAGATATTGTACATCTAAAGAATGAATTAAGTAGTGAAACATAATTAATTGAATAAATGAGAAGATAAATGAAATGTTAATTTCAACTCTTAACATATGAGAAATGTTAATTCGGTTAGCGTACTGTATGGGCGGTACGGGGACATAGAGATGGGAATAGTCCAGATAGTTACTTATGTCTGGTTAGGTTGGGTAGTACAACTAGGTAGGCTAAGTAGAAAATGTTGGGCGTGCACAATAGTTGAGGGGTGAGGAAACTCAAGAGAGTGTACGTGAACCTAGAATGTGTAATCAATAATCAATTTTGAACTGTGATAAACTCTTGCTAAATATTTTTAAAATGTTTTGAGTACTAACTCTTGCTATAAAAATATTTTCAAAACCTTTTAGGTGTCCAACCACAAGGATGCCAGACATGATATTATGTTCGAGGGACACACAGCTGCAGCGCAGCTGGATGCTTGCAGGAGTTTTAGACGCTTCATTTCCTCATTTCCTAGTGTAGGATCTATTGGGAGGACTTCAGTATCATTATTATGTTGGATTTATTTAGTTTGGATTTTAGTCGATAGTTTATTCGGCAAGACTATATTCATCTATATCTTGTGATGGATTAGACTCTTTATTGGTGTATGGTTTTAATTTGGTTGTTCGCATGTTTTTATCTATTTAATAAAAGATAAAATTTGGCACTGGTATAATTAACTAATAGGTGATTAGTAATTAATTTGGTTTTCGATGCTGATGCTAAGAATGAACCAATTTGGAAATCATGATTTAATTTAATAAAGGACTGATCACCCGATAGTTAATTAGGTGGGGCGTCACATCATTAAAATTGGGAAATGGAATGTAATTGGACTTGTACTTATTTGAGACCACCCTGGGATTATAGCATTTACATGTATCTTTTATACTTATTCGAAAAAGAAAAGGTTAGTAGGGATCTTTTCCTTGGAAACAAAATGAAGTTCGATGGGGTGGTTTGAATGTTACCATCTGTGTATGACAGTCAATGTGGGCATACTTATGAGAAAAAATGTCCATTCCTATTATTAAATCGAATTTCGTTAAATCAAGGACAATTAAGTCTAGGGTTAATGTCCTAGAACCAAAGCGTCAGGTATGATATTTACAAATCCTATTGGTAGCGGCCATTTCTCCCTTTGACATTCATATAGTGAAAGGATAAGATAACATACTACAGATAGTTGTAACCTGGTCAGACATGACTAACTAATGAAAGAATGTGTGGATCCATAACCAAACAATACATGGGTTGAAATATTATAAAAAGGAAGATTACCTTAGACCACACAATGGTAATTTGGATTTTTGCTGGGAGAAGGAGAGATTTTGACTTTGGGTCTTATTAGTTGATTCCTGCTTACTTCCACGAGGGTTTGGTTGTGGTGGATGATTAAAGTTATTGGTGGGATTTTTGAAAGGATGTTTAATAAAGTTAGTGGAGGAAGAAGGGGAAGGCTTTTGTAGAAGTGGACATTTTGGTCTCAGGTGTCCTACTTGGTTACATTCATGAGAACATAAAAACGGTATGCTATTGTTGTTCTAGATTTGACTAAATGTTCGACCATCTTTGGGTTTGTTGTAAGGATATTGATTTGGTTGATTTCTAATAACAGATGAATTCTAGGAAGGGGTAGAAATTCGAGTTGGGTTAGTTATTGCGAATTTTTTCTCTATAAGAGAGGTTATCTCGATTATCTGGTTAAACTCTCAGACCTTCAAATGGATAATGAAGGATTTTAAATTCTGGTGTAAAGCTCGTTCGAAATGCTTGCACTTCTTAGGTTTAGTTTTAGATTATTCTTGGGCATATCAAGATAATTCGATAAACTTAGCCTTATACTAGGCCACGGTCATTTATTGTTGTTGTTGTTATAGGTTTAAGAAGTCTACGGTCATTTGATCTCCTATGGTCTCTAAAATGTATTTGTTATAGAAAATATCTTTAAATTATCCCCAGGTTAGTTCATTCACATTTCGGGAATGTAAGATGAACTGCCACAAAAAATCTAATGCTCCTTCGAATAGATATAAAGCTAACTTTACCCTAAGTTAATGGATAATTCCAACTCCATCAAGTACCTAAAGTGTTTTGCACATCCATTTATCTGCTTTAACTGCACCGGGCTTTCCAAGAAATGTTGGAGGCTTTTTCTAAGAAATTCCTTAAGGGGGTTCATCCTTTGAGTCTCTTCAAGAATTCCATTATTCACAAGTTGTGGAGGTATATTTTTTAATCACTTGGTTAAGGTAATTAAATCTTGGAGAAAACATATGATTCCTTGATTGGTGGTAGTTGGATTTGGAATTTGTCAAATATAATGTTCTACTTCAGTTCCATTGGTAGTTGATCGAGTAGTAACCATCCTATATAAACAATATTGTAATAGATAAATTACAAGTACAGAAATTGCAAACAACTCATCATTTTATATCATATTAAACTTTCCAGTACATAGTTAACGTAGTGAAAAGAAAGAAAAAGTTACATAGCTATCAGTTCTATTTTATACCAAAAAAAAGAACAAAAGGACTATTAGGTTATGCTACGGTTGTGATTCAGGAATGAAGGTTGTCATCTACTTTGCATACTTAAACTTGTAGAGCTTGTTTAATTACAGCCACATTTTGGTGATTGTATTAAGACATTATGGGAACTACTTGATCATATTCGGGATCAACGTCATCTTTGGAAGGATCATAATCATCATCTGAGGAGTCTGGTGAAGTAGTGGTACCGGTATAGGTGAAGAAAGTAGTAATAGGGGAAAGATATTCATATTCTATTGGGGATAAAGTAGGAGTCACGGTAAATTCATTGGGTGGTACAACATCCCATGCGAGATGGATCGCTTGTTGCAGAAGTTATGGTTCTTCAAAACACTTTTAGCTTGTCAGGCGGATTGAGCCTCTCCCATTAGACGACCAAATAGTAAACTATGTTTAATTTCTAGAGTAGCAATTTCCCAATCAATGTTGATGCTTCTCATATGTTGGCACAGTTTAGCATATCCCACTTCTTTGATAGTTCGCTCAAAGCATTCGTGCGTCAAGTTACAAATGTCATCCCAAATATTCATTACTGCAAAACAATATGAGTAACAAAATATGACAAGAGAAATATTTAAAACTAATAATCATATAAGACATAGGCGAAGGTTCTTGTATTTATCCCGTACAGGCATAAAACCCGGTTCTGCTCTGATACCATGTTGTTGCATCCACGAATTTGTGTTTTAATGGTAAATAAGAATAAAATTTAATACAACTATAATTTTAGTGCAACGGAAATTTAAAGACTTTTATTATGATGATACCAAGCATCTTATTACATATCAAAGTCAGAAAATAAAAGAAAGTACAAAATTATTCATTTGTGCAATACATAAAATAAAACTTCGTAGAAACACACGGGATTTATAAGCGCTGGTAAGTTAGGTTATAGATATTCCAACGGGGACTAGCATCCTTGTCTGTCACTGCCAACACATACATACCTACAAATATTTTCGAGGGTAGAAGAGAATAAAATTTCAAAGGCGCGGGAGGTAACTGGTCTTCTTTAGGTTCGTCGTCCATCTGGTATAAAAAAAATTAAGCAGACATGCCAAATAGATAATTTTTATTTCTATACTACATATGGAAGATGATAAGGTAAAAATGACGGAAAGGAAATTATTGAAATTATACCTGTTGAAACAAAATGAAATATCAAAAGACTATTAGGGGTATACTAAAATATATTGATATGTAAATGAATAATATGATTAAGATAAGTGGATAACTGAGTATCAAGTTATTATGATCATAGTTCAAATTATAACACTATAACCCATAAATTATCGGTTATAGGGCATCAATAGGATAGACATACCATTACAATATTGCTCAAGTCATAAAATACAAACAGGAAATACCAATAACCTGGGAATAGTCAAAATAGCTCAGCACACTTAGCTAGAGTGGCACTCATATGTATGTAGTAAGTAATCAAAACGAGGTAATCAAGATCTGAGTCCTATAGGCCAATTAGCATTCCCATGGTATACCGCGGTGTAATCCTTGAATCATAAGGTATGTTACTTGGGGTTATACCACACAGAAGGGTAAAGAGGTTTAGTGGTTCGGGTATAATGTTTTATCAATTTTTAAAATAATCGGGAATAACAAGGGAATCAATTATACAACATGAATTTGAGCTACTCAAATGGGTTCATATTTGAATTCTGAGTTCAAAATTATCAAAGGGTGATATAGCAATCTGTAATTAAATGACATAAGTTCAATTTGTCTAATATTAAAAGTTAAATCTCTTATGTTGAGTTTTACGAATTCTGGTTGGTTGTGCGGCTAATTTCTTGGGTAGTCTCAAACCAAAACAAGTGTAAGTAGGTCATATAAGTTCAAAATAATGTTTATGTGATGTAGTAGGGGTAATTTCAAAAGAGATTTCAGAGTAAAATTAACTGAATGGGAATAAAGTATAAATTTTTTAAAAAAATAGCTAAATATTTTTCCCTTATTCAATTATGATTTGAAGTTAGTGACTAAAGACAAATCAGATTTATTTATACTTAAGAAATTATAGAAAAAGTTTGGTGAAGTTTTGAAATACTTAAAAAAATGGATAGGGGTTATGTGCAAATTAAATTCTTAAGGGTTTTAAACCTCAAACTGATTTTTTTGAGAAAATTCTTTCCTAGTATCGAAACATAGTGATGTATTATACCATTTTATTTAGAATAATAAAAATAAAATTTTGGAAAAAGTATCAGAAATTTTTGAAAGGAGATGCGCCCTCATGCTTGGTCAAATTTCCTACGCGCTTGTGTTGACTCCTACTTGCATGGGTCGTGTCAGCCACTCAACTTAAACCTCTCAACATTTTGACTTAGGGTTTTAGAGCCATAACCTCATGTTTGAAACATTGTGGACTTCCATTTAAGTTGATTCCTGAATGAAAGTTGTCTAATTTTTTAAGACGAATCTAGCCATATTATTTTTTAAAATTTTGATGGGCAAAATCGAGTTATTGAATTTTAATAAAAATGGTGAAATTTTGACCCAAGATAAGTGATTGAAAGCTATAATTCTTGTTTTGAAATCATAAAGGTTTTATTCTATATAAAAAATATGGAAGAACAAACTTGGTTTGAGGAATTTTGGTGGTGTAAAAGTGTCAAATTTTCATTTCTGAATTTTTCTAGGCCGAAAACCTTAATTCTTGATTTGAGGTATCAAAAGCCATTATTGGTTTAATTAAACATTTCTACTGAGTTCCTAAGGACTTAAGCTCATTTACCTCACTTTGAAACTAGTTCGAGGTCAACGAAATAGAATCCACCATTAAAGCTCAAGCTTTAATGGCGTTTTCTGGGGTTTTGAGCTATATTAATGCATTTAAACATCAACTTTTACATGTAAACTCATAATTCTACTCTATATATGTGCAAAAATATAAAAACATTAAAGAAATAAGCATTCATGCATAAAATTACAGAATTATAAAAGCTCTCAAAATTTTACTTTGAGTTTGCTCTCAGTTGGGATGGTTTTTAATTGAGGTAAGAGAGGGTATTTATAGGGTTCGAAGAAAGGATTTGATTGGTGGTTTTGGAGGTGGAGATGGGGCCAATTTTCAAAAGTTCTCATGGTTGTCTTATTAGAGTTTAAAAGGTACCATAGGTTACCCCGGTAACACCTATATTGGTTGCCCAACTGGTGTCATGTCACCAAGGGGTATAAGGTAAATAAGTTTAGGTTTGGTTCGAGGTCCTTGGACAGTTTTTATAAGTTTAAAGGGTTTTAGGTTAATTTATCAAAGTTTAGGGGATTTTGTGAAATTATACAAACTTAGTTGGCTTGTTCATGAAATTTTTATAAAATATATGTCCTTAGGTCAAACTTTGAGAGAAAGTTAGGATCAAATTGGTGTAAGGAGGCGTAAATTATTCTAGTTTTATTGTTAGGGTAAATTTGGTAAATTAGTGAAAGTTTAGGGTTTTTCTTGGAATTTTATCTATTCAAGGGACTTAGAACTAAATTTTATCAAATGACTGTAACACCCTGTAATTTTATGCATCTAATAGTTAATTAATTCATGAAAAATTTAAATTACTAGTGTGTCGTAATTTAATAGAATTAATTATGGGATTGTAATATAAATATTAATCGATAGAATAATTGGTTAATATTTATGGGAAATTAATTTACTAGATAAATAGTAATATTTATTTACGTCTTAAGAGTATTAATGATGTGGGGTTTACTTATCTCAATCGGGAGTCGGTTCCAGACTAAGTTAGGTGGGAGATAAGAAATTTTATAAATTTATCCAGATGCAAATTGTGAGTACACGGTTGAGTCCGAAAGGGGCAAGATAGTCGAAATAAAGTACTCGGGGGTAGTAAATAGGTATCGAGACATTTTTAGGCATAATCGGGCCCACACGGGGGGGTTTGGATCACTTGGGCTTGGCCAATTAGGCTAAAAATGGGATTAAGCCTAATTACTTAATTAAAGAAAAAAAAGGGGAATGGCAGATTACTCTTTGGAAAACCCAAAGTTGGAGAGAGTACCCTAGGGAGCAGCTAAATGCACTAGGAACCAATTTGGGAGACAAAGGCAAGAACCAAAGGGGATTTCATCATCAACCTTGAGAATCACTGTAATACCCCACATTTTTTATGATTTAATTAATTAAGGGATTTTTATTATAGTGGGATTAATTCAATTTAAATGTGAAGAATTAAATTGCTAATTAATCCGGATCTAATAAAATTAAATATTAACTAGCGTGCTAAGGGTTAATACTTATTAATTTAATATTACTGCGCGATATGTAATATGGAACTATACACTTTGATAAACTGTCAAGAGATAATAATAATAATAATAATAATAATAATAATAATAATAATAATAATAATAATAATAATAATAATAATAATAATAATAATAATAATACGATAGTTTAGTGAATTAAGTCAGACGCGCGTGTGAGTCGTGTCGGGACTAAATTGATGGAATAAATATATCAATTATTTTTAGTATCTCTTATGATGATTTCGAGTGTACAGTTGAGTCCGGAAGGGTCGAGATAGTCGAAATAGTATACTCGAGTGTTTAGTTTGGGTCCCGGGACAATTTTAGGCCTAACCGACACCCAAAAAGGGCATTTTGGTAAATTGGATTTTTAGGACTAATTAAGGGACGAAAATTAGGAGTTAATTTATCAGCCAAAAACAATTGTATTAGGGTTAGAAAAATACAGAAAGAAGGAACTGCCATAGGAAGTGTGAGGGAAAGCTTTTGCCAAGAGAAGAGGGCTAAATCGACATCACCTTGCACAACCACTACAACCACCGTGTAGATCGGGACGAGGGGAACACACCCATACCAACAACATCCAGATATCAGACTACTCACTCAAGGCAAGTGTTTATAACTTGCTGTATTTCGATATTGATTTTATTCATGTTAGTGTAGGATTGTTAGGATTATGTTATAGGTTATAAAAATGGTGAAAATGAGGAATTTGAATGTGTAAATAAATTCTGTGATTTATTAGATTGAAACCCTTAATGGATGTAGACTGGAAATCACATTTTAAGGAATTTATATGTAGAACAAATCTGGAAATTATGGCTTCTTGAATAGGTATTGGAAGAACTAGAGTTTTGATAAATTTAAATTGGGGATTTCACGTTTTATGAATGATTCGTAATGAACTGATGATTCTAGGATGTTAGAATTCATATGTTATTGATGGGATTCAATGTAGAACTGTTTATTTGGAGTTTGGAGTGTTGAATGAGAAGATTTGAGGTTAAAAATGGTGGAAAACGTTGGAAAATCTGGGCAGGGGATGAACAGCGAATTCTCGCATTAAGTCGCTCGAAGTCGTTCGAGCGAGATTGCAACCTCGCACGAAGTCGTTCGAGCGACATGTGGCAGTCGTTCAAACGACTTGCCATCTCATTCGAGCGACAGAGTGAAGTTTTGATAATTTCTTTTAAGGCCTAATTCTAAGTTTATTAGTTCAGAAATGAGAAATATATTTTCTAATAATAAACTTAAGTAAGGCAAAATTTCGAAAGAAGTGTGAGAAGCTAAATACTTTAATGAATTAGGTACGGAGAGGATATGTCGTGGAGATTACGAGAGGGATAATAATCCTAATAACTATTACAGAATGTTGAAATTAAAATGCGTAAGAGAAGCATATATGTAGGTGAGGAAAAATACCTATTTCTTATAATAGGACGTGTGTATGCCTATTATGTATTATTACTATTAAAGGCACCAATGGGTGATAACCGGGGGTGTGAGAATCTTATTATTATAAGTGTACTAATGGGTGATAACCCGGGGGTACAAGATTATTTAAATAAGTGTACGAAAGGGTGTTAACCCGGGGGTACAGTATGTTGATTAGGTGCACTAATGGGATATAGCCCGGGGGTGTAGTATCATGTTATATATATATATATATAGGGCAGATGTGACTATATGTATATATGTATGTGAGTGGTGAATCGATCTAATGTGTATAATAATGAATATGGGTATGAAAACTTGTTAAGAAAATTTTAATCGTATACTTGAATTATTATGAAAATGGAAAATGTATTAATTAGCTTTTCATCATAGGCTAATTGGATAACGTATTGTATGGGCGATACGGGTTGATTAATAGTGAGGGTAAATACAATTATGATGGATTCAGACTAGTTATATTGGGAGGTATAGTTAAGGAGAAAATTTAGATACGTTAGGCGTGCACAATAGAAGAGGGGTGAGAATCTCAAGACAGAGTTCGAACTAACATGTACTTGATACTTGCTTTACTGTAAATTTTAAATACTTGCTTAAACAAATATTTTTACACATCGGGCTCTGACCCATTTCTTGCATATTCTCTCTCTTGCTGTATATATGTATTATATTAGGTGCTCAGCCACAGGGACATCAGGCTTAGAGTTTCGAATTTACGTGGCATGTTGTAGCTGTTGTGGAAGCTGCAGGACTTTGTTTAGACGCTTCGATTATTTCATTCCTATTCATTATGACATTTTCATTAGGGCATGTGTCGCCCCTTCTTTAGACAGTTTATGAGATTTTATTACTCTATTTCTCGTTCATGTTCATTTGGATTGATGGCTACTATTGTTTTGGTTTAGAATTTTGAACTGGGATGTTTTATCCAGTCTTATTTGTTTCAGCATGCGATTCTGATTCAGTATTTGTATTAATTAATTGTGCGTGGATGTTTTACATTAAATAACTTGGTTTGGTAAATAAATGGTTTTTAATTAATAAGAAAAATGTTTTGACACTTAGCTTAATTATATTAGGTGATTAAATAAGTTATTGCGTTTTCGACAGTGATGCTAAGAATGAACCAACCGAACATTCTGTTTTAAATTTTATAAAGGACTGATCACCCGATATTTAATTGGGCAGGGTGTCATAGGTGGTATCAGAGCATCAGGTTCTAGTGTCCATTAGGATCTATACGGCTTACTATGTTTTCAGCTTTGCGTCCTTTGATATAGAGCCCTATTTTTAGGACTGTTGTGATCTTATATTTTGCGGTTACGTCTTCAGCTATTTGAAATTTTGGAATAACTGTGGACTAATAATATTCTCTCTCATCTCAGATTCCTCCTCGACGTTCATCGAGAGACCGATAGGCCCAGCCAGAACAGCCGGCCATACAAGCTCAGGGGACAATGAACGCAACAAAAGTTTCTGTAATTTTTGCACAAGCGGAAAATGCAGCCTTAGCGGTGGTGCAGCAGGCCCCACACCAGGTTCAAGAAGTGGCACCAATTCCAGTGCATCCATTTCCCACTTCATGGGAGAGAGTCAGAGAGTCCTTTCAGAGGGCTTGTCCCCCAGAGTTCTTGGGCTGTTCAGATGTGGTTACCGCGAGTCAGTGGAAGAAGGACATACCGCGGCATCTTCGCATGTATGAGTGCACAGAGGTTCAAAGGAAAATTTTGGCTACCTTCAAGCTGAGAGGGGCAGCCTTACAATGGTGGGAGTCCACTACTACTAACGAGGAGTGAGATTTGAGTGATTTCTGGGTGTGGTTTGATCGCAAGTATTTTCCTTCCGCCGTCAAGACTGAGATGAGACGAAAACTTTTAAACCTCACCCAGGAAGGGAATACCATTGCGGAATACGAGGAAGAGTTCGCACGATTAACAAACATGGTACCGAAGGAGGTGTCTAATGAGGATAAGCTCATTCAGATGTTCATGGATGGCTTGACTTGGAAGATACGACGGCATTTATTGGGTAACCTTTCCCTACACTAATATACCGACGTTCTGAATGCAGCCTTATTGCATTGTCAGGACAATCGCTTTCATGCTAAGGGAAGCAAGCGAGGGGGAGAGCCCAACCAGTTGGGAAAGACAGGGGAGGTAATGCCAGTGGAGTACCAGTTGAGCAGAGTCAGAGGCAAGGTTCCCAGCGGGGGGAGTCTGCTAAGAGGTTCCGTTCTGGAGGGTTCAGGCATGGTCATGGGGGTTGGAGACAGGGCCAGCCACAGAGCCAGCAACAGGGTCAGCCACAAAATCAGCAGCAGGGTCAACAGTAGGGAGGACATCAGGGCCAGCAGGGCCAAGGTAGAGGTGGTAACGAACAACCGGGTCGAGGCTACCAGGGGGGAGAGGAGGAAACTTCATTGGGAAATTTTATACTTGTGGCAAGATTGGCCATAAGAAACAGGAGTGCTCGGATAGGGACAGAGTTCCTCGATAGCAGGGTGCTCACCGGGAGCCCTAGAGACCCATTTTTCCCGTCTCCCTACCAGCGTCGACTCCAGTTCCAGCTTTACCCGCAGTTTCGATGCAGCAGGGACAGTTGCAGTATGAACGTGTCTATAACGTCCACCGAGTCGCAGTTCCACAGGCACCACCCGCAGTGGAGGGTAAGTTTTCTATCCATGGCACTTTGGGTCGCATCTTATTTGACACGAGGGCATCACACTCTTTTATAGCCACTAGCTTTACAAAGGCCACTTGGTTGTTAAGCACGGAAGAGAGTACAGTGACTTGTGTAGACTCACCACTTGGTAATGGGTCATTGATTTTCTTTATATGCCGGGGAGTAGGCATAGAGATTGGCAGTTTAATCTTACCGACCGATATGCTAGTATTAGATATGTTCGAGTACGATGCCATTATTGGTATGCATTGGTTAGTCGAGTATAAGGGCATGATTGATTGCTTCAGTAGGAGTATTGTGTTCGCCATTTTGGGCCAGGAGATGTTCTTAGTGGCGATGCCTCTCTCGGAGGGAGGGTCGTCCACCCACTTGTTTTAAATAGAGGTTGAGACCTCTATAGTCGTGGTTCCACTCGATTCGATTCCGGTCGTCTGTGAGTTTATTGATGTACTTCAGGATACACCTTGGTTTCCTCCGAGTAGGGAGATCGAGTTTGTGATAGACTTAGCACCAGGCACTCATCCGAGAGCACATGTACCTTACCGTATGGCTCCGACAGAGATGAGGGAGCTACGGGATCAAATAGAACAGTTGTTGGGACAGGGCTTCATCCGTAGGAGTACCTCACCTTGGGGTGCCCCAGTTCTGTTTGTAAAGAAAAGAGATGGGTCCCTACGGCTTTGTATTGATTATCGGGAGATTAATAAAGTCACTATACGGAATAAGTATCCGTTTCCTCGGATAGATGAATTATTTGATCAGCTGAGAGGAGCGGCCCACTTCTCGAAGATAGATTTGAGATCTGGGTACCATCAGCTATGCATCAGGGAGCAGGACGTGGCCAAGACTGCTTTTCTGACGAGATATGGATCGTACGAATTCAGGGTTGTGCCATTTGGGCTAACCAATGCCCCAGAAGTATTTATGGACTTAATGAACATAGTATTCAGAGAGTTCCTAGATCAGTTTGTCATTGTCTTCATAGATGACATCCTTATTTATTCCCTCACTGAAGAAGAACATGCCGAGCATTTACGTATGGTTCTACAGACCCTACGAGAGCATGAGTTGTATGCTAAATACGAGAAGTGTGAGTTTTGGCAGCGGGAGGTACAGTTTTTAGGACACATTGTATCAGAAAAAGGGGTATCTATAGACCCTAGTAAGGTGTCAGCGGTGAGGGAGTGGGGACAGCCCACGACACCGACGGAGGTGCGGAGTTTTTTGGGATTAGCCGAATACTATAGACGGTTTATTCGGGGATTCTCGAAGATTGCGGGTCCTATGAAAAATTGTACTCGTAAGGACGTGCCGTTTGTTTGGGACGATGCATTCCAATTGTCATTTGATGAGCTGAAGGACAAGTTAACTTCAGTACTGTGACACCCCGACTAATTAAATACCGGGTAGCTACTCCTTTATTAAATTAAATCAAAATGCCAAGTTGGCTCAGTTAATAGCATCACTGTCGAAAACATTTTATTATTACTAACCACCTAGTATTTTAAAAGTAAGTTGTCAAATTTTAATTAAAGTCTGATTAACATGCAGTAAAAGATTTAAAGCAAGAATAATATCACCATTCACCATAACGAATTAATAGAATAACCATCACATGATATAAATAAATCCGGAGGAAAAACTCCTCACAACAAATCCCACAACTGAAATAAGTAACGAAATACTGAATACTGAATTAATACATGCCAAAGTCTGAAAAACTGAAATGGAAATGTCACTAATAGAATTTGGGCAACATGCCCTACAACTGAGGAATACTGAACATGGAATCCAAATGATAGAAGCGTCTAAAAGAAAATCCCTGTAACTTCCACAAACAGCTACAGCTCGTCACCTGCATGAGGATCCTAAGCGTGGTGTCCTTGTGGCTGGGCACCTAAAATGGTTTTTACAAAAAGATAGATTTGAAAGCAAACGGGTCAGAGCCCGAATGTGGAGAGTATTTTAAAAACAGCAAGTTCTTTAACAATAATTAAAACAATGAATGCAAGATACATGTTAGGACGTGCTCTCGCATGAAATACTCACCTCTCGTCTAACTGTGCACTCCTAACGTTCTTATTCCCATTCATGTGTTTTCTCATAACTATCTAATTCCAAAGAGTTTCTAACACTTCTACTCGGTTCACGTTTAATTTCCAACCTTAGCAATTAAATAGAGAGTTCTACTTTAATTCTCGGATTCCCAATTATTAACAAAACCATTTATTGATATCTGTCCCCTTTTATCTTTTCATATGTTACAATTACTATACCCACAATTTAACATAGCAATTAACTTTTCATTTAACCGTATATTATTTACATCATAAATATACAATACAAGCACCCAAAGGCTAAGCTGCGGTGCACACATACTCTGCTATCCATCCCGGTACATCACGTACATAAGGATCACAAATTCCGAATCTCTCAGGAATTGTTGGAATAAGCACCACACACAAAAATGGAGGCGAACATAATTCAACATATCCATGGTCACGTACATACCTACGCTCCATAGTCAGCTGGCTTATTAACTCACAAATAAGTCGTTCTCTTGAACTATGTCCTCGAGGTACCAATCTAAATCCGGGCAACACAAGGATAAGAATGCCCTAAGCGAACGTAACCTCCCGTGATAGCAAGTATGGTAGGTATGTCATACATATAAAAATCATATACTAAGCATTCACACATCTTAGATAATTCAGTATTAATAAAGGTATACTCTACATCCTTATACCATTATTCCAAATTTGTATATTTTACGTCTCCCGATAATATAAAAGTTAAATGTCGACACGTCTCACGTCGTAGTTTCTTATACTTAAAACCTATCTAAAATAGATCATTAAGTTCCTATTATTCCCACGTATAACATCTTTATTCCTAAGGTCCTTACTTCTACCCCAAACCTCATTTCATCAAATTATTCAAATTTACACTATTAACCCAAATATTAACTCACTTATCGAATTTCATTAGTTTAGAATAATTCCTCAAATTGAATTCTAATTAAGGTCCAAATTTCATAACCATGCCTACTGGTCTTCCTTAAGGTTAAGGGTATTCATATGGTCTCCAACAATATTATTCAAGGGTTAACATCATTTAAATTTAAATAGGGAAAAAACTTTACTCATTCTGGGAAGGTCGATCGATCGACCTTTTCCTTCGATCGATCGATGGTGGTCGATCGATCGACTGATGAACATCGATCGATCGAACGCACCAGGTATGGCTACGGACTGCTTAGTTTTGCAGTTTTCAATTCGTCCCCAAACATCATTTACAAGCATGAAACTCTAAGACAAGGTTATAATATCATCATACTATCATCCTACAACAGTATTAACGTTCTAAAACCAATAATTCATCATTCAAGGGCTTTGTTTAGATCAAAACTTCATCAAAAATTCCAGATTTCTTCTTCTTTCAAGAACATCAATAAACTTCTCCTAAAATCCATTTTTAGATCATCAATGGTTCTGTTTTGAACATATAATTCGTCCAGAATGTTACTACATGCAATCCCTAACATAATTTATAGCTTTTAACTTCCTATTCATGGGTCTATATCATCTTCCAAGATCAATTTCGAAAATTCCTAAACATGGAAAACATAGCATTGAATTAATTGACATTAAACCACTTGCCTTAATCTTTCTCTGAATTTGATGTTGAATCTTGAAGGCTGAGTTGTTCTCCCTCTCTCTTTCTGCAGAATTTTCTTCTCTCTCTCTCTCTCTATAAGTTTCTCTAAGGATGATGACAATGGAGGTGTGGTTGGGTTTTGGCAAGTTAAGACTATTTCTTACCTTCTCCCGTAGCCCATTAAGTCCCTTTGTGTAAGTAGTGGGTTTAGTGGATAAGGAAAGAGTCAGATTTTTATCTCTTATTTTCGTGGGTTTTAATTCCCAGATTTTCGAAATTACCAAAATGCCACTATAAGTTACCGGTATGGCCCAATAATGCCCCGGGACCCAAATTTAACCCCCGGCTAGTGTTTTCTGACTATTTCAACCCTTCTGGACGCGTTGGCGCACTCAAAATGACCATAAGGGTGATAAAAATAAAATTCACTTTTTAATTCAAATAATTATATTCCTGACGCGACTGTCACGCGCGTCCCAACAAAATTTCCCAAATTGCCGTATTTCAATCTTGTGACAATTTCAATATTTCCAATATTCATATATTGCCAAATATACACATTATAATCAAATACTAACTCACATCTCGTTAATATTTTTATCCGGATTAATTTCTAATTAATACACATTTAATTCAATTAATCCCCAAAAATAAATATCACCCAAAAATAAATATCACGAAAATACGGTGTATTACAAGTACCCGTTCTAGCACTTCCCAGAGTGGGAGTGGAATATCTGGTTTATACTGACGCATCATTACAGGGGTTTGGGGGAGTACTCCAGCAAGAGGAGAAGGCCATAGCTTTTGCTTCCCGAAAGTTTAAGCCTCATGAAAAGAATTACCCCACCCACGACTTAGAGCTGGCAGCAGTTGTGTTTCCGCTTCGAATTTGGAGGCATTACTTATTGGGAGAACATTTTCGCTTATTTATGAACCACAAGTCCATACAGTACTTGTTCACGCAAAAGGAGTTGAATATGCATCAATGCCGGTGGCTTGAGTTAGAAAAATATTATCAGTTCCAAATACACTATCACCCGGGAAAGGCTAATATGGTTGTTGATGCATTGAGCCGTAGGCCGGTCGATGAGTTGACCGAGGTGTGGAAAGCAAAATGAAAGGAATTGGGACATCAGGATGCTGTGGCCCTGTCATTCATGTCTGCGATGACAGTTACGCCTCAGATCATTACGCAAATAGTAAAGGTACGGGCAATGGATTCGTTCTATCAAGATCGGATTAGGCATCATTTAGTCGGGGGAGCCGAGTCTTATTCAGTAAGTTCTGAGGGTGGTTTACGCTTCAATGGGAGGCTCATCATTTCAGAGGGGGAGGACCTTCGATATGCACTAATGACAGAGTCGCATGGGTCCCGATTTGCGGTGCATTCCGGTGGGGACAAAATGTACCAGGATATGAGGCGGCAGTATTGGTGGAGCGGGATGAAAAAGGATATCGCAAAGTTCGTATCCCAGTGTACCACTTGTCAGCTAGTGAAAGTGGACCATCAGAGACCACCAGGTTTACTTCAGCCATTGGAGATTCCTACTTGGAAATGGGAAGGCATTTCTATGGATTTTATCATCAGGTTGCCCACTTCGCATAGGGGGAATGATTCTATATGGGTTATTATAGATCGGTTGACGAAGGTAGCCCACTTCTTTCCCGTCAGGACAGACTACACAGCGGGACAGTATGCTTAGCTATTTATTTCAGAGATAGTGAGACTGCATGGTGTACCTCTTAACATCGTGTCAGATAGAGACAAGACATTTGTATCTCATTTTTGGGAAAGCTTCCAGGAAACTATGGGTACCGAGTTGCGGTTGAGTACAGCGTATCACCCGCAGACCGATGGGCAGACTGAACGCACTAACCAGATGCTCGAGGACATGTTACACATGTGTATCCTTGATTTCGGGGGAGGTTGGGAGCAGTATCTTCCATTGGTAGAGTTTGCTTATAACAACTCTTATCAGTTTATGATTGACATGGCCCCGTTCGAAGCATTGTATGGTAGACCTTGTCGTTCCCCAGTTTGTTGGCTAAAGGTGGGAGACAACAAGCTACTCGGGCCAGAAGTAATTCAGGAGACGTTGAACAGGATCGAGATGATTCGAAATCGCATACGGGTAGCCCAGGACAGACAGAAAAGCTACACCGATGCAAAAAGGTTCTTCCGTGAGTTCGCAGTGGGGGACCAAGTTTTGTTGAGAGTATCTCCGATGAAGGGGGTAATGAGATTTGGGAAGAAAGGGAAGTTGGCTCTGAGATATGTGGGACCATTCCTATTATAGAGAGGGTCGGACCAGTGGCATACAGATTGGGATTATGGAGCACTTGCATCGTATCCATGATGTGTTCCACATTTCGTCACTGAGGCGATACCTTTGAGATGAGTTGGCACACACTCACATTGCAATTGAGGAGATTGAACTACATCAAGATAGTTCATATGAGGAGATACCGGTAGCTATTCTAGATTATAGTGAGAGGAGGCTAAGGTCAAAGATAGTTCCACTTGTTCGGGTGCAGTGGCAACATCACAATGTGGAGGAGTCTACTTGGGAGCGTGAGGCGGATATGCGTGAGAAATATTCAGATTTATTCATACCAGGTATGCCTTATTTTTCCGAATTTCGGGACGAAATTCCTTTATTAGGGGGGAAGTATGTAATACCCCACATTTGTTATGATTTAAGGGATTTTTATTACAGCGGGATTAATTAAATTTAAATGTGAAGAATTAAATTGTTAATTAATCCGGATCTAATAAAATTAAATATTAACTAGCATGCTAAGGGTTAATACTTATTAGTTTAATATTACTGCGCGATATATAATATGGAACTATACACTTTGATAAACTGTCAAGAGATAATAATACGACAGTTTAGTGAATTAAGTCAGACACGCGTGTGAGTCGTGTCGGGACTAAATTGATGGAATAAATATATCAATTATTTTTAGTAACTCGTATGATGATTTTGAGTGTACCGTTGAGTCTGGAAGGGTAGAGATAGTCAAAATAGTATACTCGAGTATTTAGTTTGGGTCCCGAGGCAATTTTAGGCCTAACCGACACCCAAAAAGGGCTTTTTGGTAAATTGAATTTTTAGGCCTAATTAAGGGACGAAAATTAGGAGTTAATTTATCAGCCAAAAACAATTGTATTAGGGTTAGAAAGCTACAGAAAGAAGGAACGGCCATAGGAAGTGTGAGGGAAAGTTTTTGCCAAGAGAAGAGGGCTAAATCGACATCACCTTGCACAACCACTACCACCACCGTATAGATCGGGACAAGGGGAACACACCCATACCAACAACATCTAGAAATCAGACTACTCACTCAAGGAATATGTTTATAACTTCTTGTATTTCGGTATTAATTTGATTCATGTTAGTGTAGGATTGTTAGGATTATGTTATAGGTTATAAAAATGGTGAAAATGAGGAATTTGAATGTGTAAATAAATTATGTGATTTATTAGATTGAAACCCTTAATGGATGTAGACTGGAAATCATGTTTTAAGGAATTTATATGTAGAACAAATCTGGAAATTATGGCTTCTTGAACAGGTATTGGATGAACTAGGGTTTTGATAAATTTAAATTGGGGATTTCACGTTTTATGAATGATTCGTAATGAATTGATGATTCTAGGATGTTAGAATTCATATGTTATTGATGGGGTTTGATGTAGAACTATTTATTTGGAGTTTGAAGTGTTGAATGAGAAGTTTTGAGGTTAAAAATGGTGGAAAACGTTGGAAAATCTGGGCAGGGGACGAACAAGGAATTCTCGGGCGAAGTCTCTCGAAGTCGTTCGAGCGAGATTGCAACCTCGCGCGAAGTCGTTCGAGCAACATGTGGCAGTTGTTCAAATGACTTGCCATCTCGTTCGAGCGACAGAGTGAAGTTTTGAAAATTTCTTTTAGGGCCCCATTCTAAGTTTATTAGTTCAGAAATGAGAAATATATTTTCTAATAATAAACTTAAGTAAGGCTGAATTTCGAAAGAAGTATGAAAAGCTAAATACTTTAATGAATTAGGTACGGAGAGGATATGCCTTGGAGATTACGAGAGGGATAATAATCCTAATTGTTGATACCAAATTTTTTATGTGGAGACACGTGTCAACTTACATGGCACCCGCAAACATTTTTTAACAACACCTTGACTCCGAGGAACTCAACCTCCCCGACCAACTCAGAACGTTCCAAGAAACAAGTGTTCTCCGAGGAACTCTACTGTACCGAGCAACTCATGTATACCGAGCTACTTAGGCGGTCCGAGCTGCATCTCGTACAGAGCATTCATATCCGGATAATCAAGAGGATGACTGCGCATTTAATGCTCATTATTATCACACAGAAGCAAACACCTATAGGACATCTGTGTATTATTCTTTCATTTGTATCTCCTCGAGGCTATAAATACATTGTAACCTCCTCATTAGCAGGGGACTCGGAATTTTTTGGTAAACCCATTATCGAGAATGTAAGGACATTTTTGTCCATTGTCAATGTATTATGTCGCACGTCGTTACACCGTTGAAGAAATTCAAGATTCAACGGATCCGAATATCAAAAGAAGAAGAGGAATCATAGTCTGGCAGCCGGACCGATCCGCTGAAATAAAAGAACCGATCCGGCTAACCCGACCGGTCCGCCTAAGATCCGGACCAGTCCGCTTTTTTGTCAGAAGGCCAGTATACCCCGGACCGCAAGCGAACCGATGAAGCTCAAAATAAAAGAACCAAACCGGTCAACCGGACCGATCCGCCTCAAGGAAAAAGAACCGATCCAGTCAACCGGACCGATCCGCCTCAAGGAAAAAGAACCGATCCGGTCAAATCGGATCGATCCTCCTCAGACCCGGACCGGTCCGCCTGGGATAATCTTAACAGATCGTGGTCAGATCGTGGTCAGATTTTTATGGTTCCAGACTTGATACTTAAACCCACTACGGGAAGTGGTTTTCTAAGACTCAGAGACACGATTTTGAGAGTTCAGAAAGCCCTATTTCTTCACCTATTGAGTCCTAGACTCTAGGTTTTTTTATTCACACAAATTGTCAATCATTTGTGAATCTCTTTGCAACCCAGGAACGAAGCTTTGCTATTGTTCAACCCTTGTGGAGAAGCCACTTCTCTTCTCCATTGCAGCCCTCCTGGAAAGGGATATTTCCAGCCGCCGACTATAGAATCCGATACCTGAGGGTAATTCTTAGTCACCTGTATTTTCATTGTAATCCGAAATTGTATAGTTACAATATTATAATGAAAATAAATGGTTTTGCCCCTTTGGGGGATTTTTCCTCAATTGCATGTGTTTGAATGTTCCTGCTTTGCTTATTATCGTATTCAATCACATATTGCTGCATGTTTAGGGTTTGTTTGGGTTAAAAGGCGTTTAATATATAAGTTGGTCATTTGAACGCGAGCACATACGTTCTCAAATTGGTATCGGAGCAGGTTGCGCTAATTTATTGCGTATTCCTATTTTTCGCAAAATCGTGTGATATTGATTTTTTTTGAAAAATCAGTTTGTGAAAAATCGCAATTTTTTAATGAAACGCCCATTTAATGAGCAGCCTATTTTTGAAAAAGTTCACGACCATGCTGAAAATTTTAAAAGTTTGAATTTGAAACTTTGCAAAAGAATTAAAGTTTTGGAAAAGGAAAATTCCCGTTTTAAATCCGCGATGGATCTTTTGCAAACGGTTCAAAATCAAAGAGATTTTTATCATGAAAAACTTGTTTCCTTGGACCATGACTTTGTTTCTTTAAAATTGTCCAAAAAGAAGAGTGATGAGAGAGTCCTTGTTTTAGAGAAGGAATTGGAGGACTTAAAAAATTCTAGGGTTCCCGTTTGTGCCGTCGAGGATAAAAAATTAATCGATGATTTTACGGCACGTGAAAAGACTCTTAGGGATAAGTTTATTTTAATTGAGGGGGAGCGTGATAAACTGTTAAGTTTAATTGAAAAGTTGAAAAAGAAATCCTGTCTTTGGAAGAGTCTAATTCTTTGCTTGAGTCAAAAATTTTGAA
Organism: Sambucus nigra; assembly: GCA_949130495.1. NCBI lineage: Eukaryota > Viridiplantae > Streptophyta > Magnoliopsida > Dipsacales > Adoxaceae > Sambucus > Sambucus nigra. The sequence goes on along the minus strand of OX422212.1, from coordinate 599,297,636 downwards.
GTTAAAAAATGATTTGACAGACTCAAGTAGGTTTGATAGTGATGGTAATGGCTATTCTTATTATCATGCTTCTAGTGCTAAAGCCAAAACCATTATTTGTTTTAGAGCGTCAACTAATTCCAAGGATGTTAGAAAAGATCACACTTTAGGTGTCATTCCACCCGTTTACACATATTCATATTGTGGTAGGAAAGGCCACCTTAGGCGTTTTTATTTTGATCTTGGAAAAAGTCCTAGGAAGTTTATGTTCAGTGTTCCCGTGGTTTCCAAAGCCCCCACACGATGTTTCACATCTATTTGGGTTAGAAAATCACTTTTAGAGGCACTAGATTTTAGACAAGTTGATTCCCGGTTGCTTGCACATGATTCTTCACTTGCCATATCATATAGATGATTGTGTTTGCATGTTTGTCATACACTAGTTGTGGTTTCATGATTTATACTTGTTTTCTAGTGTTATGACATGTGTACTTTTCGTATATATGTTTGTTTTGAAAAATTTTGAAAAATACAAAAAGATTTTATTTTGACAAAAATTTTGAAAAATAAAAAAAGTTTTTTTTTGGTTGCACCGTTTATGGATGGACACTTAGGATGACCGAGTCACGACATCATTCCATTTTACATGTGACTATTTGATAGTGTTTTGAGACAATAGGTCAATTCATCCATGTGCTTTATAATGTTTGGAGTCATTAAGATGTAATTAAGTGTTACTTCCTACATGTTTGACTCATGTTTCCTTTAATGCACACTTGCACGGATTTGTTTGATTATTGTGCTTGTCTTATCACATGTTGGTTGGGTGTTTTCACTTCAATCCTGTCCTTAAAATGAACCAAGCGCGATAAATTTTGATAAGGAAATTGTGCATATAAAAACCGTTTTGTGAGTTTGTGTGCTTTATTTTAAAACGGGGAAGGGCTGCGAAAGGTCCTTTAGCCTTTGCGAATACTAAGCCACCGTTAAATTGGACCTAAAAAATTGAGGAATTTTATTATCCGAGGTCCAAAGAGGTTAAAAGAGCCCAAAAAAAATTAAAGGCAATAAAAAGATATTCATGCCAAAAAGGGGCCATTTAGGTTTTTGCACCAATTCTCCAATGTTTGAGAATTTAGTTTATACACCTCTAAAAGAATATATATATGAGGGAGTTTGGTTGGAGAATTAAAACGGGTTTGCACGTCCTTGAAATTCTTGAAAATGCGCTATATAGTTTTGGACATTATTAATGTGGAAATCATTTGAATTTGATTTGTTGATTTGCATAAGACGATGTCATCTAAATTCAACAAACTATTACACCTAAGGATACCTTTGATGTTCATTCGTTAGGAGTACACGTATGCATCGTGCACATATGATTGATTGAGTTGATTTTCTTATCGAATTTGATCACACGACTTCATTCGCGCTATCATCGACTTGGTTGCTTTGTGTTCATTCATGGTGTGATTATATCCTAGTGACACCCCGCACTTGCTTATTTGATTTATTTCTCTCATTTGTCTATTTTGGGACATCATTAAAAAGGGGGAGAATGAATTATCTTATTTTGGGGGAGATTTGATGAGATTTGAGAGTTTGAATTTGCTTATGTTTTTATCATTTATTGATATCCATGTTATCTCATTTCAAACTCGATATGTCACGTGGTATTTGCTTTTTCTCATGTGTGTGGGTACTACATGGATTATCATTGGATTGTACACCCTGATGAGAAAAGTGTTGAGATTCCTGAAGAATTGAAGAGCAAACGTTGTAGTCTTATTCATTTGTACCTTTTTAGTTTTGGGTTCATGGAAGGGTAGATTTGTATAGGCATCATTTTTAATTGTTTGATAATTCGGATGTTTGTTTTTATGTATGTACCGGCATAGACATAGGGGGAGATTTGTAAGGAAATTTTTGTCCATTATCAATGTATTATGTCGAACACTGTTACACCGTTGAAGAAATTCAAGATTCAACGGATCCGAATATCAAAAGAAGAAGAGGAATCGTAGTCTGGTAGCCGGACCGATTCGCTGAAATAAAAGAACCGATCCGGCTAACTAGGCCGGTCCGCCTAAGATCCGGACCGGCCCGCTTATTTCTCAGAAGGCCTGTATACCCCGGACCGCAAGCGAACCGATGAAGCTCAAAATAAAAGAACCGATCCAGTCAACCGGACCGATCCGCCTCAAGGAAAAAGAACCGATCCGGTCAAATCGGATCGATCCGCCTCAGACCCGGACCGGTCCGCCTGGGATAATCTTAAACAGATCGTGTTCAGATCGTGGTCAGATTTTTATGGTTCCAGACTTGTTACTTAAACCCACTACGGGAAGTGGTTTTCTAAGACTCAGAGACACGATTTTCAGAGTTCAGAAAGCCCTATGTCTTCACCTATTGAGCCCTAGACTCTAGGTTTTTTTATTCACATAAATTGCCAATCATTTGTGAATCTCTTTGCAACCCAGGAACGAAGCTTTGCTGTTGTTCAACCCTTGTGGAGAAGCCGCTTCTCTTCTCCATTGCAGCCCTCCTGGAAAGGGATATTTCCAGCCGCCGACTGCAGAATCCGATACCTGAGGGTAATTCTTAGTCACCTGTATTTCATTGTAATCCAAAATTGTATAGTTACAATATTATAATGAAAATAAATGGTTTTGCCCCTTTGGGGGATTTTTCCTCAATTGCATGTGTTTGAATGTTCTTGCTTTGCTTATTATCGTATTCAATCACATATTGTTGCATGTTTAGGGTTTGTTTGGGTTAAAAGGCGTTTAATATATAAGTTGGTCATTTGAACGCGAGCACATACGTTCTCAAATTGGTATCGGAGCAGGTTGCGCTAATTTATTGCGTATTCCTATTTTCCGCAAAATCGTGTGATATGGATTTTTTTTGAAAAATCCGTTTGTGAAAAATCGCAATTTTTTAATGGAACGCCCATTTAATGAGCAGCCTATTTTTGAAAAAGTTCACGACCATGCTGAAAATTTAAAAAGTTTGAATTTGAAACTTTGCAAAAGAATTAAAGTTTTGGAAAAGGAAAATTCCCGTTTTAAATCCGCGATGGATCTTTTGCAAACGGTTCAAAATCAAAGAGATTTTTATCATGAAAAACTTGTTTCCTTGGACCATGACTTTGTTTCTTTAAAATTTTCCAAAAAGAAGAGTGATGAGAGAGTCCTTATTTTAGAGAAGGGATTGGGGGACTTAAAAATTCTAGGGTTCCCGTTTGTGCCGTCGAGGATAAAAAATTAATCGATGATTTTACGGCACGTGAAAAGACTCTTAGGGATAAGTTTATTTTAATTTAGGGGGAGCGTGATAAACTGTTAAGTCTAATTGAAAATTTGAAAAAAAAAATCCCTGTCTTTGGAAGAGTCTAATTCTTTGCTTGAGTCAAAAATGTTGAAGTTAAAAAATGATTTGACAGACTCAAGTAGGTTTGATAGTGATGGTAATGGCTCTTCTTGTTCTCATGCTTCTAGTGCTAAAGCCAAAACCATTATTTGTTTTAGAGGGTCAACTAATTCCAAGGATGTTAGAAAAGATCACACTTTAGGTGTCATTCCACCCGTTTACACATATTCATATTGTGGTAGGAAAGGCCACCTTAGGCGTTTTTATTTTGATCTTGGAAAAAGTCCTAGGAAGTTTATGTTCAGTGTTCCCGTGGTTTCCAAAGCCCCCACACGATGTTTCACATCTATTTGGGTTAGGAAATCACTTTTAGAGGCATTAGATTTTAGACAAGTTGATTCCCGGTTGCTTGCACATGATTCTTCACTTGTCATATCATATAGATGATTGTGTTTGCATGTTTGTCATACACTAGTTGTGGTTTCATGATTTATACTTGTTTGCTAGTGTTATGACATGTTTACTTTTCGTATATATTTTTGTTTTGAAAAATTTTGAAAAATACAAAAAGATTTTTTTTTGGTTGCACCGTTTATGGATGGACACTTAGGATGACCGAGTCACAACATCATTCCATTTTACATGTGACTATTTGATAGTGTTTTGAGACAATAGGTCAATTCATCCATGTGCTTTATAATGTTTGGAGTCATTAAGATGTAATTAAGTGTTACTTCCTACATGTTTGACTCATGTTTCCTTTAATGCACACTTGCACGGATTTGTTTGATTATTGTGCTTGTCTTATCACATGTTGGTTGGGTGTTTTCACTTCAATCCTGTCCTTAAAATGAACCAAGCGCGATAAATTTTGATAAGGAAATTGTGCATATAAAAATCGTTTTGTGAGTTTGTGTGCTTTATTTTAAAACGGGAAAGGGTTGCAAAAGGTTCATTAGCCTTTGCGAATACTAAGCCACCGTTAAATTGGACCTAAAAAATTGTGGAATTTTATTATCCGAGGTCCAAAGAGGTTAAAAGAGCCCAAAAAAAATTAAAGGCAATAAAAAGATATTCATGCCAAAAAGGGGCCATTTAGATTTTTGTACCAATTCTCCAAAGTTTGAGAATTTAGTTTATACACCTCTAAAAGAATATATATATGAGGGAGTTTGGTTGGAGAATTAAAACGGGTTTGCACCTCCTTGAAATTCTTGAAATGCGCTATATAGTTTTGGACATTATTAATGTGGAAATCATTTGACTTTGATTTGTTGATTTGCATAAGACTATGTCATCTAAATTCAACAAACTTTTACACCTAAGGATACCTTTGATGTTCATTCGTTATGAGTACACGTATGCATCGTGCACATATGATTGATTGAGTTGATTTTCCTATCGAATTTGATCACACCACTTCATTCACGCTATCATCGACTTGGTTGCTTTGTGTTCATTCATGGTGTGATTTTATCCTAGTGACACCCCGCACTTGCTTATTTGATTTATTTCTCTCATTTGTCTATTTTGGGACATCATTAAAAAGGGGGAGAATGAATTATCTTATTTTAGGGGAGATTTGATGAGATTTGAGAGCTTGAATTTGCTTATGTTTTTATCATTTATTGATATCCATGTTATCTCATTGCAAACTCGATATGTCACGTGGTATTTGCTTTTTCTCATGTGTGTAGGTACTACATGGATTATCATTGGATTGCACACCCTGATGAGAAAAGTGTTGAGATTCCTGAAGAATTGAAGAGCAAACGCTGTAGTCTTATTCATTTGTACCTTTTTAGTTTTGGGTCCATGGAAGGGTAGATTTGTATAGGCATCATTTTTAATTGTTTGATAATTCGAATGTTTGTTTTTATGTATGTACCGGCATAGACATAGGGGGAGATTTGTAAGGACATTTTTGTCCATTATCAATGTATTATGTCGCACGCCGTTACACCGTTGAAGAAATTCAAGATTCAAGGTTCAACGGATCCGAATATCAAAAGAAGAAGCGGAATCATAGTCTGGCAGCCGGACCGATCCGCTGAAATTAAAGAACCGATCCGGCTACCCAGACCGGTCCGCCTAAGATCCGGACCGGTCCGCTTGTTTGTCAGAAGGCCAGTATACCCCAGACCGCAAGCGAACCGATGAATCTCAAAATAAAAGAACCGATCCGGTCAACCGGATCGATCCGCCTCAAGGGAAAAGAACTGATTCCGTCAAATCGGACCGATCCGCCTCAGACCCGGACCGGTCCACCTGGGATAATCTTAAACAGATCGTGTTCAGATCGTGGTCAGATTTTTATGGTTCCAGACTTGTTACTTAAAGCCACTACGGGAAGTGGTTTTCTAAGACTCAGAGACACGATTTTCAGAGTTCAGAAAACCCTATGTATTCACCTATTGAGCCCTAGACTCTAGGTTTTTTTATTCACACAAATTGCCAATCATTTGTGAATCTCTTTGCAACCCAGGAACGAAGTTTTGTTGTTGTTCAACCCTTGTGGAGAAGTCGTTTCTCTTCTCCATTGCAGCCCTCCTGGAAAGGGATATTTCCAGCCGCCGACTACAGAATCCGACACCTGAGGGTAATTCTGTGTCACTGTATTTTCATTGTAATCCGAAATTGTATAGTTATAATATTATAATGAAAATAAATGGTTTTGCCCCTTTGGGGGATTTTTCCTCAATTGCATGTGTTTGAATGTTCTTGCTTTGCTTATTATCGTATTCAATCACATATTGCTGCATGTTTAGGGTTTGTTTGGGTTAAAAGGCGTTGAACATATAAGTTGGTCATTTGAACGCGAGCACATACGTTCTCAGAGAATTCTGCAAACAGTCAGCAATAACACAAACAGTGGATGTAGACCATTCTTTCAAGGCTGAACCACTTTAAAAATATCTTATCTTATTTATTTTTTATCTGTGATTAAATAATTTGAGATAATCAAATTTTTTACATCAACATATTGGCGCCGTCTGTGGGAAACGACTGAAACTATCATTTTTCACCAAAACAATTCATCCCCAATGGCTGATAATCCTGAATCCAGTAATCGAAACGCTGGAAACCCCCCAAACCCATCCACTCCTCCAAGTGTCCAAGATCTAGCTAGAATAATGGCTAATTTAGCTCAAGGCCAGACTTCCATGCAAGAAACCATGCGACAACTCATGCAAACTATCCAGGGTGGAGCACCTGCCCAGTCAGGACAACGAAGCATTCAGAGAAATACCCAATTGCCTTCCTCACGAACTAGATGAACATTACTCCCAGAGGAATCTCGATCTAGACATGTCGATTCATATCGCACTGATAGATCTAATGATTTTTCTTATCAACCTGGCCGAACTTCATCAGTACGAGCCACAAATACTGAATAAAATGTCACTCTATCTCCAAAAAGGACCAGTGCTCTTGAAAGATTGATTAGAGTCTCTCCCTTTGATCGTTTGGGTCCTAGGAGGAATAAAAGTCCCCCTAGGATGGTGTCGAGGAACTCTCAACGATTCTCTGATTTAAAGGAAGGTTCTGCCCAATTCCGACCAGCTGCTCGTCGTGAAAAATCCCAAGAGGCAAACTCAACACGATCAGTTGCTCGGACCAACAGGCCCGAGGAGGCAAATGACGCATGGAAAGGCTTTATTCAGAGGTTGGAGGATAGACTAGGGGAAATGGCTAAGGCCAAAAATCCTCTATAAAGAACTTTTGTCCAAGGGACACCTTTTATCCAAGCAATTGTTGATTTTCCCATACCATCAAAGTTCAAAGATCCAGTGGTAACACCAAAATATGATGGAAAAACTGATCATGTTCTACATATAGAACAATATCAGGCAGCTGTTAATATCTATGCTGTTCCAGACGAGATGCGATGTAGGGCGCTTTCAGGAACTCTCACTGGATCTGCTCAAATATGGTACAATAATCTTCCTCGGGGGAAGATTGCAACTTTCTTTCAACTGGCCAAGCTCTTTATTGGAAACTTCTATTTTGGAGAAAAACCAGTTAAGCGAGTAGCACACTTACTAAGCGTTAGATAAAAATCAGGTGAGAGCACCAGGGAATATATTACTCGTTTCAATAACGAGAAGCTCGAAGTTATTGATTACGAGGAAAAGACAGCAATCACTGCTCTGATGAGTGGATTGTTGCAAAATAAATTGTACTACACTTTGGCCAAAGATCCACCTAGGACCATGTCAGAATTAATGGCAAAAGCAGCCAAAATCATGAATGCCAAGGAAGCTATGGCTGCAAAGAAGAGCATGGACACTAAGGAGACCAAAGTTGAGGCCGAGAAGATTGAGAAGAAGGATCAGAAGAATAATGGTGGTAATAAGCAGTCAAAAGCAAAGCAAGCATTGGAACAGTTGAAGAAATTTGGAAACTATACTCCTTTGAAGGTAAATATAAACCACGTTTTGGAAGAGATCAAGAACAGCGAGGAGTTAAACTGGCCTGAAAAAATGAAGATAAATCCTGACAAAAGGGATAAATCCTGACAAAAGGGATAAATCCAAATATTGCGAGTTCCATAAGGATCATGGTCATATGACCAAAAACTGTATAGCTCTCGAGAATGAAATTGAAGATCTCATCAGGCGAGAAAAATTAAACAAGTATGTGGATCGCCAAAATAGTGGAAAAAGCAACGACCGGGCAAGGCAGAGGTCTAGATCTCCTCGATGAACAAAAGAAAATAAGAAGAGAAATCATGAAGAAGACCTAGATGAAGAACAAGACGACCCCGATCTCCACAAAAGACCAAAACAACTAGAACGTGAGGTATTTTCTATCCGTTTTGGATCATTTGATTGCAATGTTATTACTGGTGGAGATGCAGGAGGTGGAGACCTTTCTGCAGAAAGGAAAGCTTCCCTCAACGAGGCTCAAGCTTGTTCATATATTCAAAGGATAAATCTAGTTGAAGGTGATCGCCCGAGGAAGGTAAACAAAAATAAACTGGTCATCGGTTTCCCTAAGAATGACCTCGCATGTGTGCTATACCCTCATGATGACCCATTGGTGATCAAAATGAGGATGAAGGAAGTAGTGATTTTGCGAGTCTTGAGGGATAATGGCAGCTCGGCATATATTATGTTCTACCCATGTTTTGATAGTTTGAACCTAAAGCTATCCCAGTTGGAGCCATATCATCAGCCCCTCCTCGGTTTTACTGGCGAGGAAGTTTTTCCACTTGGGACGATCAAGTTGGATATGTTCATCGGTACATGGCCTGCTTGTCGAACAGATAGAGTGCGCTTTTTTATGATGGATAAGAATGTTCAATCATCTTATAATATCATCATGGGAAGGGTAGTATTGAAGAAGTTCGAAGCAGTACCATCTACTGTACATCAATGCCTAAAATTTCCAACCAACTTTGGAGTGGGAATTTTGAAGGGTGACCAAAAAGTAGCTCGGGAATGCTACTATTCATCTACCGAATAAGAAGAAATGGAAGAATCTAGGAAAAAGACTACCACCTATCAAGTGGATGAAGATGCAGAAATTGAAACGTTAGACCCTAGAGACGAGTCGCAACTCGTAAAAGGTCAGGTGGTGGAAGCTACTGAAAACGACATTCTGGAGGACGAACACCCAGAACGAACAACTCAAATCGGTTCATCATTGGACACCCCACTAAAACATAAATCGATAGCCTTCCTAAAAAGAAAAAAACAAACTTTCGTATGGAGACACGAAGATATTCCAGGAATAGACCCAAATTTCTTGTGTCATAAACTTAATGTGAACAAGGAAATCAAACCTATGAAGCAGTGAAGAAAAGTGTTCAACCCCGAGAAGAACCAAGCTATACAAGAGGAGGTCGAGAAGATCCAAAAATCTTGCTTTATTGAAGATGTCAAATATCCAGACTGGTTAGCTAATGTGGTGATGGTGAAGAAGAAGAACAACAAGTGGATGATGTGGGTAGACTTCACCGACCTCAATAAGGCATGCCCAAGGGATCATTTTCCTTTGCCCCAAATTGATCAATTAGTGGATACTACCTCGGGACACGAGCTGTTGAGCTTCATGGATGCTTATTCTGGTTATAACCAGATTAAAATGAAACCTGAAGACAGAGAGAGTACCTATTTTATTACCCCTAGGGGAACTTACTGTTACAATGTTATGCCTTTTGGTTTGAAAAATGCAGGTGCAACATATCAGCGGCTGATGAACAAGGTCATTACAGAGCAAATCAGTCACAATATGGAGGTTTATGTTGATGATATGCTGACAAAGAGCAAGAAAGCTTCTGACCATCTAATTGATCTAGGTCAAACCTTTGATTAATTAGATAAATATCAAATGAAGTTGAACCCTACTAAGTGCATATTCGGAGTACGAGAAGGCATGTTCCTCAGGTATATTGTCAACCAACGAGGTATTAAAGCAAATCCAGAAAAAATCAAGGCTCTATTGGGACTACGATCTCCAATGACGAAGAAGGAAGTGCAAAGTCTCACAGGCGAATTGCAGCACTAAATAGATTTGTATCACGAGCAACTGATAGATGCCTCCCATTCTTCAAAACACTCCGAAAAACGTTTGAATGGAATGATGAACGCGACAAGGCCTTTCAAGAGTTAAAGAAATACTTGGGAGCACCCCCACTGTTGTCCAGGCCAGTGATGGGAGAAAGATTATACTTGTATCTGGCAGTTTTGGAGAATGCAGTTAGCTCAGCATTGATAAGAATGGAGGATGGAGTGCAAAAAATAATTTATTACACTAGCAAGGCCTTCCGAGGAGCAGAGATCATATATCCAAGACTAGAAAAGTTGGCACTAGCGTTGATCGAAGCAAGTAGAAGAATGAGGCCGTACTTCCAAGCTCATACCATAGTAGTGTATACTGATATGCCACTGAGGCAAGCTCTTCATAAACCAGAAAAATCAGGGAGATTGATGTATTGGGTAGTAGAACTTGGTGAATATGATATAATTTATGAGCCTAGGTCATCACTTAAAGGGAAAGCAGTAGCAGATTTTATCGCAAAATTCACTTATCCTGACACCTCCGAGGAGCAAAAGCTGAATACCGACCAACCTGTGGATGTTACAGGATCATCAAATTTAAACCCCGATCAAATTAAGTCAGTTGACGATCAGGGGGAGATGGTCGACGAGCAGCAAGAAGTACTAGAGGAGGATAAAAGGAAACAACAAATATTCCACCGAGGAACTTTATCCGATAAAAAATTTGAGGATGAGGTACCTATATGGAATCTATATGTGGATGGTTCATCTAGCATTACAGGCTGTGGGGAAGGGATTATTTTGAAAAGCCCGGATGAGGTCGATATGGAGTATGCTTTATGCTTCCAATTCAAGGCTTCTAATAATGAGGCTGAATATGAAGCTATGATTGCAGGACTTGGCCTGGCAAAAACCATGGGGGCGGAGCAGGTTATCGTATTCAGTAACTCGCAATTGATCATAAATTAAATGCTGGGAGTATATGCAGCCAAAGGAGAATTAATGATCAGGTATCATGCATAAGAAATGTAGGTTTTATCAAGCCCGATCGCAGTATAGATAATTAGAATACCAAGATTGGAGAATGCAAGAGTGGATGCCTTAGCTCGATTAGCTTCAGCCACACGCACTGAGCTACGAAGAACAATCCCAATAGAAGTCTTTACTAGTCGAAGCATAGATGAAGATCTAATGATGAACTTTATTACCCTTGAATTAGGACCATCTTGGATGGATCCCATCAGGGCATATATTGAGGAAGGGAAATTACCAACCGACAAACTCGCAGCCAAGAAACTAAAGTTTAAAGTTGCTCGTTATGTATTGACTAATGGTATTCTATATAGATGAGGAATTATAGCAGGTCTGCAAAGATGTGTGCACCCTTCCGAGGTGAAAGATTTGGTTGAAGAGGTCCATGAAGGGTCCTGTGGAGCTCATGTAGCAAGTCAAACGCTTTTGCAAAGAATAATAACACAGGGATATTATTGGCCGACGATGAGGGCTGATTGTATAGTGTATGCTAAGAAATGTGATAAATGTCAGTGCTTCTCGTCCCTTCGAAGAACTCCTCAGGCATTGCTAACACCCATAACATCTCCTTAGCCATTTTCCATGTGGGGAATGGACTTGGTCGGGCCACTCCCGACGACAAGACGAAGGTTCATATACCTCGTCATCGCTGTGGATTATTTTACTAAATGGGTGGAAGCTGAACCTCTTATTGATATAACTTATGAGAAGGTGTATCAATTTATATGGAAGAACATCATTTGTAGATATGGTCTTCCTCATGCATTCATCACAGACCATGGAACTCAATTTGATAACGAGGAGTTCACTGCATATTGTCATCAGTCAAATATATTGAAAATCCACTCGGCACCAGGCATCCCCAGAGCAATGGACAAACTGAGGTGACGAACAGAATGCTGCTGAATGGTTTAAAGAAAAGACTGGATGATGCGAAGGCAAATTGGATCAACGAGCTACATTCTGTACTGTGGGCATATCGTACTACACCACGAGCAGCAACAGGAGAATATCTATACATGCTGGCATTTGGAAGTGAAGCTGTTATACTTGCCGAGTTGGGCCTCCCCACACATAGAGTGTTGAATTTCAATTCTCCTATCAGTGACTTGATGAGAAGATTAGACTTGGATATGCTCGAGGAAGTTAGAGAAGAAGCAGCAATTAGGAATGCTGCATACCAACAACGAATAACTCTGTTCTACAACAAGAGGGTAAAAAAGTGTGATTTGAAGGAAGGAGACTACGTGCTAAAGAAAGTAATTCAAAAGCACAATAAATTGTAAGCCAACTGGCATGGACCTTACAGAGTAACAGAAGTTGTTCGCCTAGGAACTTATAGGATTGAAACCTTAGAAGGAGAGGAGTTTAATAATGCATGGAACGCAGAGCATCTGCGCAAATATTATCAATAGTTCAATCCTTATGTAATGCAGTTTTCTTTGATATGAATAAAGCTTTGGATGTTTTACCCAATTCTCTCCTTTTGTTGAAATTTTTTCGGAGTATTAGTGCTACACACTATGCATCAAGTTCAAAATAAAATCCTACCAACTACGGTTGGTCGATCTTCCAACTACCGTTGGTCGATAAATAAAACCCTACCAACTACGGTTGGTCGGTCTACCAACTACGATTGGTTGATAAATAAAATCCCACCAACTACGGTTGGTCGGTAAATAAAACCCTACCAACTACAGTTGGTCGGTCTACCAACTACGGTTGGTCGATAAATAAAATCCTACCAACTACGGTTGGTCGGTAAATAAAACCCTACCAACTACGGTTGGTCGGTCTACCAACTACGGTTGGTAGATAAATAAAATCCTACCAACTACGATTGGTCGGTCTACCAACTACGGTTGGTCGATAAATAAAATCCCACCAACTACAGTTGGTCGGTCTACCAACTATGGTTGGTCGATAAATAAAATCCCACCAACTACGGTTGGTCGGTAAATAAAATTCCACCAACTAAAGTTGTCGGTCTACCAACTATGGTTGGTCGATAAATAAAATCCCACCAACTACGGTTGGTCGGTCCACCAACTACGATTGGTCGGTAAATAAAACCCTCCCAACTACGGTTGGTCGGTCTACCAACTGCAGTTGGTCAATAAATAAAATCCCACCAACTACGATTGGTCGGTCTACCAACTATGGTTGGTCGATAAATAAAATCCCCTAACTACGGTTAGTCAGGGAATAAAAGTTCACCAACTCCGGTTGGTAGAAAACAAATATCTTAATAAATTCTAGTTGGTCGATAAGATAATTACAATCATCTCCAGTTTTTTAAATTAAACAGGATCATGACATAAAGGATGTTTTATCACATAAAGATCAAAGATTGATAAATCATTGCAATGAAATAAGCAGCCAACAAGCAAAAACATTCTACAAATTATTTAGAAGAAAATGAAATGACAAAAGGCAAATTTTCATTCATACTAAGTAAAATTACAAATGACGTGAGAAATGTATTACCAAATTTTTCATTTAAAACCAGAAGGATTACATATGTTGTGGAAAGTAGAAATTATTACATAAAATCCTATTCTATTGGTTTCTCCCCTTCAGCCTTTGAAACAGGTTCTACTCCAGTAGGAGGATCGTCTAAGGCATAAGGGGAATTTATGAAATTCAAATATCGAAGCATTCGAACATTCAACACTGATGGCCGATCAAGCAGATGCTCAGGGCGAGAAATATCAACGTTGGAATGAAGACTGTAGTCGTCAAGATATTTGGAGATTAAGCATTTAGGGATTGCCCGAGTAGGAATCCAGCTCATGTCAAGTTTAAAAGGTGGCACGGGCAACTCGAGTAATCCAGGGTTATGATAATCCCATAGATAATGGCCCTGCTCCAATTTTAATACACCCAGTGCATTCAGCCATCCTTGTTTATAACCCTCATTATCCTCTTGTTAGATTCGATCATCAAGATGGTAGAGGGCTTCATTAGAGCCAGCCATCCAAAACTCTCTAGGCTATTTGTGGAATTGGTAAGTCAACCTTTCCAGCTGCTCGTGGAGATTCTTCACAAAAATTTATTTATTCTCCAAGGCGGATCCTTGTGTGGAAAGTTGCTCGTTAAGGTCCAGAATCTTCTTGAACATCTCTGCCAGAGCTTTATTCTTCACAACCAACTGAACTTCTTGATTTTCCAAAGATGCTTGAGTTTTCTCCTCTTCAATAGTAACCCGAGCAGCTCTTGCTCGTCCCCGAGAAACTCTTGCTCGTCCACGAGCAGATGTAGAAGGTCCAATTCTCTTTAAAGTTTCCAACTCGTCTCACAAATTGGCATTTTCAACCTTTAAAAACGAGAAACCTTCGTCATTGATAGGGACCAATGCTCCTGAGGTAGATGCTGCAGATTTCAGTTGGGATATCTCTCCTCGCAAGTTATTGTTTTCCTTCTCCAGCAGTTTCGCGATCTGCCTATGCTCTTCAACCTCAGTCTTCAAAGTCCTCTCCTTAAAATCATAAGCAGCGACTAACTTATCATATCCTTTGTCAGCATTTAGTTGCTGATACTTTTTCTCATACCCCTGATGCAAAAGGGCAGAAGATTCCTTGTATTGTTTCTGAAGTTCGTCGATGGTACCCTGGAGAACTTCAATCATCTCGTAATAAGCCACATTATTGGCAACAGCTCGGTAGAGTAAGCATTTCAGATATTGGTAAGCTTCCACTGCTCGTTCAGAGGCATCTGAGCCCAGGATATCAAAATTTTGTGACTCATCTAAATCTCTATGGCCAGCTTTGAAATATTCATTACATTTTTTCATCAACTCAGTATCGTGAGCTGACAAGAGTTCCATCCTGGCCATAAACTAGTAAAGAGAAGCCATAAACAGGATTAATAAATGATAAAGGCAGAGCAAGATGAAAAAAATCAACATGAACAACAAAAACTCGAATTTTTATTCATTAAAAGACAAGTACAAGGTTCAGGGTTACATTCAAAAGAAATAATAAAATTAAAGCTCGAGCAACTTTACACCTTCTCCTTATGTTTTGCGACTTCCTCGGAAAGTTGAGATGAGGAGGCTGATTGGTCGGAGGATAGCGGTAGTTGCTCATAGAAAGTCTGAACAACCGGAATGGGAGGAACTTGGTCTCCAATCATCATTAAAGACTCTTCAGAGGCAGCTTCGTCCTCTTCTTCTTCTCCAGGAGAGGGAGAAGGACCATGAACATGGCGCTGAAAAAGTTCAGAACTCTCTGAGACCTTTAACTCCTGCAGAGCAGCGATCCATCCGTCCCTGAAGAATTTGAGGCTAGCAAAATCCAACTGAGAGGACATAGCAGCTAGGCCTTTGTTCCAACCTTTGTCCCAGCCAGCGCTAAAGGACTTTTTAACAGCAAGTTTTCTCTTTGCTTTCTTCGAGGAAATCCTCTCAGTAAGAAGTTCCTCGGCTGCCTTCAACTTTCCTTCTACCTCTACCTTTTGACGACCAGCTTCATGAAGTCTACCAAGTTCCTCCTCAGCCGTTTTAAGCTCGGTCTCAAGCTCTCCATCATTCTTTAGCTTTTCTTCAAGCTCTTTATTTTTCTTCTTAAACTCTTCCATTTTCCTCTCCAACTCCTGAGAGGCCTCCACAGCTTTTTCTCTCTCTTGCTCGACGAATTTTAGTTGCTTCTGCCCAAGCAACCTTATCTTCTTCATATTTCTGACAAGAATCCTTTAAGGATTGAGTCAGACCTAAAAAATCCTCCACACCTCCCGAGGAGCTCGAAGCTTTAAGAGCTTCATCCTTTTTCAAAATAGTAATGAAACATATTACCAGCTGATAAGAAAAATAACTTTGAGTCAATACAAGAATAGAACATTGAAAAATGAAAGTTTAGATTAGTAATACTTACTGAGGCAATATGTTGACATGCCAAGGTGGTAACCCTATCCCGAGAAAGAGTGTCTTCAAGACCTTGGATTTCTGGGATAATCCAAGACTTCATAGTGCCCATGGCAGAGCTCGGAGCAACAAAAGTGGGAACACCACTTCCAGCAGTTAAAGGCTGAGAAATAGGTTCAGCAAGTTTGTCTGAGGAACTTTTCTTTAAATTCCTCGTGGGAGAAGGAACATTCTCAACCAAGGATGTTATCTTGGTTAGTGATATAACGATGACCTCGCTTGGAGGAGAAACAGCTACAACCTTTCTCGGAGCCACAGGGGGATTCTCAGTAACTTTCTTAGCAGCAGGAGGACGGGGTGCATCAACTTTTCTTGTCCTTTCCTCTGGGACATCCTTCTTATATCTCTTTGCCTCCACATTGGCAGAGTCTGATTTGTCAAAGTATGAGGGAGCCCTTTTTCTCTTCATTCTGTCACTAAGAGGAATATTTGATTCAGGAGAGGAACCTTCAGAAGCTGGTGCTGGTTCTATATCACTTATTACTGGACGAGCAGTAAAAGATGAAGTGTAACTCATGTACTGCAACAAGTACAAGGCTGATCTGATATGTTCGTCAGCAACAGTTTGGTGCAAACTCCAGACAAGTTTCAAGTGCCTCAAATTGACATCAATTTCTTTAGGAGATTTCTTTTTGCTATCAACTGCAAATAAACAAAAATTAAAATGTCAATGATGCATTTTATCAAACACAAAGAAAACATAATTTCAAAAATAAAATAAAAACAACCTATCCCATTGCCATAGGGAGGGCATCTAGGACCCTAATACACATCATTTCCATTTAATGGAGCATGTTGCCAATTTTTCATAACAACCCCATGCTCGAAGTAATCCATGTTGGCATCGGGGAGATTGACAACTAAAGCCCTATTTAAAAACCTAGTTTTTAAATAAAAAGTGCTATCACTAACAACCCATCTATAGCAAAACATAATTTCTGGAATTCCTAAACGGGTTCCATGAATCTGATTTAACCTATGGACTCCATTAACTATTCTCCAGGTATTGGGAGCTATTTTTGCAGGTACCACGTCAAAATATTGACAGAATTTCAAACACAAGGGGTTTGGGGGAAAAGAAAAGCCACATTCAGCTATAATGAGATTGGGGAACCAATGTCCCTCAGCCAAACGAAAATAGTCAGAAGGTTCAGAAAGCTCTTCAATTATGACCCAGGAAGGAATAAAAAAATCTGAACGAAATTTATCAAGCGACTCAACAAGGTAAACCATGATGAACAAAAGAAATATAAGAGAATGAAGAAGATCTTACAGGAAAAAGATGAATCAGGTGACAACGAACAATGGAAGAAATGAACACACAAGACAGAGAAGAAGTGAAGAAGTTCTAATGATGCAGATTTGAAAAAGTAAAAGACGATCAAGTTTTCTAAAGCGTTTAAATACTTTACCTCAGGAATAGAGAAGAACAATGATTACCAAGATGGATGACTGCGTATCTGAAGGCTAAAAAGAAGAAAAAGGCATGAAACACGAAGCGGTTATTAAAATTCAAAATACTTTAAAAAGCCTGATACTATGCATTCAAAAAGGGGCTATAAACAACGAACGATTGTCTAAAATCCATAAAGTTTAGGCAACGTAATGTTCCATACTTTTCTTCAACATCAAACTACGAAACATTGGGGGCTTCTGTTGATACTAAATTTAGTATGCTGACGTGGATCGATTATGTGGAGACACGTGTCAATTTACATGGCACCCGCAAACATTTTTTAACAACACCTTGACTCCGAGGAACTCAACCTCCCCGGCCAACTCAGAACGCTCCAAGCAACAAGTGTTCTCCGAGGAACTCTACTGTACTGAGCAACTCATGTATTTTGAGCAGCTTAGGTGGTCTGAGCTGCATCTCGTACAGAGCATTCATATCCGGATAATCAAGAGGATGGCTGCGCATTTAATGCTCATTATTATCACACAGACGTATATGCCTATTGGACAGCTGTGTATTATTCTTTCATTTGTATCGCCTCGAGGCTATAAATACATTGTAACCTCCTCATTAGTAGGGGACTCGGAATTTCTTGATAAACCCATTATCGAGAATTCTGCAAACAGTCAGCAATAACACAAACAGTGGACGTATTCCATTTTTTCAAGGCTGAACCACTTTAAAAATCTCTTGTCTTATTTATTTTTTATCTGTGATTAAATAATTAGAGATAATCTAATTTTTTACATCAACACTAATAACTATTACGGAATGTTGAAATTAAAATACTTAAGAGAAGCATATATGTAGGTGAGGAAAAATACCTATTTCTTATAAGAGGACGTGTGTATGCCAATTATGTATTATTACTATTAAAGGCACCAATGGGTGATAACCGGGGGTGTGAGAATCTTATTATTATAAGTGTACTAATGGGTGATAACCCGGGGGTACAAAAATGTAATGGCTGATAATCCGGGGGTACAAGATTATTTAAATAAGTGTACTAAAGGGTGTTAACGCCGGGGCACAGTATGTTGATTAGGTGCACTAATGGGATATAGCCCGGGGTGCAGTATCATGTTTTATATATATATATATATATATATATATATTTATATATATATATATATATAGGGCAGATGTGACTATATGTATATATGTATGAGAGTGGTGAATCGATCTAATGTGTATAATAATGAATATGGGTATGAAAACTTGTTAAGAAAATTTTAATCGTATACTTGAATTATTATGAAAATGGAAAATGTATTAATTAGCTTTTCGTCATAGGCTAATTGGATAACGTATTGTATGGGCGATACGGGTTGACTAATAGTGAGGGTAAATACTATTAGGATGGATTCAGACTAGTTATATTGGTAGGTATAGCTAAGGATAAAATTTAGATACGCGTTAGGCATGCACAATAGAAGAGGGGTGAGAATCTCAAAAGAAAGTTCGAACTAACACGTACTTGATACTTGCTTTACTACAAATTTTAAATACTTACTTAAATAAATATTTTTACACATCCGTCTCTGACTCGTTTCTTACATCTTCTCTCTCTCTCTTGCTGTATATATGTATTATATCAGGTGCTCAGCCACAGGGACATCAGGCTTAGAGTTTTGGATTTGCGTGGCATGTTGTAGATGTTGTGGGAGCTGCAGGACTTTGTTTAGACGCTTCGATTATTTCATTCCTATTCATTATGACATTTTCATTAGGGCATGTGTCGCCCCTTCTTTAGACAGTTTCAGATATTTTATTACTCTATTTCTCGTTCATGTTCATTTGGATTGATGGCTACTATTGTTTTAGTTTAGAGTTTTGAACTGGGATGTTTTATCCAGTCTTATTTGTTTTAGCATGCGATTCTGATTCAGTATTTGTATTAATTAATTGTGCGTGGATGTTTTACATTAAATAACTTGGTTTGGTAAATAAATGGTTTTTAATTAATAAGAAAAATGTTTTGACACTTAGCTTAATTATATTAGGTGATTAAATAAGTTATTGCATTTTCGATAGTGATGCTAAGAATGAACCAACCGAACATTCTGTTTTAAATTTTATAAAGGACTGATCACCCAATATTTAATTGGGCGGGGTGTCACAATCACAACTCCGAATTAGACCCTACGAAACCATAAGGCAAGTGGTTAACTTGTTGTAGCATTTATTTGCATTACAATTCATATTTTTGTGAAGTGGGAACCAAAATTCGTTTTGGGGTAAAGAGGGTAAAAAAATGGGGGTTTTGTAAATAAATCTTCTGATTATAAATTATTGCAGAGATTAATGATATAATCTGAGATTGGTATGTGCTGGTCAAATGTGAAAACCCAAACGAATTATAAACGAATTTGAGATGGTAATTTGGTGTTGAGACTAATTAACGAATAACCCGGGTTTTTTCCCAATTCAGAAAATAGGAGAGAAAGAAATTAAACGGGGTTTGGGGACTTTATGGGGGTTCCTTATGATGTTCTTGGTGTATTATACTGATGACAGTACCTGGGTTAGACTGTAGAAGGAATTGGACATTTAAGGTTTTCGTCCATGGCAGAAACAGGCCTTTGGAGAAGACGAAGACATGTTCGTTCGATCGATCGATGGGCCAGTTTTAGTATATAAGGGAAATTTACTTAAAATTCTTTTCCCACACTTTATTTAGTGAGAAATAAATATAGGACAGAAATTCTTAACAATTATGAGGGAAAGTAATTGGGATTTGGAGGGAATTTATGGGTGACACATTATGGTTAAATTTTGGAGAAATATATTCCAAAATATTAAATTTCGGATCAAGTGGGCGAGTCCGGGTATAGTGGTTGAGTGATACCAAGTAATTAAATTAATCAATGTGCAAATTAATTAATAATCAGAGTTGGACCATAAACTCAAGTTATGACGTATAGGTTAGTGTTACAGGTTTAGTACACGGTAAAGTCGGGATTGTTTTATATATATATATATATATATATATATACGGTGTGCGATAGTATATATATATATGGTTTGTGCATTAATATCAGTGGCTAGATATTATTATAATATATACTTCAGTGCTATCAGAGGAGGTTGCGCGTAGATGGTGAATCCCTTAGTTTGAGGAGTAGGGCGAGTATATCCCCAGGTCATAGCGTCTATTATATGGGTGAGGGGCATCTCACTTTCAAGGAAGGAATATGACCGCCTCCAATATTTATGTTATTAACCAAGTTAGTGAGCAATCCTGATTTGGGGTAACTAGGTTATGTGAATACACCTAGTGGGATATCACTTTAGAGAATATACATTCGGTGAGTTATTACTCGGGAGGATAGTTATTATCATGTATTATTTATTATTTCAACATATGTGTGAATGTTGTAATGTGGTTATACGTATATAATGAGATAAATAATTATATACTGGTAATTTAATACAGGCGGCGAATTGTATTGTGTGTATAACAAATATGAAAGTTATATGAATTTAAAAAGGGGAAATGATTAATCAAGTAAATGTTGATAATAACTTAGAAATCATAATTATTGCATACTTGGTTAGAGTAGGGTGGTTGCAAGGGGTTGTATCGGTTATCTAGTTACGGGATAAATAACTAGGGGAATTAATTAAGGCGTTAGTCGTGAACAATAGAGGAGGGGTGAGAATGTCCTCAAGGGAGTGCGACACTAACTAAAATATGAAGAGCATGCATACATATTTATCACTACAAGTTAATCATTTTCTAAATATTTTCCAAATGTTTTGGGTTCTAACCCTTGTTATAAATATGTTTTAAAAACCTTTTAGGTGTCCAGCCACAGGGACACCAGACTTGACTCATTCCAGGGATCCGTTGCTGGAGCATATATGGATGTTGAGGGAGTTTGGTAGGCGCCTCATTCTTTTTCATTTCTAGTATAGAATTTTTCTATCAGTTACTCGAGCATGTTGCTCACAGCTTTATTTAGTATTTATGTTAGACTTGTTGAGATTTATCATTATCTGTCTTTACTTTTGTTGGATTTGAGCCGATGGTTTATTCGGTCAGTTTATTTAGATGTGAATGGTTGATTTCAGTTAATTGTGATTGTTTAAATTATTTTGTTTCCGCATGAGTATTTGATTAAATTAATGAAAGATAAAACTTTACACCAATCTAATTTTCTCACTTAGTTGGTTAGTAATTAAAAAGGTGACAGTGATGCTAAGAATGAACCAACTGAGAAACCTGTTCTAATTTAATTTAGCACTGATCACCCGGGGTTAATTAGGCGGGGTGTTACAATGACATAATACAAAGGGTGTTGAACCCCAAATTTTCTCGGATCAGAGCTGAGTTGACTTTCGTTTGTGAAGCAAAAAGGTAAAAATATAGATCTTCCCTAGTAATGGTTTGGGACAATAGATACTTCACCCAAACATGCGATTTGTTACCGTCATTAGTAGTGACAAGTGATCTTTGTCATTGCTATTTATCGTCATGTTTTAGGGATTAATAAAAAAATATGTGTCACTGTCGTGAATAGGGATACATATTTTTGTCACCCCTATGGGATTAAAAATGTGGGTAGCCCTATCATTTTGTCACCACTGTCATCAGTGACAAATTTGATTGAAGTGAAAAAAAATTACTATTCATAGCGGTGACACACGTTAAGTTTCTTAAAGTTTTCACTGCTATGAGAAGTGGAAACTAACCTTACAAAGGACCTTTGTCACTGCTGAGAAGTCGTAACAGTGATACTTTATTAAATTAAATTCGCAAGTTTCCAAGAACCCTTATTTAATTTAGAGTCTACTTTTAAATCAGATAAATACAACCCCTAAACATGTATCTAAGGTGCGTGTGTCAATCCATAAATAAATAAAGCATGTGACACAAAAATATGCTGAGACACAAATTTCAGGAAAAAAAACCTTTCGGGTAAAACCTTTATTTCACTATGAGTATATAAATCGCAACTTACAATTACATAGAGAAATCTGCAATGGATCAACGCGCAGCCAACCCACAAAGACACGCAGTCTTTAACTCAGCAAGATAATACACGCATCACCCTCCAAGGACTCGCAGCCCAAACAACAAAGAAAGAACCGCAGTTCTCCTTAATTACACGCAGCCATAAAACTTTGTAGAGACTCCCTCAGCAATGACACGCAGCCCTTGGTTGCAAAGATCTCCCCACAAAGATTGAACAATAGCAAAGCTTGTGTTCTAGGTTTCCAAAAGATTCACAAAAGTAATTGGGATTTTTGTGTGTGAATCAAAAAGATGTTTGGCACATCAAAAATCGAAGTCTTGTTGTGTTTGAACTCTTAGAAACGTTTTCTCAAAGACTTGAAAAAATACTCCACCGAAATAGGTGTATTTATAGGAAATGTGAGTCGGTGGAAAAACTTCATACGGAACTGTTCGAATTTATCCTAGGCGGACCGGTCCGGTATGGAGGCGGATCGGTCCGACCTCGGATCGGTTCGTTTTTCAAAATGGCTTCATCGGTTTGCATTCGATCCGGGGTATTCTGGTGCAAAGCGGATCGGTCCGGTAGGGAGGTGTACCGGTCCGCGAGTTGATCGGTTGGTTTAAAAAATGGGCGGACCGGTCCGGTTACCCAGAAATTAAAAAATATTTTAAAAGCCTCATTTCGCTTGAAAAAACTTACTTCTTATTTTTATAAAAAATATTTCATAAAAATTTCCCAATACTAAGTATGAACTTTAAGGGATTTAGAAACAAAACTTTACCAAGTTCATTCTCGCAGAGGTTATGATGTTGAAGACGCTTTGATATTCGGATCCGTTGATGTAGATGTGATCTTGAATTACTTCAATGGGATAACGGCGTACGACATACATATTGACCATGGGCAAAATATCCTTACAACTGCATTTAGCAGTGACAAGTTATCTTTGTATTTAAAAAATCGGTAGAGTTTCATTTATATTTCGGATATTCCTAATATTCTATAGACATAAAACATGTTTAAAATTAAATTTAAGATCAATAATAATATCACATAATCCCATTTCGGGCATCATGCAAGTCTGAAAAAAATAACATCAAATAAACCCATCACCTACGTTAAATACAAAATGAACATCGGAATAAAAATAAGCTAACATAAATGACAGGAGAACACTTCCATGACATATGTTCATTGTAATTGGATACTAAATATGTTTGAGAATACAAAATCATTAAAATTGGTGAAAAAATCTATCACTACAAAGTATTTATTTGCAAGTGAACGTGTCATTCAATGTCAAGGATCCTTTGTCTCAATTATCACCCAATACCTACAATATGAAGAGAAAAAAAAAGAACCATTAGTTAACATATTATCATTCTATGGCAAGTTCAATACATATGTTGCTAACCATTAGTTAACATGCTATCATTCTATGTTAAGTCCAATACAAATGTTGATAACACACAATATTCTAAAATTCAATCGGGTGGGGGTGGGGGTGGAGATTATTCATTACTCAAGATATGCTATCAATTAATGCACTAAACATTATCCGTAGACTAAAGAGTCACACAATGGTACTACTTACATACGTTTTAGAACTTTTTTAAGTGCATTAGACAATTATATACAAGTCAGAGATGTCAAACTTCATGCGAATGACACTTATAGATATTACACTCGTACATACAGAAAAAGAATTCTGAACATGTAAATTTTAATATAATAAACAATATAAGTTATTAATCATTATTTCAAAGTTAGATTATCTATTATATACCTCTAATATCATAGTATTAGAGGTTAATGAGGTTTTAATGAACTACTCATTCATTACCTCTATTCTCCTCAAATTCCATTATGTCCTTCTGGTTTCTCCAATAATATTCCTCTCGAGACTGCCAAGCAACCCGTCGGTGTCTAAAAAAAATCTTTTGAGATTGCCATGCAACTCTGTATGACTTCCCAGAAAAGGTTCGTTCCTGCTTCCACTTTGTTTTTTTATCTTTGCAAGAATCTAATATATATATATATATATATATATATATACTAACAATAAGAAAGACATCAGTTGCCTCTGCACTTTTCTTTAGATATACCCATCATAATATTTTCTGCATTGTCTCTTGATGCTTCTACCGATGACCACCCCTTGTACTGTTCAATAATTTTTGAAGTTGTATCACTAGAGGCCATTCACTCGATATCATCGCCCAGAGACAGCAAATTGAGTAGATAGGTGAAGGCAGCAAATTGAGTAGACAGATGAAGGTTTGTCCAGTAGGTTTGAATTCATATCTTTTCATTTCTTCCAAAATCCCATGGTTCTACTGACCTACGTCTCTAATTTTATCAACCGAACTTGAAATTTGTCTTCAACTCCCATGGTTCGGTATGCCCAATATATCTCATGTGTCTACACAACAATTTCATAAGTAATCTATTTTTTTTATTCCCGCTGTTGTGTTTTTTTTCAACAATAGGAACACGTGTTGTATCTTTGTTTTCTTCCATGTTTACCAATATTTCTTATGTTAGAATGTAAATGGATTCCAATAAGGTAGACGACAAATAATTTGAGTTAATCTTGAGTGGACATTTGAACTTAGTTGCTACCACATGGTCTTTGTTTATGTACTCTCTCTCAATGCACTGCATATATATATATATATATAATGCTCATGTGTTTACTAGTCCGCATTTTAAGAATGCAGACCGGACATGTGTCACCTAACGGTGCACCTAGAAATTATCGCCTAAATTATAGTCACACTCTCTCTCTTTTCTGGGCTCACCGCCAGGTGACACATGTCCAGTCTGCATTCTTAAAATGCGGAGTAGTCCGCACAAGAGCAGGACTGTATATATATATATATATATATATATATATATATATATATATATATATATATATAAATAGTCCTGCTCTTGTACGGACTAGTCCGCATTTTAAGAATGCGAACCGGACATGTGTCACCTAACGGTACCCCTAAAAATTATCGCCTAAATTATAGGCACACTCTCTCTCTCTTTTCTGGGCTCACCGCCAGGTGACACATGTCCGGTCCGCACTCTTAAAATGCGGACTAGTCCGCACAAGAGCAGGACTGATATATACATATATATATATATATATATATATATATATATATATATATATATATATATATATAAGAATATTGTGATTGTGTATGTGAAATTTTTATTTATAAAAATAGTTTTCAAGTTAAAAAAAAGTTTTCAAAATTGTTTTTCATATAAATAAAAAACGATTTTGGTTATACAAATATTTTTAACATTTTATTTATAGAAAAAACTTTAAGTTTTGTATCTATAAATGACATACAATTTTTAAACTGAAAATATTAAAATATGTATAATTATTTTATATAAAATATGTACAATTGTTTTGAAATTTTTATTTACAAAAAATAATTTTGATATAATAAACAAATTTAAAAGTAATATACAAATTTTATTTATGAAAAAATTAACTTTTTATAATGATTTTTAGTTAAGATATTGAATTTATAATATAAACTTATTTTTAGAATTATTATATTTATTTATTATATATCGATTTCAAAGACAAAATATATATAATTGAATGTGTTTTTTTGTTAGTAGTCTACGTGAGAAATGTGAACGAGTGTTTGATTTACCATTTCAGAATAATAAGTTTAATGCATTCTTTTAAAATAGGCATCTATGATCGTATAGAAAAAAATTATAAACAATTTAATAATTTTGAGGAGTGAAAAAATTAATATTTAACTGACTGTGAATTTGATTTACTATAAATGGTCAAATAATATTGCGAATCAGTCGGTTAATGCTATGATCAGGTATAAAATCTCTTAAGCCTCCCCAAGCTGCTGATAAGATTAAAAGACGCCCATAAAATGATTCACTATCCTTGTGCTTATCTACATGCCTTCCCTTCCCCTCGTGACCCCGATTGACGGAGCCAGAACCACCGCCAACCATTTCTATATGGAAGACAATATTTTCAAGACATTTCCAGTCTCTAAGGTGAAATTGCTTGGAAGGCAATCTCAATAAATTTGCAAGCTTTAAAAATAAGTTGAAAAATATAACCCAAGTTGGAACAATCGTAAGTTCACTGACACTTATCTTCTTGCGCCCACACGTCACCCATAGAT
This sequence comes from Sambucus nigra, assembly GCA_949130495.1. Taxonomy (NCBI): domain Eukaryota; kingdom Viridiplantae; phylum Streptophyta; class Magnoliopsida; order Dipsacales; family Adoxaceae; genus Sambucus; species Sambucus nigra. Next base: position 599,271,237 of record OX422212.1, on the reverse strand, counting down.
GACAGTATGGTGCTGTCAAAATGATTTTGAACATGCTTAACAATGAGGTTGCGACACCATTGCCACAACCCTGAAGTGATGCAAATTTGTATAGTAGAATGATTGTTGCTATTATGGGATATTTATAAGGATAACCACATGGATGAGATATTTGGAATCATCGCAAAAGTTTTATGATGAGTTGTCATTTGCATAGATTGATGGTGGGAGTTCCCATCAAATAATTTTTGTATTCATTATACAATCCCATATAAGGAACTAAACTTCTGTTGTTGACACGCTCATGACAAATTGTAGTAATAAAAACTTTTGTTTATTCCTTTTTGAAAAATATGATTATGTGTTTTAATTCCATGCCATATTTCTCCCTTTATTTTTTAAATTAATTGCATTGTTGATCTGATTTGACATCTTTAACATTTTTTTAAAATGTTGATAACACTAAATGTATCACTGAATCTTGCCTCAAAGTCACTGGAATTACACTTTATATTGCAAAGAGAAAGCATTTGACTTCTTAGAGGCATGTGTTTGTTTTGCATAATTTAAAATTTTATGATTCTTTTTTGTTTGAATTCATCATATATAAGATATTGAGGTATTTAGATTGCAATTCAAAGTACATATGTCATGTACTTAAATCACAATTGTTCACTTTTTAAAAAATGAGAAAATTATATATTTAGTTCCTAAACTATGACTCCAATTTTAAAATGGTCCCTAAATTTCATTTTATCTTAATTTAGTCCATTCACTAATTAAGTTTGTTTAATTTAACCCAACCATTAAACTTATTTGTGTAATATTATGATAAAAGTGTTCGTAAATGAAGAGGGGCGTTTGGACACGTTTATGGGCACTGGGTAGTTACGAAACTTACGATAATCTAAAGAATACATGGAATTAATATTTTACTAAGACTTTATAAATGAGATTAAAACATATAAAATTGTAATTATCAAAATGAGTAGGAAAGATGTGAAATAGTAATTATTACAATCTCAAAATATAGTTGTGGGTACCCGAATTTAGCATTATGGGGCCGGACGAGAAGCCTAATAAAAACGGCCCAAAGTTCGGACCCCTTGCCTTAACTGAATAGGATTACGACTTAGTCACCTCCCATGTTCTCGTATAAGAGATGTTCCAGGAGAAGATGGTAAATGTGGGGGAGTCCAACACCCCTACTCCCCTAAGACAGACATGTATATAATAAACCTTAAGTCTGGGATAAAAGACACGCAGTTTGTTCTCTGTAAATGCTCCCTGGAGTATATAGAAATAATACTGACTGCACCACCGTGGACGTAGGCATTCTTGTTTAACCTCGTACATACTGTGTTGTGTGATTGGCATTTTTATCTTCTTTATTTTCCTTGGTGATCGTGCTTCTCTCATTTATTTGTGTTAAATATAATTGTCACCACAATTGGCGCCGTCTGTGGGAATGTTTGTCTTCCCTGAGAAAGCCCACACCAAAAAAGAAGTTCGAAATGTTTGGTCACAGCAGTAACGCTCCTCAGGCAGCAGATATCCAAGAATGACCTATTCCTCACAGGATCAGATCTGAAGTTCGGCGTTCAGATCAGAGGGCTCGCCCGGAGAGGCCAGCCTCAGAGGAAAGCCAAGGATCAGCAAGGTCCACACAAATCTCTAGACTGATCGATGCCTATGAGGCAAGGCTCCAAGATCAAAGGGAGTCCTCTCGTAAGTAGGAGGATGAGAATGCTCGCCCTCAAAAGGAAATTAGAAATAATGGAGAGAGAGCTCCATCACAGCACTAGGCGACGTCCGCACCGCACTCCTAGCCCTCAGACGAGCAAGTCTCGCAGCCGAGGAAGGATCCCTAGGCGTGGATCCAAAAAGAGTGAAAGGCACGAGTCAGGAGCGACTCACTCGAGAACCAGTGACCAGCTCGCCGTCACAGGAGCCTAGCTCGCATCAATGAGAGCATATGAAATCTGGTCCGAAGGGAGATGGACCAACACCCATCACATCGCGGCGCAAGATCAACCAGGGAGCTTGCTAGACGAGCTCTCAAAACTCAGATGAAATCCCCTTTCTCGAGGGAAATAGAAGAAGAAGAAGAAGAAGCCCCCAAGAAATTTGCTATTCCAATATTCAAGATTTATGATGGGAAAACTGATCCCATCGATCACGTTAGACAGTACAGGCAAGCCATGACCCTCTGGAACCATCGGGATGCACTGATGTGCCGAATTTTTCCCTCGAGCCTGCATGACGTAGCACATAAATGGTTTGAAAGGCTCCCTTATAGGTATATCAGCAGCTTTGAGTCTCTGGCTGAGCTCTTCACGACCCGCTTTATTACTAGTAGCTCACATCCCAAAAGGATGGATGCTTTGCTAATAATGAAAAAGGCACCTCAAGAGACCCTTCGAGACTACGCGAAGAGGTACTGGAGTTATTCAACGAGGTCGAGGGCTGCTCGGAGCAAGTAGCAGTGGCCTCCTTTAAGATTTGGCTACCCAACTCTTCCCTCATATACCAATCCCTGACAAAGAAACAGGCCACGACCATCGATGACCTGATGGCTCGCATCGAGAAATACGCCAAGGTGGAGGATGTGACCCGGCTCAGCACGGGGGAGAACGGACGAACTAAGCTCGCTGCTAAAGGCAATGATAAAGCTGAGAACCAGAAGAAAAGAGGAAAGAATGGGGGCAAGAATGGCTCCAAGAACGGAGGCAAGAATGATGTGCCGAAAGCATTTCAGGCAGTCAATACTATCTTCAGAAAACCAATTTACAAGATCCTCGTGAAGATCAAAGACGAGCCATTCACTAAGTGACCCAAAAAGATGGGAGGAGATCCCTTAAAGAGAAATAATGCACTGAGATGTGCTTTTCATAAAGAAGGAGGACATAAGACTGAGCATTGCAAAGCTCTTAAGTCCCACCTCGAAGAACTGGCCCAGTCTGGGCATCTGAACGAGTTTGTGGAGAAGAAGGCAGAGAAAGTCACTGCCAATGGAGAAGCAAGACCTCATAACATACTCGAAGACGATGCTGGCCATGAATTCGCAGTAATTCATGGGGCATCTGATGTGAAGCAGATTCAGGAGAATTCAGTTCGGATGGAGGTAAATAAGCTTACAGTAGTGATGCAAGCTTTCCAAATCGATCCAGCAAAGACCCAATTAGGAAAACATCGACGAGCAGATGACGTCGACTATAGCAAACATATCGTGTTCACAGGCGAAGATCTGGTGGGAGTGATAACCCCTCACAGTGGCACCTTGATCATTACGATAAGGATTGCCAACTATAACGTCGATAAGTTGCTCGTCGACCAAGGAAGTTCATCCAAGGTAATGTATCTCAATTTGTTCAGGAAATTGAAGTTGAGCATCGCCGACCTAAAGGATTTCACTATCCATCTAGTTGGCTTCGTTGGAAAAGTGACTATCCCACTGGGAAAGATTGTGCTACCAGTAAGGGCAGGAAGTATCTCCAAGATGATTGAGTTTCTGGTACTCAATATTAACTCGCCATACCAAGCCATCCTCGGCAGAGGATGGCTACATGCGATGAAGGCAGTCCCCTCGACCTACCATCAGAAACCCAAGTATGTGACCGAACGACGAGTAATGGAGATCTATGGCGATCAAGCGAGAGCAAGAAGGTGCTTCATAGCAGCCATCCGCCCTAGATCGAAGAAGAAAGCCGAGAAGCCCAATAAGAAGGGCGAGGAACAAGAAGGTCTGATACTTTAAAAATAACAGTTAAGGTACGGAAGGCCTGGAGTGGAAAAGATCAGGATCCTTCCTTCTGAGCGAGTCATGGAAAACCTGGAGGAAGTCACAGCTGGTGGTAGCAAAAAGGACAGGGTATTCTTGATTGGAGCTTCTCTCACAGATCAAGAAAAAAAATAATTGACGATTTCGTTGATAAGCAATGTAGACGTTTTCACATGGGAACCATACGAGCTGCCTGGAATTGATCCCAGTGTGGTTTGTCATCAGTTGCATGTCGATCCCACTTTTAAACCTATCACCCAGAAGGCACGGCGAACTGCGCCCGAGAAGGCAAAAGCCATAGAAAAAGAGGTTGAGAAATTACTGGATGCAGGATCCATACGAGAGGTCCAATTCCCCAAATGGTTATCCAACGCAGTAGTAGTTCCAAAGAATAACGGGAAATGGAGAGTCTGCATCGACTTCACTGACCTTAGCAGGGCTTGCCGTAAGGACAGTTTCCCCCTCCCAAAAATTAACCAATTGGTGGACGCCACAGCAGCTCACAAAAGAACGAGTTTTCTGGATGAATATTCGAGATATCATCAAATCCCTATGTATGCACCAAACTAGGACAAGACAACATTCATCACAACCGTCGAATTATACTGTTACAAAGTCATGCCCTTCGGGCTCCAAAACGCAGGGGCAACCTACCAGCAGTTGGTCACCAAGATGTTCAAAGACCAAATGGGAGACACCATGGAGGTCTACATCGATGATATGCTCATCAAGAGCATAAATAAATAAGACCACCTCTCAGACCTATCGAGAACCTTCGAGATCCTCAGGAAATACCGAATGAAGCTCAACGTGAGCAAGTGTTCTTTCAGTGTCCAGTTAGGAAAGTTTCTTGGGTACTTGGTCAGTAAGAGAGGCATCGAGGCTAACCCGGACCAGATCGACGTAATCAACAGGGTACATCCCCCTCGCACAATATGAGACATATAGAAGCTCACCGGTATGCTCGATGCCTTAAACCGTTTCATCTCAAAGTCCTTCGAGAAATGCAAACCATTCTTCCTGCTCCTGAAGGGAAAAAAGACAGTAGAATGGAATCAAGATTGATTGCGAACATTGAGAGAGCTCAAGGACTGCCTTAGCTCACCACCCCTGCTCGTTAAACCTCAGGAAAGAGATTCCTTGTACTTATACCTCACCGTTTCCAACCACGCCATGAGTTCTACGCTGGTATGCGAGAAAGTAGGAATTAAGCACCTCATTTATTACACGAGCAAGACTCTATTAGAGGCTGAACAACGGTACCTACCACTAGAGAAGATCGCCTTTGCACTTGTAGTAGCTTCAAGGAAGTTGAAGCACTATTTTGAAGCTCATACCAGTATTGTTCTTACATCGCCTCCCTTTAAAGCAATCCTGAGGAAAGCGGACCTGTCAGGCAGACTAACTAAATGGTCAGTCGAGCTCGGACGATTTAACATCCAATTTCAACCAAGGAATGCAATCAAGGGACAAGTCCTTGCTGATTTCATAGTTGAATTCAGAGGCGAGCATCTTCTAGACCAACTTCAACCTATGAAGCAAGGAGAAAACCACACAACAAAGGGAGTTTGGAAATTATTTGTTGATGGAGCCTCCAATTCAAAGGGGGCAGGAGTGGGCATTGTGCTTGTTACTCTAGAAGGTACAACCCTCGAACAGGGAATCAGGCTTGGATTTGAAGCCTCCAGCAATGAGGCAAAATATGAAGCTTTGATAGCCGGTCTCTAGAAAGCACACACTTTGGGAGCAAAGCAATTACAGGTGTTCGGTGACTTACAATTAGTCTCCAATCAGATAAGCGGGGACTACAACGTAAGAAATAAAATAATGGCAGCCTATCTCGCCTTGGTCAAGAGGCTAATAGCCAGCTTCGAAGAAGTTAATGTCCAGTAATTTTCTAGAGGACAGAACAGCCATGCTGATGCCCTGGCAGCCCTGAGTTTGGCAATCAATTCTGACTTGAAAAGAACGATCCCCATCGACTTCCTCGCTCATTCAAGCATCAACTAGAGAAATGAGCTGTCGGGCGGGGAACGCGTGCTCTAGATTGAATTAGCACCCAGTTGGATGGACCCTTTAAAGAACTATTTGAGGGATGGTACACTTCCAAGTGATAGGAAGATCGCTCATCAGATAAGAGTCAAAGATGCTCGCTTTCACTTATCTCCTGAGGGTAAGCTGTATAAGAGATCGTTCTCCGGCCCTTACTTATAATGTGTTCACCCGGGGGATGTTGAGAAGATTCTACACGAGCTCCATGAAGGAATCTGTGGGAGCCATATTAGAGGAAGATCACTAGCTTTTTGAGCTATGAAGGAGGGCTATTGGTGGCCGTATATGCAAAAAGATTCAGCAGTGTACGCCTGTAAGTGCAAGAAATGCCAACTACACGCTCATATGGTTCACCAACCTGCCAGCGACCTAAGATCACTCACCATCCCCTGGCCCTTCACCCAATGGGGAATAGACATTGTAGGATCACTTCCTACCACCGCCGACAACCGTAGGTATCTGTTGGTCGCAACGGATTACTTCACCAAATTGATCGAGGTAGAGCCACTGGAAAACATCCGAGACGCAGATATGATGATATTTATATGGAAAAACATAATTACCCATTTTGGAATACCCAGAACCATCATCACTGACAACGGAACACAGTTCAAAAGTGGCTCTTTCCAAGGCTTCTGCAATGAGCTCGGGATCAGGCACTATTTGAGCTCGATGGCATATCCTCAGAGCAACGGTCAAGCCGAGGCCTCCAACAGAACAGTGATCGATGGGTTAAAGAAACGATTAGAGCGAGCCAAAGGCGCATGGGTAAATAAACTGCCACATATTCTGTGGGCTCACCGCACTACCCCATGTCGGGCAACGGGGGAAACCCTATTCTCACTAACATATGGAATGGAAGCGATCATCCCATTAGAAGTAGGCCTACCATCTATGAGGTCCACCCTTGTCGACCAGGGCCAGAATGATGCAGCATTGCTCGCTGAACTCGACCTAGCCGATGAACGAAGATAACTTGCCTTAGTAAAATTAACGAGCTATCAGAAACACCTCACAAAACACTATAACAAGAAGGTCAATCCAAGGGCATTCCGAGTTGGTGACTACGTCCTAAGGAAAGTCCTTGGCAGCGTAGTAAAACCGCCAAATGGCAAATTGGGCCCAAACTAGGAGGGACCATTCAAGATAACAAGAGATGATCTGCAAGGAGCCTATCACTTAGAAACGCTGGAGGGCAGAGAGATACCCCGAGCATGGAATGAGACAAATCTTAAGAAATTATATTTCTAGTTTTTTCTTTGGTTTTTTTTATCAGTTTATGAAAATGACAACTCATTTACTTGTGATCAATGAAAGTTGTTTGGCAGTTGCATTCTAAAGGATGTTAGTTAATTAATATATATGGACTTTATAACTTGCACACCTTTTCTAAGTGACAGACACACTACTCAGTAACGATAGCAGGGAAAACACCCTCCTCAGGTTTTCATTATGAAGCACGAATAACCTCTTAGCATTGCACCTGGCAATATATGAAGCCCTACAGGAGATCCTTAGGCAACTCGGCCAAGTCAAATTGGTCGATAGATAATGTTTGGTCAACAAAACCCTGATCGGATAGAGTATCTAACACCAGGTTATAACACCCCGCCTAATTAAATACCGGGTGGCCAGTCCCATACCAAATTAAAACAGAATATAAAGTTGGCTCATACTTAGCATCACTGTCGAAAACATTTACAACTCACCCAATACTCAAATAAGCTGGTGTTAAAAACTTTCCAATTTTAAATTTCAACAAAACCATTTTCATTTTTAAGAATAACACAACACATTTTATTCTACAAAACTGGTAACACAATAAATAACACAAAAGAATTTAAATGCAACTGGAATGAACATTCCCATATAATATAAATCCTTTACAATAATCCCAACAATGTTAAATGTATTAAAAGTCCCGAATACAATAGAATTTGACCTCAATAGAAAAGATAACTGAATCCTTTGGGCGACATGCCCTAACTATGAATACTGTGAATCAAAAAGATGATAAGCGTCTAAGCAAAACTTCCATAGCTCCATTGCTCGTCACAATCAACTATGGTTGGCGTCCCTGTTGCTGGACACCTGATATAGAGATACAATAGAAGAGAAAATATGCAAGGAAACGGGTCAAAGCCCGAATGTGTAGAGTATTTTTAAAACAGCAAGTATTTAACAAGTGCAATAAAGCATTTATTATGTACATGTTAGATCCAACTCTTACTTGCAATTCTCACCTCTCAACTAGAGTGCACACTTAACGTTTCCTATTAACTTCCTAGTTAATGGTTCCTCTTTTCTAGTCTCCACATTATAATTCCATTCCCATATCATAATCCCCGTATGTCCCATACCATACGTCACATTATTATTCATTTACATTTCTCCATTATGATTAGTTCCTCATTAACATGAATCATTTTTCATTAATCTGAATCATTTCTCATTAACATGAATCATTATTCATTAATATGAATCGTTACTCATAAATATGAATTAAGCTTTTCAATTCTATAAGCATAAACATTTATAAACTAAATTCCATTAACTTTCTCTATTTACCGTTATCTACAATTATCACCGTAGATAGATTTAACCACAATATATCTATTCATTCATTTAATCCATTATATATATATTCATATATAATACAGCACCCCGAGTCACAGCTGTGGTGCAATGCATTACTCTGCTATCATGTCCCATCATCGCAGGTCGCCGAATAGGGGACTACAGGTTCGGTAAGATTCCACGAACCACAAACAACAACAAACTAATTGGAGGCGAACATAGTTCTCGTATTCATGGGTCACGTACATACCTACGCACCCACAGTCAGCGGACTTATCAACTCCCCGATAAGTCTTTCATAGACCTATGTTCTCGAGCCACAAATCAAAGATCCCATGGATTCATCAGGATATGACTGCCCTCACGCGCAAACCTCCCACCGATAGCAAGTAAGCTAGGTATGTCATATACATAAATCATCAATCAATCAAATAGGTATTATCATACCTATAATATAATATCAACAAGGTAATTATCACTACCCTAAGATATTTCCCATACGTAGCATTATAACTCTTTTAAATTCCACGTATTAATATATAACATATTTAATTATCCTCGCATCCTATGACATCTCTCCACTCCCGACGTTGTTAAGGTTCATGCGCGGAGCGTCTCGCAAAGCGAAATCCAAACAAAGAACCCCTCCATTACACTATTACTTAACTTTGTTGAGCGAGGAGGTCCGAAAACTTTAACTATGCGATTGGGATAACCTCATATCTTCTTTCAACCAAATGTGTTCCAAACTCCCATTTCTATCTAGGCGCCTATACCACTACGCTCTTATAATTTAATCATTCTCGTATCCTAACATCACTCCACTCCCGACGTCGTTAAGGTTCATGTATGGAGCGTCTCGCAAAGCGAAATCCAAATAAGGAACCCCTCCATTTCACTACTACTTAACTTTGTCGAGCGAGGAGGTTCGTTAACTTTAAATACGTGATTGGGATAATCTCTTACCCTAAGACTACCCTCTCTCAATGTACAAGATTCAAATAAGATTTTCCTCAACATATATTCAGTAAGAAGTCACTAATATCCTACTGGTCCATAACATTATTTCTCCCGAACTACTACGAGTTTAGTTCTCCTTTTTAATTGCGGTTAAAACCGATAGTTTCAAATCTCTTATAAACACATATACTTTCACTTAGGATTAAACCCTCTTGTAAACCTAAGGATACCCAGGTGTTATATTCAATCACCCCTACTGGTCCTATATTTAATCCTCATACATCTCCATTTATAATTTAACAAATGAATTCTAGCAACCGAAATTCCATTCGATATAATTTTCATCCTTTTTAATCACTTGAATCTAAATCAATTTAATTCAAATCTTCACAAGGGTTCACTGATATTTTCTAAGTCCCATAATCTCCAAATAATAATCACCAAAGATCCACAAAAGGTTTGGGATAAGAATCAACATTTAATAAGAAACAACTTTACTTAAACTGGGGAGGTCGATCGATCGAAGGTAGGGGTCGATCGATCGATCCCTCAGGTCCAGGCCTGCATTTTCTGCATTTTCTGCAACTACGGGTTTAAAAACTTTTACACATTCAAACCTTCATATTATCCTCCAAAATGAGTTATGATTATTTCTACATGATATCCCAACATATATGAACGATTTCCAATACTCTAACCATCCTAGAATCATCAAAGGATTGGATTAACAAGCATGATTATCTCCTTATTTCCAGAAAATTATTATCATAACATCTTCAAGAACATAAAAATGGTTTCCATCATTTCTTCAACAGATTCATGACTAATTCGTGGTTTATTATCATCCTAACACATGAGTTATCCTATATCATTTCAGTTTTCCAGAAATCCATTTATTACTCCATTATTTCTTCCAAACAATAATAATCTTCTCTTTTCATATTATTCTAACATGGACAATATACAAACTGAATTTGACATTATTAAACACTTTCCTTTCTTGTAGGTCTGATCCTTTGATGTAGTTTATCTCAGCTGGTTGTCCCTTCTCCGGTCAAACTCCGGTGGTGGTTGGTGGTGGTGAACCTTGGTTCTTGTTCTTCACCTTCTCAAGTGACTTTTCCCTTCCCAAGCACTCTTATTTTCTCTCTAGGAAGATGGCTGCTCTTATTTGTGAAGAGGAGATGAATAACTCCCACTCACTTAATCTACAAACACTTATAATAGTTCCAAATCCGAAATCACTATTCACCCCCCCTAGAAAAGTGACCAAAATGCCCTTTCGGGTTGTCTATTCATTCCCAAATGACCCGAGACTCAAAATTAACATCCAAATAGACTTTTCTGACTATTTCGAACCTTCCGGACGCAACTACGCAGTCGAAATGACTATAAGGTCGATAGAAAATAAATTTCCTTTTTAATTTAATATACTAGTCCCGACACGTCCCATACCGCGTCTGACTAAAAATATAAATTACCGAATTTATATCATACGGTCATCTCAATGACATCACATTCATATATTACCTAAATATCTTTAAGTAATATTCAGAACCATCCATATTCATATCCATAGTCCGAATAAAACCCAAATGAATTAATTAATAAAAATCCAATTAATCCATTAATTTAAAATATAACCCATTTTAAAAGTCATTTAAAATTACGAGGTATTACACAGGTGTGTCCTCGCTAATTGCCACACTTAGGCTTAAGGGAGTGTGACGACACGACATAAAAGGTAAAATAAGGCAGAATGGTATCTCATAGGCATACTGGACTGGAGGGACACTTACTCGATAATACAAACTTACCAATCTAGTCGGCCGAGAGAGGCCCAAGATTATTAAGCAAAGAACAAATGATGCAAAAAATATGGAACACTTGTTTAGTCGACGAATTCGCCCAAAACAATAATTTTATATTATTTTCACAACAGAAATGTACAACTCGTGTATAATCGATGAGATCGCCGAAAGCATCGATACTACATTATTTCATTACATATGTGAACAGAATTACAACTAGTAATATCTTACTAAGGCCGAGGCCTCTGAATGAGATAATCAGCTACCTATGATCTTCGACTGTCATCCGGGTGAGGAGCTAATTCTTCATCGACCTCGTTCGCATCTGACTCCAATAGCTATCGAGGAATCGCATCGATGGAGATCCACTGATCATCCCTCCTGAAGGGGTTAGGCCTTAAAGGGAAGGAGAAATCTCATGACGATACCAGAGCATTGAGTTCCTTGGAACTTGTAGCTCCCTTAGGGCACTCAACCATCCCGGAATAAAGGCGAGCTCTTCAAATTCTGTCAGCCTCGTCGGAGAATCCACCCAACCTTGGTCGTAACCATCAGCCCAAACTCATCGGGGTCCTCTCTTAAACAGATGTGTAATACCCCGTAATTTTATTGATTTTTATTTAAGAGATTAATTAAATTAAATGAGAATTAATTGGAAATTAATCCGGGTATAAATACTAACTAGATGTGAGTTGGTATTTGATTATGATGTTAAAATTTATTATTTTCGAGTATGTATGGTAATACACGAGTATTGATGATATCTAAATTGTCACGAGCTAGATATACGATAATTTGGGAAATTTAGTTGGGACGCACGTGTCAGTCGCGTTATGAATGTAATTATTTAAATTAAAAAGTGAATTTTATTTTTATCAACCGAAAGGTCATTTTGAGTGCGCCAAAGTGTCCGAAAGGGTCGAAATAGTCAGAAAACACTAGCCGGGAGTTTAGTTTGGGTCCCGGGGCATTTTTAGGCCACACCGACAACCCAAAAAGGGTAGTTTGGTAATTTTAAAAATAGGGGAATTAAAACCCACGAATTTTAGAAGTTATTTTTATATTAGAAAATAACCCACTAAGCCATTATCAACATTTGGGAAGTTAGAGGGCTACGGGAGTTATAGGGAAAGTCTTGAGAAGTTCCAAAAGGAAGCCCTAGCCACCATCACCATCTTGGGAAGAAATATGTAGAGAGAGGGAGAAGAATCAACCTCAATCCTTCAACATCAAATTAGAACATCTAAGGCAAGTGGTTTAATTACATTAATTTCAAGCGAATGTTTCTTCCATGCTTAGAATTGAATAATTGTCTTATATTGGAAGTTTGATGAAAACCCATGAAATTAGAGGTAGGATTCATAATATGATATACGGATTGCATGTAGAATGTTATTGGATGAATTTCATATACAAAATATATCTTTTGATGATGTGAAAATGGATTGATAAGAAGAAATTGTAGTCATTAAATCCTGGGTTCATGATTATAGGGTTTGGAACAAGGTTTGGGAATTTTGATGATTATATGTTAATTTAGGAAGCATTGACTCCATATATATGTTAAAGAGTGACCTAGGAGGACTTAGAGTAGTTCAATAACGTTAAAATACTATTGGGATGATCTTAGGATGAGTTTAGAGAAGAGAAAAATTGAGAAAACGAAGTAGAAAATTTATGGGCTGAAACTGCCATCTCGTTAGAAGACCTGCCCAGGTCGTTCGAACGACCTCGTTCGAACGAGCTTCTAACGAAATGATAGTATGCCTTCTAACGAGTTGGTAGTTCGTTCGAAGCCTTTCGTTCGACCGACCTCGTTCGAACGAGACTTCTAACGAGTTGACAAAATGGCTTTTTGGCCTGATTTCATTTCAAACGTTCCGTAGACTTATTTAATTGGAGTATTAACCCTCCTTTATTAATTAGTGAGTATAATTGTGAGAATTGGGGTACGTTGAGGAGTAGAACTTAGAACCTCATAATAAAATTGGATGTCATTTGTGGAGTAGGAAACGAGTACCTAATTACGACGTGAGAAGGGTTGACAACGTGAATATACAAATCAGGGACTTATAATTGTATAACGTTAAATGACGGTATAAGAACGAGAAGTATACCTATATTAATAATACGAGATATCTAAGATGAGCGAATGATTAGTATATGTAGTTTTATGTGTATAACATACCTACCATACTTTCTATCATTGGAGGTTTGCGTTCGATTAGGGCCATCTAATCTTTGTGTACCTACGGGGGGATTTATATTGGTACCTCGAGGACATAGGTCAGAGAAGGACTTATTGAGAAGTTAATAAGTCTGCTGATCATGGGAGCGTAGGTATGTGCGTGACCCATGTGATGTGAACTATGTTCGCCTCCATTGTTTGTGATTGTTGTTTATTGAAAACGAATCCTGAGAGGTTCGGAATACGTGGCCCTTATATAGGTGATGTACCAGGATTGGATAGCAGAGTATGTGTTCACCGTAGCTTAGTCTCGGGGTACTAGTAATGTATATTTATGATGAGAATAATATACTGTAAATTGAAATGAACTGTCGTGACTAAATGCGAGTATAATTATAGCAACGTTATGTAAAGATAAAATGGATGATCTATAGTATATTAGTATTGCTAATAATTGGGAAACCGAGGATTAATGTAAAGCTCTCTATTTAATTGATGATGTTGGAATTAAAGCGTGAATCGTATAGAAAGGTTAGAACTTATTTAGGACTAGTTAGATATGAGAATCACTAGAATGGGTACGGGTACATTAGGAGTGCACAAATAGTCGAGAGGTGAGTATTTCATGTGAGAGCACGTCCTAACATGCACCTTGCATTCATTGTTTTATTGTCATTAAAACATTTGCTATATTTTAAACTATTTTCCACAATCGGGCTCTGACCCGTTTGCTTTTAAATATATTTTCTTGTAAAAACCTTTTAGGTGCCCAGCTACAAGGACACCAAGCGTAGGAGTTCCATTCAGGTGACGCACTGTAGCTGCCGTGGAAGTTACAGGACTTTGACAGTAGACGCCTCCACTTTCGATCTTGACTCCTTATTATCATCTTTCCTCATCTGTTGGGCATGTTGCCCTATTTCCTTTTAGAGATACTTTATTTATCCATTTATTTCAGATTTTGGGTTGTAATTAATTTAGTGATGCAGATTTAGCATTTGTTTTTTTTAGTATTTGGATTGTAGTGAGGAGTATTCCTCCAGTCCCATTATTATTGCATGGTTATACTTGTCGTTTCATTGTGGTGGATTATGTTAGCATTTCTTATCTACTTGCTTGTTAATCGGATTTAATTAAAATTGACAACTCGCTTTTTAAATACTAGGTGGTTAGTAATTATTAAAATGTTTTCGACAGTGGTGCTACGAACTGAACCAACTTAACATTTTGCATTAATTTAATAAAGGAGTAGCTACCCGGTATTTAATTAGTCGGGGTGTCACTGGTGGTATCAGAGCATCAGGTTCTAGTGTCCTTAGGATCTGTACGGCTTGTTATGTTTCCGCTGAGCTTTCTTTGATGTAGAGCCCTATATTTTAGGACTGTTGTATTCTTTTATGTATGTTTACGCTCTTCAGCTATTTTGAGATAATAACTGCAAACTTATAAGATTTTACTCTCATTTTAGATGCCTCCACGATGTGCACAGTGAGTTCCTAGGGATGCACAGCTCGAGCTACAGCCTGTACGAGTTCAGGGCACCGTGAATGCTGTAGAGTTTGCAGCCATTGTAGCCCAAGCGGTGAATACCGCCCTTGCAGTTGTACAGCAGGCACCACCTCAGGCGCCGGCAGTAGCGCCAGTTCAGTCTAATGTACTCCCATCTTCTTGGGAACGCGTCCGTGATGCTTTTCAGAAAGCACACCCTCCGGAGTTCGCAGGTTGCTCCGACGTTGTGGTGTCCAGTCAGTGGAGGAAGGACATTCAGAGGCACTTAAGGATGTACAAGTGCACGGATGTTCAGAAGCAGATACTGGCTACTTTTAAGCTAGTAGGAACAGCATTGCAGTGGTGGGAGTCCATTACCACCGCGGAGGAGAGGGACGCTCTCACTATTCAGGAGTTCTGGGTGCGGTTCGACCGCAAATATTTTTCGTCAGCTGTTCACACTGAGATGAGGAGGAAGTTGATGAACCTCAAGCAGGAGGGAAAGACCGTAGCCGAGTATGAGGCTGAATTCACCAATCTCTTGAACATTGTTTCGGATGAAATTCCAACCGAGGAGAAGAAAATTCAGAAGTTCACGGATGGATTGACTTGGAGGATCCGTCAGCACTTATTGGGGAATCTCTCGTTGGCCACTTATTCTGATGTGGTTAACGCTGCACTACTTCACTGCCAGGATCATCGCTTCCACATATCTGAGAGCAAGAGATCAGAAGAGTCCATCCATCAGGGCAGGACCGGGGGAAATGGTGCCAGCGGGGCATAATCTGCTCAGGGATAGCACAGGCAGGGTGATCAGGGTTCCCAACAGGGGGATCATAAGAGATTCAAATCTGGGGATTTTAGGAATAGCCAGGGAGGTTTCAAACATGGCCATGAGGGCCAGAATGGCCATCAGGGCCAGTAGGGTCAGAATGGTCAGCAGCAGCAGTTTCAGCAGGGCCAGCATGGCCAGGGTAGGAATGGTAACGGCCAGCAGGGCCGTGGGCAGCAGGGACAGCGAGGGGGAAACTTCCTGGGGAAGTGCTTCGTTTGTGGCAAGGCTGGCCACAAACGCCAGGATTGTACAGTAGCAGCAGTAGCAGGGTGCTCGACACGAGCCACAGAGACCTATGTTTCCTGCCGCCCTCCCAGCACCACCACAGATGGCAACACTACCACCCATTCTAGCGGTCCCAGTCCAGCAGGGACAGCTTCAGTATGGGAGAGTGTATCAGCTCCATCATGCCGCAGTCCCACAGGATCCACCTGCTATTGAGGGTATGTTCTCTATTCAGGGGACTTTGGGGCGTATTTTATTTGATACGAGGGCCACACATTGCTTCATTTCCACGAGATTTATAAGCACTATTGGGTTGTTAGACACTATAGAGAGAACGATTACTTGTGTAGATTCACCGTTGAGTAGGGGTTCTGTGATTTCCCTTATTTGTAGAGGTTTGGGTATAGAGATCGGGAGGTTTACTTGACCCGCTAATATATTAGTGTTAGAGATGACTGAGTATGATGCGATTATTGGTATGGATTGGCTAGTTGCGTATCGAGCCATGATTGATTATTTTAGTAGGAGTATTATCTTTGCCATTCCCGAGCAGGATATATTTTTAGTGGCGATGCCTCGCCCTGAGGGAGGATCGTCCACTCATTTGTACTAAATAGAGGAAGAGACCTCTAAGGAAGTGGTGATACCACTTGATTCGATTCCAGTCGTGAGGGAGTTTGCTGATGTATTCCAGGATATACCTGGATTACCTCCTAGTATAGAGATTGATTTTGTTATAGATTTGACGCCGGGCACTTGGCCTATTGCCCGCGCACCTTACCGTATGGCTCCAGTAGAGATGAGAGAGCTACGGGATCAGATAGAGAAGTTATTGGGTCAGGGGTTTATTCGAAGGAGTACTTCGTCGTGGGGTGCCCCTGTGTTGTTCGTAAAGAAGAGGAATGGATCGTTGAGTTTGTGTGTAGATTACTGAGAGTTTAATAAAGTCATGATACGGAATAAGTATCCGTTGCCCCGAATCGATGACTTATTTGACCAGTTGAGAGGAGCCTGATTCTTCTCAAAGATTGATTTGTGATCGGGATACCATCAGTTGCGTATCAGGGAACAGGACGTCTCGAAGACTACTTTCTTGACGCGATATGGTTCCTATGAATTTCGGGTTATGCCTTTTGGCTTAACCAACTCTCCAGCCGTGTTTATGGACTTAATGAATAGGGTGTTCAGAGAGTTCCTAGACCAGTTCGTCATTATCTTTATTGATTACATTCTGGTTTACTCCCAGATAGAAGAGGAGCACGCCGAGCATTTGAGACAGGTTTTGCAGACGTTGCGCCAGAACGAACTTTATGCAAAGTATGAGAAGTGTGGGTTCTGGTTGAAGGAGGATCAGTTTTTGGGGCATATCATTTCAGACCAGGGGATATCTGTTGATCCGGGGAAGGTATCCGTGATGAGGGAGTGGGGACAGCTCACGACACCGACTGAGATCCATAGTTTCTTGGGCCTAGCAGGATACTACAGGAGGTTTATTCGGGGTTTCTCAAATATAGCGGGTCCTTTGACACATCTGACTCGTAAGGGTGTGCCATTCATCTGGAACGATGCCTGTCAGTTGGCATTTGATGAGTTGAAGGACAAGTTAACCTCAGCACATGTATTAGCATTGCCCAGATCGAAAGTTGAGTATCTAGTTTACACTGATGTGTCCTTACAAGGACTTGGAGGTGTGCTACAACAGGAGAGTCAGGCTATAGCTTATGCTTCCCGTAAGCTTAAGCCTCACGAGAGTAATTACCCCACCCACGACTTGGAGTTAGCGGCAGTCGTATTCGCTTTTTGAATTTGGAGACACTATCTTCTGGGGGAGAAATTTCGATTGTTCACGGACCACAAATATTTACAATACCTCTTCACGCAGAAGGAACTGAATATGCGTCAACGACGGTGGCTTGAGTTTGTAAAGGATTATCAGTTCGATATCTAATATCACCCGGGAAAGGTAAACGTAGTAACAAACACGTTGAGTCGTAGGCCAGTAGATGAGGTGGCCGGGGTGTGGAAGGAGTTAGGACACCAGGATGCAGTGGCCCGATCATTCATGTCTGTGATGACTATCACACCTCAGATTGTTACAAGAGTGGTAAAGGCCCAGGCAAATGACTCGTTCTGTCAGGAGGAGATAGTTCGATTATTAACAGAGGGAGCCGAGTCCTATACCGTTGGCTCAGATGGGGGATTACGCTTCAATGGGAGACTGGTCGTTCCGAAAGGGGAGGACTTGCGACACGAGGTAATGACGGAGTCGCACGGCTCATGATTCGCGGTACACCCTGGTGGGGATAAGATGTACCAAGACATGAGATGATAGTATTGGTGGAGCGGAATGAAGAGAGATATCGCCGTGTTTGTTTCCAAATGTGCCACTTGTCAGCTAGTAAAGGTGGACCATCAGAAACTGGCAGGACTTCTACAGCCATTAGAGGTTCCGACATGGATATGGGAGAGCATAGCCATGGACTTTATCATGGGATTACCTACGTCACAGAGGGTCATGACTCCATATGGGTAATTGTGGATAGGTTGACCAAAGTCGCTCATTTTCTACCCGTGAGGACAGATTACACTACGGGACAGTATGCCCAGATTTTCAATGCGAAAATAGTGAGACTTCACGGTGTGCCTCTAAATATCGTGTCTGGTCGAGATAAGATATTTGTTTCACGGTTTTGGGAGAGTTTCCAGGAGGCCATAGGTACGGAGTTGCAGTTGAGTACGGCATATCACCCGCAGACTGATGGGCAAACCGAGCGTACAAATCAGATGTTGGAAGATATGTTACGTATGTGCATCCTAGACTTTGGAGGTGGATGGGAGCAGTACCTTCCACTGGTGGAGTTTGCTTATAATAACTCCTACCAGTTCACCATTGGCATGGCTCCATTTGAGTCGTTGTACGGTAGACCTTGTCGTTCCCCAACATTTGGTTAAAGGTGGGGGATAACAAACTCCTTGGACCGGAAGTGATTCAGGACACTTCGATAGGATTGAGTTGATACGGAGTCGCATTCGGGTAGCTCAGGATCGGCAGAAGAGTTATGCTGATGCCAAGAGGCTCTTCAGAGAATTCAAAGTGGGGGACCAGGTGTTACTTAGAGTATCTCCTATGAAGGGGATTATGCGTTTTGGGAAGAAGGGGAAACTGGCACCAAGGTATGTGGGGCCATTTCCTATCATCGAGAGGATTGGGCCAGTTGCGTATAGATTGGGATTACCGGAGCACTTGCATAGGATCCATGATGTGTTCCATATTTCCTCGCTAAGGAAATATCTTAGGGATGATTTGGCCCATACTCACATTGCTTTGGAGGACATCGATCTCTAGCCCCGATAGTTCCTACGAGGAGGGGCCGATTGCTATTTTGGACCGAAGCGAGCGAAAACTGAGGTCGAAGATAGTACCGTTAGTACGTGTTCAGTGGCGGCATCATAATGCCGAGGAGTCCACATGGGAGCGCGATGATGAGATGCGCGAACGTTATCCAGAGTTGTTTTTACCAAGTACTTTTTAGTTCCGAATTTCGGGACGAAATTCTGTTATTAGGGGGGAAGTATGTAATACCCCGTAATTTTATTGATTTTTATTTAATGGATTAATTAAATTAAATGAGAATTAATTGGAAATTAATCCGGGTATAAATACTAACGAGATGTGAGTTGGTATTTGATTATGATTTTAAAATTTATTATTTCCGAGTATGTATGGTAATACATGAGTATCGATGATATCTAAATTGTCACGAGGTAGATATATGACAATTTGGGAAATTTAGTTGGGACGCGCGTGTCAGTCGCGTTATGAATGTAATTATTTAAATTAAAAAGTGAATTTTATTTTTATCAACTGAAAGGTCATTTTGAGTGCGCCAACGTGTTCGAAAGGGTCGAAATAGTCAGAAAACACTAGCCAGGGGTTTAGTTCGGGTCCCGGGGCATTTTTAGGCCACACCGGCAACCCAAAAAGGGTAGTTTGGTAATTTTAAAAATAGGAGAATTAAAACCCACGAATTTTAGAAGTTATTTTTATATTAGAAAAGAACCCACTAAGCCATTATCAACATTTGAGAAGTTAGAGGGCTACGGGAGTTATAGGGAAAGTCATGAGAAGTTGGAAAAGGAAGCCCTAGCCACCATCACCATCTTGGGAAGAAATTTGTAGAGAGAGGGAGAAGAATCAACCTCAATCCTTCAACATCAAGTCAGAATATCTAAGGCAAGTGGTTTAATTACATTAATTTCAAGCGAATGTTTCTTCCATGCTTAGAATTGAATAATTATCTTATATTGGAAGTTTGATGAAAACCCATGAAATTGGAGGTAGGATTCATAATATGATATAAGGATTGCATGTAGAATGTTATTGGATGAATGTCATATACAAAATATATCTTTTGATGATGTGAAAATAAATTGATAAGAAGAAATTGTAGTCATTAAATTCTGGGTTCATGATTATAGGGTTTGGAACAAGGTTTGGGGATTTTGATGATTATATGTTAATTTAGGAAGCATTGACTCCATATATATGTTAAAGAGTGACCTAGGAGGACTTAGAGTAGTTTGATAATGTTAAAATACTATTGGGATGATCTTAGGATGAGTTTAGAGAAGAGAAAAATTGAGAAAAACGAAGTAGAAAATTTCTGGGCTGAAACTGCCATCTCGTTAGAAGACCTGCCCAGGTCATTCGAACGAGCTTCTAACGAGATGACAGTATGCCTTCTAACGAGTTAATAGTTCGTTCGAACAAGACTTCTAACGAGTTGACAGAATGGCTTTTTGGCCTGATTTCATTTCAAACGTTCCGTAGACTTATTTAATTGGAGTATAAACCCTCGTTTATTGATTAGTGAGTATAATTGTGAGAATTGGGGTACGTTGAGGAGTAGAACTTAGAACCTCATAAAAAAATTGGATGTCATTTGTGGAGTAGGAAACGAGTACCTAATTACGACGTGAGAAGGGTTGATAACGTGAATATACAAATCGGGGACTTATAATTGTATAACGTTAAATGACGGTATAAGAACGAGAAGTATACCTATATTAATAATACGAGATATCTAAGATGAGAGAATGCTTAGTATATGTGGTTTTATGTGTATAACATACCTACCATACTTGCTATCATGGGAGGTTTGCGTTCGATTAGGGCCATCTAATCTTTGTGTGCCTACGGGGGGATTTAGATTGGTACCTCGAGGATATAGGTCAAAGAAGGACTTATTGAGAAGTTAATAAGTCTGCTGATCATGGGAGAGTAGGTATGTGCGTGACCCATGTGATGTGAACTATGTTCGCCTCCATTGCTTGTGATTGTTGTTTATTGAAAATGATTCCTGAGAGGTTCGGAATACGTGGCCCTTATGTACGTGATGTACCGGAATTGGATAGCAGAGTATGTGTGCACCGCAGCTTAGTCTGGGGGTGCTAGTAATGTCTATTTATGATGAGAATAATATACTGTAAATTGAAATGAACTGCCCTGACTAAATGCGAGTATAATTATAGCAACTTTATGTAAAGATAAAATGGATGATCTCTAGTATATTAGTATTGCTAATAATTGGGAAACCGAGGATTAATGTAAATCTCTCTATTTAATTGATGATGTTGGAATTAAAGCGTGAATCCTATAGAAAGGTTAGGACTTATTTAGGACTAGTTAGATATGAGAATCACTAGAATGGGTACGGGTACGTTAGGAGTGCACAAATAGTCGAGAGGTGAGTATTTCATGTGAGAGCACGTCCTAACATGTACCTTGCATTCATTGTTTTATTGTCATTAAAACACTTGCTATATTTTAAACTGTTTTCCACAATCGGGCTCTGACCCGTCTGCTTTCAAATATATTTTCTTGTAAAAACCTTTTAGGTACCCAGCCACAAGGACACCAAGCGTAGGAGTTCCATTTTAGGTGACGGACTGTAGCTACCGTGGAAGTTACAGGACTTTGATAGTAGACGCCTCCACTTTCGATCTTGACTCCTTATTATCATCTTTCCTCATCTGTTGGGCATGTCGCCCTATTTTCTTTTAGAGATACTTTATTTATCCATTTATTTCAGATTTTGGGTTGTAATTAATTTAGTGATGCAGATTTAGCATTTGTTTATTTCAGTATTTGGATTGTAGTGAGGAGTATTCCTCCAGTCCCATTATTATTGCATGGTTATACTTGTCGTTTCATTGTGGTGGATTATGTTAGCATTTCTTATCTACTTGCTTATTAATCGAATTTAATTAAAATTGACAACTCACTTTTTAAATACTAGGTGGTTAGTAATTATTAAAACTTTTTCGACAGTGGTGCTACGAACTGAACCAACTTGACATTTTGTATTAATTTAATAAAGGAGTAGCTGCCCGGTATTTAATTAGTGGGGTGTCACTGCCTAAGCCGTGTGACATCCCTTTGGAGCCCAGCAGCAATAACGTATGCTCGGCGGACATCTTCACGAAGCTCATCTATTTCCCTAGCTGGGTTCCTTGCATTCGTACCATCTCGCGGAACGGTCGATGGGATAGAACCTCGTATCACCAGAGGAACGTCGCTCGGTCCTGCGCCAGCTCGCGATGAGGAGGAACCCCTCAAAATGCTCGGCGCATGCTCCTTGAGGAGCAACACCTCTCTCCTCAAAGACTCATTTTCCTATTGTAGAATTTCCCCAACTTGGTTAATCTCAGTAGCATCAAGGAACCTTGCCCTCAGAGTATTCACCTCCTCTTGAACAGAAGCCCCAACTTCTTCCATCTCCTGGAGCCTGTCTTTCAGTTTAACAACGAGCTCAGTCTGCTCTATGAAACGCTTGTTTCTCAATCGCAGCAATTTGCAAATCCTCACAAAGGTACGGCGAACTTCAGGACTTACATCAGGACCAAGCATTCTTCCCAATTGAGAAGTGGCTGGTATATAGCCACCTACATCAACCAACTACAGGACATAAAAGAGCAGTAAAGGAAAAAATAAATCAGTACACTGGGGGAAGAAACCTTCTCATTTCATTAATATGCAAAAGGATTAGAGTACATCGAGGAACAGAAAGGAAGATTACAAACAAAAATACAAAAGGAACCCTAAGGGTAAATTAACTGGCGACCTCAGGCTGCCCAGAAGAAGCTGGCAGCTTCCCCTTGTCAGCAGTAGTAGGAGAACCTCCCTCAGCAGGGACAACCTCTGTCGCTTGAACAGGAAGGGCATCAGCAGGAACTAATTGGGATGCAGAATCAACACCTTCAATGGCTGGGGCAGGGGCTTCATCCACAATTGGCTTTAGGCCTGGATCGTGCTCATCGAACAGAGGAGAGGCAACGTCCACCCCGGCAGCCAAGAGGGCTTTGTTCCAACCTTTCTTGAAGTTCAGACGGCTGATGTAGCCTATCTGAACCTCAGCATCTTCATATGCAGCAGCCCACCCAGAATTATATGAATATTTCTTAACGGTGGCTTCCTGAGACTCCTTCTCCTTCAACTTCTCGTTCAGCACCTTGTTCTCCTCCACGACTGCCAGCTTGCTCGAGCAGACCAAATCATAGGCCTGTCACAGCTCGCTCAGTTCTTTATCAAGTGCCTCCCTTTCTCGATTGGCTTTGATAAGGGCCAGGTCAGAGGACGTCCGGGCAGCATCAGTACCCTTCAAGATAGCATCGAGCTCGGCACTCTTCACTCTCAAGGTAGCATTATGCTTATCCATCTTGCCATTCTTATTGATCAGCTCGTCGCGAGAGCGATAGAGCATAGCAAAATCAGTCAGAAACTGTAAGTAAGAGAAGATATTAGAAGAAAGAAACAAACAGAATTTGACGAACATTAGAAAAGAGAAATAGACTTACCAAGGCTAGCCTCTGACTCTCCTGCAGGGCTAACTGGTCAGTCCCCATCGCCTTTTGGCGATCAACAGAAAGGACTTCTCTCTCGAGCAGCGCAGGGGCCAATTGAGGAGAAGTGGCAACCGAGGCCCCCTCTAGCAACGCGGACACAGGCACTAAGGTTTGCCCAGCCTTTGTCCTCGCCTCCATTTTTCTCCTCTCTTCCTCCTTTTCCTTCTCCTTATCTATCCTCCTCCTCTCCTCGACCTTCTTCTTCTCCTCAATCTTCTTCTTCTCTTCTTCCCTCTTCCCTCTTCCTCTCTCTCTCTCTCTCACCTGCTCTTCTTCCTTTCTCTTCTTCTCCTGCTCCTGAGCAGCAGACCGAGAACCAGTAGCAACGGCCCCACTACTCGACTTCCGCTTCTTAGATCTTTGAGCAAGAAGCACATCATCATCATCATCACAGATCAAGTTTTTTCTTGGGGGAACCATTTCCTCACTAGAGCTGCTGGATGTACTTGAAGGTTCTTGGGCTTCCGAAACTGCTTCTGAGCTAGAAGAACTGTCACTGCTGGAGCTCCCCTTGTCGGAACCACCTTCAACACCTCCTCCAATATCACTCTCAGAACTGCTCTCTTCCTCGTCCAACTGAATGGGATCGGCAGCAGCTTTTTCAAAAGTATCAAACTCGGGAATGCTATCCACGGGCCTTGCAATAAAACTGAACCCAATGTTCTTATACTCAAGCGGGAAAACAGCAGACAGGGGATGTTCACCGTCAGCTAAGGGTTACCTGATATTCCAAGCTTTAACCAGCTCGGAGGTTCGAACCTCGCTAAGGGCAGGCTCCAAGTTATTTGTCCTCACTGAAAAGAAAACAGGAAAGTGTCAAGAAAATCAGACATTAACAAAGAAATCAGAAGGGCAGAGTAAAGACTACATATGTACTCTTCCCCATAAAAGGGGACAGTGAATCTATCAGACCTCGACCCCTTAGTATGAGGGGAGAACTGCCAATTCCTAGCAAGAAAGCCATCTTGTCAGTAGTCCTTGTGGGAATCAGGTAAATTTACTACCAATACCCTGTCAGGACTCCTGGCCTTGAGGTAAAGAAGACCAGAGCTAGTTCGAGAGAAGGAATAACAAAAGAAGACTTCGGCGAGCCCTAATTTAGTGCCATAAAGTTGATTTATTCTATGGACAACATTAATTATCTTCCATACATTGAGCGAACACTGTGCAGGGGCAATGTTGAAATAACCAAAGAAATGAAGAAACAAATTATTTGGAGGAAAAGTAAGCCCCCTTGAGAAAGTAACAGGACATGAATCCAATGAGCACCCTCTATCTCTCTAACATTCTGAGGGAGAGAGGCGCACTCAATCTCTACCCATTGTGGGATATTATAGAACTTCTTGAACTCAGACAATTACTTATTACTATTTTCGACATTTATAAACCCTGAAAATAGCAAATTCAGAGAAAACTCAGCAAAAGAAGCACAAAGAAAGAGTAAAGAGGACATGAAAAGATCACGAGAGAGAGTGAAAGCGAAGAAAATGAAGGCCCAGAGAAGAAGACACGACAGCTGAAACTCGCAGAAGGTGAATAAACGCAGAGAAATTTGAAATGACAATGGTGGAATGCTTCTCCAAATAGTTTTTAAATGTTCCCAATCATTGCGCACAAGACACGAAGTAACTGCCACCTAAATCAGTTCTCGACTTTGGGAAGAGTTACACGATTCACAAAAGTGTCATTATGGAAAATCATTTAAATTTTTTTAGCCCAACTTGTGGCCCAATAACTTTAGGGGCAATTGTGGGTACCCAAATTTAGCATTATGGCCCGGACGAGTAGCCTAATAAAAACGGTCCAAAATCCAAACCCCTTGCCTTAACTGAATAGGATTACGACTTAGTCTCCTCCCATGTTCTCGTATAAGAGATGTTCCAGGAGAAGATGGCAAACGTGGGGGAGTCCACCACCCCCACTCCCCGAAGACAGACATGTATATAATAAACCCTAAGTCTGGGACAAAAGACACGCACTGTGTTCTCTGTAAACGCTCCCCAGAGTATATAGAAATAATACTGACTGCACCACCGTGGACATAGGCATTCTTGCTGAACCATGTACATACTGTGTTATGTGATTGGCATTTTTTTCTTCTTTATTTTCCTTGGTGATCATGCTTCTCTCATTTATTTGTGTTGAATATAATTGTCACCACAATAGCAATTTCTATACTCTTATTAACATTATATGTGACATTAGACTTTAAAAGTGGTTGATGAAAATAATTTTTTTAATAGTTAGTTTACAAATATAATTTATAAGCGCCCGCGCATCGCGCGGGTTACATTCTAGTATATTTAAAAGTACTATCGTCATAATATTAACTTTCGTTAGAATTACCTTTAACTGATATACTATATAAAACTTTGGAATACAAAACAATTGCGGTGGACTCCTGATGATGAATATCCTGAAAAAGAAATAAATTTGACCGACAAAGGTTAATGCCCTTGAAAAAGAATAACACAATCAACACCTAAAATAAATATAGCTTCTAAAGGAAAATAGAAATTAAATTAGACTGGCATGAAGTCTTATTTATTAAGTTGATAACAAGGTTGGCTTCTAAGATAATGGACTGTATATTATTTCCATCGCTATATGTTATGTTATATTGCTTTATGTAATATAATTATAACAACAATTTAATATATAAATAAAATAACATAGATATAATTAGGGGAACATTTTGGGAGGGAAAAGAGATTATATCAAATAGAAACCAATCAATCTAAGGGTCCGTTTGATAGCCTCTCAATTCCAGGGCAAATTCAGAAAAGTTGGAAAATTCTGATCTTTTCCAGCTTTTAGGCTGTTTGATAGCCTTCATTTGCCTTGGAATTTATTTTCTATGTACAACACCCCTTAAGCACAATTTTCCACCCTAGGGTGGAATTCAATTCTTTGGGGGGGCCAGGTTTTTGTTTGCCACCTTTGGGTGGCAAATCACTCAAAACCAATTTTTTTTGTAAACTCTATATATTTCATAAATATATAAATATATATTGTTAATAAATATGTAAATATATATATATTTTGTATATTTTGTATATATATATATATATATATATATATATATATTCGTATATTTTATATATTTTAGCACATGTATGTATATTGCGTATATTTCGTATATTTCATATATTTATGTATTTCGTACATTTATATAATTTATATAATTCATTTATTTTAATATATATTTATATTTCGTATATATATTATTTATATTTCGTATATATTTTGTATATTTATATTTCGTATATATATATATATATATATATATATATATATATATATATATATATATATATATATATATATATATATATATATATATACTGAATATATATTATTTACAGAATATACACATATATTACATATATACTGAATTATATAATATATGGATATATTCTGTAAATAATATATATTTAGTATATTCAATATATAATATTATTTACAGAATATACACATATATATTATATATACTGAATATATATAATATATGGATATATTCTGCAAATAATATATATTTAGTATATTCAATATATAATATAATATGTATTCATATATTCCATAAATAATTATAAAATATAATATAATATAATATATAATTATTATATTATATTATTTATGTGGAATATATATATATATATTCCGAAAATAATAATATATATATCCGAATATATATATTAATAATATATTCCGAATATATATATTAATAATATATACTGAATAATAATATATATATATATATATATATATATATATATATATCCGAATATATATATTCCGCAAATAATATATACAAAATATATATATTCCGCTAATATATATATTCCGCAAATAATATATATATTAATAATATATACAAAAAATATGAATATATATATATATATATATATATATATATATATTCGAATATATATATTCCGCAATAATATAATATATATATATACACGAATATATATATTCCTTAAATAATATAATATATATCTGAAATATATATTCCGCAAATAATATAATATATATATTTCGCAAATAATATAATATATTCATATATTTTGTATATTTAATTTTATATATATATATTCCATAAATAAATTTTTCACATTTATATCTATTTTTCAACTTTTGCGTTTGATAGAAAATGTGGAAAATTGATGATTTTTCAACTCGTATCAAACAGACACAAGTAGGAAAATATTCATTTGCCTTGGAATTGTTTGCCCTGGAATCAAATGTCCTGGAATCATTTGCATTTTTCGAGTTTTCTATCAAACGGACCCTAAAAGTCATGGTGTGTCCATAAAAAGAATTGTCAAAAATAAGCTTTACACTCGAACCAAGGCCAATTATTTATTCCATATGGTAATGTTAAAATGTTAAGGTGAATGTAACCCTGAAAAAAGATTCATGGTTTATTTGATTGACAAATAATGGTACTTAGTATGAATTAAAATTTTCAAAAAGCGTAAAATAAGTTTGTCTCACTGGCATCTACCTTAATTTCATTTCCAGATTAACTTTTAGCTCTTTCAAACAATAAGGATGCTCGAGATCTTTGATCTCCAATATCATTTGATAGGGATAAGAAATTACAAAGTTCTCAAAAATATGACATGTAGGTTAATTAATAGATGTAAAATATGTGGGTTCGTTGGGAGATGCTTGGTTTGAATTAGAATCGATTGAAAGAAGCACTGCAGAAGGTCTCGTACAGGAGGTGTAGCAATAGAGTTTAATTGAACAACTAAGTTGATTCCACTAGGATTGGAGTACATAAGGTGTCAATTTTGTGAATTAGATAAAGTAAGAGATTGGGAATGAGGCAAAGTGGTTTTTGGTGATAAAAAATATGTGGGTGAAGATTGTTCTAGAGATGGATATATTAGCAAGACTTGTATCTAAGTGGGACTGTGAGAAGAAATTGGTGGTTGGGTGAGATTTAATGTGAAGAAAAATTTGGTGAGTTGTGGATTATTATAATAGGTGAGGAAGAGAACCTATTGATGTTGGAAGTAGATGTGTGGATTCAGTAATCCAAGGAGAAAGGGCAGATGTACATAAATAAATAGTTAATTGAATCGAACATGATGTGGCATGTAAATTTGATCGGTTTTAAGGTCCATACATTGATATCTATTTTCAGTAGTTGCGTATCCAAGGAAGATGAAAGGTGCTAAACAAAAATATTTTTTTTTTATTATAAGATGCAAAAATGGAAAGTAAAGACGTCCAAAAACATCGAGGAAATGGCAATCAGGTGAAGCGTAAAAAATTCATTGATAGGAAGTGAAAATATGAGAAACATTGGAAATGCTTACAATTAAACAAAGACACAAATATACGACAAACAAAGAGTCTAAGTACCAAAATGGTGAGGCTCGAAGCCTTGAGAAAGAAGACAAACCGGTTTCCACAATATAACAATTACGAATTTAAAAAATGGTGGGCATGGGAAAGGGTATAACACGGAAATGAAGGAATAGATGCTCTTGAGATTGTCATATATATCGTGTGATGACCATGATTTTATTTCATTATAGTAAATATAATGAAATAAAAACCCCAAAAAATAAAAAACCCCAAAAAATAACTTTAAGAAAAATTCCCAAACCAATCATTCTACTATTTCACCCAACTCTAGAGGCAAACTAAGCCCATCTACCATGAAAAAATGTGTTAAAATCAAATTTCAGGCCATAAAACTTGAAAATTTTCAGCAAAACTCATTAGTCACTCCTCTCATAATATTATTCAAGGTTTAACATGCGTGATAAAAACTAACCAAGGAACATCCTCTAAAATAGGAACAAGTACTAGCACAAAAACAATGTGTGTGGCGCAACTAGTGCAGGCATCCTATAGGGCAGTGGCGGATCCAGGATTTTAGTCCAACCGGGGCTAAATCGGTTCAAAATTACATGTTCAAAAGTTTCGAGTGTTGAAGGGGGTTTGGGGGCGGTAGCCCCCGAGGCGATTTTTTTTGGGGTTATTTCTAATTTTAAATAAATTATAGTTGTACAATGCCCAAACAATTACTCTCAATCATTATTAACAATTTGAAACTACACAAACATACATACAAATTACACAAATTTGAGACTACATATTTAAAAAATTTCTCCATATGGGAAATTACATAAATTTCTATATACACAACACAAATTTCAGCTTCGGATACGGCTTTTGTGTTGTCTCCTCTTTTTCATTCAAAAAATTTCTCCATAACTTCCTATTTAAAAAAATACCACATATTTTAGACTACATTTATCACCACATATTTAAAAAAATAATAAGGGCATATATTTTTGGGACACAAATTACAGAAATTTGACATTTTTCCCCAAATTACAGAAATTATAGAGATTTTTTGAAGAAATTACAGAAATTTAACATTTTTTTGAGAAATTGTATGAAAAATATATACCCTTATTTCTGTAAAATTTCTCAAAAAATCATAAATTCAACCAATCAAACATTTAATCAAAACCCTATATTTTACACAATCAAAATCTTACACAAGAATCATACATTCAATCAAAATCATACATTCAATCAAAATTATACATACAATAAAATTTTTTACACAAAAATCAGATTTAATGGATAAAAAATACCTGTCAAAAAAAGGCTTGGGCTGGGCAACGGTGGGGCGGGGTGGGGCGGGGTGGGGCGGCTGCTACCCTGCTTGCTGGTGGTGACTCGGTTGCTGGCAGCTGCTGTTTTTGGAAGGAGTAGAATTTAGAAATGAGTAGGTTGGAAGCCTTGGAAGGAGTAGTAGAAATGAAGAATGAAATGAGTAGGTTGAAAGGAGTAGAAATTAGGGCCGGCTATCTTTGATTTACCAAGTTTTGTTTTTTAACTAATTACAAACTTATACCCTAAAGTTTGAAAATAATTAAATATACCTTAAAGTAAGAAATCTTACCAAAAAACCTTAAAAAAATTTTTTTTTTTTTTTTTTTTTTGAAAAGCTGAACCGGGGCCATAGCCCCCCTTGGTCCAAAGCTGCATCCGCCCCTGCTATAGGGATTAGGGGAATAAATTTATTAACAATCAGTTTAGAGCAACTTATTTATTTTCTTTTAGGAATTTCATCCATATTATTTTTATATGGATCAAATACCAAAAAGTCCCTCAAACATTTTTTAATACACACTTAGTCCAAGCGTTTTATTTTGTATCAAAAAGTCCCTTATTCGCGGCATGATAAAGGCTATTTGGCATGATGAATGACTTTTTGGTGCAAAATAAAAAGATTTGGACTAAATGTGTATTAAAAAAAGTTCAAGGAACTATTTGGTATATGCTCCTTTTTTATATTAAAAAATTTAAACAATGTAATACCAGTGCACTAAAAATGAAACTAGTATTTACATCTCCAGATGTAAAGTGAGAAATTTATTAGTTCTAATAGGGTTATAGGATTACATGATGAGATGCACGGACTATGTTTTTAGGATCCATTCAAAACCCATATCTATAAGTTGTTATGGAAAATGTATAGCATTAGGTACAAAGACCTCATTTGGCTCAAAACATTCCTCGACTTCGAAAGTCTCGAAAGCAAAATCGTCGTCGGCCTCAAATAATAAATCCAATTCATGTTCCCACAAATGATTTTCTCTCTCTTGTCGATAATGGATCCTCCTTGAATGTCTGCCCATTAAGAACCTTCAAATGTTTAGGACTAAAGGAAGGTGACCTCGCTCTAACTTCTGCTGTTGTATGTGCCTACGATAATACTCTTCGAGAAGTGATGGGATCAAACTTCTTTTATTCCTTGGTGATCAGCTAGATGATTCTATATATACTAATATGTTAATGCCTTTTTTGCATAACCTCCTGAGATAAAAATATATATTGATGTAATTATGATTTTTTTTATTGGACACAGTTGGTGAAATCAGGAGAGACAAAGACAAAAGAAATATTGTGGCGGTTAGTTCAAGGGCCTCAATTCAAGACTAAAACATACATATCGTAAGTAGCATTTGTGCAAAGATCAGTAATATATATACATATCGTAAGTATTTAGTCCCATTTGTAAAGATTCACGTATGGCCACTCCTATAATTTTATTTTTTTAGTTGTTGGTCATATTATAACAAATATAGGACAAGGGTCATTCTCTGTAAAAAGAAAGAGGGGAGATTATAGAGAAATTATGGGCAATTTTGGGTAGTTATGGAACTTCTTACAATTTAAAAAAACATAAGAGTGGAGCCTAATAAATATTTAGATATGGGACCAACACCATATATATATATATATATATATATATATATATATGTGTGTGTGTGTGTGTGTGTGTGTGTGTGTGTGTGTGTGTGTGTGTGAACTTTCAGAGTACCCTCAGTGGAATGCTATAACTTCATTGTAGTAAATATAAATGGACTAAATATTTTGAATCTTAAGATATAATACAATGATCACCAAATGAAATTTTATTGTAATAAATCTTATTGACATGCATATGTTCAATCCGGTCTAATAAACCACAAGTTGCATTAAAATCATGATTACCTATAGTTATCCCTCATTCTATGATCACTAGAACAAAAATATAAATCAAGTATTTTTGTTAATCGTGTTACAACTATATTACATCTAAAACAGAATGGTTGATTATGTCGGTGTGTGTGTGTAATTGTATATAAAAATTATGAAAGCATGTGAAAGCAAATGAGAATCACAAATCCCATTTTGTAAAGCTACCAAGTTGGATCTCCTAACCCAAACTAATGAAGAGTGGCAATCTTGGGATTTGGGGATCTTACCTACCTCGGTTACCTTACTCTTGGATTTCCTAGAAATTCTTTGAAGATCAAAACAAAACTTCCTAAGATGACCTTTTCGACCACAATGTGAGCACGTAAAAACACGCCGAAAAGTAGTACCTAAGGATTGACCTCTAGAAGTGTTCCTAGGTGATTCTCTCAAAACATTCGATTTTGGATTTATTAGTTGAATCGTTACAAGAATCGAAGCCTCAACCACAAGTGTCATTTTTTTACTAGGACGGTTCCTAATATTTTATCTAATTTAGCGGACCTACACTCCAAATCAAATTTTGAATTTACTAGAGTCTATTAATTTTTTCTTCTAACTCTAAAATCTTAGACTCTAACAAATCATTTCTCTCTTCTTTTTCATTGACCCCATTAACCCCTTAAGGATATCTCTCTCGCCTTCTATATATTCAAGCTTCTCACGAAGAGCTCTCTCATGTGTCCAAAGGTCATCAACCAACGCACTCTCATCAATGACCTTGGCAAACTCGCTTAAACTAGCTTCTAACTTCAAATTTGCTCTTTTTAATTTGATAGATTCATCATATAATTCTCTAAAAGCAATTTGAAGTTCACGCTCATTAACCTCCTCATCACTTTCACTCTCTCTCTCTTCTCCACTCTTACTACTATCATCTTTTTTAGCTTCACAAACAAAGTCCTTGGAAGCGTCATGTTTTAAGGTGTCATCGTCGGACAATATCTCACACTCACTAACATGACTAGCCATGAACGCGATAAAGTTGCACTCAATGGGGGAAACGGGTCCCTCTTCCTTATCACTATCACTAAGGGTGGCATTATATTAAATAGGTTTCTTACCCTCTCTCCTTAGTTTAGTGGGGTATTCAAAAGCCCTATGGTCATACCCTTCACAACCAAAGAACCTATTTAACTCGTCCCTATTAAGATTTTTATTATAAGCTTTAGGGATCTTTTCGGCTTTGTCATGCTTAGAATTTTTAAATTTCTTAAAATCCTTTTTAAACTTATCTTTATTAAATTTAAGAAATTTTTGAAATTTCCTAGCAAACATAGACATGTCGTCCGATTCACTATCACTCTCATCAACCACAACTTGTTTTTCCTCCTTTTGGGCTTTCAAAGCAATGCCCTTATATATTTTCTTTCCATTTTTGAAGGAAAACTTATCTATCTCATAGGTTTGTAAATCCCTTACTAATTCCTCAAGTTTGGTAGAGGGCAACGTGGGTAAAGAATTTAAAACGTTCACTTTAGGGATAAATCTCTTGAGTAGGGACCTTAAAATTTTTCTTTACTACTCGGTCGTTGGGTATTTTCTCTACCAAATTAAATGATGAATTAACTATATCGGAAAGTCTAGCATAAAATTCATCAAAGGTTTCATTCTCAAGCACTTTGATGGTTTCAAATTGAATGGTGAGGTTTTGGAGTTTCAAAGCCTTAACGACACTCGTTCTCTCGTGAGTGAGTTGTAAAATATTCCAAGCTTCTTTAGCGATTTTAAAAGTCATGATACGACGGAATTCATCCGTTGTGACCGCACTAAACAAAGCATTTAATCCTCGGGAGTTAAAATTAGAAAGTTTAAATTCATTCTCACTCCATCTATCTACGGGTTTGGGGACACGCTCATTTTCTATCAAACATGTGGGTGGGGACCACCCATTAACAACGGACAACCAAACCCTTACGTCCATGGACTTTAGTGCCGATTTCATACGTGTTTTTCAATACGTGTAATTGGAACGATCGAAAACATAAAATTTTGAAAAAAAGGGGAAATTTTATTTTTAACAACAAAATTCTAAAAAGGACCTTAACGCAATAAATTAGCGCTTCCACTCTGATACCAATTTGAAAAACGTTAGTTTATAACACTTAAAGCTCTTATACCATTTGTTGGAATAAATGACCCCAAATTTTAAATTATCTTTTAAAATATTAAGATGAATTTCCTAAAATTGTCGAATAGGATGGTTCAACACAATACACACAACCTTCAAATTTTAATTTCTTTCAAATTAATATAAAGCTAAACTCAAAGTGAGATAAAGTTAATCCAACACAAAAGTTTACTTAAACAAATTAACTCAATTCAAGTCCTAAAATTTACCTAACATGATTAATTCATTTTTTATATAGGCCAAATAAAATTTGATCAAATTAAATTATTTAGACTTGAATTAAATTAAGTTAAACATTACCCAAACTAATTTTAGCACCAAATTAAACTTTGGTATGATAAAACTCAATTTTATCTTGAATTACCTAAGCATGCATTCTAAGGTGATTTTGCAAGATACAGAGAAATAAATCACACTACGTCGCGATGTACGAGGAAAACCCAAAACGGGGAAAACCTCGGATGACCCCTAGTCTTAAGTCCACAAATTAAGTAATTTTACAAATATAAGACAGATGACTGACACAACTCCGCTCGACTCCTTCAAGCCCCTGACGCGTCTTCTTGTATCAACCTATGCTTAGCCGACAATCCCGAACTCCACCGGAACCTTGAACTCCTCCAATGAAGCTTTTGGACTCCGTCAACCCGCACTCGAAGCTTTTCTCCAAGTGGGAAGGCCGCATCAACAAACTTATCTTCTTCTTTGTGGGAAGCAAACCCAAACAACTCTTTGATAGGTATAGTAGAACCCAGTGCCAAACAACTCCAAGCAATATATATATATATATATATATATATATATATATATATAAAGAGAGAGAGAGAGAGAGAGAGATGAAGAACTTGGAATCTTAAACTAAAACAAATGGGTGTATGCTTGTGTTTTGGAAGAATTTAGGCCATCTAAATTAGACACACAAAAGGGACTTTTCAAAACATTAATTTTCTCTTTCAAAAGCTCTCAAAATTAGGTGAAAATTCTTGGGGAAAATGTTGTCCCGAAGTAGTTAAATTATGTTCAAAAGTATTTGGGAAAAAGTAGTGGAAAATGGGAGAAACTGCCAAAAACTGTTCCCGCCTGAAATCTCGTTCGAACGACTTTTTCCTTTGAACGACGTTTCGTTCGAATGACATTTCTAACAATAAACCAGTGGAAAAATGAAAATTTAATTAGAAGTTCTCGTTCGAACGACCTGGGAATCTCGTTCGAACGAGATCCCAGATTCGTTCGAACGACTTTACTGAAAATATAAAACTTCATTTTAAGCCCCAAAACTTTTATGTAAAGTTCTAAAATAATATTTTTTGAGTAAACTAAAGTCATTACAACTATTAAGAAAAATACACCAAATTAAAATATTCCAAGTCTCTACAAATATATATAGCGTTCATACCTTATTGTAGATTTGAAATATGTGATGTTGATGACGCATAAACGAGGTACAAGAAATCGACAATTGTTGTCCACTTGAAATACGGCTTCAACTTTACGTGGCATAGGCTTGAAGGATACACATGAACACTATCATGTGACTCAAATGTTTTTGTCCAGAATTGAGCCAAAACTATAAAGGACTCAATTGCAAATTTGTATCCTTACAAATCTCCCCCTTTGGCTATTCCGGGACAAAAACCAAACAAAAATCCTAAAGGGCTGTCAAGATCAACTAGACTAAAAAACATCCCTCCCAAAAATTAAAAATATAAATCTTGACTCAAACCCCAAGGATAAGTAGCTTTGTCGATATAAAGTTGCCGCTAGAAAAAAATTCCTGCACACTTAACCAAAACATTAAACGCATAGGGAATATCAAAATATTAAATGCAATGAAAATAAATACTTCCCCTAAACTAATTCTCCCCTTTTAATCTAACAATGACCTACTTAGAAAGAGGTCTCCCCCTAAGATAAGCCTGTCAAACTAAAGGTTTGGATACCACTTCTCTCCCTTTTTGTTCAGGAATAAACAAAGGTTAAAGAATTAAAACAACACTAATTTATCCCTCAATTAAAGTTGGATATTATTTCTCCCCCTTAAAACTGCACAAGGTAATATCAAGTATGGGAAAAACAAGTAAAACATGATGGTGCATAAAGTGATAAGAACATTTAAGCATATGGGCAATAATAGAAAGTGACTAATCCATAACAAGGTTGGAGGATATCAACTAATGATGCGATAACTAAAAATGATACCAACTAAAATGTATTCAACTTAAGTATGGGATATCAACCAAAATTCGCAACAAGATAGATACCAATTATGAATTTAAAAGCATAAATGGACTAGCAAGCAAGGCAAAACTCAAAAACCTATATATATATATATATATATATAGATATAGATATAGATATATATATGTCTGTATACATAATAAATATCACTAACACAGACGCACATATACATAGGTATAGACACCACACATGACATAAAATACATTAAGCTTTTCACACTCGTATGTCAAACATGTGTCCAAATACATGTGGTAAACGGAAGTGAAGGGGTGTGAACTAGTAACAATTAAATTTCGACCCAATCACTTAAAATATGTTCACGGAGTTCTCATTTGATTACAAAATTTTATCATATTTAGATATAGCCTCATGTGAAAATATAAATTTGAACTCAATAAACAAACATACACAATGTACACAAGCCTAAAATTTCGATAATTCTACAAACCAATAGAGTCATGACAATAAAAGCATAACTAGGATACAAAGTCAATGTGCAAACCCATTAATACATCCAACCAAACTTTTCATAATTTTCTTTTTCCTTTTTATTGAACATATTAACTAAAGTATTTTTGGCCTTGGCAAATATTCTTTTTAATGCCACTTATTTAAGGCCTAAAATTCAATGGTGGCTTTTAACGCAAAGTAATTTTGTCTTTCGCGGCCTGATTCCATTGATAAACAACTACATCGGATAAACATATTTTTCATCATTTTTTTTAAATTCGAAAAATATTTGTTACATGCACAAATCCTCCATAGTCATAGCAAAAAGTAGATGACTAAATTGATGGGAGAAAATATCACTTAGCTCATATATACATGTGACGATAAAATTTCAAGTGAGCGCGTGCATGTGTGAATTGAGGCATATAAAAATAGAATCCATTAAGAAACACAAAATTCAACAACTCCATGCATGCATGACAAAGAACATTTTAAGGATTGACATTCTTAACAAAAAATTCTAGCCACATGGAAGTGAAAAGAAAAGGATTCAAACACAAGTATATGCCACATAAAGTGTGTCAAACTAAAATACACACAACAACAAAAATCTTTTTGAGTTTTTAAAAAAAAAACTTACCAAACTAAAAAAAAATCAACTCAAAAGAAACAAAGAAAATCTTTTTGTATTTTTCCCAATAAGACACAAAACAAATAAAAGTAAACACAAAAGTTATACACAAATCATAATTCTAGCATGTGAATAAGCATGAATTATACACTAGAAAATGACAAAAAAACATACAACTAGCATAACAATATAGCATGAAAAATAAAACTAGGGTATGCAAAACAAAGCTAACACATTCAACCTTCAGAATTTGCAAGGGAGGAAGCATGTGAAAGCAAATCAGAATCAAAAATCCTATTTTGTAAAGCTACCAAGTCGGATCTCCTAACCAAAACTAATGAAGAGTGACAATCTCGGGATTTGGGGATCTTACCTACCTCGGTTACCTTACTCTTGGATTTCCTAGAAATTCTTTGAAGATCAAAACAAAACTTCCAAAGATGACCTTTTCGACCACAATGTGAGCACGTAAAGACATGCCAAAAAGTAGTACCTAAGTATTGACCTCCAGAAGTGTTCCTAGGTGATTCTCTCAAAACCTTGGTTTTAGCTTTAGTAGTTGAATCGTTACAAGAATCGAAGCATAAACCACAAGTGTCATTTTTTACTTGGACGGTTACTAATATTTTATCTAATTTAGTGTAACTACACTCCAAATCAAATTTGACTTTACTAGAGTCTATTAATTTTTATTTTTATTCTAAAATCTTAGACTCTAACAAACTATTTCTCTCTTCAAACTCGAGAAGATCCTTTTTCATTGACTCCACCCTTAAGGATATCTCTATCGCTTTCTAGATATTCAAGCTTCTCACGAAGAGCTCTCTCACATTTCCTAAGGTCATCAACCAACACACTCTCATCAACGACGTTGGCACGCTCCCTTAAACTAGCTTCTAACTTAAAATTTACTCTTTTTAATTTGATAGATTCATCATATAATTCTGTAAAAATAATTTGAAGTTCACTCTCATTAACCTCCTCATCACTTTCACTCTCTCTCTCTTCTTCAGTCTCACTACCATCATCTTTTTTAGCTTCACAAATAAAGGCCTTGGAATCATCATGTTTTAAGGTGTCATCATTGGACAATATCTCACACTCACTAACATGACTAGCCATGAACGCGATAAAGTTACGCTCAATAGGGGAATCGGGTCCCTCTTCCTTATCACTAACACTAAGGGTGGAATTGTATGAAATAGGTTCCTTACCCTCTCTCCTTAGTTTAGTGGGGCATTCAAAAACCCTATGGCCATACCCTTTACAATCAAAGCACCTATTTGACTCGTCCATATTATAATTTTCATTATAAGCTTTAGGGATTTTTTCGGCTTTTTCATTCTTAGAATTTTTAAATTTCTTAAAATCATTTTTAAACTTATGTTTATTAAATTTAAGAAATTTTCTAGCAAACATAGCCATGTCCTCTGAGTCACATTCACTTTCATCAACCACAACTTATTTTTCCTCCTTTAGATCTATCAAAGCAATGCCCTTATCTATTTTCTTTTCATTTTTTGAGGGAAACGTATCTAGCTCATAGGTTTGTAAATCACCTACTAATTCCTCAATTTTGGTAGAGTGCAAGGTGGGTAAAGAATTTAAAACGGTCACTTTAGGGATAAATCTCTCGGGTAGGGACCTTAAAATTTTCTTTACTACTCGGTCGTCGGGTATTTTCTCTCCCAAATTAAATGATGAATTAACTATATCGAAAATTCTAGCATAAAATTCATTAAAGGTTTCATTCTCAAGCATTTGGATGGTTTCAAATTAAGTGGTGAGGTTTTGGAGTTTTAAAGCCTTAACGACACTAGTTCACTCGTGAGTGAGTTGTATAATATATCAAGCTTCTTTAATGGTTTCACAAGTCATGATACGATGAAATTCATCCAGGGTGACCGCACTAAACAAAGCATTTAATCCTCAGGAGCTAAAATTTACAAGTTTAAATTCATTCTCACTCCATCTATCTACAGGTTTGGAGACATGCTCTTTTTCTATCAAACATGTGGGTGGGGACCACCCGTTAAAAACTAACAACCAAACCCTCTCATTTATAGACTTTAGTGACAATTTCATACGCGCTTTACAATACGCATAATTGGAACCCTCGAAAAAAGAAAATTTTGAAAAGGGAAAAAATTCCATTTTTAACAACAAAATTCTAAAAACGACCTTAACGCAATAAATTAGCACTTTTGCTCTGATACCAATTTGAAAAACGTTAGTTTTTAATACTTAAAGCTGTTATACCACTTGTTGGAATAAACGCCCCCAAATTTTAAATTATCTTTTATAATATTAAGATGAATTTCCTAAAAGTGCCGAATAGGATGGTTCAAGACAACACACACAACCTTCAAATTTTAGTTTCTTTCAAATTAAAATAAATTAATCCAACAAAAAATTTTACTTAAACAAATTAACTCAATTCAAGTCCTAAAATTTGCCTAACATGATTAATTCATTGTTATATATAGGCCAAACCAAATTTTATCAAATTAAATTATTTAGACTTGAATTAAATTAAGTTAAACATTACCCAAACTAATTTTAGCACCAAATTAAACTTTAGTGTGATAAAACTCAATTTTAGCTTAAATTACCTAAGCATGCATTCTAAGGTGATTTTGCAAGATAAAGAGAAATAAATCACACTACACCGCGATGTACGAGAAAAACCCAAAACGGGAAAAACCTGGAACGACCCTTAGCCTTAAGTCCACTAAGTACGAAATTTTATAAATACAAGACAGATGACTTACACAACTCGACTCGACTCCTTCAATCCCCTGACGCGTCTTCTTTTTCCCACCTCTGCTCAGTCGATAATTTAGGACTCCACCGGAACCTTGAACTCCTCCAATGAATCTTTTGGATTTCGTCAACCCGCACTCGAAGCTTTTCTCTAAGTGGTAACACCGTAGCAACAAACTTGTCTTCTTCTTTATGGGATTTGGAAGCAAACCCAAACAACTCTTTGATAGGTAGAGTAGAACCCGGTGCCAAACAACTCCAAGCAATATATATATATATATATATGAAGAACTTGGAATCTTAAACTAAAACAAATGGGTGTATGCTTTTGTGTTTTGGAAGAATTTAGGCCATCTAAATTAAACACACAAAAGGGACTTTTCTAAACATTAATTTTCTCTCTCAAAATTGGGTGAAAAGTCCTAAGAAAAATGTTGTCCCGTAGTAGTTTAATTATGTCAAAAAGATGTGGTGACAAAATAGTGGAAAAATAGGAAAAACTGCCAGAATCTGTTCCTGCCTGAAATCTCGTTCGAACGACTTTTTCGTTCGAACAACATTTCGTTCGAACGGCCCTTCAAACAATAAACCAGTGGGAAAAATGAAATTTTCGTTAGAAGTTCTCGTTCCAACGACCTGGGAATATCGTTCGAACGAGATCCCAGATTCATTCTAACGACTTTAGAGAAAATATAAAACTTCATTTTAAGCCCCAAAACTTTTATGTAAAGTTCTAAAATAATATTTTCTGGGTAAACTAAATTCTTTAAAACTATTAAGAAAAATACACCCAATTAAAATATTCCAAGTCTCTACAAATATATATAGCGTTCAAACCTTATTGGAGACTTGATATATGTGATGTTATGACGCATAAACGAGGCACAAGAAATCGGCAATTTATGTCCACTTGAAATATGTCTTCAACTTTACGTGTCATAGGCTTGAAGGATACACATAAACACTATCCTATGGCTCAAATTTTTTTTTTCTGTAATTGAACCAAAACTATAAAGGACCCAATTGGAAATTTGTGTCCTTACACAATTCAGTTGAAGGAACCTCATCCAAGAGCCATAAAACCTCTTTAATTGCCTCCAAAGTGGCAATAACTTTATCCTCCTTAGTGTAGTCAACAACGCATTATTATTTCACACTCCTAGAACTTAAAGATCCACCAGGCAGGGTAAACACATATCCTGAGGCAAAAAACATGGCGTCATTATCTAACTGAAAATAAACTCTTTATGCCTAAAAGGTATAATAGTGTTCATTGAGTAAATCAACACATAATATCTAGCCATTTTTAGGTACTTGAGAATGCACTTTACTACATTCCAGTGTTACTCACTATGGTTAGAATGAAATCTACTAACCATGTTAATAGAAAAGCATATATTCGATCTTATACGCAGCTTAACATGCATGAGGGAGCCCATCGCCGAAGCATAAGGTGCATTCCTCGTCCTCACTATCTAATCAAATGTTTTATACCATTGATCCTTGGAGAAAGACATTCCATAACTAAAATGAATAAATATTTTCTTTGAATACTTCAAGATAAATTTCTAAGCACATCATCGATATTAACAGATTGGAATAATCGTAGCATCCTTTTAATCTGTTCTAGCGAAAGATTGATCATAAGTATGTGATGGCTTGTCCTAAGTTCTTGATATTAATCTTCATGGACAATTACATTCTTATGTAAAACCATACACCCACTTCGTTCCTAATTAGGAAAATATCGTCCAGACATTGTAATATAAATACCACCATATTTTACATCATGCTTCTTATACATAAAAGAATTATCTGGTCTTTGATAAAAATAAAACATTGATTTCCTGATCAAATTAAATATTCTAAAACCTTGATGTTATCTTAAGTTCGTAAATGTACCTTTTAAGATTTAACACTTTACTTTCTTGACTTGTTACTATGAATCCCTTAGTTTGCATCATATAAATGCATTTATCAAGACTACCATTCAAAAATTTATTCTTTAATTTAAAAGAATTTCAATATACTTTCAATGGTAGAGGCTTGCTTTGGCTATGGGAATGACTACCACAGCTTGCTTTAGCCGTGGGAATCACTTCCACGATCATCCTGAACCGTGAATAACCTTGGGTAAAAAACTAAAGGTTCTGCCACATTTGTACGGCTAACCTTAACCGTGGGAATGACTACCACAAATTTCTTTGTCCGTGGGAATCATTACCACGATAATCCTGAACCGTGAATAACCTTTGATACAAAAAAAATGTTTTACCACATTTATACGGCTAACCTCAACCATGGGAATGATTACCACGACTTTCTTTGGGCGTGCAAATCATACCACAATCATCCTGGACCGTGAATAACCTTTGGTAAAAAAATAAAGGTTCTGTCTCATTTATACGACTAACCTCAAATGTGGGAATGACTACCATGACTTTCTTTGGTCGTGGGAATCATTACAACTGCCATCCTGAATCGTGAATAACTTTGGTAAAAAAACCAAAGGTTCTGCCTCATTTATACGGCTACCTCAACCATGGGAATGACTACCACAACTTTCTTTGGTCATGGGAATCATTACCACGATCATCCTGAATCGTGAATAACCTTTGGTAAAAAAATATAGGTTCTACCTCATTTATACGGCTAACCTCAAGCGTGGTAATGAATAGCACGGCTTTCTTTGGTAGTGGGAATCATTACCACGGTCATCCTGAACTGTGAATAACCTTTGATAAAAAAAAAGGTTCTGCCTCATTTATATCTTATCATAACTATTAAAATAGTTATATACAACACTTTAGAACTTTTCACAATGATTCATATCCAATATTCCTATAACTTTTCAACATTCATATTCAATATGATTATAACTGTTAAA
The DNA here is from genome assembly GCA_949130495.1 of Sambucus nigra. NCBI lineage: Eukaryota > Viridiplantae > Streptophyta > Magnoliopsida > Dipsacales > Adoxaceae > Sambucus > Sambucus nigra. Next base: position 599,227,777 of record OX422212.1, on the reverse strand, counting down.
ATAGTAATATCCAACATCCATACAACTTTTCAACATTCATATCCAACATGATTACAATTGTTAAAATAGTTATATCTAACATTCATATCCAATATTCATATAACTTTTCATAATATTCATATCCAACATTCAAATTAGACATTTATATAACTTTTGAACATTCATATCAACATGATTATAATTGTTAAAATAGTTATATCCAACATCCATATAACTTTTCATAATCATTCACAAAAAATACAATTTCCCACCTACTAATTACTTTACATGTTCTGTTATAAAAAATACTCCACAAAAATTACAAGCTCCCACCCACCAATCATGACTTGGTCAAATTCACTTCGTTATTCGATTCAATCAGCAGCGATTCATCCCTTGTGGCTATATCTTTTGGATAAATTTCCTTGAATATAAGCACACGTTGTTTGAATAAATTTCCCACTCTAAGGCATCAATTGATGCCTTTGACTTCCAATTAGATGTAGTTGGGGGTATGGGACAAAACCATGTGTACTTCATTGTCACCCAATGGCAATTAGATATGTGCAATAAGTAAATTATTGTGTACTCCTATTGAATCGGCTTTGGACCCCTATTAAACGACATAAAACTTAGGCAGTGGAGCTTTGATACTAACACTTACATTCTTTTAAGAACATTTGTTATTATATATCCAAACTCAGGCATTATGAACCAATGATCACCAGTGACGAAATGCTTGAACTTATTCAATCTAGATTCATACTCGTTAATGGTATATGATGTCATGATTGACGCATAAAATTCCTTATCGCTACATAGCTCAGTTAACAATTGACTACACATAACATGAGATTGGTTAAGTGAATCTCCAACACTCGTACCCCGTGACATGGCGATGAAGACCCAATTTATGTTCAACCTGACTTCATATATATCCTCCACAAATGATTGGAAGAAATACGGTACGTGCTTCATATATAGCTTCTTGTAAGTAGACCACGCATTCGGTTTCTTAACTGTATAATGTTACCTCGCCTCTAACTTCTTACCACGAAGCTTATTCTTATTGGGAACATCATTTTCCCATGCACGTGGTATTATCCTAGGGGATGTATCTACATTTTTTCTTGACATTTGGTCTCCCTTTTACCTTAACTATGGTGGGATCCATCAACGATGTGCAAGATGATTGAGCCATCTCAATTAGTTTAGCTTACATCATTTGTCATTTGACCTCCACCCCTCTTTATTTCACCCCTTCTTGAGTAAAATCATTTAGGCTGTATAATCAATATCACGATATTTGAGATGTCGAGGACTAAAGAAACCTTCTTCCAATGATCGTTTAACGCCCATATTGGAATTGCGGCACCTATCTTCTCATATCCGACCAACTCACAAGTACACGGGAAATCATATATCGTATGGATTTCATGCCCTCATTCAAGATCCGTTAATTGAGTGTTAACGGCAAATTCGGATAAAACCATCCTCATACAATCTATTTCCTCTAATATCAAATTTAAAGCAAGGCGGGTGGCTCGCCCACATATCTCTCGTGGAAACGGTTCATTGTGAGTGTGATTTGTTGATTGCAAAGATATTCCAAGTTAGAATCTAATTTAAGTATCCTGAAATTTAATGAGTGCTTCCATCCCTTTCCAAATCGTAACAAAGGTCCCCTTAGCGCTAAGCAAATACTTTCTCAACTGCGCATGGGCTCCCTCGATCCTATTAGTGGTACGGTTCCCACGGTGTTGAATCTTATTCATCCACAGAGGGGCATACATAAAACAATACGACCACCAACTCTTGAAAAGGTATGAAATCATACGAGGACATTGTTGCTTCCAAGTTGTAAGAAAACATAACCATGCCCTATCATACTTCGCATGTGTTTCGAACTCCACCACATCGATCCATCTAGACATAAAGGTCTTATTATTCGAAACTTTTAAGCCAACTTTCGGACAAGCCATTTAGATATTATTTTGCACATGGAATAAACATAGTAGAAGCTTGGCACTTTAAAATATTTGTCTATCGAACATGATGATCCCGAATAAAGATTATGGCTCATACAGAGATCTCAAATGTTGCAATGTCTATTGATAATTCTTCTCCTCCTTAAATTTCAAAAATATAAATGCAATACAAAATTATTGATCTGTAGAGGTAACCCCAATCATCTCGAAAAAAGGCATGTTGTATTTTTTTGTCTTGTAAGTGCAATCAATCACAAGAATAAATTAAAAGCATTTAGCAAGTAATATGGATATCGAATGTGAAAAAATATTTCTTCAACCATGTCATTTTTCTCATGATGTTGATGCCAATGTAATGTTTTTCAAAAAGCAAATGCATAAGTTGTTGCATTATGTTCCGCTCGGCATGCTCTTGTACTTTCATCTTGTGTTTTGCGTTGTACACAGTTCTTACCGAAGAATAATTGTAAGGATTGCTTTGTTTCAATGTGTGGATCACCTCTTTCAAGAGAATATTACTGGAAATCTCCCTTATGATATTACATTCTTCCTCATTTAACCGTCCAGTAAATGGGTGGCCAACTAAAGAATCAAAGACCTCGTGATTATATAGATCGCGCATAACTCTCACACCCCACCTACCAACTTTCATCGAGACACCGTTAAGTATATATGGACAATCACACTTTTTTGTTTCCTCCTCCTTTTTTGGTTTGTGCAGTGATCTTTTTTCATATGAAAGAATTATACGAGGCTTTCTTCTCGATTTTTCCTTCTCAGATTGTGTATAATCACAATAACATTCATTTTTAGCCTAAATGTCTAGAACCATCCTACCATTTTACTTCGATTCACGAATAGATGTAAATGTGAAAATAAACCATGAGTCAATATATGATTTATATGACTAAACTCTCAAAGTTATAAATGAATAAGAAAAATGATAGTGAATTCGATGGTATGATCTTGGCAAATGGCACTTGGACAAGTGCTCTCATACATACGTGCATCCTACATTTAGGAAAATATTTAATATTTATAACACATTGTGCAATATTGAGATGACAAGAAAAATTTATAACACATTGTGCAATATTGAGATGATAAGAAAAATTTATAACACATTGTGCAATGACGTGGAGAATTACTGTGGATAGATTCAAGTCAGGAAATTCACCCCACAAGCAACGACCGATTATCTTAAGTCTTTCATCATATGAAGATGATGGTTAAGTAGTAGATTACTCAAAAGTATATTGATCAAAAGTAGACACGTTTAGGTTATTCACCACTGCATTTCTCAAATGTGGTACCAGATAATGATTTATTAATCAATGTCACACTAGCACTTAGTATGATAAGGTTATTAATCTCTCCCCAGTCAACAGAGTTCTTCAGTATTGAGTCATCGAGATGAAAGTATGGAAACATATAAAACAATCAATATTTGTCAATCAATGAAAAGTTAACCACGTCCAAGGTTAACCGTGAAAAGGTAACCACGGCCAAGGTTAGCCGTGAAAAGGGTACCATGGTCAAGGTTAGCCGTGTGGCTATACTGATGACCAATGTTAACCGTATGGCCATACTCACGGCCATACGAAATCGTGGAAGGTTATAACGGTCTATCTGGACCGTAAGATTGGAAAATATTTCCCACGGTTAACTATGGTCGTGGAATTTGATCTACCACGGTTAACTCAAATCGTGAATACTCACCTTCTCCGATTACAGGTAACCGTGGACAGCCATGAAAGTTTTTTTTTCTTTTTTGGGCTTCTTTTCTTAAATTTCTTGGTGTGATGATTAAATACAATGCATTTATGTGTTTAGTAACTCAAATGAGTCCAATGTGAGAGCAAAATATAAGCTTTGAGCATTCTTTGTATCTTTGGGCTTTTCACCATCCATGGTCATTCTTATTGGTCTTATGCTTAAAAAAATAAAGAAAATAGCCCCACAACCTTTGACAAACACAATATGTAGTATACAAACGGGATTGAAAAACAAAAGTTTGGTTTTGGAGGGTTTGAGTCATGGTAAGGTGTTTCAGGGTTGGGAAATAGAGGGTTTGGTTTTGGGTTTTGAAATTTTGTGTATTGGAATAGTTTAAGGTTTAATTTTGTCATTATGTGAAAGGGCATTATAGACTTTTGAAATTTGTGGTGTTAAATGGTAGAAAAAATGAATTTTTGTTTTGTGGTGTTTTGGAGAACATTTTAGGGTGGGAATATCAACAGCATTTTTAAACTAATAGACAATTTGATATTGTCCATGGAGATTGGTCAAGGATTCTGGAGATTGTTCATTTCACTATTAAAGTCAAAGTTAAAAGTGTTAAACTCATTTTTGGAAACTTGGATGTCTCATTTGGCTTTCCATGTTTTTTGGATCGGACCTTCCACTTGGGAAAGGTTGGAATTATTGTTGGAGATAACCTTTCCAATAAGAGAGAAGCATTTGTCTCTTTATTTTTTTATAGATTAAGGTAAAGACAAAGATCCCATATTTGTAGAAACAAAAGGATTTTTTTTTCATAACCAAATTAAGAAAGAAAATTGAATCGGAAAAATATATATATATATAAGGTGGTCAGAAGGAGTACCAAAAAAATAATAATAACCCAAAAGAATCATCCCCTTCAAGACAAAAATTGAAAAATTGAATAAATCAGTATAACGAAATCTAGAGGTTACCGGGATTTGAGGAAGAAAACTAAAGAATAATAAAAGGGGTAGGGAGATGAACAATAGAGAATCGAGGTTATGGGAGCATGATATTAAAGAAGAAACTATTGACTAATTAAGGGATATAGTCATAAGAAAATAGGTAATGGTCTCTAGAGAATATGATACCGGAGAAAAAGAAAGAAACTCTAAAACTGGAGACGATGATCAAGTTCTATACTACTCTTCTCATGTCCTTTTGGTCACTATGATTTGTTCAAATTGCCAGTCACTTCTCGTGAACAAATAAATATGTATAATGGTACATGATTTTAGAAATAATAGGTCAAAAAGGTTGGGAGATAGAAATGTTCAAGCCTAAAAGAGTAAAAGATAAAAAAAGACTATTGGGAAAGGTAAAGGATGTTAATTTAATTTATGTTATTCCTAAAAAGAAAATTGTAAAGAGAAAAATATTTATTTTTAATGCGCATTTACTTTTCTTAATGCAATTTCAACTGTAAATTTACTACATATATGAAAAATTGAAGTCCCATCATACTTTTTGTACATTCCATAAAATTTACAAACATATTTATTTATTTATTTTTGCAGATTTTCTGATAGATAGGAATTGTAATTTAAAAGAGCAATAAACACTTAAATAACACCATCCTAGTTGCTAAGACTATTGTTGATTTTTTTCGCACCAATATTTGGAGTAATTTTCAGGTATATAAGAGAAGCTAAAGTGATTATACCCATATAAAGGAATCACTTTTCCAAAATTACTATAATATTTTATTGAAAATTATTTATGCTGTGTGTGGCAAGTTTAAGTAAGAGGCATAAATATGCAAACATGGCATCCAAATAAAATTGGTATGTTCCACAAGTATAATTGAAGAAAGGCAAGAGAGAAAAAAAACAAGTAGCTAGATACAAACAAAATGATTTAGGCTGGCAAATAATTTAGTAAATACCATTGAAGGATAATATTTAGTTGTACTAAAGATAGACATGAGTGAGGAACAAGATATATGTTAAATTTAGCTCGGGATTAGGTAAATTATGAGTTACTAATTGAGATAAATTTAGCACAAAGTATAGTCTTGAGTTAACGGGATTTTGTCCCCGTATTTATATATATGTAGTATTGACACCCAATTTTATCCAAATGAAAAATGACATCGATAATAAGTTAAAATATAGTGATTATTATTTTGCTTTTGAATGAAATTACGATTGCAAATCCTCCAACCCTAAAGTTTCCATTTTCTCTTATCGACCATTTATGTTGCACACAAACTTTAATATCCTATGGTCTGTTTGGGTATCAATTATAATTCTATTTTTCATGTTTAAATAAAATTTTGATAAGATGTTTTTAATTTCGGAATGATAACATTTATGTGTTACAATAAAGTTTTTCAAAAAACAGAAAAAGCCTATTTTAAAAAAAAAAAAAATTCAACTCATAATTATTCATTCTTAATATTTTTATGCATTTATACCTTAATACATATATATAGTCACGCTCTCCAACATACCTGATTTAACATACATATGAATATACCTATTTTTTTCAAATAGAAAAAAAAAATTGGGTTGAAATTTTTTATATGGATTCGTGATATTTCAATGTGCCCCTGTAAAAATATTCAGCGCAAAATAATGTGTTTTGCTATTTTTAAAAAACAGGTAAAAAAACTGACAGTTTTAAAGAGTAAAAATCGCCAGTTTTTTTACCTATTTCTTTAAAAATAACAAAAAATATTATTTTCAGTTGATTTGTTTTATAAGGGCACACTAAAATATCATGAACCCATATAAAAAATATCATCTCAAAATTATTTATTTTACTATTTAAAAAAAAGAGTATGATCGTAGGTATGTTGCTAGGAGGTATGTTGGAGTGCCTGAGTGTGTGTGTATATATATATATATATGGAAAGGATCAAGTGAGGTCTTAGTTTAAGGACCCTGAATGAGGACCATTTTTTTAAAATAGTAAAAAAAATATTTTTGGGCTGATTTTTTTTTTATGATTTATAAACATTTCAATAGGACCATAAAAAAATAATTAGCTCAAAATGAATTTTTTTGCTATTTTAAAAAAAACGGTCAAACTTTGACAGTTTTTAAGTTGTTAAAAACTGACAAAGTTTGACTGATTTTTTTAAAATAGTAAAAAAATTCATTTTGAGCTGATTTTTTTTATATGGCCCTACTGAAATGTTTAAAAACTATATAAAAAAAATTAGCTCAAAAATATTTTTTTTACTATTTTATCAAAATTGGTCCGCGCCAGCGGTATGCATGAGAACCTCTCTCTCTCTCTCTCTCTCTCTCTCTCTCTCTCTCTCTCTATATATATATATATATATATATATATATACAGTCCTGCTCTTGTGCGGACCAGTCCGCATTTTAAGAGTGCGGAGCGGACATGTGTCACCTGGTGATGAGCCTAGAAATTATCGATTAAATTATAGGCATATTCTCTCTCTTCTCTGGGCTCACCGCCAAGTAACACATGTCTGGTCCGCACTGTTAAAATGCGGACTAGTCCGCACAAGAACAGTACTATATATTTGTGGGGGAGGAAGTGTATTTATACATTTATGTATGTATGTACGTATAGTTAAACTTTCCAACATACCTCATTAAATATACATAAAGAACACACGACATATTTATTATGTATGTATGTGTGTATTCATGTATATATGTATATATTCATCTGTCATGTATGTATGAAAGTTTATGTATCCGTTTATATATATATATATATATATATATATATATATATATATATATATATATATATATACGCACATATATATGTATAATATAAATTTACATGTGTTACAATTTTGTTAAATTTGGTGAAAAGTGTATTTAAAAACAAGTTTACCAAACGCACACCAATATTTATAAACACAGAAAACTGAATTTTAAAAATGTATCTAAACAAAGTGTTTAAATTCAGTTTTCTGAATAAGTAACCAAACGAGCCCTAATGTCTCAACTAAATTATCCCATTCTCCCTATATATATATATATATAGAGAGAGAGAGAGAGAGAGGCTCACCTGCACACTAAGTTTACACACATGCTGACGCACACCAAAATTTTTTTAAATATTTTGAGTTGATTTTTTATGTGATATTTAAACATTTCAACAGACACATGTAAAAAAATCAGTTTAAAAAAACTTTTTTTACTATTTTTAAAAAATCGATCAACCTTTCGCAGCTTTTAAAGTGATTAAAAGCAGCAAAAGTTTGACCGATTTTTTAAAAATAGCAAAAAATATTTTTTGAGCTTAATTTTTTTTGTGGCTCCCTTGAAATGTTTAAATATTACCCAATAAAAATTGGCTCAAAAATTATTTTTTTACTATTTTAAAAAATGACGTGCAAACTTAGTGTGCACAGGAGCTTTGCTTATATATATATGGGTAGATAGAGGTTCAAAAGTGAACCTAAAAGATGACCATTTTAATGAGCCTTAACAAAAAAAATACCTTAACAACGCATTAATTTTAATTCCTATGTTGTAATTGGTCCGCACCAACGACAACGGGCACACATGTGACATGCAGGTAGGGCACATGGGTGGGGGGTTAAGATGTGTATATTAAAAAATACGTGTGTCACACGCATGTTCATTGCCGCTGGTGCGGACCAATTACAATATAGGAGTTAAAATTAATTAGGTGTCAGGTGTGTTTTGTTAAGTTTCATTAAAATGTTCACTTCTGAACCTCATCATATATATATATATATATATATATATATATATATATATATATATATAATAAAGTAGAAAACTTATATATGTCATAAGATTGATAGATGATATCATCAATATGATTTATTCCTATAATGTCTCTTTTCCCCCTCACATCTTTGATTCCCCCTCTTTTTTTATTTATCAAATTTACACTTCAATTTAAAATTAGGGGTATTAGAGAGCCGAGATCAAACCTTGAGAAACAAGGACAAAGGTTCGTGCCCACTAGCTAGCTCATTAGACACAGATTTTTAGGCATTCAATGCCAGTTTACTTTAATTTGAATTTTCCTAATAAAAATCTTCTCTCAGTTCTCTCCTTCTCTTTCTCTCTCTATCTGTCACCGCTCAGCCCCAATTTCTCTTCTCCTTTGTTCAATCTTTCTCTGCAATCGTTGGATGTAGCCGCTTCTTTTCAATAGAAGGTGCGAATGTTTTGTACCGATTTATGGATTTTTATGGGATTAGTTTTTTTTAGAATTTTTTTGTACCGATTTATTGTTCTACAATCTTAGGATTTCAAGTTAGGAGCTTCGGTGCAAATAGATCTTCTTCTTAGCGACAAGAAGAAGATCAAAGCTCTATTTTCTATAACTTTCTGCTATTTATTTTAAATGGGTCGATCCTATATTGTTTCTGCTATTCAAGTTTCTATATAGCGACAAGAAGAAGATCAAAGTTGTATTCAAGTTTCTCTTATTTATTTTAAATGGGTCGATCCTATATTGTTTTTAACTTCAAATTTCATATGTGAATATATTACCCAAAACCTACTGTTTCAGGTATAATCGGTAAGAGGAAAAACGCTGATGGTATCTCTGTTTCAGGTATAACTATGATACTTTATAATTTCTGATGTATTTTTGTGAGTTTTCAAGTATATATATTGTGGTTTTTAGATTTATATTATGTGGTCTTTCAGGTATTGGTGTCACCAGCCACTGTCACTGCTACCGAAGCAAACCGAGATCGGTTACCTTCTCCCATTATCTGATCCAAAGCAAACCCCGATTGGTTAACTATCTAAACTCTCTCTCGATCGAAACCCATATCTGTTAACCGAAACCCAGATCTGTTAACCGATCTGTTAACATTGATATTTTGATGAGAAGAAATGATTACCGAGAGCGAGAACAAAGCCTTCGCCAACGCATATCTCTAAGGTTCCATCTTTTCTATCTTATGTTTTTCTTTTTACCCATCACCACACACATATACAACTCTTTTAATAATCCTGAGATGCTAAAAATTGCTTGACTTAGTTTCTAAATGTGATCAACCCAGAGAGTTAAAAGGATACGATGAAAGAGAGTGGGGATAAGGATTGCGAAGAAAGAGTTGGGGGTAATGAGTTGCTTAAATTAGACAAATTGGAGTGGGTCTCGAGTAGCATGGAGGACACTTGGATATGAAAATGCAGGAATAGCACATAAGTATATGTGTTTGTTGGCTGATATTTTGATTTTTTCTCCATTGCAGCCGTGTTTATATTTTTAGTTTTGAAAGTACTCGATATTCCATATGCTTCTGCGCGAAATAGACGAATGTGTTTGGGCAAACACCTTAAGTCCAGGGTTGCTTTCTATTTGGACTATCCGTGTTAAATTATTTATAATTGTAGCTTGGTTCTAGATTTTGATTTTCGTTTTAGATTTCTTTTTTCCAAAGATCTGAATTTTCAAATCTGATTTTTTTTATTTAAATGAACTTTTTAGATTTTATTTTGGTTTAATTATTGAGTAGTCTCTACTGTAAATATATATTTTTAAAAAGAACACATATTTTTTGTTTAACCCATTTAGTCCCTCAAACAATCAATATTTTCTTATTTTTAAAGGTTTGTGCCAATGGCACTCCCTCTCCAAAATATGTGACAAAGGACTTTTTGAACCAAAATAAAAAAACTTAAACTAAATGGGTATTAAAAAATGTTCCAGGGATTATTTGGTATATGTCATTTTTATTTATAGTTTATATTTTCTTTTGATTGCTTTTAGATTTAAATCTTATTTTTTTATGAATGTGTTGATCCACAGTTGTGTTAATCCAAATTAGTTTAAAGCAATTTGTGTTAACCCAATTTTTGACACCATATCAACCCAGTTTCAAAACATGGGGTAGCTGGGTGCATAATTTAGTCGTTTTTTTATGTTTTTTTCCTAAAGAAAATTCTTGAAGATTTTCTAAAAAGATGTTGAAAATTATAAGTTCTCTCACAATGGTATGATGTTCTCTATCAAAACAACTTAGGTGATATGACTTATTTATCTCTCTCTCCCTCTTTTAGTTCCATCATTTATTTTTGTAGGTTATATTTTTATGTATATGTATTCTGATTTTTCATTGAGTAGTTCATGTTTGATTTTGCAGGTTTTTTGATGTGGCTATAAGATTGCGAAGGTGCTACCATTTTTTTATTTACTTCACTGATTTTATCAATTTAGTTTATAACTTTTTTTTGTGCCAGAATTGTACGAGTAATTTGTTGTTGTTTTTTAATTTCATTCATGAACTTCAAGTGTACAATTTTTTTCAGGAACTTAACTAATTTGTTAATGTATTTTTTTTTCATTTGGTCTTGATAAATGTTTTAGAATTGTGTAAATTTTTATTTAATTTTTAAACGTCATTTGTAATCAGCTTTTACAAATTATTTTTCTTTTTAAATTACTGGAATGTGAATATTATAAAATTTAGTTGTAGTTCCACTAGGCGTGGACAGGTAAAATGCATATTATAAGCAAGGAAACTCCAATGTACAAGATATCTGTATTTTTAGCTTATTACTTGGGCACTTTCCAACTAACATTACACTGCATTTCACAAATCCGTGCCTAGAGAAACGAAAGTTAATGGGGCTACTGTTGTTAACTCGCTTCGAATTGTCACCAACTCTCTCTAATCTCATTATTACATCCCATCCCATCACCCCCATTTTGTTATTTAGGTGATGTCTAAGCAAACCCATACCTAGAGAAAAAAAAGTTGGTCGGACTATATACTTTGATCTATATATTATTATTTTTTGATTAAAATGGACATGAATAAAAAAAATTCATTATATATTTAAAAAAAAGTTGACATTAGTTATATTAAAAAAAACTTGACGTCATTTTTAATATACACTCGATGAAACTTTTAGTATAAATTTTAATATACAAACTTGACATAAAATTTGAGGAATGATAAATTACTAAAACAGTTTACCGTACCATTACGATGTAATATCCGAATAAATTTTATTATTATTGTTGCGAATTAAATTCGACGTATGGTCCAATTAACGACGTATACTTTTTTGTATCGTGTCTTCAGGCACGGGCATACCCTAGTATATATATAAGGGAAAAAAAGAACTTATGGTATATCTGTAATTCTCTACCATTTCTATATAATAATACGATAAGAATTATTTGAATCTCAAAAGTGTCCAAGTACATCAAGGCTCGATTGTTTGAATTTCTTGGGTAAGTCGAAGTCTATCCTTATTTTGTGATTTCGTACTTATGTGATTTGACAGATTCTCTGAATTTTTCTTATTTTTATCTCATTATGGCAATAACAAGAACGACGATGTTAAAAAAGTGGAGATATCAACTATACCCAAACATGATGGGAATTTATTGTTGAATTAGGTGTAACATCCAGTAATTTTTAATAATTTTTATATGGGGATTTATTAAATTAAAATGGAAAATTAATTCGGATTAAAATAAATAATAATTGGTATGATAAGGGTTGATATTTATTTGTATGAATTATATTGATTATTATTTAGGGAACGGGTAATAAATTAGTAAGAATGCATATTATGATTGCCGTGAGTGAGAAATACGACAGTAAGAGTAATTTAGTCGGGACACGCGTGTCAGTCGTGTCGGGAATAAAATTTATGAAATAAAATATGATTTATTTATGGGTCATCCAAATGGTCATTTCAAATATGTCAGAGTGTCTTAAGGGTCGAGATAGTCAGAAAAGTGTACTCGGAGGTTTGGAATAGGTCCCGGGGCATTTTTAGGCATAATCGGCACCCCGAAAATGTATTTTGGTCTATTAACTTTTTAGAGTAAAAGGACCTACGAATTTAATAGGTTAATATCAACATGTGGGTTGAGGGTGTTAGGGTTAGAGGTTAGAAAAAATGAGAGAGGCCATTAGAGGAGGAAAGTGAAGGATTTCAAGGCTCCCCACACTATTTTTGCACCACCACCACCACCGGAGTTTAGATCGAAAGGAGTGGAAGACAACTCCACCACTCTTCTGCACATATCAGACCTACAAACTCTAGGTAAGTGTTCATATTGCATGTTTTTTAAGATGTTATAATACCCATGTAGTGTAAAGTTTTCAATTTCATGATTTCAATTATGTTCTTAGAATTTAGATTAATAAAACTCATGATTCGGTGTAGGATTGCACGTAGAACGAATCCCTATGTGAAGATAAAATGAAATTAGAATATATGTGATGATTAAGATGGAATCTTGATCGGTTCTTGGTTGAATAACATGAATCTTGAATGACTTTGGGTTTAATTGATGAACATAAGATGTTAATCTGCCAGAATTTTTTGCGTGAGTTTAAACATATGCCATTTCAATTGTGCTTAGAATTAGACTGCGGTCCATAGATTAATGAAAATTTCTATGTCTTAGATTTCCAATCAGCTTTGAATCGGGTCATTTGTAGAGGGAGTAATCGATATTTTACTATAGGGTGTCTAATCTGTCAGCATAGTTATCTACCAGAATTTTTGAAGTTATTTTAAACGTATTAAGTTTTAATTATGATTAGAATTAGAATGCGATCAATATATTTTTATAAAGTTCTATGTCTTATCTTTCCAATGAGCTTTGAATGAGGTCATTTGGAGTTCTGTAGAGGGAGAAATCAAAATTTTAATACAGGGTGTTTAATCTGCCAGAAAATTTACGACTCGATTCGGTTAATTGCCCAATTTTCCTTGTTTAAGCCCTAAATTTGTGAATTACTAACAGGGGAACTTTTAGGACATATCTAAATTATAATGAGGGATATATTGAATTACAGTAAGTCTAATGTGGGGTTGAGTCTTATCCATAATTAGAGAATTAAGGCGAATACCTATTGGACATGAATTATAAAATAATGAATTTGATGGAATGAAAATGGATTCAAGGAGAGTGTGGGTGAACCTATGATGTTAACCAGTAGTATATGAGTGAATTAACTACTAAAATAACTCAAAGGATATCTAGGGCCCTTTGGGTAGAGAATAATACTCGAAAAAATGCGATAAGATGTTATAATTGTGAATTGATAGTAAGTTGAGTGTTCGAGAGATATATATTACGTACGGATTATATTTATGGGTTGAGTGTATACCTATACGGATTATATCTATAGGTTGAGTGTTTAACTATACGGATTATATTTATAGGTTGTGTGTATGACTATATGCGACATATGGATAGGTTGTGTGTGTGCCTAATATGTGCTTTCTTATGCGTGTGAACATACCTACGTTGTCTGCTATCACTGGAGGTTACGAATCGTGGACAGCCTCATCCCGATGAGCCCAATGAGGGATTTTAAACTTGTACTCCAGAACATAGAACTTAGAGTTGAGCACTACTTTTATGTATAATAGTGTGGCCGACCTTTTGGATGCGTTAGGTATATGAGTTGCCCAAAGGCTTAGAACTATATTCGCCTGCATTGTATGTTATTTGATTCATGGTTCGAGGGTGACATCCAAACCAATACTCCTTGATTGGGTATGAAAGGTACATGGACTTTATAGCAGAGTATGCAGACTCGCACCGTGGTTCTTAGCTAGGGATGCTAAAGTTATATATATATATATATACACACACACACACACACACACACACACAATGTGTATTTATCCTACTTGTGTGTGAAAATAGTAGTTATAGATAGCGTATATCTAAAAGTGATGTAATTATGAGGTAATCTACTTAGTGTATGATGGTAGTAAAGTTAAATAGTGTATACCTAAAAGATTATTTAAGTAAAGCAACTTAATGAAATGGTTTAATGATAACATACGTTAAATGTTAATTATGTTTAATAATAACATATGAGACATATATATTATTAGTTAGTTGATAGTGTACTGAATGGGCAGTATGGGGGAGTTTAAGAGAAACCCAATAAAGAACTTAATTATAATTAAAGGTATACTATAGCGTATTGTATGGGCAATATGAGTAGGTTAAACCTGATAGTGATTAGTTAGATACTTATGAGGTCTAGTTAGGCAGGGAAGCATAACTAGGTGGGATAAGTAGGAGACGTTAGGCGTGCACATGAGATGAAAGGTAAGGAACTCAAGGGAGTGTAGGCGAACTAACATATGTAATCAATAACTGCTTTTAAATTGTGATTTAAACGCTTGCTAAATATTTTTAAAAGGTTTTCTCGGGATCTGACCCGTGTCAAATCTATTTTGTCTATTTTTCAAAAATCTTTTTTAGGTGTCCAGCCACAGGGATGCCAAGACTATTGATGCTTACAGAATTTTGATTAGACTCTTCAGTTGATTCATTCCTAGAGTAGGACTCAGTTTCAGTTATTTCATTTGGGAATGTCGCCCTTCATCTATTTCATTTATTCAGTTGTATCAGACTATGTATTATTGGATTCAGTGTTATTTCATAGATGCATTGTGGGATTTTGAATTGAGAACCAATGACTTATTCGGTATTATTTATTTAGTTATTTATCTTGTGATGGATTCATAGTATTATTTTTGTCTGGGATGGTTTAGTCATTGTATTTAATTTTCGACTGTTATTATTAATGACGATAAAATTTGACACACGCTTAATTTAATATAGGTGATTAGTAATTAAAAAGTTTTTGGACAGTGATGCTAAGAATGAACCTGATAGGATTCATGTTTATTTTAATGAAGGACTGATCCCCCATGGTTAAAATAGGTGGGGCGTTGGGCTTTCATTCCAAATGATTTACATGGCACTGTAATATAGGTGTTTACGATCCAGTCCCTTGACCAGAAATTTTGGATGTTTTAACTGGATTAAACAAATTTTAAACGATTAGGTCCATATAAATACATGTTTTCAGTCATTTCAGTAATTCTTTTATCATTGACCTAATCAACGATTGACAGTTATCCAATAACTTACAATCTTCTTTATTATTTCTACTTTGAGACAACCCGCCTATCAAAATAAGAGGTGGCCAGCCCGATACTCCAATATTAACAGGAATCATAGATGGTCCATTCTTAGCATCATCATAAATACAATAAGCATACGAGATAACCACCCATTTTTAGAAAACGGATTATCAAAATTTATTTTGTAAGTTGAAGAAAGCATTTAAACATCCCAATCTGAAAAGAAGGTGGATAAAATAACTACAGGAATTAAATTGAACACTACATATATAACACAATAACCGAATAAGCTGTCGGTTAACAGACCCAAAAAATATGGTTACACCGAGTATTAAAGTATAACAACACATCTATAATACAATTACAAAATGTGGGCAACATGCCTGAATGAGTAACCAATAATAACTAGATTACAAAAGAAAATGAAAACGTCTACATCAAAATATCCCGTAACATTCGCAAGGTGTAACATCTCCAAGACACTGGAATAGGAAAGTCAATACGGCGTCCTTGCGGCGGAGCACCTAAGCGAATATAAGATTCATGCAACACAAGAAATATGAACGGGTCAGGGCCCGATTTTATATAATCACCAGATGAACAAAGAGTATGACAGTTATGAGCAATTAATCATCGTGGATAATGATAAGAATCTACCTACTCAATCTTAGAGCATAAATTAAAGCAAGTATAATGACCAAAATTTAAATTCAATTATACAAGAGGGTATAAATTAATATTATATATTAAGATTCACCATCCTTCATACACCGTTTCATTTCACCTTTCTATATCTCATTAGGAACCGTATTCAAAACCATTTAATTCGTAGAGCACTTTATCATAAATTAAATCCCACTTGAATAAGAATAGTTATATTAAACAATATATAATGATTCTAAGACCGTCCTTCCGAGTTTCCCCACTGGACGCGCCCCTAAATAGCTATCATCTTCCAGGGCCTATCGCACAAGACAACCTGGGCATCCTACAACACAACGTCGGGAAGTGGCCATACACCTTCGACAGTGAGTCATAACCACACCCGAAATTACCTCACTTCAAACAATAATCACACAATATATAATAACCGGTCCTATGGTGGAGGAATATATTCTTCTTGCATTCACTAGCCAGGGGACTTCACCTCATGCGCATACTTCCCCTATGATAGCATTTAGAGAAGTGTGTATATACCAATTTATCATTCACAATTTAAATCTCATTTTAAAATATACCTCACATTTTGTCCGGAGCCATACGTAATTGATATTATCATTATAAACCTCAATGATTGATAAGTCCCTAAGTTAATCTTCGAGAACTAATGTTGTTACCCTAAGCCACCAAGCCTAGTATACCTCACTCATGTCTCTCAAATTTCCCTGACTGTAATCCTACATCTCCTAATCTCAAACTAGCTTCTTAAGAAAAGAAACTCCCCCATCAGCCCTTTGCAATAAGAAAAGAAACTACCCTATCATCCCTTTGCAATTTCCCGAAATAAACCCCATCCACTCCCTTTCTAATATAGGGTTGTAACCTAACTAATATAAGACTCTAGGACACTAAGTTTACTTCACAAGGGAAGGTTCCTAGGTCCTAAGCCTAAAATAAAAGGGTTAAGACTAAGTTAGAAAAATCACTTAGGACAGCAGGAATTCCGAATCGATTCGCCCTAGCCGAATCGATTCGATCAAGAGAACCCAGCATTCTGCAAACTCCCGAATCAATTCGGAGATACCAAATCTATTCGCTTATCCCAGACCTGTAGCCTACCCCTTTAGCGAATTGATTCGCTATGGGCGAATCGATTTGCCCAGCCCAGAATTCCCAGTTTCAGCTATGGTGTTTAATGCCCTACTTTTCCCAATATTCATTTCTCCTCCATAATTACCCACAACAACCATCATTAATTCAACCAAAACCCTCTTACATGATTACTAACTACTATACTCAACATGAAAATCATCTAAACAACATTTAAGGGTTCAAACACCACAAATCCATTAAAATCCCCATTTGTTCAATTGATTCACATACACAACAATTTATTCACCCTAAATCATATATTAGCAAGTAAGAAACTTGCCTTAAACTGAAATCTCGGATTCTTGGAAGATGAATGCAAGATCAAACCCCAAATCTTCAATTCTTCGACTATTATTTTCTTCTCTCTTTCTCTCTAGGTTTAGAAATACCCACTTACGAAAATATAAGGGTTTGCAAGACTTAAACGTGCCTCTATCCTTAATTTCAATCATAAATTGTTAATATCCCATTAAAATGACTCGTAACTACATATATAAGTCATAATCTGTAAAAAGTGTTCGAAATCCAAAAATACAATATGACACTTATTTTGACTATCTCACACATTTCGGGACTAACTACGCACTCTAAATTTTCATCCGGAATAATATATCTCATTTCCATTTTCAACTTCATTTAAACCATAATTGTTGTTAAAAGCACAACGACACCACATATCATAACGTAATGCCATTTACATTCACATAACAATAATTAAGCACAACTTGATAAATATTATCTTTTAATTCACTTAAAACAATATTTATCCCATTTACCAATATTTTATATAATTACCTCACATGGAAAATTAATATAAAATAAATTACTCAAAAGTAGGGGTTATTACACTCTCCCCCCCCCCCCCCCCCCCCTTTATAAGGGAATTTTGCCCTCAAAATTCAGGCGTACCTTGGAAAAAGAGATGTGGATACTTTTCTCTCATATCATCCTCACTCTCCCACGTCGATTTCTCGGCATGGTGATGGCCCCACTGAACCCGTACCAAGGGTACCACTCGAGATCTCAACCTACGCTCCCCGTGATCTAATATTGCAACTGGTTGTTCTTCATATCAAATATCGGTTTGCAATTCGATATCATCCAAAGGAATATGCCAATGGTGTAAGGACACAAATTTCCAATTAAGTCCTTTGTAGTTTTGGCTCAAATCCGAACAAAAACGTTTGAGTCACAGGATAGAGTATATTGATCCTCTTTCAAACCTATGACGTGTTTATTGAAGACATAGCGGCCAAGTGTATAATGCTTCATCAAAATGTCGTGGTTTATGTGCCTCGTTTGTACGTCATCAACAGTGATTCCATGCTCCCAAGGTATGAATGCATTACATATATATATAGGAGCTTGGAACATGTTTATATTGGGTGTTAGGTTTTGAAACTGTATTTTGTTTTCAGATGTTTTCTATTAAATCTTATATATAAAGTATATAATGTTTCAGGGCTTAAAAAGAATTTTTTTGAACATTCTGTGAGTTCGTTCGAAGTGTCGTTCGAACGAGATGGTCGTTCTAACGAGATTTCTAATGAGCTTCTAACGAGTTCATACTGGAACTTCGTTAGAAGACTCGTTCGAACGAGAATGTCGTTCAAACGAGATTTGGCGGGAACAGCTTTTTTGACAGTTTTGAGCAGTTTTGCCCACTTTCCCACTTGTTTTACCCCACTATCATTTTGCTGAATATCTATGTGCGGGAATAAATTTTTCTAACTTAACTTTTCATATCCTACCAACCTCTAGAGAGTGTTTGAGAGAAAAATTGTTTTAGGGAAAAGTTCATTGTTTTAAAGTGTCAATTTTTAAGGAAAAAACATTATACACTTTAGTTTTACACCCATTGTTTTGTGTATCCAAGTTCATATATATACATCTTGCTTGGATTTTGGCACCGGGTTTATCTCTACAGTAGTTTGAAGAGAAGTTTGGATTTGCTTCTAAATCCCACAAAGAAGAAGACGTTTTCGTGATTTACCCACTTGGAAAAAGGCTCCTAGTTCGGGTAACGGTGACCACATAAAGTTCGATCGGTGGATTCCGAGACCGCGGTGGAGCTCCGGGGTTATTCTCTAGGTGGAGGTGTTTACAAGAAGGAGCGTCGAGGCTTGAGAGGGATCGAGTCGTGTGATGTAAGTCTTTTGTCTTGTAATTGTAAATTCCGTACTTAGTGAATTTGAGGCTAGGGTCGTCCGAGGTTGTTTCCCGTTGTGAGTTTTTCCTCGTACATCGCGGCGTAGTGTGATTGATTTATTTTTATCTTGCATAATGACTTAGAACTCATGCTTAGGATAAATCAAGATAAAATTGATTTTAATTGTTACACTTAATTTAATTTGGTGCATAATTGAAGTTGGGTAGTTGTTTATTTAATTCAAGTCTATTGTTAAAACTGGTTTGGCCTAATTTGGAAATAATGATAAATATGACTTAGGCAAATTCTAAGACTTGGTTTAATTAATTGTGTTTAAGTAAAATTTAAATTAGTGAGTGTGTTTAAGTTAATTTCACTTTGGTTTGATTTTAATTTTGGAGTAAATTAAAATTTGGTGTTTTTAAGTTGTGAATCATCACCTCTTTACACTTCCGCATCTATTTCATAACAAGGTAATATTATTTATTTAAGGATTTAAAATCGGGGCCTATCCTTTCACAAATTTGTATCAGAGCCAAAGCGATAAATTATTTCGTTAAGATCTTTTAAATAATTTTTGGCTAAAATGAAATTTTCCCCATTTTCAAAATTTCCTATTTTCGATGGTTCTAACTACGTGTATTGGAAAGCGCGAATGAAATCGGCACTAAAATCTATCGACGGAGTTTGGATGTCTGTTGTTAACGGTTGGTCCCCACCAACTCAGTTAGTAGAAAATGAACGTGTTCCCAAACCGGCCGATAGATGGAGTGAGGGTGAATTTAAAATTTCTAATTTTAATTCCTGAGGTTTAAACGCCTTGTTTAGCGTTGTCACACCGGATGAATTTCGACACATTATGACGTGTGAGACCGCTAAAGAAGCGTGGGATATTTTGCAACTCACTCACGAAGGTACAAGTGTCGTTAAAGCTTCGATACTTCAAAACATCACCACTCAATTTGAAATTATCAAAATGAACGAAAAAGAAACTTTTGATGAATTTTATGCTAGACTTTCAGATATTGTCAATTCATCTTTTAATTTGGGAGAGAAAATATCCGACAACCGAGTTGTAAAGAAAATTTTAAGGTCCCTTCCAGATAGATTTATTCCAAAAGTGACCATTTTAAATTCTTTACCAACTTTAGCCTCTATGAAATTAGAAGAGCTCGTAGGTGATTTACAAACCTATGAACTAGACATGTTTCTCTCTAAAACTGAAAAGAAAATAGAAAAGGACGTTGCTTTAAAAGCCCGAAAAGAGGTCAAACAAGTATTAGAGAGCGAGAGTGATAGTGACTCGGAAGATATGGCTTAGTTTGCTCGAAAATTTAGAAAATTTCTTAAATTTAACAAAGATAAATTCAAAAATGATATTAAGAAATTTGAAACTTCTAAGTATGACAAAATCGAGAAGATCCCTAAACCTATTAATGAACAATTAAATAGGGACGAGTCAAATAGGTGTTTCAGTTGTGAGGGTTATGGCCATAGGGCTTCTGAGTGCCCCACTAAACTAAGAAAAGAGGGTAAACGACCCATTTCATATAATTCAACCCTCAGTGATAGTGATAAAGAAGAGGGACTCGATTCCCCCACTAAGCCAAATTTTATGGCTTTTATGGCTAGTCATGTGAGCACCGAAAGTGAATCTTCTCATGAAGATATGCAAACACATGACACTTCTGAGGTCAAAGTTCTTGATTCCCTTGTTTGTGATGATAGTGAGAGTGGAGAAGAAAGAGAGAGTGAAAATGAAGAAGAGGTGAATGTGAGTGAACTTCAAAACGTTTTTCAAGAACATTATAAAGAATCTATTAAACTAAAAAGAGCTAATTTGAAGTTAGAAGCTAGTTTAAGAGAGCGTGTCAAGGTCGTTAATGATAGTGTGTTGGTTGAAGACCTTAGGACACGAGAGAAAGCTCTTCTAGAGAAGCTTGAATATATAGAAGGAAAAAGAGATAGCCTTAGGGGTTTAATGGAATCCTTGTAAAAGGAGCTTCTTTCTTTTGAAGAGCGAAATATTTTATTAGAGTCTAACATTTTAGAATTTCAAAATAAATTAAAAGACTCTAGTAATGTCAAATTTGATTTGGAGTGTCGTTCGGAAAAATTAGATAAAATATTAGGAACGGTCCAAATTAAAAATGACATGTGTGGTTTAGGCTTCAATTCTTGTAATGAATCTACTCATAAAGCCAAAACCAACATTTTAGGAGAATCTACTAGGAATGCTTTTAGAAATCACTCTGTAGGTAAATCTTTTCGTCATGTTTTTACTTGTACACAATGTGGTCGAAAAGGTCATCTTTGATCTTAAACGTATTCCTAGAAAATCCCAACGTAAAGCTACCAAGGTATTTAAAATTCCTACACCCCAAGATAGTCATTCTTCATTAATTTGGGTTAGGAAATCCGACTTGGTTGCCTTGCAAAATAGGTTTTTTGATTCTCATTTACGTTCACATGCTTCCTCCCTTGCTAAATCTAAAGGATGAATGTGTTAGTGTTTGCATACGTTAGCGATTGTACTTCATGTTATATTCACATGCTAAATGTATGCTTGGTAATCATTTTCTAGTCATTACTTTATTTCATATCACATGCTAGAATAATGGTTTTTGTTTATCTTTTGTATTTTATTTCTTCATTTTGTTTGCATTAAATGAAAAATACAAAAAGATTTTTGTTTATCATTTTTTTTCTCTTGATAATTTAAACTTAATGACAAGTTCAAATGATTTTTTTTTTTTGAGTATATATGTTTTTTGGTTAAAAATTTCAAAAACTCAAAAAGATTTTATTTTGTGTGTATTTTAGTTTGACACACTTTATGTGGCATATACTTGTGTTTGAATCCCATATTTTACGCTTTCATGTGGCCAGAACTTTTGGTTAAGATTATCAATCCTTATTATGTTCTTTACCATGCTTACATGGAGTAGTTGGATTTTGTGTTGATTAAATGGATTCTATTTTTATATGCCTCTATTCACACATGCACCAGCTCCTTTGAAATTTAACTTCATATGTATATTTGAGCTTTGTGAAGTGTTCTCCTACTAATCTTGTCATCTACATAGTTGTGACCTAGGAGGACTAGTGCATGTCAAAATTCGTTGCACATGGGATTTGTGTGAAAAATGAAAAATATGATAAATATAAATGTGCACGGGGAAGGGCTCCGAAAGGAATAATAATCCTTTGCTATTGTAAGCCACCTTTTGAAATGGACCTAAAAGAAATACGTGGTCCAAAGGCCTAAAAACAAAAAAAATGGCACTAAAAGAAAAATAATTGCCAAGGCCTATGTTTAATTGATATATTCATTCAATATAAAAAATATATATATAAATGCTTATTGAGGGAGATTTGATGGTATATCAATGGTTTGCACAATGTCCGTTTATCCTAGTTGTACTTTCAATGTCATGACTTTATTGGTTTGTAGAATCATCAACATGCTAGGCTTGTATGCATTGTGTATGTTTGTCCATTGAGTTCAATATATATTGTCACATGAGGTTATATTCAAATGTGATGAAGTTTGCAATCAAATGAGAACTCCGTGAACATGTTTTTAAGTGATTGGGTCTAAATTTAATCGTTACTAGTTCACACCCCAACACTTTTGTTTCCATATGACACATTTTTGCCATACGAATATGAAAGACTCCTATTATATTTTGTGTGTGTCATTTGTGTGTTTATATCTATATATGTGTACTTTAGTTTCTTTGGTATATATTATGTATACATATATTTGATATTTTTGTTTAGTCTTTGCCTTGATTTCTAATCCATATTTGCTATAATTCATACTTGGTATCCATCTTATTGCATTCTCTATTGATATCACGTGCTTAATAATTTATATATCATATTGGTATCATTTTATTGCATCCTAGTTGGTATCCGATGGTATGTGTTGGATTAATTAACTGCGTTTAAATTTTAATTTGTAAAAGATATTAAAATTTGGTAATTCGATTTCTTGAACCATCACCTTTACGCTTTCGCATATCTATTTCATCACCTTTATGCTTAATTTGGGGGAGATAAGTTACTGTTTTTGATTCTTTAGCCTTTGTCTATTCCTGAACAAAAAGGGGGCGAATGAAAGGGGGAGAAATGGTATCTAAACCTATTATACTCGTATCTTAGTTTGGGGGAGATTTATCTTAGGGGGAGACATCTTTCTAAGTTGATCTTAGTTGATAAAGGGAGAGAATTAATTTATGTTTACTTCCATTAAATATTTTGATATTCCATATGCGTGTAATGTGTTTGCTTATGTGTGCAGGAATCATATTATAAGTGGCAACATTCACCGGCAAAGATTGTGATCCTTTGGGTTATTTGAGTCAAGCATTGTATTTTATTTTGGCTGGGATTTTTATTAGTCTAGGAGAGCTTGACGGCCCTTTAGGATTTTTGTTGGTTTTTGTCCCGGAATAGCCAAAGGGGGAGATTTGTAAGGACGCAAATTTCTAATTGAGTCCTTTGTAGTTTTGGCTCAATTCCGGACAAAAACGTTTGAGTCATAGGATAGAGTATATTGATCATCTTTCAAGCCTATGACGTGTTTATTGAAGACGTAGTGGCCAAGTGTATAACTCTTCATCAAAATGTCATGGTTTATGTGCCTTGCTTGTACGTCATCAACAGTGGTTCCATGCTCCCAAGGTATGAATGCATTACATATATATATAGGATCTTGGAACATGTTTATATTGGGTGTTAGGTTTTAAAACTGTATTTTGTTTTCAGATGTTTTCTATTAAATCTTATATGTAAAGTATATAATGTTTCTGGGCTTAAAAAGAATTTTTTTGAACATTCTGTGAGTTCGTTCGAAGTGTCGTTCGAACCACAAGTCGTTCGAACGAGATTGCCAACGACTTCCCATTATGGCGTACTGGAACTTCGTTCGAAATGTCGTTCGAACGAGATGGTCGTTCTAACGAGATTTCTAATGAGCTTCTAACGAGTTCATACTGGAACTTCGTTAGAAGATTCGTTCGAACGAGAATGTCATTCAAACGAGATTTGGCGGGAACAGCTTTTTTGACAGTTTTGAGCAGTTTTGCCCACTTTCCCACTTGTTTTACCCCACTATCTTTTTGCTGAATATCTATGTGCGAGAATAACTTTTTCTAACTTAACTTTTCATATCCTACCAACCTCTAGAGATTGTTTGAGAGAAAAATTGTTTTAGGGAAAAGTTCATTGTTTTAAAGTGTCAATTTTCAAGGAAAAAACATTATACACTTTAGTTTTACACTCATTGTTTTGTGTATCCAAGTTCATATATATACATCTTGCTTGGATTTTGGCACCGGGTTTACTCTACAATAGTTTGAAGAGAAGTTTGGGTTTTCTTCTAAATCCCACAAAGAAGAAGACGTTTTCGTGATTTACCCACTTGGAGAAAGGCTCCTAGTTCGGGTAACGGTGACCACATAAAGTCCGATCGGTGGATTTCGAGACCGCGGTGGAGCTCCGGGGTTATTCGCTAGGTGGAGGTGTATACAAGAAGGAACGTCGAGGCTTGAGAGGGATCGAGCCGTGTGATGTAAGTCTTTTGTCTTGTAATTGTAAATTTCGAACTTAGTGGATTTGAGGCTAGGGCCGTCCGAGGTTGTTTCCCGTTGTGGGTTTTTCCTCGTACATCGCGGCGTAGTGTGATTGATTTATTTTTATCTTGCATAATGACTTAGAACTCATGCTTAGGATAAATCAAGATAAAATTGATTTTAATTGTTACACTTAATTTAATTTGGTGCATAATTAAAGTTAGGTAATTGTTTATTTAATTCAAGTCTATTGTTAAAATTGGTTTGGCCTAATTTGGAAATAATGATAAATATGACTTAGGAAAATTCTAAGACTTGGGTTAATTAATTGTGTTTAAGTGAAATGTAAATTAGTGTGTGTGTTTAAGTTAATTTCACTTTGGTTTGATTTTAATTTTGGAGTAAATTAAAATTTGATGTTTTTAAGTTGTGAACCATCAGCTCTTTACGCTTCCGCATCTATTTCATAAAAAGGTAATATTATTTATTTAAGGATTTAAAATCGGGGCCTGTCCTTTCACAAATGAGGTCCTTCACACCTCTTGTACTTTTTCAAGGAGGAAACATGAAACACATCATGAATTTGTTGTAAGTGTTCCGGTAAGGAAAGTTGATACGCTACTGGACCTACCTTAGCAATAATGGTAAAAGATCCTACATAACGCGGTGCAAGTTTTTCTTTCTTCCCAAATTGCTTTATACCTTTCATTAGCGATACTCGCACTAAGACTTGATCTCCTACCTCCAATTCTACATGCCTCCTATTAGCATCAGCATAACTCTTTTGTCGATCTTGAGCTATTCAGATGCGACTACGAATAAGCTCAATCTTGGAAGAAGTATCTTGGATCATTTCAAGTCCAAGAAATTTATTATCCCCTACTTCCAACCAATAAGTAGGTGATTTACACGGCCTGCCATAAAGTGTTGCATAGGGTGCCATCCCAATAGTGAATTGGTACGAATTATTATAAGCAAATTCGACCAAGGGAAGGTATTGTTCCCAACCACCTTTGAAATCAAGCACACACATTCGGAGCATGTCCTCCAACAATTGGTTGACTCTTTCTGTCTGCCCATCTGTTTGAGGCTCAACTTCAATTCGGTTCCCATAGCTTCTTCGAAACTTTGCCAAAAATGGGAAACAAAATTTTTTTCTCGATCGGAGACTATATTTATGGGCACCCCGTGGAGTCTAACAACCTCCACAATAAATAGCCGAGCATAACGAGCAGCATTGTAATCTGTGCGTACGGATAGGAAATGTGCCGACTTGGTCAAACGATCGACAATCACCCAAATAGAATCATGACCGCTTTGTGATGTTAGCAATCTCGTGATGAAATCCATCGAAATGCTTTCCCACTTCCATACCGGTATTTCCAAGGGTTGTAACAAACCTGTTGGTCTTTGATGATCTACCTTCACCAGTTGACAAGTAGTGCATTGGGAAACAAATTCAAAAATGTCCCGTTTTATGCCTGGCCACCAATATTGACGGAGCATGTCTTGATACATTTTGTCCCCACCAGGATGTACTATAAACTTAGATCCGTGAGATTTTATCATCACGGCCCGTCTTAAATCCCCTTCGTTCGGGACAATGAGTATCCCGTGGAAACGCACCCCACCCTCAGAACTTATAAAGTAGGATTCTGCTCCCTCGGTCAACAATTGGCGTATACGGTCCTGACAACTTTTGTCCCTTCCTTGAGCTTCAACAACCCTTGCCACTATCGTAGGCGTAATGATCAACACCGACATAAACTCTCTAGCAACCGCATCTTCTTGACTGAGCTCCCTCCATTTAGCTTTCCATATCTGCGCTAACTCCCCCTTGGGTTTCCGACTCAACGCATCCGCCACCACATTCGCCTTGCCCGGGTGATAATGAATATCAAATTGGTAGTCTTTCACAAACTCTAACCACCGGCGTTGTCACATATTTAAATCTTTTTGTGAAAACAAATATTGCAATGATTTTTGGTCCGTGACAAGACTAAATTTCTCCCCCAGTAGGTAATGTCTCCAAATCTTCAAGGCAAAAACTACTGTAGCAAGTTCCAAATCATGCACCGGATAATTCTTTTCATGGGTATTTAGCTTGAGAGAAGCATAAGCAATAGCCCGCTGTTCTTGTTGTATTACACCTCCCAACCCTTGCAGAGATGCATCGGTAAAGACCAAATATTCCAATCCTAGCCTTAGTAATGCAAGGACTGGAGCAGAAGTCAACTTATCTTTCAGCTCATCAAAAGTTGACTGACAAGACTCGTCCCAAACAAACATCACCCCTTTCCGGGTTAAATTTATCAAAGGGCTAGCAATTTTAGAAAAACCCTTGATAAATCGGCGATAATAACCAGCCAAACCCAGGAAACTACGAATCTCGGTAGGTGTCGTGGGCTGACCTCATTCCCTCACTGCAAGAAATTCACTCGGGTCTACCGAAATACCCTACGCTGTCACAATATGACCCAAAAACTGTATTTCCTGCAACTAAAAAATGCACTTTTCAAACTTGGCATACAATTGATGGTCCCTCAACGTCTGCAGTACCAACCGTAAATGAGTAGCATGATCAGCTTATGTTTGAGAGTACACTAGAATGTCATCAATGAACACGATCACAAACTGGTCCAGGAAGTCTCAAAACACTCTATTCATAAGGTCCATAAACACGACGGGGGCATTGGTTAGTCCGAAAGGCATAACTAGAAATTCGTAGGACCCATATATAGTTAGGAAAGCAGTTTTGGACACATCCTACTCTCGTATCCATAACTGGTGATACCCCGTCCTCAAATCTATTCTAGAGAAGTACGACGCTCCCCTAAGTTGATCAAACAAATCATCAATTCAAGGTAATGGGTATTTATTCCGGATGGTGAATTTATTCAACTCCTTGTAGTCAATACACAACCGGAGAGAACCGTCTCTTTTCTTCACAAATAACACCGAAGCGCCCCACGGTGACGTACTTCGCCTAATAAACCCTTATTCTAATAATTTTTGAATCTGTTCTCTTAACTCCCTCATCTCAACAGGATCCATACGGTACGGGGCTCTAGCAATCGGTCGCGTTCCCAATGATAAATCAATTATAAACTCAATTTCCCTACTTGGAGGAAAACTCGATATTTCTCAAAAAACATCTTCGAAATCTCTAACAACCGAAATCGAATCTAAGGAAACAACTACATCCCGAGAAGTCTCCTCCGCGATACAATACAAGTAAGTCTAGAACCTCCCTCCGAACGAGGCATATCCACTAAAAACATCTCTTGCCCCGGAATGGCAAAAACTATACTTTTCCCATAATAATTAACTATCGCACGATACTTCACTAGCCAATCCATACCCAGAATTACATCATACCCGACCATATCAAGGATGAGTAAATCAGCCTCAAAACACAAATTACCAAGGTTTATTTCTACTCGTTTACAAACAAATAAAATGAGTGAACCATCACCCATAGAAGATTCAACACTAGTGAAAGTACATTCTGTATATTTAATTAACTCCGTAGACTGGGCAAAGCTTCTAAAAATAAACGAGTGTGTCACACCTGTATCAAATAATACACGACCCATGTGCCCATGAATGGGAAACTTACCCTCAATAGCTGGTGGTGCTGGCGGGGATGGAGGAAGCATAGCACATGTATGTGGTAAACATGTCCATACTGTAGTTGTCCCTGTTGCGGAGGGACAACTGGGTTAGGAACTTGTGGCGGTAACTGGGCCTGTGGATGCTATGGAACCCTAGGAAATTGTCCACCAATTAACTGTGGACACGACTTCTTATAATGCCCCAACTCCCCACATTGAAAGCAACGACCCGTCATGTTCTCCTGATTTCGACCCCGGTTATTTCTAAACTGCCCAAAGCCTTGGCTTGGATGGCCTCTACCCCCATTACCACACCGACCTGCTTGTTGTTCGGCACCCTGACCATGCCTAATATTACTGCCACCAAAATTAAATCCACCAAAATGCTACCTTTTGGACAAGTCCCCTTGTTGGGTGTCCCTTTCTTTTTGTTTACCTCCCGATGATTGGGGCGGAGGTAGTGCTCCACCTCTTGCACCATTGCCTCCTGGCTTACTTGCTTGTCCCCTAACGGAAGATTTCTTACTACTTTGAATATGTAACCGATGATCTTGACAATGGAGTTCATTACATCCCTAAAAGTTTGTAAAGCGGGGTTGCCCAGCAATGTTGCCGTATCCTCCAATGCAACCCTCACATAAATTTGAATATCCTCCTCTCCTCGGGAGTTACCTCATCCGGCACAAAACTAGCTAACCGAGTGAATTCCTCCTCATACTCCGCAATTGAACGTTCACCTTGCACTACATCTTGAAGTTTTCTTCTCATCTCCCTTTGAACTGCGGGAGGAAAATACTTTCGATCAAACAAAACCCAAAAGTCGATGATAGTCATGGTATTTCCTTGCTCTGGCATAGTCATCGATTCCCACCAATGTAAGGCTTCTCCAACTAGATTAAAAGTAGCAAGGATTTTTTTCCTTTCCTCACTACACTCCACCATGCGAAGATGGCGTTGTATATCCTTTTTCCATTGATTAGCTACTATCACGTCGGAACCTCCTTGAAATTTTAGGGTATGGCCATTTGAAAAGGACTCTCTGACTCTTTCCCACGGAGAAGGTCCATCAGGGGCTTGTACTTCCTGAGCTCGTGGTTGTTGGGCTTGTGGAAATTGCTTAACTACGGTATTCATCGCAGTATTAACTGCTTGGGCCACAATATTGGCCACTTCAGTTGCATTTATTATTCCTTGCGACGGTGGTGGAGGACCTACATCATCATTTACAACTCTGTTCCTTCTCACAGGACGACCTCTTTTAGGCGGCATTTGAGACGAAGAAACACTAGAGTTAAAATACTATTTAGAACAATTTATTTTACAGAAGATCGCAAACATAGGCAACAAAACAGTCCTAACATTAAGCTCTATATCAAAGAACGCTACGTTAGAACGTGACAAGTCCGCATGGATCCTAAGGACTCTAGAACCTGATGCTCTGATACCATCTGAGACAACCCTCCTATCAAAATAAGAGGTATCCAGCCTAATACTCCAATATTAATAGGAATCATAGATGGTCCATTCTTAGCATCATCATAAATACAATAAGCATACGAGATAACCACCCATTTTTAGAAAACGGATTGTCAAAATTTATTTTGTAAGTTGAAGAAAGCATTTAAACAACCCAATCTGAAAAAGAAGGTGGATAAAATAACTACAAGAATTAAATTGAACAGTACATATATAACACAATAACCGAATAAGCTTTCGGTTAACACACCCAAACAATATGGTTACACCGAGTATTAAAGTATAACATCACATCTATAATATAATTACAAAATGTGGGCAACATGCCCGAATGAGTAACCAATCATAACTAGATTACAAAATAAAATGGAAGCTTCTACATCAAAATATCCCGTAACATCCGCAAGGTGTTAGAGCTCCAAGACACTGGAATAGGAAAGTCAATACGGGCGTCCTTGCAACGGAGCACCTGAGCGAATATAAGATTCATGCAACACAAGAAATACGAATGAGTCAGGGCCCGGTTTTATATAATCACTAGATGAATAAAGAGTATGATAGTTATGAGCAATTAATCACCATTGATAATGATAAGAATCTACCTACTCAATCTTAGAGCATAAACTAAAGCAATTATAATGACCAAAATTTTAATTCAATTATACAAGAGGGTATAAATAAATATTATTAATTAAGATTCACCATCCTTCATACATTGTTTCATTTCACCTTTTCATATCTCATTAGGAAACGTATTCCAAACCATTTAGTTTGTAGAGCACTTTATCATAAATTAAATACCACTTGAATAAGAATAGTTATATTAAACAATATATAATGATTCTAAGACCGTCCTTCCGAGTTTCCCCACTGGACGCGCCCTTAAATAGCTATCATCTTCTAGGGCCTATCGCACAAGACAACCTGGGCATCCTACAACGTAACGTCAGGAAGTGGCTATACACCTTCGACAGTGAGCCATAACCACACCCGGAATTACCTCACTTTGAACAATAATCACACAATATATAATAAACGGTCATATGGCCGAGGAATATATTCTCCCTGCATTCACTAGCCAGGGACTTAACCTCGTGCGCGTACTTACCCTATGAATGCATTTAGAGAGGTGTGTATATACCAATTTATCATTCACAATTTTAATCTCATTTTAAAATATACCTCACATTTTGTCCGGAGCCATCGTAATTTATATTATCATTATAAACCTCAATGATTGATAAGCCCCTAAGTTAATCTCCGAGAACTAATGTTGTTACCCTAATCCACCAAGCCTAGTATACCTCACTCATGTCTCTCAAATTTCCGTGACTATAATCCTACATCTCCTAATCTCAAACTAGCTTCCTAAGAAAAGAAATTACCCTGTCATCCATGTGCAATTTCCCGGAATAAACCCCATCCACTCCCTTTCTAATATAGGGTTGTAACCTAACTAATATAAGACTCTAGGACACTAAGTTTACTTCACAAGGGAAGGTTCCTAGGTCCTAAGCCTAAAAGAAAAGGGTTAAGACTAAGTTAGAAAAATCACTTAGGACAGCAGGAATTCCGAATCGATTCGCCCTGGCCGAATCGATTCGGTCAAGAGAACCCAACATTCTGCAAACTGCCGAATCGATTCGGAGATACCGAATCGATTCCCTTATCCCAGACCTGTAGCCTACCCCTTTAGCGAATCGATTCGCTATGGGCGAATCGATTCACCCAGCCCAGAATTCCCAGTTTCAGCTATGGTGTTTAATGCCCTACTTTTCCCAATATTCATTTCTCCTCCATAATTACCCACAACAACCACCATTAATTCAACCAAAACCCTCCTACATGATTACTAACTACTATACTCAACATAAAAATCATCTAAACAACATTTAAGGGTTCAAACACCACAAATCCATTAAAATCCCCATTTGTTCAATTGATTCACATACACAACAATCACAATAATTTATTCACCCTAAATCATATATTAGCAAGTAAGAAACTTGCCTTAAACTGAAATCTCGGATTCTTGGAAGATGAATGCAAGATCAAACCCCAAATCTTCAATTCTTCTCCTTTCTCTTCTTTTCTCCACAATTCTTTTCTTCTCTCTTTCTCTATAGGTTTAGAAATGCACACTTAAGAAAATAGAAGGGTTTGCAAGACTTAAACGTGCCTCTATCCTTAATTCCCATCTTAAATTGTCAATACCCCATTAAAATGACTCGTAACTACATATATAAGTCATAATCTGTAAAAAGTGCCCGGAATCCAAAAATACAATATGGCACTTATTTTGACTATCTCGCATATTTCAGGACTAACTACGTCCTCTAAATTGGCATCCGGAATAATATATCTCATTTCCATTTTCAACTTCATTTAAACCATAATTATCGTTTAAAGCACAACGACACCACATATCATAACGTAATGCCATTTACATTCACATAACAGTAATTAAGCACAACTAGATAAATATTATCTTTTAATTCACTTAAAACAATATTTATTCTATTTACCAATATTTTATATAATTACCTCACATGGTAAATTAATATAAAATAAATTACTCAAAAGTAAGGGTTATTACATACTTTTCTTCAACCGGCTATTATTCTTCTTTCTTTTCTTCGTTAAAAAAAATACATCAATTCTTTCAAAGAAGCGAGTACATCAATCTCCTTCTTTTTCCTTCTTTCCAAGAAGTGAATACATAAATACATTTACCTCTTACAAGTTTTCTTCTGTTTACTAGACTATACATTAATTTTAACCTACATTTACCTCTATCATAATTTGATCATTTGTAAGTTCATATTTGTCATCAACAATTGTTTTGCATGTCAATCAATTACAATAAGTGCATGTATTTGGTTTCGATTCAACCAAATCATTGTAATTATGTAGTGCATGTGCTGGAATAACTTCCATATTAACTGAATGATTTGATTGTGTGTTTTGATAATGTGTTTTGTAAATTTATATGAATATGTTTTGACTGTGTGGTGTATGTAATTGGTTTTGATTCAATCAAATCATTGTAATTGTGTAATGCATGTTCTGGTATAATTTCCATATTGACTGAATGATTTAATTGTTTGTTTTGATGTATAAACATAAAACATCAATACATTGTGTTTTGATTTTCTAACAAGATGTGTATGTATATGTTTTGATTGTGTGTGTCATACGTGCGTGTACTTTATGTTATATTATTGTTTCATAAAACATAAAGTACACACATATATATAAAGATCATAATAAAATTGCAGTAAAGTACACGCATAAAGATATAAAGTACACATGAAATTATATTGATCTATTCTCATTGTGATTTGATTTTCTAACAAGTTGTGTATATATATGTTTTGATTGCTTGTTTCATATGTGTGTATACTTTATATTATAATGTTGTGTCATAAAATATAAAGTAAACGCATATGTATAGAGCTTATAACAAAATTTCAATAAACTACATGCATAAAGATATAAATTACACGTGAAATTATATTGATTTAGTCTCACTGTATTTTAATTTTCTAACAAGTTGTGTATGTATATGTTTTGATTGTGTGTCTCATATGTGCGTGTAATTTATCTTACAGTGTTGTGTCATAAAACATAAAGTGCACGCATATGTATATAGCTCACAATAAAATTGAAGTAAAGTACAGGCATAAAGATATAAAGTACACGTGAAATTATACTGATATATTCTCATTTTATATGTTGACATTATATTGGCAATATGAATGTGCGTGTACTTTGTTACATAATTTCATGACTTAATAGACTTATCATATTTTAACTGGGCATGTGTTGATGGATCCGTGCCAACGGCATTAACCAATCTTGACCCTTAACAAAA
Organism: Sambucus nigra; assembly: GCA_949130495.1. Lineage (NCBI taxonomy): Eukaryota > Viridiplantae > Streptophyta > Magnoliopsida > Dipsacales > Adoxaceae > Sambucus > Sambucus nigra. The sequence goes on along the minus strand of OX422212.1, from coordinate 599,193,693 downwards.
GCATTTTTATTTTTTCATTTAATGCAGATCATAATGGAAAGTCATAGGATTGCGAGGTGTTGTTATTTGGACAACATGGCTTGCATTGAAATATTTGAAGACAACTCATTAGATTTCATATGCAATGAGTTATGTAGCAGGTTTATGGATTTAAAAATTGGGAGTTTTCATTGAAGTACTCGTTTGGAAATGAAAGTCGGTTCATGTTGGTTTATGACAAAGATGCTTATTGTACGTTGCAGTCTCAAGTGATTGTCAAAGTCGATTGTAATTGGATATATGTCTTTGATACGGTATATTTGCCCACTAATATAATTCACGAATGGGTTGAATGCACTTATAGAATTTTTGAACGGGTTGACTTCAAATGTACATGCTCCAAGAGGATTGACTGCGGTGATACAAGTGGAGAAAGGGTTGATTGTTTATCATAAACCACAGTAATTGATCTTAGTAGTGGTGTTGAAAATGATTTTTATATTGCAGGTGTGGAGTCGAGTACGTCCAAAGTTTATCTTTTTAATGATTGTAAGGCATATATAATTCATGAAGAGTAGTGTTTTGAAGGAGGTGTGGTTGAGTTTCGAGATAAATTGAAAAAGTATGCTATTGAGGTTGGTTTCAAGTATGTATATTTGAAGAATGATAAAACTAGGGTGACATCAGAGTGCTCTAAAAGGACTATTGAGAATTGTATGTGAGGATTTCATGCTTCATTATCTTCAATAAATGATTAGTTTTATATACGAAGTTTGAATAATGAGCATACTTGTAAAGGTGTTTATCGTAGTCTATCACGCAAAATGATAGACTCCAAGTTAGTTTCAACATTGTTGGCTAATGATCTTAAGGATAAACCATTGCTAAGGCTAATTGATGTAGTCGGAGATATGAAGAAGAACCATGGTCTTGATATAGGTTGTCATGATTCTTGGCGTGGGAAAGAGATGTCTGCTGCTGAGTTGCATGGTGATAAAAAGGTTTTCTATGCCTTAATCAATGATTATAGGGAACTTCTCTTGTAGCATAATCCGGGATCGCATTGCATTCTTTATGTGGAATCCAGGAGTGAATTATTTAAGGGAATTTTTATAAAGTTTACAGGATCCATTCGTGGATTTCAGTACTGCATGGTTGTTTTGTTTCTTGATGGTGACTTTTTAAAGAGCTACTATCATGGAACGATTTTGTTGGCAACTGTGAGGAATGGGAACAATGATAAACGTGAAGTATTCACGTTTACTTTACAATATTATGTGTGTAGTTTAAGATTATGTGTTTGTTCTTTGGACAGAATGAAAAGTATACGCATAAAATTATAAAATACACATCAACTTATTTTTATATTTTGTGTACTTTGTAATGTTATGTGTATATTTTGAGATTCTGTGTTTGTTCTTTGGACATAATGGAAAGTACACACATAACATTACAAAATACACACGAACTTCTTTTTACTTTTACGTGTATTTTGTAATGTTATATGTCTACTTTGAAATTCTATGTTTGTTCTTTGCAAATAATGCTAAGTACACGCATAATATTGTAAAGTACACATGAACTTCTTTTTACTTTTATGTGTACTTTCTAATGTTATGCGTGTACTTTGGGATTCTTTGTTTGTTCTTTGTACATAATGGAAAGTACATGCATAACATTGTGAAGTACATGTGAACTTTTTACTTTTATGTGTACTTCATAATATTATGTGTGTACTTTAGGATTCTTTGTTTGTTCTTTGGACACAAGGGAAAATTGGTTAAAAACTTGATCGATTTAGGGTTTACAAAATAAAAAACCTAGGAAAAGTAAAAATATCTGAGCATGGATTAATACATGTTAAAGTTGTTTGGAATAATGTGATTGAGAATGAGAATACTTTATTTGAACTTCGACGATTAGGGTTTCAATCGGAAGAGATAGCGTTTGAGGTTTTTTGTGCTTGAATTTGTAAAGTGTGTTTGTTTTGGGATTTGGGAGTATTTATATGTTGAACCTAATCGTTTAAAATTTGTTATCCCCAAGTTTATATACCAAATTTGTTAGTCCAAGGACTTAACAGTGAAAGGCCCTAGATTATATTCATCTTTGAAGGCATATTTATATCTAATCACTTCATTAATTTTATTATTATATTGGTTTGTGTGAGCTTATTCTTCCACGCGATCGTGCTAACTCTTGATGATCATATTTTCAAAACATACTCCATGGTTTGACTTATCTAATCCACGAACATCGCATTCACCAGCTTTTGGTTGGTCACCCCGACATTCTTCAAATGGAATGTCATGACTCGGTAGTATTGTGTTCCTCTATCAGTTACGAGTAATGTTTTTCTTCGTCGCCCGAGTGCATGTGTATCATATCGTACCTTGAGTATACATCCATAATTGAGAGGAGCTCGTGTCCAGTAATGGCATCCATGAGTGCATCAATTCGCGAAGTGGATAACAATCCTTTGGGCATACTTTATTTAGATCTAAGTAATCAACATAAAGCCTCCACTTTCCATTCTGCTTTCTAACCATAATGAACTGTGCATCTAAAAAAATTCCCATTTCAACATGAGCTGGTTGGTTACACTTTGTGGTGAATGCCCATTTTTTTAGCTTGACCATCTTGAAGGTCGGATAGATGTTTATCCAATGATATCTATCGAGGCATGTATGGTTGGCATGTCATCATGGCTCCATGATAAGGTTTTGTGATGGCTTTAGAGGACTACCACCAGCTTCTTTCTTGTTCAATTTGTATTTAAGACAATCTAATGTAAACCACCCTTTATGGCTGGCCTTCGTATAGTGTAATGTGGATCGAATCTTCAATGGGAGAGCCTCCATTCGACTCATCTTATGGATATAGTTCATCGACATGGAAGGCCTCCTTTTTCTTCTTGATTAACATGAACTAAAACTTTTGGCTCTTGTTTCGAAACGATTCTTGTGTTGTTTGGTTTTATAAACCAAAGGGCGAGGGCTTTGAAAGAGAGGACATCATCTAACCTTCTAAGCGTAGTTTTTCCCTGTAGCACGTTGTAGGCGAAATATGATCTCATAATTAAGAACTCCACTTAAAGGGCCATGGGTTTGGGGCTCTTGCTCAATGTGAGGTTAATTCAATAGAACCCTCTGGGTAAACTTATTCTTCTCCAAAACTAAGAAATTGCCCTTTAACTGGCCTTAGCTTTGCCTTAGTCAGCTTTATCCTCTCAAAAGAGTCATAGTATATCACACATGCCAAACTTTTAGTGTCAACCATTATCCGCCTCGTGAGCCAATTTGATATGATTACCTATATCAATAAGGGATCATTGTGCGGGGTGATTAAGTAATTAGAGTCGTAGGGGTGAAGAAAATATTTTCCTAGTCCTCCAGTGGTTTGGTGCTTAAATTTCCATGGACTCCCTATTTTATATCTTGTATACCGATTTATTGCTCGTCATATAAAATCATTCTTAAGAACACCCTAATATTAATCATGAACACATTAATATGATTAATGTTTAACATACAATTGTTCTTAATAAAAGGATCTTAGATCTTCATGTTTTCACGAAATACGTCTAAAAGATAGAAAATAAGACATACCTTGATCAAAGATCAATCTTGATTAATTGCTCCATCAATCTGCCTTCTTGAAAAAAATGCACTCTAATGGAATCTCGGAGTTTCTCTCCCACCTCAGAAATAGTGTGTTATGAGATGACTCTAGATGGTGTAGAGGTCTCTATTTATAAAGGGGAAGAGGGCCGGAATCCTAATCAATGTGGGACTCTTTCAAGTCTCCCACTAATGCCACTAACCATCATGTGACTAACGGATAAGGTTTACCCAAATCTTTTAATATCTTATTTATCACATTCCTAATTAATTATCTGACATTTATTAAAACCACATAAATGGGAAATTCGGAATTTAATACAATTGAAATTAAATAATTAATTTCGTCACTTAACATTAATTTCCAATAGTCTCCCACTTGGTCTTAATAATTCGCATAATTAGATTAGGTATCATAAGGTGCACAATCATTGATAAATTTATTTTGCTGAATCAAATGATTCACGGATGCGAGTCATGGCGGTTCCATACTATTCAAGAGCATGGTTCCTTCCATGTACCACAACACCAATGTTTCATTCAACTAAGCCTTTAATATTGGGTATCATAATGGCCTCATAATGTCCTTTGGAATAAGGACTATTTCTGTCAACAACACTTCATAATTGCATGCATTCACAAAGGACAGAAATAATTGAAATCAGAAACACTTTTATTGAATTCAAGTAATAGTGTCAAACAACTAAGCCAAATAGCAATCATAATTTTACTAATCGAGATCCATCTCTTTGACACGTTCCATAAGGTCTTTTGGAGATAGTCCTTTCGTAATAGGATCTGCTATGTTATCACTCGTACTAATGTGATCAATTGACACTTTTTGTTTCTGAATTTCTTCTTTAACTGATAGGTATTTCATTCAACGTGCTTAGTTACTTTAGGAATACCTAACATTTCTTCATAAAGAAGATTGCAGCGACATTATCATAATATTTCAGCGACTTGATAATAGTGTCGACAACTCCAAGTCCCGAAATGAAGTCACGCTGCCAAAATACATAAGTTGTAGCATCAAGCATACTACAAACTCAGCTTTCACAATACTTAATGGATGGATTGTGTTGCACTCCTTCATTATATTGGTTGATAAACCAAAACAAATATTCTTAAGCAAGAGTGAACTCATACCATCCGTACAAATAGTAAATCTGAGTCACAATAATTGTTCATATTTAAATGAACACATATATCATAAATGTGAGCATATAGTCCTTTAAGTATCTCATTACTTCATACACAACTTTTAAACCCATAAAATTATTTTGATTCTCTACTTTCTAAATCCGTGCTTGTATATAGAGAAAATATATAAACTTACTCCCACTGATCTTAAGGTGTATACAAATATACAACGATTAAAAAAAAAATAATGATATTATTTCTTAAAATGCCTCATGTGGGAAACTTATGTTTATAAAATGATCTCCTAAACATATACGCATGGTTTATTAGAATTCAAAAAATAATTTTCACATCCACTTTATGTAACTCTCAATCATAATGAGCTACTAATGTCATAAGAATTACATGTCCTTACATATAATTGAGAAGGTTCATTTATAACCTTTTCTTCATTAATAGTGAAATATTTTACTACAATTTAGCTTTATCTCGTTTAACTACCGTTAGTGTCGCGTTTGGTCTTGATGACCCCCTTATACCTGACTTTAGTGCATCAATTATGTAATTCAACGAGATTTCAACCTTAGTTGTAGTCCATTAGTTTCACTTCTTATGACTTTTGAAAATAAAACCATGTCATTATTTATTCCTTCACCAAATTCATGTTCATGCAGAGACCCTACATAATCATTTAGGATAGTAGACCTTTTAGGATCTTCTTAATACTATTCCTTATGATTTCGTCTACATTTCTCTCACGGTGACAATACTATCATTTAGTGGTTGACCATTTATTTGTTCTTTGTTGTTTAGACAATCTAACAACTAAAAGAACAAGGATTCAAGAAGGTTATCGTTAATGGGATAAGTACCCTACCTTCCTTTATAATCATATTTCATGATTTTCTACTACCACTAATTTCACCTTTCATAATGAATTTGACTTTAATGCAATAAATACGTGTCAATGACAATTATATGATCTATATAGGTCCACTTTAAGGGAATTTTCTCATAATCTCCCACTTGGGCCACATAGGTCATCCTTATATTAAACATCGTAATACCTTAAGAGCACAACTCGATTATCAAAATTTGTAAGAGACATTACAAAAATCTTGTGCACGAAAATTATAAAAAAGAGTCTAGATTTAATTTGGTACAAGATTTAAAGAGTTTCATAAAAAATGCTACGATTATGATGCAGGATCAAACAAATCTTTAAAGAACTATGTCCAAACTTTATTTTGTACAAAACATCAAAACTAAAATCATAACCCTTGAAAAATATACATCAAAAGATTCTTTAGAACATATCCCTCACGATCAAGTCTAGACAAACATTTTCCAAAAGAAATTGAGGGTTTATGAAAACAAATGGCGATTTGATTCCCCAAGAAAAAAAAGAAAAGAATCTTATTAGCATTTCTAGTTTGTTTTGTAAGAAATCCTTGCATCAAAAGTAGATACTTTCTATAACACAGTAAGTATAACTTGAAAACTCTACTGAGATGAAAAAATCATTTCAAATCATAAAAGATACATATTATCTTTATCATTATTAGTCCGAGTGTGCAATATGTAAACAAACTTAATTTGTTTAACCAAATTAAATATGAAATTTTAGAGAAATAAAATGGGATACAATAATATGTGATAAGATAATGAGATAAATTGCTCACTTCATTAATGCTTTGATTTAACAACACACACATCGATTACATGATAAATTGAGTGCATAACCGTGAGTTTTTGTCAGTAGTAACCGTGAAATATCGATTATATGATGCTTGTAGATTACTTTATTGGGTATAATGTTATTTCATTATATTGTACACGACATTTGTGCACAACTTATTTTCACATACTATAATAATGTATGTGATCTATGATGTTCATTCAATCACTCAAAATTGATTCCCTGTAAGGAATAACCTTGCTTGAAGAAATGAACTCAATATACCCCATTAATATCTTTACAATTATAAGCATCATGAGTTACTACGACCATCATCTTTACATTTAATATTCATTGCAATTCTAGTCGGGTCACTGTAGTGACTATCAAACATTTCATAATATGAATATTACATTACGTAAAGACTTACATACACAAGTCAATAAATTTTTCACTTATTTTCATTAAATATCGCATGATCAATAAGCTAAATTATTCATGTTTATGGTTTTCATAACCTTAATTGGTGATATGATAGTGAAAGAAACTATGGCATCTGTGTTTGACGACCATTATTACCTTCCCAAAATATATATCACCACTAACATTTTGTTCAATTATTGTAATCACAATAAATGAATAAACAATAATATGTATGCAACATCATAAAGTATCATCATCCTAGCATTCAATATCATACATGGACCCGTAGGCAACCAAAATATGCATGATATTAATGCATTAGTCCAATATTTATATCTTCTGGAATGGAGCACTTTAATGAACACCAAACCATATATTATATAAATATAAGAGATACGCATACATGTGCAAAATACCCGTAATACATGAATAATTATATTATTGTCTATTCCTTAATTTGAAATTCACGAAAAATTAGACATAATGTGAAAATCAAATAGACAAAGAGTTTACATGAGATATTACACAAATAATAGTAAATGGAAGACACAAATCATTTACTTTCGCTTCAACACTTATGTATGAGCAACAAATCAGAAATATTGACCCAAATCATTCATGGTCATACTAATGCACAATATGGTTATAATCACAATTATCATACTAGTGTCATATGTAAATATAACTTTTTAACATTGATGCCAATTATTTAACATTTACAAAAATTCCAATGTTTATTTGATTCAAATTTCAGCATGTGTTGCGCTTCAATTTAACCTTATAACAAACATTAGGATAATCTGAAATAACTACAAGTATAGTATCTTCACATGTAATCTTAGCCTGTATTTGGCATTTGATTAAACTGAATGAATACCTACTTATGAGTCTCAAAATTTGCAAGTCATGCATTCAAATATGCATGCATGCAACGAATAAATCTAGTATCCGCACATATGAATTGTAGCCTGCGTTTGGCATTTAATTCAACTTAATGGGAGTACTAGCCTTAAAATAAACAATAATTCTGATTTTCAACCACATGAATCGTTGGCCTGTGTTTGGCACGAGACTCATTAAAACATGAATATCATAATATTCAACAATATGAATCATTGGCCTATGTTTGGCACGAGATTCATCAAAATATGAATATTAACAATAACACAAGTCTAATATCCGACCATATGAAATATGTTGGCATGTGTTTCGCACGAATATTCAACTAAAAAGGATCATTAGAGCAAGGTTTTATGAAATATGGGAAAACTTAAATTTTCACACACAACAAAAATTGCAAGGGTCGAATATTGAATTGTTGACTAAAATTTTGGTATATCTCATCTACATTCAGAATATCACGGAATCTGTGTTAATCATCACATAATATTCAGATTGTAAAGATATATTACCCTATAATTCATTTATCATGATCCCATAATTTTGGCATCTGTGTTTGTTGCCTAATTCATTTAATACCATGATTAATGGACTTAATGTCAACTATTCTGTTTTTACAAAACTGGTTCTAATGTTGTTCAATTCAGATATTAGCATGTGTTGCGCCTCAATCCAATTTTATAACTAACATTAGAATAAGTCTTTAATGAATGTAAGTATATTATTCGTACATGCAGTCTCAGCCTGTGTTTGGCCTTTGACTTAACTCAAATGAATAATTGTTTACATGTCTCAACTTAAATATAGTTAATCATGCATTAATATTAACTATAATATGTAATCTATCAGTAATCACAAAGATACCAATAGTAGCTCGAATGCCTCAAAAAAATAATTTTTCTGGAAGTCATAAACATTATTTATGTAAAATCAATGCCCCAAAAATATTATACTCAAAACTTAATGTATAATTAATGGTCCAAATATAAATGCATACACAATAATCTAATATTTACAATTATAGATTAAGATACTTTTATGTCTTCTCCATCCAACATCATATAAATATTATTGTCGAAATATCAATTCATAATTACATTAGGACCTTTGGGCAACCAATTATAGATTATGCACAATAACCTAATATATCGAAATGTTATTGTCAAACACATAATCATACATCTAATATTCAAAATTTTATATTGAACCCTTTCATCAATACAAAATAATACATAACATGAATATTAGAACAACCATGAACATAAAGAAAAACATCCCCCGTGGTAAAAAAAAAAAAATACATAATATTTGGAAAAAATCGTGATTTTTGCCAAAAATAGAAAATTTGAGTTAGCACCACATAGATGTAGATAATTACTCCAGGATCTCAAAACAATTTGCGGAATTCAAAAATCAATTTTCTGGAGTGAGATATTGACGTCAACATTATTACCAAAAACGGCAAAAACGCAATTTTAAGGGTCTTAACGACGTCAAAACGCAAAAGTAAGAAGGTGCCCATTGTAAACAATGGGTTTTGTTTATTTCGACGTTTCCAGTCGACCATGTCAGTTTCGTAAAATTCCGAGCAAGTTTTGACCTTTCATTCTCACCAGTGAGTATTGGCGATAGAAGAAAAACGTCACAGAAAATCTCAGACACACTTTAAGAGCAGATTTAATGACAGAAATAAGACGTCGCAGAAGGTCTCAGGCACAAAAGCAATTTAATGACATAAATAAAAATGTCGCAGAAAGTCTCAGGTACATATATCATTATGGACGAACATCAATAAGGAAAATCACGAGATCTTAAACTTTAGCTCTGATACCACATATAAAATCATTCTTAAGAACACCCTAATATTAATCATGAACACATTAATATGATTAATGTTTAACATACAATTGTTCTTAATAAAAGGATCTTAGATCTTCATGTTTTCACAAAATACGTCTAAAAGATAGAAAATAAGACATACCTTGATCAAAGATCAATCTTGATTAATTGCTCCATCTTTCTGCCTTCTTGGAAAAAATGCACTCTAATGGAATCTCGGAGTTTCTCTCCCACCTCAGAAATAGTGTGTTATGAGATGACTCTAGATGGTGTAGAGGTCTCTATTTATAAAGGGGAAGAGGGCCGGAATCCTAGTCAAGGTGGGATTCTTTCAAGTCTCCCACTAATGCCACTAACCATCATGTGACTAACGGATAAGGTTTACCCAAATCTTTTAATATCTTATTTATCACATTCCTAATTAATTATCTGACATTTATTAAAACCACATAAATGAAAAATTCGGAATTTAATACAATTGAAATTAAATAATTAATTTCGTCACTTAACATTAATTTCCAATACGTCATTCTTTTGCAGAACGTTAAACAAACAATATGTAGTCTTCTTGCCTATATCAATAAAGCCCTCTCAGGAATGTTGGGATGCTTAAGGACTCGTCATTCTTTTACAGAACGTTAAACAAATAATATGTAGTCTTCTTGTGCACCCGACTACCAAATAATTGGTGGACAAACAAATTTTTTAGCTCACTGAAACATGTTACCCAAATTAGTGGGAAGTTGGTTGAACCATGTTTGCGTCGATCCTTTAAGTAGTGGTGAATTGCCCTACACCTGATCTAATATGGGCTTCCATGAAGTCCATATAGGCTTCATTGTTGTCGATGTGATCACGATCCATCAAAGACATCCTTTGCAGTTTGAAGGTTGGCAGCATAGGACATTCCAAAATGTGGATGCTCAGCCAACATAATCCTCGTTGACTAGAGCAATCGAAGGATTCATCCTTTGGAACACAAATGCCCAAACAGTGGAAGAAACGGCCACCAACGATGGAGGGATTTCTTCATCTTTAGCTCTATAACATGTTGCGATTCCTGAGGGACCAGTACATCTTAGTCCACTTGATGATCATTTTTTTAAGAATTGGAAACATGAGCAATCGCAGGTTGTTCAATAGGAACCAGTGGCGGATCCAGGATTTTAGTCCAACCGGTGCTAAATCGGTTCAAAATTACATGTTCAAAAGTTTCGAGTGTTGAAGGGGGTTCGGGGGCGGTAGCCCCCGAGGCGATTTTTTTTGGGGTTATTTCTAATTTTAAATAAATTATAGTTGTACAATGCCCAAACAATTACTCTCAATCATTATTAACAATTTGAAACTACACAAACATACATACAAATTACACAAATTTGAGACTACATATTTAAAAAATTTCTCCATATGGGAAATTACATAAATTTCTATATACACAACACAAATTTCAGCTTCGGATACGGCTTTTGTGTTGTCTCCTCTTTTTCATTCAAAAAATTTCTCCATAACTTCCTATTTAAAAAAATACCACATATTTTAGACTACATTTATCACCACATATTTAAAAAAATAATAAGGGCATATATTTTTGGGACACAAATTACAGAAATTTGACATTTTTCCCCAAATTACAGAAATTATAGAGATTTTTTGAAGAAATTACAGAAATTTAACATTTTTTTGAGAAATTGTATGAAAAATATATACCCTTATTTCTGTAAAATTTCTCAAAAAATCATAAATTCAACCAATCAAACATTTAATCAAAACCCTATATTTTACACAATCAAAATCTTACACAAGAATCATACATTCAATCAAAATCATACATTCAATCAAAATTATACATACAATAAAATTTTTTACACAAAAATCAGATTTAATGGATAAAAAATACCTGTCAAAAAAAGGCTTGGGCTGGGCAACGGTGGGGCGTGGTGGGGCGGGGTGGGGCGGCTGCTACCCTGCTTGCTGGTGGTGACTCGGTTGCTGGCAGCTGCTGTTTTTGGAAGGAGTAGAATTTAGAAATGAGTAGGTTGGAAGCCTTGGAAGGAGTAGTAGAAATGAAGAATGAAATGAGTAGGTTGAAAGGAGTAGAAATTAGGGCCGGCTATCTTTGATTTACCAAGTTTTGTTTTTTAACTAATTACAAACTTATACCCTAAAGTTTGAAAATAATTAAATATACCTTAAAGTAAGAAATCTTACCAAAAAACCTTAAAAAAAATTTTTTTTTTTTTTTTTTTTGAAAAGCTGAACCGGGGCCATAGCCCCCCTTGGTCCAAAGCTGCATCCGCCCCTGATAGGAACCCTTGTTGCTTTGCTTTACGAGGCTGTTGATAACCTGAGTCATGCGGTGTTGACTCATTGCTTATCAATGCTTCGTTTTCATCAGACTGCGTCAAAGATGTTCAAGTGGACCTTTTTGCTACCACCAAAGAGAACTTTCGAAATTTAATGTGTACAATAATTTAAGGGTTTATTTTGTTGTGGGCACTAAAGTATAAGTTTTTAACTTTCTCGTGGACATATAGATATATTAGGGTCCGTTTGATTTGAAAGTGGGCAAATGTGGAGATGGCAAAAATTTTCATGGGAAATTTTTTCATATGAGTATATCAAACAATCATTAGGAAAAATTAAAGTCAATCCAATTAGTTTGTTTAAATATTTTTCAAACATTTTTTAAAAACATTTTAAAACAGTTTTTAGGACATTTCTAAAACAGTTTTAAAACGATTTTTATAAAACATGATTACAACAGTTTTTAAAACAATTTTTAAAACAGTTTTTTTACAACAATTTTATAAAACAATCTTTACAATATTCGAAATAGTTTTTTAATTATTCAAAACAGTTTTTAAACCTTTTAAAATAGTGTTTTTAACAGTTTTAAAACAGTTTTATAAAACATTTATTTTAAAACAGATTTTAAATTGTTTTTAAAACAGTTTCTAACAGTTTTAAAACATTTTAAAGACAGTTTTAAAAACAATTTTAAAAAATTTAATACATTTTTATAAACCAGTCTTTTTATTTAAAACAGTTTTTTAACAGTTTTTAAAACATTTTTGAAACAATTTTTATAAAACATTATAAAAACAGTTTTTAAAATATTTTAGTATAAAAAAAATAAAAAATCACTTGAAAAAATTGGCAAATATTTCTCACCCAAATAGCAAAGCAAAATTTGTCAATATGTTATGCATATGAGGTGTTGTACATTGCTAAATAGCTTGTAGACAAATTTTACTATCAAACACACCAAATTATTGGCAAATGTCATATTTGTCAACTTATTTACCATTTGTCATGGCAAATAAAGCTATCAAACGGGGTCGACAATGGGCAAAAAAGTGGGCATGGCACCCTAGTTTTTTTCACGTGAGGGTATCAAACAATCATTTGGTGAAATTAAAGTCGATCTAATTACTTTATTTAAAAACAGATTTATATTATATTCAAAAATGTTAAAAACAGTTTTTACAATATTTTTAAATTACGATTTTTTTTAAAAAAAATTGTAAGACATTTTCTTAACAATTTTTTATAATATTAAAAACAGTTTTTAAAATATTACAAAACAATATTTAAATATTCGGAACAGTTTTTTTAACTATTTAAAATAGTTTTTTAAAACTGTTTTTATATTATATTCAAAACAGTTTTTAAAAAGGTTAAAACAGTTTTTAAAAATGTTAAAACAGTTTTTACAATACTTTTATATTACGATTTTTAAAAAAACTTGCAAAACATTTTCTTAACAATTTTGTATAATATTAAAAACAGTTTTTAAAACATTACAAAATATTTTTTAAATATTCATAAAAGTTTTTTTATAATATATTCAATACAGTTTTTAAATTAGTTTTAAAAACTGTTTTTATACTATATTCAAAACAGTTTTTAAAAATGTTAAAAACAGTTTTTACAATATTTTTATATTATGGTTTTTAAAAAAATTTGTAAAACATTTTTTTAACAATTTTTTATAATATTAAAAACAGTTTTTGAAACATTAAAAACTGTTTTTCAAACATTACAAAATAGCTTTTTTTAACTATTTAAAATTGTTTTTTAAATTGTTTTTTAAAATTTTAAAACAGTTTCTATAATATATTCAAAACAGTTTTTAAAAATGTTAAAACTGTTTTTACAATATTTTTATATTTCGGTTTTAAGAAAAAATTGTAAAATATTTTCTGAATATTTTTTTATAATATTAAAAACAGCTTTTAAAACATTACAAAATAATTTTAAATATTCCGAACAGTTTTTTTAATTATTTAAAACAGTTTTTAAATTATTTTTTAAAATATTAAAAGTGTTTAAGAAGTTGACAAATTTATTGACAAATATTTTCCACTCAAATAGGTAAGCAAAATTTGCCTAGGCATTATGCATAAGAGGTGTTATACATTGACAAATAACTTATAAGTAAACTTTTATATCAAACACATCAAATTATAAATAAATACTTCATTTACCAACTTATTTGCCATCAAACGGACCTTAGTGTTTCTATAACTATGGTATCTATTTGAAAAATAAGTTCTAACTTGAATTGATGATTTATTATACTTGAACTAGAGTTTACTTCTAACAGCTTTAATGAGTATTGTGTGCATCATGAATTTCAACCAAAATGTAAAGGTCATAGTCTCATTCTATTCTGCACAATAACTAAAACAGATGTACATCGGAGAAATAGAACGGATATCCTCGTTTTTAGTTAGTTATGTGGAATCACAGCCATCAACAGCTGTGTTGTATTGCCAGCATTGGCTCAGACACGTTTAAAAGGTCAAAATCAAATCAAATGATGCTAATGTAGTAGGAAAGCTGCAGCCTAACCCTAGTCTATTGAGTTAACCAAAGTGTAGTCACACCGAGCTCGGGGCGTGATGTGTTTTAGATGTATGCTCCCACATTCTACTGTCACGTCAAGAAAAGGTACTGTTCATTCACCCTAGTGGCAGAAGTTCACTCCAAAATAAATATATTGTGCCCATCAATCCAACTTGAAACTATTCCATATGAGCGGAACCATAGAGGCAAGCGCATTCATTTCATATTATTAAAAGGGTGTTCCTAAGGGAATCACAAATAATATTTTAAAATAACATAATTTATTTTTTATTATAAAATACCACTTAAATTTAATAGTTACTTTAAAATACCATAAAAGTGCTACCATATATTTAAAGTTTAAAAAATTATTTTACCCACTTTCTCTCCGTCTTTCTATACATTACAACCTCTCAACTCCTCAATCTTTCAACTTTAAAACCTCTCAACTTCAACAACAAATTAATCACATTATCTAAACCTCCAAAGCTTCAAAAATCTTCATCAAATCATCATCCAACACCATACAAGTAAGATTATAGTCATCAAAACATATATAATAGACAGTGTTTGATATATTATTCATTATGAAAAATATGTTAAAACTCTTGAAAAATATGTTAAACCTATGAACAACAATAATGTGTTAATATTTTGTGCAAAGAACGTTTAATACCCTTCATATGTTGAGAAAATATCACATAATCAATAAACCCTAGCTTACAAAACTCTAGCTAATAACGCAGTGGTTCGATATCCCGACCCCGAGTAAAGGCCAAACATTCGTCATGTTTGCCCCGAACCTACGGTACGAAATTGGATTCAAACACCATTCGGTATAATTATCCCGAGTACATTCATTTAATTTGACATAACTATCCCGAATATATGCATTTCATTCGGTATAATTACCCCGAATGAAACTTTTAACAATTTATATATATATATATATATATATATATATATATATATATAGACACACACACACACACACACTCCATTCGGCATTATCATCCCGAATATATGCATTCCATTCAGCATAATCATCCCGAATAAAACTTTTTCTTAAAAAAATAACTTTGATTCGGGATAATCACCCCGAAAATCAACTTCTTCAGGGTCCCGACACCGAACCACTGAACGATTTCTGCGATTTTTCATATTTTCAATCCTTATGAATAAGCACATATATATATATATATATATATATATAGAGAGAGAGAGAGAGAGAGCGGTTCTCATGCATACCCCAATTTGCATACCGCTGGCGCGGACCAATTTTGATAAAATAGTAAAAAAAATATTTTTGATGTAATTTTTTTTTTATAGTTTCTAAACATTTCAATAGGACCATAAAAAAAAATTCAACTCAAAATGAATTTTTTTGCTATTTTAAAAAAATCGGTCAAACTTTGTCACTTTTTAACAACTTAAAAACAACTTAAAAATTGACAAAGTTTGACCGATTTTTTTAAAATAGCAAAAAAATTCATTTTGAGTTGAATTTTTTTTTATGGTCCTATTGAAATGTTTAGAAACTATAAAAAAAAATCAGCCCGAAATTATTTTTTTTACTATTTTAAAAAAATGGTCCGCACGGAGAGTATGCAAACTGGGTATTTATGATATCCTTTCTGTGTATATATATATATATATATATATATATATATATATATATATATATATATATAATGAAACCCTAAGTTTACTTCAAAAATGTAATTTGGAGAGTTTTCAATTACTTTTGAAGTGTTGTAATTGTCTTTTGAAAAATATCCATTGATATTTGAATATTTAAATAACAAACTCTAATTATTTAATAATGTTGAAAATGATTGATTGAAGATGATTTGTTAGATTAATGAAGAATTTTTTTTTTGACTTTTGTAAAGAAGATAAAGAGTTTGGATTGTAGTGTAGAGAGAGAATGTGTAATAAATTGTGTTGAAAATAGTGTATAAAAAATATATATATATGATGTGATCGCCCTTGACAAAAAAATCTTTTTTTTCCTCGTGGTATTTTAAAATAAAAATTGTGCCCTTAAGAACACCCTTTTAAAAAGGTTTTGCGACTTAGCAGAGAGTCGAATGCTCTATTCCCCAGCAAGATTTCAGTTCTCCTGGAAACTGGACACTCTTTGATCAGTATTGAAAAGTGCACTCAATCAACTCAAATATATTATAATAAAAGGCAATGTTATCCAGCAGTTTCAAATTTACAATTTACAACAGCGTTGCTGTAAAACCCATGAATTGAACAAAATAAGAAGAAAAAATTTCGATACAAAAGAGAGGGGCTGGCAACTATCTCAAAATGGCAAAGTATAAATAGGTTACTGTAGGATGTTAAATAAAGCCAACGAACAAAGCAAAACTATAAGGAATACAAAAGAATGAATATGCTAAGCAACAAATTTACTGAGTAATATTCAACACCGGTCAAAGTAACCTTAACAAAGAATCAAAGGGGGGGTTTGTGAAGACGAGGTCGATTACAGAAAATCCGACCATTGGCCTTTACAACGGCCGCTACAGCCAAACTCAGTCCCGCACACATAATGGAAAAGAGTATATGCCAAAGATCATATTGAACTGCACATAGACAGGTGCAAAAATAAATCCTTATCGAGCATGCAACAAATCAATTTTAATAAATACAAAGATAATCACAAATGCCATAATAGCAATACATATTATTACAGTAGAAAAATAGAATGCTACCAATTAAAAAAAAAATAACACGGAGGTCCTGCTGCCAATTTATTTTTCTCAGCGAATGAATATTAGAGTTTAGTTAGCAAATCAATAACGTGTTCTTAGGAGCTAACCGGAATTAGATAATATATGGGACAAACGCAATCTCTACCAAGCATTTCTACTGGTACGGACCACACCACACCAAGCATTTCTAAAGGTAACTTATTTTATTTTATAGAAAGAAAATGGAAAAATAATTTAATTGTTTGATTAGTACCAACCATTTTCTTTCTGTAAGTGCAAGGATTAGTACCAACCATTTTCTTTCTACAAGTGCAAGGCGGATGCAAAGATCTAGTTTTAATTTATTTTTATCTGTAAAGTTACTACCATGATATTGATCATGGTAAAGTACTTTTGCAGGAAGACCCTTAATTATTTTAATGAAAAAACCCTTTATGAACTATACAATTTGTTGCAAATAACTCCATTAAAAAATCAATAAAAAGTACCCAGAAGGGATCTTTGCAACGAAATGTGCAGCTCAGAGAGTCGTTTTGCATAAAAATAGTTTACCGCGGTTCTTGCAAAAACTGCACAATTCAAGAGTTAACTCTCTCTCCCTCCATATATAGACCAACCCCGGGTCTCCTCCCTCCCTCCACTCCCTTCCCACACGAGTAAGTTGGATATGGGTTAATTGGCAAAGTGATGTTTCCCCTGGCACATGAGTTGTGTTTTATTAAAAGTATTTTTTGTATAAACAACCGAATTTAGCTTTTCTTATTTTCAGAATTTATTATTTTGCGTCCTTATTAATTACAGAAGTATATAAATACATATAATTTCTAAACACATGCATAATACCTCTTAATTTAACAACTCTATCTTATTGTTTGTTCATTCCCTTCTTTCATATGCTATATTTTTACTGGGCATTCGCACTCGGCTCACATCACTGCTCCCCTCTCACCCACCCCCAACCCCAAGCCCACCCAAACCCCTATCTATCTGTACATGGGAAAAAGTTGCAACAAAAATCTTGCACCTTTTTGCAATATGTATATGTAAACATATCATCTGATTCTAGTCTTTATACTATTTGGGTTTGATTTCAATTTCTCTCTATATATGGGGCTCATACGATTTAGGTCCATACATCTCTCTCTCTCTCTCTCTCTCTCTCTCTCTCAGAGCTGACATGTTGATGCAATCTCCTTCTCCAGAGAGATTTAGCTAATTATAGAGCACTATAGATAAGAGCTGGTTATTTCAATTTATGCTGTTTTGAAAAACTTCTGATTGAAATGGAGTTGATTTTCTATTTCTAATGGTTACGTCGCTGTTGTTTTACCACCAATATACAGTTGGGTTAGAAAAAAAAAATGCATAATGGAGTTTGTCAAGATTTGAGTTTCATATGATAGCGATCCCAGCTGTATTATAGCTAACATATTACCAATGTAATCTGTTTGGGTTTTCTTGTGTGCTCTATTTTTATTTCTATCATTTTTCTTTGTATTTTTATTTAGTGGTAGTGGTGGTGGTCATAGAGGTTGTCGGTGGTTGTGGTGTAAGCAGTGTTTTAAAAAGCGCGCTATTGCGAACGCAATAGCGCGCTATTGCGTTTTGCGAAGGAGAAAAGCAACGCAATTGGGTATGCTATTTGTGATGCTCCTGTAGCGTGCGCAATTGAGCGCGATTTAGCGCAATTTAGCGCTAAAGTGCGCGAAAGTGCGCAAAAGTACGCAAAAGTGCGCAATTGGAGCGCAATCGGAGAACTTAAAAACAAAAAATACAAAACACTAACGTTTTGTAAAAAAAGAAATATTTATATGTTTTTCTAGTTAAAAAAATGGAATGCACGAATTGCGCGACGCGATTTGCGCGACGCGACTTTGGAGCCAAAACGCGACACCCTACGCGACCGCGATTTAAAACACTGGGTGTAAGTTAGGGCTGGGTTGAATTTGGGTCAAAAATATTGAACGGTAAAGATACAACAGATACACGGATATTTTATATGTAATCAATTTTGGGGGGTTCACGTGTTGAGAAATGATTGGAAAATATGGTAGATGAGATGACAAATTGACACCACTGTGTGCCTAATCAGATTTTCCCTCAATCCTCATAACAAAAGTTAGACAGAGGATTAACCTTGTGTTATTTAAAAAGATTAAGATTAACATTGAACAATTGAACAAGAATCATCTGCTGTGGATAGACTTTAAAACCATAAACTTTTCAATCCATAAATTAGTGATCTTATCAATGTAAATAAATACATTTTCGTTTATGCTCACAAGTGTTCCCAAACGTTTCAATAAAATTCTCTCCATTTCTGTAATGTTTCTAAGGTGTTTCCGTTCCGAGCCTACTCATACGATAAACTGATATGATTTTTGATCCTATATACGTAGCAATCTTACTATTTTAAACGTCTCAATTAACATCGGGATTAACACCCATCAAAGATATTAACTAATATGTTGTGAATATGTTGTGCAAATAGTTAAGCGGTCAAACATTTTATTTACTTTCACAAGTATGATATAACCATATATAATCAAGTAGACATGTAAAAACTTACTCTAGAATGGTCCACATGGACTGTCATATGTCTAGGAAGTCTCATAAGGTCAAAGGATCAAACAACCTCAACTAATTGGCGAAAATTCTCTTCTGAGCTAGAAGATACAACTTTCAATCACCAGAAAATGATTGTTCAGATCACTAGAATATTAGACAAGTTGACCCTTGGCCAACAGATCATCTAGACAGGACACTAACAGTAGGGGACAAAGCCAGAGAAAATATTGATATATTATTACCATCTATTTGTGCCAGTATAGTAATATCATTCAATTAACTATTTCCACATATAAAAGCCAACTGACCTCGCCTCAATGACATTGTCGTTAAAAAGAATCCAGTTGCGATAAGTGATAAAGCCAATGGAAAAGACTGCAAAATAAAGAGTATGCAATCATAATTAGGAGGAAACATTATTCTTCCACAATTTATAGGAGATGTGGGTAATTGGGAAATTCACAAACTTCGGAGGCATTTGTAACTTCATTTTACTCTTATAGACAAAAGGAAAAGGTAAGGAATGAAAGAAACTCATGTTTTATCCATCAATATATCTATATTTAATATCTATACTATACATAAAAGTACAAATAACTGGAAATGAGTAACCGTGATTTACACTTCAAGTGTTTTACAGTTTTAATGAATGGACAAAAGTATCCTTTCTTAACACACAAATTATAAATATTGCTCCAGTTATCAATTCTTATTGACTTGGGACTTCTTATCTGATAGGGATCATAGGCCATACTAATAAAAGAAAATATAAATAAAAATTGCTCCAATTATGATTTTTGTTGACTTGGGATTTCTTATCTGTAGACCACTATTATCACAAATAAAAGTCATGGGAGTGTTAGGGTTTCGGAACCCATATCCTAGGGTTCATCATGAACACAAACCCTAGGATTCAGACCATTTCTCTAAGGTTCGGCCTCAAAGTTTTAGGTTTCGGAATTCTGCATTCCGGAGACAGTCCCCATTTTTCTCCCTCATCATTCCCATTTGTCAATCGCAGACGATTCCCTTATGCATATCCGTAGCAAGGGGATGTGTGTTTGTTTCTCAACATTACCCTCTCTTCTGTATTGTGTGTTCTTAACTTTGCTTTTAATCTCCTATTTGTTAGCCGACTTGCCAAACACCTCAATTGCGATACTGTGTTCTTACCTAACCATTGTCTCTTGCAGAACTTGAGTTTGGGGAGGATTTTAGCAGGGCTATGAGCTCAAAGGGCTATACTACTTCGAAGTTTTTTAAGGGAGCCAAGATAATATTTATAGTCAATGCCTTGGGCACCAAGTAACCCTTAGAAAATAAAAAGGCAAAAGAGCCCACCATGCATCTGCACCATTAGCCCCGCCTTTGAAAAACTCAACGTCAAGCTTCAGCGATTAAAAGTGCCTTTGACGAATAAATAAATATTTCGAGTATTTTAGGCTCTTTGAGTATATATCAAAGTATATATAATCAACAGAAGGATTAATTACATATTTAGGGAACTAACTTTACTGTTTTTTCACTTTGGTGCATATATAACACTAAACTTTCAATTTGTTAACAGCTTTCTGGTGTGGCATTAACTATTATAATAGCTTTTAAAAAAAAATATATATATATATATATATATATATATATATGTGTGTGTGTGTGTGTGTGTGTGTGTGATGTGGCATTTATTCTGATTAAGAAAATAAAATATCCCAACCCAAACACCTCTAAAGCCAATGTGTGTCTCTAACCCAATGCAAACACACCCTCCTTTCACCATACACCCCACCTGCAAATCACCACCAACACCATATAACTTAATGGCAAACACATTTTGATCAAAAACTGGCGAACTTAAACAGTTGGTTTGCGATTTGGTGTTCAAATTATAACCATTTCTATGTTGATTTATGACTCGATTTGCGTTTTTTTCTTCTCAAAAATCGATCCCCAATCTATTTGATTCCTTGCGCGACTGTTGCCGAGATGAAATAAACTGTTGATCGACACAGATTTCAGATTTGAGCTTGAACAACATTTCAAATTGATACTTCAATTACTGGGTTCAAATCGACGAACAGAAGTTCGATTTGGAATCAGAAAATGGAAATCATCTTTGAAATCGGAAATCATAGACATCAATCCCAAGAAGATTTAAACATTTTCCATAGACATCAATCAATTTGGGAGAATCTGTTTACACAAAATTTAACATTTCTTGTTACCAACTTGCTTCTCATAGGCATCAATCGATTTAAACTAAACTCTATTGACACTAAATCGTTCAAATTTCTGGGTTTGAATGTTGGAACAAATCGTTTTGAGAGAATCTGGCTTGTGTAAATGCGTAATTAACCCTCAATAGAATAGAATATGTATGTCTTTGTGTAGATAGAAATAAACATATGCTCAATCGAATAGAGTACATATAAATATACTTTATTGGGTAAAAGAAGAAAGAGAAAGGGCTGAAGAGAAGAAAGATTACAACGAGAGAGAGAAGAAGGGATGTGTGAAAGATCAAGCTTGAGAATATTCTGAAATTGAGGTGGCAACAGGCTGGTTTAAGATGTGTGACTTTTTTTTTCAACTAGGACGTGGACGGTTAAACTGGATTCTACTTCTACCCTACTCCTAATGGATAGGGTTGTATCATCAGGGTTTGGAGCCGGGACTTAGCATTTTAAGACCTAGTTGGGGCTGGGCCGCTGGGGAATAGTCAGCAATAAGACCTGCTCCCTGACCCTATCCGCAATTAGACTTCAGGAGTGCTAAATAACCCCTTACATTATACTTTAATAAAATATTCAGTATGTACCTAGGGCATTGTACCGTGTCAAAAAATGAACTTGTTGACTTCACCAAATTCCCTTAGAGACTTGACACCAAACCTTGTAGGTTCCCTTACTTCGTTGATGGATCCTTCCAGAAAGGCTTCCATCATTACCCAAAAAGGTTGCAACTTGGGATGCCAAAGCAAATTGATGGTGAGATTCGTCACACACACTGAGGTACAACTTCAGAATTAGGGTATGGAAATTGCGAAGGATCGACTTCAACGATAGTGGAGAAAGCCAAGTCAGAAGATTGGTTAATAAAAGTCGATGCAGGCTTTGTAAATCACTATTTCCTACAGATTCAGGATAACTGGTAGATTTAGGGCCATATATTTGGTGGTCCATCATGATTAAATCCCACCGTTAGCTAACACTATTTCACTCCGTTAGCTGACACTATTTCACTGGATCACTTATTTCAATCGCTGGACTCAGAAATCTGTGACACCCCGCCTAATAAAATAGCGGGTGATCAGTCTAATATCAAATTAAACAGGAATCTCATCTGGTTCATGTAATACCCCGTACTTTTATTGATATTTATTTACGGGATTAATTAAATTAAATGTGAATTAATTGAGAATTAATCCGGATAAAATACTAACGAGATGTGAGTTGGTATTTGATCATAATGTGCATATATGGTAGTATATGAATATTGAAAATATTAAAATTGTCGCGAGACTGAAATACGGCAATTTGGGAAATTTTGTTGAGACGCGCGTGACAGTCGCGTCAGGAATGTAATTATTTAAATTAAAAAGTGAATTTCATTTTTATCAACCGTATGGTCATTTTGAGTGCGCCAACGAGTCCGGAAGGGTCGAAATAGTCTGAAAACACTAGCCGGGGGTTTAGTTTGGGTCCCGGGGCATTTTTGGGCCATACCGGCAACTTAAAAGGGTATTTTGGTAATTTTGGAATTTTGGGATTTATAACCAACGAATTTTGGGAATTAAAAGTATGGTATTTAGGAACCCACTAACCCATTACCAGCACTTAACTAATTAGAGGGCTACGGGAGTTATAGGAGAAGTTAGGAGAGGTTCCCAAAAGAGAAAAACCATAACCATCATCTCCAACCTTCAACCTTGGGAGAAATTGTAGAGGAAAAGAGAGCAACATCCAACATCCAACATCAAATTCAGAGAACAATCCGAGGCAAGTGGTTTAATTACGTTAATTTCAAGAGAATGTTTCTTCCATGTTTAGAAATTTATATAATCGCATTGTATTGGGAGATTTATAAAAACCCATGAAATTTGAGGATTAAAACTATAAACCATGTTAGGATTTGCATGTAGACATATTCTGGATGAATTATGAATTCATACTATAGCCCTTGATAATTCAAAAACGGATTTAAGAAGAGGATTATTGTTGATTTTGAAAGAAATAGAAAACTAGGGTTCTTGATGATATTTTGATCTAAATAAGGCCTTTGGGTGATGATTAATTAGTTTTAGAACGTTAACAATGTTGTAGGATGATTATTTGATGATATTATAACGTTAGAATGAAGTTTCATGCATTGTAATGGATTTTTGGGACGATTTGAGGACTGCAAAACGAAGCAGTCCGTAACTTATCTGGTGCAATCGATCGATCGACATTCATCAGTCGATCGATCGACCACCATCGATCGATCGATGTTCAAGGTCGATCGATCGACCTTCCCAGAATGAGAAATAATTTCCCTAGTTAAATTTTAATGATGTTAACCCTTAGAAAATTATTAATGGAGATTTTATGAATATCCTTACTTAAGGAAGACCAGTAGGTATGGTTATAAAATTTGGACCTGAGTTAGAATTCAATTTGAGGAATTATTATGAAATCTAATAAAATTCGATGAGTGAGATAATATTAGGGTTAAAAGAGTAAATTCGAATAATTTGATGAAATGAGGTTTGGGGCAGAAGTAAGGATCTTAAGAATAATGATGTTATATGTGGGAATAATAGGAGACTTAGTAATCCCTTTGAGATAGGTTTTAAGTACAAGAAACTATGACGTGAGATGTGTCGACAGTCTACATTATATATTATCGGAAGACTTAAAAATGTATAAAATTGGAATAATGGTATAAGGATGTAGAATATACACCTTTATTAATATTGAGATATCTAAGATGTGTGAATGCTTAGTATATGACTTATGTGTATGACATACCTACCATACTTGCTATCACGGGAGGTTTGCGTTCGTTTAGGATCATCTAATCTTTGTGTGCCTACGGGGGGATATAGATTGGTACCTCGAGAACATAGGTCAGAGAAGGACTTATTGGGAAGTTAATAAGTTTGCTGATCATGGGAGCGTAGGTATGTGCGTGACCCATGTGATGTGACTGTGTTCGCCTCCATTGATTGTGATTTTTGTTATCTGAGAACGATTCCTGAGAGATTTGGAATGCGTGATCCTTATATACGTGATGTACCGGGATGGATAGCAGAGTATGTGTGCACCGCAGCTTAGCCTCGGGGTGCTTGTACTGTATATTTATCAAGGTTCTAAAAAACGCGGGACGTGATTGAGGCGTGGAGGTCAAGCCTCAAGCCTTAGAAGCCTAGGCGGGTTTAAGCGTAAAAAGGCGTGAAAAGGCGTTTAGGCCTTATTAATATATTTTAATATTTTTACACCATAACAACGCTATTAAAATACTAAAATTGTACATATCATAAAAATATGTCTGAATATATTAAAATTAAAATACTATTTGATTATTTTGGATGAGATAATGGTCCAGTTAGTTAAAAAATTCTTTAAAAGGCGATATCGTTTCACTAAAGTATTGTTGTTTTTAGAAAAAATTGCTCCTTAAGAGTTTTACTAAGCATAAGGCGTAAAAAACTTAAGGCGAGGCGTTTCGCCCAAGCCTTAAGCCTAGGCGTGCCTAGGCGGAGCCTAGGCGGGTTTTTTAGAACAGTGATATTTATGATGTGAATAATATACGGTTAAATGAAAAGGAATTGTTATGTTTCATTGCGAGAATAATTATAGTAACGCCTCGATAAAGCTAAAAAGGGATAACTTGCTGTGTATTGTAATGCTAATAATTGCGAATCCGAGTTTGAGTAAAGCTATCTATTTAAGTGATGACGTTGGGAATTTATATTATGAATCGAGTAGAAAGGTTAGAACTTATGTCGTTTTAGTTAGATATGGATATCACGTGTATGGGTACGGTACGTTAGGAGTGCACAATTAGTCGAGAGGCGAGTATTTCATGTGAGAGCACGTCCTAACATGTATTTTGCATTCATTGTTTTAATGTTATTAAAACACTTGCTGTTTTTAAAATACTCTCCACTTTCGGGCTCTGACGCGTTTGCTTTCAAATCTATTTTTTTTGTAAAAACCTTTTTAGGTGCCCAGCCACAAGGACACCATGCATAGGATTTCCATTCAGGTGACGAGCTGTAGCTGTTGTGGAAGTTACAGGGCCTTGATAGTAGACGCCTCCTTTTCTAGTCTCGACTCCATATTCAGTTTTATCATTTGTAGGGCATGTCGCCCATTTCTATTTAGAGACATTTCATATTTCAGTTATTCAGATTTTGGCATGTAATTAATTGAGGGTACACTGTTCTATTTATTTCAGTTGTGGGATTGTTGTGAGGAGTATTTCCTCCAGACTTATTATTATTTGTTGGTTATTCTATTGCTTCTTTATGGTGAATGGTTATGTTATTCTTTCATAATTCTTTTATTGCATGTTAATCAGATTTAATTTAAAATTTGACAACTTACTTTTTAAATACTAGGTGGTTAGTAATCATTAAAATGTTTTCGACAGTGATGCTATTAACTGAACCAACTTGGCATTTTGTATTAGTTTAATAAAGGAGTAGCTACCCAGTATTTAATTAGTCGGGGTGTCACAGTTCTTTCTTAGCATCACAGTCGAAACTTTTTAAATTTTACTAACCACTTAGTATTCAAAAGACACGGTGTCAAATTTTTATCTTTTTATTAAACATCTCTAACAACATGCGAAAGAATATCTGATTAACCATTCACATAATCACTGAATTAACAATACTGAAAAGAAATAAATATAATCCTTGCCGAGACAACAACCGGCTACAAATCAAACAACAAAATAAACCACATGAGGAATAAACTAAATACACCATTTAACTGAAACGAAATGGAATAACAATGGCGACATGTCCAAATGGAATACTGACTGCATCCTACTCTAGGAATGAAATGACTGAAGCGGCTAAGTCATAATCCTGCAACATCCACATATGCCGCAGCTGCGTAACCCTGGAATAGAACAATTATGGTATTGAAAATATTTTATAGCAAGGGTTAGAACCCAAAATATTTTGAAAATATTTAGCAAGTGAATTAAATTGCAGTAAATTAAAATACATGTATGCTCTTCATATTTAAGTTAGTGTCGCACTCTCTTGAGTAACACCTCACCTCTCAACTAATGTGCACACCTAACGTCCTCCTATATAACCCATCTAGCTATCCACCTCGTAACTAGCCTTGTCATATAGACCCTACTTCTCTTACTACTCTAACCCGAGTAAGTTTATACGTACGAGATATAAGTTATTAATCACACTAACTTATTTAAATCTTTTCTCAATTGATACCATATAACATTCTCATGAGCTATATAATTTATACAATGCTCATCATGTATTCACCCGTATATAAATGTACCATATATACGTAATATCATACTACAACATTCACACACATGTCGTAGACGTAACCATCCTCCTGAGTAGGCCCTCATCGGATGTTCTCTAAGTACTATCATCTACGGGTATACTCATCCACTCGGAACCTTGACACGGTTAGCTCCCCGCATCAGAAAAAAAATATAATAAACGTTGTGGAGGCGGTCATAGTTTCCCACGGTAATGAGACCGAATCATACCCAAAGGGTCTCACTCCTGAACCCAGACGCTCTGACCACCTGGGGACTATACTCGCCCACCCACATCGCGCAACCTCCCATGATAACACTAGAGTAGGTATGCTTTCCTATAAATATTATACAAACAAATATTTATAAAATCATATATATATATAAAACACATCCCCGCATATATATATATATATATATATATATATATATATTAAATCCAGGCTACCCGTGCACTAATACCGTAACACTAGTCTATCAATCCCAAGTCTATATACCGCCTTGATATTTAAATAATTTCACACCATTATTTATTTATTACTCAAGTTGTGTCCCCCAAATAAATTACCCGGACTTGCACCGTCAGCCCGAAATCTCATGCGGTAGAACTTATTCCTCAAATCCCACATATTAAGGCAAACACCCTTTTTTTTCTTAATTTATTATATAACCCAATAATAAATTAACTCGACCAAATCCGTGCCTAAACACTCGTAGCACTAGTCCAAATTCCGTCCGAGTCAATATCCTGACCCAAATTAATTAATCTCGCATTAACTAATTTATTATCTTGGCGTCACTCAATCAATATACCCGGACTCAATCACTTGGTCCGTAACTCACTCCTTAGGATTCATCCCCAAGATTTCCATAAATAAATTGACACACTCCTCACATTTATTTTAACCCACAAATTAATACCATTTTTCCCATCTTAGGTGTTTAACCCCAAATTCCTTCCCTAAAATATGCTATTTCATAACTCTCATATCTTCAGCAAAACAATCTCACTGAACCACATGATTTCACCCAGATTACAACCCCTAGCCCAATCCAGACACCAAAACAACCTGGGCGTGGCCCACTTCGTCGCTTGAATGACCCACACTGTCGTTCGAACGACAACCACTTCGCTCGAACGAGCAGTGGTCTCCTCTCTCTTCTTCCCTTGTACGAGATCTGCGACTCTTATAACCTTTTAAACCCTCTGCCATGGACGAATCCTTCCAACCTCTTTTAAACCCGACACTCATTTTGTAATTCCCTCAGTATACAAATAACACCTAACCGGATTCTTTCCCCATTCCATTACCCATCTAATTCACAGAAATTTGTTACTCCATGATTCTACCATACCGCCTTTTTTGTCTACATCCAAAGGTCTAATCACACCATGTAGATAAAACCTCTTATCAAGATCTGATTTCTACAATCATCAATTTAACCGAGATCTTTACCTAGCTTCAACACACAAATCCCAAATAGCCCAACAGTAATTTCTTTGAGATATCAATTCTTCTCAAAATTTATGCACGTAATGCATCCATAAATTTGGTAATCCCAATTAAAGTCTATCCAACCCCAAAAACGATTTTATCACACCTACTATGATATGAATTGAAAAATGCAATTGATTTTAAAAGCAAGTTTAACCACTTGCTTTAGGGTTCGTAGGGTCTGAATCCGTTGAAGAAGATGATGGTTGATTGAATGATATCTCTCTTGTTCCTGATTTTTGGCTCCCATGGCTTCTCCCACTTGCACCCACTCTCTCTCTAAAAAGGAATGAATTAAGGTTCCCACACCCTCTCACAATTAATGTTATTTGCTTAAAAAAGGGCCCAAACACTTATTTGGGAGTTCAAATGTGTCTAGAAAAGCCCTTAAACCATATTATACCTATGGGAAATCATTTCCAACTATTTCGACCCATCCGGACTCAACCGTGCACTCCGAATTGCCATTCAAATTAATTTATAACATTCTCCAAATTTGACCTCAAAATGCGACACAAAATAGTCCAAATAATTAAACCTCAATTCGCCAAATTAATAAATTCCTTGAATTTAAAAATTTCCCAAATCACGAATTTAATTCCTCCCAATAAAATAAATTCTTTTTCTCCCAAATTTAATTAGATTAAAGGTACTTGAATTTACGGGGTGTTACAACATCTCACATTCTCACTCCGTCTACACTTCCCAATTCCCTTCTTACTAATGATGTTATACTTAGAACAACTAGAGTGCTTTGTTAGAGCTCCATTAACTTTAGTTCTTGGATTTATGACAAAAGTTAGCAGGATATTTGAAAGCTTTTTTGTCGATATGCTAGGGTGTTTAGACTAATCCGCAAGGGTATGTTTAGACCCTCCGATCCGCACACAACAGAACACACTATGGGATGTGAGCCCAGGAGGATTTGAAGGAGGATTTGAACTCTGGAACTCCATTTCAAATGATTGTAGTCGGTGTTGGCATAAAATTTCTCACATACAAGGCCATGAAACATCACCGTAACCTTATAAGTAAACGGATAAAAGCTTTCTGATGCAAATTGTAGCCCTTGGCATGTACCAAGTCCAGAGAATAACACTCAAAACACTAAAAAGCTTAAAAAAAAAACAGTATTCTACACAAACTGAAATTAGTAAAATGACGCATTCCACAACATAGATACGTATGTATAATAACTTTATTATAACACAAATATTAGGAGACAGTCAAATTTAGCCAACAAAGTAATACGTATTATACTTACAGCTACAGCCTCAATGCCTCTTTTTTTAGATACAGGGGTCATATCTCGGGACACAGAAACAATGTAATATCCTTGCAGTAGATCAATCGCGTCCTTCATACGTGTGTCAAACCAGAAAAAATACAGTCAGTAAGTGCAACTGAAAACTTAGAGAAAATATATAATAAGATCTAGGTAGAAAGATTAGCACCGGAGTCGCACAACCTCGACGCATACGGGGTAGATGATTAGCTAAACTGGTATACTAACCTGTTTTGTGCCATCACAAAAATTATTCAGGTAATAGCGCAAGAGGGAATACCAGCCATCTTTAAGAATCCCGTGGATTGTCCGCTGCCCAAATCTAAAAATCAAACCACACAAGAGCATCATACAAAGTAAATTCTACTTTTATACATTTGCATGTAATTTCTATATCATTGTGATAAAGCCTTCATCATGATTGCTAAAGGGAAAAATGAAGTATATGATTCCATTTTGAAAGCAACAAATAAGGTAATGCGGAAATATTATAAATTGAG
The DNA here is from genome assembly GCA_949130495.1 of Sambucus nigra. Classification (NCBI taxonomy): domain Eukaryota; kingdom Viridiplantae; phylum Streptophyta; class Magnoliopsida; order Dipsacales; family Adoxaceae; genus Sambucus; species Sambucus nigra. The sequence goes on along the minus strand of OX422212.1, from coordinate 599,163,185 downwards.
AATGTAAGAATGAATGGTAAGATGAGCAGAAATCAATCATCTAAATGATAAAAGTAGGCAAATTTTCCTGTATCTTTTTCAAACCCAGATATCCATGGTCTTCAATATCAACAAATGTTATGACCTAAGAAGCATGGATAGGGATAAAGGGAAAGAATAGAACATTAGACAGACACTCCTTCGCTAAAAATAAATAAATAAATAGGATATGGACACAGCTAGTTCATATCAATTAAGAAATATATTTTCACTTACAAAATCAAAGCATATACATATATATCAATTGAAAAGTATATATAATATGATATAGTTGAAACATGAAACTTGTAACGTCTGGATCATAGTAAATAATAATCACCCATTTTATGTAAACAACAAGATAAAAGAAATGTCTGTGAGTTCCATTAGGTATATGTATATGTATGTTATATTCATGTAATTATAATACTCTTCTCCTTTATGCCCAGTTGTTCATTCAAATATCCCCCCCTTGTACTTTTTTCATTAAACTTTTGATTTAAAATTTTCTTCTAAAACTTATACGTCTGATCAACATCTAAGGTTTGTTGGTCGTGATTTACCAAAAAAAATTATGAGGCATGTTATTTATCAAAGCAAGGCAAACATCATAAATAATATGACGGGGAAAAAAAAGTTTGGTAGCTATCTCATGCACTTTCAAGAAAAAGACTTGACTGTTATTGGACCAGAGCTGGTAATTAAAGTGAAATATCGTGCAAGTCTCTGAGCAACAGGCATGTGAGAGAACTAATATTGCAAGCAGCATACAAATTGCAGAAAGATCAACACTGGAACAAGGCTAATGGCATGAAGTAAAGATACAAATCTTTAATGGCTCGAAATAGCATCACAGAATTAATTTAACATCTCAAAATGTTATTTTTCCTAAAGGAATAAAATCAGCCTTACATGATGCAATCAAAAAGAAGAAGAAAAACAGATAGGGAGAGAAGAGATGAGCAGTTTAGCTAATAATAGAATATTATGTCAAATAGAAAGGGAAGAAAAACAGGCAAAAAGAAGATGAAGAAAAAGAGAACGATTATAAAAAATATTGTTGTTGGTCCAGAAGATCAAAATTAATGCCCAATACAATATAATCAAACTCAGCAAATCTCTTGATCCAGAATTATTAAGCACAAAAATATGCACTAGCACACATGCATAGAATTTCAAGAAAGATTCTTTTAAAGGTACCTGACAAAATCCCCTTTCAAAGCAGGAGTACCAGAATACTGGATACTTATCTCATCCCCGTGATTAGCCCATACTGAATGAAAAATACATGAGAAGAAAGAATATAAACCAAAGGTATACAAAAAGCTTTAAATTAGAAATTAAATAGAAGGAAGTAAATAAAATCTAACCACTGATATTGATATAAACAGAAAAACTGATAGGAGCTACGAAAGTACGTACAAATTTTGAAGCTGTCATCAAAATTTGGATGTGTGCTAATGGTTTCTTCAGCATCAAAAACACCAAGCCTCCGAAGTTGGAATTCCAACATTTTTCGACCAATCATGCTCTGCAACAACAGCTCAGAATTAATATCATGCAGTAAAATCATGCCAGAAAAAAAGCAGATAATCACAAAACAACCGAACAAACCGGAAACATTAATTTCAAATTATAGTTTTTTAGATCTCTCTCTCTCTCTCTCTCTCTCTCTCTCTCTCTCTCTCACACACATACATTTGAAAGCATTCACATTCAACAAACTCAGATTTCGAACTTTTCTAACATGGTAAAAATCAAATTGTCCATAATTAAAATCCTATTTTTTATCGTATCTAAAGTGGATCATAGTCTATGAAATCCCATTTACATCCTTGCAATATCAGAATACACACATACATTTCCAATGTGTGCTAAGGTTGCCACAAGAAAAAGTGAAACAAAGTTCTTTTTACTTTAAATACCAAAAAACAGAATCAAAACTTCCCCCAAAACCCAAATAAATTACTTAAAAGAGTAAGCTTCAAGGCATCCTTTTATAGTACGCTCTCCAATACTAAGTAGAAGTTTAAGAATAAAAGTGCCAAAATATATCTTCCCAAATTAAATTTAAACATAAACATAATAAACATAATAATAATAATAATAATAATAATAATAATAATAATAATAATAATAATAATAATAATTGAACAAGGACAAGTAACGAGAATATTCATTGGTTGTTAAAGGTTTAATTGACTTAAACTACACATCAATTGCCAAGAAAGCAAACCAAACACTATTTTTAAGAAGAGAATCAAGAGATTTCTTATATTCAAAATTGGAATATCCTCAAATGAGTAATACTAGGGGGGTAGATTAGGCTCTCAACTAATATCGTAATTATAAAAATGCCCTTAATAGCCTTTTGCTACTTCTACCTCTAAATACTAAAATAAAAGAAGTACAATGACATAATAAAATAAAAGAAAATACCAAAAATAAAATAAAATGCAATAAAGTCCTAAAAAGGACCATTTCCATCACTCGGCCCCCTCTTAAGACCAAGCTCATCCTCGAGCGTTCAAAAAAATTGGGGACTCGTGAGGAAATTCTCAAATAAATGTGCCAAAAAACTTGTGGGTGCCGAAAATTAATTTTTACAAGTTGAGGAGTGCACATCCCACAAATTTTATTCTTCAAACTTCTTCTTCTCTTTTTCTTCACCAAAACCAGCCCTAGAAGCATCCTCACGGTTAAAAACCACAGTTTCAGTGCATCTAGAAGGGTTTGAGCTTGGATTTGTCAACCCAAACAGGTTTCGAGCACAACTAGGGCAAAACCCTAGGGTTTCGGGACTGTTTTAGGGTTTAAGGGGGCGGGCGGCCACAGTGGGAGGGTTTCGGGTTGGGTGAGTAGGGTCAAGGATTTTTTGGGTTCGGGTGGGCTAGGGTCTAGGTCAGGGGCTGCTGGGGCAGGTGCTGGTGTTTTCTGGCCAGTAGAGAGATCGGCTGGTGATTTTTTGTGGTCGGGGCAGGGGGGTGGATCAAGGAGTGGGTCGACAGGGGTGGGGAAAGGGTTGGAGGAAGGGTGGGGGTGGCTTAGGGCAGCAGGGTGGCTGGTAGGGTAGTGGGGGTAGACTAGGGTTAAGGTTTTGAATGGAGGAGATGAGTTGGAAGATAGCATCAAATTTCTTGTAGAGATCATGAATGCCCGAGCTCTTGATTAATCTCTTTTTGATGTTGTTTTGATTTTCTTGGAGCCATCGAAAGTAGTGTACGATTTTGATAACTACACATCACTACACCAATGGGAGAACGACACCTCGCTCTGGTACCAACTTGACGTAAACTACAACTCAATGGCCAAGAAAACAAACCAAGCACTATTTTTGGAGAGAGAATCAAGAGATTTCTTATATTCATATTTAAAGGGAGGGGTAGTTTTGGACTCTAAGCTAATATCCTAATTACAAAAATGCCCTTAATAGCCTTTTACTACTTTTATTACCTCTAAATATTAAAATAAAAGAAAATACAATGACATAATAAAAGAAAAGAAAATACCAAAAATAAAATAAAATGCAATAAAGGCCTATTTCCATAATTAATATTTTCCAAATTAATAAGAGTTTGAGGTGAGGATATTTGTTTCGGAGTCTATTCATTATCTTGCCGGTGATGAGCAGTTAGAAGAAACATTAAATGAATAAAATTATAAAACAAATTAGATTAAAAATACAGTAGCTGGCTTTGCAGCCTTGATTAAGTTTGTGAGTCAGACCATTTCATTTGTATGGTCTAAAAGAGCAGTTTACATCAAAGCAGCATTCAAATTTATTTTTGCATCATGATTTTTCCAGGGATTCTCCATTCCACCCTAGGAACAGAACCCACATGTGAAACGAATGATGAAATCTTTAGGCGAATTTTGGATGTCGTACTATTCTGCAGGTAGACTGCAGAAACTCTACATGCGCAATCCAACAATGCTAATCCCAGAAACTTCACTAAACTGAAAAATATTTGATAGTATTCACTACACAAACACTAATTTAAAAGAAAACACTAAAGAAACAACCAAGATGGAAGTTAATTACCTGCGTGACATTTGTGCGGTCTAAGCAATCAATACAATTGGACCTCACAACTCCAAGTTGCCCCTCAACTTTCTCTCCTTTTTCATTTAATAAAAGATACCTGCCATTTCAAAAGAAAATAAAAATAAAATGGGTGTAAATATAGAAAGAAACACACTGGCTTACAAATGAAGACAATATTGCTTTGCCAAATATGAACGGACTATGACTTCACTGGATAACAATTATTGAGAATATAAATTCAACACACTTCTGAATATGTGAAATAAAGGAACTTGGTGTCTTAAATGAAGCAGTTCAACTTATTATCCACTCAATTCAGCATAAATTTTTAACAATCTAATGAATAACGGTGCCAGACCAAGAGTGCAGAAACCTACAGAATGAGCCTCAGGTCACAAGTATATCAGGTACATCAGAAAAATGTTTAATGAATGCTTATTGTTCTCCTAGCTAAAGAATATGCACATATCTTTTAAATCCCAGCAGTAACCTAAGAAAGCCAACGTGTGAATGATGGGACGAATCCCCCCCCCCTACCCCACCCCACCCCACAATCTGTGCATCATTCACGGATTGAAGATGGGCTTTCAATTGGTTCATTGTTTCTACAAAATGAAGAAGCAAACAAAACCCCTTTGTCATAGCCCAAATTCTGGTGTCAGCCTCTTAGTAGCTCAAGTTCCACCAGCCTTTTAGATCCTACCTAAAATCCACTTGGTGTTCAAAGATAAAATTGGCCAACCCATTTGAACGTTAACTCACTACATTAAACTCTATTGCCATGACCATGCCTACCTCACACGCTTCATTGCTATGCCTCCATTGATACAATAAGACAACTTTGAATCTGCCAAATGGCCCAAAATTACCCCAACGGCTCAACACCATCCTTCCTATCAGCAGCTAGTCTACCAACTCCATGTAACGTCCAATTCTACAAGCTTTTCTCTTTTCATCCCTTCAGCCAAAATTTCAAACAGAACCCCATTACTATAGAATATGTTAACAAAAACCACATGTGAAAGGAGAAGAGGTGTGTGAAAATCATTAACCTTTTTCACCCACACACTAGGTTTCTTTCACCAATGAGAGTACACAAGCCGACCTTCTTCCGATCCCGAGCCCACAAAACAATGTTTAAAGAGGTGTGAGGCGAAGGCGAGGAGTAAATCTCAAGGCGCATTGAGGTGTAAGCCTCAACTTAAAAAAAGAAAAGCAACAAAAAATAAACCCCAGAGATAATGTAACGTACAATATAATGAAAACAGTAAATAATTTTCTTGTCGTCGTCGCATCATCAACAAATAGGCCTAAAATCAAATCACGGTATTGTGTGTATATATATAATTATGTAAAACTGTAAAAGAATCCGTATGCATTTCATTGGAGTATATCTATGTGTGTGTGTTGGGGGGGGGGGGGGGGGGGGCCTAAAAATTTTAAAAATTAGAAGGAAAAAAAAAAGAGGAACTCGCTTAAAATATAAAAGGAAACAAAAATACCAAACAAACTACTTCAATCATGTCTCTCTTCAGCTCCAATCCAATAATTTATGTTCAATCACTACACACACACACACATACAAATTTACCCACATAAAGTAATATAGACAATCACTACATAATATTGACAAAAACAATGTTCCATACTTAGTCCACCAACTTGCATATTTGTTTCCATTTGAATATAAAACATACCTATTTTTTACGAGGAAATCCTCAATTTGGTCGTAAAGGTAAGAGAGACGCTCAAAATGTACATGCCCACAAATCCGATGAAAATCAAAGTGCAAATACCTACAAAATTAGGTGTTAACATGGAAAAGAAAATAAGTAACCTGTTGTGAACCATAAAAACGGCAATATGAGTGGAAATTCTACCTCACATCATCACTAGTAATATGTTGCATCGCACTGCCAAACTTTTCACACAAGTATCCCTCACCACCATGCTGATAAAGGAATAAAGATAGCTTGAAATTAATAGCGTAAATAATGTTAAAATTTACACTCAAGCATGTCACACACACACAAATGCTTGCCCACCATATGCACGTGTGACCAATGTTCAAAAAGGCAAAAGCGAGACGTAAGGCATTTTCTTGTCAAAAAGCGAGGTGTAAGTCTTCTTAAGGCGTTAAGGCGTAAGCCTTTTATGCATTTAATTTTCTTAATTAAAAAGATAATAAAAATATAAGTTAATAACATATACAAAATTATTTGTAAATTTTAAATATCATCCAAAAAAGCAATAATTCGAACATTATAGTTCACAATATTTTATGCTTACTAAAAGTCTTAGGTTTACAATACTAGATAGTCGAACAACACTAGCAAAAATACTTAAAAGTTGTAATGATATAAAAGACTTCTCAAGGATCCTTAATTGCAATTATTACAAAAATATAACACGAGGTCAATAGTTGAAGCATAAAAATGCACTGAAAGAAGAAGGTTATAAAACAGAGCATCGACGAGACCCCTATTGTCGGGTCTTATTTGTGATAGTTATATGGTGTGTTGCGTTATATTTAAACTATGTAGGGTACTTATGTAATATCTGAAACTTATTAATATAAATAGAAAGTGACGGGGAGAATGAAGGTATTCATTCATTCATTCCATCTTTTGTTGATTTCTCGTTTCTCTCTCTTCTTCTTCTCTCTTCTTCTCTTCTCATCTTCCTTAATATGTAAATTGTTAATCTCATAAATCTAACATGGTATTAGAGCGAGGACTATAAATTTCTAAAGGCAAGTAGTACAAACCCTAGTTTGTGTGTAGGGTTTGGAGAAATTCAAATATGGGAGTTGTTTGCAAGGGTGTAAGGTTAATCACATCCACAACTCTTGGGGATCCAACTTTTGCGAGCCCCCGAATAAAAAAATTCGGCCAGTTTTTTCTGTGATCATTAGCTTTCCATCCTTATTCTTCGCGATTAAGGTATATGCGTTACTCCGTTGTTTTTTATTAGTTCGTTCGTGAATCAGATATGAATTGCTCCGCTGTTTTTTAGGGTTTGTATGTAGTTTCAGACTCTTCACATATAAGTTATTCTGTGCTAGAGAGGTAGTTCTCTACACACTTATTATTCTCTTTTTGAGGAGTGTTAACCCAAAAACCATTTTACGAACATGTCTGATTTAGAGGTTAGATCCAAAGGAGCTGGGTCTTCAACGAGTCTTACTCCAACAAAGGGTAGTAACAATGATCTGTGTATCACCACTGTTAGGCTGGATGAAACAAATTATATGCATATCACAGGTAGAAGAATGATTGACCATATTGATGGAACTGTCACGTACCCAGTCAAGAATGATCATAAGTTCAAATAATGGAATGCTGAAAATGCATTAATTATGATGTGGTTGTTACACTCAATGCAGCCACAAATTAACAAAGGGTTTTTGTTTGTAAAAATGGCCAAAGAGTTATGAGATGCGAGTTATGAGATGTTGTTGAAGAGACATATTCATCAGTTGTTAATTTTGCTAAGTTGTATGAGCTTCAAAAAGAGATTGCAAAATTTAAGCAAGATGATCTCTCTCTTACTACCTATTACCATACTCTGCGTGGCAAGTGGGAAGAGGTTGACCACCACCAAGACTACATACCAGTTTGTGCAGTTGATGTTAAAGCATTTCAGGCTATGGTAGAACGGAATCGCATCTATGAGTTCTTGGGTGGTCTGAACCCACAATATGATCAGGCAGGGTGCAAATGTTGGGGAGATATCCTAAGCCTATTTTTGTTAGGGAACTTTTTTCCTACATCCAAACTGAGGAAAGCAGGATAAAAGTCATGGATCCAAAGTTTGAGCCAGAAGTGCCTGTATTTGAGAGGTCTGCTCTCACCACCCAACAATGGAACAGACCCATACCCCAAAGAGCGGGGAAGCAAAATGATAAGAGCAGGTTGAAGTGTGACCATTGTGGGCTTACTCATCATACTCGGGAAACCTACTGGAATCTCCATGCCGGACCCATTTCGTGGTTCATCTGCGGTGCATACAACAGTTAATAAGCCTCTAGCACCAACTAGTCATGTCCTTCTCGGGCCACAACAATTCACCGAGAAAGATGTTTCGTACCTTCGACAAATGTTAGCTCGGCTTGATTCTCATCACAATTATGCCTCTAATTTTGCTCAAACAGGTACTGCTCATTCGGCAAATCATGTTTTTGTTTCATCAGATGCGCTTCCTTGGATCATTGATTCAGGGGCTACTGATTACATAACTGGTATGGCATTCAGTTTCTCTTCCTACAATGTGTGTTCTGGTAGGGATAAGACTAAAGTGGCGAATGGATCATTCTCCTCCATTGCGGGGAAGGGCACAATTCTTATCTCTTCTAATATTACCCTAATATTTGTCATTGATGCTCCAAAGCTTACCAATAATCTTCTCTCTGTCAGTCACATTACCAAAAGCTTAAATTGTATTGTAACTTTTTTTCCATCTCATTGCTTTGGACACAGGAAAGACGATTGGGAGTGGACGTGAAGACAATGGTTTGTATTTGCTGGACACGAGGCCATCTTCTTATGTTGCAAATCAAACTAGTGTTAGGGATAGTAGCAACAATAAAGATATGTTGATATGATGGCATAATAGACTAGGACATTTACCTATTCCTGTTTTGAAACGTGTACTCCTTACTCAGGATTCGCCGAGATTATAAGTACAGAGAACCCATGTCCCATTCCATTTCCCGTTCTTACACAGGGGAATGCTCTTATTACTACTGACACTAATGATTCGCCACAAGCAAAGGAGATACTTGTATATACTAGGAGAGAGAAACAAATCATTATCTCACCCCAGGGCCAAGAAGTCTCCCTCGATTCAGGTAATCCCCCACTCAATCTTGATGTCCCTATTGCACTTCGTAAGGGTGTTCGTGATTGTACGAAACATCATATATCTCAGTTTGTATCCTATGATGTCTTATCTCCTACATATCGTGCTTTCACTTCTTCTGTATCGTCTGTTTCTATTCCTTCTATTGTTTCAGATGCCCTTAGTCAGAACCCGAGGAAGGAAGCCATGTTTGAGGAAATGAAGCCCTTGAAAAGAGTAATGCGTGGAATATTGTTCCATTGCCCAAAGGAAATAAACCAATAGGCTGCAAATGGGGCTACATAGTTGAGTTTCAGGCTGATGGAAAAATTGGGAGATATAAAGCACGGTTAGTTTCAAAAGGCTTCACTCAGAAAAATGGGATTGATTATCAGAGACGTTTCCTACGGTTGCCAAGATAAACTTCATACTAGTTTTTCTCTCCTTCGCAGCTAATTTGTCTTGGCCTTTGCCTTAATTGAATGTAAAGAATGCCTTTCTTCAAGGCGATTTCGAGGAAGAAGTGTATATAATGATTCCTCTTGGTTTCAAGCTTGCTGATGGACGGGATTTAGTGTGAAAAAAGGCCTTGTATGGGCTTAAGCAGTCTCGATGTGCTCAACTTAAGAGGTTCAGCACTGCTGTGAAGAGAGTAGGGTACACACATAATCAGGCGGGTCATACACTCGTCATCAAGAGGCACCAAAATTGCACCACTGACCTTATTGTATATGATGATGATATTGTCATCACCGGAGATGATCCGAAAGAGATCAATCAATGAAGGCACTCTTGGGAACAGAGAGAGCTTAAAGACCTCGGATTATTGAGATACTTCCTTGGCATCGAAGTGTGCAGATCCAAGAAAGGAGTATTTATTCTCAACGTAAGTATGTGTTAGATATGTTGGTTGAAACGAGTAAACTTGGACCTAAGCTTGTTGATACCCCCATTGAGCATAACCATTGGCCCAATGATACGAATGAGGAGCCTTTAACTGATGTGGGAAGATTTTAGTGTTTGGTTGGGAAACTAATTTACCTTTCTCTTACGCGCCCGGATATTGCTTACGTTGTTATTTTGATAAACCAGTTTATGCATGCTCCAAGAACACATCTAGAAGCTGCGTATCATGTCCTCCGGTACCTCAAGAGTTACCCCAGGAAGGGAATATTATTTGGGAAGCATGGTCACTTCGTGTTATAGCTTACACATATGCTAATTGGGCAAGGTCCATCATCGATCGGTGATCCACTTCAAGATATTGCACCTTTTTTGGAGGTAATCGTGTTTCATGGCGAAGCAAGAAACAGTCGGTAGTTGCTAGATCTAGTGCAGAAGATGAGATCAGATCCATGGCACATGGAGTGTGCGAATTGATGTGGCTATGGACCATGTTAGATGAGTTGGGTTACCTTGTTCCTGAGCCAATGAATTTGTATTGTGACAATAAAGCCGTCATTAGTATTGCCCACAATCCAGTCCAACAAGACAAGACAAAGCACATTGAAATTTATCGACATTTTATCAAGAAGAAACTTCGTCTTTAATTGATTTGTACTCTGTATGTCAGTCGTTCTGATCAAGTGGCTGATGTCTTGACTAAGGGAGTGAGCAAAACTTGTTTGCAACATTTGTGGATCAAGCTGGGGGCATGATTGATATCTTTGCACCACCTTGAGCGGGAGTGTTGTCGGATCTTATTTGTAATAGTTATATGGTATGGTAGGTTATATTTAAACTATGTATGGTACTTGTGTAAATCTTAAACTTATTAATATAATTAGAAAGTGATGGGGAGAATGAAGGAATTCATTCATTCTTTTGCTGATTTTTCTCTTATCCCTCTTCTTCTTCTCTTCTCATCATCTTCCTTATTATGTAAATTGTTAATCTCATAAATCTAACAAACCCCTCCCCCCAAAAAAAAAATAATAAGAATTATCGAAATAGCATACCATAAAGTAGAATGACTTGTTGCAATTCGAGATAATTTGGGTCTTCCTTTGATTTCGTTCAATATCAATGAGATATTTGACAAATTTAAAAAAAAAATATACTTGAAGGTTTCCATACAAGCAAAAATGAGAGATTAGTCGAAGATTTTAGTTAAAATAATGTAGTTTTGACTTATTCTGTCAAATGGGGGGGAAAGCACAAAAAGCGTAAAAGGGGGTAAAAAAGCTTAAGCGGTTTGTGTATCGCTGAACCAAGTGAGACTTAAGGCGTTTTTGCTCCAAAAATCCTTAAGGCATGATTTTCCAAACTCTGCTACTCACTGAGTGTGACTAACTGACTAACTGCCTACCTTTCTACTTATCTATAAATCTTCTTGTGCTCCCACCACTTGGGACAAGTTAGATAATATTCTTTTGCATTTTATCTTATTATGCCTGATGAATCAAAGCTAACAGCCATTAATCATGCAGCTCCTCCCTTTGATATATACCACCTCCAACTAGAGTCTAGAACCAATATACCTCGTCATCATTAGACATATTCTTCTGCTAAAGTGCCAATAGCTACACATCGAATATCAACACCAATTGAAAAGTATTCCCAGATCACAGATATCTATTAACATATCTCAACTATGATATTACAAAAATTTATTTGACGTTATGGATATGCTGATAACTAGATTAACACTAATCACCTAAGAAGCACAACACGGGTGTCTTGTTGTGTCAAACACAAACACACTGACACGGCATATCTAAAAAAATAAGGATACGGGGATACGTTGATAAATAAATATGTTTTTATCAATTTATATAAATAAAACAAGAACATGAAAAGAAAAGAAAAAATAAACATGTTTGAATACTTATTAAAAAGAATGAATTGATATCTAAAAGCTGAACATGGAAATGAAGGTTTTTTAAGATGATGACTTTCATAGAGAACCGTTCTAGTGACATTAGAGCGTTGGAGAAAAGTTTGAGTGTCATTGGTGTATAATCTTTCATAGATAAGGCCCAAAACAAAGCCACCGATTTAACTTATTTTGTAATATCCAAGGTTTTAAAAGGCACGAGGCGTAGTTGAGGCGTTTTGCCTATGTGAGGCTAGGCGTAAGCCTCGAGGCGGTCCGAGGCATAAGCCTCAACTTTTTTCCACAAAAGTAACTAAAAATTGATATATACATATATACACACACACACACACACATATATTTATATATACATATATACAGCAGCAAAAAAAAAATATATATATATATATATAGAAAAAAATATACAGCAGCAACATAATATATATATATATATATACATACAGCAGAATAAATATATAAATATATATAGCAGCAAAAAAAAAAAAAATATATATATATATATATACAGCAGAATATATCGATATATATATATATATACACATATATACAGCAGCACAAAAAAAAAATATATATATATATATATAGCAAAAAATAATATACAGCAGCAACATATATATATATACAAAAAAAAAAAATATATATATATATATATATATACACAGCAGAATATATCTATATATATATACAGCAGAATATATATACATACACGAAAAAAAAAGAGAGCAGAGAACATATCTATATATGTCGATATATAAATAGAGCAGAGAAAAAAAAAAAAAAGTGGTTCGGATTGGTGGGGATATAAGCAAAAACTTAAAAAACCTCTAAATTACCTGATGGAGATTCGGATTGGTGGTCGGTTTCTCCTACAGAAGATGGTCGGTGGTTTTTCTTTGTGAAATTAGTTCGGCAGCTAGGGTTTCTTTGTGAAAGTGGTTCTAAATTACGTACGACTTTTTTTCTCTATTCAGCAGCTCAAAAACTCACGTGGCTTTTCTTTTTTTTTTTTACGAGCTAAAAAAGAGGCTTCGGCCTCAAGGCGCACGCCTCTCACATCGAAGGCGTAAGCCTCAGTCAGCTGCACTAGAGGCGTAAGCCTCAGGCCTCATCCCCTCGAGGCGCGCCTCGTTTCACCTTTTAAAACCTTGGATATATCCTTATACATTACATATAGACACGTGAAATAACAGTTGGACATGTAAAATTAAGTGTCTGGCATGTTAATTTATATTTAAATTAAGGAAATGTAAATAGGAGTGTCGGACACATGTCCAAGAGTGTCGGAAAAGAATCAGTGTTGTCATTGTCAGACACGAACACGTTGCCTTCTCAGAAGTGTCCGTGCTTCCTAGTAATCACTATGTTGCCAAAATTCTTCTAATAATTGATGCATACATGCAATTTAACCACATTTTTGTCAACCTAAATATCATCGTGAAGAAAGGATATGAAACTATTGTGTTGGATAAGTGATACAAAAAAGGTAGTTACATAAGGAGAAACCAATTACCTTGTTGACCAGATCAACAGCTATAACATTTCCATACTTTTTTCTTAGATCCAGAAAATGCCGCTCAACAACTTGAGACTGCAGAAGTATTGTGCAAAAGTAGCAATCAACTGATAAACAAAAGGGAAAATGTAAAAGATATACTTTTCAAAGGGACAGAGCACAGAGACACTCACTGCTTCCTCAGGTCTCACAAGCTCAAACTTAGGCTTATAAGTCAAATCAACAATTTGATTCCACAATAACGGAATTGATCCTCGAACCTACAAAAGTAATCTAAAGAATAAGCCTCATGCAATTTAAGAAAATCAATGTGTAACATTGTCACTATGATCCATACAGATGTCAAAACCTTTTCAGTTGATATTCGATAACTATATAAATTATAAGGCAAAAAAGATTATTAAAAATGTCTTGCTCACATAAACAAAGCGGTGTCTTAGATTTAGCAAGATTTTGTGCCTACAATCCAAAGTTCATCATGAATTCTTAATTTTCCCTCAAAAATGTCAATCTCACTTCTCTTTTAATTCGAATTTCTCTTTAAATTTATTACACTTCCTCTCACATTTTACTCTCCCCTATATCCATATCTCACATTCTCCCACACTGCTATCTTTAATATTTATTTTTGCCAAAAATCAGTAACTACATTACTCCGAAAGGGTACGGCACTTAATTCTACACAAGATCCATACAATTATAATGCACAATATCCAACACATTTTAGCATTTTGGAATAAATGTTTTATGCGTTTCTTTTAAAATGGATAAAGATGAAAAAACATTAAAAAAAAAAAAAAACATTATATGCATCTTCACTAACAAATTTTCATGTAGATGACAAAAAGGGTCTACCTGAAATTTTATGAACGTGTTACCTAGGGGTGTTCACGGGTCGGTCGGTTCGGTTTTGACCGGGTTTTTTGGGCCGAACCGACCATGTCGGTTTTTAGAGGAGGAGAACCGAACCGAACCGAAAATGCTGAAAAACCGAACCGAACCGAACCGAATCGGGTCGGTTTTTGACAGGGCCGGTTCGGTTTTTTCCTTTATTTTAATAAAAAATATTTTTTTTTAATACCTAATATAAATATAAAATTAAAAAATATAATATAATATAATATGTCAACACTAATATAAATATAATATAAAATATAAAATTAAAAAGTATAAAAATTAATTCGGTTCGGTTCGGTTCAAAATCGGTTTTTTTATGCCAAAACCGAAAACCGAACCGACCCTGTCGGTTTTATACCTGATTAAACCGAACCGAACCGACCCTCTCAAAAACCCGGCCCGAAAATTTTCGGTTCGGCTCGGTTTTGTCGGTTTGTCGGTTTGGTCGGTTTTTTTGCACACCCCTAGTGTTACCTGCACAAATGATGCTGTAAATCCATTCAACTGAACAATTTGTTCACTTTCCACAAAATTTGCAACATAACCATCAGAATCAGCTCCTCTCCTCCACATCCGAGTTCCTTTCAAGAAACGCAACAACGATCAACTAAATTCAAGGTGACACCAGTAACATAACTTCATGATGGCGACATTTAATTTGATGTCTGAAAGAAAAGCCTTAATGGGTCTCTCACTTTATCTTACACACAACAATTTCACGTAAATGTAAGCTCTCCAACAAGTAAGATCCATGACATATACAAAGAAATTTTTAGATAGCAGCCACAAAGCTGATCCATAAATACAATAAGAAATTGGTTATGAGGCGAACGCGCTATATGGATTCAATGTTGACAATGAAGCGCAGCAGCTCAATGGTGGTAAGATAGCAATCAATTAGAAAGAATATAATCAAGATACAACCAAGTCATAACCAAGGGATCAAAAAAGATGTGAGAGGTTAAGTGAGGCTTGAATTATAGCTTTAAAAGGACTTTAACTTATGGTTACACAATTGCACTTCACAGGTGATAAGTGAATTTTCCGGTTCGAAGAATGTGAGAACAAGTTCTGGGGGTAATCAAACTTGTAGATGTCAGTCGAGGGTGTTGGAATGTGAGTAGCGGGGACAATAAAATTTGTAGAGATAAATCAAGGGCGTTGGATTGTTCACAAGCTTGGATGCCTAAAGTGTGACTCAGCCGCAAATTGAGTTATTATATTTTTTGGGGGGATTGAACTGGAGTGGATTAAATTAACTCGTCATGTTTGGTATATTCTCGTAATTAATGGAGTCTCTAGCTTTTAATTGTTATTATTTACTTTACAGAGAAGAATCTATTCCTCTGTGTGTGCACCTTTCCTCTCATACATTCCTTCCTCGTAAAGTCGCAATAAGGAAACTGACCACCACCACCACCCAAAAAAAGGAGAATGGGGAGATATGTGAATAAACAAAGAAAGAGGATTAGTAAAGTTTTTCAATACCAGTTCTTCGAGTGCATCTCCTTGCCATGAGAGTAACATCAATAACGTCTTTCCCAATGGCAGCTTGAAAGTTCTGAAAACCTGATGATTAGTTAAAGCGTAACTTAAAATAAAATGATATATGATACCTGCCCTATTCATGCACAAGCTGAACCAGATCAGCTAGACATTAAACATTTGTAATATGAAAAGGCCGCATATAGCTGAAACTAACAACAGAAGGATACTGCCTTGGACAACTGGAAGCAAGTATGGATCAAGCTGCACGCAGGGTGGCATGGTCATTGAGACATAAATGTCAGAGTTTTGAAGAAATTGAACATTTTAACAAATAAATGATTTTGGAAACAAAGATACCTTATTATCTATGAGAAATTCCAACATATAGTTATTCCAGAGAAACCGCAGGTCTGCCTGTTGCAAACATTACACGTAATATTTAAATCAAGGAGTATCCGTAAATATAACAAACATGAGGGTAGGTTCATGTAATTTCCCCACTAATTAACTATGTGCCTAACATCAAGAATTATTTACCTGTCTCCAAAGAGGAAGTAGCTTTGATTCATCACCTAGATCATGCAAGCGTTGGGCACTGCAAGAAACAAACTATTAAGTATTGACTAGGAACAATTTCACCATGAGTAACACTGAGAACTAGCATAAACATAAACACACACACATATATATATATATATACAGAAAGTCTCCTGTAAGGACTCCTTATGGTACAGACCCGGTACATACCATTTTTTTAAAATAGTAAAAAAATGAAATTTTTGATGAACCTTTATGGATACGATCTCCATGTTGAGAAGACCATATCCAATTTTTTTCGTCAAGAAATTCAATAAAAACACCGTTGAGATGAGGTGATATGTAAAAAAATGGTATAAATATGCATTTTCAACCGTTGAAATGTTGGGTCGGCGCCAGCTGTTTTATTGATTGAATTTTTTTATCAAACTTCATGGATATGATCTTCTTACTATCGAGATTAAATCCATGAAGTTTCACCAAAAAATTCAATCAAAAAGTGGGTGAAATGATCGCCAACATTTCAACGGTCAAAAATTGATATTTATACCATTTTTTTACATATCACCTCATCTCAACGGTTTTTTTCTTGAATTTTTTGACGAAAAAAATTGGAGATGATCTTCCCACCATGGAGATCATATCCATGAAGTTTCATCAAAAAATTTATTTTTTTACTATTTTAAATAAATGGTATGTACCGGAGTCTGCACCATAAGGAGTCCTTACAGGAGAGGGCCTCTATATATATATATATATATGCATATGTGTGTAGATATACAGCAAGGCTCCAGTAAGTTCCTTGTTTACGCTCCTATTTTTTTTAAATAGTAAAAACTGACAGATATTGACCGATTAACTTAAAATAGTAAAAACCGACAAATATTGACCGATTAACTTAAAATAGTTACAAAATATATATTTGGGGCTGATTTTTTTTACAGGGTATACATAGAATGTTTAGATACTCCAAAAAAAATAGGCCAATATAAAAAAAATTACTATTAAAAAATGTGTAAACAAGGAACTTAATAGAGCCTGACTGTGTGAGAGTGTGTGTGTGTGTGTGTGTGTGTGTGTCAGAACTAATTATGTTGTACTGGCACAAATATTACATGTAAAATAATATTAATATTGACTCTACTCAAATTATTCAACCAAGTTTGTCTAAAAGAGATCAACTAGATATCAAATATCTACAAATATGGGGAAGGAATCTAGAAGATCCCAGAAAGATCCTCAACACCCTCTTTTGCCACCTGAATCTGCCATGTTTCTGGCCCAGATTCACACCGGTCGGCTGCTGCCCTGCTAACCCTTGCCAATCAGCCTCACCCTCCTGCCTGCTGAACCCGCCAACCATCCTCTGCCTAGGTGCGACACCCACCCTGCCCCTTGAACCCGCTAACCATCCTCTGCCCAGGTGTGACACCCTCCCTGCCCCTGTTTTTCCACAGCCGACCTGATGGAACCCAAACTGAGACAGACAGTTATAGAACGCTTGTTGACCCTCAAGGGTCACTAGTTAGGCCTCGAACCCATCAACCCGACTGTTCCTCCTAGGGCCCGCGCCTCCATTAACTGTAGGCGCATAACCCAGTCAAACCCAACTCTGTTTACTAAATAGGCCCGCCCACACCCTACTCCCACCCCCAAAACGACCCAAATGCCACAACCCCCGTCCTCTCCACCAAACACCAAACATCATGTCCTCATCCTCCCCTTTGGCCTCGTGTCCAATTCAACCGGGGCACCGACAGATCAGTCACAACGACGTAACTTATTCTACACAAAGTGTGTTGCGAAGGAAAGGTTGTGTAGAATCATAATTAACGGTGGATCTAGTATCAATTTGATCTCGCGGGGGATGGTGGAGCGGTTGAGCTCCTCAGGAATCAGTGTAAGATTGGGTGGTTGGGATCCAAGGATGAAGTGCGCCCTACGGGCCAATGTCGAGTACCATTTACCATTGGTCCATATTCAGATGAGGTTGTGTGTACGGTTGTTGATATGAACGTGTGTCACCTTCTGTTAGGCCGGCCATGGCAGTTTGATTATGCTAGCAAGCACGATGGTCGTGCTAATACTAATTCGTTTATGCACCAAGATCGGGAAGTGGTCCTTGACCCCATGCTGCAGCCCTCACGTCCCTGACCTCGAAGCCTGTACTCCATGTCAATGAGCAGGAGTTATGTTATGCCCTTGTTACCCCCTCCGGCGCCGCACCGACCAGTGTTCCGGAGGCCCTTAGCGATATCTTGGCATCATTTTAGGATGTGTGTACGTCACCCGATTCCCCTTCACCCTTGAGGGGCATCCAGCATGCAATTAATTTTGTTCCGGGCATGGTTCAAAGTCTCGGTATCGGTCTCGGTATCGGACATCCGATTTTCAACTCGGTCGCGGTATCGGTCGCGGTATCGGGCGATACGCAAAGATACGCTATTTAGAGAGCGCAAAAAATTCCGAAAAAAATATAGAAAATTTTAAAAAAATAAGATTAACAAAGTGGACCACTGATGTACATTTAAACCCATCATTCAATATGCATTGCATTGTAGAACTGGTTATACTGAACCGCGGCAGAGTTGTCAGATTCAATATTGCATAGTAAACCAATAATAATATTGAAAACAATCTAATGTCACATAAGCTTAGATAAAAAGTTTGTATGGAAGATAAATAGGAATGATTACAATGTTTCATCATTTTCATCTCCCTATCTAGTTGCGGTATCGATCATACGGATTTGGATAGGGGTAATTTCTTTCAGTTGGGTAAGGAAAGAAATATGAACCATATTGCTGCTCAGATGGCTGGGATGACTGGCTAAATGATCCATAATTTGGAAATTGTGGTTGACGATCTCCTGGTTGATTACCGTGATGATAATATCCAAAACCTCTATACCCAGAACTATCAGTTGAAGACCCACCATATTGCGTCCCTTGATTATATCCATAATAATCACCACCTGTTGTGCCGCTACTAGTAGATCCATAATGGTCTCTATAACGATCATAGTAACCACCTGTACTAGTACTAGTAGATCTTGGAAGTTGTGCCGGACCATAATTATTTGTGCCACTCCCACTCCCAGAGATACTATGTCTTCCGCCGTGGTATGCATGATCTGTCATTAAACCCATTGCCCGTAGTTGATCATCAAGACGTTGCTGATCATATCCGCTTGAATACTCGTCACTACTAGGGAATCTCGTTAAATTGTCTAAATGCCTTCGTTGTTCACTGATTCCCGGTCGATAACCATGATCTGTGTCTTGCGTGGCATAGTAGTTTTCATCTCCTTGTGCCCATGTCATACCACCATCATGCTGTGTACGAGTATTGTAAGAACCACCCCTTTGGTGGCTACCACCAACCCCACTCCTTTGTTGGCTACCACTCGTTGTGTCCCTACTAACATCTCCTTTGCCACCACCTTGATCATCATCATCATCATCATCATCGTCGTCGTCGTCGTCATCGTCATCATCTACATGATTACCATAAGTACCAGGAATATCTTGCCAACTATCATCACCACCATGATCATCATCAGAACTGGAAAGAACACTGACCGGTGCCGGTTGATTGTGACCCCCCCGTCGTCCTTCCCCTTCGCTTTGTTGAATACCTTCATCCAACCAGTCTAAGTCATCGGTCGGTAAGACCCCTTCATCATTCTCTCGGGTCCACTCATCCATTATGTCATCCTCCTCAAATATTAAATTCAAGTCTATTGGATTGTAGAAATCTTCGGTCTCTCGCATGTACATCAGATTCCTAACTTTAAGTCTCTGATTGTAATGCACATACACCAATTTATGTAATTTTTTTATTGTCAATCGGTTCCGAAGTTTTGTATGGATGAGAGACCATGTGCTCCAATTCCTCTCACAACCCGAAGATGAGCATGTTTGACTCAGTACTTTGATAGCAATGCGCCTAAGATTGGGTGCATCATCACCGTAATTTTTCCACCACTCAGCTGGAAGAGAAGATTTGACTGCTTGCTTGGTAAGATCTGAGCCAAACTCCCCTCTCCTATCCGTAAAGAGTTTAACCTAAAAGGCAAACTAATCAATTTAGAAACAATACATATATGAAATAAATATAACTCGATGGAAACAAATGTGATACCTCATTTATTGCCAAGGCTTGTTTTTGTACGTCTGGCTCTAGTCTTTTGATGACCTCTTTTAGTCCGGCTCTTATTTCAGGATGGTTTGAAAAATTGGATGAATATTGAAACACCGGATTTAAGAAATATCCCGCGGCATGCAAGTGTCGGTGCAATTGTCTCTCCCATCTTCCATCTATTACCTGCCAATACTTCTTCCAGTTTTTAACACTCGCCTGGATTGCTAGTTTTGCTTTATCCACCCCTTCGTAAATGATAGAGAGCGTAGGCTTTTTATCTTGATCTACTATCTTCAAAAGCAATACTAAGGGCTCCATAATCTTGGCAACTTCGGCAGCCCTTTGCCAGAATCGATCTGCCAGAATTAAATCCGACACTTTAGTGGCCGCACTCCTTCGGGTCCTCTCACGGTTGAATTCACGCCATTCATTCGTGGTACACATTCGCTTCAACTCAGACTGATAGCGAATGAGACTCTCTAGGGCAATAAACTCGGTAGCAAATCTCGTAATGCCTGGTCTTAGCAACTCCCTACCTCTGGTATACTCCTTCATTAAATTCACAACTTTTTGACTGTTATATATGAACGAGGTAATTGATTTGGCATCATTCAATACCGACTTGATTGACTTCATATTTCCAATTTCCTCGAGCATCAAATCAAGACAGTGTGCTGCACAAGGTGACCAAAATAAGTGTCTCCTATTCGCCATCAATAACGCGCCAGCCGCCTTAAAATTTGGCTCGTTATCAGTGACAATATGTACGACGTGAGCCTCACCAATTTCCTCCACAACTTTATCCATAAGGGAAAAAATATAATCCGCCGACTTGATTTTGTTAGTTGTGTCAACAGAAGTGTGAAATATCATATTACGATCACAGTATACCATGAAGTTTATGATAGGCTTCTTCGTCCTTGAACTCCACCCGTCACACATGATTGTACAACCATACTCGGGCCATTTCTCCTTTAGAGTTGCTATGTATTTTTCCACCTCTTCTACCTCCTCATCCAAGTAAACACCTCCAATCTGATAACCACTAGGGCCTTTAATCCCTGGACCCGCGGTTGCAATCGTATCAATCATATATTGATAGGCAGGTCCACTATCAGCAGCATGAAACGGGATGGCGTTAAAGTGAAAGAACTTGCTAATGGCCTTCCCAACCTTCTTGACTCCATCTGTAGAGAACATGGATTTGACAGTTTTCTGACCAGACTTCCTCGACCTAAACATGGAAGGGTCAATTCCTTGAGCGGGCAATTCAACCCCCTGTCTCATTGACCACGATCGTGACACGTGTGGTCGCTTTAGCCCAGATGTGGACGGTCTTGCCCCGGAAACTGAATGTCTATGTTGTTCTCCGACCATTCTCCGACTTTCTTTCATAGCAGCTTTCAACTGTGCTAATTCTAAACGGGTCATATCATCTTCATTACCGTCATCACTATCTTCACTGGCATCATCTTCATGATAGTATTTTGTTTGCTCTCGCAAATTCTCTACTTGTTTCTCCTTCTTCCTCTTCTCAAGGGCCCGTTGCTTCATACCATCTTCTAGAATTTTTTTAATAGTACTTGCTATCTCCCGAGGTACATGACGACAAGGTTCGACATTCCCTTGTACACCTGCCAAGTGTTCTTTCAGTCTTGTTACACCACCACTACAAACCTTGCCACAATAATTGCAAGCAACCTTCCTCTTATCTCCACCAATGGCAGTGCCATGTTCCCATCCAATATCTAATTTTGGAGCCATTCTACAAAATAACATAAAAAAATAGAGTTAAAAAAATGACATGTTCAAGATTTTTTGTAACATTGTTTGAAAGTAGAGTTCAAAAATAGAGTTAAAAGAATTTTTACAACATTTAATAATTGTACAAGATTTTTTGCAACATTTAATAATTTTTTATTAACATTTAATAATTGTACAACATTTAATATTTAATAATTGTACAACATTTAACATTTAATAATTGTACAACATTTAATATTTTTATTAACATTGTGTAACATTTTATAACATTTTATAACATTTCTCGGTTTTATAACATTATTTGTAACATTTAATATTTTTTGTAACATTGTGTAACATTTTCTTTAAAACACACAAAAAAAAAGACCGAAAATACCTAAATATTTTTTGTAACATTTTTATAACATAAATGTTAGCCGAGAATTTGACATAAAATGACATAAAATGTTAGCTGAGAATTTGATGTTAGAACAAAACATGTTAGAACATTTTTTGTAACGCACACAGCCATAAAATGGCATAAAATGTTTGAACATGTTAGAACTACCAAATGGCATAAAATGACATAACATGTTAGAACAACCAAATGTTAGCACATTTTTTGTAACGCACACAACCATAAAATGTTAGAACAACCAAATGGTACTAATGCCACATAACATTTCTTTTATGCACCTACAAAAATAACATTTATTTGAAGCCATTTTATGTTTTGATTGCTACTAACTCACTCAGTAGCAAACCCATGACATTTATCTAGTTTTGGAGCAATTTTATGTAACATTTATTTGAAAAAAATAACATTTTTTCTAACATATAATTTTAAAATTTAACATTTTATGTAACATTTTTTAAAAAAAAAAAAAAAAATTTGTAACATTTCTTTGAAAAAATAAATTTTTTTCTAACATTTCTTTTAAAAGAATAACATTTTTTTTGTAACATTTCTTCGATTTTATAACATTATTTGTAACATTTTTTCGAAAAAATAACATTTTTTGTAACATTTCTTTTAAAGAAATATTTTTTTTTGTAACATTTTGTTTTAAAAATTAACATTTTATGTAACATGTTAGAATTAAAAAAAAAAAAAAACCTTGCTAACACACACGCAGCAGCCCTTAACACGTGCAACCCTTAACTTAACTTAACTTAACTTAACTTAACCCTTAACTTAACTTAACACATGCAGCCCTTAACTAAATACATACCCCTTAACTTAACTTAACACATACACACACGTTTACAACCTTCTAACAACACCAGCCGGCCCTAAAAAAAAACCCTTACAAGTTACAACCGCAGAAATGAAGAGAGATTTCGGCTGGGTTTTGGTGATTTTCAGCGGCAGTAGAAGGATATTTCGGCTGGATTTTTGTTTGTGTGATTGAGATTCTACAAGGGTGTATTTATAGCTGGATTTTTGGCTTTCGGGTAGAAATTTTTCACCCAGACTTGACAGCTTCTCTCCTACACTCAAATCATCAACAAAAGGTTAGTAATTTCAAGATTCCTTCCACTTTATGTCCCCTCTTTGTTTTTTTTCTCAAATAATTGAGTCACGGACGAAATAACTGTAACTCGGACGAAATATCGCCGAGTCATATCGGTTCGGCCGAAATAGCGGCGAGTTATGCCGATTTCAAACGATTTCATGTTTTTTTTGAATCGTGACTCGTAATCGGATCGGCCAGCTGCGATTCCGAGTCAACTCGGCCGATACCGAGTTGACTCGGCCGAGTCTTTGAACCATGGTTCCGGGAGCCCAGTTACGCAATCTTCCCCATTATATGATGTCACCCGCCGAGGGCATTAAGCTGCAACAACATATGTCATAGTTGTGCGATTGTGACCTCGTATGGGAAAGTATGTCCCCTTGTGATGTGTTTGCTTTGTTGAGTCCGAAGAAATATGGCAGTTGGTGAATGTGTGCAGATAGTCGAGTAGTGAATAAGATCACAGTCAAGTACCGTTCTCCCATCCCGAGGTTGGAAGATTGATTGATCAGCTTCAAGGGGCCACAGTGTTTTTCAAACTTGATTTGAAGAGTGAATACCATCAGATTCGTATGAGGCCGAGAGATGAGTGGAAGACCGACTTCAAGACGAAGGACGGTCATACCCTTCGGAGTATACAATGCCCCGTCAACATTCTTGCGTGTTATGACACGGATCCTCCATCCCTTTTGGGGGAAGTATGTCGTGATTTATTTTGACGATATTCTGCAGCGATCCAGAGATGAGCACAGGGACTATGTCAGACAGGTATTATAGGTTCTTTGACACGAGAGCTTTTTCCTACAACTAAAGAAATGTTCCTTCATGGTGCCAAAGGTCTTTTTCTTGGGGTATATAGTTTTTAGGGAAGGCGTTACTGTTGACAGCGAGAAGGTTCGGGCTATAAGAGGCTGGCCTAAACCGACCACTGCATCCCAGGTTCATAATTTAAAGGGGGGCCAGTTTTTATATGCGTTTCATTGAGGGGTTCAATTCAGGGATGGCTCCTACTACGGCACAGATGCGCATATCCGTGACTGAGTTCGCATGGACTGATGAGACTGATGCAGCATTCTAGCTCATCAAGTCCAAGATGACGTCGGCACCCATTCTAGTCCAGTCAGATTTCACTTGTTTTAGTTGACTTGCGATGCACTTGGATTGTTGCAATCCTTAGTCAAAATGGGCACCATGTTGCTTACTTTAGTCAGAAACTTTTCGGTTCTGTCACCAACTATTCTGCTTACAATTTGGAGTTTTATGCCATAGTGCAAGCTGTTAAGAATTGGCAGCCCTATTGGATTCATCTGGAGTTTGTCATTAAGTTGGATCACGAGACCCTCTGTTTCATAAACTCACAGAAAAGGGTCAGCGATCGACATGCCAAGTGGATTAGTTTTTTGTAGCAGTTTACCTTTCACCTAGAGTACAAACCAGGTAGGTAGGGAGAACCTGGTTACAAATGCCCGGTCTTATGCTCTAGTTATGATTCAGGGATCGATCTGCAATTTTTCAAAGATTGGTGATTTGTATGCAGCAGACACCTTTTTTGGGCCTATTATGGAGGCACATGCACGTCAGCATGACGTTCAGGATGATTACTTACTACAGGATGGGTATTTGTATCATGACACTACATTGTGCATCGCTGCTTTTTCCTTGCGGGACATTCGAGAGTCGCTCGTACCTTACTACACTGCGTGCGCATTTCTTTTAACCTAACATGCGGCAAGAGGTTAACAGCCATGTTCAGTGCTCTTATACTTGTTAACAGCCAAGAGTTAACGTATTAATGCCAGTTTGTATACCCCTCTACCCATTCACAATCGCCTGTGGCTTGATCTTTCTATGGACTTTGTTGTGGGGTTACCGAAGAGGGCCAAGGGCCATAATTCGGTGTTTGTGGTAGTAGGCAGATTTTTCAAGATGAATCATTTTATTCCGTACTCGCGAACGTCAAATGCATCACATGTTGCCACACTTTATTTTCGCAAGATTGTTCATTTACACGGGGTACTGAGGAGTATTACGTCCAACAGGGATATTCGCTTTACGGTACCCTTTAAAATTTGTTGCAATGCACGCTTCAATTTTCAATATCTTTCCACCCTCGGACGGGATGGTCAGACTCTGATCTTTTGCAGTGCTTAGCTGATGAGTCACCTAAGATTTAGAAGGTGGTTCTTGCTCTGGCGGAATTCTCTTTCAACAATTCCGTCAATCGTTCTACCGATCAGGCCCCTTTCCAGATTGTTCTTAGGTCTTCTCCATTATTACCCGTGGCCCTTGTCGAGACCCCCCTACTACAACGACGAGTCTGACGGTCGCTGACTTTGCTGCCAAGATGCTCTCCATTCATGAGGACGTGCGGACAGTTTATAGCGTATGTGCTCTTACAAGGCGCAGGCGAATTCGCATCGTCGGTCCCTTGTTTTTCATGGGGATCTTATTATGGTATATCTTCGGCGCAAGCGCCGGGTGGGCAAGGCCACCAAGTTACAGGGGCGCCGCTTTGGTCCTTTTCAAGGTATTCGCCGTTGTGATGATAATGCATATGAGTTGGCCCTGCCCGAGGGTTTCAGAACCCATCCCCCATTCAATGTGGCGGATTTGACTCCGTTTCGAGGTTCACATGTTCACTCAATCCCTCTGCCTGTGGATTCCACGCAACCAGTTCGCTCGTATGTTGACTGTGTTGAGGGCATTTTGGATTCTGAGACGACTATGACGCCTACGGGATCCCTTGTCAGTTATCTGATTCGTTGGATGGGCCGCCCTGCAAGTGATGATTCATGGGTTACTACGGCCACATTGCATCATGTTGATGGGACTTCTACGACCAATTCCAACAGAATATGGCCATGCTTCGTAGGGGGATAGTGATGCAGGAGCATAATCATTTATCATTTTTTTATGTCATTTTGATTATTGAGGGTATTTTGGTCTTTTTGGGTCCTTGTGCTTAGAGCATCCGTACTGGTGTATGGATGAGAAAGGTAAGTTTGCCAATTAGAAAATGGGTTTACCTTTCTTTAACGCATGTTGTACACAATGGGGGAAAAGGTAAGATTGGGTATATAACTTCCTACGAACTTGTATAGTTCGTAGGAATTACAAAGCTTTTTCTTACTAACAACATTTGTTCGTAGGAAATGCTACGGACAAATGTTGTTCGTAAGAACCCAAATATAAAATAAATATGAGTATTTATATTTGTTACGAACCTCTGAAGTTCGTAGGAACTTCCTACGAACAACAGAAGTTCGTAGGAAGTTTTTACTGAATTTGTACACGTTCAGTAACTTTGCAAATCCCCTACCATTTCCTCTACAAAATTTGCAAGCTTTCATCCACCAGTGCGAACCTTTCGATTTGCATCTTTACCTATTTCTTTGTCCACACGTTCCACCATTGTGGATGCTCTTATATATGGACCCCTAGCCTTTTAGCCTTCATTATGATCATTTGTTTTAGAGAAAGATTAAAGAGAGAACTAATGGAGATTTGCTATTTCATTTTTTTATTCACATGTGTGTGCAATTAATTTGTATGTCATCCGCTGCGTTTTCATCAGAAGCACTTTGGCCTCGTGGTGCTCGGCTTTCAGCCTTAAACATAAATTTCGACTCTGTTCATCATTGTATTATCTCAAGTAATCTCGTAGACAGCTTACAATGCACAGGAACTCACCATGTATCAAACCCATACTGAACTCGAGGCTGGTTTGGAACTGAATGTGAAACCGGACGTAGGTACAGGCAGGGTTCAAATTCATGGGAACATTCTCTGCTCCACCCACGGTAATTATGATGAGCATGCCATTCTCGTGGTTTGAATGTTTAGCGAATGAACAGTTTTATTGCGCTGTTAGACAAAAAAAAAAAAGCTAGAGCTAGAGCTAGATAACTACTTACACATCAATGCTCTTCCATTTCAACTATCGTCTATCACACGAGTAGTGTTCATAACCTGATGTTAGAGTCAGCAGTTTGAAATTTTGTCCGCGATCATTTGTGTCTTATGACTCTTACTGTTGGATGAGTCGCTGTCGTATATCATTCAAAGCTACATTTCATGAACTACTTATTTATAAATCAGAATGGTGTTTGTTCGTCTATCACACGAGTGTTATTCATAGCCTGATGTTGAGTGAGGGATTTGAAATTTTGTCCGAAGATCATTTGTGTCTTACAACTCTTACTCTTGGATGAGTCGCTGCCATATATCATTCAAAGCTACATTTCATTATCTACCTATTAATAAATCAGAACGGTGTTTGTTTATGTTGGCAATTCACGGCAGATCAAGATACTGTTACAGAATGGCATAAATGGTGAATAACTATCAAAACATAGAGAAATGATTGAATAGAGAAAATGAAACTTTCATGAAGAAAAAGAAAACGAGATGTTGCAGGACACGTTGATGTATATAAAAATCATTGTAATAAGGGAATTCTGACTTCTAATATCTTTTTAAAATTGTTTATAAGTTCAGATAAAAGATAACCATTAGGAATTGCTTGATGGACAGAGTTCTCAGCCCTCATGTAAAAGGTTGAGGGTTCAATTCGGCCTCCCCACCCATCCCAAAAAAAAAAGTTAAAAAGGAATTAAATTAACTTTTTATAACTAAAACTAATGTTTGTTTAATGTAAAAAAAAAATTAATAAGGTCACGTAAGCACGTGGGTAGAGAAGTTTTTTATGATGTAATGGCTTACCCAATTGGGAGCCCAATAATTGTATTTATACTAAAAGATTACAAATCTAAAAGATTCTAGGGACTACAAAACTAAGAATACACAATTAAGGCCCGAAACATGAAGGCCCCAATACAAAGGAAAAAATACTAAAAATAACAAGAAATCCAACACTCCCCTTCAAGCAGGAGCGAAGATATCAAACAAGCCCAGCTTGACAATGGAAGATCGAAATGGTGAGGCCAGACTGATTTGATGAAAAAATCCATTGTCTAATCCGAAAAAGGGACAAAAGTTGGACGAATGATGTCGGACCTCACCTGTTCCCGGATAAAATGAATATCAACCTCCATGTGCTTCATCCTCTCATGAAGCACGGGATCAGATACAAGCATAATAACTGAATATCACAAAGTCACTTCGATGATTCTTTTTCCATAAAACCCAACTCCTCCAAAATCGATCGAAGCATAGAAGCTCACATGTGTCATGAGTAATCGCCTGCTTTTTGCTCGGCCTCTGCTAAAGAACGTGAAACTAACGCTGGTTATTTGCTCTTCCATTAGATGAGGTGAGAACCATATAATGTATAAAAGCCCGAAGTGGAACGTCTATCTTTCTTCGACCTCTCATAGTCTACATCAATAAAACATGAGAAACATGCCTAACTCCCCAAGGCATAAAACAACCCATTTCTGGACTTGACTTGAGATATCTCAAAATGGGGTAAACAGCATCCAAGTGTCTTGTGCTTAGCGCATACATAAACTAACTAACCATACTCACAGCAAATACCAAATCCGGCCTCGTGTTGGTCAAGTAAATAAGACGACCAACCGGTCTCTAATAAACTAAAGGATTAGGAATCAAATCACCCGTCTCGACCGAAAGCTTAAGGTTAGGGTCCTCTCCATTTTTCTCTTGGGATTGAGGTGGCACGGTCTAAACATAAGATCTCTTTATCCCAGCGAAAGTACACTTTGGATCTTCTTCAGGATACCGGGATGCTAGGTTGTCGTCCGTATCTACCACTATGGACTAAGTCCATCACATCAAACACCTTCCCTACAATCCATCTTCACTAGTGCAATCCCAACGATATCATCACCCGTAATAATAATAATGTCATCAACATTAACCAACAAAATGATGCATCTACCATCGGGTTGACGAAGAATAAGGCACGAACGATCGCAATGGCACCGTGTAAACCCCATGGATATAACAAACTCACTGAATTTGCTGAACCATGCACAGGTGATTGCTTAAGGTCATGAAGAGACTTTCCGAGACGACACACTTTTCCGATATACTCCCCTAGGCATGTCAATTGAGCTGAAAAAGCCCGAAGCCCACTCGCTCGGCCCGCTAAATTTGGGTCGAGCCTTAATTGAGTTTGAGCTAATATATTAAGCCCGAATTCAATTTGAACCGAGCTTGAGCCATGCACTGTCAAGCTTGAAGTAGGCTCGACTCGAAATAATATATATATATATATATATAGTTTGGGTCGGGTATTTTAACAACTTGCGCTAGGCTTGGGGGTGGTTTGGTTAATAACCAAACCCATAACACATTTAATTAAGGTTTATTGTTCTCCTCCCATTTTCATTTTGTACGCACACACAGCTCCAAGGCTAGCAAGAGGCCAAACCAAGCACAAACCAACCTTCTCTTCTTCTCCTCTTCCAATCCAACACGAAATCATCTATAGGCAAACCTCTTTCATCTTCACCTCCAACCTTTGGCACACGCGGCGCTCCACTGCTCCGAACAACCTCCAGCTCAACTCTGAAATCAAAAACATAAATCCAACTCGAGTTTTTGTTCACTTCCGAAATTAACTTCAAGTCAGTGGGTTTTTTGGTTCCTTCCTTTTTTACGGTTTCATTTGTGTTTTTTTTTTTTCAATTTTTGATTTATTCTATTTTTTGTTTAATTATTAATCGCAAATTTGAGGAATTTATTGCGATTTCCATATCTCCTTTCTCTTGCAATTTGTAAGAAAATGAATCCAAGGTAAATTAATACAACTGATTTTATGGTTTATTAGTAATTATAGGGTACATTGATCTTCCATTTTAATTTGTATATTCTGTTTTTTTGTTGATATAATGCATAACATTTCAAATTCGGGCCTGCTCATATTGGGCCCAAAGCCTGTTATACTTTGTGAGTTGAGCTTGAGCCAAAACCTCTCAAGCTCGTACGGGTCGAGCTTGAGGTTGAATCGAGTAAATCTAAATTGAGCTTGAGCTTGAGCTTGAGTTGAGCCTGGACAACCCCTATCTCGGCTCATTGAGCCCGATTAACATGCCTATACTCCCCCTCAGCTCAAAAACTTGGAGAAGGGTCCATAGAGATGGTTTCGAAAAGATCCCCATGTATGAAGGCATTTTTGACGTCTAACTGATGTAGAGGCCAAGAGTGAGAAGCCGCAAGAGAGATCAATAATCGTACGAAAGTAAGCTTGGCCACCGGGGCAAATGTAGCACCAAAATCATTCCCAAAAATTTACGTAAATCCCTTAGCCAACAATCATGCCTTGTAGCGATCAATTGAGCCATCGGCTAAATATTTCACATTGAAGACCCATTTACATCTAACAATCTTCTTCCAGGGAG
The DNA here is from genome assembly GCA_949130495.1 of Sambucus nigra. Lineage (NCBI taxonomy): Eukaryota > Viridiplantae > Streptophyta > Magnoliopsida > Dipsacales > Adoxaceae > Sambucus > Sambucus nigra. Next base: position 599,132,284 of record OX422212.1, on the reverse strand, counting down.
GTAGAGAAACAAGGTCCATATACCATTTCGGTCCAAAGGATCCATTTCCACTTTCATTGCCTCCACCCATTTAGGATTTTGGAGAGCCTCAGCCACTGACCGAGGAATGGAGATGGAGTCAAGGTGGCCCCGAAAAGTTCGATATGGATTTGAAAGACTATCGTAGGAAAGATGTTGGGAAATGGGGTGATTAGAATTATAAAAAAAAAACATAGCGGGAAGGGGGAAGACTAATACGAGAAGGAAAATCTAAAGTAGGCGGTGGTAGAGGAAGGAGTACCGAAGTCTGGAAAAGGAGGTGGTAAAGGCACCTAACGGCAAAGCGAGAATAGTGGTAAGGAAGGCTCAGAAAGTGCGGGAGGAGGAACCTCATGAATTATAGGAATAGGATGGACAAGTGATGAAGCCTTGCTCTCGTGAGAAGGTGAGTCAATCATATCCTCAAGGGATGGGGAGTCAGGAGCCTGCAAAGTACTCACCTCCCCACCCCATAGAAAAGGACCTTCTCATGAAAACATGGTTCAAAGTCTCGGTATCAGTCCCGGTATCGGTCACTCGATTTTCAACTCGGTCGCGGTATCAGGCACGGTATCGGGGGATACGCAAATATACACTATTTAGAGAGCGCAAAAAATTCTGAAAAAAATCTAAAAAATTTAAAAAAAATACGATTAACAATGTGGACCAATTAGATAAGTTTAAAACTATCTGGAAAAAAATTAAAAGAATTAAAGTTTATGAAAATTAGGGTTCTTGTTTTACATGATGATTTATCCCATAAATTGATTACCTTTGATGAATTTGGACATGTTTCACGTAGGAAATCATTTATATAGGTATATATAACTAGTAGTATTGTTGTTTGGGTGTTTGGAAATCGTTAATGGCGTTTTGGAGTAATTTGGTAGGTGAAACCCGTAGGCTGAAAACGCAGTTTCTGGGCAAGAACTGCTGGATCGATCGATAGACCCAAGAACATTGATCGATCGATCGACCCCTTTTCCTCGATCGAGCGACCCCTCCTGGAAAACTGCATATTTTTTCCCTTTTTGTTTAATCCGGTTTAAATACGTAGAAACCCTTCATTATTATTTATAGAGTACAATGGGTCGTAAGGAGGACCAGTAGGGTCTAAATAGACTCCGTTGAATGAAATTTAATATGGGATGAAATTGTGGGTTAACAGGGAATTTCGGTGCCCATTAGAGATTGTGCGTAAGTTCGTGAATGAATTGAGGGACTCGTGAAAGACTTAGACCAGAAGGTTTGAGAGGGTATACCTACTGAAATTGTATTTAGTAAGAGAGAATACTTCGAGAGATAAGAAGTATGAAATAAATTATAAGTGGAAATAAAAGAGATGAATCCCTTATACGAGATAATTGAGTAAAATTGTACTAAATACGGTTAATAATAATTATGGGTCGTGGGCGATCCTTATTGGAAATTGTGTATCTATATATGGCCGTGTGACTGTGTACATATATTAAATACTTTAATTGTGAATAATCATACCCGCGCTACTTGTTATCACGGGGGTTGCCGCACCAGGACAGTCTTATCTCGATGGGACCTTTATGGGGGATATTGACTTGTACCTTAGAACGTAGAATTCCTTGGTACAGGCTATCTGAGAATGATAGTCAGACGGTCCTAAGAGACGTGAGGGGTATGTGCTGACCTCTTAGTGACTTGGAACTATGCTTCGCCTCCATTATGTGTGTATTGTGTTAATACAATTCGAGAGTGATTCCGAACTAGTATTTTCCTTAGTACGAGTGATACGGGGACTTGATAGCAGAGTATGCCAGCACCATAGAATTTATGTGGGGTACCAATAGTATATATATAATATATGAGTAACTGGTATATATATATACTTATATGGGAACTTTCTACTATGCATATAAGTAGTTAAGTAATGAATAAATGCTCCAACTTTATAATAAGTGTTCGGGAACCTTGTAACAGTATGGTGTTGCTTTAAATAACGTAATAAATCTTGAAGAGATTGATTTTGGTTAAACTAAATATTATAACCCTTTTACTTCTCGGGATAAAACTTTATGGAAAAATAAGTTAGATAAACTTATGAGTTTAGTAGTACGGTAGACGTGCACACTAGATGAGAGGTGGGAATTCTCAAGAGAGTGTCGCATACTAACATGGTTGTTATATTAGCCGGTAAGCAATTTAAATAGTTGTTAAACTATTTTAAACTGTTATACACTCGGGCTCTGACCCGTTTTCTGTCATTTCTCTCTCTCTCTTGTATATATATATATGTATGTATTACAGATGCCCAGCCACAAGGGCGTCATGCATAGGTTCTTTGGATTTGACGTGCTGCAGCTTATGTGGGAGTTGCAGGCCCTTGCTTTAGACGGTCTCTTCGATAATTCTGCTCTTATTTTAGTCCTGCTTAGTTAGGGCATGTGTCGCCCGTTTCCCTATTCAGTTTGGATTTGTCAGAGATTTATGTTTATGTTATTTCCAGTATTTGGTACTCCTTGGGAGTTAATTTTTGTCAGGATGATTTCATTTGTAGTTTTAAACTTGGTGTGGTTTATCTAGATGGTTTAAATATTGTTGGTTAATTGCCATCCTTCGTATTTATGTGATTCTTAAACTGTTGGTTATTAAAAAGGCTTTCATATTGGAATTTAATAAAATCGAAATAAGGTTTTAAATTGTTTTGACAATTAGCTTAATTATTTAGGGTGTTTAAATTGAAAATTTTATTTTGCGACAGTGATGCTAAGAATGAACCAACCGTTCACCTTGATTTTAATTTAATAAATGACTGATCACCCGGTATTTAATTAGGCCGGGTGTCACAAAATCAATGTTTTTTTTCACGGAGGATACAAATATTATGTTTTTACAAAAGAAAAACAAATGTTACTTTTTTAGTAAGAGGATAATTTTTTTTTTTACAAAGAGGATACAACTATTATATTCTTAGTATTATTTTTAGTAAGTGAAATGTGTTTTTTAAGTATGTTATATTTTTCTAAAAATGATAGAAATGTTTCTTTTTTAGTATTGTTATTTTTTTACAAAGAGGACACAAATAATGATTTTGACAAAACACTACATTTTTTTTTCAATCGTTTTTTACAAAAAGGATGCGAATGTTATTTTCTTACAAAAAATGATGCAAATGTAATTTTTTTATAAAAGGAATGTAAATGTTATTTTTGTTTTTGTTGTTGGGTTGCAAATGTTTTTTTAAAATTGATGGAAATGTTATTTTTTTACAAAGAGGATGCAAATATTTCTTTTTTACTTGTGTTGCAGATGTTATTTTTATATAAAAGGATGCAAATATTATTTTTACAAATGTTTAGAGGATACACGTATTATTTTTACAATAATAACAGTTGTATATTTGTTTGTAAAAGAATAACATTTATGTTTTTTATAAATAATAACATATTAAAATATAACATTGGGAACATTATTATAAAAAATAATAACAAATAACACTTGGATCATTTGCATTCTTTAAAAAAAAAATTGGCACGTATACAACGCACTAAATTAAACCCACACGATGACCAAATAACTCACACACAGCACACTAAATTAAAAAAACAATTAGCATTTCGTAACCCCCCCCCCCCCAAAAAAACCACGCTTACCAACAGAACACTGGAGAGAGACGATATATCACCGATATGAGCCGATTCCATCGCGATATCGCCGATATGGGTCGATTCTACTGCGATATCGTTGATATGGGCCGATTATACCGCTATATCACCGTTACTACCGAGAAATTACCGATATAGGGTCGATTCACATCAATAATTGAAAACTCAACTCGGAACTCGGAATCGGATCGGTGGGCACCGATACCTAGTCAACTCGGTCGTATCGTCGCGGTATCGGCCTTGACTTTGAACCATGCATGAAAAGTAACGTCAAGAGTGTGATACGTGTGTTTTGATAACGAATCATAGCACCGATACCCCTTAGACATCGAGGAGTACCCCACAAAAATGCACTGAATAGCTTTATCATCAAGTTTGGTCCGAGAAGAACTATGATCGTGAATAAAACAAGTACATCCAAACACACGAGGAAGAATGTGGAATAAAATGCTATCAGGTTGAAAGCACTGGAGATGCGCCTTCCCTCCCAAAACCCGACTTGGAATACGATTTATGATAAAAGTAACGGTAAGGATAGCAAGATGCCAATAGGATTTGGGTACCTTCATACCACTCAACAAGCATCGAACTACTCCCATTAGGTGACGATTGTTATGTTCCGCCACCCTATTTTTTTCGGGTATATATGGGCAAGTGGGTTAATGCATGATCCCTTTTTGATTAAGTTGGGATTAAGTTGAGCCTAAACTCGTTAGAAACATACTCACGCCCATTATCGGACTGGATATTACGAACCATCGTCTTAAATTGAGTTTTAATCATATTAGGAGAATTTGAACAAATAAGGGGAGAACTTCAGATTTCCTTTCAAGGAGAAACATCCAAGTACACCGAGAATGATCATCAATAAAGGTCACATAATAGCGATGACCAGAAAAGGCAATAATAGGGGATGGCTATCACACATAAGAATGAGTCAAATCAAACATCCTAGGAGCACGACTCATATGTGGAATATAACTAGTCCTAGTATGCTTGGCGAACTCACATACTTCACATAAGAATTTTGTCCTTGCACACTTTTAAAAGAGAGAGAATAACAAACACAAGTGCAGGAAATTGACATGCCTTAGGCGTGCATAGAACAAGTGCAAGGTCTGGAGGGAAACATCATAAGAAATGGAATCCGGCAAGATGGAAGCATTAAAACTAAGGGTGGGAGGTTGCGATGGTGGAGGTTCCCCAAAATAGTACAACCGGTCACACTCATAGCCCCAGCCAATAATCCTCTTCGAACTCAAGTATTTCAAGAGACAATGAGTAGGAAAAAATACAACGGCACAATTCAGATGTTTGGTAAGTTGGTTAACAGACAAGAGATTAAAAGAAAAATTAGGACAATGCAAAACTGAGGAAAGAATAATATCAGGAGACAAATACACTTCCCCCTTGCTATGGATACGTCTAAGGAAGACATTCACAATACGCACATACTGACAAATGACAAATAGGAACGATGGGTGAGGAAAGAAGAGATGCCTTTCCCGCCATGTGATCAGTGGCTTCAGAATTCGAAATTCAAAATCCAAGTGGGCTTCGCAGTCTGAACATGAAAAGCGGAGGGGGCAACTGAAGTAATGGTGGCACTGGCACCGGCACCGGCACCGGCACCGAGAGAAGAATCGGCAACAGGTGGAGAAACCGCACGAGGACAAATGCTATCAATACCTCTGGCCATTCTATATGAACTGAATAGTCGTATCCGAGAAAATTTTGTTTCAATGCTGGATGATGACGACAAACTATCTCCCTATCACCACAACGGGATCCGAAAGTCAAAGTACACCCATTCATAAGGAGACTTGTGGCCAATTGAGTCGGGGTACATTTTGCCAATGAAAAAACATCTTTGCCAATACCCAATCACCCATAATAACTCAAAAGGTACTCAAAAATTAACTAAACACCAATCTGAAATACTTGAAGCGCAGATTTGTACTAAAAAAATAGCAAGAACTCACCAACAATTATTGGAGAATCCTCAAAAATCTGTTGCAGGTACGCATAATAATAAATTACCACTCAAATGGGCGAAAAACATGGCAAAATATTCAAAAGAATGTTGCCTAACAACCCGGCAGCCCCAATTTTAAAAAAAAATTGCTCCTTACTTCGTAAAGAACACCAACAAACCCTAAAGGGTGAAAATTAGGGTTTGGGACTCTAAAACAAAGAATAGATACTACAAAAAATTTGTACCAGTGAACAGTACAATGAACAATAGTCGTGAACTATGAACACTACCATGAATAGTAGTATGAACAGTTCCGTGAACAGTAATTAGGGTTAGGATAGGAGAGAAAATATGGAGATAAATTTTATTTTGACTATGATACCAAGAAGATTTTTATGATGTAATGGCTTACCCAATTGGGAGCCCACCATACTAAAAAGATTATAATTCAAGAAGGTTTTAGAAACTACAAAACTAAGAGCCCAAAACATGGAGGCCCCAATACAAACGAAAAATACTAAAAGTAATATGAAATCCAACAGGTAGTGTCATTGATGATGGACCCAAATGTGAGCCCTTTAGAGCATGACCAGCAAGCAATGGGAAAAGGAAGACTTGTAGCCAAACGTTTTAGCTAGCTATTAGCATAAAGTGAGGTTTAGGCCTTACCATGTAATCACATTACGAATATAAATATGACTTGAGATAGATTTTGGAGATTGTTCTTAATTTCCGTTCCGTGTTACATCGCCATAGACACGAGAAAAACGATTTTCACAAACACCATTATTCTTTCTTTTGAGCCTTTTAGTATAAATAAATTTGTTAAGCTCAAACTAGAATAGCCATTTCCATTTTTTTCCCTAGATTCATAAAAATTAGCTCAAAAAGAAAGTTCATTTTCAGGAAGAACCAAAAGGAAATTCAGCTTCCATTCCTCAAACTGATGAAAAAACAAAATCAACTTTTTCTTTTTGTCCTTCCTTCTTCACTAAGCCACAATACAGACAAGTGGTCTTCTAGACACAAAACTTATCATGGGCACAAAGTTAGGTAGTGTTGTGGGCACAGGTAGTGACGTACATACCGGTAATTCCAAGCAAGCACTGATGGTGTCATGGACAGATAATTCATCGTAGGCATAGGCTTGGGTAGCGTGGTAGGCTCGCATAATGTCATGGGCATGAATTGTGATATGGCAGTGATAATGTAGTGGCAAGGTAATTTAGTGTATGCATGGACAGAGACGTAGGTACGAGTCATCACTACTTTATAACACATGGTACACCTGCACCAAGTTAAGATCCACGAATCCCCCCCCCCCTTCCTTCCATTCTAATAACATGGCTTGGAGACTAGTTTGAAACCACCAGCCGATAGAGCTGACTTGGATTCGATGCCCAAATAATAAAGAAATCAACTAGACTCAACATGACTTGGCAAATTTTTTATCGAAATGACTAAAATTCAGAACACACCAAATCGACTTGCTAGTCACCAAGGTTTTATTCAATTTTTTATCCTTGAAATATGTATATTTCTGTCACCCAAAAACGAAACATACAGAGCCAAAATCCCAACCATCCATTGTACCTAGAGGAGTGATCTTTCCAGCCTTATACTTTTTGTTGCACTAATAAAAAAAATGTTTCTTGTAATAGAAATTAACCAAATCTTTGCCAAAACTGTATCTTTGAACCACAAAAATAATAGGGGCTGGCACAAATATAGATTTTTCCTTGTCATGTAGGCTGTCGGAAAGGGAACGGTTTAAAATATTAAAAAAAAAGGCATACCAAACCCACAAAATTACAAGGATATAGTATATTGTAATTATGTATCGATATCACACGGCATGATGGATATTTTCATCAAAGTATGAATATTTTGATTGAAACTTCAACAAGTGTTGGTAGTGATAGTGTTACATTATTTTGAGTCAAAATATAACGTACATTCAAAAGTCTGTAATGCATAATGTATAGCGTACATTTAAAAGTACATAACACATAAGGTATAAAAAGTGTGGACTTAACAAAAAGCATCAAAAATAATAATAGTATCAAGTTAAGATTTCGAAAAATATATATTATCATAAATACTAATTCAATCAACATCACATAATGGTTAGACAGGAGCTTACATTCATATAAAAATCAAATATAGATAGACTCATATTGCAAATTTAACCCCAAGGTTTGGGGCGAATTTGATGTCCACGCACATACTTTCAAAAGTTGCAAATTCAACCCCAAGGTACATTAAGTGATACAATTTTAACCTTCCGTCAATCTCCTGTTTGGAGAACTAACGGAAAGTTGACTGAGCCCCGTCAAAATGTCGGGTCTAATTTGCCACATGTCACACAAAAATGAGCTCAGTCAACTTTCCATTAATTCTCCAAACGGGAGACTGACGAAAGGCTAAAATTACATCACTTCATGTTCTTTGGGGTTGAATTTGAAACTTTTGAAAGTATGGGTGAAGATATCAAATTCACCCAAACCATGGAATTAAATTTGCATTTTTCCGACTTATATATATATATATATATAGGCCCCTCCTGTAAGGAATTTTTTTATGGAACTTCATGGATATGATCTCCACAGTGAGAAGATCATCTCCAAAAAAAATTTCATCAAAAAATTCAATAAAAAAACCATGGAGATGAGGTGATATGTACAAAAATGGTATATATATGCATTTTCGACCGTTGAAATTTTGACGATAATCTCACCCACTTTTTTATTGATTTTTTTTATGAAACTTCATGGATATGATCTCGACAGTGAGAAGATCATATCCATGAAGTTTAATCAAAAAATTCAATCAATTGAGTGGTTGGCGCAGACCTAAAATTTCAACGGTCAAAAATGCATTTTTTGACATATCACCTCATCTCAACGGGTTTTTTTATTGAATTTTTCGATGAAAAATATTGGAGTCTCACCGTGGAGATCATATCCATGAAGTTTCATCAAAAAATTCACTTTTTTACTATTTTAAAAAAAGGGTATGTACCGGAGTCTGCACCATAATGAATCCTTACAGGTGATTTTCTGTATATATATAAGTTGTGAATGTGACTACTTCGCATCAAGCAATGCTTATACCTTATGCAAGATTGTGTACATTACTTGCCATAAAAAATTATCTATTTTGATTTAGAAAAAAGGAATCTAAAATAATTTTCGCAAACATTTTGATCGTTCCCTACCTGAGAGATAGCAAGCTAAATTCAGTCAAGTAACCTCCAATGACAACAACATTTGCCCAAACATTATATATCTAGAGAAAAGAACTCACCTTAGTGTTATATTAACATCATATGAAAAATACAGTCCAGATGTCTTCTCTGCAACACTTAGTAGCCCAGATAACTCAGTCTCCATCCTTTTCTGCCAAAATTGGTAATTTTACATTATTAAATGAAAGGTAGCCGGGGGGAAGAAAAAAAAAAGTATGCAAAAGAGACTTTGCCTGTTCTGTGGGGGAATTCTTGAGAGAGTGATCACAAGGAAGAATCTTTATGGATGAAACTTTGAAGATAGGATGCCCCAGGTAAGATCCAACGCATTCACGTTCTGTTATAGCTATTAAATATGACCCTAAAATCACAGTAGAAGTGCAATAACGTCAAATATCATGACATATTACATGTTAGTATGATAGCACATCAAGATGTAAAATTCAAACTTAACAGAACTGCAAAAATATCAAGGGACGATTTGATCAGAATGTGCATTAGTGCATGAATACCAATGTTATCAATTGTGCCAAAAATACAAGCAACATTGATTGTCCCCCGATTTTGCGATGTTGTACATCTAATTTCGTGTTGCTCTCAAATTTTGCAAGGAGTATGATGTGGCAAGCAATTTGGCTTGTTTTGCTAAGCATATATATAATACAGACGGTTACAGTGACAAAAGATCTGTTCTGGGTTTATTACGTAGACCTCTCCTGTGTTGTGGGAAATTACAATAACCTCCCTTCACTTTTGAGTTTAGTAAAGACTACCTCTGTCATTTGGGGTTTCAAAATGTGAGCTCCCCTCGATTTGTTATTGTAATTTCTCAATTACATTACATAGAAAAGATTCCTTACATGTTAAAGTTGATCCCCATGAAAATAGATTTGCCAAAATTGATTGAAAATTATGTCAAACCTGAAAAAAATTCAAACAAGGGGAGATCGCTGTAATTCCCAAAACATCGCAGTTGTCTGTTTAATAAACCCAATACACAAAGGAGATTACCGTAATTATATGTTTATATTAATCTAAATCTGTTTGGTTGGCTCAGGCTTGGTCAGACCTAAATTCCTTGCACCTAGCCTAGCCTGGAAAGGAGACAGGCTTAAAATGCATCTTAACTTGGCCCTACAGGTCAATTTGTCAATTTTAGGTCCAATAATTAAATGGGTAAACTAGTCATTGGCAGGACCCATGCTTGTGACCACCCCTACCATGACCAATCGAGGAGCTGTGGACAATCACATTTACTTTCTTATTACAGCTGATAATAAGATAGCTTTGTAGCATCAGAGACTATACCAGTGATGGGGACAATCAAATTCCATTCCTAACATGAGAGTACGGTTAATTTCTCAAGTTGCTAGTACAAGTGTATTACTTGATTCATTAAACGACTAAATGATTTCAAATCATTGTCCAACTGATAAACATTATGCTGCGGCACATGAATAATATATGAGTTGGGGTAGCCAAATAGAAATGGTATATGTTGGCACCAACTCTTCAAGTCATGGATCTATAAATAAAAACATGGTAAATGCAAGAAACCTCCTACACTACTAATTTGATTGCAGGTACCGCATTAGCATTGCAAATAACCCCATAAGTTGCGAGAAAGTTAGAGATACCCCCTTATGTGTCGCTGAAAACATTTGCAAACTAGTATGATAAATCAAGGAGTCTCTTACAATAAATCCATAGACATATAACATTTTTGGAGCTTGATAAGATTATCTACCTGCCAAAAGCTTTAGCATCCCAATTATGCCAAAGATAGTGCGAATCTTCGGAACACGAAGAGTGCTGCAATGAGAAACGTCATCTAAAGAACAGAAAACACCATAGGTAAGACATCTAGCATCTAGCCAACAAACGAAGAAACAACTTATAAAACTGAAAGCCATAATCTACAAGAATGACACACAAATAGCATAGTAAATCAGCCAACTAACCAATAAGATTCATTGACCCATCCACCCGACTGATTGCCAAACAGGAACCAGAAGAGCCATCAGTGGGCTCAACAACATATTGATCTGGAAATTCCCATAGTCGCATCCGTGTGTATAGCTTCTGTGAAGGATCTGCCTTCTCCATCACTATTTGAATTCAATCACTAAGGACAACAATAACATACAATGCATCAGTTTTTTAAGTGTTCAAGGGAAAATACAACGAGAACGGTTTGATAAGGTGATAGGTAACAAAGACTGAATTATATACGACTAAGCTTTAATCAAGAAACAAATGTATATACCCACGTATATAATACAGAAAAGCTTTCTTCTAGAAAAAAAAGATTCTCCAATTATATGCTGACAAATTTTAACAAGTTAAGATATGAGAAAGCACTACATGAAAACAATCCAATGGACATGTCTTAGCTCCAACCCATCCCCCAACTTTTCCGGGGTTCTTTTCTAATTTTAACAAACATAGAATTTCAGTTCTTTCTCGTTCAGTCTTAAATGTTGATTGGTTATTGAAATTCAAGATCGTGAATCGAACGGCACCTCACCCGCAATACTATCATTTAGTTGCCAATAGATTGCACAACAATTCAATTCGACAACCCACTCGTATATGAAACAAACCATTGAAGTATTCTACCTATAAAAGAAAATTAATAAAGGAAAGTGAAGTCCTTATCACTTGCATTTACACAGCATCTGTGCTACTGTATCGCTAAATGTTGGGTACAAACTATACGCTTTTATCGGAAACACAATCTTATTAATAAAGTAGAAATGTCTACAAAGATGCTGCGGACCAGCATTTCACATTGACATCAAAAGAAAAGAAACAAGCAGATACAGCAACAAAAAGGACAACGCTGCCCATCCCAAAAAAAGTATACATATATATACTTCCAGCCCATATTAGAAAAGAAAAGGGATGTCCTACCAAAAGGTTTGGATGACAACAGCAGAGAACTTAACCCTATCCCAAATTCATTCCTTGACATCCTCTTTTTCTTTAAAAAAAACTATAGTTCCACTCCAACTAAACACGCCAAGAAAACAGCTATAACCACGCATCTCCATAGGCATGCGGCGCATGCCATTTTCAAAGAGTCCTCTAGGCTCTCCCATTCCCAGAGAAGAGTGCCAATCTGCATTGAATGAACAACCGACCATATACTTATTTGCAACATGTCGCGAGTGTTTATCTTTTCATGTGCACCAGCCAAGCAGAAACCCTGACTTTAATCGGGATCCCAACTGCCTAAACCAATTTAGGAGGAAAAATGGGAATATATATGTCATCACAAAGAAAATTGAAGACTTGCGGGAGAAACCTTGATTGTCCAAAACCCATCTCCTACTATCACACAGCCCTTCATGGAGATGAACAACCTCAACCACTCCGGATAAAGAAATGAGTTCATCAATCTCAAAATCATTGAAATTTCTACGGAAAGAAAGATCTCAAGAAGCCAAGGAGTGTCTGAGAAAATCAGAGTACTTTATGAGGACCACGATAAACACAATGACAATGACGGATTGAGGGACCATATTAAAGTTGTTTGCAGAGTCACTCCAAATTATTAAATAATGCATTGTTTATAGCTACATTGCATGTCTTGCACTTTTGCGTAGACATCACTAATCACCATCATTGGGGAAAATGGTACCTAATAACATAGGAGATGTGGTAGGTGTTAGTTGCATAAAGGATACTCCAAATTAGCATATGTGATGCGTGTAATACCTCGTAATTTTGAGTAATTTATTTTAGCGGTTAAATTGCATGTGTGACGTAATTTAATTGAAATGTGAAACTTGTAAATATTAATTTGAGAGAATAAGATTAATATATATGTGGTAAATTGACTAGCATGTGTAAGTAAATTTAATTAAAAAAAATTTAAGTGCGTCGTATGTGAGTAGAAACGGAGGGAATTGACGGTATCGCAACCGGGGCATTTGTGCGGGCAATTTTTGGGTTGAGAGAGGATATATATGTTTAGTGACTCGGATGGTGATTTCGAGTGTACGGTTGATCCGGAATAGGTTGAAACAGCCAGAATTGAGTACCCGGGAGTAGTAATTGGGTTTCGGGGGCTTTTTAGACTAGTCCGGGCTCACGTAGTGGCATTTGGGTCATTTTAGTGAAGCCTAATGGCCTAATTTGGGGATTTAAGTATTAAACTATAAAGGTTAGATGGGTGAGGCAGCCATAACATTTATTCTAAACCCTAAGAGAGAAAGAAGAGGGGAGAAAGAAGAGAAATCAAGGGCGAAAGCTTAAGGAGGCTAAATTCAAGAAGAATTCGGGAAAGTTCTAGAATCAATTCACCCTATGAACAATCCAAGGCAAGTAATTAACTTGCTTCAAATCAAATTGAAGTGAATTCATGTTCATATCATGGTAGGTGCAGAAAATCGATTTTTGGAAAGAGTTCTTACATGTAAATGGGGGTTTTGATGAAATTGATATCATGCATAAATTAGATGATAAATTGATGATATAGAATCTAACCTCCCGGGATTATATTTCGAAATTTGATTATTAAGACACATAAAGATGAAATCTTTGTGGGTTCTTCGTTGAAGAACATGAATCTTGAATAACTTATGGTTTAATTGATGAACATAAGATGACAATTTGCCAGAATTTTTGACATTACTGTAAACGTATGCCATTTTAATTGTATATAGAATTAGATTACGAGCCATAGATGTCTGGAAATGTCTAGGTCTTAGCTTTCCAATGAGCTTTGAATGAGGTCATTTAAGTTCTGTAGAGGGAGTAATCGACTTTTTACTATAGGGTGTCTAATCTGTCAGCATGTCAATCTGCCAGAATTTTTAACGTTACTTTAAATGTATGTCATTTTAATTGTACTTAAAATTAGACTGCAAACCATATACGCCTGGAAAGGTCTAGGTCTTAGCTTTCCAATAAACTTTGAATGAGGCCATTTGGAGTTCTGAGAGTAATCCACTTTTTACCTCACAAATCGATTCAGTTGCCCAAAAATTTTGCAACTTGTTATTTCATGTGTATTCTCCACCGGAAGTGAATGGAGGACTTTTATGATTGATGTTAGACTATATGAGGACTTGGAGAATATCAGTGCCTAGGGGTGAGTGGGTAATTAAAGTTGAATTAGAAGTAGTGATCGATGTAATTGACGAGATAGTTTAAATAACGAATCGGTGAGATGAATTTGGAAATGACTGTATATGTTAGTTGGGTAAGTCCGAGCATTTTATCGGAGTGATGTTACTTGATAAACTTAAATGATTTAATTGTATGGGCGAGTCGGGTAAGTCCAGGTATATTGGTAGGGTGATGCTATGTTAGTTTTCAATTATCTTTATCTATGGACTGGTTGGGTAGGTCCGAGCATTTTAGCAGGGTGACGCTAATGTATTTAATTAATGGATGAGAAATTAATTAATTAATTAAGAGCTGTGAGATTGACTCGGGATTTGTGGGCTAGTGCTTCGAGTGATAGGCATGGGTTAGCCGAATTTTATGTATAGATATATATACAGGTATAGAGACAGTATATATACGATTATGAACAATATCTGTGTGTATGATATTTATATGAAACATACCTATCCTAGCTGATATGCTATTAGGGAGGTTGCGCGATGTGGGCAATCCCCCTCGCTAGTGAATGCAGGGTGAGTATAGTCCCCAAGGTCATAGGTGTTGTGCACATCCGTGTGATGTAGGGTTGGAGTACCGTGGAATAATATGGTGTGGTTATGACCACGGACTTAAGGCCATGACCGTCTCCAATGTTTGTTTGTGATTCTCATGTCCGGTGGTGAGATTTCGGCCCAATTGCCTAGAATGTGGTGGACAATCCTGGTGCACGATACCAAGTTAGTGAGCTCGCTTCCCGAATGTGGAGGACATTTGTGAATGTGGTTACATATATTATGAGTGATATATATGTATATAGTGTCTTTGTGTAACACGTCTTATAAACATATATAATAGTGTAGTAAATTATATATAATAGTGTAGTAAATTATATACAGGCTTAATACGTTAAAGATGAACGTGGATAAATAACTGGAGTAAAGTTATAAATTGATTAATGATTTAATAAGCTAATGAGAGACATGGCTAATTAAGTAATGAAAGTTAGACAATACTCGAGACAGGGTAGTGTGCTAGTTAGATTTGCAATAAGACTAGTTAGACGAGATAGTGTAACTAGGTGGGTTAAGATGTAAGCGCTACGTGTGCACCATAGTTGAGAGGTGAGGGACAATTTCATAAGAGTGCGACATCGGCTTAAATATGGAAAGTTTAACTACATATTTATTTACTGCATCTTAATTACTTGCAAATGTTTTTCAAAGGTTTTGGGCTCTGACCCGTTTCGAATCTATTTTTAAAACTTTTAGGTGTCCAACCACAGGGACGCCAAGGATAATTGTTCTTTCCAGATACACGTAGTTGCAGCTGATGGGAGGCTTGCAGAATTTTAGTCGACTCTATCATTGATATTCAAGATTAGGCTCTCCATTTCAGTAATGTTGGGCATGTTGCCCTTTTTATTCAGACTTTGGTAATTCAAATTTTCTTTAGTAAGTGGATTTGATGTATGGGATTTTTACCCAATGGTTTATTCGGGAACTTTATTTAATTCTGAGATTTAGACTTTTATGGTAGTTCATAGTTGTTAAAGGCGCGCCTAGGCGCACGCCTAGGCGCTAGGAGCACTAAGGCGCAGGTGAGGCGCCTAGGGGAGGGGTAGGCGAGGCGCATTTCAAAAGGGGAATAGGCGCGAGGCGCACTCAAGCGCCAAGGGACGACCAGGTGCGCTTCTTTTTTTTTGCTTCTGTTTTTCTGCTCTCTTTTTTCCAGCCTATTTCTTCCCCCGAATAGCTGTTTTTTTCTCAAACTTGTATTTTTTTTTCTTTTTTTCTGCCCATTTCTTCTCCAAATGGTTGTTTTCTGCCTTTATTTAAAAAAAAAAAAAAAACTTTTTTCTACCCCTTTTTTGCATCTTCTTTTCTGCCTCTTTTTTCTACCACTTTTTTCTGCCTTTCTTATTATCTGTTTTCTTCTCAGACTTGTATTTTTTTTCTTTTTTTCTGCCCATTTCTTCTCCAAATGGTTGTTTTCTGTCTTTTTTTCTTTTTTCGGCTCCTTTTTTGCATTTTCTTTTATTTCTTCACTTTTTTCTGCCTTTCTTATTGTTTGCTGCAAGGAAAAAAAATATCATTTGAAATACAATACAACACCATTTAAATACAATAGAACACCATTTGCTGAGATTAATGTTTTTATGTTTTACTGTTTTACATATTTTACTGTTTTACATAGGAAAAAAAATATCAGTTGAAATATAATACAATGAAAAATTTAAATACAATACATTTCATTTTGTGTCTCAACTCTTGTTAATTTGGTATTTATTTTTAAACTTAAACTTGTTGGTAATGGTTGTCTTTTTTATATATTTTAAGACTTGCATTTGTTGGTTAAAGTTTAGTTTTACATGCTAATATGTTATATTTTAGAATCTTAATTATCCCATTAAGTTTATCATTGATGTCATGATATTATAACATCAATATATTGCTTTAAAAATGAATAAATATTTTTTTTGAATTTTTTTCAAATAGTGCGCCTAGCTTCAATCAGGCGCGCGCCTCGCCTTGCGCCTTGCGCCTAGGCTCCAGAGACACCTTTGCGGCTGGGTGTGCCTTGCGCCTTAAACAATACTGTGGTAGTTTCATTTATGTTGGTTACTATGTAAGGATTTTATTGTGGTTTGGTAGTCTTGTTGTATGTTAATAAAAGGTAAAATTTGACACGGCTCGTTAAAATACTTTGATGGTTAGTAATAAATCATGTTTTCGACAGTGATGCTAAGAATGAGCCATATGAGACCAACGTTTTATTTTAGTAGAGGGTTGGCCACCCGTTAATTTAATAGGCGGGGTATCACAATGGGTTGAAGCACATGTCCATTTTGAAGTCATAATAAACACTCATTCTTGTATATGTTTCCAGGAGAATTCTAACTTAGCATATGTGAGGTGTACCTCGAGGCGGGGAAAAGACAATGATTAAATACCTTGAGGCTTAAGCCTCACGGGACAATATTGAGGCCTAAGCCTCCATTGATCGAGGTGAGATTTGAGGCGGTTGTGGCTTAAGCCTCACACACACACACACATATATATATATATATAATATATATATATATATATTATATATATATATATATATATATAGAGAGAGAGAGAGAGAGAGGGAGGTTCAAAAGTGAATGCTAAAAAATAAACATTTTAATGAACACATAAAACACCTAAGAACCAATTAATTGGGTTTCCTATGTTGTAATTAGTCTGCGGCAACGGACACCCGTGTCGATCGAAATGCTTTTTTACACCTCATCCCCCCCCCCCCACACACACACACACAATCAACCCATTAGTTGAAACACATATTTGTTTGCGTCGTATATGTTTGCGTCACTATTTTGGCCAACAAATTCTTAACTGGCAATATTGGTGTCCAACGATAGCATAATCATCTGCCCGACTTTTGATGTTGGAGTCGTCCTTCGTCTTGATGCAAGCAGGCAGTCGTCTTGTATCAACCAAAATGCCAAAAACTAATGCAAGAGAGTCACAGCTGGGTTTTTCTACCTTGGAGCTTTAATGGAGTTGAAGGATTTTTTGGTTTTTGGTGAGGTATGTGTGCATGTGTTGGCTTGTGCGTGTGTGTGTGCAGGTGTGTGTGTGTGCGCGCGTTTGGACCTGCTGGGCAGCCATGGAAGCAAAGCTTCCGTGGCGCAGGAGGTGGTGCGTGGTGGATGTGTGTTATGTGGGTGGGGGGGGGGGGGGGAGGTGTAAAAAAAATAATCGATAGACACGCATATCCATTACAACATAGGAAACCCAATTAATTGGTTGTTAGGTGTTTTTTGTTAATGCTCATTTTTTAGCGTTCACTTTTGAACCTCTCTCTCTCTCTCTCTCTCTCTCTCTCTATATATATATATATATATATATATATATATATAATTAGTCACAGTGCTATTATTACTTCCTAATATGTTATAATATTATTGTTATGTTACAATATGTTTAATTTATATAAATATATAACTTGTTACATTATTACAATTATTATCATATTAGAATAGTAATGTTGTAATTTAATTATTATGTCATATATACTATATTTATAGATGATGATATTAATTATTATGTTAGATATACTATATTTATGCTTGATGATAATAAGGCTCTATTTAGTGTTGTTTGTTTTAAACATTGATTACTTTTATGATGATGTGATAATGCTAAATATTTTATGTTGGTGACATGGATTATGAATCTTTTCATGTGATGAAACTATCTTTTCAAAGGTTTTAAATAACTATATTCAACGAAACATTTGTAGTACAACTATAGTGGTCCTTCTCATTTGATATTGAGGTGTGAGGTCTGTGCAATTCCGTTTATACTAAGCGGCTAAAAATGAAGTGTTAGCTTTGAATTCGGTTGAGCTCTCCGCCTTGTTCGAAAATCACATCCACAACAACACTCACCTTACATAAGTTGGACCATCAATTCTCATTCCCACCAAAACCTAAGTTTGGTCAAGGTTCTCTCACCCCCCTATAAATCGACTATCAACAAACTCGACAAACTGCAATTTCAAGGTATACGTGAAATTTTTTAACATATTCTTTGGATATATTGCATTTTATTTTTATATAGATTTCATTAATTTTGTATCCTATATTGTTGTTTTGAATTTATTTCTGCATATGATGGAATGCCATCTTTCGTGTTTGATAAAATGCCACTATTAAACACTTCCTCTCACTGGCCTTGTCTATTTATACAACTGAAATTACAATTCTTTTTTTAAAAAAAATCCTTCTCTGGTTTATGGATATGACACGAAATGGATTGTTTCTTATAAGATCTAATATCTCAGTAATACCAAGTTCTAGTATCTCTGGAAGTTTCAATTTTTTTTCCCTGGTCAGACTCATATTTCACTACTCTTCTTCCTGTCGATGCTTCTGTTTTTCATACCAATTATTTTAGAGTTTGATGGGTTTATTTGTTGTGTAATTTTGATTAGAGTCTTGTTCTTGTTAATTTATTCTTATTACTGTTATTTATGTTTTTTGTGTTGTTGTTTTGATTTTGTATGTGATAGGGTGAATTGTGATTTGAATTTGATGTGGGTTTATGGGCTTGCGGGTTTGCATGTTCAAAGTTGAAACTTTATTACTTTAAGGGTTTCACATTTTGATTAAATACTAAACCAAACCTTGTAGCAAGTCTAATCATTATGGGTTTGAAATACCTATTTGGTTTTTATTTTAAGAAACTAGATCCAAATTTCTTTATATGCATAATGTCTTCATTTTAATGCTTTTGAGAAAAAAAATACAATGGTGCTATTTTAAATGGCCAAAGGGAATCCTTTTCACTCCGTTGGTGGTTTTCCTGCTTGCGTTTGGCATTTTTTCTTCAACTGTTGTTCTAATTATGGCTTGCCACTTTAAACAATTTAGGTATTTGTGAGGTCGAACTAAATCTATCGCCGCTTTGAAAAACTTAATTTGGATTTCAAAAAGTATTATTTGAGTTTCTGCAAAATAGCTATATGACAATACGTTGCATGGAGTAATAGCAAGGGATTAGAACATTCTCAAAATGTTCCATTGTGGTTTAATGAAACTAGTGAGGTTTGGTTAAAGCATTGACACTTGAAGTTCATTTAGGATTTGTTATGGTTTCGAAGCAAGCATATACGTTTCAAATGTTTCGAATAATAAACGTTGCAAACACGTAGCATTGATATATTCGTAGTTTCATAATATGCCATAAGTTATTTAATTGGGGTTTAATTTTTGCAAGCTGTCATGTTAACTTATATTTTTTTCTTTGTATTTTAATTGCATAAATGAGTATTCATGCCTTTTGCCTTGATTGATCGTGACTTCTGAAAGAGGTATTGCAAACTGTACGTATTGTTAAATTTTTATGTTCTTTGGGGGTATTTGATTTCTGATAATGAGAAACATTGTTGACAGTTGTTTTTTTTTTGCGTGTTATTTTTGCAACAAATGATCGGTCTTTACTGTTTAGCAGTATACTAGTTTGTTATCTCTCTATTTTCTCTACAACCGGCAATACAAACAAGGTTATTCTTCTTCTTTGTTAGTTTGATCTCATACCTTAATACACTTTATGTATCTATATGCATTTGCACCTGTTTTGAGCTTCCGATTTCACTTAGGTAGTTAACATGGTCTTCATGTAATTATTTCGAGAGATATTATGTTTATGAATTATTAATAAGTGTATATTCTCTCTATTTGAGAGATTTGGAACTTCGATTTTATGTTAAGTATCCTTATTTATGTGGCATTGGGATGGGATTGTTAATTTGTTGGCTCAATTGCTTTTTTTTTATGCAATTAGGTTTTGTTTTGAAGTGGTTTTAGAATGTTTGCAGATTTAGCATTTTCTTGCTTAGATTGTGTCATCATAGTGAATTACAAATATAATCGAAAATAACACCTGAATCCTCTGCCCTCGCGTCCGAATCCTAATTTTTCAGATTTTTTTAATTTTATTCAGAATACCATCATATAACAAAATAAATAATTATAAATGAAGCATTGGTCTTCATCAGGCAAAGCAAGAACACAGAAGTCCTTCGACATGAAAAATGGCGAGTAAAAGGTGTCAACTTTGCCACTACTTCTCTCCCTCTCTCTCTCATATTATTTATTCGGTTAACTGCTTCAATCTTTGCATACGTTCTCTTTCTCATTGTGAAGCATTGAACACCGACTGAACTCGGAATCAGTTTCAAATCAAAATTGCAAACAGAACTCAAAATTCATTTCAAGTTGAAATCGAAACAAGAACTTTGAATTCTCGTATTGAAACCGCAAACCTAGAAAGCATGAACACTTTTAAGGGGGCAACGTACTGGTGTTTGAGTGGCCTCATATTGTTCGACATTTTAAAGAACAAGACTCAAACATTCCGTGGAAACGAAACGGACAAAAAATAATAATCATCATGTTAATTTTGATAAAATCGTTTCATTACATGAAAGATTCATAACCCATGTCCCTAACATAAAATATTTAGCATTATCACATCATCATAAAAGTAATCTATGTTTAAAACAAACAACACTAAATAGAACCTTATCATCAACTTGTCAAGGAAAAATGTATCATCAGCTATAAATATAGTATATATGACATAATAATTAAATTGAAACATTACTGTTCTAATGTGATAATAATTGTAAAAATGTAACAAGTTATATGTTTATATAAATTAAACATATTGTAAGATAACAATGATATTATAACATATTAGGAAGTAATAATAACACTCTAACTAATTATATATATATATATATATATATATATATATATATATATATATATTAAAAATAGTAAAACAAAGCATAAAATGAGGCTTAAGCAACAACCGCCTCAAATCTCGCCTCGATCAATGGAGGCTTAAGCCTCAATATTGTCCCGTGAGGCTTAAGCCTCGAGGTATTTAATAATTGTCTTGCCTCGCCTCGAGGCACACCTTACATATGCTTAGTTGGAATTCTCCTAGAAGCATATACAAGAATGAGTGTTTAGTATGACTTTAGAATGGATGTGCTTCAACCCATCGCATATGCTAATTTGGAGTATCCTTTATGGAACCAACACCTACCACATCTCCTGTGTTATTAGGTACCGTTTTCCCCCAATGATGGTGATTAGTGATGTCTATGCAAAAGTGCAAGACATGCAATGTAACTATAAATAATGCATTATTTAATAACTTCCGACACATTAACATTTTAAGGTGGTGCATTTTGCAAATTATTGTCAACGTACCACTCGTACAAACGAACAAGTACATTTTTCACCCTCCTTGTCATTTCTTTTGCCACATTACTTTCATACATACTCTCAAACCAAAATGGAACGTACCCCAATTTGTACCGAGGGTCAGGGGTGACCGCATCAAACAACAACAAATTAATCTTTTCAATATTCCAATATTTCTGTATTTTTTTTACCATGTTATCCACCATTGAAGCTATGTAGTAATCACCGCTTCTTTTTAATTGATTCAAAGTATTTTGAATTACTACATGCTCATTAAAAACGAATTACAAGTTACAAGCAAAATAACCCGAAAATCTCAACGTTGCGTTGTAAAATATTTTTAAAATTCACGATCGCCCTCACTTTCTCCCAATCACAACACTCTGGAGGTCCTAAAATCTTCCTCCCATCTTTTCCCCTCCCTCTTCCATCATCATCATTCTCTAGATCCTCCGCATCCCCTTCAAAGTAAGAAGAGTCATTTTTATCTTCCTCCCCCAACCTATCAAAAGCTCTTTCAAATTTTTCGGCTACATCCAACATTAAGTAAGTGGAGTTCCACCTCGTCTGCACATCTAGGCACAACAAACCTTTGCTCTCAATTTTTTCCTTCTCTACACACATCTGAAACATCAACAATCTAGATGGAGATGACCAGTGGCGGACCCAGG
Source organism: Sambucus nigra (assembly GCA_949130495.1). Classification (NCBI taxonomy): domain Eukaryota; kingdom Viridiplantae; phylum Streptophyta; class Magnoliopsida; order Dipsacales; family Adoxaceae; genus Sambucus; species Sambucus nigra. Next base: position 599,109,855 of record OX422212.1, on the reverse strand, counting down.
ATTTTTGGTTCGTGGGTGCTGGAAATTTTTTACAAATGCAGGCGGTTCGGGGGCGGGAGCCCCGAGGCGATTTTTTTAGGGATTCATTTTACTTATTTTGCAATTTTTAACACCAAAAATCTTGTGGTTAATATTCACCAATTTCAGGCCCCTACGTAATAAATCAACATTTTTTAATAACCAAATAAACCAATATTTTTAACAACCCAACAATTAATAGCCCTCATTTACAAGCAATAATATATTCAGCAACAAAAAATAACAAAGGGCAAACATAATATTAATATTAAATATTTCAATCCATATTTCATAACATAGTTAGCATATAAAATATTAAAACAATAATATATCTAAACAATTTATAAGTAAAGAAAAGAAGAAAAAAAGTAAAAGAATGTATCCATACAATTTCTATGAAAACAAGAGGTTTCTCCATGTAAAGTCATCTGACCGAAATAACTACAGGACTACACAATATCAGACATTACAAACTTCAAACTTTAACAGGGTAAACATTATTTTGCAGAGGAATACTAATCTACTAGCTACGTTTACCAATGTGGAGAAAACATACAATTTAGGTCCCACGCCAGATGTAGCATTAGGTCCGGCGAGCAAGAGATAGGGTAGACACTGCAGCAAAGGAGGGTTCGGGTCCGGCTTGAGAGGGCAAGAGAGAAGGAAGGAGGGGATGGGAACGGGCAGCGCCGGCTTGGACAGAGAGGGGAGGGAGAAAGAGATTAGTTTAGGGTTTTTTGGGGTGATCGAATGTCTGAAATGAAAGAAGCGTATTGTTTTGTTGGTTCTGTATTTAGGCTATTTACATTGTTCGCCCCCATTGTTTGAAAACCTTTATTTTGCTGCTTTATATTTCAAAAACTAACAGGTCCAGAAAAAAAAAATTACATTATATACAAAAAAAAGTCCAAAAAATCTTATGGGTGGGTCCGCCCCTGGAGATGACCTCACGTACCTCACCGCGTTGCGCTCCTTAACAACTGATTTATCCACTTTTTTTAACCCATCACCAACAATTAAATTTAAGATATGAGCACAACACCGCATATGCAAATATTCATGTTCTCAAATGGTACCTTTGCATCTTTTGGTATTTCTTTGCAAATATTTAATGGTACCATTATTAGAACTCCCTTTACGGTGAATATGCTCCTTATCCCCCATTCAACCAATAATGAGTCAATAACCTTCCCTAACATCTCCCCTTTATGACTTCAAACTTGACAAAAGTTAAGAATTTTCTTTTGTAACTTCCATTCATCATCAATGAAATGAGCCATGAGACATATAATTGATGTTTTGGATGGAAGTCCATGTTTCCGCGGTTATAAAAATTCTTTTACCTTTCAAAATACTTTGTAACTTCAATTTTTCTTCCAAGTATATAGTTAAGCAACCTCTCGCAAGTGTAATATGACCCGGAATCTTCACAAATTTTGGTTGAACAACTCGCATAAATTGTCGAAACTCCTCACCCTCAACAAATCGAAAAGGCAATTCATCAATAATTAACATTCTTGCAAGAGCTCGCCGACATGCTTCTACACTAAAAGTGGCAGCAATAAGATTTGGACTTCCCCCATCATGTTTTTTTGTTTCAAAAGACAAATGTTTTTGCTTCGAATCTTCAACCGTACCGGGAAATTTCTTACATTTAGTCTCTATATGAGCTAACATATTTTTTGTTACATTATTCTTAGGATCACAAGTATAGGTTGCAAAACAGTAGTTACATTTTGCCATATGCTTTTTCGGATCAGTCCCTTCTATTTCAGTAAAATGATTCCATGATTTTGATTTTCGTATTGAAGGTTTTACCTTTGGTTTTGTAGGAGATGGATGTGTACCCTTAATTATGTTATGAGTAGAAGGAAGACCACCATCAATAATCTACAAGACTACAACAAACAACAAAGTACAACAAAATATTTTAGCAGCTGTTGATCCATCTAAAAAAAACAATTTTAGCCTAAAACTGTACATGTAAGATAATTAAAAAAAACAGGGGCTGAAGTCGCTGATCCAACAGCGGTTGATCCCTCTCTCATTAAATCCCAAAATAGATTAAATTGGTTTTAAAAATCGGCCGTTATGTATCGAATAGGCCGATACGTAACGGTATCTTGAGAGACCTTTTCTGATACACCCCATTTTATCGGACTATAAAAAAATCACACATGTATCGCCGACCTTTTCTGATACACCCCATTTTATCGGACTATAAAAAAATCACACATGTATCGCCGATACACCGTTACGTATCGCCAATACACACCGATACGCACTAATGCACACTCTCCATTAAAGGGTAGAGGGGGTGTTTGGAATTTTGGGGGAAATGCGTGTGGAAAGAAGGAAAAAGGTAGCAAGTTGGATGATGGGTGATGGATCTTAAATGTTCCAGAGATAGGTCATGTATTATGTTGGATAAAGATAAGTACAAGCGACTCGTTTCGAAATTTTAAGGATAGTCTTTTGTATGTGTTGTATAAATTTGAGCATTACTGATAGGTTAGTTTTTAAATATGTTGTTAATAAGAATTATATATTTCAAATTTTTAATTAAAAGAGAGACGTAGAAGGGGTAAAGACTACTTTTTTTTTAATTCTTAGAAAAAGATATTTTGTAACAAAATTATTGAACAAAATAATCAGTTTAGAAGGGGGTGAAATGTAATTGAAAAACATGCGCAAAAGCTTGAAATTCAACATTATATAACCAAAATTATCATTCTATTTTATGGGATTTGTGAATGGTAAAAAAAAACTCACGCACCGTTACACAGCGACCATAACCGTTACGTTACCCGGTACAGTTATTTAATACCATGCCTACGGTTTGCACTTCAAATCTTCAAAAATATCAATAAAAATGCAATCAAATCTCTAAATTGACTATGAAAAGTGAATAATCTTAAAAAATGGCACTAGTAAGAGCTGTGGTGATAAAATAAATCAAATGGAAATGAAATGAACCCTATATTTTCTCAAATGGAAGTGAAATTAACACTAATAAGAGCTCGGGTTCCTTTCTTTTTTTATTAAAAAATTCAGGTGTGAAAAAATATCAAATTTGCAATAACCAATAGATCGAGCAGATCCGTTCTATAGAATCAAATTTCAGATCAAAAAACAATCGGTTTTAAAATATAATACCTAATTGCATATCTGTATCAGCACACCACGGCGTGAGAGAGGGAGAGAATTTTTTATTTGTTGTCCTGTGTGAAGAACGGCTGAGAATGACATAAAGTTGTTAGTTTGTTTTCTGAACGTCAACAATCCAGACTTGAGCTACAAAAAAGCGTTTTTTTTTTTTTTTTTTAAAGGTTCGTTTGGTTGGTCACTTTTGTTAGCAAACGAAGGATTTATCTATATAGTTCTGCACGTATTTATGAGTCCACATATTTTTCTTTATTTTAAATTAATATGAATTATATAAATTAAAAAACTAAAGCATCACAAAATATATTTTTGTAAGACTTTGGATAATAACTATATGTTTAATCGAAAGAAAAAGATATTGCATTTATCAATCTTGGATAACAACAATCTTTAATCGAAAAGAAAAAGAAAATGTGTTGGTGAGATATGTTGTTTTTGACGTTTGTTTAGATGCGAAGGTTGTTCTTCCTCTTCAATTTTGTGAGCGACGAAACGTGTCACCTTTCGATCTGATTCTTTAACTGACTTTCCTTTAATATAGAATCTGTAGAATTTGTCAATGCATGTGTATAGCTTTCGAATATATTCTGAGTGCAAAATCCCCTGTGGAGTAAAAGAATATATATGAATATTAAGTATATTTTTTTAATATTGAGCGTATTGAATTTGCGAATGAGTTTGAATTGGTAAAAAAAATTATATTACCTTATCTTTAGAAGCAATGAATGTCGGATTGTTGCACCCAATTAGACCTGTCAACGGGTCGGTTTGGGTCGTGTACGGGTTACGGGTCAAAACACCCTAACCCATACACGACCCGTTAAGCCTAACGGGTCTAATAACAATACCCAAACACGACCCGTTAATATTAACGGGTACACGACCCAAACCGTTAACACCCGTTAATATTAACGAATCATTTTGGGTCGAAATGGGTAACGGGTTGGGTGACCCTATAATACCCGTTAGTCTTCAATACTTTAAAAATAATGGGTTTTAATTGTAATTTTTATTGGGTATAGATTGGGTGACCCTATAGCACCCGTTAGTCTTTAAAGATTTAGAAATAATGGATTTTAATGGTTATTGTTATTAGGTACGGGTTGGGTGACCCTATAGTACCCGTTAGTGTTAACGGGTAGAAACGGGTACAGGTAAATTTCCAAACCCGAACCGTTAGTGTTAACGGGTCTACCGTGTCAACCCGTTAATGACCCAAACCCAATAAGGGTAAACCCATTAACTTATAATTTCGTGTCGGGTCGTGTCGTGTTAACGGGTTATCGTGTATTTTGACAGGTCTACACCCAATGAAAGATTCTGCTTCGTTGAACATTGTCACTGATGCTCTTTCGTCGTCGTCTTGGACCACAAGTTGAAGTAAGTACCTTACGTTTGTTTGTATAATGAGTAAGTAAAGGTATGTGTCTGATGAGTTATTTAAATTAAAAATCATAGATTATTAAAAAAAAAATTACCTTATTGTGTAATTTCCATTTGAGAAGCCACAATTTAAGCATGTTCCATTTCCGTTAGCAACAATGAGTTTCTTATTGCAAACATTGCAAGCGTCATACCATGGGTTTTCTTTAATTCTGACCTCCATAATCATGGCAACGAAAGAACAGAAAAGATTATGTGGAATGTGAAAATATTTTTATATTACGTTATGGTAATGAAAATGTTAGACATTTAAAGGTGATTCATAGTAAATTAAGTATTACATCCTTTGTTGATGCAACTCCATTTATAATATCAAGAATAGAAACGTTGTCTGCATTCATGATTATTTTTTGTGGCGACGAACTAAATTTCTTGAAATTTGGGGATGTTAATGAGCTCTTCAACCTGTAGGTTACATTTTGTCAATATATTTATGTAATGTAGAAACTAAAGTGTTTGTGAAAAGAAAATCAAAGCATTGTTTTAATTCAGTAGCTTGTATGATATCAGGGTTAATCTGAATTGTAGTCTTTTATACGCTATTTAAGCTATATTCGCCTGTTAAGAATAAATTGATGAAATTATAATTAGTAGGACATGTATTCGTTGTTGCTTGAAGTGCAAAAGAATATTTTACCTTCGTAAGATGAAAGTTTAGCTTGAGAAACAACTATTAAAGGATATTCGACTGACAAGCTACTTAATTGTTATCCTTCATTCTCTGTTAAGTCTTCCCATAAAGTGAAATTTATTGATTGGAATTTGTGATAAGTAACACTACACAAAAATGGCCAAATTATCACCTTTCAGCCCGCCATTCTTTTCACGGTCATTGACTGTGACAAGACTTATAATATTGTCACGGTCAATGACCGTGACACGACCGTGACAAGTTTTGCAGCAAAAAAGCCCTACGCTTTCTTTTTTTCCCACCGATTTTGGTGTTTCCCTCTCTTTCTCTTTCATTTCTATATGTGTGTGTATATGTATGTGTATATGTGTGTGTGTATGTGTGTATATATATGTGTGGTGGGGGAGGGGGCGGGGGGTGGGGGTGGGGTGGGCTGTGTGTGTACGTGTGTGTGTGTGTCTGCAGGTGGGGTGGGGGTGGGGGGAGGGGGCAAGGGTGTGGTGGGGGGAGGGGGGAGGGGTGGGGTGGTGGGGGTGGGGTGGGGGTGGGGTGTGTGTGCAGGTGTGTGCATGTGTGTGTGGCTGGGGGAGGGGGGTGGCGGTGGTGGGTGTATGTGTATGTGTGGTGGGGCAATCTTAACAATTGTATAGCTTTAATTAATAAATTGTGTAGCTTTAATTAATAAATTGTATAACTTTAATTATAATTTTAATTGTATAGTTTTAGATGAAAGTAAATTAATAATTAGTGCCCATTTCATATGAAAGTAGGATTGCCCCTAATTGTAAATTGGTAAATTAATAATTGTATACTTTAATTGTTAGTTTAATTGATGAAATGAATTAATTGAGTAGATGAATTAGAAGGAGTACGGGATACACATTTGTTGTTGACATTGCTGTTGGATTATTTTATTTAGTAAATGTTGGGTTGGTTAGTTTTAAAAGTGGCATGACCATTGGACTATTGTACATATGGGGGTAGAATTTTTTAATTTTTTTTAAAATTACTTTGTATATCGAACAATATATATATAGTATGATAATCAAATGAAACATACTTGAAATTAAATATAGTGCGCATAGATATTAGCGTTATAGTTCTTATGCGTACGCATTCAATAGCCCTTAGACCTGTTCGAGAGTCATTACTCCTGTAATGAGATCTCTTAAATTGTCCCGTTTGGACAGTTTGAGACTGTATAATTTCTGTATAATATTCTTAGTGGCTTAAAGTTGTTACTTTTGGAGGAAGTTCTGCAGTCGTATCTTAATGTTCTCTGGGTACATACTAGATTGACAAGTGTGACTGTTATTTCAATTGATCAATTAAAATAACACTCACACTTGCCAATCTACATCGTGTACTTGGAGAACTACGGGGATATGCTGTCGATTTTTTTTCAAATCGTAATAATGTGCATGAGCTGTTAAGTATATTACAGAAAAATGCAGTCTTGAATGGGATAGGACCACTCACCCTTTAGAGGAGATGGAGGAAATAGAAATTTCAATTATAAATTGAATTTGAATATAAATAAGACATGATTAAATGAAACAGACTATAAATCTAAGTTTTGTTTACCTTTAATAGGTGATTAGTTGTGGTATCTGTGATGGGATATCCGAAATACAAAGAGTGGATGGGTGAGACAAATAGAATGGGGGATGTGTTTCGCAGAGGTGCTAACGAATTTGTGAAATATGCAAAGAGATGTCATAATGATGAAGAGTTTCCGTGTCCGTGTGCTAAGTGTAAGAATGGTAAGGTGTTTGAGTGGAAAACAGTTGAACTACATTTGTTAAGATCGGGTATGCAAGATAGTTATCGCTTTTGGAGTTTTCACGGTGAATTGAAAGTTCCTTTTGTCCCTGACCAACCTTCACAACAACCTTCAACAAGTAGAATAGATATAGAAAGTGACGACGTAGATCATAATATGTTAGAGGATTTAGTTGATGATGCGTACGGAGTTTATGAAGCAGAGGAGAATGAGGTTACTAATGATGTAGAAGATTCAAGTGCTCGTGAAGATAACACGATAAAACTTGACGATGACTACCAAAGTTTAAAATTTAAGGCGACCCAACCGTTATACTCTGGCTGTGAGAAAGATTAAACAACTTTAAATGCCATGGTTGGTTTGCACAGTTTGAAGACGCGGTAAGGTTTGTCTAACAATAGCATGACGGGAATTCTGAAATGGGTGAAGGGTTATTACCCAAGGTGAATACACTTCCAAATAGCTATCCTGTTATGAAGAACAGTTTGAAAGGTTTGGGAATGAAGTATAAATCAATTCATGCTTGTGTGTATGACTGCATACTATACCGAAAGGAGTATGAAAATCTCGATCATCGTCCGGTATGCGATGAACCTAGATATGTTCAATCTACTAGTAAGGAAGGCACAAGCTCAAAAGTGCCTCAAAAAGTATTGAAATATTTTTCCGTTGGGCCCAGATTAAAGCGATTTTTCACAGTACCATGGATTGCAGAGGCAATGACTTGGCATGCTAGGGCAGAAGTAGGGGTAATATCATGCGTCATCCTATTGATCCTACTGCATTGATGACACTGATGAGTTCGTCGATGATGGTGGTCATGTGATGGGAAAACGAGTGAAATTAACGAGTTTGCAACATGAACAGGTAGCTCGTTATCTATTTGACACACATGAAGATGTCGAAGAATAGAAAAAGTAAGTTTCGATTATTATAATGTTTAACATTATTTTAGATTATTTTATACATGATTAATTTTGTAATATGCAGAAAATATGAAGCCTGTGAGAACAATAAAAGACGGAAAACAATGGTACAATCAGACAACGAGTTTAGGCTGTGATTGACACAAGAGGTAATTATAATGAAAATAGTCGTTATATAACTGTTGATGTAAAAAATTAGATTATCTATAATTAATCAATCACAGATAAATAAATAAATAAGGCAAAGGATTTTTAAAGTGGTTCAGCCTTGCGAGAATGGCATACGTCCACTATTTTGTATTGCTGACTGTTTATTTGGAATCTCGATAATGGGTTTACCAAGAGATCCACAGTCCCCTTTTTATGAGGAGGTTACAATGTATTTATAGCCTTGAGGCTGTACATATCAAAGGATAATTCGCTGTTATCTAGTAGACATATACATTTGTACAATAATAATGCGCATTTAATGCGTAGCTGTCTTTTGATTCTCTTGATTTGGATGCTCTGCACGCTAAGTAACTCGGACCGCTTAAGTTGCTCGGGGCGCCTGAGTAGCTCGGTACGCTTAAGTTGCTCGTCTAGAATATTGGTATTTTCCATGTAGGTTGACACGTGTCTTCAAGTGATTGGTCTACATCAGCAGACTAAATTTGATATCAACAGAAGCCTCCAATGTTTCACAGTTGAGGTTGAAGGAGAGTGTGGAACATTCTGCTCGAAATCTGCTTGGATTAATAGTCCTCATGAATTTTAGGAAGATTTTCCTTGTATATGATTCCTTTTTTAGCGCATAATATCAGACTTCATAAGTATTTTGAATTTTCACGATCACTTCGATTTTTGTGCCCTTTTCTTCTTTTAGCCGCCGGTAACGCAAACGTCTTTCTTTGTAATCATTGCTTTTCTCTATTCCCGAGGTAAAGTATTTAAGTGTGACAGAAATCCTATCGCCTTTCACTTTTTTAAATCTGTATCTTTGAACTCTTCATCTTCTCTCTATCTTGTGCCTTCGTTCTTTCCATCGTTTATTGACAACTGATCTCTATTTCCTCTGTAAGATTTTCTTCCTTCTTCTTTATTTTCTTTATTCACCATGGTTTATCTTGTTGAATCGTTAGACAAATTTCGGTATGAGTTTTCAATCCCTTCGTGGGTTATTTTGGGAGAAGTTTCTTATCCTTGTGATTTACTTTCTTTGGCTGAGGGACACTGGTTCCCAAGTCTTTTTGTAGTCGAACGTGGCTTTTCTTTCCTGCCAAATCCCCTGTGTTTGGAGTTTTACCAATATTTCGATATTGTACCTGCAAGAGTAGCTCCAAAATACATGGAGGGTGGTTAATGGCGTACATAGGTTGAATCAACTTCATGGCACTCATTTGGGAATTCCATAAATTATGTATTGTTACAGATGGGTTATCAGTGATAATACTTTCTATTTAAAAACTAGATTTTTGAATAGAGCGTTAGTTGTCAATCTTCTTGATGCCAATAGGGACTATTTTGATCATGGGGTTGTGATGAAAAATTGGCAACACCCTCCATTAAGTGGAGATGACGTGTACCAAGATCCCAGGTGTCCGCTTTATGGCAATGGGATAGGTTGTTTTTTATTTTTTAAAATCTTGTTTTCTTTGTATTTGATGAAATGCACCACTGACATTTGATTTTATTTGTTACAGTTGACAGTAAAAGAAAACCTCCAAAAGAAACCGAGGTTAATATAAAGCATTTAAAACTTATCTGGAGCTTGCATCAATTTATTTATGGGGAGCACATTAGATCTGCTTCTTATTTGTTGCAATACAGAAGGTACACTTCATCTTTCATTGATCGTCCTCGTACTGTGGTGGTTGATCTTGATCAGGTGCCAGCCTCTGAAATAAGTGTGGAAGGTTCTTCTTTTGATTTGAGCATTACTCACTGATCTGATGAAGAAGAGACAAGGTCATGCCTTTTTTGATAAGTTTGCCTCTGCTACTGTGGAGGCAAAGAAAAGTAAACAATATGTCCCAGAAGAAGGGACAAAGACTATAGATGTACCCCCTCCCACTGCTGGCAGTTGGCGAGAAGCCCCCTGTGCATCCGAGTAAGACTGTTGTCATCTCCCCAATAGAGACGATATCTTTAATTGAAAATGCTCCTGCTCCTCTGACGAGGTTAAAAAGAAGTTCTTCTGAGAGACCTGCTGAACCTATCTCTCAACCTTTGAATGTTGAAGGTAGTGTTCCAACTCTTCTTGCTATGAGCTCTGTTGTGAGCTGGTAAGATCCTGGACTGTTCTAGAATCCCAAGGTGTTGAAGACACCTTTTTCTCGCGAGAAACTTACTACACTGGCTGCTCAACACAGTACTTCAGTAAGTATCTTTAGCTTGACCCTTTTATTTTTTAATACCATGTTCATGCATTGACTTAAAGTTCTTTCTTTTTTCAGCTCGTGGCGTGTTTCAACAGCATTTTGAAGAAGGATGAAGCTATCAGGGTTTCAAGCTCCTCAGGTGGAGTAGAACCTTTTACTGGACTAACCTAATCTTTGAAGAAATCTCGTCAGAAGTACGAGGAGGACAAAGATGCTTGGGAGAAGCAACTCCAGTCTGTTGAAGCAAATCGAGATCAAGCTATGACTGCCTCCAAAGAGCTGGAGAAGAAATTGAAGGAGGTTGAACAACATAATAATGAGCTTGAAGTTAAACTTAAATCTGTCGAGCAACATAACACAAAGGCAGAAGAAAAACATAAGTCTGTCGAGGAGCTTCTGAGGGAAAGGACCTCCTCTGAGAAAGTAAAGAGGAAAGTTTCTGTTAAAAAATCTTTCAGTGCTGGTTGGAATAAAGGCTGGAACAAAGGCCTCGCAGTCATGTCTTCTCAAATGGAGTATGCCAGTGTTAAATATTTTAGGGACGAATGGTTTGCAGCCTTGAAGGAGTTAAAGGTTGTTGAGAATTCTGAGTTGTTCCAGCAATATACTCATGGCCCTCCTCCCTCTCCTGGAGAAGAAGATGAAGATGAAGCAGCTTCACACGAGTCTTCCTTGATGACAGGAGAACAGATCCCTGTTGTTGCTGTTACCCAACCCTCAGAGCAAGTTCGACCAGCTAGCACATCTACCGAGCAGCTGCCTTTGCCCTTCGAGCAATCTACCCCTTCATCCAAACCATCTGAAGAAGTTGTGGGGAACAAGGAGAAGGTGTAGAGTTGTTCAAGTCTTTTGCTTTGCTATTTTATTGAATTTAACCTTGAACTATATTTTCCTTTATCATGATGAATAAAATTTGAACTTCTGTGTTGTTCGTCTTGAATTTCTCTCTTGCTCTGTTCGCACCATTTGTTGATTTTGTTTTTCATTTCTTATCTTTGCTAGTTTATGGCCATGATGGAGCTCTTACCAGCTCATGATACAAAATTGATGAAGAAATGCAACGACTATTTCAAAGCTGGTCGTGCAGATCTTAATGAGGCTCAGATAACTGACATCCTAATATCAGGTGCTTCTGACCGAGCAATTGAAGCTTACCAATACCTGAAGTGCTTATTTGATCGTGATGTAGCCAATAATGTGTCTTACTACGAGATGATTGAATATCTCCAAGGAACGATCGAGGAACTTTAACAGCAGTATAAAGAATCTTCGGCACTTCTCCATCAAGGCTATGAGAAAAACTACCAATAATTGAATGCTGACAAAGGATATGACAAGTTCATTTCTTCTCATGAGAAAAAGGAGAGTGTTCTGAAGCTTGAAATTGAAGAACACATACATATTGATAATTTGCTGGAGCAGGAGCACATCGCTTTGCAAGAGTAAATAAAATAACTCAAATCTGCTGCTTCTTCTTCGGGAGCCTTGGTCCCAGTAAGTGATAATGGTTTTTCATTTTTTGAAGTAGAAAATGCTAACTTAAGGGATGAGTTAGAAACCTTGAAACGAGCTAAACCCTCCACATCTACTCGTGGTCGAGCAAGGGCTGGTCGGGTCACCATTGAAGAAGCGAAAACTCAGTCGGCTTTAGAGAATCAAGTCGTTCAGTTGATGGCGAAGAACCAAGCCTTGGTAGACATGTCTAAGAAGATTCTGAACTTCACCGAGCAACTCTCTAATCAAAGTTCTGCTCTGGACAGTAAAAAAATTCGGGTGAAGAAACTCCACGAGCAACTTGAGAGGTTAACTTATCAATTTCACAAACAGCCTAGGGAATTTTGGATGGCTGGGTATAATGAAGCTTTATACCATCTTGATGCTCGTTTGCAGCAATAGAATAATAAGGGGTACAAGTACGGATGGTTGAACGCTATGTGTGTGCTAAAATTGGAGCAAGGACACTACTTATGGGATTATTATGAGCCTGGAGTGCTGGATTTGCCCGTGCCTCCATTTAAGCTTGATATTAGTTGGATTCCTGCTCATGCAATTCCTCAATGCTTGATTTCCAAGTATCTCGGCGACTACATTCTTCATGCAAATTTTGAGATAGCTCGTTCAGAACGCTTGCTTGATCGACCATCCATAATGAATGTCAGAATGCTGCGAGATCTAAGCTTTATAAATTCCCCTCATGCCTTAGATGATCCTCCAGCTGGGGTAGAACCTGTGTCAAAAGCAGAGGGAAAGAAACCAATAGAATAGGATATTTGATGTAATGAATTAGACTTCATATCTTGTGTAATCTACTTTGCTTTAATGAAGAAAAAGTTTGTTTCTTCAAAATAATTTGTAGAATGTCCTTATTTGTTGGTTGGCGAATGTATATATCTATCCCATTTGTTGTTTGATTATAGTGACTTGTCACTCTTTGGGCCTAAGCAATGGAATGATTTCCATCCCATGTTCCTGCTTAGTTGTAGTAATCTCGTATGGATTACCTGGTTGCCTAGACAGTGGATGCCCCCCGGAGGTCGTCCAACTCCTTGCCTAGTTTGGTACCAACCAACCGGAGTTAGTGGTTATTGATTTACCGATCAACCGAAGTTGGTGGTAATGAGATGCCGACCAATCGGAGTTGGTGGTATCGAGTTTCTGATCAACCGGAGTTGATGGTATTGAGTTACCGACCAACCGGAGTTGGTGGTATTGAGTTCCTAATCAACCGGAGTTGATGGTATTGAGTTACCGACCAACCGGAGTTAGTGATAATTGACTTACCGACTAATCGAAGTTGGTGGTATTAAATTACCAACCAACCGGAGTTGGTGGTAATGAGTTCCCGACCAACCGGAGTTGGTGGTAATTGATTTGCCGACCAACCGGAGTTGGTGGTATACTGCTCTCTGGATTTGGGTTTGTGTAGTGTGTAGCACTAATATTCTGAAAAAAATTCAACAAAAGAAGAAACATCACTTTATTCATATTGAAAGAAATTGTGTTACATAGGAATTTGATCTATTGATAATACTTGCGCAGATGCTCTGCATTCCATGCATTCTTGAACTCTTCTCCTTCCAAAGTTTTAATTCTGTATATCCCTAGACGAACAACTTCTGTTACTATGTAAGGTCCATGCCAGTTGGCTTCCAGTTTGTTATGTTTTTGGATCACTTTCTTCAGCACATAATCCCCTTCCTTCAAATCATACTTCCTCCCTCTTTTGTTGTAGAACAAAGTTGTTCGTTGTTGATATGTTGCATTCCTGATTGTAGCTTCTTCCCTAACTTCTTCTAGCATATCCAAGTTTAATCTTCTCATTAAGTCACTGACTGGAGAATTGAAATTAAGCATCCTATGTGTGGGTAGACCCAATTCAGCAGGTATGACAGCCTCACTTCCAAATGTCAGCATGTATGGAGACTCTCCTATTGCTGTTCGTGGTATAGTGCGATAAGCCCACAACACAGAGTGTAGCTCGTTAGTCTAATTTCCCTTTGCATCATCCAGTCATTTTTTCAAACCATTCAGTAGCGTTATGTTTATCACCTCAGTTTGCCCATTTCTCTGGGAATGGCCTGGTACAGAGTGGATCTTCAGTACATTGGATTGATGACTATATACAGCAAACTCCTCGTTGTCAAACTGGGTTCCATGGTCAGTAATGAATGCATATGGGAGACCATATCTGCAAATAATATTCTTCTAAATAAATTAATAGGCTTTGTCATATGTCATATCAATGAGAGGCTCAGCTTCCACCCATTTAGTAAAATAATCCACAGTAACCACGAGGTATTTGAATCTTCCCCTGGTCGTTGGAAGTGGCGCGACCAAATCTATCCCCCGCATGGCGAATGGCCAAGGGGACGTGAAGGGTATTAATAATTCTTGGAGAGTTCTTCGGATGGAAGAGAAGCATTGGCATTTATCGCACTTCTTAGCATAAGCTTCGTAATCAGCTCTCATCGTTGGCCAGTAGTACCCTGTGTTGTTATCCTCTGTAAAAGCGTCTGACCTGCTACATGGGCTCTATAGGACCCTTCGTGAACCTCTTAGATCAAGTTTTTAACTTCTGAGGGATGGACACATCTTTGTAATCCTGCTATAGCTCCTCTTCTATACAAAATACCACTGGTCAATACATAACGAGCAGCTTTAAACTTCAGTTTCTTAGCTGCGAGTTTATCAGGTGACAGAATCCCTACTTCGATATAGGCCCCGATGGGATCCATCCAGGAAGGTCCCAAATAAAAAATAATGAAATTCATCATCAAATCTTCATCTATGCTCCGACCAACCGGGATTTCTATTGGGATTGTTCTTCGTAGCTCGGTGCGTGTAGCTGATGCTAATCGAGCTAGGGCGTCTGCTCTTGCATTCTCCAATCTCGGTATTCTAATCAACTGAACCGTAGTAAAACTCGATACCACCTCTACTGCTTTTGCATGATACTTGACCATTAATTCTCCGTTTGCTGTATGCACTCCCAGAATTTAATTTACGATTAACTGTGAATCGCTGAATACAACGACCTGCTCCGCCTTCATGCTTTTGGCCAGACTTAGACCCATAATCATGGCTTCATATTCAGCCTCATTATTAGAAGCTTTAAATTGAAAGCACAGAGCATACTCCATATCAATCTCATCTGGACTGTTTAAATAAATTCCTGCTCCATTGCCTGTAGTGCACGAAGAGCCATCCACATACAGATTCTACACAGGTACTTCATTATCAAACTCTTGATCGGACAGAGCTGCTTGGTGGAATATTTAATGCTTCCTTTTGTCTTCCCCCAACACTTCTCGCTGCTCGTTGATTATCTTCTCTTGATCGTCCACGGATGGAGGTTGGTCGGGGGTTAAATTTGATGATCCCGTAACATCTACGGGTTGGTCTGTATTAAACTCTTATTCTTCGGAGGTTTCTGATTGAGTAAACTCCGCGATAAATCCACTACTGTCTGCCCCTTAAGTGACGATCTAGGCTCATAAATTATATCATATTCACCAAGTTCTACTGCCCAATACATCAATCTTCCTGATTTCTCTAGTTTATGCAGAGCATGTCTCAATGGCATATCAGTATACACCACTATAGTATGGGCTTGGAAGTATGGCCTCATCCTTCTGCTTGCTTCGATTAGTGCCAATGCCAACTTTTCCAACCTTGGATATCTGATCTCTGCTCCTCGAAAAGCCTTGCTGGTGTAATAAACCGGTTTTTGGACTCCATCCTCCACTCTTATCAATGTCGAACTAACTGCATTCTCTGAAACTGTTAGATATAATTATAACCTTTCTCAGATCACTGGTCTAGATAACAATGGAGGTGTCCCCAGATATTTCTCCAATTCTTGAAAGGTCTCCTCGTATTCATCATTCCACTCAAAAGTTTTTCGGAGTGTTTTGAAGAATGGGAGACATTTGTCTGTTGCTCGTTACATAAATATGTTGAGTGTTGCGACTCGCCCAATGAGACTTTGCACTTCATTCTTCACAGTTGGAGATCGCAGCTCCAATAGGGCTTTGATCTTTTTAGGGTTCGCCTCGATACCTCGTTGGTTAACAATATATCTGAGAAACATGCCTTCTCGTACTCCAAATATGCATTTAGTGGGATTCAACTTCATTTGATACTTCTCTAGTTGATCAAAGGTCTGACCTAGGTCAACTAGATGATCAACAGCTTTCTTGCTCTTCGTCAGCATATCGTCAACATAAACCTCCATGTTATGACTGATTTGATCTGCAAACACCTTATTCATCAGCCGTTGATATGTCACACCTGCATTTTTAAGTCCAAAAGGCATAACATTATAGCAATAAGTTCCCTTGGGGTGATAAAATAGGTACTCTACCTGTCCTCAGGCTTCATTTTAATCTGGTTGTAACCAGAATAAGCATCCATAAAACTCAACAATCCATTCCCCGAGGTAGCATCCACCAGTTGATGGATTTGGGGTAAAGGAAAATGATCCTTTGGGCATGCCTTATTAAGATCAGTGAAGTCTACACACATCCTCCACTTGTTATTTTTCTTCTTTACCATCACCACATTTGCTAGCCAATAAGGATATTTAACATCCTCAATAAAAGAGGTTATTTGTAGTTTCTCTACTTCTTCCTGTATAGCTTGGTTCTTTTCAAGGTTGAACACTCTTCTTCTCTGCTTCACTGGCTTGATTTCCTTGTTCACGTTGAGCTCGTGACACAGGAAATTCGGGTCTATTCCTGGCATGTCTTCATGACTCCATGCGAAAGTCTATTTTCTGCATCTTAGAAATGCTATCAGTTCCTGTTTTATTGATACATCCAATTACGCACTAATTTGGGTTGTTCGTTCTGGGTGCTCGTCGTCCAAAATGATACTTTCGGTAGTTTCTATGACCTGGCCCTTCACGAGCTGAGGCTCGTCTCTAGGGTCTAATGTTTCAAGCTCTACATATTCTATTTCATCCACTTGATAGGTAGTAGTCTTCTTCCTAGATTCTTCACGTTCCTCCTGTTCGACAGATGAATAGTAGCATTCCCGAGCTACTTTCTGATCGCCTTTCACCACTTCCACTCCAAAGTTGGTTGGGAATTTTAAACATTGATGTACAGTATATGGTACTGCTTTGAACTTCTTCAAACCTACCCTTCCCATGATGATATTGTAAGCTGATTGGACATTTTTATCCATTCGAAAAATAAGCAGTCCGTGTACTGATAAGCATATCCAACTTGATCGTCCCAAGTGGAAAAACCTTTTTGTCAGTAAAACCAAGGAGGGGCCTATGATAGGGGTCCAACTGGGCTAACTTCAAATTCAAACTGTCGAAGCATGGGTAGAACATGATGTCTGTAGAGCTACCATTGTCCACCAGCACCCGTGAAATCACCACTTCCTTCATTCTCATCTTGATCACCAATGGGTCATCATGAGGATATAGCACACCTGCCAGGTCATTTTTAGAGAAATCGATGACCAGTTTATCCTTATTCACCTTCCTCGGGCGATCATCTTCAACCAAGTTTATTCGCTGTATGTACGAGCAAGCTTGAGCCTCATTGAGGTAAGCTAAGATCTCCACCTCCTGCATCTCCACCTGTAATAATATTACATTTAAATAATCCAAAATAGATTGAAAATACCTCACGCTCTGGCTGTCTTGGTCTTTTGGGAAGATCGTGATCATCTTCTGGATCTTCTTCGTGATCTCTCTTCTTGTCTTCTTTTGCTTGACGAGGAGATTTAGAATCTTTATCTTCCTCGATTGTTGGTCTTTCCATCATTTTGCCGATCAACATACTTGGTCAATTTTCCTCGCCTGATAAGTGCTTCAATTTCATTTTGGAGAGCTATGCAACGTTTGGTCGTGTGGCCATAGTTTTTGTAAAATTCGTAATACTTGGATTTGTCCCTTTTGTTAGGGTCTGCTTTCATTTTCCTTGGCCAGGATAACTCCTCGATGTTCTTGATCTCCTCCAGAATGTGATTTATATCTACCTTTAAGGGAGTACAATTTCCATACTTCTTTATTTGTTCAAGAGCTTGCTTACCTTTCGACTGCCTATTGCCACCATTGTTCTTGTGATCCTTCTTCTCAGTTTTAACAACCTCAACCTTGGCCTCCTTAATGTCTGTACTCTTCTTTGCAGCCATGACTTCCTCGACGTTCATAATTTTGGCTGCCTTGGCCATCAGTTCTGCTATGGTCCTAGGTGGATCTTTGGCCAAAGTGTAGTACAACTTATCTGGCAATAGCCCACTCATCAAAGCAATAATTATTGTTTTCTCTTCGTAATCAATTACCTCAAGCTTCTCGTTATTGAATCGAGTAATGTAGTCCCTAGTACTTTCTTCTGGCTTTTGTCTAACACTCAGTAAGTGTGCTACTCATTTGACTGGTTTTGCTCCAAAATAGAAATTCCCTATAAAGAGCTCTGTCAGTTGAAAGAAAGTCACAATCTTCCCCCGAGGAAGGTTGTTGTACCATATATGGGCTGACCCAGTGAGAGTTCCTGAAAACGCCCTACATCTCATCTCATCTGGAACCGTATAGATATCGGCAGCCGCTTGGTATTGTTCTATATGAAGGACAGGGTCAGTTTTTCCATCGTATTTAGGAGTCACCATAGGAGCTTTGAACTTTAATGGCGTGGGAAAATCCATAATTGCCTGTACGAATGGTGTTCCTTGGACAAAAGTTCTTTGTAGAGGATTCTTCGCCTTAGCCATTTCCCCTAATCTGTCCTCCAACCTTTGAATAGAGCCTTTCCATGCTTCGTTTCCATCCTCGGGACTATTGGTTCGAGCAACTGATCGTGTTGAGTTTTCCTCTTGGGACCTTTCATTACGAGGTATTGGGCGTGATTGAGCAGAGCCTTCCCTTAGGTCGGATGGTCGTTGAGAGTTCCTCGACGCAATCCTAAGAGGACTTCTATTCCTCCTAGGGTCCAATCGATCAAAAGGAGATACTCTACTCAGCCTCTCTATAGCACAAGTCCTTTCTGGGGTTAGAGTGACATTCCGTTGAGAATTTGTAGCCCGTATCGACGAAGTCCGGCCAGGTTGATACGAATGATCACTAGATCTTTCAGTACGATATGACTCAAAACGTCTGGATTGAGAGACCTCCAGGAATAACGTTCGTCTTGTTCTTGAGGATGGCAGATGAGTATTTCTCTTAACACTTCATTGTCCTGATTGGGCCGGCACTCCACCTTGACCAGTTTGTATAAGTTGACGCATGGTTTCTTGCATGGTCGTTTATCCTTGGGCTAAATTAGCCATTATGCCTGCCAAATCTTGAACATTTGGGGGAGTAGAAAGGTTTGGAAGGACCCCAGTGTTTCGATTACTGGATTCCGGATTATCATCCATAGATAACGAATTATTTTAGCGAAAAACGATAAGTACAGTCGTTTCCCACAGACGGCGCCAATCTGTTGATGTAAAAAATTAGATTATCTCTAATTAATCAATCATAGATAAATAAATAAATAAATAAGACAAAGGATTTTTAAAGTGGTTCAGCCTTGTAAGAATGGCCTATGTCCACTATTTTGTATTGCTGACTGTTTATTTGGAATCTCGATAATGGGTTTACCAAGAGATCCAGAGTCCCCTACTTATGAGGAGGTTACAATGTATTTATAGCCTTGAGGCTGTACATATCAAAGGATAATTTGTTGTTATCTAGTAGACATATATATCTGTACGATAATAATGCACATTTAATGCGTAGCTGTCTTTTGATTCTCTTGATTTAGATGCTCTGCACGCTAAGTAACTCGGACCGTTTAAGTTGCTCGGTACGCTTAAGTTGCTCGGGACGCCTGAGTAGCTCGGTACGCTTAAGTTGCTCGTCTAGAATATTGGTATTTTACATGTAGGTTGACACGTGTCTTCAAGTGATTGGTCTACGCCAGCAGACTAAATTTGGTATCAACAGAAGCCCCCAATGTTTCACAGTTGAGGTTGAAGGAGAGTGTGGAACATTCTGCTCAAAATTTGCTTGGATTAATAGTCCTCATGAATTTTAGGAAGATTTTCCTTATATATAATTCCTTTTTTAGTGCATAATATCAGACTTCATAAGTATTTTGAATTTTCACGATCACTTCGATTTTTGTGCCCTTTTCTTCTTTTAACCGTTGGTAACGCAAACATCTTTCTTTGTAATCATTGTTTTTCTCTATTCCCGAGGTAAAGTATTTAAGTGTGACAGAATTCCTATCGTCTTTCACTTTTTTAAATCCGTATCTTTGAACTCTTCATCTTCTCTCTATCTTGTACCTTCGTTCTTTCCATCGTTTATTGACAACTGATCTCTATTTCCTCTGTAAGAGTTTCTTCCTTCTTCTTTATTTTCTTTATTCACCACGGTTTATTTTGCTGAATCGTTAGACAAATTTTGGTCTGAGTTTTCAATCCCTTCGTGGGTTATTTTGGAAGAAGTTTCTTATCCTTGTGATTTACTTTCTTTGGCTGAGGGACACTGGTTCCCAAGTCTTTTTGTAGCCGAATGTGGCTTTTCTTTCCTGCCAAATCCCCTGTGTTTGAAGTTTTGCCAATATTTTGATATTGTACCTGCAAGAGTAGCTCCAAATACATGGAGGGTGGTTAATGGCGTACACAGGTTAATCAACTTCATGGAACTCGTTTGGAAATTCCAGAAGTTATGTATTGTTACAGATGGGTTATCAATGACAATACTTTCTATTTAAAAACTAGATTTTTGAATAGAGCGTTAGTTGCCAATCTTCCTGATGCCAATAGGGACTATTTTGATCATGGGGTTGTGATGAAAAATTGGCAACACCCTCCATTAAATGGAGGTGACGTGTACCAAGGTCCTAGGTGTCCGCTTTATGGCAATGGGATATGTTGTTTTTATTTTTTGAAATCTTGTTTTCTTTGTATTTGATGAAATTCATCATTGACATTTGATTTTGTTTGTTACAGTTGACAGTAAAAGAAAACCTCCAAAAGAAACCGAGGTTAATATAAATCATTTAAAACTAATCTGAAGCTTGCATCAATCTATTGCTGGGGAGCACATTAGATCTGCTTCTTATTTGTTGCAATACAGAAGCTACACTTCATTTTTCATTGATCGTCCTCGTCCTGTGGTGGTTGATCTTGATCAGGTGCCAGCCTTTGAAATAAGGTGGAAGGTTCTTCTTCTGATTTAGGGATGGCAATTTTCCCCAAAATTTCGGGTCCCCGTGGATACCCGAAAAAAAAAATCTCAGAAAAATCAGGGATCGAATCGGGTTCGAGGAATGAAAAAAATCCTCGAAAAGTTTCCTGTCGATTTCGGGTATACCCTCGGGTCTCCATGGGGATACCCGAATTATTAATGTATAATAAAAAAAAATATTTATATTATAAAAATTAGATAAGCCAAAAACCCTAGATAAGATTGTCAAAGCAGCAACCGCTCACTTCACTTCATCCCTCCCTCACTCGTCACTCCCTCCCTCACTCGTTCTCCTCACTCCCTCTAGCCTTAGCAGCAGCCTCCGCTGTCGGACAACCCTCACACCGCTGCTCCCTCCCTCCCTCGCTCTCCTCACTCCTCACTTCCTCCCTCCCTCACTCCCTCTACACAACAGCTTCCATGCCGCTGTCGGACAACCCTCACGCTACAAAAGGGACTTTTGAAAAGGCCAAGGTGGTTTCTCAGATCCATCCACTTCTTCACATAGCCGAGGTTAGTTCCTCAATATCACATTTTCTTCTACTTTATTTTTTGTTCAATTGTACATTATGTGAGTAAATAAATCTTTTTTTTTTAAATGTGGGCATACCTAATTCAGATAAAAAAGAGAGAGAGAGAGAAGATAGTATGATTTCATTTCTTCAACACTGAACTTGGTTGCTGCAGACCATATTACGGTTGAAATTACATTGGCCAATACTAGAACTTGGAACCTCGAAGTGTGGATCAAAATGCTAGTGGGAAATTATACTTCCAATTGGATGAACATACATGTTTAATCTGACTTAATTTAGTGCAAGGCCTATTATTGAAATAAAATAAAAAAATCAAAACGGGTTCCCCGCGGGGATCTCCGAACCCGCTATAACGGGGAACGGTGATCCCCGAACCCGTTATAACGGGGAACGGGGCGAGGACGGGGAATGGTTTTTCTAAGGGAGACAGGGATGGGGAGTTAACACCGGACCCCGAACCGACCCGTTGCCATCCCTATTCTGATTTGAACATTCCCATCACTGATCTGATGAAGAAGAGACGAGCTCCTGCCTTTTTGACAAGTCTGCCTCTACTACTATGGAGGCAAAGAAAAGTAAACAAGATATCCCAGAAGAAGGGACAAAGAGTATGGATGTACCCCCTCCCACTGCTGGCAAGGAAGCTGGCGAGAAGCCCCCTGTGCATCCGAGTAAGACTGTTGTCATCTCCCCCAATAGAGACGATATCTTCAATTGAAAATGCTCCTGCTCCTCTGAGGAGATTAAAAAGAAGTTCTTCTGAGAGACCTGCTGAACCTATCTCTCAACCTTCAAATATTGAAGGTAGTGTTCCATCTCTTCTTGCTCTGAGCTCTGTTGTGAGCTGGTAAGATCCTGGACTGTTCCAGAATCCCAAGGTGTTGAAGACACCTTTTTCTCGCGAGAAACTTACTATGCTGGCTGCTCACCACATTACTGTGACAACCCGCAATCCGAGATAAGGGGTGGCCAGCCCGATACTCAAACGTAACAGGGATCATGGATGGATATCATTCTCAGCATCACAAATATAAACTGAGTATACGGGAAAACCACCCAATAAATCAGAAAACGGGTTGCCAAAAAGTGTAAAATTTTAAAAAAATGCGGTTATGAAAATTTAAACTAACAACCCAGTCTGACGAGCAAGTGGAATTCCAAAAGATAACATATAATATAACTAAAACGAATGTACACAAATGGACCGAATAAGCTGTCGGTCCACAGCTACATAAGACAACGTACAACAATATAAAATATCTTACATTGTACAATCTTTAATCAAATACAAATGTTTGGGCCACACGCCCGAGGGACAAGACCCGATCATATCTAGAATAACAAGAATGAAGGCGTCTAATACAACATCCTGTAATAACCCGCAAAGTCTTACAGCTCGTCGAAGGTGCAAGGAACTTGGAAAAGTCAAGTCGGGCGTCCTTGCGGTGGAGCACCTGAGCGGATACAATAATATATATACAACAAGAAAGTAAACCGGTCAGGACCGGGTTCTATATGATTTCTAGAAGAATAAAAAGCATGATAGATATGAACAGTTCTACATGAATAATGAGGATGATCACATGACATGCTATCTACAATTACAAGCAAGGATAGAAGGTAAAGCACTTTAATTTAAAACCCTTCCTTATTAATACAATTTCCATTTCCTTCAGACATTCCTTATTAGGAATAAAACCATATATTTGGTTAAGTCAAGAAGTTATAATTTCTATTCATTAATTAAAACTTCCCATTTTATCTTTCCATTCCTTATTAGGAATATCATTTACATCAAGTGCTCTTTATGGCACATATATTATTCCCGTGCTCTTCTTGGCACATATTTATGCTCTTTATGGCATTTCATACGCTCTTTGTGGCGTTTAACAACCATCAAGTCCAACTTGATGAAAATATAGTTATATTCATATACATATAACGATATCTAAGACCGCCCGTCCGGGTTTCCCCACTGTGCGCGCCCCTAAATGACCATCATCTTCCAGGGCCTAACATAAGACAACCTGGGCACCTATCGGAACACGTCGGGAAGCGGCCATGAGCCTGCGGGGTAGTCAAGACCACACCCGGAATCTCCTACCCATCGCAGAAAAATATAACAATAAGCGCTCCCATGGCCTAGGACTATATCCACCCTGCATTCATTAGCCAGGGGGCTTCACCTCACGAGCGAACTTCCCTTATGATGTCATTTAGAGAGGTGTGTAACAGTAAATTAACATTTACATTTATCATCATTTTATTTCCAAAAATCCATTTCCATTAATCATGAGATTGGTTCTTTTTATTAAACCTAATATCATTAAACAACGGGGTTCGTTCTAGTTAAACCTATTATCATTAAACTCATATGGGTTCATTTTATGCGAACCTAATTACCATCGAATATTATCATTTATTCCTCAAATTACAATTCTAGGCTAGGTCTCCAAATGATCATTATGATCCTAGAAATATCCCAAGTTCATATAAATTTGATAAGCCTATCAGTCTCCAAGTTTGAGCATTTAACTTCCAAACTTTTAAAAGTTTGAATAAAAGAAGTAATGCCTTAACATTACTTTAAACCTCCCCGAAATAAACCCCAGATGAACCCATTTCTAGTCCAGGGTAACGACCAAACTCCATAGCTACTCTAGGACTCTAAGTTTACTTCTTTAAAGAAGTTTCCTAGGTCCTAATCCTAAAGAATAAGGAGGAAAATTAAAAGAAAAAGACCCCCAAATCTGCTGGAACCGAATCGATTCGCTCTGAAAGAGAACCGGTTCGGACAATAAAAGTTGGTTTCTGCAAATGCCGAATCGATTCGGTCTTAATCCGAATCGATTCGGACAACAAGACCTGAGACTCTGCATATATGCGAATCGATTCGCCCAAGGGGCCGAATCGATTTGCCCTTGCGAAAATGCCAAGAATTGCTATGGAGTCTTGAACTCCAAAATTGGTCCAACACCAAAACCAACCCCAACCGAAGTCATTGGCTGCAATTTCTACATCCTAAATCCATCTATCTACCAACCTTAAACATCATTTATCATCCAAATCCATTTTTAGTGGTTAATACCCAAAATCCAACAAAAACCCTAACATTTCTAAATCACAACAATTCATAAATATCAAGACTAATTATTCTACTTAAACCATAAATTTGCAAGTAGATTACTTGCCTCAAGGTAAGAATCTGATTTGATGAAGAAGGAGGCAACAATCCAAGCTCCAATCTCTTTTTTTCTCCCAAGTTCTCTTCCTCTCTCTGCTCTCTTTAGGGCTCAATTGTGTAAAAATGGAAGAAAGGGAATAGGGGTGGGAAATAAAATGGGGCTTAAGTCCCATAAGCCCACTTAAAATGCTAATACGCGATATACTAATACGCGACTACACTATTTAAGCCAAAACCAGTCAAAAGTGCCCGAAATGCCAAAATACAATATGGCACTTATTTTGACTGTCTCACACCTACCGGGACTAACTACACTATCCAAATTATCATTCGGGAATTTTATAACTCATTTTACTTCCGGTTTCATAATAAACCAAAATGTCATTTCAAATCCTTATGACATAATAAATTACCACATGAACATTTTATCTACTCACGAGGTAACTACACAACATATTATTAAATATTGACTTGACATAACAAATTAATATTTACTCAACATCTGCCATTTTATAATTAATTTCTACCCAGTGTAAATAAATATAAAATGGGCTATCAGAAGAGAGGGTTATTACATACTCCCCCCTTAAGAGGGAATTTTGCCCCCAAAATTCGGATACTCCTCGCAAGAAGAAGTGCGGATACTATTCCCGCAAGTCATCCTCGCGACCCTATGTCGATTTCTCGACACTAAGCTGACTATAGAGAACTCATCCCCCAAGTTACTACCAGCGATCCCAACGCAACTCTACGCTCTAGGATAGCAACCGACTATATCTAATAAGATCCGTCACGTTGCATCCACTTCGAAAGGAAATGTGCCTAAAGGCACCGTTGTGTCCCTCGTACTCCCCTACATGAGAGACAAGGAACAAATTATGAACTTGCCGCAAAATGTTTCAATAAAGCGAGCGAATAGTTTACCGAATCCACCGCGACATTTCTAGAAAAGGTACAGCGTCATTCAGTGCAAGTTTTCCTTTTCTCCTCGAAACGTATAACGCCCTTCACAGGCGATACTCACCACAACATTTGGTCTAATGACCTCAAACTCCAGATGCCTTCTTCTCGCATCGTCTGAGCTCTTTCGTCGGTCTTGGCTATACGAGAGACTCATCATCTCGCACTTCTAACCAACAAGCGGGAGATCTAAAAAGCCTACCATACAAGGCTTCTTCTAAAGCGCCGTCCCAATAGTGAATCGACACAAATTCTATATAGGCGAATTCAACGAGTGGAAAGCATTGTTCCCAACTACTCTTAAGGTTAGGCACGCATGTAAGGAGTATATGCCTCGGCATATGGTTTATTCTATTGGTTTGGTCATCTGTGGAAAATGATAAGAAGTGATTGACCATAAATTCGATTCCCATAGCTTCTTGGAACCTTGCCAAGAATGAGAAACGAAAGTCTTGATTCAGTACAACAACCTTCCCATGCCCAGCCAATAGTACTAGCGACGTATAACTTGGCACGATTCGTCATTACCTTGATGCACCGAAACGTTAGAACCGCGTGATTTCTCCATATCTGCTTAACTTAAGTCCCTTCCGTTCGGAACAAAATTCTCTCAAGGGAACGTACCCCACCCTCAAGATGGACTTCAATTTAAATAGGGGATAATACTCCTTACAAGTTTAAACTTGTGAGGCGCATTAACAATAGATCGATACTCCATTATTATCACTCCCCATCATGGCAGAGACTTGCTAATGGAATCTACCTTCGAGCTTAACCACGTGGCTCGGGGGTACGAGTCAATTCACCCTTTCATTACCTCCGTAACACTCCATTACGTGAGGCCTCATCTCCTTCGGCCTTAACCACCAACTTTTCGAAATCCTCCCACTTCACATAACATGGAACCAATCCCTTGATATGAGTTTACGCATGGCTTAGTCATGGTCAACTCCCAACAACCCTCCTAATCTTACGTCCCATACTAAAAGGCCCTACGTCTAAACAATCCTAAAGTCTATCTACCTATACCCTATCTAAGTCGTACACCTAATGCTAAGTATATCCCTAGTGCCCAAGACCTTTCTCAACTTCCGAAATTTGCTCAGTTTCGTGCGTGGGACGTCTCGCCGAAGCGAAATCCAAACAAGGAACCCTCCCGTTACACTACTACCTCGCGTTGTCAGTCATCGAGGGGTACAGGTCTAAGACACATGTTCGGGACCAAAAGATTCTACAGCTACACACTAACTATTAACTAACAAAAGAATATTAACAATCCAAAGCTGACCCTTCGTGAAACCCTAGGGTTATATACCCTATAACATATGCATCTCAATAAATAGCCTTCTATTCAAAGGCATAACCCGAAGTCTCAATTCGACTTCGTACCTCGGTCTCCCTCATATCGATCAGAGGAGAGAACTAGGTGCAGTGCTCCTATGTCGCACTTTAATAGCCATCAATCACCCTTCTACGTGATTCTCGACTAAACTTTCCAATCCCACTTCCGACCATAATTCGTAAAACAAAATAAAATGAAAGGGAAGAATAGCATATATTCACTCACAACATCGTTAAGTGTTCATGCGGCGGAGTGTCTCGCAAAGCGAAATCCAAACAAGGAACCCCTCCGTCACATGCCTACTTAACTAGTTGATCATGGAGATAGAGCGTAATATACATAAAACAAAAGAAAGGAAATGTGGTATATCCCCACTCCCAACATCGTTAAGGTTCGCGCGTGGAGCGTCCCGCAGAAGCGGAATCCAAACAAGGAACCCCTCCTATACGCTACCACTCAACTTGTTGGTCGTGGAGATAAGGCTTAGCAATTACATACTAATATCACATCATACTCGACCATGTTAAGGACGAGTAAATCGGCCTCAAGCACAATTTAATAAGAGAACTTCCTATATACATACAAACAAAAGAAAAGAGCGAACCATTACCCATAGAACTAGATACTGATGAAAATACTCTCCGCAGATATTATGAAATCTGTAATCTGAGAAAAGCTCGTAAAACAAATGAGCGCGTAACACCCCCATCGAAGAACATTTAACTCGCGTATCTCTGAGAAAAACTTACCCTCAATAACGGGCGGTGCCGGCAGGGCTGGAGGAAACATAGCCTCCCGATCATGACAAACACGTCCATACTGTAGTTGCCCCTGCTGCGGAGGAACAACCATAATAGGTACCGGAGGTGGGAACAGAACATACGGCTGTTGCGGAACCCGAGGAAACTGACCCCCAATCATCTGAGGACACTCTCTCTTGATATGACCTGCCTCCCCACATTGGAAGCACCGTCCCTTCACGTCCTCCCGACCTCGACCTCCGATATCCCTAAACTGAGAAATACCTCGGCCCAGATGACCTCTACCTCTAGGGACACCCCGATCTGCCTGATGTAAAGCACCTTGTTCGTGCCTATTATTGCCCCTCACAATAAACTCTCCAAGCTTCCCTATTTGCCTCATTTCAGTAGCTTTCTTGCTACCCTGCATATATAATCGATGCTCTTGGCAATGAAGTAAGGCTGCATTCATAACCTCGCCATAAGTCTGGAAGGCTGGGTTACCCAATAAGTGTTTTCGGATTCTCCAGTTTAGACCTCCCATAAACTTCGAGATCTTCTTCTCTTCCGGAGTCACCTCATCTGGTACAAAACTTGCTAAACGGGTGAACTCCTCTTCATACTCCGCTACAGACCTCTCCCCTTGCTCTACATCTTACAACTTCCTCTTCATCTCCCTCTGAACAGCGGGAGGAAAATACTGAAGATCAAACAAAGCCCAGAACTCAGTGATTGACATGGTGTCTCTTTTCTCTGGGGTGGTCATCGTCTCCCACCAGTGTAACGCAGATCCGACAAGCTTAAAGGTGGTAAGGACTTGTTTCTTATCCTCACTGCATTCTATCATTCGAAGGTGGCGTTGCATGTCTTTCTTCCATTGATTGGCTTTAATAACATCCGCACCTCCCTCGAATTCCGGGGGATTGCCCCTTAGAAAGGACTCCCTAACCCTTTCCCACGGAGTAAGTCCCGTAGGAGCTTGAACACCTGGAGCCCATGGCATTTGCTGGACCACTATGGACATGGCGGCATGAACCGCTCCAGCCACTATGCTTGCTACATCCGCAACATTAACCGTCCCTTGTAGTGGCGGTGGAGGACCTACTTCCCTCCCTACGACCTTAACACGTCTCGCCGGGCGACCTCTCTTAGACGGCATCTGAGATGGAAGAACAATAGTATTAGAATGCTAATTAAAACAATCTATCTTGCAGAAGATCGTAACCATAAGCATCAAAGAAATCCTAACATTAGGCTCTACATCAAAGAACGCTACGGTAGAACGAGACAAGTCCACACAGGTCCTAGTACTCTAGAACCTGATGCTCTGATACCATCTGTGACAACCCGCAATCCGAGATAAGGGGTGGCCAGCCCGATACTCAAACGTAACAGGGATCATGGATGAATATCATTCTCAGCATCACAAATATAAACTGAGTATACGGGAAAACCACCCAATAAATCAGAAAACGGGTTGCCAAAAAGTGTAAAATTTTAAAAAAATGCGGTTATGAAAATTTAAACTAACAACCCAGTCTGACGAGCAAGTGGAATTCCAAAAGATAACATATAATATAACTAAAACGAATGTACACAAATGGACCGAATAAGTTGTCGGTCCACAGCTACATAAGACAACGTACAACAATATAAAATATCTTACATAGTACAATCATTAATCAAATACAAATGTTTGGGCCACACGCCCGAGGGACAAGACCCGATCATATCTAGAATAACAAGAATGAAGGCGACTAATACAACATCCTGTAATAACCCGCAAAGTCTTACAGCTCGTCGAAGGTGCAAGGAACTTGGAAAAGTCAAGTCGGGCGTCCTTGCGGTGGAGCACCTGAGCGGATACAATAATATATATACAACAAGAAAGTAAACCGATCAGGACCGGGTTCTATATGATTTCTAGAAGAATAAAAAGCATGATAGATATGAACAGTTATACATGAATAATGAGGATGATCACATGACATGCTATCTACAATTACAAGCAAGGATAGAAGGTAAAGCACTTTAATTTAAAACCCTTCCTTATTAATACAATTTCCATTTCCTTCAGACATTCCTTATTAGGAATAAAACCATATATTTGGTTAAGTCAAGAAGTTATAATTTCTATTCATTAATTAAAACTTCCCATTTTATCTTTCCATTCCTTATTAGGAATATCATTTACATCAAGTGCTCTTTATGGCACATATATTATTCCCGTGCTCTTCTTGGCACATATTTATGCTCTTTATGGCATTTCATACGCTCTTTGTGGCGTTTAACAACCATCAAGTCCAACTTGATGAAAATATAGTTATATTCATATACATATAACGATATCTAAGACCGCCCGTCCGGGTTTCCCCACTGTGCGCGCCCCTAAATGACCATCATCTTCCAGGGCCTAACATAAGACAACCTGGGCACCTATCGGAACACGTCGGGAAGCGGCCATGAGCCTGCGGGGTAGTCAAGACCACACCCGGAATCTCCTACCCATCGCAGAAAAATATAACAATAAGCGCTCCCATGGCCTAGGACTATATCCACCCTGCATTCATTAGCCAGGGGGCTTCACCTCACGAGCGAACTTCCCTTATGATGTCATTTAGAGAGGTGTGTAACAGTAAATTAACATTTACATTTATCATCATTTTATTTCCAAAAATCCATTTCCATTAATCATGAGATTGGTTCTTTTTATTAAACCTAATATCATTAAACAACGGGGTTCGTTCTAGTTAAACCTATTATCATTAAACTCATATGGGTTCATTTTATGCGAACCTAATTACCATCGAATATTATCATTTATTCCTCAAATTACAATTCTAGGCTAGATCTCCAAATGATCATTATGATCCTAGAAATCTCCCAAGTTCATATAAATTTGATAAGCCTATCAGTCTCCAAGTTTGAGCATTTAACTTCCAAACTTTTAAAAGTTTGAATAAAAGAAGTAATGCCTTAACATTACTTTAAACCTCCCCGAAATAAACCCCAGATGAACCCATTTCTAGTCCAGGGTAACGACCAAACTCCATAGCTACTCTAGGACTCTAAGTTTACTTATTTAAAGAAGTTTCCTAGGTCCTAATCCTAAAGAATAAGGAGGAAAATTAAAAGAAAAAGACCCCTAAATCTGCTGGAATCGAATCGATTCGCCCAAAGGGCCGAATCGATTCGCCCCAGCGAATCGATTCGCTCTGAAAGCGAATCGGTTCGGACAATAAAAGTTGGTTTCTGCAAATGCCGAATCGATTAGGTCTTAATCCGAATCGATTCGGACAACAAGACCTGAGACTCTGCATATATGCGAATCGATTCGCCCAAGGGGCCGAATCGATTCGCCCCTGCGAAAATGCCAAGAATGGCTATGGAGTCTTGAACTCCAAAATTGGTCCAACACCAAAACCAACCCCAACCGAAGTCATTGGCTGCAATTTCTACATCCTAAATCCATCTATCTACCAACCTTAAACATCATTTATCATCCAAATCCATTTTTAGTGGTTAATACCCAAAATCCAACAAAACCCCTAAAATTTCTAAATCACAACAATTCATAAATATCAAGACTAATTATTCTACTTAAACCATAAATTTGCAAGTAGATTACTTGCCTCAAGGTAAGAATCTGATTTGATGAAGAAGGAGGCAACAATCCAAGCTCCAATCTCTCTTTTTCTCCCAAGTTCTCTTCCTCTCTCTACTCTCTCTAGGGCTCAATTGTGTAAAAATGGAAGAAAGGGAATAGGGGTGGGAAATAAAACGGGGCTTAAGTCCCATAAGCCCACTTAAAATGCTAATACGCGATATACTAATACGCGACTACACTATTTAAGCCAAAACCAGTCAAAAGTGCCCGAAATGCCAAAATACAATATGGCACTTATTTTGACTGTCTCACACCTACCGGGACTAACTACACTATCCAAATTATCATTCGGGAATTTTATAACTCATTTTACTTCCGGTTTCATAATAAACCAAAATGTCATTTCAAATCCTTATGACATAATAAATTACCACATGAACATTTTATCTACTCACGAGGTAACTACACAACATATTATTAAATATTGACTTGACATAACAAATTAATATTTACTCAACATCTGCCATTTTATAATTAATTTCTACCCGGTGTAAATAAATATAAAATGGGCTATTAGAAGAGAGGGTTATTACAATTACTTCAGTAAGTATCTTTAGCTTGACCCTTTTATTTTTTAATATCATGTTAATGCATTGACTTAAAGTTCTTTCTTTTTTCAGCTTGTGGCGTGTTTCAACAGCATTTTGAAGAAGGATGAAGCTATCAGGGCTTCAAGCTCCTCGGGTGGAGTAGAACCTTTTGCTGGACTAACCCAATCTTTAAAGAAATCTCGTCAGAAGTACGAGGAGGATAAAGATGCTTTGGAGAAGCAACTCCAGTCTATTGAAGCAAATCGAGATCAAGCTATGACTGCCTCCGAAGAGCTGGAGAAGAAATTGAAGGAGGTTGAACAACATAATAACGAGCTTGAAGTTAAACTTAAATCTGCCGAGCAACATAAGACAGAGGCAGAAGAAAAATAGAAGTATGTCGAAGAGCTTCTGAGGGAAAGGACCTCCTCTGAGAAAGTAAAGCGGAAAGTTGCTATTAAAAAATCTTTCAGTGCTAGTTGGGACAAAGGTTGGAACGAAGGACTGGCTGCCATGTCTTCTCAAATGGAGTATGCAAGTGTTAAATATTTTAGGGACGGATGGGTTGCAACCTTGAAGGAGTTGAAGGTTGCTGAGAATTCATAGTTGTCCCAGCAACATACTTATGGCCCTCCTCCCTCTCCTGGTGAAGAAGAAAAAGAAGATGAAGCAGCTTCAGATGAGTCTTCCTTGATGACAGGAGAACAGATCCCTATTGTTGCTGTTGCCCAACCCTCAGAGCAAGTTCGACCAGCTAGCACATCTACCGAGCAGCTGCCTTTGCCCTTCGAGCAATCTACCCCTTCATCCAAACCATATGAAGAAGTTGTGGGGAACAAGGAGAAGGTGTAGAGTTGTTCGGGTCTTTTGCTTGGCTATTTTCTTAAATGTAACCTTGAACTATGTTTTTCTTTGTCATGATGAATAAAATTTAAACTTCTATTGTTCATTTTTTACCTGCTCTGTTGTTCGTCTTGAATTTCTCTCTTGCTCTGTTCGCATCATTTGTTGATTTTATTTTTCATTTCTTTTCTTTGCTAGTTTATGGCCAGGATGGAGCCCTTACCAGCTAATGATACAGAATTGATGAAGAAATGCAATGACTATTTCAAAGCTGGTCATGCAGATCTTAATGAGGCTCAGATAACTGACATCCTCGGATTAGGTGCTTCTGACCGAGCAATTGAAGCTTACCAATACCTGAAGTGCTTATTTGATCGTGATGTAGCCAATAATGTGTCCTACTACGAGATGATTGAAGATCTCCAAGGAACGATCGAGGAACTTTAACAGTAGTATAAAGAATCTTCGGCACTTCTCCATCAAGGCTATGAGAAAAACTACTAATAATTGAATGCTGACAAAGGATATGACAAGTTCATTTCTTCTCATGAGAAAAAGGAGAGTGTTCTGAAGCTTGAAATTGAAGAACACAGACATATTGATAAGTTGCTGGAGTAGGAGCACATCGCTTTGCAAGAGTAAATAAAATAACTCAAATCTGGTGCTTCTTCTTCGGGAGCCTTGGTCCCAGTAAATGATGATGGTTTTTCGTTTTTTGAAGTAGAAAATGCTAACTTAAGGGATGAGTTAGAAACCTTGAAACGAGCTGAACCCTCCACATCTACTCGTGGACGAGCAAGATCTTCTCGTGGACGAGCAAGGGCTGATCGGGTCACCATTGAAGAAGCGAGAACTCAGTCGGCTTTAGAGAATCAAGTCGTTTAATTGATGGCGAAGAACCAAGCCTTGGCAGACATGTCTAAGAAGATTCTTAACTTCACCGAGCAACTCTCTAATAAAAGTTATGCTCTGGACAGTAAAGAAATCCTGGTGAAGAAACTCCACGAGCAACTTGAGAGGTTAACTTATCAATTTCACAAACAGCCCAGGGAATTTTGGATGGCTGGGTTTAATGAAGCTCTATACCATCTTGATGCTCGTTTGCAGCAATCGAATAATAAGGGGTACAAGTAGGGATGGTTGAACGCTATGTGTGTCCTAAAATTGGAGCAAGGACACTACTTATGGGATTATTATGAGTCTGGAGTGCTCGATTTGCCCGTGCCTCCATTTAAGCTTGATATTAGTTGGATTCCTGCCCGTGCAATTCCTCAATGCTTGATTTCTAAGTATCTCGATGACTACAGTCTTCATGCAAATTTTGAGATAGCTCGTCCAAAACGCTTGTTTGATCGACCATCCATAATGCATGTCAGAATGCTGCGAGATCTAAACTTTAAAAATTCCCCTTATGCCTTAGATGATCCTCCAGCTGGGGTAGAACTTGTGTCAAAAGCAGAGGGAAAGAAACCAATAGAATAAGATATTTGATGTAATAAATTAGACTTCATATCTTGTGTAATCTGCTTTGCTTTAATGAAGACAAAGTTTATTTCTTCGAAATAATTTGTAGAATGTCCTTGTTTGTTGGTTGGTGAATGTATATATCTATCCCATTTGTTGTTTGATTATAGTGACTTGTCACTCTTTGGGCCTAAACAATGGAATGATTTTCATCCCATGTTCCTGCTTAGTTGTAGTAATCTTGTATGGATTACCTGGTTGCCTAGACAGTGGATGTCGCCGGAGGTCGTCCAACTTCTTGCCTAGTTTGTTACCAACCAACCGGAGTTGGTGGTTATTGATTTACCGATCAACCGGAGTTGGTGGTAATGAGATGCCGACCAACCGGAGTTGGTGGTATTGAGTTTCCGATCAACCGGAGTTGATGGTGTTGAGTTTCCGACCAATCGGAGTTGGTGGTATTGAGTTCCCGATCAACCGGAGTTGATGGTACTGAGTTACTGACCAACCGGAGTTGGTGATAATTGACTTGCAGACTAACCGGAGTTGGTGGTATTAAATTACCGACCAACTGGAGTTGGTGGTAATGACTTCCCGACCAACCGGAGTTGGTGGTAATTGATTTGCCGACCAATCGGAGTTGGTGGTATGCTGCTCTCTGGATTTGTGTTTGTGTAGTGTGTAGCACTAATATTCCGAAAAAAATTCAACAAAAGAAGAAACATCACTTTATTCATATTGAAAGAAATTGTATTACATAGGAATTTGATCTATTGATAATACTTGTGCAGTTGCTCTGTATTCCATGCATCTTGAACTCTTCTCCTTCCAAAGTTTCAATTCTGTATATCCCTAGACGAACAACTTTTGTTACTATGTAAGGTCCATGCCAGTTGGCTTCCAGTTTGTTATATTTTTGGATCGCTTTCTTCAGCACATAATCCCCTTCCTTTAAACCACACTTCTTCACTCTTTTGTTGTAGAACAATGTTGTTCGTTGTTGATATGCTACATTCCTGATTGATGCTTCTTCCCTAACTTCTTTTTGCATATCCAGGTTTAATCTTCTCATCAAGTCACTGACAGGACAATTAAAATTAAGCACCTTATGTGTGGGTAGACCCAATTCAGCAGGTATGACAACCTCACTTCCAAATGTCAACATGTATAGAGACTCTCCTATTGTTGTTCGTGGTATAGTACGATAAGCCCACAACACAGAGTGTAGCTCATTAATCCAATTTCCCTTTGCATCATCCAGTCATTTTTTTAAACCATGGAATAATGTTATGTTTATCACCTCAGTTTGCCCATTGCTCTGGGGATGGCCTGGTGCAGAGTGGATCTTCAATACATTATATTGATGACAATATGCAGCAAACTCCTCATTGTCAAACTGGGTTCCATGGTCAGTAATGAATGCATATGGGAGACCATATCTGCAAATAATATTCTTCTAAATAAATTAATAGGCTTTGTCATATGCCATATCAATGAGAGGCTCAGCTTCCACCCATTTAGTGAAATAATCCACAATAACCACGAGGTATTTGAATCTTCTCCTGGTCGTTGGAAGTGGCGCGACCAAGTCTATCCCCCACATGGCGAATGGCCAAGGGGACGTGATGGGTATTAATAATGCTTGGGGAGTTCTTCGGATGGAAGAGAAGCGTTGGCATTTATCGCACTTCTTATCATAAGCTGCGTAATCAGCTCTCATCGTTGACCAGTAGTACCCCTATGTTGTTATCCTCTGCAAAAGCATCCGACCTGCTACATGGGCTCTACAAGACCCTTCGTGAACCTTTTCGATAGAGTTTTTAACTTCGAAGGGATGGACACATCTTTGTAATCCTGCTATAACTCCTCTTTTGTACAAAATACCAATGGTCAATACATAACGAGCAGCTTTAAACTTCAGTTTCTTAGCTGCGAGTTTATCAGGTGGCAGAATCCCTTCTTCGATATAGGCCCCGATGGGATCCATCCAGGAAGGTCCCAAATCAAAAGCAATGAAATTCATCATCAAATCTTCATTTATGCTCCGACCAACCAGGATTTCTATTGAGATTGTTCTTCGTAGCTCGGTGCGTGTGGCTGATGCTAATCGAGCTAGAGCGTCTGCTTTTGCATTCTCCAATCTTGGTATTCTAATTAACTGAACAGCAGTAAAACTCGATACCACATCTACTGCTTTTGCATGATACTTGACCATTAATTATCCCTTTGTTGTATACACTCCCAGAATTTGATTTACGATTAACTGTGAATCGCAGAATACAACGACCTGCTCTGCCTTCATGCTTTTGGCCAGACTTAGACCCACAATCATGGCTTCATATTCAGCCTCATTATTAGAAGCTTTAAATTGAAAGCACATAGCATACTCCATATCAATCTTATCTGGATTGTTTAAAATAATTCCTGTTTCACTGCCTGTAGTGCACGAAGATCCATCCACATACAGATTCTACATAGGTACTTCATTATCAAACTCTTGGTCGGACAGAGCTCCTTGGTGGAATATTTAATGCTTCCTTTTGTCTCCCCCCAACACTTCTTGTTGCTCGTTGATTATCTTCTCTTGATCGTCCATGGATGGAGGTTGGTCGGGGGTTAAATTTGATGATCCCGTAACATCTACGGGTTGGTCTGTATTAAACTCCTATTCTTTGGAGGTTTCTGATTGAGTAAACTCCTCGATAAATTCCACTACTGCCTGCCCCTTAAGTGACGATTTAGGCTCATAAACT
The DNA here is from genome assembly GCA_949130495.1 of Sambucus nigra. NCBI lineage: Eukaryota > Viridiplantae > Streptophyta > Magnoliopsida > Dipsacales > Adoxaceae > Sambucus > Sambucus nigra. The sequence continues at coordinate 599,072,817 of OX422212.1, read as the reverse complement.
ATATCATATTCACCAAGTTCTACTGCCCAATACATCAATCTTCCTAATTTCTCTAGTTTATGCAGAGCCTGTCTTAATGGCATATCAGTATACACCACTATAGTACGGGCTTGGAAGTATGGCCTCATCCTTCTGCTTGCTTCGATTAGTGCCAATGCCAACTTTTCCAACCTTGGATATCTGATCTCTGCTACTCGGAAAGCCTTGTTCGTGTAATAAACCGGTTTTTACACTCCATCCTCCACTATTATCAATATCGAACTAACTGCATTCTCTGAAACTGCTAGTACAATTATAACCTTTCTCCCATCACTGGTCTAGATAACAATGGAGGTGTCTCCAGATATTTCTTCAATTCTTGAAAGGCCTCCTCGTATTCATCATTCCACTCAAAAGTTTTTCGGAGTGTTTTGAAGAATGGGAGACATCTGTTTGTTGCTCGTTACAGATATCTATTGAGTGATGCGACTCGCCCTGTGAGACTTTGCACTTCATTCTTCATAGTTGGAGATCGCAGTTCCAATAGGGCTTTGATCTTTTTAGGGTTCGCCTCGATACCTCATTGGTTAACAATATATCCGAGAAATATGCCTTCTCGTACTCCGAATATGCATTTAGTGGGATTCAACTTCATTTTATACTTCTCTAGTTGATCAAAGGTCTGACCTAGGCCAACTAGATGATCAACAACTTTCTTGCCCTTCGTCAGCATATCGTCAACATAAACCTCCACGTTATGACTTATTTGCTCTGCAAACACCTTATTCATCAGCCGCTGATATGTCGCACCTGCATTTTTAAGTCCAAAAGGCATAACATTATAGCAATAAGTTCCTCTTGGGGTGATAAAGTAGGTACTCTACCTGTCCTCAGGCTTCATTTTAATCTGGTTGTAACCAGAATAAGAATCCATGAAACTCAATAATTAATGCCCCGAGGTAGAATCCACCAGTTGATCGATTTGGGGTAAAGGAAAATGATCTTTTGGGAATGCCTTATTAAGATCAGTGAAGTCTACACACATCCTTCACTTGTTATTTTTCTTCTTTACCATCACCACATTTGCTAGCCAATCAAGATATTTGACATCCTCAATAAAAGAGGCTATTTGTAGTTTCTCTACTTATTCCCGTATAGCTTGGTTCTTTTCAAGGCTGAACACTCTTTTTCTTTGCTTCACTGGCTTGATTTCCTTGTTCATGTTGAGCTCGTGACACAGGAAATTCGGGCCTATTCCTGGCATGTCTTCATGACTCCATGCGAAAGTCTATTTTCTGCATCTTAGAAATGCTATCAGTTCTTATTTTGTTGATACATCCAATGACGCTCCAATTTGGGTTGTTCGTTCTTGGTGCTCGTCATCCAAAATGATACTTTCGGTAACTTCCATGACCTGGCCCTTCACGAGCTGAGACTCATCTCTAGGGTCTAATGTTTCAATCTCTGCATATTCTATTTCATCCACTTGATAGGTAGTAGTCTTCTTCCTAGATTCTTCACGTTCCTCCTGTTCGGCAGATGAATAGTAGCATTCCCGAGCTACTTTCTGATCGCCTTTCACCACTTCCACTCCAAAGTTGGTTGGGAATTTCAAACATTGATGTACAGTATATGGTACTGCTTCGAACTTCTTCAGACCTACCCTTCCCATGATGATATTGTAAGCTGGTTGGATATTTTTATCCATTACGAAAAAATGTACTCTTTCTATTCGACAAGCAGGCCATGTACTGATAAGCATATCCAACTTGATCGTCCCAAGTGGAAAAACCTTTTTGCCAGTAAAACCAAGGAGGGGCCTATGATAGGGGTCCAACTGGGCTAACTTCAAATTCAAACTGTCGAAGCATGGGTAGAACATGATGTCTACAGATCTACCATTGTCCACCAGCACCCGTGAAATCACCACTTCCTTCATTCTCATCTTGATCACCAATGGGTCATCATGAGGATATAGCACACCTGCCAGGTCATTTTTAGAGAAACTGATGACCAGTTTGTCCTTATTTACCTTCCCCGAGCGATCTTCTTCAGCCAAGTTTATTCGCTGTATGTACGAGCAAGCTTGAGCCTCATTGAGGTAAGCTTTCCTCTTTGCAGTAAGATCTCCACCTCCTGCATCTCCACCTATAATAACATTACATTCAAATGATCCAAAATGGATTGAAAATACCTCACGCTCTTGCTGTCTTGGTCTTTTGGGAAGATCGGGATCATCTTATGTATCTTCTTCGTGATCTCTCTTCTTGTCTTCTTTTGCTTGATGAGGAGATTTAGATATTTGCCTTCCTCGGTTGTTGGTCTTTCCATCATTTTGTCGATCAACATACCTGGTCAATTTTTCTCGCCTGATAAGTGCTTCAATTTCATTCTGGAGAGTTATGCAATGTTTGGTCGTGTGGCCATGATCTTTGTGGAATTCGCAATACTTGGATTTGTCCCTTTTGTCAGGGTCTGCTTTTATTTTCCCTGGCCAAGCTAACTCCTCGCTGTTCTTGATCTCCTCTAGAATGTGATTTATATCTACCTTTAAGGGAGTATAATTTTCATACTTCTTTATTTGCTCCAGAGCTTGCTTACCTTTCGAATGCTTATTGCCACCATTGTTTTTGTGATCCTTCTTCTCAGTTTTAGCAACCTCAACCTTGGCCTCCTTAATGTCTGTACTCTTCTTTGCAGCCATGGCTTTCTCGGGGTTCATTATTTTGGCTGCCTCGGCCATCAGTTCTGCCATGGTCCTAGGTGGATCTTTGTCCAAAGTGTATAGTACAACTTATCTGGCAACAACCCACTCATCAAAGTAATAATTGTTGTTTTCTCTTCGTAATCAATTACCTCAAGCTTCTCATTATTGAAACGAGTAATGTAGTCCCTAGTAATTTCTTCTGGCTTCTGTCTAACACTCAGCAAGTGTGCTACTCGTTTGACTGGTTTTGCTCCAAAATAGAAATTCCCTATAAAGAGCTTTGTCAGTTGAAAGAAAGTCACAATCTTCCCCCGAGGAAGGTTGTTGTACCATATATGGGCTGACCCAGTGAGAGTTCCTGAAAATGCCCTACATCTCATCTCATCTGGAATCGCATAGATATCGGCAGCCGCTTGGTATTGTTCTATATGAAGGACAGGGTCAATTTTTCCATCGTATTTAGGAGTCACCATAGGAGCTTTGAACTTTAATAGTGTGGGAAAATCCACAATTGCCTGTACGAATGGTGTTCTTGGACAAAAGTTCTTTGTAAAGGATTCTTGGCCTTAGCCATTTCCCCTAATCTGTTCTCCAACCTTTGAATAGAGCCTTTCCATGTTTCGTTTCCCTCCTCGGGCCTATTGGTTCGAGCAACAGATCGTGTTGAGTTTTCCTCTTGGGTCCTTTCATTACGAGTTGTTGGGCGTGATTGAGCAGAGCCTTCCCTTAGGTCGGATGGTCGTTGAGAGTTCCTCGACGCAATCCTAAGAGGACTTTTATTCCTCCTAGGGTCCAATCGATCAAAAGGATATACTCTACTCAACCTCTCTATAGCACTAGTCCTTTCTAGGGTTAGAGTAACATTCCGTTGAGAATTTGTAGCCCGTACCGACGAAGTCCGGCTAGGTTGATATGAAGGATCACTATATCTCTCGGTACGATATGACTCAGAACGTCTGGATTGAGAGACCTCTGGGAATAACGTTCGTCTTGTTCTTGAGGATGGCAGATGGGTATTTCTCTGAACACTTCATTGTCGTGATTGGGCCGACACTCCACCTTGAACAGTTTGTATAAGTTGACGCATGGTTTCTTTGGTATTTTACATGTAGGTTGACACGTGTCTTTAAGTGATTGGTTTACGTCAGCAGACTAAATTTGGTATCAACAGAAGCCCCCAATGTTTCACAGTTGAGGTTGAAGGAGAGTGTGGAACATTCTGCTCGAAATCTGCTTGGATTAATAGTCCTCATGAATTTTAGGAAGATTTTCCTTGTATATAATTCGTTTTTGAGCGCATAATATCTGACTTCATAAGTATTTTGAATTTTCACGATCACTTCGATTTTTGTGCCCTTTTCTTCTTTTAGCCGCCGGTAACGCAAACGTCTTTCTTTGTAATCATTGCTTTTCTCTATTCCCGAGGTAAAGTATTTAAGTGTGACAGAAATCCTATCGCCTTTCACTTTTTTAAATCTGTATCTTTGAACTCTTCATCTTCTCTCTATCTTGTCCCTTCGTTCTTTCCATCGTTTATTGACAACTGATCTCTATTTCCTCTGTAAGATTTTCTTCCTTCTTCTTTATTTTCTTTATTCACCATGGTTTATCTTGTTGAATCGTTAGACAAATTTCGGTCTGAGTTTTCAATCCTTTCGTGGGTTATTTTGGAAGAAGTTTCTTATCCTTGTGATTTACTTTCTTTGGCTGAGGGACGCTGGTTCCCAAGTCTTTTTGTAGCCGAATGTGGCTTTTCTTTCCCGCCAAATCCCCCGTGTTTGGAGTTTTGCCAATATTTCGATATTGTACCTTCAAGAGTAGCTCTAAATACATGGAGGGTGGTTAATGGCGTATATAGGTTGAATCAACTTCATGGAACTCGTTTGGGAATTCCAGAAATTATGTATTGTTACAGATGGGTTATCAGTGGTAATACTTTCTATTTAAAAACTAGATTTTCGAATAGAGCGTTAGTTGTCAATCTTCCTGATGCCAATAGGGACTATTTTGATCATGGGGTTGTGATGAAAAATTGGCAACACCCTCCATTAAATGGAGATGACGTGTACCAAGGTCCCAGGTGTCCGCTTTATGGCAATGGGATAGGTTGTTTTTATTTTTTGAAATCTTATTTTCTTTGTATTTGATGAAATTCACCACTGACATTTGATTTTGTTTGTTACAGTTGACAGTAAAAGAAAACCTCCAAAAGAAACCGAGGTTAATATAAAGCATTTAAAACTTATCTGGAGCTTGCATCATTCTATTGCCAGGGAGCACATTAGATATGCTTCTTATTTGTTGCAATACAGAAGCTACACTTCATCTTTCATTGATAGACCTCGTCCTGTGGTGGATGATCTTGATCAGGTGTCAGCCTCTGAAATAAGTGTGGAAGGTTCTTCTTCTGATTTAGTGATGGCAATTTTCTCCGAAATTTCGAGTCCCCGTGGATACCCGAAAAAAAATCCCCGAAAAATCAGGGACCGGATCGGGTTTGGGGAATGAAAAAAATCCCTGAAAAGTTTGGGGTCGGTTTTGGGTATACCCTCGGGTCTCTACGGGGATACCCGAATTATTAATGTATAATAAAAAAAATATATTTATATTATAAAAATTAGATAAACCAAAAACCCTAGATAAGATTGTCAAAGCAGCAGCCGCTCACTTCACTTCATCCCTCCCTCACTCGTCACTCCTCCCTCACTCGCTCTCCTCACTACCTCAAGCCTTAGCAGCCGCAGTCGCTGTCGGACAACCCTTACACCTCCGCTCCTTCCCTCACTTGCTCTGCTCACTCCTCACTTCCTCCCTCCCCCACTCCCTCTACACAACAGCCCTCACGCCGCTGTCGGACAGCCCCACCCTCACGCCGCTGTCGGACAGCCCTCACGCTACAAAAGGGCCTTTTGAAAAGGCCAAGGTAGTTTCTCAGATCTATCCACTTCTTCACATAGCCGAGGTTAGTTTCTCGATATCACGTTTTCTTCTACTTGATTTTTTGTTCAATTGTACATTATGTGAGTAAATAAATCATTTTTTTTAAATGCGGGCATACCATAATTCAGATAAAAAAGAGAGAGAGGGAGAGAGGGAGAGAGAGAGAGAGAGAGAGAGAGAGAAGATAGTTGGATTTCATTTCTTCAACACTGAACTTGGTTGCTGCAGACCATGTTATGGTTGAAATTACATTGGCCAATACTAGAACTTGGAACCTCGAAGTGTGGATCAAAATGCTAGTGGGAAATTATACTTCCAATTGGATGAACATACATGTTTAATCTGACTTAATTTAGTGCAAGGCCTATTATTGAAATAAAAAAAATCAAAACGGGATCCCCGTGGGGATCTCCGAACCCGTTTTTACGGTGAACGGTGATACCTGAACCCGTTATAATGGGGAACGGGGTGGGGACGGGGAATGGTTTTTCTAACGGTGACGGGGAGTTAAAACCCGATCCCGAACCAACCCGTTGCCATCCCAATTCTGACTTGAGCATACCCATCACTGATCTGATGAAGAAGAGATGAGTTCCTGCCTTTTTCTGACAAGTCTGCCTCTACTACTGTGGAGGCAAAGAAAAGTAAACAATATGTCCCAGAAAAAGGGACAAAGACTATAGATGTACCCCCTCCCACTGCTGGCAGTGGGCGAGAAGCCCCCTGTGCATCCGAGTAAGACTGTTGTCATCTCCCCAATAGAGACGATATCTTTAATTGAAAATGCTCCTGCTCCTCTGACGAGATTAAAAAGAAGTTCTTCTGAGAGACCTGCTGAACCTATCTCTCAACCTTCAAATGTTGAAGGTAGTGTTCCAGATCTTCTTGCTCTGAGCTCTATTGCGAGCTGGTAAGATCCTGGACTGTTCCAGAATCCCAAGGAGTTGAAGACACCTTTTTCTTGTGATAAACTTACTACACTGGTTGCTCAACACATTACTTCAGTAAGTATCTTTAGCTCGACCCTCTTATTTTTTAATACCATGTTCATGCATTGACTTACAGTTCTTTCTTTTTTCAGCTAGTGACGTGTTTCAACAGCATTTTGAAGAAGGATGAAGCTATCAGGGCTTCAAGCTCCTCGGGTGGAGTAGAACCTTTTGTTGGACTAACCCAATCTTTGAAGAAATCTCGTCAGAAGTACGAGGAGGACAAAGATGATTGGGAGAAGCAACTCTAGTATGTTGAAGCAAATCGAGATCAAGCTATGACTGCCTCCAAAGAGCTGGAGAAGAAATTGAAGGAGGTTGAACAACATAATAACGAGCTTGAAGTCAAACTTAAATCTGCCGAGCAACATAAGGCAGAGGCAGAAGAAAAACGGAAGTCTGTCGAGGAGCTTTTGAGGGAAAGGACCTCATCTGAGAAAGTAAAGAAGAAAGTTGTTGTTAAAAAATCTTTCAGTGCTGGTTGGGACAAAGGTTGGAACAAAGGCCTGGCTGTCATGTCTTCTCAAATGGAGTATGCCAGTGTTAAATATTTTAGGGATGGATGGATTGCAGCCTTAAAGGAGTTGAAGTTTGCTGAGAATTCTGAGTTGTTCCAGTAACATACTCATGGCCCTTCTCCCTCTCCTGGAGAAGAAGAAGAAGATGAGGCAGCTTCAGATGAGTCTTCCTTGATGACAGGAGAACATATCCCTGTTATTGTTATTGCCCAAACCTCAGAGCAAGTTCGACCAGCTAGCACATCTACCGAGCAGCTGCCTTTTCCCTTTGCGCAATTTATCCCTTCATCCAAACCATATGAAGAAGTTGTGGGGAACAAGGAGAATGTGTAGAGTTGTTCGAGTCTTTTGCTTTGCTGTTTTCTTGAATGTAACATTGAACTATGTTTTCCTTTATCATGATGAATAAAATTTAAACTTATGTTGTTCATTTTTTACCTGCTCTGTTGTTCGTCTTGAATTTCTCTCTTGCTCTGTTCGCACCATTTATTGATTTTGTTTTTCATTTCTTCTCTTTGCTAGTTTATGGCCAGGATGGAGCTGTTACTAGCTCATGATACATAATTGATGAAGAAATGCAATTACTATTTCAAAGCTGGTCATGCAGATCTTAATGAGGCTCAGATAACTGACATCCTCGGATCAGGTGCTTCTGACCGAGCAATTGAAGCTTACCAATACCTGCACTGCTTACTTGATCGTGATGTAGCCAATAATGTGGCCTACTACGAGTTGATTGAAGATCTCCAAGGAACGATCGAGGAACTTCAGCAGCAATATAAAGAATCTTCGGCACTTCTCCATCAAGGCTATGAGAAAAACTACCAACAATTGAATGCTGACAAAGGATATGACACGTTCATTTCTTCTCATGAGAAAAAGGAGAGTGTTCTGAAACTTGAAAATGAAGAACACAGACATATTGATAAGTTGCTGGAGCAGGAGAACATCGCTTTGCAAGAGGAAATAAAATAACTCAAATCTGCTGCTTCTTCTTCGGGAGCCTTGGTCCCAGTAAATGATGATGGTTTTTCATTTTTGGAAGTAGAAAATGCTAACTTAAGGGATGAGTTAGAAACCTTGAAATGAGCTGAACCCTCCACAATTACTCGTGGACGAGAAAGATCTTCTCGTGGACGAGCAAGGGCTGGTCGGGTCACCATTGAAGAAGCGAGAACTCAGTCGGCTTTAGAGAATCAAGTCGTTCAATTGAATGCGAAGAACCAAGCCTTGGCAGACATGTCTAAGAAGATAATGAACTTCACCGAGCAACTCTCTAATCAAAGTTATGCTCTGGATAGTAAAGAAATTATGGTGAAGAAACTCCACGAGCAACTTGAGAGGTTAACTTATCAATTTCACAAACAGCCCAGGGAATTTTGGATGGCTGGGTATAATGAAGCTCTATACCATCTTGATGCTCGTTTTCAGCAATCGAATAATAAGGGGTACAAGTAGGTATGGTTGAACGCTATGTGTGTGCTAAAATTGGAGCAAGGACACTACTTACGGGATTATTATGAGCCCGGAGTGCACGATTTGCCTGTGCCTCCATCTAAGCTTGATATTAGTTGGATTCCTGCTCGTGCAATTCCTCAATGCTTGATTTCCAAGTATCTCGACGACTATAGTGTTCATGCAAATTTTGAGATAGCTCGTCCAGAACGCTTGCTTGATCGACCATCCATAATGAATGTCAGAATGCTGCGAGATCTAAACTTTATAAATTCCCCTCATGCCTCAGATGATCCTCCAGCTGGGGTAGAACCTGTGTCAAAAGCAGAGGGAAAGAAACCAATAGAATAGGATATTTGATGTAATGAATTAGACTTCATATCTTGTGTAATCTGCTTTGCTTTAATGAAGAAAAAGTTTATTTCTTCAAAATAATTTGTAGAATGTCCTTGTTTGTTGGTTGGTGAATGTATATATCAATCCCATTTGTTGTTTGATTATAGTGGCTTGTCACTCTTTGGGCCTAAGCAATGGAATGATTTTCATCCCATGTTCCTGCTTAATTGTAGTAATGGATTACCTGGTTGCCTAGACAGTGGATTGTGATAACCCCCAATCCGAGATAAGGGGTGGTCAGCCCGATACTCAAATGTAACAGGAATCATGGATGGATATCATTCTCAGCATCACCAATATAAACTGAGTATACGGGAAAACCACCCAATAAATCAGAAAACGGGTTGCCAAAAAGTGTAAAATTTTAAAAATGCGGTTATGAAAATTTAAACTAAGCAACCCAATCTGACAAGCAAGTGGAGTTCCAAAAGATAATATAATACAACTAAGACGAAAGTGCACAAATGGACCGAATAAGCTGTCGGTCCACAGCTACATAAGACATCGTACAACAATATAAAATATCTTACATAATACAATCATTAATCAAATACAAATGTTTGGGCCACACGCCCGAGGGACAAGACCCCATCATATCTAGAATAACAAGAATGAAAGCGTCTAATACAACATCCTGTAATAACCCGCAAAATCTTACAGCTCGTCGAAAGTGCAGGGAACTTGGGAAAGTCAAGTCGGGCGTCCTTGCGGTGGAGCACCTGAGCGGATGCAATAATATATGTACAACAAGGAAGTAAACCGATCAGGGCCGGGTTCTATATGATTTCTAGAAGAATAAAAAGCATGATAGTTATGAATAGTTACACACGAATGATGAGGATGATAATATGACATGCTATCTACAATTACAAGCAAGAATTGAAGGTAAAGCACTTTAATTTAAAACCCTTCCTTATTAATACAATTTCCATTTCCTTCAGACATTCCTTATTAGGAATAAAACCATATATTCGGTTAAGTCAATAAGTTATAATTTCTATTCATTTATTAAGACTTCCCATTTTATCTTTCCATTCCTTATTAGGAATATCATTTACATCAAGTGCTCTTTACGGCACACATATTATTCCCGTGCTCTTCCTGGCACATATTTATGCTCTATATGGCATTTCATACGCTCTTTGTGGCGTTTATCAACCATCAAGTCCAACTTGATGAAAATATAGTTATATTCATATACATATAACGATATCTAAGACCGCCCGTCCGGGTTTCCCCACTGTGCGCGCCCCTAAATGACCATCATCTTCCAGGGCCTAACATAAGACAACCTGGGCACCTATCGGAACACGTCGGGAAGCGGCCATGAGCCTGCGGGGTAGTCAAGACCACACCCGGAATCTCCTACCCATCGCAGAAAAATGTAACAATAAGCGCTCCCATGGCCTAGGACTATATCCACCCTGCATTCATTAGCCAGGGGGCTTCACCTCACGAGCGAACTTCCCTTATGATGTCATTTAGAGAGGTGTGTAACAGTAAATTAGCATTTACATTTATCATTATATTATTACCAAAAATCCATTTCCATTAATCATGTGATTGGTTCTTCATTATTAAACCTAACATCATTAAACAACGGGGTTCATTTTAAATTGAACCTATTATCTTTAACACCTATGGGGTCATTTTATGCGAACCTAATTCCCATCGAATATTATCATTTATATTTCCTCAAATTACAATTCCAGGCTAGGTCTCCACATGATCATTATGATCCTAGAAATTCCCCAAATTCATATAAATTTTGATAAGCCCATAAATCTCCAAGTTTGGGCATTTTACTTCCAAACTTCTAAAAGTTTGAATAAAAGAAGTAATGCCTTAACATTACTTTAAACCTCCCCGAAATAAACCCCAGATGAACCCATTTCTAGTCCAGGGTAACGACCGAACTCCATATCTACTCTAGGACTCTAAGTTTACTTCTTTAAAGAAGTTTCCTAGGTCCTAATCCTAAAGAATAAGGGGAAAATTTAAAAGAAAAAGACCCCCAAATCTGCTGGAACCGAATCGATTCGCCCTAAAGGCCGAATCGATTCGCCCAAGCGAATCGATTCGCTCTGAAAGCGAATCGGTTCGGACAACAAAATTTGGTTTCTGCAAATGCCGAATCGATTCGGTCTTAATCCGAATCGATTCGGACAACAAGACCTGGGATTCTGCATCTATGCGAATCGATTCGCCCAAAGGGCCGAATCGATTCGCCCCTGCGAAAATGCCAAGAATGGCTATGGAGTCTTGAACTCCAAAATTTATCCAACTCCAAAACCAAGCCCACCCGAAATCATTGGCTGCAATTTCTACATCCTAAATCCATCTATCTACCAACCTTAAACATCATTTATCATCCAAATCCATTTTTTTAGTGGTTAATACCCAAAAATCCAATCAAAACCCTAACAATTCTAAATCATAACAAATTCATAAATATCAAGACTAATTATTCTACTTAAATCATAAATTTGCAAGTAGATTACTTGCCTCAAGGTAGGGAGATCAGATTTGATGAAGATGAAAGCAAGAACAAACTCCAAATCTTCAATCTCTCTCTTTCTCCAAAGCTTTCTTCCTCTTTCTCTTTCTCTCTAAGTTAACAATTTGGGGAATAAAAGGAATAGTAAGTCTTAGCAAGACTAAATCGGGCCATAGGTCTAAAATGCCCAACTCTAATAACTAATGCGCGATAAAAATAATACGCGATATCACTATTTAAGCCAAAACCAGTCAAAAGTGCCCGAAATGCCAAAATACAATATGGCACTTATTTTGACTGTTACACACCTACCGGGACTAACTACACTATCCAAATTATCATTTGGGAATTTTATAACTCATTTTACTTTCGGTTTCATAATAAACCAAAATGTCATGTTAAATCCTTATGACATTAAAATCACCACATGAACATTTTATCTATTCATGGGGTAACTATACAACATTTTAGTAAATATTGACCTTGACATAACGAATTAATATTTACTCAACATCTACCATTTTAAAATTAATTACTACACATTGTAAATAAATATAAAATGGGCTATCAGAAGAGAGGGTTATTACATACTCCCCCCCTTAAGAGGGAATTTTGCCCCCCAAATTTAGATATACCTCGCAAGAAGAGGTGCGGAAGCTATTCCCGCAAGTCATCCTCGCGATCCGATGTCGATTTCTCGACACTAAGCTGACTATATAGAACTCATCCCCAAAGGTACTACCAGCGATCCCAAACGCAACTTTATGCTCTAAGATAGCAACCGACTACATCTAATAAGATCCGTCACGTTGCATCTACTTCGAAAGGAATGTGCCTAAAGGCACCATCGCATCCTTCGTACTCCCTTGCATGAGAGACAAGGAACAAATTATGAACTTGCCGCAAAATGTTTCGATAAAGCGAGTGAATAGTTACCGGACCCACCGCAACATTTCTAGGAAAGGTACAACATTATGCGGTGCAAGTTTTCCTTTTTCTACTCTAAACGCTTAATGCCCTTCACAGGCGATATTCACCACAACATTTGGTCTAATGACCTCAAACTCCAGATGCCTTCTTCTCGCATCGACTGAGCTCTTTCTTCGATCTTGGTTATACGAGAGACTCATCATCTCGCACTTCTAACCAACAAGCGGGAGATCCAAAAAGCCTACCATACAAGGCTTCTTCTACAGCGCCGTCCTAATAGTGAATCGACACCAATTCTTATAGGCGAATTCAACGAGTGGAAAGCATTGTTCCCAACTACTCTTAAAGTTAGGCACGCATATAAGGAGTATATGCCTCAGCATAGGGTTTATTCTATTGGTTTGGTCATCTGTGGAAAATGATAAGAAGTGATTAACCATAATTCGATTCCCATGGCTTCTTGGAACCTTGCCAAGAATGAGAAACGGAAGTCTTGATTCAGTACAACAACCTTCCCATGCCCAGCCAATAGTACTAGCGACGTATAACTTGGCACGATTCGTCATTACCTTGATGCACCGAAACATTAGAACCGCGTGATTTCTCCATATCTGCTTAACTTAAGTCCCTTCCGTTCGGGACAAAATTCTCTTAAGGGAACGCACCCCACCCTCAAGATGGACTTCAATTTAAATAGGGGATAACACTCCTTACAAGTTTAACTTGTGAGGCGCATTAACAATAGATCGATACTCCTGTATTATCACTCCCCATCATGGCAGAGACTTGCTAATGGAATCTACCTTCGAGCTGAACCACGTGGCTCAGGGGTACGAGTCAATTCACCCTTTCGTTACCTCCGTAACACTCCACTACGTGAGGCCTCATCTCTTTCGGCCTTAACCACCAACTTTTCGAAATCCTCCCACTTCACATAACATGGAACCAATCCCTTGATATGAGTTTACGCATGGCTTAGTCATGGTCAACTCCCAACAACCCTCCTAATCTTAAGTCCCATACTAAAAGACCCTATGTCTAAACAATCCTAAAGTCTATCTACCTATACCCTATCTAAGTCGTATACACATAATGCTAAGTATATCCCTAGTGCCCAAGACCTTTCTCAACTTCCGACATTTGCTCAGTTTCGTGCGTGGGACGTCTCGCCGAAGCAAAATCCAAACAAGGAACCCTCCCGTTACACTACTACCTCGCGTTGTCAGTCATCGAGGGGTACAGGTCTAAGACACATGTTCGGGACCGAAAAGATCCTACAGCTACACACTATTAATTAAATAAATTTTTTTTTAACCCAACGCTCACCCTTCGTGAAACCCTAGGGTTATATACCCTATAACATATACATCTTATTAAATAGCCTTCCAATCAAGTCATAACCCGAAGTCTCAATTCGACTTCGTACCTCGGTCTCCCTCATATCGATCAGAGGAGAGAACTATGTGCAGTGCTCCTATATCGCACTTTAATAGTCATCAATCACCCTTCTACGCGATTCTCGGCTAAACTTCCAATCCCATTTCCGACAATAATTTAATAAAACAAAATAAAATAAAAGGGAAGAATAGCATATCTTCACTCACAACATCGTTAAGTGTTCATGCGGCGGAGTGTCTCGCAAAGCGAAATCCAAACAAGGAACCCCTCCATCACATGCCTATTTAACTAGTTGATCATGGAGATAGAGCGTAATACACATAAATAAGAGAAAGGAAAGGTGGTATATCCCCACTCCTAACGTCATTAAGGTTCACGCGTGGAGCGTCCCGCAGAAGCGGAATCCAGACAAGGAACCCCTCCTATACGCTACTACTCAACTTGTTGGTCGTGGAGATAAGGCATAGCAATCACATGCTAATATCACATCATACTCGACCATGTTAAGGACGAGTAAGTCGGCCTCAAGCACAATTTAATAAGAGAAATTCCTACATACATATAAACAAAAGAAATGAGCGAACCATTACCCATAGAACTCGATACTAATGAAAAATGCTCTCAGAAGATATTATTAAATCCGTAGTCTGAGAAGAGTTCATAAAACAATTGAGCGCGTAACAACCGCATCGAATAACATATAACTCACGTATCTCTGAGTGAAAACTTACCCTCAATAACGGGCGGTGCCGGTAGAGCTGGAGGAAGCAAAGCCTCCTGAATATAACAAACATGTCCATACTGTAGCTGTCCCTGCTGCGGAGGAACAACCATAATAGGTACCGGAGGTGGAAACTGAACATATGGCTGCTGCGGAGCCCTAGGAAACTGACCCCCAATCATCTGAGGACACTCCTTCTTGAAATGACCTGCCTCCCCACATTGGAAGCACCGTCCCTTCATATCCTCCTGACCTCGACCTCTGTTATTCCTCAACTGGGAAATGCCTAGGCCCGGATGATCTCTACCTCCAGGGCCACCCCAATCTGCCTGATGTAAAACACCTTGCTCGTGCCTATTATTGCCACTCGCAATAAACTCTCCAAGCTTCCCTACTTGCCTCATTTCAGTAGCTTTCTTGCTACCCTGCATATATAATCGATGCTCCTGGCAATGGAGTAAGGCTGCATTTATAACCTCGCCATAAGTCTGGAAAGCTGGGTTACCCAATAAGTGTTTTCGGATTCTCCAGTTTAGACCTCCCATAAACTTCGAGATCTTCCTCTCTTCCGGAGTCACCTCATTTGGTACAAAACTTGCTAACTGAGTGAACTCCTCTTCATACTCCGCTACAGACCTCTCCCCTTGCTCTACATCTTGCAACTTCCTCTTCATCTCCCTCTGAACCGCGGAAGGAAAATACTTAAGATCAAATAAGGCCCAGAACTCAATGATTGACATGGTGTCTCTTTGCTCTGGGGTGGTCATCGTCTCCCACCAGTGTAACGCAGATCCGACAAGCTTAAAGGTGGTAAGGACTTGTTTCTTATCCTCACTGCATTCTATCATTCGAAGGTGGCGTTGCATGTTTTTCTTCCATTGATTGGCTTTAACCGAATTCGTGCCTCCCTCGAATTCTGGGGGATTGCCCTTTAGAAAGGACTCCCTAACCCTTTCCCACGGAGTAAGTCCCGTAGGAGCTTGAACACCTGGAGCCCATGGCAATTGTTGGATCACCACGGTCATGGCGGCATTAACTGCTCCAGCCACAATGCTTGCTACATCCGCGACATTAACAGTCCCTTGTAGTGGCGGTGGAGGACCTACTTCCTTCTCTACGACCTTAACACGTCTCGCCGGGCGACCTCTCTTACACGGCATCTGAGATGGAAGAACAATAGTATTAGAATGTAAGTTAAAACAATCTATCTTGCAGAAGATCGCAAACATAAGCAACAAAAAGTCCTATCATTAGGCTCTACATCAAAGAACGCTACGGTAGAACGAGACAAGTCCACACAGATCCTAGTACTCTAGAACCTGATGCTCTGATACCATCTGTGACAACCCGCAATTCGAGATAAGGGGTGGCCAGCCCGATACTCAAACGTAACAGGAATCATGGATGGATATCATTCTCAGCATCACCAATATAAACTGAGTATACGGGAAAACCACCCAATAAATCAGAAAACGGGTTGCCAAAAAGTGTAAAATTTTAAAAATGCGGTTATGAAAATTTAAACTAAGCAACCCAATCTGACAAGCAAGTGGAGTTCCAAAAGATAATATAATACAACTAAGACGAAAGTGCACAAATGGACCGAATAAGCTGTCGGTCCACAGCTACATAAGACATCGTACAACAATATAAAATATCTTACACAGTACAATCATTAATCAAATACAAATGTTTGGGCCACACGCCCGAGGGACAAGACCCGATCATATCTAGAATAACAAGAATGAAAGCGTCTAATACAGCATCCTGTAATAACCCGCAAAATCTTACAGCTCGTCGAAAGTGCAGGGAACTTGGGAAAGTTAAGTCGGGCGTCCTTGCGGTGGAGCACCTGAGCGGATGCAATAATATATGTACAACAAGGAAGTAAACCGGTCAGGGCCGGGTTCTATATGATTTCTAGAAGAATAAAAAGCATGATAGTTATGAATAGTTACACACGAATGATGAGGATGATAATATGACATGCTATCTACAATTACAAGCAAGAATTGAAGGTAAAGCACTTTAATTTAAAACCCTTCCTTATTAATACAATTTCCATTTCCTTCAGACATTCCTTATTAGGAATAAAACCATATATTCGGTTAAGTCAATAAGTTATAATTTCTATTCATTTATTAAGACTTCCCATTTTATCTTTCCATTCCTTATTAGGAATATCATTTACATCAAGTGCTCTTTACGGCACACATATTATTCCCGTGCTCTTCCTGGCACATATTTATGCTCTATATGGCATTTCATACGCTCTTTGTGGCGTTTATCAAGCATCAAGTCCAACTTGATGAAAATATAGTTGTATTCATATACATATAACGATATCTAAGACCGCCCGTCCGGGTTTCCCCACTGTGCGCGCCCCTAAATGACCATCATCTTCCAGGGCCTAACATAAGACAACCTGGGCACCTATCGGAACACGTCGGGAAGCGGCCATGAGCCTGCGGGGTAGTCAAGACCACACCCGGAATCTCCTACCCATCGCAGAAAAATGTAACAATAAGCACTCCCATGGCCTAGGACTATATCCACCCTGCATTCATTAGCCAGGGGGCTTCACCTCACGAGCGAACTTCCCTTATGATGTCATTTAGAGAGGTGTGTAACAGTAAATTAGCATTTACATTTATCATTATATTATTACCAAAAATCCATTTCCATTAATCATGTGATTGGCTCTTCATTATTAAACCTAACATCATTAAACAACGGGGTTCATTCTAAATTGAACCTATTATCTTTAACACTTATGGGGTCATTTTATGCGAACCTAATTCCCATCGAATATTATCATTTATATTTCCTCAAATTACAATTCCAGGCTAGGTCTCCACATGATCATTATGATCCTAGAAATTCCCCAAATTCATATAAATTTTGATAAGCCCATAAATCTCCAAGTTTGGGCATTTTACTTCCAAACTTCTAAAAGTTTGAATAAAAGAAGTAATGCCTTAACATTACTTTAAACCTCCCCGAAATAAACCCCAGATGAACCCATTTCTAGTCCAGGGTAACGACCGAACTCCATATCTACTCTAGGACTCTAAGTTTACTTCTTTAAAGAAGTTTCCTAGGTCCTAATCCTAAAGAATAAGGGGAAAATTTAAAAGAAAAAGACCCCCAAATCTGCTGGAACCGAATCGATTCGCCCTAAAGGCCGAATCGATTCGCCCAAGCGAATCGATTCGCTCTGAAAGCGAATCGGTTCGGACAACAAAATTTGGTTTCTGCAAATGCCGAATCGATTCGGTCTTAATCCGAATCGATTCGGACAACAAGACCTGGGATTCTGCATCTATGCGAATCGATTCGCCCAAGGGGCCGAATCGATTCGCCCCTGCGAAAATGCCAAGAATGGCTATGGAGTCTTGAACTCCAAAATTTATCCAACTCCAAAACCAAGCCCACCCGAAATCATTGGCTGCAATTTCTACATCCTAAATCCATCTATCTACCAACCTTAAACATCATTTATCATCCAAATCCATTTTTTTAGTGGTTAATACCCAAAAATCCAATCAAAACCCTAACAATTCTAAATCATAACAAATTCATAAATATCAAGACTAATTATTCTACTTAAATCATAAATTTGCAAGTAGATTACTTGCCTCAAGGTAGGGAGATCAGATTTGATGAAGATGAAAGCAAGAACAAACTCCAAATCTTCAATCTCTCTCTTTCTCCAAAGCTTTCTTCCTCTTTCTCTTTCTCTCTAAGTTAACAATTTGGGGAATAAAAGGAATAGTAAGTCTTAGCAAGACTAAATCGGGCCATAGGTCTAAAATGCCCAACTCTAATAACTAATGCGCGATAAAAATAATACGCGATATCACTATTTAAGCCAAAACCAGTCAAAAGTGCCCGAAATGCCAAAATACAATATGGCACTTATTTTGACTGTTACACACCTACCGGGACTAACTACACTATCCAAATTATCATTTGGGAATTTTATAACTCATTTTACTTCCGGTTTCATAATAAACCAAAATGTCATGTTAAATCCTTATGACATTAAAATCACCACATGAACATTTTATCTATTCACGGGGTAACTATACAACATTTTAGTAAATATTGACCTTGACATAACGAATTAATATTTACTCAACATCTACCATTTTAAAATTAATTACTACACATTGTAAATAAATATAAAATGGGCTATCAGAAGAGAGGGTTATTACATGGATACCCCTCGGAGGTCGTCCAACTTCTTGCCTAGTTTGGTACCAACCAACTGGAGTTAGTGGTTATTGATTTACCGATCAACCGGAGTTGGTGGTAATGAGATGCCGACCAATCGGAGTTGGTGGTATTGAGATTCCGATCAACCGGAGTTGATGGTATTGAGTTACCGACCAATCGAAGTTGGTGGTATTGAGTTCCTAATCAACCGGAGTTGATGGTATTGAGTTACCGACCAACCGGAGTTGGTGATAATTGACTTGCCGACTAATCAAAGTTGGTGGTATTAAATTACCAACCAATCGAAGGTTGTGGTAATGAGTTCCCGACCAACCGAAGTTGGTGGTAATTGATTTGCCGACCAACCGGAGTTGGTGGTAATTGATTTGCCGACCAACCGGAGTTGGTGGTATGCTTCTCTCTGGATTTGGGTTTGTGTAGTGTGTAGCACTAATATTCTGAAAAAAATTCAACAAAAGAAGAAACATCACTTTATTCATATTGAAAGAAATTGTGTTACATAGGAATTTGATCTATTGATAATACTTGCGCAGATGCTCTGCATTCCATGCATTCTTGAACTCTTCTCCTTCCAAAGTTTCAATTCTGTATATCCCTAGACGAACAACTTCTGTTACTATGTAAGGTCCATGTCAGTTGGCTTCCAGTTTGTTATGTTTTTGGATCAGTTTCTTCAGCACATAATCCCCTTCCTTCATATCACACTTCTTCACTCTTTTGTTGTAGAACAAAGTTGTTCGTTGTTGATATGCCGCATTCCTGATTACTGCTTATTCCCTAACTTCTTCTAGAATATCCAGGTCTAATCTTCTCATCAAGTCACTGACAGGAGAATTGAAATTAATCACCCTATGTGTGGGTAAACCCAATTCAGCAGGTATGACAGCCTCACTTCCAAATGTCAATATGTATGGAGACTCTCGTATTGCTGTTCGTGGTATAGTGCAATAAGCCCACAACACAGAGTGTAGCTCGTTAATACAATTTCCCTTTGCATCATCGAGTCATTTTTTAAAACCATTCCCTAGGTTATGTTTATCACCTCAGTTTGCCCATTGCTCTGGGGATGGTCTGGTGCAGAGTGGATCTTCAGTACATTGGATTGATGACAATATGCAGCAAACTCCTCGTTGTCAAACTGGGTTCCATAGTCAGTAATGAATGCATGTGGGAGACCATATACATAAATAATATTCTTCCAAATAAATTCATAAACTTTGTCATATGTCACATCAATGAGAGGCTCAGCTTCCACCCATTTAGTAAAATAATCCACAGTAACCACGAGGTATTTGAATCTTCCCCTGGTCGTTGGAAGTGGCGCGACCAAGTCTATCCCCCACATGGCGAATGGCCAAGGGGACGTGATGGGTATTAATAATGCTTGGGGAGTTCTTCGGATGGAAGAGAAGCGTTGGCATTTATCGCACTTCTTAGCATAAGCTTCGTAATCATCTCTCATCGTTGGCCAATAGTACCCCTGTGTTGTTATCCTCTGCAAAAGCGTCCGACCTGCTACATGGGCTCTACAGGACCCTTCGTGAACCTCTTCGATCAAGTTTTTAACTTCGGAGGGATGGACACATCTTTGTAATCCTGATATAACTCCTCTTCTGTACAAAATACCACTGGTCAATACATAACGAGCAACTTTAAACTTCAGTTTCTTAGCTGCGAGTTTATCAGGTGGCAGAATCCCTTCTTTGATATAGGCCCCGATGGGATCCATCCAGGAAGGTCCCAAATCAAAAGCAATGAAATTCATCATTAAATCTTCTTCTATGCTCCGACCAACCAGGATTTCTATTGGGATTGTTCTTCGTAGCTCCGTGCGTGTGACTGATGCTAATCGAGCTAGGGCGTCTGCTCTTGCATTCTCCAATCTTGGTATTCTAATCAACTGAATCGAAGTAAAACTCGATACCACCTCTACTGCTTTTGCATGATACTTGACCATTAATTATCCATTTGCTGCATACACTCCCAGAATTTGATTTACGATTAATTATGAATCGCTGAATACAACGACCTACTCTGCCTTCATGCTTTTGGCCAGACTTAGACCCACAATCATGGCTTCATATTCAGCCTCATTATTAGAAGCTTTAAATTGAAAGCACAGAGCATACTCTATATCAATCTTATCCGGACTGTTTAAAATAATTCCTGTTCCACTGCCTGTAGTGCACGAAGATCCATCCACATACATATTCTACATAGGTACTTCATTATCAAACTCTTGGTCGGACAGAGCTCCTTGGTGGAATATTTAATGCTTCCTTTTATCTTCCCCCAACACTTCTCGGTGCTCGTTGATTATCTTCTCTTGATCATCCACGGATGGAGGTTGGTCGGGGGTTAAATTTGATGGTCCTGTAACATCTACGTGTTGGTCTGTATTAAACTCCTATTCTTCGGAGGTTTCTGATTGAGTAAACTCCGCGATAAAATCCACTACTGCCTGCCCCTTAAGTGACGATCTAGGCTCATAAACTATATCATATTCACCAAGTTCTACTGCCCAATACATCAATCTTCATGATTTCTCTAGTTTATGCAGAGCCTGTCTCAATGGCATATCAGTATACACCACTATAGTATGGGCTTGGAAGTATGGCCACATCCTTCTGCTTACTTCGATTAGTGCTGTTGCCCAGAAAAATACTCAAGAGGGGGGTGAATTGAGATTTTACAAACTTTTCGGGTTTAATTAATATTTCAGAAAATATTTAATTTAAAACTCTTAATACAAATTTCAGAGTAAATAAATCTTAAATGATTTAAACCAATAATGATTAAATAAATGTAACCAATTACTTTAAACAATATAAATCAGAGATTATAACACACAATAAATAAGTTATCAAATTAATACTTCCAAATGTTTAAACAAGAGATTACAACATCCAATAAATAAATAATCAATTTTCGTATTTTATATTCTGGATTTAATCTAAAGTGATTCACACAAGAATATCAAATAATACCACCAATTAATTTAAACAAGATAAATCATAGATTTCAACACCCAAATAAATATTTAATTAATTTCTGCTTAATAATAATTTATCTTCTAGAATTAATCTTAAATGATTCAAATCAAGAATAACAACCAAATACTCTCAATAAATTAAACAAGTTGTTATATTTCAAGATTATAAGACCTAATAAATTTATAAGCAATTTTCGTATTTAATAAAAATTAATATTCTGGAATTAATTAATTATTACGAAAATAATTATTTCTGACTTAAAATAAAATTATCAAATTTTCAGAATTAATTCAATTGCAAGTGTAAGTGCTTAAAATAAGGATAACCAATCACACACAAGCAAATAAATAAATATAAGTGCTGAAAATAAATGACACCGTATTTTTAACGTGGTTCGGCCAAAACCCGGCCTACGTCCACGCGCCAAGAGCAAGCTTCCGTCTCCCGCGCTTCACTAGTCCTGATCCACTTGAAGGTAGGATCAAAACACCGCGTACAAATGTTTGCAAGCTAACTCCGAGCTTCAAACCCCGTGGCCCACTTACGGGTAGGAACCAATTACCGGTACAAACCGAAGCTTCAACAAAGCTTCACAATAAATCTAATTTTTTTGTAGTACAGAATAAAATACTGAAACTCCTTAAAATACAATTTGTAATCTGAGTTTCTCCTTCTTGAATCATACTTCAATAAATGATTTTGAAGTTGACACAAATCTTCTTCTTCAATGATTTGAGCAGATGATAAAATTTATTGCTCCCTTGAATGTGTAGCTGAGTAGTAAAATAAATGCTCTCAAGAATATTTCAAGTCTGTCTCATAATTTCCTTCAAGTGTGTTTGTTCAATGCAGCCCTGAATGCTTTTAATTGTGTCTTCAAAAACTAGCCGTTGGACATAAGCAATTTGAGCAATTAATGCTCCTGATTTTCTGGGATGGTGTAGTCTGAAAATGATCTACAAGTCTGATACGCAGATGTTCATTTTTTATCTTCTCAGTATCCTCATTTGAGTATATTTGAATCTGCAAAAAAATATTAGCCCACTTGCAAATAGAAATATCTGATATGTAAAGGATATATACATTAAAGTACATCTTTCTGCATTCCTATGATGTCATAGCCTTTGAAAGGCAGATTGAGTGGGTGGCCAAAAGAGATTCAACATACATGCCAAGGCATGGAATGGACACATCAGGTACAAGGGTCAAATCTTCTGACAAAAGAAAAATTAATTTCGGACTGATAAAAAATTATTTGCGAAATTCGTCCAACCATATATATTTAGATTATATAAACATACTCACTAAAAAAGTATTGGTCCAAACAAGACATAATATTTAGTCCACTACCACTTGACGTAAGAAGACATGTAAATGAGAATCAAAGCAAAAAGTAGATATAGGTAGAAGTAGTCTACACAAACTAGGAGTGATATAACTGACAACATGACATAAGGTGTGTCTTCCCAAGAATGATAATAATCTTCAAGATATCTTCCAAGAATTGGATTGTACATATATAAAAACAGTTTCAATCAGATCATATTCAATATGATATATATATATATATATATATATATGAAAGGTGTACATATATATATTGTACAAAAAAATATTTTCCACACAGATAAAAAATTCGGACCAAAAAATTAATTCGGACCAAAAACAAATTAATACGGACAGAAAAAAATAATTTCGGATTGGACAGATTTAAAGTCAATTTTTCGGACAGATAAAGAAGATATCGGATTGAAAAAAAATCTGAATAAAAAATCGAACAGATCTTGTAAACAATATTTCGGACAAACAAAATAAATTCAAACAGATATATACGTATAAAAATTAATTTTCTGTTTAGCAATAACAAAAAAAAAAATGAAAAATATAAAAGAATACGCAGGCCTATAGGCTATATATGTTAGAGGTTCCATGATTGAGATAAACAGTAGCCAGTACACTAGGCGTGGTATAGCATGTCAAATACTGACATGAGCTGACCAAGTCAGTTAATCCAATAGACTGCACGGCTGAAGCAGTATGGCAAGACCACCTACTTAAAAAAAAGCTGATGGAACAAGGTGCTACCTGACACAAGAAATATATATATATATAACACGCAGGACTACACCAACCAGATCTTGTCCTAAGATCTAATGGGACGAAATAGTGAACAAGCAACAAAAGATCAAAAGCCTAAGAAAAAAGAATCTGCTACAAATAAAATATGTGGCCAAATGTCAATATGACAAAAATAAAAATATGTTTAATAAAAATCAATTTTCACTGTCAATAATTTCAAAAATTATTTTTAGGATTAGAAATTCATTTTAAACAAGTCTTATACCAATTTTAATTTAAAATTTTATTTTCAGCAAAAGTAATCTTATTTCACTTAAAAAAGATATTTAGAGAATCAATCACATTAACACAATTAATATATGCATGAGTGCCTAATGTGTCAAGTGCAAATGTGCAACATATGTGAATACTTTTAGTCGGATATGCTCGTTGAGTAAAGTCGAGGCATGTTGAGTCGGAAATAAACAGGGTAATACCATAATAAATATATGAAATGATAACAAGCCTATATATGAGTGTAAACACCAACTTGAGTATAACAGCATATGTAAGTACGTGGAGATGATATTTGCTAAAAGTTATAGTTTTATAAAAAGTGGCCAAATTTACTTATATAAAGGAGTTAATAACAAAACTAAATAATATATATATTGCACAACTAAATAAATAGTAAGACAGATAATTATATAAATATATAAAATGCTAACTATAGTAGAAGATTGCACAATTAATAATAGTTATATAAACAATGAACTATTATACTACATATATATTTTAAGTAGTATGTACAAATATATTCTACGGTAATATTTACATAAAAGTATAAAAATAAAATATATATTAAATTAAGAAATATCTACATATTACT
The DNA here is from genome assembly GCA_949130495.1 of Sambucus nigra. Taxonomy (NCBI): domain Eukaryota; kingdom Viridiplantae; phylum Streptophyta; class Magnoliopsida; order Dipsacales; family Adoxaceae; genus Sambucus; species Sambucus nigra. The sequence goes on along the minus strand of OX422212.1, from coordinate 599,048,108 downwards.
TAATAAAAGTATGTTTGGAATCATCAAAATTAATATATTATTTTAAACTAAAATGTACACTAATTAAACTAATTAAATATAAAAAGGGTTAATTACATTTTCGTTAACAATCTCCCCCTTTTTGATGATGATAAACAATGATTCACAAATATTCATAAAATGAAATATTAAGCACAAATTGTGAATCATAAATATTTCTCCCCCTTTGACATTATCAAAAAGATATTTCTTATAAATTCAGTGTCACGGGTAAGAAGGGCGAAGCTCCCCCTATCAAAAATAATTCGTGCATGGGATATAACCATAAATCGCAAAGGGCATAAAAATTTTCAATACGCACATGAGTCAACATAAATTTTTCATAGATATTCATAGCATGTATTTGAATTTATAAATTGACAATAATATCATCAAATAATGCATAAGTCACAAAAATGATAAATGATAAATGATACCAATAGTTGTCTGATACCAATTGTTGTAGTCACACAAACCGTGCGTGGCCAACAATAGTACCTCAGAACAGTTTTTTTTCCGCATAAATAGGAATCATAACTCAATGTTCTCAAATAGTGAAATTATGAGATATATCAATGAGCATAATTAACTTTCTCACTAATGTAATAAAATTGCAATGTATAAATTTTCAATAAGCGCAATATCAATTGTTGTATACATCCTCATGATAGAATAAGCTTTTAAGCGCACAACATGAAACATTTCATAGCTCGATGTTTTCAAATAATTTGAATTAAGCACATAACATGAGTTAGAAATAGAAAAAAAATATAGCATTTTGCTCAAACTTTGCCGATTTCAAGATATGAGCTAAAATTCTCAAAAAGATCAAAATTCATAATAATATATCAAGGTTATGATCAAGCATTTTTCGAACAAATAATCAAACAAATTTTCAATAAACTTTTATCTCCCCTAAAGGGATACCAATTAAGGCAAATATGCATATAACAAATTATGTGCATCTTTTTCATGAGATAAAATAATTTCAACATTTATTTTCATAAGATCAAAAAGTCTCACAAATGATATTAATTGTTGATCATGTGGGTTCTCAATTCAAACAAAAAAAAAAATTCATCGTGAATAAATATTCGAACAATGACATTAATCATGTAGTATGCAATAAAACTAACTCATAGAGATTAATATAACTATATCATCAAAAATCAACAAGAGAATGTTACAATACTAACATGTAGCTCTTAAACCTAATATACTATAATGTACTCAAATGACATTTTCGTTTCAGATTTAATATAGGATTAAGTCATGAATTAATCCAATATAATTTATTAATAAATATATGTCACGATGTAAAAAAAATTATGAATATTCACCAACGAAAAATTTATCATCAAAATCAAGTGTATATGTCATATAACATAAAATCATCAAGAATAATAAATATACAAATTTACATGTGAATACTAAATTATCAACAAGCTCATATGTTATAACAAATAATCTATGCATGGAAATATATCAATTATAAAATAAATCATTAATAAACATATGATATTTAAATTCAAGAAAGGTGCTCCTTACCACCTTACCAATACCAAAGATATATTCATGAAACTTCTACCAAGTGTGGCATTTCCAACATTAGGCAATGATACTAGAAATTGTAATTTGACCAAATCATATGCCTTGAAAATCCACATTCCATCTCAAAATGCAACCTACACAACTTTAAAGATTTTTTCTTTTCCATCCAAGAATGTGTTAGGTCCATAAAGCAATATTAAATAGAAAATTTCAGAATTCATTTTCTTAATAAAAATTCAAGCGTAGTCATAATAAGAGATAATCATCAAGAGCAATAGCGATACGCAACTAGTGATATATTAGAATGTACATAACAAATAATAATCATCAATGACAATTTTATCATGTACTAAAATAAAGTTTTCATTAATCCATATACAAAAAAAAATAATTTTAACATCCATATAAATTTTTGAATTAATAAAAATTATTCACATTTTCAACCATTTGAGATTAATATGAAATAAATCAAATTATAAGTCATTAATCACACAAATATTTTCAAGTAATGAATGGTGTCTATTTGAAATAAGCATGTAGACATGACGATAATCACATAGAAAAATAATCAGATTATTAATCATAAATGAGCATATAAGATATGAAAATAATATATCACAAAATTCAACAATAAAAAACAATACTAATTTTATTTTCAAAAAAAATGTGTTCATGTTCCAATACCGGTTTTGCACTTAGAAACTTTATCTCTTGGAACCCAATATGTGTGGGGTTGATAAGGGTTAACATACATAGTTGTTTCCTTTGGAATCCAAGCTAATTTTGTACTATATTTTCTTTTTCTGAATTTACAAAATTTGGAGTAATGTGTATGTCTACCACAATATGTGCATAAGGAGTTAGGATGACTAGATGAGGCTCCATTTTCAAATACACTAGAATAACTCTTTTTCTCATTTTGTTCATCATATCCTATACCATTATTATTAAAACGAATTCTTTGATTTTCTACAATTTTATAAAAATATTCATTTCCTTTAGTAAAGGTATCTACAGATTTCTTTAAATAATCAATCTCTCTTTTTAATTCATTATTTTCAATTTCAAGAGGGTGAGTAACATTTACAGATTTATCCTTTTTAAAAGTTTTAATCTCATTTTTCAATGATTCATTTTCTAATTTCAAATCATCAAAATCATTTGACATAGAATCATAGTTAGTTGAAAGTAATGAATGAGACTTCTTAAGATGAATATATTTCTTTTTAAGTTCTTCAAAACTTTCACATAATTCATCAAAAACATTTTGTAATATCTCATAATCATCAACACTATCATCATCAGTATCACTAGAGTTAGGATTAGAGTCTACCTCCTCATTATCATTTGCCATGAGACAAGTAGCATTTGTCTCCTCACTACTTGATTCATCAATATTAGCATATAAGCAAGGATTGAATTCTTCCTTTAAAACAAACCTTGAAATGCAAGGTTGAGTATGTGTCCATTTTCTTCTCACATAATGAAACAATGAATAACTACAAGACATCAAACATTTTAGCATACAAATAATAAAAATGTAGAGTGCAGCATTTAAAATAAATACATAAAAGTTTGCCATGATCTTTAACTCTATGATTGTTAAATCAAAATAAATAAGAAGAGCACTAGCTCTGATACAAATTGTTGCCCAGAAAAATACTCAAGAGGGGGGTGAATTGAGATTTTACAAACTTTTCGGGTTTAATTAATATTTCAGAAAATATTTAATTTAAAACTCTTAATACAAATTTCAGAGTAAATAAATCTTAAATGATTTAAACCAATAATGATTAAATAAATGTAACCAATTACTTTAAACAATATAAATCAGAGATTATAACACACAATAAATAAGTTATCAAATTAATACTTCCAAATGTTTAAACGAGAGATTACAACATCCAATAAATAAATAATCAATTTTCGTATTTTATATTCTGAATTTAATCTAAAGTGATTCACACAAGAATATCAAATAATACCACCAATTAATTTAAACAAGATAAATCACAGATTTCAACACCCAAATAAATATTTAATTAATTTCTGCTTAATAATAATTTATCTTCTAGAATTAATCTTAAATGATTCAAATCAAGAATAACAACCAAATACTCTCAATAAATTAAACAAGTTGTTATATTTCAAGATTATAAGACCTAATAAATTTATAAGCAATTTTCGTATTTAATAAAAATTAATATTCTGGAATTAATTAATTATTACGAAAATAATTATTTCTGACTTAAAATAAAATTATCAAATTTTCAGAATTAATTCAATTGCAAGTGTAAGTGCTTAAAATAAGGATAACCAATCACACACAAGCAAATAAATAAATATAAGTGCTGAAAATAAATGACACCGTATTTTTAACGTGGTTCGGCCAAAACCCGGCCTACGTCCACGCGCCAAGAGCAAGCTTCCGTCTCCCGCGCTTCACTAGTCCTGATCCACTTGAAGGTAGGATCAAAACACCGCGTACAAATGTTTGCAAGCTAACTCCGAGCTTCAAACCCCGTGGCCCACTTACGGGTAGGAACCAATTACCGGTACAAACCGAAGCTTCAACAAAGCTTCACAATAAATCTGTTTTTTTTGTAGTACAGAATAAAATACTGAAACTCCTTAAAATACAATTTGTAATATGAGTTTCTCCTTCTTGAATCAGACTTCAATAAATGATGTTTAAGTTGACACAAATCTTCTTCTTCAATGATTTGAGCAGATGATAAAATTTATTGCTCCCTTGAATGTGTAGCTGAGTAGTAAAATAAATGCTCTCAAGAATATTTCAAGTCTGTCTCATAATTTCCTTCAAGTGTGTTTGTTCAATGCAGCCCTGAATGCTTTTAATTGTGTCTTCAAAAACTAGCCGTTGGACATAAGCAATTTGAGCAATTAATGCTCCTGATTTTTTGGGATGGTGTAGTCTGAAAATGATCTACAAGTCTGATACGCAGATGTTCATTTTTTATCTTCTCAGTATCTTCATTTGAGTATATTTGAATCTGCAAAAAAATATTAGCCCACTTGCAAATAGAAATATCTGATATGTAAAGGATATATACATTAAAGTACATCTTTCTGCATTCCTATGATGTCATAGCCTTTGAAAGGCAGATTGAGTGGGTGGCCAAAAGAGATTCAACATACATGCCAAGGCATGGAATGGACACATCAGGTACAAGGGTCAAATCTTCTGACAAAAGAAAAATTAATTTCGGACTGATAAAAAATTATTTGCGAAATTCGTCCAACCATATATATTTAGATTATATAAACATACTCACTAAAAAAGTATTGGTCCAAACAAGACATAATATTTAGTCCACTACCACTTGACGTAAGAAGACATGTAAATGAGAATCAAAGCAAAAAGTGGATATAGGTAGAAGTAGTCTACACAAACTAGGAGTGATATAACTGACAACATGACATAAGGTGTGTCTTCCCAAGAATGATAATAATCTTCAAGATATCTTCCAAGAATTGGATTGTACATATATAAAAACAGTTTCAATCAGATCATATTCAATATGATATATATATATATATATATATGAAAGGTGTACATATATATATTGTACAAAAAAATATTTTCCACACAGATAAAAAATTCGGACCAAAAAATTAATTCGGACCAAAAACAAATTAATACGGACAGAAAAAAATAATTTCGGATTGGACAGATTTAAAGTCAATTTTTCGGACAGATAAAGAAGATATCGGATTGAAAAAAAATCTGAATAAAAAATCGAACAGATCTTGTAAACAATATTTCGGACAAACAAAATAAATTCAAACAGATATATACGTATAAAAATTAATTTTCTGTTTAGCAATAACAAAAAAAAAAATGAAAAATATAAAAGAATACGCAGGCCTATAGGCTATATATGTTAGAGGTTCCATGATTGAGATAAACAGTAGCCAGTACACTAGGCGTGGTATAGCATGTCAAATACTGACATGAGCTGACCAAGTCAGTTAATCCAATAGACTGCACGGCTGAAGCAGTATGGCAAGACCACCTACTTAAAAAAAAGCTGATGGAACAAGGTGCTACCTGACACAAGAAATATATATATATATAACACGCAGGACTACACCAACCAGATCTTGTCCTAAGATCTAATGGGACGAAATAGTGAACAAGCAACAAAAGATCAAAAGCCTAAGAAAAAAGAATCTGCTACAAATAAAATATGTGGCCAAATGTCAATATGACAAAAATAAAAATATGTTTAATAAAAATCAATTTTCACTGTCAATAATTTCGAAAATTATTTTTAGGATTAGAAATTCATTTTAAACAAGTCTTATACCAATTTTAATTTAAAATTTTATTTTCAGCAAAAGTAATCTTATTTCACTTAAAAAAGATATTTAGAGAATCAATCACATTAACACAATTAATATATGCATGAGTGCCTAATGTGTCAAGTGCAAATGTGCAACATATGTGAATACTTTTAGTCGGATATGCTCGTTGAGTAAAGTCGAGGCATGTTGAGTCGGAAATAAACAGGGTAATACCATAATAAATATATGAAATGATAACAAGCCTATATATGAGTGTAAACACCAACTTGAGTATAACAGCATATGTAAGTACGTGGAGATGATATTTGCTAAAAGTTATAGTTTTATAAAAAGTGGCCAAATTTACTTATATAAAGGAGTTAATAACAAAACTAAATAATATATATATTGCACAACTAAATAAATAGTAAGACAGATAATTATATAAATATATAAAATGCTAACTATAGTAGAAGATTTCACAATTAATAATAGTTATATAAACAATGAACTATTATACTACATATATATTTTAAGTAGTATGTACAAATATATTCTACGGTAATATTTACATAAAAGTATAAAAACAAAATATATATTAAATTAAGAAATATCTACATATTACTTAATAAAAGTATGTTTGGAATCATCAAAATTAATATATTATTTTAAACTAAAATGTACACTAATTAAACTAATTAAATATAAAAAGGGTTAATTACATTTTCGTTAACAAGTGCCAATGCCAACTTTTCCAACCTTGGATATCTGATCTCCGCTCCTCGAAAAGCCTTCATGGTGTAATAAACCGGTTTTGGGCTCCATCCTCCACTCTTATCAATGACAAACTAACAACATTCTCTGAAACTGCTAGATACAATTATAACCTTTCTCCCATCACTGGTCCAGATAACAATGGAGGTGTCCCCAGATATTTCTTCAATTCTTGAAAGGCCTCCTCGTATTCATCATTCCACTCAAAAGTTTTTTGGAGTGTTTTGAAGAATGGAAGACATCTGTTTGTTGCTCGTTAGATAAATCTGTTAAGTGCTGCGACTCGCCCTGTGAGACTTTGCACTTCCTTCTTCATAGTTGAAGATTGCAGCTCCAATAGGGCTTTGATCTTTTTAGGGTTCGCCTCGATACCTCGTTGGTTAACACTATATCCGAGAAACATGCCTTCTCGTACTCCGAATAGGCATTTAGTGGGATTCAACTTCATTTTATACTTCTCTAGTTGATCAAAGGTCTGACCTAGGTCAACTAGATGATCATCAACTTTCTTGCTCTTCGTCAGCATATCATCAACATAAACCTCCATGTTATGACTGATTTGCTCTGCAAACACCTTATTCATCAGCCGCTGATATATCGCACCTGCATTTTTTAGTCCAAAAGGCATAACATTATATAAATAAGTTCCCCTTGGGGTGATAAAAGAAGTACTCTACCTGTCCTCGGGCTTCATTTTAATCTGGTTATAACCAGAATAAGCATCCATGAAACTCAACAATTCATGCTCCGAGGTAACATCCACCAGTTGATCGATTTGGGGTAAAGGAAAATGATCCTTTGGGCATGTCTTATTAATATCAGTGAAGTCTACACACATCCTCCACTTGTTATTTTTCTTCTTTACCATCACCACATTTGCTAGCCAATCAGGATATTTGACATCCTCAATAAAAGTGGCTCTTTGTAGTTTCTCTACTTCTTCCTGTATAGCTTGGTTCTTTTCAGGGCTGAACACTCTTCTTCTCTGCTTCACTGGCTTGATTTCCTTGTTCATGTTGAGCTCGTGACACAGGAAATTCGGGTCTATCCCTAGCATGTCTTCATGACTCCATGCGAAAGTCTATTTTTTGCATCTTAGAAATGATATCAGTTCTTGTTTTATTGATACATCCAATGACGCACCAATTTGGGTTGTTCGTTCTGGGTGCTCGTCGTCCAAAATGATACTTTCGGTAGCTTCCATGACCTGGACCTTCACGAGCCGAGTCTCATCTCTAGGGTCTAATGTTTCAATCTCTGCATATTCTATTTCATCCACTTGATAGGTAGTAGTCTTCTTCCTAGATTCTTCACGTTCTTTTTATTCGGCAGATAAATAGTAGCATTCTCGAGCTACTTTTTGATCGCCTTTCACCACTTCCACTCCAAAGTTGGTTGGGAATTTTAAACATTGATGTACAGTACATGGTACTGCTTCGAACTTCTTCAGACCTACCCTTTCCATGATGATATTGTAAGCTGATTGGATATTTTTATCTATTACAAAAAATTATACTCTTTTTGTTCGACAAGCAGGCCATGTACTGATAAGCATATCCAGCTTGATCGTCCCAAGTGGAAAAACCTTTTTTCCAGTAAAACCAAGGAGGGGCCTATGATAGGGCTCCAACTGGGTTAACTTCAAATTCAAACTGTCGAAGCATGGGTGGAAAATGATGTCTACAGAGCTACCATTATCCACCAGCACCCGTGAAATTACCACTTCCTTCATTCTCATCTTGATCACCGATGGGTCATCATGAGGATGTAGCACACCTGCCAGGTCGTTTTTAGAGAAACCGATGATCAGTTTGTCCTTATTCACCTTCCTCGGGCGATCATCTTTAGTCAAGTTTATTCACTGTATGTACGAGCAAGCTTGAGCCTCATTGAGGTAAGCTTTCCTCTCCGCAGTAAGATCTCTACCTCCGGCATCTCCAACTGTAATAACATTACATTCAAATGATCCAAAATGGATTGAAAATACCTCACGCTCTTGCTGTCTTGGTCTTTTGGGGAGATCGGGATCATCTTCTGGATCTTCTTCGTGATCTCTCTTTTTGTCTTCTTTTGCTTGACGAGGAGATTTAGATCTTTGCCTTCCTCGGTTGTTGGTCTTTCCATCATTTTATCGATCAACATACTTGGTCAAATTTCCTTGCCTAATAAGTGCTTCAATTTCATTCTGGAGAGCTATGCAATGTTTGGTCGTGTGGCCATGGTCTTTGTGGAATTCATAATACTTGGATTTGTCCCTTTTGTTAGGGTCTGATTTCATTTTCCCTGGCCAAGCTAACTCCTCGTTGTTCTTGATTTCCTCCAGAATGTGATTTATATCTACCTTTAAGGGAGTACAATTTCCATACTTCTTTATTTGCTCAAGAGCTTGCTTACCTTTCGACTGCCTATTGCCACCATTATTCTTGTGATCCTTCTTCTCAGTTTTAGCAACCTCAACCTTGGCCTCCTTAATGTCTGTACTCTTCTTTGCAGCCACGGCTTCCTCGGCGTTCATGATTTTGGCTGCCTTGGCCATCAGTTCTGCCATGGTCCTAGGTGGATCTTTGGCCAAAGTGCAGTACAACTTTTCTGGCAACAGCCCACTCATCAAAGCAATAATTGTTGTTTTCTCTTCATAATTAATTACCTCAAGCTTCTCGTTATTGAAATGGGTAATGTAGTCCCTAGTACTTTCTTTTGGCTTATGTCTAACACTCAGCAAGTGTGCTAATCGTTTGACCGATTTTGCTCCAAAACATAAATTCCCTATAAAGAGCTCTGTCAGTTGAAAGTAAGTCACAATCTTCCCACGAGGAAGGTTGTTGTACCATATATAGGCTGACCCAATGAGAGTTCCTGAAAATGCCCTACATCTCATCTCATCTGAAACCGCATAGATATCGGCAGCCGCTTGGTATTGTTCTATATGAAGGACAGGGTCAGTTTTTCCATCGTATTTAGGAGTCACCGTAGGAGATTTGAACTTTAATAGTGTGGGAAAATCCATAATTGCCTGTACGAATGGTGTTCTTTGGACAAAAATTCTTTGTTGAGGATTCTTGGCCTTAGCCATTTCCCCTAATCTGTCCTCCAACCTTTGAATAGAGCCTTTCCATGCTTCGTTTCCCTCCTCGGGCCTATTGGTTCGAGCAACTGATCGTGTTGAGTTTTCCTCTTGGGACCTTTCATTACGAGTTATTGGGCGTAATTGAGCAGAGCCTTCCCTTAGGTCGGATGGTCGTTGAGAGTTCCTCGACGCAATCCTAAGAGGACTTCTATTCCTTCTAGGGTCCAATCGATCAAAAAGAGAAACTCTACTCAGCCTCTCTATAGCACTAGTCCTTTCTGGGGTTAGAGTGACATTCCGTTGAGAATTTATAGCCCGTACCGACGAAGTCCGTCCAGGTTGATACAAAGGATCACTAGATCTTTCAGTACGATATGACTCTGAACGTATGGATTGAGAGACCTCCGGGAAAAATGTTCGTCTTGTTCTTGAGGATGGAAGATAGGTATTTCTCTGAACACTTTCTTGTCCTGATTGGTCCGGCACCCCTGATTGGGCCGGCACTCCACCTTGAACAGTTTGTATAAGTTGACGCATGGTTTCTTGCATGGTGGTTTGCCTTTGGGCTAAATTAGCCATTGTGCCTGCCAGATCTTGAACATTTGTGGGAGTAGAAAGGTTTGGAGGGACCCCAGTGTTTCGATTACTGGATTTCGGATTATCAGCCATAGATAACGAATTATTTTAGCGAAAAACGATAAGTACAGTCGTTTCCCACAGACGGCGCCAATCTGTTGATGTAAAAAATTAGATTATCTCTAATTAATCAATCACAGATAAATAAATAAATAAAACAAAGGATTTTTAAAGTGGTTCAGCCTTGCGAGAATGGCATACGTCCACTATTTTGTATTGCTGACTGTTTATTTGGAATCTCAATAATGGGTTTACCAAGAGATCCAGAGTCCCCTTCTTATGAGGAGGTTACAATGTATTTATAACCTTGAGGCTGTACATATCAAAGGATAATTCGCTGTTATCTAGTAGACATATACATATGTACGATAATAATGCACATTTAATGCGTAGTTGTCTTTTGATTCTCTTGATTTGGATGCTCTGCACGCTAAGTAACTCGGACCGCTTAAGTTGCTCGGTATGCTTAAGTTGCTCGGGGAGCCTGAGTAGCTCGGTACGCTTAAGTTTCTCGTCTAGAATATTAGTATTTTCCATGTAGGTTGACACGTGTCTTCTAGTGATTGGTCTACGTCAGCAGACTAAATTTGGTATCAACAGAATCCCCAATGTTTCACAGTTGAGGTTGAAGGAGAGTGTGGAACACTCTGCTCGAAATCTGCTTGGATTGATAGTCCTCATGAATTTTAGGAAGATTTTCCTTGTATATAATTCCTTTTTTAGCGCATAATATCAGACTTCATAAGTATTTTGAATTTTCACGATGACTTCGATTTTTGTGCCCTTTTCTTCTTTTAGCCTCCGGTAACGCAAACATCTTTCTTTGTAATCATTGCTTTTCTCTATTCCCGAGGTAAAGTATTTAAGTGTGACAGAAATCCTATCGTCTTTCACTTTTTAAAATCTGTATCTTTGAACTCTTCATCTTCTCTCTATCTTGTACCTTCGTTCTTTCCATCGTTTATTGACAACTGATCTCTATTTCCTCTGTAAGAGTTTCTTCCTTCTTCTTTATTTTCTTTATTCACCATGGTTTATTTTGCTAAATCGTTAGACAAATTTCGGTCTGAGTTTTCAATCCCTTCGTGGGTTATTTTGGATGAAGTTTCTTATCCTTGTGATTTACTTTCTTTGGCTGAGGGACACTGGTTCCCAAGTCTTTTTGTAGTCGAATGTGGCTTTTCTTTCCTGCCAAATCCCCTGTGTTTGGAGTTTTGCCAATATTTCGATATTGCACCTTCAAGAGTAGCTCCAAATACATGTAGGCTGGTTAATGGCGTACATAGGTTGAATCAACTTCATGGAACTCGTTTGGGAATTCCAGAAATTATGTATTGTTACAGATGGGTTATCAGTGACAATACTTTCTATTTAAAAACTAGATTTTTGAATAGAGAGTAAGTTGTCAATCTTCTTGATGCCAATAGGGACTATTTTGATCATGGGGTTGTGATGAAAAATTGGCAACACCCTCCATTAAGTGGAGATGACGTGTACCAAGGTCCCAGGTGTCCGTTTATGGCAATGGGATAGGTTGTTTTTATTTTTTGAAATCTTGTTTTCTTTATATTTGATGAAATGCACCACTGACATTTGATTTTGTTTGTTACAGTTGACAGTAAAAGAAAACCTCCAAAAGAAATCGAGGTTAATATAAAGCATTTAAAACTTATCTGGAGCTTGCATCAATCTATTGCTGGGGAGCACATTAGATCTGCTTCTTATTTGTTGCAATATAGAAGCTACACTTCATCATTCATTGTGTAATCTGCTTTGCTTTAATGAATTAGACTTCATATCTTGTGTAATCTGCTTTGCTTTAATGAAGAAAAAGTTTATTTCTTTAAAATAATTTGTAGAATGTCCTTGTTTGTTGGTTGGTGAATGTATATATCTATCCCATTTGTTGTTTGATTATAGTGACTGGCCACTCTTTAGGCCTAAGCAATGGAATGATTTTCATCCCATGTTCCTGCTTAATTGTAGTAATGGATTACCTGGTTGCCTAGACAGTGGATGCCCCCGGAGGTCGTCCAACTTCTTGCCTAGTTTGGTACCAACCAACCGGAGTTGGTGGTTATTAATTTACCGATCAACCAGAGTTGGTGGTAACGAGATGCCGACCAACCGGAGTTGGTGGTATTGAGTTTCCGATCAACCGGAGTTAATGGTATTGAGTCATCGACCAACCGGAGTTGGTGGTAATTGACTTGCAGACTAATCGGACTTGGTGGTATTAAATTACCAACCAATCGGAGTTGGTGGTAATGAGTTCCCGACCAATCGAAGTTGGTGGTAATTGATTTGCCGACCAACCGGAGTTGGTGGTATACTGCTATCTGGATTTGAGTTTGTGTAGTGTGTAGCACTAATATTCCGAAAAAAATTCAACAAAAGAAGAAACATCACTTTATTCATATTGAAAGAAATTGTGTTACATAGGAATTTGATCTATTGATAATACTTGCGCAGATGCTCTGCGTTCCATGCATTCTTGAACTCTTCTCCTTCCAAAGTTTCAATTCTGTATATCCCTAGACGAACAACTTCTGTTACTATGTAAGGTCCATGCCAGTTGGCTTCCAGTTTGTTATGTTTTTGGATCACTTCTTCAGCACATAATCCCCTTCCTTCAAATCACACTTCTTCACTCTTTTGTTGTAGAACAAAGTTATTCGTTATTGATATGCTGCATTCCTGATTGTTGCTTCTTCCCTAACTTCTTCTAGTATATCCATGTCTAATCTTCTCATCAAGTCACTGACAGGAGAATTAAAATTAGGCACCTTATGTGTGGGTAGACCCAATTCAGCAGGTATGATAGCCTCACTTATAAATGTCAACATCTATGGAGACTCTCCTATTACTGTTCGTGGTATAGTGCGATAAGCCAACAACACAGAGTGTAGCTCGTTAATCCAATTTCCCTTTGCATCACCCAGTCATTTTTTCAAACCATTCAGTAGCGTTATATTAATCACATCAGTTTTCCCATTGCTCTGGGGATGGCCTGGTGGAGAGTGGATCTTCAGTACATTGGATTGATGATAATTTGCCACAAACTCCTCGTTGACAAACTGGGTTCCATGGTCAGTAATGAATGCATGTGGGAGACCATATCTGCAAATAATATTCTTCTAAATAAATTGATAGACTTTGTCATATGTCATATAAATGAGAGGCTCAGCTTCGACCCATTTAGTAAAATAATCCTCAGTAACCACGAGGTATTTGAATCTTCCCCTGGTCGTTGGAAGTGGCGCGACCAAGCCTATCCCCCACATGGCGAATGGCCAAGGGGACATGATGGGTATTAATAATGCTTGGGGAGTTCTTCGGATGGAAGAGAAGCGTTGGCATTTATCGCACTTCTTAGCATAAGCTGCGTAATCAGCTCTCATCGTTGGCCAGTAGTACCCCTGTGTTGTTATCCTCTGCAAAAGCGTCTGACCTGCTAGATGGGCTCTACAGGACCCTTCGTGAACCTCTTCGATCAAGTTTTTAACTTCGGAGGGATGGACACATCTTTGAAATCCTGATATGACTCCTCTTCTGTACAAAATACCACTGGTCAATACATAACGAGCAACTTTAAACTTCAGTTTCTTAGCTGCGAGTTTATCAGGTGGCAGAATCCCTTCTTCGATATAGGCCCTGATGGGATCCATCCAGGAAGGTCCTAAATCAAGGTCAATGAAATTCATCATCAAATCTTCGTCTATGCTCTGACCAACCAGGATTTCTATTGGGATTATTCTTCGTAGCTCGGTGCGTGTGGCTGATGCTAATCGAGCTAGGGCGTCTGCTCTTGCATTCTTCAATCTCGGTATTCTAATCATCTGAAGTGTAGTAAAAATCTAATAGGTCTTTGATCTTTTTAGGGTTCGCCTTGATACCTCGTATGTTAACAATATATCCGAGAAACATGCCTTCTCGTACTCCGAATATGCATTTAGTGGGATTCAACTTCATTTGATATTTCTCTAGTTGATCAAAGGCCTGACCTAGGTCAACTAGATGATTAGCATCTTTCTTGCTCTTCGTCAGCATATCGTCAATATAAACCTCCATGTTATGACTGATTTTCTCTACAAACATCTTATTCATCAGCCGCTGATATGTCGCACCTGCATTTTTACGTCCAAAAGGCATAACATTATAGCATTAAGTTCCCCTTAAGGTGATAAAAGAGGTACTCTACCTGTCCTCACGCTTCATTTTAATCTGGTCTTAACCATAATAAGCATCCATGAAACTCAACAATTCATGCCTCGAGGTAGCATCCACCAGTTGATCGATTTGGGGTAAAGGAAAATGATCCTTTGGGCATGCCTTATTAAGATCAGTGAAGTCTACACACATCCTCCACTTGTTATTTTTCTTCTTTACCATCACCACATTTGCTAGCCAATCAGGATATTTGACATCCTCAATATAAGTGGCTCTTTGTAGTTTCTCTACTTCTTCCTGTATAGCTTGGTTCTTTTCAGGGCTGAGCACTCTTCTTCTCTGCTTCACTGGCTTGATTTCCTTGTTCACGTTGAGCTTGTGACACAGGAAATTCGGGTCTATCCCTGGCATGTCTTCATGACTCCATGCGAAAGTCTATTTTCTGCATCTTAGAAATGCTATCAGTTCCTGTTTTATTGATACATCCAATGCAACCTCAACCTTGGCCTCCTTAATGTCTGTACACTTCTTCGCAGCCATGGCTTCCTCGGCGTTCATGATTTTGGCTGCCTTGGCCATCAGTTCTGCCATGGTCCTAGGTGGATCTTTGGCCAAAGTATAGTACAACTTATCTGGCAATAGCCCACTCATCAAAGCCATAATTGTTGTTTTCTCTTTGTAATCAATTACTCATTATTGAAACGAGTAATGTAGTCCCTAGTACTTTCTTCTGGCTTCAGTCTAACACTCAGCAAGTGTGCTACTCGTTTGACCGGTTTTGCTCCAAAACAGAAATTCCATACAAAGAGCTCTGTCAGTTGAAAGAAAGTCACAATCTTCCCCCGAGGAAGGTTGTTGTACCATATATGGGCTGACCCAGTGAGAGTTCCTGAAAATGCCCTACATCTCATCTCATCTGGAATCGCATAGATATCGGCAGCCGCTTGGTATTGTTCTATATGAAGGACAGGGTCAGTTTTTCCATCGTATTTAGGAGTCACCATAGGAGCTTTGAACTTTAATGGTGTGGGAAAATCCATAATTGCCTGTACGAATGGTGTTCCTTGGACAAAAATTCTTTGTAGAGGATTCTTGGCCTTAGCCATTTCCCCTAATCTGTCCTCCAACCTTTGAATAGAGCCTTTCCATGCTTCGTTTCCCTCCTCGGGCTTATTGGTTCGAGCAACTGATCGTGTTGAGTTTTCCTCTTGGGACCTTTCATTACGAGTTATTGGGCGTGATTGAGCAGAGCCTTCCCTTAGGTCGGATGGTCGTTGAGAGTTCCTCGACATAATCCTAAGAGGACTTCTATTCCTCCTAGGGTTCAATTGATCAAAAGGAGATACTCTACTCAGCCTCTCTATAGCACTAGTCCTTTCTGGGGTTAGAGTGACATTCCGTTGAGAATTTGTAGCTCGTACCGACGAAGTCCGACTAGGTTGATAAGAAGGATCATTAGATCTTTCAGTACGATATGACTTTGAACGTCTGAATTAAGAGACCTCCGAGAATAACGTTCGTCTTATTCTTGAGGATGGCAGATGGGTATTTCTCTGAACACTTTCTTGTCCTGATTGGGCCGGCACCCCTGATTGGGCCGGCACTCCACCTTGAACAGTTTGTATAAGTTGACGCATGGTTTCTTGCATGGTCGTTTGCCCTTGGGCTAAATTAGCCATTATGCCTGCCAAATCTTGAACATTTGGGGGAGTAGAAAGGTTTGGATGGACCCAGTGTTTTTATTACTGGATTCCGAATTATCAGCCATAGATAATGAATTGTTTTAGCGAAAAATGATAAGTACAGTCGTTTCCCACAGACGCCACCAATCTGTTGATGTAAAAAATTAGATTATCTCTAATTAATCCATCACAAATAAATAAATAAATAAATAAGACAAAGGATTTTTAAAGTGTTCAGCCTTGTGAGAATGGCCTACATCCACTATTTTGTATTGCTGACTGTTTATTTGGAATCTCGATAATGGTTTTACCAAGAGATCCAGAGTCCCCTTCTTATGAGGAGGTTACAATGTATTTATAACCTTGAAGTTGTACATATCAAAGGATAATTCGTTGTTATCTAGTAGACATATACATCTATACGATAATAATGCGCATTTAATGCGTAGCTGTCTTTTGATTCTCTTTATTTGGATGCTCTGCACGCTAAGTAACTCGGACCGCTTAAGTTGCTCGGTACGCTGAAGTTGCTCGGGGCGCCTGAGTAGCTCGGTGCGCTTAAGTTGCTCGTCTAGAATATTGGTATTTGTCATGTAGATTGACACATGTCTTCAAGTGATTGGTCCACGTCAGCAGACTAAATTTGGTATCAACAATAACGTTACATTACACTCAAATTTTACCAGTAATATAATTAATTTATCTATATTCTCAGCTCCTAAAGACGGGTGATGCGACATCAAAGCTTGCTCATCTAGCCACTGGACCCTTGTTCGTGACACAAGAGTACAAAAAGTATCGATTGAACGGTTACATTTTCGGCGCTAAAGTGTACGAGGAAAGTACAAATGTACAGAACTCGAGAATTTCATACAAGGCTCTTACTTTCTTTCGAGCGAGCGGAAAAGATAAAAACCTCGTTGAAGCTGAAATGAATTACTATGGTATAATCCAAAATATATTTGAATTGGATTATATAATCTTCAAAGAGGTTGTATTTTACTGTGACTGGGTAAGAGTTGAGGATAAAAATGCTTGTAAAGTTGATCCTGTCACCAATTTGGTCATGGTTGACTTGTCCATGTTGAAGAGCAACGACCACGTGAGCGATGAGCCGTTTGTTTGTGCATTTCAAAAGGTTAAGCAAGTGTTTTACTCGAAGTATATCAACAACGAGCCGTGGTCAATTGTCCAACACGCGCCAAAGCGTCTAAATAGTAGTGTGGATGACTTGGTTGCTCCTACCGAGTATCAATCCATTTTTTATGATAACTCGAATTTGAAATAATTTTTCAGTTTGTAATAAATATTTCAATTTGTACCGAAACATCCATTTTTAATGCTTTTAATTGTTTTGCACTTTATCATTTTCACTCTTGTGTAGTGTGCGTGTGTGGAGAGGAGATTAATACATAAATATTTCAACTACATCTAAGTTTTGTTTATACTTATTCATGAATATACTCTTCTTACCTTTAATAGGTGATTAGTACATAGTTATTTGGGGTGTCCTATTTGTGGAGAGGAGACTGAATCTCTTCGTTTATCCGAACACTAAGAAATGCCATAATCCTATGGAGTGATGTTCAATAAATTCCTCCCAATCGTTGTATAACCAAACATCACCAGTTGAAGTTGTCAATTCCACTTTCCATACCCCACCACTTGGAACCTCTAGCAAAACCTGGGAGACCATTGGAAGGTGGAATTGACAACTTCAATTGGTGATTTTTGGCTACACAACGGTTGGAAGGAATTTGCAGAGCATAACTCCATAGGATTATGACATTTCTTAGTGTTCAGATATGAAGGGAATTATATTTAACACGATTGCCCGGGGTACATTAGTTGGAAGGAGGTGCCATATGAGCTCAAGTTAGCTGTTTGGGTGGCACTACAGGTAATGTATTTATATTTATATTTATATGAATATTTCAATTTCAATTTCGATTTCGATTTCGATTTATATTTATATTTATATTTATATTTATATTTATATTTATATTTATATTTATATATATATTTATCTATATTTGTGGGGCGGATACTAATTTTACTTTATTTTATTTCAGGGGACAAGGAGTGGCCCTGGGGGTAGGCCACATAGGCTCGATACTTATGTGTCTCTTCGGACGAGAATGGAAGGATAAGGAGGTGTCCTCGAGCATCGCGGTACAAAATCTCTTTTCCAGCTAAATAGTTTATAGATTTGAGATAATTGATGGTGATGTTGTTTCTTCTTAAATAGTTTCTATTTTAAATGTATATTTGCATTATCTCTAGTTTATTTGGATATATGATGTTTGAATAGGTACAACGTTGTTATAACAGGTACAAATATACTGCTGGGCAGTGGCAGTGGCCATACTGCCCAACAGATTTTTTTTAAATTATGCCCAGAATTGTCACGGTCATTGACCGTGATATTTTTTTTAAAAAGGTCAAGGCTTTGTCATGATTATTAACCGTGATTAAATGTGTCACGGTCAGGGACCGTGACACGATCGTGACAATTCTAACGAACTTGTCAAGGTTGATGACCGTGACAAGTCCGTGACTAAAAAGTTGTCTCGCCCTAAATTGTCAGGATCATTGACCTTGACAAGTTGAACTTGTCAAGGTCAATGACCGTGACAATTAGGCAAATTTGGTGTAGTGTGATAAATTATAACATGAAATAGTATATTAGGCAATGTGAAATAAATTTACATACATAAAAGTATATTTTTAATATAATGAAAAGTTAAATTTTAGGATTCATACTTTGTATCTCGGAGAGTTATATCGCGTAAAATCACCTTTGCCGAGTTGGATGCTTTTGTAATAGTCTTGATTGGTTTCACATTTATCACAAAAGTTATCACATACGTATGTTTGAGAATTAAAAATAAGATAAAATAATGAGTTTTTATAAATGTATGAGCAAAACTTTTGTACTAATAATTACCATAGGTTTTCTCTTCATCTTTTTGCGCGAGTAGATCTTCAAAGGAGATGAATTTGTAGAACGTTGACGGGAATATGAAACAATGATCTCGTTCAACGACCTCAATGTATTTATTTAAGGACAGCTCGATTTTGTTGTGAACGGTTGAGTAAGCATCATTAACGCCCTTTACCATACCATTAGTAAGGGAATATTATTTCTGACTTTCAAGAATACCTTTTAGTCGATGTTGTCGTGATCGGTTGAGTAAGCATCATTAATGCCCTTTACCATACCATTAGTGAGGGAATATTATTTTTTACTTTCAAGAAGACCTTCTAGTCTTTTAATAGGGACAAACTCCTAGTGCGTAAGGTGTAAAATGTGAATTGTCTACTATGAACGGTTATGCTCTCTTCGATGGTTTGATGCGCTGGGATGCGAAATTAAGGGTAACATCCATCATATAAAAGATTTATCACTTATCAAATATTAAATCCACTTATATTAGTATTTTTATTTTATATAGAGAGTATTGAGATGATATGTCAATTCGTCGGCCTCTTAGGTGTAAGGATGTATTATCCATTGTGTGCCTATGTATAAGTTTGAAAAATGAAAATGAAGCTCTCTCTTTTTAGTTATGTTTCAGTTGGGTAGCTTTTAACCCATGTGATGGGTGAATAGAATACATTGACGCATACTTAAAATAACTAAATGGTGAAAGGCTCCTTGGTCCTTAATAATTTTAGAAGCGGTTTGACATCTCACATCTCAAGCTTTCAATGATGGGATCGAAAATAACAGACCTACAATTGGGATCAACCATATTGCAGGTTCACCTAAGCAATTTTAAGGCCAATCAACCAGCAAAGTAACACCTACTTTACTCCCCTGTTTGTATGCCGCTAATGCATTTATTTTTCTGTAATTCATTTCCTCGATCACAGTTCTAATTTAATGTAATTTGTACATTAAATTTATATTTCTTGCACTTTTGTCCACATACTTCTTTTATTTTTTGCTTTCGATTTTATGTAGTTTCATTTGCAATACTCAAAATGACACATAGTTTCATGGTGGCTAAGGACACGGAGGTGAATACCTATTCTAGCTCATTAAACAACAATATCATAACAGACCTTTTATTCTAAAATATTCAAGTAGCGTAGTATCGTTAGGAAGGTCTATAATTTTATTCTGAAATATTAAAGTATAATATTATCGTTATTCTTTTTCTTATCATCCTATAACAGTTTCATGACATATCAAAAGAATGGCATTACCAACATGAATACGCAAGTTTAGGTTGAAAAAACATAATAAAATGTGTTTGACGAAATAACTTGGGTCGTTCAAGAGAAATTATTTTAGAGGTCTAAAAGTGTAGATAGCGGCGACATAACAGAGCGAAGCTTTAGCAACAATACTCGAATATTAAAAAAAATCTCCAAACTAAAAATTGTAGAACGTATTATTTCACATTAACAAAACAAAAAAAGGAACATTATTACTAAAAAAATCTCAAAACTAAAAATTGTAGAACGTATGATTTCACATACCTCATAAACAAATGGGGAATTCCTTCAGTCGTCTCTGATTCTTAAGCTGAGCTTGTACAACAAATGAGGATAATAACCTATAAGATTTCGATTAACATTTCATTAGGAAAGTTAAGAGATTTTAAAATTTTGTGATGTGTAGTAAGAATTAATTTTATATGAGTAGGCATATTGGAACCAAAAAATTAACTTGATTTTAGAATAAGAAATAATAAGAAGAAAGGATGAAATTTGAAATTATCTCTTGTTGTGTTTTTTAATATATATAACTTTGGAAAAAATTATTGAACAAGTAAATATATCAATTTAACACTACCAAAAAACAAACATTATTAGTAAAAAAAATCTCGAAACAAAAAATTGTAGAACGTATCATTTCACATACCTGGTAAACAGATGGGGAATTCCTTCAGAATCGGAGCTCGTACAACCAATAAAGATACTAACCTATAATATTTCAATTAACAATTCATTAGGAAAGTTAAGAGATTATTGAACTTGGTAATCTGTACTAAGAATTAATTTTATATGAGTAGGCATACTATAAAAAAAAATCATAACAGAAGTGAGGAAAAATTCAATACAGAAGTAGGATTATTTACCTTGATTTTTGAAGAAGTAACAATAAGAACAAAGGATGCAAGAAGGAACAATAACAACAAATGATGCAATTTCAAATAAATAGACATATACAAAAACCCAGCATACCTCATATTGACCTTTGGTTTCGCAAGTGACATCTGACAAGATGAATGAACATATGTTTAAGATTTCGTGTTCTCTTGAAAGATGAGAAGATTAATGAATCTTCTTGGTGTAACTTAAAATACGAGAAGATGAATGAATGTTGGGACGGAGATACGACTCCTCATTTGTAGGGCATGGATGTTTGATCGAGTGTGAAAGGGGTATTAGGGGATGAATGTATTAGTAAGGTTATTCTAGGAATAAAATATTTAATGAGGATATTTTTATCATTTGACAAGTGAAGAAGAAGTTCCCTATTTTTTAGTAGTAGTGACTAGTTATACCCACGTGCGTTGCACGTATGGCCGTTTCCAGATATTAATCTTCCACTGCAAATCTGTGAAGGACAAAGTAATAAAAAATACTTGCAACATATTATGTAGAAACTGTTTTGTTAGAATATAACATAAAGTACCTAGTATGAAGCATCAATCATTACCCCCCAAACCAAACCTCCATTCAACTGTAAACTATACAAGATATTCCTGTGAATACTCTAAATCTGTCACAAACGAACTCAGAACTCCCTACTCAAAAGCAGGAAGAAATACACCCAAACATGTATGTATATATAATCCGAATAAATATATTACAATGAAATTAACTTGAAATGATTTATAGGGAAATATCATTAAAAAAAAAGAAGTTAAAAAAAGCTTCAGCAAGCAAATTCCAAATCGCAGTTATTGAAATATGACATTTGATAAAAACAGTGTGTAATCCCAAGAACTGAAAATTTAATGCTTAAATATGTTGCTTTTGACGTTTGTTAGGATTCAAAGGTTCTTCTTCCTCTTCAACTTTATGAGCGACGAATATGTATGACATTATCCGAAGATCCTTTATACAACATTCTTGTTCCGTTACATAATCCAATTGATGGATTTATATTGCGTAGAAGAATGATTGGACAATTATGTTTAAGTTTCAATGTGTGTGGTGGCAATCCATTCGGCATCAAAGAATTTAAAAATTATTCTTGGTAATACTTATGCGTGTCATCCACAGCTTCATAAAAGCTAATTAATGTCTTCAATTCTCCGGGGAACATATCAATCATCATATCATTGAGTGAGTCTACGTGCTCATTTGTTGTTGCAAGAATTGCTCGATCTGTCAAGAAGTTTGGCAAGTTGGCATTTATATTTAATGATGGGAAGATAACGTCAATAAGAGACTGTTCGGGGCCCTCATTATATGTTGATGCTTCCGTCCCATTGCCAATCCTTAGAAGAAAATCGCTAAGTGAGGAATTGATACCCAAATGTTTAATTACTTAATCATCACTATGAAGTTAGACAGGGCATTAGTTCTTTTTAGCCATTACATTTACATAATATGATGGATGGATTATCAGTCTTAACATATCAATACAACAACTTTCAAAGATAAATTACGCGAGACAGAGAAATTGCATGCATGTTCATTGAATAGAAATTACAAAATAACAAAGAGAATCCATCTGGTTAATAAGAATGCACTACACCAAAACTGGCGATTGGTCACGGCCAAAATCCCTGACCAAAGTTGTGGGTCGCGGACTTGGGCCGTGACCATTTCGGGCGTGACCATTTTCGTGAGTCGCGACCCAAGTCCGTGACCAAAAAATGGTCACGGTCGAGAGGGGTCACGGTAGATGGTCGCGAACTTAGGCCGTGACCCATGTCGTCACCTCATCCGTGACCCATAACCGTGACAAATTGGTCGCGACCAAAGTTCGCGACCCACAATCGTGACAAAAAATAAAATATAAAATAGTCGCGATCCTCATCCGTGACCCACAACTGTGACAAATTGGTCGCGGCCAAAGTCCGCGACTCACGACCGTGACAAAAAATAAAAAAATTTGGTCGCGATCCTCATCCGTGACCCACAATCGTGACAAAAAAAAAAAAAAATGGTCGCGACCCTAGTTCGTAACCCACAACCATGACGAAAAAAATAAAAATGTAACTATAATTTTTAAAAAAATGTATTTTTTTGGTCCAATCCTAAAATTGGAGGTGACCACTTCTAGAGCATCGATAATTTAGTGTGATAATAAATATGGTCACGCCAAATATTGAGTGGGTCACGGCCCAAGTCCGCGACCAGCTGGTCGCGGACTTGGGCCGTGACCCACTGGGCGTGACCAGGATTTGGTGTAGTGATGGTCAAACCTATGTTTCCAAGAAATTAAAACAATTTACTTAACAATAAGATGAATTGAAAACAACGATTGTAAATTAATTTTGAAAAATTAAAAAAAATTATGGTACTTGAATAAGTGCAATGTATTCCATAAGTATCCATAAACCATTAACTAAATAAGTGACACTCAGTACTAAATATTAAGAGTAGGGAAGAACAAACCGAAATTCTTTTAACACTATGTATCTAAAGATGTTAAAGATACAATTTAGAGTGTGTGTTTGAGTTGACAAAGATAATTAAACCAAGGCATGTAATTGCAGCTTCAGTAGGGTAATTTGGACTCATTTTGCTCATTTATTTGGTTGTTCTTGGAAGTTATGTTTTTCTTAATTGGGGAGTTACAACCTGAACCGACGTAAGACTTAATAAGAAGAATATATATATGTAGAGAGACAAAATGAATACATTGAACCATACAGTGTGAAAAAATTTCAACAGAGAGGAAATTGGAATTAAATTAGATTATAAAAACTCTAACAACCAAGAGATTTGAGATTTTGAATTCTCAAACCAAAAAATCTAACATCATGGTATCTATTTTAAATAAATAGAAAACGAAAAATATTCCTTTTATTCCTCTTCATTGAAGATTTTACCTAAACATGTTATGTGTAATCTGAAAGAGAACATTAAACCTAAACAAAGAGTAACAGTTGCTACTTAAGAAATATTATTACTCTATAACACAACTATACACCAAATTACAAATTAATTATGGAGTTAAGTTTATATCAAATAGGAAGCATGGAGGAGTTTGTATTTGGTACATTTGATCAAACATAGCATACACACATGATATCTATAACATAAACCTAAGACATATACAACAAGATAGTAAGAAGAGCGAACTGAACATCATTATCTATCGAATAATCACAATAAAAATGTCAATTGAAATCAGTTTAAAGCATATGATAGTTTAATACCTCCAGTAGAAATAACTCACAATCAATCCTCAAAATTTTCTTCCCGACAGAGCACAATGAGACATTTAGAATCCCTATAACTGCAACAGAGGTACTACAAAAATTTTGGTAAAAATACATCTTCCGAGTAGTTGAGACGATTTATGTGGCTCATCAAATGGGTAAAAAATGAGGGGATGTTAATATGGAGTATACAATTTGTTCGTACTTAGATTTGGGAAAGACAATTTTCTCAGGCTTAATAATGACTCTAGAATTAAGGATTTGCTACCCAACAAAAGCACCCGGAGATTAAAAAATAAACCAATCTCTTGTTGAATTGGCCCTCTAACCCCACAAAGTCAATACATGTAAATTTTGGCAGTTTGAAATTCCCCTAGGTTATTATCCTCTAAAATCATTTTTCGACGAGTCCAGAGTTTGTAAAGTGCAATTTTTTTAGTGACACTATGCTACCTAATCTGTTCTCCGATTCCCAAAACTCTTTCAGCTTCTCAAATTCAAACCCTAAATCTACACTCAATTTGTTAGCGCTCAGATCAACATACTGAATATTATAGCATACATCAAGGGAATTTCCTATCTCACGAGTTAAATTATTACTCCAAATATTCACAACAAATTCTAGGAAAATGTACTGAATTCCACCATGAATTAAATTAAGTGAAAGATGCTAAGCTTAATAGTAAACCAACTTAAAAGACAACATATTATTATATTATGCATCCACTAAGGTTGATTTCGCTGAAAGAATCCTATATTTTTTTGCTAAAATTCTAGTTACAGCAGCAGCTACTGTTTTTGCTTAGTCATTCATCCGTGCTTACTCCTCTGTGCCAGCGAGCTGATAGGTATCTGTAAGCAACAGCAGCAGTTGCTGTTGTTGCCAGCCTGTCATACATGTGGCCGATATCGACTGATGACTAAATCTTATTTAGGACTCGAAGGCCTTCATGGTATGACTAAATCCGTGCGTGGGACTTTATCTTCAGATGCTTTTTCTGTTTGACCGCGACCGTAGAGTGGTACTAAGGTTTATTCTGTAATGTCAGCCTTGCACATAGGGCATTGAGGTTATTGGTGATCTTGGATTTCAGCAGATATACTTGGGTAATGAATGCATTTGTAAATACCGGACCAACAATAGAGGTGACAGGGTCTTGAACCATGTCTAGGTAGATGTTACAGTCGAAACCGTCGGTCGCATTATTTTCCGTTAAGTTTGTGGATTATTTTCTAACGCTTTCGATTTGATATTGGTCTACTTTTCTACCGTACCAAAGAAATAAGATTCTCATCATTGACTATATTAATTGGGTACCTAACCACTTGTCTCTTTTTCTTACTACCATAAAAAATTAAAATGTTATTCACCATTTTTATAACTTACCAATCAGATGTACCCTACACTAATCACGTGGGAAAAAAATCTTCTCTCCAATGTAGACGAAAGACGATAGTATTTTGCCAAGTGCTAAATTTTCAGGACTAAATAAATGGGACAATATGTGCCACCATCTTCATTATACTCAACAATTTAGGTCACACCCAATAAAACCAATGCCAAACTCATCCCCATTCTCTCTATATACGTATCCATCTAATCTCCCATATATATGAATCCAACAATTATGACATAATGAAAATAATTTGAAAAATTTAGGTTAAAAAAACTTATATTTGACTAATATTAAAATAAATTATGTATCAATACGTAAGTTTGTGCGTGAATGTCATTTTAAACTTAGTGGTCCCGAAATTTCACTCACCGAGTACCCAATCGCTCCAAAAAATGCCACTAAATAATGAATCATCAGAGTATTTGATTATTTGGTTCATAGGTTGTTTTATTTATCATGATATCAGAAAGTTTAATATGTATATTGCAATGACGTAATTTTGTTTATCCAAACAATTATGTTCTTCATTATTTTATAAAAATTTGGGTGTCTACTTGATTCTACTCTATAATTTGTTATGCACGCGTAGTTTGTAAATACACCCCTTTTACATAACTATATCACCTACATTTCTTTCAGTATTAGGTACCATGTATGTATACATTTGTATTTTATAATTCGCAAATCGGATACCCAAAACAGAAAACGGAGATAGAAATGTTAAAAAAAAACAGATGAATATTATCAAACACATGATATGCAATATATTTCATTCATGCTAACAAAGTTTAATTATCCGACACTCATAAAACAATAATACATAATTGGATCAAAGCATATACTCTAACCATATATATATAATCATTTATTTATTTTATAAAAAAGTATTTGAGATTAGAAAATTGTTAAGCAAACGTATAAATGATTATCATCACGGTTATGACGGACCTTACTTTTTTATTTTTGTCAGCATAAGAGAATCTTATATAGATTGGTTTCTAAATGATAAGTAAAATAGCAATGATACATTAATCAATTGCAATTACCTCGTAAATCAAAGTGAGATTCCTTCACTATAAGATGGACAATCGAAGCTTTGACCACAAATATTGACAATATTCTAAAAAGTTTCAAAGGAAATATATGACCATTTCGAATATAAATTGTATTAACGGGTATATCTAACCACGCCCCAAAAAATCTTAAAACACTCCAAATACTTTTTGAAAGACAAACTTGCCATTTGCTCTAAAGATCACACAGAGACTTTTTTATCTGTTAATTTTTTTTCAATAAAGAATAGTATTTAAACTGTTTTTTAAAATATATTTTTTTATTATTTAAAATTAAAAAATAACTGTTTTTTTTTATCAAAATTGTTATGATAGCTTTAAAAACCTTTT
This sequence comes from Sambucus nigra, assembly GCA_949130495.1. Lineage (NCBI taxonomy): Eukaryota > Viridiplantae > Streptophyta > Magnoliopsida > Dipsacales > Adoxaceae > Sambucus > Sambucus nigra. The sequence goes on along the minus strand of OX422212.1, from coordinate 599,020,745 downwards.
TTTTTATTTAACAAGCTATTATGATAGTTTTAAAAAAGTTTTTTTTTTTAAGATAGATTTAAAAATTGTTTTTTTTTTCAAAAAAGATGATTTTTACATAAAATTGGGAAAAAAAATTAATAAATAAAAAAATTGTTCTTTATATTGAAAGCGGTTTTTATATTGAAAACTGTTTTTTATATTTTTTAAGTAACGCTATCACGACCCAAATAAAACGCGACGTGACATGGAATCGTATTTTTTTTTATACCGGTGGCGAGGACCATTATTTATTATTTCAAAAATAATCTTTTTATAATTTAAAAAGATGGTTCGCGCCAGCGGTACATATAGGCGGTCCAACCACCTATAGGGAGGGACCATTTTTTTAGTATCTTGGTACGCACCTGCGGTATTATAAAATATTTTAAATAAAATGTAAAAAAAAATAGTTTTAAATAATTTTTTAAGTGCCTAAAGATTTTATTTAAAAATAAATTGTTTGAAGTAAAATCCAAGCATGGGAGTGTTTTAAGAAAATTATTACAAAAATTCTAATAGTTACAAAAATTGTTTTATAAAAATAAAAAGTCAGTAGTTCCAAAACAGTTACAAAAATTGTTTTATAAAAATAAAAAGTCAGTAGTTCCAAAATAGTAACTATTAAAATCTTAATTTTTTTTAAAATAAAATCTTTAGGCACGTAAAAAATTGTTTGAAACTATTTATTTAAAACTGTTTTTTTTGTACATTTTATTTAAAATGTTTTATAATACGCGACCAAAATAAAATTAACACGATACACCTCAAAATCTTAATTTTACATAAAATGAATATGAGACATGAAAGTGACATGACACGACATAAAATTCATTTTTTACGAAATGCGAACACGGCCCACTTGCCATGTTGCATTTTAAGTGGGTTGTGTTAGGCCCTGTTTGGTTGTCCCAAAATTGTAAATTGTATCATTAATAAATTGTCCCATTTACAAATTGACTCATTAATTGTGTTTGGTTTCATTAATGAAATGATTCATTAATTGTCCCATTTTAGCTTATGTGCAAAATCTGAAATTGGATCATTTCACAAAAAATGTGAAATGAATCCATTTGAAATAGAAGTCACATTAAGTGCATGTCCCCTCTCCCCCTTCCTCTTCCTCTCCCCCTCTCCCTCTCTCTTTCCCTCCCCCTCCCCCTCTCTCTTGATTTGTTTTTATATTTTTTTCATAGAACCTTAACATCAATTTCAAATTACCAAACATCGTGTAAAATTGGATTTAACTCATTTCAAATTCACTCATTTATAATTCACTAATTCACAATGAAACAATTTACATAATCAAACAATTTGCGCAACCAAACTGGGCCTTAGTATTTGGTAAAAGATGAGATTTCGTGTTGTGTCATATTACTTTTATAGGTGAAAATAATATTTTGAGGCGTGTCGTGTCATTTTTATTTTGGTTGGGTTCGTGTTTGGTTAAAAAAATAATATATATTGTGACGTGAGACTTTTACTTGAATCATGTTCGTGTTTTGTAAAAAAATAATATTTCATATTTGTGTCGTGTCACTTTTATTAGGATCGTGTTCATTTTTGGTTAAAAAAAAATTGTCGTGTCGTGTTGTGTCGAGTTGCTTTTATTTGAGTCGTGTTCGGTTATAAAAACAATTTTCAATTTAAAAAACAGTTTTTTATTTGTTAATTTTTTTTCCCAATTTTATGTAAAAAATATTTTTTTTGAAAAAAAAATATTCTTTTAAATCTATCTTAAAAAAATACTTCTATAAAAGTATCATAACAGTTTTTTTAAATAAAAAAGGGTTTTTAAAACAATCATAACAGTTTTTCTTAACAGTTTTTATAAAAAATATTTATTTTTTAATTTAAAAAAATAAAAAAATATTTAAGTTTTTTTTTTAAATACTATTTTTTATTGAAAAAAAATTAACAAATAAAAAAATATTTGTTTGATCTTTAGTGCAAACTGAAAGTTTGTCTTTTAAAAGTAATTGGAATGTTTTAAGAATTTTTAGAATCTTTAAGAAATAAACATGAATACAAATATGTCCAACTGGGAAATACATATGAATGCATAAAAAACAATAATCTAATAAGGTGTGAACTTGGTAATTCCTTAACTTAAAAAATATATATAATTTTTCTGAAATTAACATTGAATTTAGAATTATTACAAAACATGAATAGAACAACAATAAAATTTAGAATACAAAATCTGAGCACAAAAGATAGAAAACATTCACGAATGAGATAGATATAATTACAAAAATTATGTATTTGCTTTCAAATTAACAAATGCATACTTTTGATGGCAAGTGAAAAAGGAGTAAAAAAATAGGAGGAAATTAGGAGTATTGACCTTGTTTTTTGGACAAGAAACAACAGCATCGAAGAAACTATGCAATAAGAATTTGATGGGAAGATGAAGGAACTTGGACAGTTGACTTTTGATTTTTAGGTTTTCAAGATAATGTATTTGGAAGTTTTGTTAGATGAATGTATTAGGAGAGAGAACGTATCAAGTTAAGATTCATGGAATTATTTTAATTTAATGAATGTGTGAGACTAATATTAAGGGTACGATAGGAAATATTAATTTAATGAGGGTAGTTTAGTACTTTGAGATTTGAAGAAGAACTTCCCTCTTTTTAAGTAGTAGAGATAGAGATTTTAGTTCATTTGATTATATAATTTGTCATGATAATTTTTTTAATAAATATTCATATTTTATCATTATTTATTTATTTATTGTGAACAAATTTTATTTATCTATTTGATTGAGAAAAAAAAATTAATAAAAATTTGTCAACTATAAATAAATATTTTTCCTCCATTTTTTTATGTTATTCTCAAATGTTTTCTAATGTTTTAATAATTATTTCATAAAATTGTTCTAAATAACTTAAGAAAAATGTTTAAAATATTTTAATAAACTATTTTAAAAAATAATTTTTGAAAATGTTATAAAAACTATTTTAAATATTTCAAAAATATCTTTAAAAAATATTTTTCAAAATTGTTTAAAAACTATTTTTAGAAAGTGGTTTTTAACAACTGTTTTCAAATGTTGTTTTGATTTTTTTTTTCATGAACTATTTTTAAAAACTGCTTTTCACGAATTGTTTAGAAACTATTTTTTGAAAACTGTTTCTAAAAATTTGCTTTTAAAACACTGTTTTAAACACTTAAATACTATTTTAAAAAATGCTTTATATTTTTCATAACCGATAAAATTATTTAAATGTTTCAAAAAATGTATTAATTTACTTTTTTGGTAAAATCTATTTATTTTAGCCAGATATATTTTATGTTAGTCAATTTTTTATATATTTTTAAATGATTATTTTACTTTTTGACTCATTGAGTTGACTTTAACGTAAGATCCCGCCTAATTAAATACCGGGTGGCCAGTCCCATACCAAATTAAAACAGAATATACAGTCGGCTCATTCTTAGCATCACTGTCGAAAATATTAACTAATCACCCAATACCCAATTAAGCTGGTATTAAAAACTTTCCAAATTTTAATTTCCACAAAATCATTTTTAGTTTACAAATAACACTCCACATATTACTGTACAACACTAATAACCGAACAGTTAACACAAAAGAATTTAAATGCAATTGGAATAAACATTCCCAAATAATTTCCAATATAGTAATCCCAACAATAGTAAATGTATTAAAACGACACGAATACAAGAGTATATGACTCAGATAGAAAAGAGATAATTGAGTTCCTTCGGGCGACATGCCCTAACCAAAAGAATATTGTGAATCAAATGAGGATAGGTGTCTAAGCAATACTCCATAGCTCCATAGCTCGTCATAATCCTCTAAGGTTGGCGTCCCTGTTGCTGGACACCTGATATAGAAGGTACAATAGAAAAGAGAATATGCAAGGAAACGGGTCAGAGCCCGATGTAAAATGATTTTGAAAACAACAAGTATTTAACAAGTGCAATAAAGCATTTATTATGTACGTGTTAGTATCCAGACTCTCACTTGATATTCTCACCTCTCAGCTAGAGTGCACACTTAATGTTTCCTATTAACCTCCTAGTTAATGGTTCCTCCTCACTAGTTTTCCTAATATGATTTCCATCCTATATCATAATCCCGTATGTCCCATACCATACGTAATATAATCATTCATATACGTTTCTCATTAACATGACTTAAGCTTTTCACATCTATAAGAATAAATATTCATTAACTTAGTTCAATTCTTTTTCTATATTCACCGTCATCTACAATTATCCCACAGTAGATTGATCTAACCACTATATATACATTCATTTAATTCATTATATATATATATATATATATAATACGGCACCCCGAGACACAGCTGCGGTGCATGCATTACTCTGCTATCATGTCCCAGTATCGCTGGTCGTCGAATAGGGGACTAAAGGTTCGGTAAGGATTCCTCGAACCACAAACATCCACACAAACATTTGGAGGCGAACATAGTTCTCATACCCACGGGCCACGCACATACCTACGTTACCATAGTCAGCGAACTCATCAACTCCCCGATAAGTCTTTCATAGACCTATGTTCTGGAGCGACAAATCAAAGATCCCATGGATTCATCAGGACATGACTGCCCTCACGCGCAAACCTTCTATCGATAGCAAGTAAGCTAGGTATGTCATACACATAAATCATCAATCAATCAAATAGGCATTATCATCTACCTATAATATAATATCAACAAGGTAATCACACTACCCTAAGATAATTCCCATACGTAGCATTATATCTCTTTAAATCCTACGTATTAAAATATTATGGCTTCACTTCTTAATTTAATTATTCTAGAGTCTCACTCATTACTCAAGGTTCAAATAGGTTTTTCACAGTAAATTTATTCAGTAAGCTATCACTAATATTCTACTGGTCCATGTCATATTCTCTCCCGAATTACTACGAATTAAACTCCCCTTTAATTAGGGTTATAACCGATTATTTCTAATCTCTTATAAACACATCCTCTATCACCTAGGATTGAACCCTCTTGTAAACCTAAGGCTGCCCAGGTGATTTATTAAATTTTCCCTACTAGACCCATCCTTAATCCTCATGCATATAAATTAGAATCCAACACATGAATCTAGCAACCGAAATTTCTTTCAATTTAATTAACATAATTCTAATCAATTAAATCCCAATCACATTAATTCGATTCTCATCTAGGGCTTACTAATCTTCCCTAAGTCCCATTATATCCAATTAATATTCACCAAAGATTTAAAAAAGGTTTGGGATAAGAACAAGCATTAAAAATAATCAACTTCATGAATTCTGGGGAGGTCGATCGATCGAAGGCAGGGGGATCGATCTATCGCCCAGATAACAACCCAGTTTTCTGCATTTCTTCTACTACGGGTTTCATCACCTTTGATCATTCAAACCTTCATATTAACAAACCAAATTCCTTATAAACCTTACTACATGATATAGCAACACATGTAAATGATTTCTAATGCTCTAAACATCCTAGAATCGTCAAGAGTTTGAATTAAAAGCATATGTTTATCCTATTTTTCCAGAAAATTATATACATGATAACTTCAAGAACAAACCATTGATTCTCAAAATTTCTTCAACAGATTTATGATTATTTTGTGGATTAATATCTACCTACAACATGAGTTTGATTCCTATACATTTCCATATTTCCAGAATTCCATTAACAACTCCATCTTTATCTTCCAAACATGAAAAATCTCATCTTTTTATAACTATCCTAACATGGACAATATACAAACTTAGATTGCAATCATCAAATACTTGCCTCTAATGAAGGTCTGATCCTTTGGAGTTGTATAAGATAGGTGGTTCTCCCCTTCTCCGGTCACTTCCGGTGGTGGTTGGTGGTGGTGACCTTTGGTCTTTGGTTCTCCTCTTTTCCAAGCAAGCTTTTCTTCTCCCAAGCAACCTTTAACTCTCTCTAAAAGATGACCTTGCAATTTTGTGTAGTACAACTAATCTCCAAATACTTATAATAAGACAAAATCCGAAATCACTATTCATCCCCCTTGAAAAAATGACCAAAATGCCCTTTTGGGTTGTCTATTCATTTCCAAATGACCCGAGACCCAAAACCAACATCCATATAGACTTTTCTGACTATTTCAACCCTTCCGGACGCAACGACGCACTCGAAATGACTATAAGGTTGATGTAAAAATAAGTTTCCTCTTTAATCTAACCAATTAGTCCCGACACGTCCCATACCGCGTCCGACTAAAAATTCAAATTACTGAATTAATATCACACAGCCATATCAATAACATCACATTCTTATATTACCTAAATATTTTTAAGTAATATTCAGAATCATTCATTTTAATATCCACAATTCGGATAAAACCCAAATGAATTAATTTATAATAAAATCCAATTAATCCATTAATTTAAAATATAATCCATTTTAAAAGTCATTAAAATTACGGGGTATTACATTTAATTTCTCATTAGGTTGTTTGTTAGTTCAAAGTGGACAAACCTAACATTTGTCTATGAAAATTTTGCCATGGAAAATTTTTCTTACTTAGCTATTTACGCATTTCCCAACCAAACGGGCCCTAAATGATTAAGAAGTTAACGGTTATATTTGGCTCTTAATGATTAAGAGGTAGATGTAATACCCCACTTAATTAAATACCAGGTGATCAGTCCCATACCAAATTAAAACAGAATATACAGTTGGATCATCCTTAGCATCACTGTCGAAAACACAGTCACCGAATACTTAATTAAACAGGTGTTAAAAACTTTTCAATTTTAATTTAATAAAAAAATAACTTTTAAAACATAACCCATTTAACACAATTCCTGTACATAATGAATAACAACTGAGTAATATCAAAACTGAATTAAATGCAACTGGAATAAAACTCTCCAGTTTAAAATCTCAATACAATAATCCAACGTAAACCAAATGTAATCAACTCCGATACAAGTAAATAAACTAATTGAGATGGAAAGACTAAAATCTTTTGGGCGACATGCCCTAAATGAAATAGCCATAACATATGAATCAAGAAGATGAAGTGTCCAATACAAAATCTGCAATTCCATAGCGTCCATAGCACGTCAAATACCCCAATCTTCTATGTCTGACGTCCCTGTGACTGGACACCTAATATAATAGATACAAGAGAGAGGAGAGAATATGCAATAGAACGTGTCAGAGCCCGATGTAAAAATAGTTTAGAAAACAGCAAGTGAATAAATGATATATTCAACAATTATTATATACATGATAGATTATCGGACTCTCTCTTGAGATTCTCACATCTCATATAGAGTGCACACCTAACGTACCTCTAAGTCATACTAGTTACAGTTCTCATGCTAACGAGTTCATATCTGTGCCAACTAATCATGACCCATATCTTTTCCACGTATTTCTCTCGCAATACAGGTAATACATATATCCAATTCATCTTTAACATAGATAAACCCTTTTCCCATTTCAATATAATTAAGTATTCACTTACTTAATTCATTTCAGATTTCATTATCTTTCATGTCTACTTAATTCACACAATAGATAACATCCCATGTATATATAAATTTTCACACTGTAATATATATACACTAATATGGCACCCCTAGGCTCAGCTGCGGTGCAAGATGTAAAATATATCACAAGTATATATATACATTCACTCTATTATATATATACAATACTGCATCCCGAGACTCACCTGTGGTGCATGCACATACTCTGCTATCACGTCCGGGTACATCTCGTCACTGTACAAAGGACTGTAGGTTCGGTATATCCCTCGAACTATAAATATCAAAATACACATATTGGAGGTGAACATAGTCCTAAGCCTTTGGGCTACGCACATACCTACGCACCCAAATGACCGGTCACACCCTTATTTATAAAAGTGGTACTCAATCCCTAAGTTCTATATTGAGAGGCAACAAATAAAAAATTCCCCATAAGGCTCGTCAGGATATGACTGTCCTTTACGCTCAAACCTCCCGTCGATAGCAAGTAGGCTAGGTATGTCATACACATAAATCAACAATCAATAGGTATACACATCAACGTATATAGAATTTGGTACGCATTCGACCAATATTATATTAGGATTTCATCCTACCCTAAGTACCCGTCGTATTTCCTGAATACCACTCGTACTTGTTAATAACGATTATCATCGTATATTTATTATGTAGCTATCACTCACATAATCCCAAGTACCCGTATATATATATCACCAATATTACCCGTACTTGACCATGACGATTATTCATCTCTTAATCGTATTATTATTATTATTATTATTATTATTATTATTATTATTATTATTATTATTATTATTATTATTATTATTATTATTATTATTATTATTATTATTATTATTATTATTATTATTATTATTATTATTATTATTATGTAGATATCTCTCACATAATTTCATTCCTCAATTCAATATAATTTTCCTAACATTAACCCAAGTCTCTCACCCCTTGTTAATGTACCAAAATTATTCAAACATAATTCATCGTATTTTATTATGTAGTTTTCACTCACATATTTTTCTATCCTTAATTCAATATTTAATTTCCCAACATTAACCCAAGTTTCTCACTTTTTGTTAATGTACCAAAATTATTCAGAGCCTACTGTGGGCTAAAACACAATTCTACAAACTTTTCTAAAATCTCGTCAGAAACCCATAATTCTTGTTCAAACGAGATGGCATCTTGTTCGAATGACAACATGTCTCATTCGAACGAGATCAGCGTCATTCCAGTTCGCCTTCAACCTCAATTTTCTGCGTGTTTCACTTCAAGTTCTTACACCCAAACCCTTCTGGATTATATTCTACCCAAAACCTAGATTTACTAACAGTGATCTAACATGATCAAGGGTGATTTTCACATAAGAATAACATCAAATTCATATGTTCATAAGGGTATCATCATCAAACCCATTAAATCCTTAAAATTTTAGTTTATCTAAATTCACCATTTTTATACCTCTTAAAAACCCAGAATTTATAACTTATCATTTCATAACTAAACCATCAAATTTCCATATTCAACATCTGTATAATTCATCTTCATGCAATACCTAACATCATTTTCATATCTTCGATAAACAAATAAATCATCTACGTGTAAAACCTATCCATTTTTATGTTCATAGTCTCTACATGTATATCCGTTTTCATGTTCATAATCTCCACTTGTATAAATCTCCAACTACATGAATTTGCTTATCCATTAAACTTTATTTATCAATAATTTTAATCCCAAATTCATAAGTTCATCAATCCAAAAAGAAATCATATTCTAACATGGATAATATAAGAACCAAAATAAAGCAAGAATTACACTTGCCTCATGTGTAGGTCTGAACCTTTGGAGAAGACAAGTGTTTGGCACTTCCTCTTCCTTTTTTATACGACAATCCGGTGGTGGTGCAAGGTGTGTAAATGGTGGTTGTCCCCTTAGTCTGCCCTAAGTGACTCTTCCTTTCCAAGCAACCCTTCATCTCTTCAAGATAACCTTTCATTTTCTCTTTAAGTCTTTTCATTCTCTCTCAAAAGACTTCACTTTGAGTTTTGATGAAAAGGAACGTGCAATTTAAACTCACATATATAGTAAGTTTCCAAGGTTAGCTAGCAGACAAAAAATGTAGGTACTATTCACCTCACAAGCAAAATGACTAAAATGTCTCTTTGGGGTGTCCTTTCATCTTCTAATTGATCCGAGACCCAACTCAAATGCCCGAGTAGACTTTTCTACCTATTTCAACCCTTTCGAACTCAACGACGCACTCGAAATGATCATCTGAATGACTTAAATATAAATCTCATTTTATTTTCCAATTTTAGTCCCGACATGACTCATAAGCGCATCCCAACTTAATTTCCATTTGTGTCGTATTATTTACTCACGACAATATAAAAATATCATCATATCCACGTATTACTTGTATCACAAAGTAATGTTCAAAATCATATATTACTTTAATCTCTAGTAATATTCAATCCCGATTAATCCCAATTAATTTTTCATAATTAATTCCAATTAATATCCATTCATATATTACTATTAAACACTAGTAATATTCAATATTAATCACATATTACATTATTCTCTAGTAATATTCAATCCGGATTAATTCCAATTATTTATCAATAAATTCTAATTAATCTCCATTGATTTTTCTCATTAACTTTTAATTTAGCTCGCATTAAAAGTCATTAAAATTATGAGGTATTACGGTAGAGTTACATCTGAAGTCTGAATCAATCTAAATATATTGATTCATAAGTTCATTCAGACATAAAAATAAACATATTTTTCAGATTCAGACTTCAAATTTCAGATTCACACTTTAGATTCAGATGAAAAAACAAACGCAACCAAAGTATATGGTTTAATTTAGAGACTTTAGTACATTGGACTATTTTAGTCTCGTTTCTTTTATTTGACACTAGTAGCATAACACACATGTAATACCCTATAATTTTTTTGATTTTATTTAATGGGACTAATTAAATTAAATGAAAAATTTAATTAGAAATTAATCTCGATTTAAATACTAGCGAGACGAGAGTTGGTATTTGATTATGATAATAATGTTGAATATTACTGGGTGAATGTAGTAATATATGATTATGAAATTTATTAAAATTATCGCAAGTCATAAATACGACAATTCGGGAAATTAAGTTGGGACGCGCGTGTCAGTCGCGTCAGAAATCAATTTAATTGGATTTAAAAGTGAATTATAATTTTATCATCTGCATGGTCATTTTGAGTGCACTAACGTGTCCAGAGGGGTCGAAATAGTCAGAAAACACTAGTCGGGGGTTTAGTCTGGGTCCTGGAGCATTTTCAGGCCAAATCGAGAACCCGGGAGGGTATTTTAGTCATTTTAATTTTTAAGGGATTTTTACCCACGAATTTTAGGCTTATCAGCCAATATTAGGGCTATTAGGGCCATTATCTGTCAAAAATCAAGGAGTGGGCAACGTGAGAAAGTGGAGAAGTTACAAAAAGGTTGCAAGGCCATAACCACCACACACCACCATTGTTCGCCGGAATTGTGATCGGAGAAAGGAAGAGAACCAACCCTTAACGTCATCAACGGATCAAAACATCAAATTTCCAGGCAAGTGATTTGATTCATTAAGTTTCAGAGAATAATTTATCCATGATAGTGTCGGATTTGATGATAGTTATGAACAATGATTGAAACTCATGAAATTTGGAGATGGAACCTTAATTTTGGATAGGATTTGCGTGTAGTTTAATTCTGGAAGTATTCCATTAAAAAAATCATAAGCCTGATTAGTTAAAAACGGATTGTTGATACTAAATTTAGTCTGCTGACGTGGATCAATTAAGTGGAGACACGTGTCAGTCTACATGGCACTTACAAACATTTCTGAACAACACCTTGACTTCGAGGAACTCAACCTCCCCGATCAACTGAGACACTCCGAGCAACAGGTGCTATCCGAGGAACTTTACTATACCGAGCTACTCAGGCGGTCCGAGCAGCTTTGGCAGTCCGAGATGCATCTCGTACAGAGCATTAATGTCCAGATAATCAACAAATCGACTGCGCATTAAATGCTCATTATTATCATACAAATGTATACGTCTATTGGACAACTATGTATTACCCTTTCACATTTACAGCCCGAGGGCTATAAATACATTGTATCATCCTCATTGTAAGGGGACTCGAAATCTCTTGGTAAAATCTGTTATCGAGAATTCCCAAATAGTCAATAATAACACAAACAGTGGACGTAGGCCATTCATTCAAGGCTGAACCACTTTAAAAATCTCTTGTCTTATTTATTTTTTTGATCTGTGATTGATTGATTAGAGATAATCTAATTTTTTACATCAACAGATTGGCGCTGTCTGTGGAAAACGACTGAAATTCTCATTTTTCACCAAAATAATTTATCACCAATGGCTGTTAATCCTGAATCCAGTAATCAAAACGCTGGAAACCCCCCGAATCCATCCGCTCCTCCAAATGTCCAAGATCTGGCTGAAATTATGGCAAATTTGGCTCAAGGCCAGACGGCTATGCAAGAGACTATGCAACAACTCATGCAAACTATCCAAGGTGGAGCGCCGACCCATTCAGGACAACGAAGTGTTCAAAGAAATACCCGTTTAGTTTCTTCGCATATTAGGCAAAACGATTCATATCGCACTGAGAAATCTGATGATTTTTTTTATCAACCGGGTCGAACTTCGCCAGTACGAGCCACAGATACTGAAAAACACATCACTCTCTCTCCATAAAGGACTAGTGCATTGGAGAGATTAAGTAGGATCCCTCCTTTTGGTCGATTGGGCCCTAGGAAGAATAAAAGTCCTCCTAAGGCTGTGTCGAGAAACTTTTGACGACCATCTGATCTAAGAGAAGGTTCTGCCCAATCACAACCAGTTGCTCGACAAGATAGATCCCAGGAAGCGACTTCAACACGATCAATTGCTCGAACCAATAGGCCCGAGGAGGGAAAGGATGCATGGAAAGTCTCTATTCGAAGGTTGGAGGATAGACTAGGGGAAATGGTTAAGGCTAAGAATCCTTTACAAAGAACTTTTGTCCAAGGGACACCTTTTATACAGGAAATTGTGGATTTTTCCACACCCTCGAAGTTCAAAGCACCTGCTGTGACCCCTAAATATGATGGAAAAACTGACCCTGTCCTTCATATAGAACAATACCAAGCTGCTGCCGAAATCTATGTCGTGCCAGACGAGATGAGATGCAGGGCATTTTCGGGAACTCTTACCGGATCTGCACAAATATGGTTCAATAATCTTCCTCGGGGGAAGATTTCAACTTTCTTTCAACTGGCTGAGCTCTTCATTGGAAATTTCTGTTTTGGAGCAAAACCAGTTAAACGAGTGGCACATTTGTTAAGTGTTAGATAAAAAACAGGTGAGAGCACCAGGGATTACATAACTCGTTTCAATAACGAGAAGCTCGAAATTATTGATTACGAGGAAAAGACAACAATTACTGCTTTGATGAGTGGACTGTTGCCCAATAAATTGTACTATACTTTGGCCAAAGATCCACCCTGAACCATGTCAGAACTAATGGCAAAAGCGGCCAAGATCATGAATGCCGAGGAGGCTATGGCTGCGAAGAAGAACATGGACACTAAAGAGACCAAGGTGGAGGTTGATGAGGCTAAAAAGAAAGAACATAAGAATAATGGTGGTGACAAGCAGTCAAAGGCAAAGCCATCATGGGAAATATTGAAGAAATTTAAAAATTATACTCCTTTGAAAGTAGACATAAACCATGTCCTGGAAGAGATAAAAAATAACGAGGAACTAAACTGGCCTGAGAAAATGAAGTCAGATCCTGACAAGAGGAATAAGGCCAAATATTACGAGTTCCATAAAGACCATGGTCACACGACCAAAAAATGCATAGCTCTCCATAATGAAATCGAAGCACTCATCAGACGAGGAAAGCTGGCCAAGTATGTTGATCAAAGAAATGAAAGAAAAAGCGACGACCGAGCAAGACAGAGGTCTAGATCTCCTCGTCGAGCAGAAGAAAACAAGAAAAAAGATCATGAAGATGATCCAGAAGACGACCCTGATCTCCCCAAGAGACCAAGACAGCCAGAACGTGAGGTATTTTCAATTTGTTTTGGATTATTTGATTGTAACGTTATTACAGGTGGAGATGCAGGAGGTGGGGACCTTACTGCAGAAAGGAAAGCTTACCTCAATGAAGCTCAAGCTTGTTCATACATTCAACGAATAAATCTAGCTGAGGATGATCGCCCGAGGAAGGTGAACAAAGAAAAACTGGTCATTGGTTTCTCTAATAACGACCTCGCAGGTGTACTATATCCTCATGATGATCCACTGGTGGTCCAAATGAGGATGAAGGAAGTAATAATTTCAAGAGTACTGGTGGATAATGGTAGCTCGGCGGATATCATGTTCTACTCATGCTTCGATAGTTTAAATCTAAAGTTGTCTCAGTTGGAACCTTATCACAGGCCCCTCCTCGGGTTTGCTGGCGAGAAAGTCTTTCCACTTGGGACGATCAAGTTGGATATGTTCATCGGCACATGGCCTGCTTGTCGAACAGAAAGAGTAAGTTTCTTTGTGATGGATAAGAATGTCCAGTCAACTTATAATATCATCATGGGAAGGGTAGGTTTGAAGAAGTTCGAAGCAGTACCATCTACTGTACATCAAAGTCTGAAGTTTCCAACCAATTTTGGAGTAGGAGTTGTAAAGGGTGACCAAAAAGTTGCTCGAGAATGTTATTACTTATCTGCCGAGCAAGAAGAACTGGAGGAATCTAGGAAAAAGACTACGACCTACCAAGTGGATGAAGGTACAGAGATTGAAACATTGGATCCTAGAGACGAATCGCAGCTCGGTAAAAGTTAGGTGGTGGAAGCTACTGAAAATATCATTTTGGACGACGAGCACCCAGAACGAACAACTCAAATAGGTTCATCGTTAGATGCCTCACTAAAACGGGAATTGATAGTTTTCCTAAAAAGAAGAAAACAAACTTTTGCTTGGAGTCATGAGAATATGCCAGGAATAGATCCAAATTTCTTATGTCACGAGCTCAATGTGAATAAGGAGATCAAGCCAGTGAAGCAGAGACGAAGAGTGTTCAGCCCCGAGAAGAACCAAGCCATACAAGAGGAGGTCGAGAAGCTCCAGAAAGCTTGCTTTATTGACGATGTCAAATATCCAGACTGGTTGGCAAATGTAGTAATGGTGAAGAAGAAAAACAACAAGTGGAGGATGTGTGTAGACTTTACCGACCTTAACAAGGCATGCCCAAAGGATCATTTTCCTTTGCCCCGAATTGATCAATTAGTGGATGCTACCTCGGGACACGAGTTGTTGAGCTTCATGGATGCTTATTCTGGTTACAACCAGATTAAAATGAAACCAGAAAACAGGGAGAGTACCTCTTTCATTACCCCTAGGGGAACTTATGGTTATAATGTTATGCCTTTTGGTTTGAAAAATGCAGGTGCAACATATCAACGGCTGATGAACAAGGTATTTGAAGAACAAATCAGTGGCAATATGGAAGTTTATGTTGATGGTATGCTGACGAAGAGCAAGAGAGCTGCTGACCATCTAATTGACTTAGGCCAGACCTTTGATCAACTAGATAAATATCAAATGAAGCTGAATCCCACCAAGTGCATATTCAGAGTACGAGAAGACATGTTCCTCGGGTATATTGTCAACCAACGAGGAATCAAAGCGAACCCAGATAAGATCAAGGCTCTATTGGGACTACGATCTCCAACGACGAAGAAGGATGTACAAAGTCTCACTGAGCGAGTTGCAGCACTTAATAGATTTGTATCACGAGCAACAGATAGATGCCTCCCATTCTTCAAAACACTCCGAAAAATGTTTGAATGGAATGACGAATGCGAGAAGGCTTTTCAAGAATTGAAGAAATATCTGGGAGCACCTCCACTATTATCCAGGCCAGTGATGGGGGAAAGATTGTACTTGTATTTAGCAATGTCAGAGAATGCAGTTAGCTCGACATTAATAAGAATGGAGGATGGAGTGAAAAAACCAATCTATTACACTAGCAAAGCCTTCCGAGGAGCAGAGATCAGATATCCAAGACTGGAAAAATTGGCATTAGCATTGATCGAGGCAAGTAGGAGAATGAGACCGTATTTCCAAGCTCATACCATAGTTGTGTATACTGATATGCCATTGAGGCAAGCTCTTCACAAACCAGAAAAATCAGGGAGGTTGATGTACTGGGCAGTAGAACTTGGTGAATATGATATAGATTATGAGCCTAGATCATCACTAAAAGGGCAAGCAGTAGCAGATTTTATAGCAGAGTTCACCTATCGTGGCACGCACGAGGAACAAAAGCTGAATACCGACCAACCTATGGATGTTACAGGATCATCGAATTTAAACCCCGATCAACTTACGTTGGTCGACGAACAAGAGAAGTTGGTCAACGAGCAAGAGAAGTTGGTCGACGAGCAAGAGAAGATGGTCGACGAGCAGCAAGAAGTGCTAGATGATGATAAAAGGAAGCAGCAAATATTCCACCGAGGAACTCTGTCCGATCAAAAATTTAAAGACGAGGTACCTATATGGAATTTATATGTGGATGGCTCATCTTGCACTACAGGCTGTGGGGCAGGGATTATTTTGAACACCCTGGATGAGGTCGATGTGGAGTATGCTCTATGCTTCCAATTCAAGGCTTCTAATAATGAGGCTGAATATGAAGTTATGATTGCAGGTCTTAATTTGGCAAAAACCATGGGGGCAGAGCAAGTTATTGTATTCAGTGACTCGCAGTTGATTGTAAATCAAATGCTAGGAGTATATGCAACCAACGGAGAATTAATGATCAGGTATCATGCAAAAGCGATGAAGATTTTATCAAGTCTGATGGCAGTGCAGATAATTAGAATACCAAGATTGGAGAATGCCAAAGAAGATGCCTTAGCTCGGTTAGCTTCAGCCACACGCACCGAGCTACGAAGAACAATCCCAATAGAAGTCTTGGCTAGTCGGAGCATAGATGAAGATCTGATGATGCACTTTATTACCCTTGATTTAGGACCATCTTGGATGGATCCTATCAGGGCATATATTGAATAAGGGTATTTGCCAACTGATAAACTCGCATCCAAGAAACTAAAGTTTAAAGCTGCTCGTTATGTATTGACCAATGGTGTTCTATATAGACGAGGAATTATAGCTGGCTTGCAGAGATGTGTACATCCCACCGAGGTGAAAGACTTGATCGAAAAAGTCCATGAAGGGTCTTGTGGAGCCCATGTAGCAGGTCGAACACTTCTGCAAAGGATAATAATGCAGGGATACTATTGGCCGACAATGAGGGCTGATTGCATAGCGTATGCCAAAAAATGTGACAAATGTCAACGCTTCTCCACTATCCGAAGAACTCCCCAAGCATTGTTGACACCCATTACTTCCCCTTGGCCATTTGCCATGTGGGGAATTAACTTGGTTGGGCCACTTCCAACGACCAGAGGAAGGTTTAAATATCTCGTCATCGCAGTGGATTACTTTACTAAGTGGGTGGAAGCTGAGCCCCTTATTGATATGACATATGACAAAGGGTATCAATTTAAATGAAAGAACATCATTTGTAGATATGGTCTTCCTCATGCATTCATCACAGACCATGGAACCTAATTCGATAACGAGGAGTTTGTTGCGTATTGTCATCAGTCGAACATATTGAAAACCCACTCTGCACCAGGCCACCCTCAAAGCAATGGACAAACTGAAGTGACAAACAGAACGCTGCTGAATGGCTTGAAGAAAAGATTAAATGATGCAAAGGCAAATTGGATCAACGAGCTACATTCTGTACTATGGGCTTATCGTACTACTCCACGAGCAGCCACAGGAGAATCTTCATATATGCTGGCATTTGGAAGTGAAGCTGTTATACCTGCCGAGCTAGGTCTCCCCACACACAGAGTGCTGAATTTCAACTCTCCTATCAGTGACTTGATGAGAAGATTAGATTTGGATATGCTCGAGGAAGTTAGAGAATAAGCAGTAATCAGAAACGCTGCATACCAGGAACGGACAACTCTATTCTATATCAAGAGAGTAAAGAAATGCGACCTAAAAGAAGGAGACTATGTGCTAAAGAAAGTAATTCAAAAGCACAACAAACTGGAAGCTAACTGGCATGGGCCCTACAGAGTAACAGAGGTTGTTCGACCGGGGACGTATAAAATCGAAACCTTAGAAGGAGAGGAGTTTAAGAATGCATGGAACGCAGAGCATCTACGCAAATATTATCAGTAATTTAATCTCTATGTAATGCAGTTTTCTTCGATATGAATAAAGTTTTGGATATTTCGCCCAATTCTCTCCTTTTGTTGAAATTTTTTCGGAGTATTAGTGCTACACACTACGCATCAAGCCCAGAAACATCAACTACGGTTGGTTGGAAAGAAAATCCACCAACTATAGTTAGTCGGGAATAAAAAATTTCCCAGAAATACCAACTACGGTTGGTTGGGAAGAAAATCCACCAACTATAGTTGGTCGGGAATAAAAAATTTCCTAAAAATACCAACTACGGTTGGTTGGGAAGAAAATCTACCAGCTAAAGTTGGTCGGGAACAAAAACCACCAACTCCGGTTGGTCGAAAACAATTGGTTAAACAAATGAAAGTCATTTCAGGGCTTAAAATTAAAAACTGATAAATTTCTTAATACTTATGGCATTTTAAACTACCACCATAGTTGGTCGAGAAATAAAATATCACCAACTCTGCTTGGTCATCAGATAAATTCAGATAGTCGACAATAAATTTTCACCAACTCTAGTTGATCGACAATTTAAAATAACACAAAATATCTTTATCTTTTCAACAGATATACATGCACATTCATTAGAAAATTTCTTACAAAATATTTCCAAAGACAATGACAATTAAGATTGCAAAGAAAACTATAAGTTTTTCATTAAATCCCAAACAAAATACATTGAGAATGAAATACATAAAAATTGTTACATCAAGAATCCTATTCTATTGGTTTCTTCCCCTATGCCTTTGAAATAGGTTCTTCACCAGCGGGAGGATCGTCTAAGGCATAGGGGGAATTGATGAAATTTATATCTTTAAGCATCCTGACATTCATTACTGAGGGACGATCAAGTAGGTGTTCAGGGCGAGATATCCCGAAATTAGAATGAAGACTGTAGTCACCGAGATACTTTGAAATCAGACATTGAGGAATGGCCCGAGCATGAATCCAGCTCATATCCAGTTTGAAAGGTGGCACCGACAACTCGAGCAACCCAGGGTCATAGTAATCCCATAAATAGTAACCCTGTTCCAACTGCAGCACGCCCAAGGCATTCAACCATCCTTGCTTGTAACCCACATTATTTGCATTTTGGATCCGATCATCTAGATGGTAGAGGGCTTCATTATAACCATCCATCCAGAACTCTCTGGGCTTCTTATGGAATTGATAGGTTAACCTCTCCAGTTGCTCGTGGAGGTTCTTCGTTAAAAGTTCTTTACTCTCCAAGGCAGACTTTTGTGCAGAGAGCTGCCCGTCCAGATTCAGAATCTTCTTGGACATCTCAGCTAATGCTTGATTCTTCGCCACCAACTGGAATGCTTGATTATCCAAGGCTGCCTGCATTCTATCTTCTTCAATAGTAACCCGAGAAGCCCTTGCTCGTCCCCGAGAAGCTCTTGCTCGTCCATGAGCAGAGGTAGAAGGACCAATTCTCTTCAAGGTTTCCAATTCGTCTCTCAGATTGGCATTTTCGACCTCCAAGAAAGAAAAACCTTCATCGTTGACAGTAACTAAGGCTCCCGAGGTAGAGGTTGCAAATTTCAGCTGAGATATCTCTCCTCACAAATTATTGTTTTCCTGCTCTAACAATTTGGCGATCTGCCTATGCTCTTTAACCTCGATCTTCAAAGTCCTTTCCTTTATATCGTAAGCAGCAAACAACTTATCATATCCCTTATCAGCACTTAGTTGCTGATACTTTTTCTCATATCCCTGATACAAAAGGGCTGTAGACTCCTTGTATTGTTGTTGAAGTTCCTCAAGAGTAGCCTGGAGGTCTTCAATCATCTCGTAATATGCTACATTATTGGACACTGCACGGTCGAGTAAGCATTTCAAATACAGGTAGGCTTCAACTGCTCGCTCTGAAGCATCTTCACCGTGAATATCGACAATTTGAGATTCATTCAAGTCAGCATGGCCAGCCTTGAAGTAGTCGTTACATTTTTTCATCAGTTCTGTATCATGGGCTGATAAGAGTTCCATTCTAGCCATAAACTAGTAAAGAAAAGAGATAGAAAGAATCAATAAAATACAGACAGAGCAAGAAGAATAGAAGCAGAGCAAGAAAAATAGAGTTAAGATGTACAACCAAAAACTTCAAATTTTATTACATCATAAAAGAAGTACATAGCCCAGAATTACATTTAACAAAAAAAGCAAAAAGAAAAATTCCGAACAATGCTACACCTTCTCCTTGCCTCCTAAAACTTTCTCGGGAGGCTGGGACGAAGATGTAGGTTGCTCCGAAGGCATAGAAGGTTGCTCAGAGGGTGTTAGAAGTTACTCGGTTGAAATGTTAGTAGGTTGAAGTTGCTCGCAGGAGGTCTGGACAACTGGGGGATGAGAAATCTGATCTCCGATCACCATAGAGGATTCCTCGAAAGAAGCTTCGTCTTCTTCTTCTTCTTCCCCGGGAGAAGGAGGGGGGCCAGGAATGTGTCGCTGAAATAAGTCTGAATTCTCATCGACATTCATCTCTTTCAGAGCAGCATACCAACCATCCCCGAAGTATTTGAGGCTGCCATACTCTATTTGTGAAATCATGGCAGCCAGCGCTGAAGGATTTCTTAACAGCCTTTCTCCTTTTCTCTCTCTCTGAGGAGGTCCTTTCCTTAAGGAGCTCCTCAACACCCTTCAGCTTATTCTCAACTTCTTCCTTCTGATGACCAACTTTACGAAGCCTGTTTAACTCTTCCTCAGCAGACTTGAGCTTACTTTCAAGCTCTCCAGCATTTTGGAGATTCCCTTCAAGTTCTTTATTCTTACTTTCCAAGTCTTTTATCTTCTTCTCCAAACCCTTGGAGACTTCAACAGCTTTATCTCTCTCTTTCTCGGTGGCTTTTAGTTGCTTCCCCCAAGCAACTTTATCTTCGTCATACTTCTGACGAGAATCCTTTAAAGATTGAGATTATCCAGTAAAATCCTCCTCTACACCTCCCGAGGAGATTGACGATTTGATGGCTTCGTCCTTCTTTAGAATAGTATTAAAGCATGTTACCAACTGAGAAAAAGAAAATAACTGTATGTCAGTACAGGGACATAACATTGAAAAATGAAAGTTTAGATTAGTAATACTTACTGAGGTAATGTGTTGAGCTGCCAGGGTGGTAACGCTATCCCGAGAAAGACTGTCTTGAATACCTTGGATCTCGGGGATGATCCAAGACTTCACCGAGCTCATAGCAGAGCTCGGAGCAATAAAAGTGGGAACACCACTTCCAGTAGTTAGAGGCTGAGAGATAGATTTAGCCAAATTGTCCGAGGAGCTTTTCTTCAACTTCCTCGTGGGAGAAGGAACATTCTCGACCAAGGATGTCATCTTGGTCGGTGATATAACTACAACCTCGCTTGGAGGGGAAACAACTGCAATCTTACTTGGAGCTACATGAGGCTTCTCGACAACCTTCTTAACAGCTGGAGGAGGTGAATCAATTTGTCTTGTCCCTTCTTCTGGGACATCCTGCTTACTTTTCTTTGCCTCTTCAGCAGTAGAGGCGGACTTATCGAAGAGGGCATGAGCTATTCTTCTCTTCATTCGGTCATTGAGAGGAATATGCGATTCAGGAAAAGAACCTTCAGAAACTGGTGTTGGTTCTATGTTACTTATCATTGGACGAGAAGTGAAAGACGAGGTGTAACTCTTATACTACAACAAGTACGAGGCTGATCTGATATGTTCGTCAGCAACAACTTGATGCAAACCCCAGATAATTTTTAGATGCTTTAAGTTAACTTTTGTCTCCTTTGGATACCATCTTTTGCTGTCAACTACATATAAATAAAAAGCAAAATATCAGTGACGCATTTTATCGAATATAAAGAAAACATGATTTCAAAAAACTAAATAAAATAAAAACAACCTATCCCATTGCCATAGGGAGGGCATCTGGGACCCTGATATACGTCATTTTCAGTTAATGGAGCATGTTGCCAATTTTTCATAACAACCCCATGCTCGAAGTAATCCCTGTTGGCATCTGGGAGATTGACAACTAAAGCCCTATTTAAAAACCTAGTTTTCAAATAAAAAGTACTATCACTGACAGCCCATCTATAGCAAAACATAATCTCTGGAATTTCTAAACGGGTTTCATGAATCTGATTTAACCTATGGACTCCATTAACTATTCTCCATGTATTGGGGGCTATTTTTGCAGGTAATACATCGAAATATTGATAGAATTCCAAACACAAGGGGTTTGGAGGAAAAGAAAAGCCACATTCGGCTACAAAGAGACTGGGGAACCAATGTCCCTCAGCCAAACGAAAATAATCAGGAGGACCAGAAAGTTCTTCCAAAATGACCCAGGAAGGAATAAAAAAATCAGAATAAAATTTATCAAGCGACTCAATAAGGTAAACCATGATGAACAAAGAAAATAAAAGAGAAGGAAGAAGATCTTACAGAAGAAGGGTAGATCAGTTGATAACGAACGATGGAAGGAATGAATGCATAAGATGGAGAAGAAATGGAGAGATCAAAGATACAGATTTGAAAAAGTAAGAGACGATAGGATTTTCTGCAACGCTTAAATACCTTACCTTGGGAAAGGGTAAAAATAATGATTACAAAGAAAGACGTTTGCGTTACCGGCGGCTAAAAGGACAAAAAAGGCACGGAGACCAAAGCAGTGGGAAAAATTCAAAAAGTCTGATTCTATGAATTCGAAAGGAAAATTAAATATAAGGAAAACACTCCTAAAATTCAGGATGACTATTTAATCCCGCCATATTTCAAGAAGAATGTTCCACACTCCTCAACCTCGAACTGTGAAATATTGGGGGCTTCTGTTGATACTAAATTTAGTCTGCTAACGTGGGCCAGTTAAGTGGAGACACGTGTCAGTCTACATGGGACTTACAAACAATTCTGAACAACACCTTGACTTCGAGGAACACAACCTCCCCGATCAACTCAGACACTCCTAGCAACAGGTTCTATCCGAGGAACTTTACTATACCGAGCTACTCAGGCGGTCCGAGCTGCATCTCGTACAGAGCATTAATGTCCGGATAATCAACAAATTGACTGCGCATTAAATGCTCATTATTATCATATAAATGTATACGTCTATTGGACAACTATGTATTACCCTTTCACATTTACAGCCTGAGGGCTATAAATACATTGTATCATCCTCATTGTAAGGGGACTCGTAATCTCTTGGTAAAATCTGTTATCGAGAATTCCCAAACAGTCAATAATAACACAAATAATGGATGTTGGCCATTCATTTAAGGCTGAACCACTTTAAAAATCTCTTATCTTATTCATTTTTTTATCTGTGATTGATTAATTAGAGATAATCTAATTTTTTACATCAACACAGATTAAGGAAGAAAAGTATAATGATTCTTGAAGAAAATAGAAAAATAGGGTTTTTCATGATAATATGATGATGTGATCCAAGAAAAGTCTAATTAATGATGATTTAAGAGTTCTGGAACGTTAAGAAACATGTAATTAGGTTGTATAATGATCATATATGCTTACTTTAGAATTTCCCACCTTGTAATGAAAATTTTGGGGCAAAACTAGGACTGAAAACGAAGGAAACCCGTAGCCTGCACCTGCTTGATCGATCGATCGACATTCATAGGTCGATCGATCGACTGGGCTCGATCGACTGACACCCATAGGTCGATCGATTGATCTCCTTAGAAATTGTGACCTTTTTCTCCTTTTTGAATTTAAGTGTTTTCGGCCATCGAACGTTGTAGTTAGGGATTATGTGAATACATTAGGACTATAGGGAGATCAGTAGGGATATAGTTGAATCCCAGAACATATTTGAAATTGGTTGGAATGTAGCGTTTAATTTATGAGTTTCTGATGAGTAATTTCTTATTTTATGATGTGAGAATATGATTTAAATTCTTAGGAGTGATAAGTTAGGATTTGGGACATAAATAAGGACTTCGGATTACTAAATTGATATGTGGGATATGTAGGTAACGCGACTAAGAATGTGTCTCAGAAGTGCGTACTCTCTAGTCTCAAGTACAAGCATGTCGCTCAAGTAATAATTCGATAAGTCGGGTATCGATCCTCAGGGAAATGGGACAAACGAGTTGTAACGACGTTGGACAGACGAAGGAACCTTAACTCTGACTCTAAAGAAAAAGAAAAGGTGATTTGATTGTTAGAATAACTACAACTATATGCAATTTTGAAAAGGGTTAACTAATGAACTAAAGTATGAATGGAATGCAACTACTCTAAATTACTTGAAATACTGATGATGATTGAATTAAAACTTACACTATATGATGGGGAAAACAGGACGGGAATACAATCCCTCAACCCTAGAGTATTGATGGTATAAAACTAATCGTAAATTTATATGATTAATTAGACCCAGACTTTAGTACTCCTAAGCATTACATATATGAGGTTCAAGCCCGCACCATACATAATCAAAGGACGAGTAAATCGGTATTGCGTTAGTTACGCTCGAATTGCATTCTGAAGCATCCCGATTATCCTGAAGCAAATGAGATCCAAATATCTACAATTATCACGTTTCTACTCAATACGGTCGTAATAAATCATTAAATTTAGAGGATTAATTTTATACACGTGCAACTACCACATCGGGTTGAGTTCATGCATCCCGACCTTAAAAATCTAGCCAGACATATGAAACCTTGAAGACAACACGTTTGGAATGAAAGAAAATATTTTTAATACTGAATGAAGATAAAGAGAGATAAAGCTGTTATTAGAAAAGTAATTACTGCAGTAAAATAAGAATTAGAATGGTATTACTTGAATTGCAAACTGAAAGAAAATAGGGTTTACTATTCTTCTTCTCTAAATTTGATTACAAAGATTCCCTAACGAATCATAAGCCTCCTCTAATATTTGGAGGAGTTTACAATTTATACTCTACGAAATATAAGAGTTTGAACCAAGCAGGATTATAATTTTTACAAGTGGATAAGTTCGGATAATCGAGAACAAAACCGATCATGTTAAGGGGTTCGGTTCGGTTCTGTCTTTGACAGCCTTTATAGAGAATTCTTCGAGCACCGGATCGATTCTTTATTTCCTCCCTTTGGTTTGGTTCCATCTTGTTAACTCTTCACAGGAAGTTTTCCAGGTGTAGGATCGGTTCGTTATTTCTTCCCTTCGGTTCGGTTCTGTCTTTGACAGTCTTTATAGGAACTTTCCCAGGATGGAATTGTTTTTTTTCTTTCCACTTAGGTTCGGCTCTATCTTGTCAGCTTTTGCAGAAACCTTTCCTTCTTGTACTTCTTTGAAGCTTTTGGTACGAAACTCGGATTAAAACACTCAACACCTGCGAAATAGATGAAGAACACACGAAACTCGACGTACTTATTAGAAAATTATCAATAGTAATGATATGATATAAATCCACTTGAATTACACTTTGCGGAGCGATGAAAGCCTCTAAATTAAGGGGATAAATGGGAAGAATTTATGCCTAATCAAACCCCCTAACTTAGAACTTTGATAATCCCGATCAATGTAAAAGAATCAAAACATAGTCTAACTCGAAAATGGGATAAAATACCTCTTTCGCGGGCGAGCAACTGCATTTAGCGTATGAACAAGCCTTTAAATCCCTAGGTTACCCTAGTAGGACGAGTTGTGTCTCGTGAGGGTTTGTAGTGAATATACCCACAAAATTTGACTCAAAGAAACTCAAAATACGCAAAAATTATATAATTCAAACTTTTACAGAAAATAGTCATCATCAATTCATGTTCAAGAGTCTCAAATCATAGGTGCGCGTGTGTGAAATCAAAAATTTAACCGCGAATTTCCACCGATTGACCGTTACATTAATTATCCAAAAATTCGTTTTGATTTCAAAATCACACGGAGTACTCTCACAAATGAATCACTTGGAATGTGTCTATTCTCTCGGTATGCGTGATTTATAAGAGTAAATGTATTGGAACCAAGTTCACGCATACAAGTAGAAAGATGAAAATTTATGGTAACCAGATCTCATCATCAGATTATGGCTATAAGAAAGCGGTAACATCGCCTCTAATTAGTATATTTGATCTCTTTTATTATCTTTTTGTGTTTTTGCTCTCCACGCGGTAATCAATTTCGCAATTTTGGACTTGGTTAGATATTTTTCGGGCTAACGGTGTATTGGGTAAAATGAGAGTGGTACGGGAAATCTGGAACTTGAAAGTTTTCTTATGATGTCCGTTAGTGCATTTTCGGGCTTTTGCTCATTTTTTCTTTTTTTTTCTATTTTTCACGCTTTTCTTTTCTTGCTATTTTTGTTGAGCATAGCTATTTTTTTCTTGCCCCTTTTTCTGCACTTTTCAGACTTAATTTATGAGATTATCCCTTTTCACAATTCCGGGCCAGTTGGGGTTTTTCGGGTTGTCAAACGAATGGGAAAAATTTATTCGGCTCAATTTGGGTTACAAAAGGGATAATTTTTCACTATTTTTCTGGCCATTATTTTTGAGTGACAAACGAGGGCTCACTTCATTATCCAAATTACTAATTGCGTTACCATATGCGTTTCGAGACGAATTAAGTTTAGAGATCAATTTTGGCACGTTTTTCAAGGCAATATCACACACATTTTCCATAACCGATCAAAGTTAAAGGATTGAGATCCTCGACGACTTATTAGACGTTGAAAAGAACTTTTGAGTTAACAATTAACTCGGATTGATTTATAAATTTCACAAAGATGAAAGGCTCGAATCTCACTGGGGTTGTTAATCTCCACAGTTATTCGTTAAGTCGCCTACGTTCGCTCAATTTCCATCTTTGGTCAATTTTTGACTTTGTGCATTTTGAATTTTACAACTTGAGACTTTAAACTGACTTTTAATTATATGTTTCAAAAATTTGAATTCCAATTTTTATTTATTTTGAACAAAAAATATTTTTGTGTTTTTCAAGATTTTATGATTTTTTTAAAAATTTCTGGGCATTTTTGAAAATTTGTGAAGTTTTAAAAATACACACTTGTGACCCCCCCCTAACTTGGACTTTTGCATTGTCCTCAAGCAAAAAGGACTAAAATCTAACTCAAAGCGAATTAAAAGTGCGAGAAAATAAAACAAACAAATGAAACAGAAATGCAACAGTTTTATAGATAAAAAACATCAGTGTTATAAAGGGTAAGGAAGAACACACAAACTATATTGTTTAAACAACCACCACAAACACACAAACAACTAATAATAAATAAGGGCTTCATTGGGGCGGCGGATTTGTGGGCCCGTGTGCGCTGGGATCGTAGGGATTATAGAAGAAGGTGGGGGGCGGTCCATCGAAGTTTAGCTCGTATAGATGGGCTTGGAGTTGATGCATCATGCTTGTGTTCCGCCGGTAGGCCTCTTGATCCCTTTGATAGGCGGCTTGGTCTCGGTTGTATTGGGTGATGAACCCGTCAAAACGGGATTCCACCGTTGTAAGGCACCTATCAAAATCCGCCCCCAGGGGCTCAAAATCCGAATCATCGTCCTCGTTGTACGCTTCTTCTTCAGCCCCGCCCATCTCGACGTCCTCAGCCTCGGGTTCTTCAACAGGGATTTCCTCCTCGACCTCTAAATTAACCGCCTCCTGGGCGGCTTGAATGGCAACCCTTAGTTGGGCACTCCAAATGCGTGATACCTTCCTAATGGGCTCAGGGAGGTGTGGGAAAGCGTGAGGTGGCTGGATACCATCATCGACAAGGAGGGAAGTTATGAGGCGGGCATAAGGGAGGGGCACCGCACCTTTTTTCTCCCAGGCCGCGTAAAGGATATCAGCGTAAAGCATGCGAGCCAGATTTAAGGTGAAATTAGGGTCGAAAAGGTGGTACACGAGTGTCTCTTGGCGAGGACGCATCGTTGAGTCGTTGGTGGTTTGATGCAAGTTGGCGCACACTATATGGAAGGTAATGCGCGCCTTATCATTTAGGCGGCCCACGGGGAAGGTACCCCGTTCCCAAATGTCGTTGGGTGCGAGTCGGTCGATGCATTATTGTTTGGGAATGATGGGGGTATTGGTTGGGTAGTCATAGATTTCCGGGTGGGGGACGCCCTTGCCAGCAAGTTTACGGGCGAGGATGGCTAAGGAGAATGGGATGGGGCGACTGTCGACAAAGGCTTGGCACTCGAACTCGCCCGTGCGGACGAGAGAGCCATAGAAAGACCGAACTTCATCCGCTCACACAACCTTGTGGGGTTCTTGGAGATATTGCGTCCACCCCCTCCGGCTAAAAAGGGCGGTGACAGATCGGGGCAGCTCGGCCCAGTTGACGACTCGCTCAATGTGTAGTTGGTGGGATAAGCTGAAGAATCTTTCGCACCATACGCGCTCCATGTGGGAGTGGTATTCTCCATTGTCGTTTGGCCGAATATCGATGGACATATATTTTACGGGAAGAGCAGGATTTGCCATAGGGACAACTGGGAATTTAGGAGATGAAAGACTAGGGTTGTAGAGTGGAGGTCTAAGTGGAATGGTACGATAGAGGTGGTTTTATAGGTGGTGGGGAGGGTTGGGTGGATGGATTTTTGGAAGGAAAGGGGAGTGGATGTTTTTGGGGAAAAAGGGAAGGAATGGAGGGAAGGGAGAGGATAAGGGGAAGGAATAGGCACCTCGGGAATAACCAAAATCGCATAAACCGAATCGATCCGATTCAGGGGAGAACCGATCAGGTTCAAGGGTTTTTTATTTTGCGATTTTTCAAAACCGTACAGATCCAGTTAAGGGATTCGGTTCGGTTCCATCTTTAGCAGAACCCTCTTCTCAGACTGCTGCACTAGAATCCTGCACTCTCGAATTTCTGGACGCTTTTGCACTTATTCACCCACTTGGATTTATCGATGCCCTCGCGAAGTGCGTGTTGGAATGCGTGATCTTAACCCTAACCTCACGTAACCTACCTACGGACACAATCTAATCTACCGAAGCATAACTATTATACACAAGAAATCACCCCATACGCGTCGGGGGTGCGAAGACCTCCCTTTCAAGCTCATTCGACCCCGTAAATGGGGTTCGATAACCAAACGATGTCGACTTCTTCCACACACGCCTCTAGATATGGCTGTAGGCATTGTCCATTAACCTTGAATGTATTTCCCCCTTTTAATCGTCTAATTCCATAGCTCCGTGAGGGAATACATTCTTTATAATGAACGGGCCAGATCATCGTGATCACAACATTCTCAGAAATAGATGAAGCCAAGAGTTATAGAGAAGCACTTTTTATCCGAGAAGAAACTCTTTGCGTCGAATAATGTTATCGTGAGCGAGTTTCATCCTTTCTTTGGAAATTTTTGCGTTCTCATACGCATCATTGCATATCTCTTCTAACTCATTTAGTTGAAGCTTGCGAGCTTCACTGTCTTTATCCATGTCATAATTCAACTTCTTAATTGCTCAATACGTCGTGTGCTCCGATTCAACAGGAAGATGGCAAGGTTTTCCATACACAAAGCGGAATGGGGACGTACCGAGTGGATTTTTGTATGTGGTACGATAGGCCCATAGTGACGTTCAATCGAAGTGACCAATCTTTCCGAGTGGGATTGACAATATTCTCGAGAATGTTTTTGATTTCCTGATTTGCTAACTCAGCCTGTCCATTTGTTTGTGGGTGATAGGTCGTTCCAACCTTGTGAATGACGCCATACTTTCTCATGAGCTTCGCGAATGGCCTGTTGCAAAAGTGCATGCCATTATCACTAATTATCTCTTTTGGAGCATCGAAGCGGGAAAGTATGTGTTCATGTAGGAACCTAATCACCACTTTACTGTCAATTGTCTATGTAGCTATAGCTTCCACCCATTTAGAAACGTAATCTACAGCGATCGGGATGTATAGGAAACTAAAAGATGTGGGGAAAAGGGCTTATGAAGTCAATACTCCAACAGTCAAAGATCTCAATAATGAGTATCAAGGTTAATGGCATCATGTCTCGTCGGGTAATCGCCCATATCCTTTGACACCTATCGCTAGATTCGCAATAATTGTCTACATCCCAGAAAATTATGGGCCAATAGAGGCCGCATTGAAGAATCTTAGCGGTCATCTTTTTCGTCAAAAAGTGACCTCCACAAGCTTTCGAATGACATAATTGGTTGAATTTTGGGATCTCATCATTCGGTACACATCATCGGATGATTTGGCCGATGCAATATTTAAAAATGAAAGGATCGTCATAGAAAACAAACGCGATCAAGTGATGAACCTCTTCTTATCTTGCGGTGTCCAATCGGGAGGGACGGCTCCCGTAATAAGATAGTTCACTATATCCATAAACCAGGGTAAAGAAGAGGTGGAAAAGAGTTGTCATCCAAAAAATATTCGTCTATGGGTATCGAATCACTAGGCACGTCGGACGAAAGCTGTGATAAGTGGACGGCAACGATGTTTTCTACTCTTTTTTTTGTCTTTAATGGATAGATTAAACTCTTATAAGAGTAGGATCCACCTTATGAGGCACGACTTTGCGTCTTTCTTCACAAGTAGGTATTTCAATACCGCATGGTCGGTGAAGCAAGTGATGGGAGAACTGATAAGATAGGACCGAAATTTGTCAAGAGCAAAAACTACCGTTAGCAACTCCTTCTCTGTAGTGGAGTAATTGAGTTGTGGTCCTGTGAGAGTCCGACTATCGTAGTAGATGACATGAGCCTTATTGTCTTTTCTTCGGCCCAAAATATCCCCTATCCCATAATCGCTAGCATCACACATAAGCTCGAATGGTAAGTACCAGTTCGGAACTTGCATGATGGGAGCGGACACAAGCATGGTTTTTAGTTTTTTAAAAGCGCTATGGCATGCTTCTGTCCACTTAAATGGGGCACCCTTCATGAGGATATTACTTAAGGGTCTAGCGATGGCGCTAAAGTCCTTAATGAACCGTCTATAAAACCTCGCGTGGCCCAAGAAGGAGCGCACATCTTTCAGCGATTTAGGTGGGGGTAGATCGGCTATGACATCTATCTTAGCTCTATCCACTTTAATCCCCTTGGGTGAAACTATGTGGCCAAAAACTATTCCCTCAGTGACCATATAATGACATTTCTCCCAATTTAGGACTAAGTTCTTCTCCATACATCGGACAAGTACTTTTTCCAGCTTTTCCAAAAAAAGATCGAAAGAGGTGCCAAAAATGCTAAAATCGTCCATGAACACTTCAAGTCCTCTCTCAACCATGTCACTAAATAGGCTCAACATGCACCTTTGAAAGGTCGCGGGTGCATTACACAAGTCAAATGGCATACGTTTGTAGGCAAACGTACCAAAGGGGCAAGTGAAGGTCGTTTTCTCCTGGTCAAGTACGTCTACCTCAATTTGGTTATATCCAGAATAACCATCGAGGAAGCAATAATAAGGGTGGCCCGCTACTCTTTCAAGCATCTGATCAATAAATGGCAAGGAGAAATGGTCTTTCCTAGTTCCCGCATTGAGTTTTTGGTAATCAATACAAACGCGCCACCCGGTGGTGGTACATTGGGGAACTAGCCCTCCCTTAGAATTCTCAATCACTGTCATACCCGACTTCTTCGGGACAACTTGAATAGGGCTCACCCACTTGCTATCCGAGATTGGGTAGATAATCCCGGTATTCAATAACTTAATGATTTTGGTCCTCACCACTTCTTTTATATTGGGGTTTAGCCTTATTTGCATTTCTCTCGAGGGCTTGACATGATCCTCAAGGTGGATCTTGTGGGTGAAAATCAAAGGACTTATCCCCTTCAAATCAGCAATGCACCAACCGAAAGCACCTTGGTGCTTCCTCAGAATCTTTAACAGTTTACCCTCCTGCTCTTCGTCTAGGCTAGAGGAGACAACAACAGGAAATGTCTCGTCCTCTCCTAGGTATGAATATTTAATACGGGATGGTAGTTTCTTCAACTCGAGGGTAGAAATTTTTTTGCTGGAGGGAACCATGCATGCCTCCCTTGGTGGTAACTCCTCGAATCAAGAAAACCAGCTTACATATCTCGCGTCCTCGTTCGACGATCTCTCGTCAAGTAACTCTCTCAACTCCTCAACTTCCATCTTGAATTCAGTATACGTCCCCTCACTCTCGTGGCTCGACACTAAACAGGACCCTAGGGCATCTCCAAAATAATTTTCCTTAAAGTACTCCTCTACGATCTCATCGATTAGGCTCACCGTGTGAAGATCATCTTCTTCCCCCGTATGTTGGGCTATATGGAAGGTGTTAGTCTCTAAGGTCATGTTCCCAAAGGTGAGTTGCATCTGCCCATTTAGAGTATTGATAATTGTGTTAGCCGTAGCTAAGAATGGGCGCCCAAGAATAATGGGAACATGATTGCTTGAGGCGAAGGACAAAATCTACCAAAAAGTAGAAAGTGTCAACTTGAATGATCACGTCCTCAACTATACCCCTTAGGATCTTCACGGTTCGATTCTCTAACTGGAGAGTGATCTTTATGGGCTTAAGGTCGCCCAGTTCTAGTTGCCTATAGATGGAGTAAGGGAGGATATTTCAAGTCAAGTAAGGCTTTTTCAATTTTGTTTCTCCAATGATGTAGGAAATGGTGGGTGCACCGGGATCTTTGAATTTTGGCAGGAGATCATTAAGTAGAATGGAGCTCACGTTCTGTGCTAGAAATATATTTTTTCTTTACCTTCATCTTCCTCTTCACGGTTAACAAGTCTTTGATGACTTTTTTACAAGCAGTAATTTGCTTAATGGCATCGAGGAACGGTAAATTTAGCTTTACTTTCTTTAGCATGTCTAGCACTTCATCACGGGGGTTCCCCTTATGGGAAGGAACCAGCCTTTAAGGAAATGGTACTGCGATGGGTGGTTTCACTACTACCTCAGGCTCACTAGTGTCTTCTTTATCACTCTCTTTCAAGGGGACATCTTAGGCCTTTTTCGTGTCGGGCAAAATCACCTTATCTTTGGTTACGTCGTGTGGGGGAGGTCATAAATCAACAACTCTCCCACTACGAAGAGTGGTCACAGCTTGACATTGCTCCTAATGTTCTGTAGAGGTGGAGATAATAATAGTTTGACCTTGGGGCGGTCGTTGGCCCTGGCCAGAAAACTTGCCCTTCTCTTGGATACTCAACGATGATTGCATTTTTGAAATATTTGCATTTATGTCGCTGATCATGCGATCATATCTAGCATTGGTTGCATTCTGGGTATTTATAAATTAGTTCATTGTATCCTCAAGATTTTTTCGTGGTGGAGTAATATAAACCCCTTTAGGTGGTGGTGCTTGCACATGTCCTTGCATGCGTGGATCTTGTTGAAAGTGCGATGGTGGAGGAGGGGAAACATGTGGATTAGGATTCATCGTAGCATGTTGTTGCCCATAGCTAAAACCATTATGGTTTTTCCATGAAGGGTTGTAAGAATTCTCGTGCGGTGCACCCAAATTATCCTGAAATCCTCCTACACCACTTACTTGCTCTTAAAGCATAACTTTGTAGGCGGGTATAGTCGGGCATTCCTCTGTTGAATGACCCGCCTCACAAATCACACACACCTTCTCGACGGGGTTTGGGATGGATCCAGTTGGTCCTCTTCCATATACCTCAAGTATTTCTCGCATTTATTTCTCAAGTAGATTGAGTCGACTGTCCATCATAGTATTCTTTTCCATGTGAAATAGGTCGGATGTCGATGGAGTGGTGGTCGCTTGACGAGTTTGATTTTGAGTACTTGGGTCAGATGTATCCCAAGATTAGGTAGTCTCAGCGACATACCTCAGGTGAAGCTCAGCATAGTTGGCGTCTAAGTCGATAAAAGGACCATCATACATAGTCTCAACGAGTTGTTTGGAATTGATATTCATCCCATTATGGAAGAAGGAAATGATTTGTAGTTTATCAAGTCCATGATGAGGGCACGAAGTGACTAACTCATTAAAACGCTCGTAACATCGATCGAACGACTCATTTTCTAGTTGTCGGAATGTTTGAATTTGAGCCTTGATGTAGTTTGTTCGATGTGTAGGAAATAATTTCCTAAGAAATTTAGATTATAACTCATTCCATGATGAAATCGAGTTTGGAGGTAAAGACCATAGCTAGGTCTTAGCCTTATCCTTTAGCGAGAAAGGGAAGAGTTTGAAGCGGATCGCATCTTTTGTGCAAGTTTGATCGCTGAAGGTCTCGCACGCCTCCTCAAATTCCATGATGTGGAGATATTGCTTTTCTGAATCCATTCCATGGTAAGTAGGAAGTATCTGTATCATTTAATTCCTAAAGCAAAATTGCCCTACATTATACGGGAGTAAAATTTATCCTGAAATAACAGTGCGCTTGGGATATAAGAATTCTCTCAACGGGCGGTACAGGGCCTCTTCCTCACCGGCGGCTGCACTACCGTGTTGTGACATGTCTCTCTCACTCAAAGTCTCTATGTCCTCACTGGATATACTCGGAGCGTGCTCTGAAGTATGTCCTAAGAGGTAAAATAGAGTGTTATTTACGATCGAGTGTGACGGTGTGGGAGGTGGAACCCAGAATTATGGAGCGTTAGGAGTGTGAGGGCTATAGGGGTCGTACTCAATTATTGGGTTTTCGTGAATGTGGGTTGGAGTATTATGGGGAGTTAGAGTGAGTTCAGAATTTTGCATTAATAGGATTATGAGAGATGATGAGGAATATTTTTGTGCTTTTATATTTTTTTTTTATGTTTTTGGATTTTTTTGAAATTTTTGGTCAAAGCTTGAGATTGACTTGATCTAATCCTAAGTCTACCTACGTCCCCGATAACGGCGCCAAAAACTTGACGCGACTAAGAATGTGTCTCCGAAGTGCATACCCTCTAGGCTCAAGTGCAAGCCTGTCGCTCAAGTAATAATCCGATAAGTCGGGTATCGATCCTCAGGGAAATAGGACAAACGAGTAGTAACGACGCCGGACAGACGAATGAACCCTAACTCTAAGGAAAATGGAAAGGTGATTTGATTGTTGGAATAACTACAACTATATGCAATTTTGAAAAGGGTTGACTAATGAACTAAAGTATAAATGGAATGCAACTACTCTAAAATACTTGAAATACTGATGATGATTGAATTAAAACTTGAACTATGTGATGGGAAAAACCGGACGGGAATACAATTCCTCAACTCTAGAGTATTGATGGTATAAAACTAATCATAAATTTAAGTGATTAATTAGACCCAGACTTTAGTACTCCCAATTATTACATATATGAGGTTCAAGCCCGCGCCATACATAATCAGAGGATGAGTAAATCGATATTGCGTTAGTTACGCTCGAATTGCATTCTGAAGCATCCCGATTACCCAGAAGCAAACGAGATCCAAAGATTTACAATTGTCACGTTCCTACACAATACGGTCGTAATAAATCATTAAATTTAGAGGATTAATTTTATACACATGCAACTCCCACATCACTTTGAGTTCATGCATCCCGACCTTAAAAATCTAGCCGGACATATGAAAACTTGAAGACAATATGTTTGGAATGAAAGAAAACATTTTTAATACTGAATGAAGATGAAGAGAGATAAAGGTGTTATTAAAAAGTAATTACTACAGTAAAACAATAATTAGAATGGTATTACTTGAATTGCAAATTGAAAGCAACTAGGGTTTATTGTTCTTCTTCTCTAAATTTGATTACAAAGCTTCCCTAATGAATCAGAAGCCTCCTATAATATTTGTAGGACTTTACAATTTATAATCTACGAAATATAAGAGTTTGAACCAAGTAGGATTCTAATTTTTACCAGTGGATAAGTTCGAATAATCGAGAACAAAACCGATCCTGTTAAGGGGTTCTATTCGGTTCTGTCTTTGATAGCCTTTATAGAGAATTCTTCGAGCATCGAATCGGTTCTTTATTTCCTCCCTTTGGTTCAGTTCCATCTTGTTAACTCTTCACAAGAAGTTTTCCAGGTGTAGGATCGGTTCGTTATTTCTTCCCTTCGATTCGGTTCTGTCTTTGACAACCTTTACAGGAACTTTCCCTGGATGAAATCGGTTCTTTTTCTTTCCACTTAGGTTCGGTTCCATCTTGTCATTTTTTGCAGAAACCTTTCCTTCTTGTACTTCTTTGAAGCTTTTGGTACGAAACTCGGATTAAAACACTGAACACCTGCGAAATAGATGAAGAACACACGAAACTCAGCGTACTCATTAGAAAATTATCAATAGTAATGATATGATATAAATCCACTTGAATTACACTTTGTGGAGCGATAAAGCCTCTAAATTAAAGGGATAAATGGGAAGAATTTATGCCTAATCAGTAGGAGACTTAGTAACCTCTTCGGATAGGTTTTAAGTACTCGAAACTATACGACGCGATACTTATCGGTGAAATACATTATATAATCTGGAATAATAATAGTGTACGAATTAGACTAGTGGTATGGGACTGAGAATATACCTTTAACATAACAGTTATCTAAGTTGTGTAAATGCTTAGTATATGGATTATTATGTGTATGACATACCTAACATACTTGCTATCACGGGAGGTCGCCTTTCGGAATAGGACCATCGAATCTTTGTGTGCCTACGAGGGGATTTATATTGGTACCTTAAGGACATAGGGTTGTGAATGGCTTATTTGTGAGTTGATAAGTCAGCTGACCATGGGAGCGTAGGTATGTGCGTGACCCATGGGTATGTGAACTATATTCGCCTCCAATATGTGTGATTTTGGTTAATGCAACGGTTCCTGAGCGATTCGGAACACATAGTCCTTATATATGTGATGTACCGGGATTTGATAGCAGAGTATGTGTGCACCGCAGCTTAGCCTAGGGGTGCCCTATTTGTATATTTGTGTTGAGAATAATATACTTGTATTTATTTTGGACTCTTTGTTAAAGTGTGAATATGAATAATTGAGACATTTTGAATGGGATTAAAAATGAGAATTTCCTATCGTAATTATTATAAATTAATATGATAAATTAAAAGGTGAGTTACACACATGATATATTAGAATGAGATGAATAGACCCCTATATTATAAGGTGAGGATAGGAAGTGGTTCAGACTAGTTAGTTAACGGCATAACTAGGACGGGTTAATGATATACATTAGGCGTGCACATTAGTTGAGGGGCGAGGAACTCGTGTGAGAGCACGTAACAAACTTGTATATAATATACACTGTTTAATGCAATTAAACACTTGCTATATTTTAAAACTGTTCTCACCTCGGGCTCTGACCCGTTTGCTTTCAAATCTATTTTTCTTGTAAAACCTTTTTAGGTGCCCAGCTAGAGGGACGCCAAGCATAGGAGTTCCATTACATTGACGTGCTGTAGCTGTTATGAAAGTTACAGGATCTTGATATTAGACGCCTCCACATTCTGCATTTGATTCTATTCCGGGTCACTGACCAGTTAGGGCATGTCGCCCTTTCCATTTAGAGACAGCTTTCTCAGACTTTCAGTTTCATTTCAGTTTTGGATTTATTTATTTATTCAGATTTTGTATTGGGATTTATTCAGTATTCGGATTATTCAGGGGAGTGTTACCCCATACTCATTTTATTATTTCCATTATTATTCTATTGTGATTGTGATGTGGATGTGGTATAGTTAGCTTATAATTTAATTGGTTGCATGTTAATTTAATTTAATAAAATTTGGCAACTCACTTTTTAAATATTAGGTGGCTAGTAATTGTTTAAAAATATTTTCGACAGTGATGTTATGAACTGAACCAACTTGACATTTTGTATTAATTTGAATAAAGGAGTAGCTACCTGGTATTTAATTAGTCGTGGTGTCACAACACACAAAACACTAAATAAAATATAAAATACAAAATATATATATATATATTTAACTACTATCGGTCCGGATTGGTCCAGATCGACCATATCAGCTCAAAACTCGAGGACCGAACCTGCTCAGTTGGTTTTAAAAAAAATGGGAAACGAACGTATTAACAAAAAAATAAGACGGTTCGGCTCGACTGGGTTCGGTCCTTCGACTCGGTTGGTTTTTTGGACACCCCTAGTGACAAATTTATCCTAGCATATTAATAATAAAACATAATTAAATAAATAAGAACGGTTACTATAATACATGCCCAAAAAAAAGTCTCCAAAAATTAATCTTCAAAGTTTTTTCCCCCCCAAAAATTAAAAGCACATGCAAAGAATAAGAAAAAAGGAGAAAATCATTTTTTGGGGTGGGAGCTCTCTCTTATGCGTCTTCCTCTACTCCGCTTTTATATATTTTTTTCCTTTTCCTTTTTGATTTCCTTTATACTTTGGACTCTTAGATTGAGTTTTTATATCTTTATGCAGCCAACAACATTCACCTTTTCCTTTTTATTTTTTTTTAATGTGCATTTTTATCACTTTTTATTTTATATCTTCCAACACCAACTTTAATCACAATTTTTACCTACAAAACGTCAAAATCTCATTATTTCTCGAACTACAAAGTTGTGAATCTTTTATAGACCTTTCCGAAAAACTATGTGTAATACCTCGTAATTTTATTGATTTTTATTTAAGGGATTAATTGAATTAAATGAAAATTAATTGGAAATTAATCCGGATATTAAATACTAGCGATATGTGAGTTGGTATTTGATTATGATGTTAAAATTGAATGTTTCTAAGTATATATGGTAATATATGAGTATTGAAAATATTAAAGTTGTTGCGAGGCAGAAATACGACAATTTAGAAAAATTAAGTCGGGACGCGCGTGTCAGTCGCGTCAGGATTGAATGTAATTAAATTAAAAAATAATTTATATTTTTATCAACCGAATGGTCATTTTGAGTGCACCAACGTGTCCGGAAGGGTCGGAATAGTCAGAAAACACTAGTCGGGAGTTTAGTTTGGGTCACGGGACATTTTTAGGCCAAACCGACAACCTAGAAGGGTATTTTGGTAATTTTAAAAATTAGGGGATTAAAACCCACGAATTTTAGAGGTAATTTAGATATTATTAAAAGGGCCACTAAGGCCATTATCAGCCAAAAAGTGAAAGAGTGGGCTACGGAAGTTTTTGGGAGAAGTTAGAAAGAGGGAAAAAGGAAGATCTAAACCAAACCATCTCCACACCATCATTTTGAAAGGGATTTGTGTCCGGAAAGAAGAGAGAGCCAACCTTAATCATCAACAACGAATCAGAACATCGGATTTAAGGCAAATGATTTGATATTATTAAGTTCAATGAATATTTCTTCCATAATTAGTGTAGAAACTGTTTTGCCTTGAAAGTTTCGAGGAAATCCTAATGAAATTGTTATAGAAACTCTAAAGTTGGGTTAGGGATTGCATGTAGAATGACTATGGACGAATTTGGTATTCAAAAAATTAACTATGATGATTTAAAAACGGATTTATGATGAGTAATTAGGCACAATAAAATTATGGGTTCATGTTCTTAGGGTTTGGGGTGAAAATGAGGAATTGATGTTAATTGCATGTTGATTAGGAGGATCTGATCCCAATAATATGTTAATAAGCGACCTAGGAGGACTTAGATTAGTTTACTAAAAATAAAACTTAATTGGGATGATCTTAGAATGGATTTTTGAAAATAGGAATTGAAGAAAAACGAATTGGGAGATTTCTGGGCGTATTCTGCCATCTCGTTAGAAGACCTGCCCAGGTCGTTCGAACGACCTCGTTCGAACGAGCTTCTAACGAGATGACAGTATTCCTTCTAACGAGTTGGTAGTTCTTTCGAAGCCATTCGTTCGAACGACACTCATTCTAACGATCTCGTTCGAACGAGATTTCTAACGAGTGACCGAATGACCTTTTTAGGCCTGATTTTATTTCCAACCTTCAGTAGACTTATTTAATTGAGTGATAACCTTCCCTTGTTGACCAGTGTGTATAGTTGTGAGAGTTGAGTACCTTGAGGATTAAAACTTAGAATTAAGTAGTAAACCGGATGAAATCTATGGTCTAGGGTATAAGTGACTAAAATTACGACGTGAGAAGAGTTGATAACTTTAATGTATATAAATCGGGGGCTTGTGTAACATTAAAATGACGGTATAGGGATGAGAAATATACCTTTATTAATATTATGGGATACCTAAGATGTGTGAATACTTGGTATATGTAGTTATTTGTGTACAACATACCTACCATACTTGCTATCACGGGAGGTCGGCGTTCGATCAGGGCCATCTAATCTTTGTGTGCCTACTGGGGGGATTTAGATTGGTACCTCGAGGACATGGGTCAGAGAAGGTCTTATTGAGAAGTTAATAAGTCTGCTGATCATGGGAGCGTAGGTATGTGCGTGACCCATGTGATGTGAACTATGTTCGCCTCCATTATATGTGCTTGTTATTTGTCGAAACGGTTCCTGAGAGATTCGGAATGCGTGATTCTTATGTACGTGATGTACCGAGATTTGATAGCAGAGTATGTGTGCACCGCAGCTTAGTCTAGGGGTGCCATTATTATATATTATGATGAGATTGATATACTGAATTATTGAAATGGACTGTTTATATAAGTATAAGTGTGAATTAATGTAATATCTTTGTAGAGTTAAAAAGGGGAAAACACTTTGTAATTATTGAAACTAATTTCGAGGAATGAAGGTAAAACTCTCAGTTTATAGTAAGGCGTCGGGAATTAAACCATGATTAGTATAGTAAAAGTCATATATATTGAATTGGACTAGTTTGATAGTAGAATATCTAGAACGGGTACGGGTACGATAGGTGTGCACGATTAGTTGAGAGGTGAGGAACTCATGTGAGTGCACGCACTATCATGTATTTTATATTCAATATTTAATGATATTAAACACTTGCTATATTTTAAACTATTTTCACAATCGGGTTCTGACCCGTTTGCTTTCAAATCTATTTTCTTGTAAAAACCTTTTAGGTGCCCAGACACAAGGACACCAAGCGTAGGAGTTCCATTCAGGTGACGTGCTGTAGCTGCTGTGGAAGTTACAGGACCTCGATAGTAGACGCCTCCATTTTCTATCTTGACTCTACTTGAGATTTACTCATCTGTAGGGCATTTCTCCCCTTTTCTTTTAGATACATCCTACTTACTCTGTTTTATTTCAGATTTTGGGTTGTAATT
Source organism: Sambucus nigra (assembly GCA_949130495.1). Taxonomy (NCBI): domain Eukaryota; kingdom Viridiplantae; phylum Streptophyta; class Magnoliopsida; order Dipsacales; family Adoxaceae; genus Sambucus; species Sambucus nigra. Next base: position 598,979,827 of record OX422212.1, on the reverse strand, counting down.
AATTTGTAATTCAGACTTTGTATTTGGTTGTATTCAGTATTTGGATTATTAGAGGAGTATTCCTCCAGATTCATTGTCATTTCATTATGATTCTATTGTGACTGTGTTGTGGTTGTGGTATTAGTATTTCATAATTTAAATGGATTGTATGTTAATCGGATTTAATTAAAATTGACAACTCACTTTTTAAATATTAGGTGAGTAGTAATCATTAAAACGTTTTTCGACAGTGATGCTATGAACTGAACCAACTTGACATTTTGTATTAATTATAATAAAGGAGTAGCTACCCGGTATTTAATTATTCGGGGTGTCACAGGTGGTATCAGAGCATCAGGTTCTAGTGTCCTTAGGATCTGTACGGCTTGTTATGTTTCCGCTGAGCTTTCTTTGATGTAGAGCCCTATGTTTTAGGATTGTTGTACTCTTTTGTGTATGTTTCGCTCTTCAGCTATTTTGAGATAATAATTGCGAACTTATAAGACTTTACTCTCATTTCAGATGCCTCCAGGACGTGCAGAGCGAGTTCCCAGAGATGCTCAGCCCAAGCCACAGACTGCACCAGTTCAGGGCTCCTTGAATGCCGCAGAGGTTGCCGCTCTTATAGCCCAAGCGGTAAACGCCTCCCTAACAGTTGTGCAGCAGGCACCGCCTCAGGCACCGGTAGTAGCTTCGGTTCAGGATCATGCATTCCCGTCTGGTTGGGAACGTGTCCGTGATGCTTTTCAGAAAGCACACCCTCTAGAGTTTGCAGTTAGCTCCAACGTCGTTATGTCCAGTCAGTGGAAGAAGGACATCCAAAGGCACTTGAGGATGTACGAGTGCATGAATGTATAGAAACAGATACTGGCTACTTTTAATCTAGTAGGATCAGCGTTGCAGTGGTGGGAGTCCATTACCACCACTAAGGAGAGAGACGTTCTTTCTATTCAGGAATTCTGGGTGCGGTTCGACCGCAAATATATTCCATCAGTCGTTCACACTGAAATGAGGAGGAAGTTAATGAACCTCAAGCAGGAGGGGAAGATCGTGGTCGAGTATGAGGTCAAATTTACTAATCTCTTGAACATCGTTCTCGATGAAATTCCAACCGAGGAGAAAAATATTCAGAAGTTCATGGATGGGTTGACTTGGAGGATCCGTCAGCACTTGTTGGGTAATCTCTCGTTGGCCACTTATTCTGATGTGGTTAACGGTGCACTGCTTCACTGCCAGGACCACCGCTTTTACTTTTCAGAGGGTAAGCGATCAGGAGAGTCCAGCCATCAGGGCAGGACAGGGGGAATGGTGCCAGCGGGGCACAATCTTCTCAGGGTCAGAATAGGCAGGGAGATCAGGGTTCCCAGCAGGAGGATTTTAAGAGGTTCAGATCTGGAGGTTTAAAAAATGGCCAGGGAGGTTTTCGTCAGGGCCAGCAGGGTCAGCATGGCCATCAGGGACAGCAAGGCCAGCATGGTCAACAGCAACAGTTTCATCTGGGCCAGAACGATCAGGGGAGGAATGGCAATGGCCACCAGGGCCGTGGGCAGCAGGGTCCGAGAGGGGGAAATTTTCTGGGGAAGTGTTTCACTTGTGGCAAAATTGGCCACAAGCACCAGGAGTGTCCTGAGAGGGGCAGGGCCCCATTGCAGCAGCAGGATGCTCGACATGAGCCTCAGAGACCTATGTTTCCCGCTGCCCTCCCAGTACCACCACAGATGCCAGCTTTACCACCTATCCCAGCAGTCCCAATCCAGCTGGGACAACTTCAGTACAGGCGAGTTTATCAATTCCAGCATGCCGCAGTCTCACAGGATCCACCTGTTATTGAGGTTATGTTCTCTATTCAAGGGACTATGGGGCGTATTTTATTTGATACGGGGGCCACGCACTGTTTTATCGCCATGAGATTTGCACACACTTTGGGGTTGTTGGACACTACAGAGAGCACGATTACTTGCGTAGATTCACCGTTGAGTAGGGGTTCTATGATTTCTCTTATTTGTAGAGGTGTGGGTATAGAGATCGGGAGATTTACTTTACCTGCTGATATGTTAGTATTAGAGATGACTGAGTACGATGCGATTGTTGGTATGGATTGGCTAGTTGCGTACCGAACCATGATTGATTGTTTCAGTAGGAGTATCATTTTTTCCATACCCGGGCAGGAGATATTTTTAGTGGCGATGCCTCGCCTCGAGGGAGGATCGTCCACACACTTGTATTATATCGAGGAAGAGACCTCTAAGGAAGTGGAAATACCACTTGATTTGATTCCCGTTGTTAGTGGGTTCGCTGATGTATTTCAGGATATACCTGGATTACCTCCTAGTAGAGAGATAGATTTTGTCATCGATTTAACCCCGGGCACTCGGCCAATTGCTCGCGCACCGTGCCGTATGGCTCCAGCGGAGATGAGAGAGCTAAGGGATCAGATAGAGCAGTTATTGGGTCAGGGGTTTATCTGAAGGAGTACTTTGCCATAGGGTGCCCCTGTGTTGTTCGTAAAGAAGAGGGATGGATCGTTGAGGTTGTGTGTAGATTATCGGGAGTTGAATAAAGTCACGATACGAAATAAGTATTCGTTGCCTCGAATCGATGACTTATTCGACCAGTTGAGAGGAGCTTCCTTCTTCTCAAAGATTAACTTGAGATCGGGATACCATCAGTTGCGTATCAGGGAACAAGACATCTCGAAGACTGCTTTCTTGACGAGATATGGTTCCTACGAGTTTTGGGTTATGCCTTTCGGCTTGACCAACGCTCCAACCGTGTTTATGGATTTGATGAATAGAGTATTCAGAGAGTTCCTAGACCAGTTCATCATTGTCTTTATTGATGACATTCTGGTTTACTCCCAGACAGAAGAGGAGCACGCCGAGCACTTGAGACAGGTTTTGCAAACGTTGCGTCAGAACGAGCTTTATGCAAACTACGAAAAATGTGGGTTTTGGCTGAAGGAGGTTCAGTTTTTGGGGCATATCATTTCAGACCGGGGGATATCTGTTGATCCGGGGAAGGTATCCGCAGTGAGGGAATGGGGATATCCCACGACACCGACTGAGATCCGTAGTTTCTTGGGCCTACCAGGATACTATAGAAGGTTTATTCGGGGTTTCTCAAAGATAGCGGGTCCTTTGACACATCTGACTCGCAAAGGTGTGCCATTCATCTGGAGCGATGCCTGTCAGTTGGCATTTGGTGAGTTGAAGGACAAGTTGACCTCAATGCCTGTGTTAGCATTGCCCAGACCGGGAGTTGAGTATCTAGTCTACACCGATGTGTCCTTACAAGGACTTGGAGGTGTGTTGCGACAGGAGAGTCAGGCCATAGCTTATGCTTCCCGTAAGCTTAAGCCTCATGAGAAGAATTAACCCACCCACGACTTGGAGTTAGCGGCAGTCGTATTCGCTCTTCGGATTTGGAGACACTATCTCCTGGGGGAGAAATTTCGGTTGTTCACAGACCACAAGTCTCTACAATACCTCTTCACGCAGAAGGAACTGGATATGCGTCAACGTCGATGGCTTGAGTTTGTGAAGGATTATCAGTTTGATACCAATATCACCCAGGGAAGGCTAACGTGGTAGCAGACGCATTGAGCCGTAGGCCAGCAAATGAGGTGGCCGAGGTGTGGAAAGCTAAGTGGAAGGAGTTGGGACACCAGGATGCAGTGACCCGATCGTTCATGTCTGTGATGACTGTTACACCTCAGATTGTTACGAGAGTGATAAAGGCCCAGGAAAATGACTCGTTCTGTCAGGAGCAGATAGTTCGATTACTAGCAGAGGGAGCCGAGTCCTATACTGTTAGTTTCGACGGGGGATTACGCTTCAATGGGAGATCGGTTGTTCCGAAAGGGGAAGACTTGCGACACGAGGTAATGACAGAGTCGCACGGCTCACGGTTCGCGGTACACCCTGGTGGGGATAAGATGTACCAAGACATGAGACGACAGTATTGGTGGAGCAGGATGAAGAGAGATATTTCCGTGTTCATTTCTAAATGCGCCACTTGTCAGCTAGTAAAGGTGGACCATCAAAAACCGGCAGGACTTTTACAACCGTTAGAGGTTCCGATGTGGATATGGTAGAGCATATCCATGGACTTTATCACGGGATTACCTACGTCACAGAGGGGTCACGACTCCATATGGGTAATTGTGGATAGATTGCCCAAGGTTTCTCATTTTCTACCCGTGAGGACATACTACACTACGGGACAGTATGCCCAGATTTTCATTGTGGAGATAGTGAGACTTCACGAGGTGCCTCTAAATATCGTGTCTGACCGAGATAAGATATTTAGTTCACGATTTTGGGAGAGTTTCCAGGAAGCAATGGGTACGGAGTTGCGGCTGAGTACGGCATATCACCCGCAGACCGATGGGCAAACGGAGAACAAATCAGATGTTGGAGGACATGTTGCGTATGTGCATCCTAGACTTTCGAGGTGGTTGGGAACAATACCTTCCACTGGTGGAGTTTGATTATAATAACTCCTACCAGTTCACCATGGGCATGGCTCCATTCAAGGCGTTGTATGGTAGACCTTGTCATTCCCCAGCATGTTGGTTAGAGGTGGGGGATAACAAACTCCTTGGGCCGGAAGTGATTCAGGACACTTCGGCAAGGATAGAGATGATACGGAACCGTATTCGGGTAGCTCAGGATCGACAGAAGAGCTATGCTGATGCCAAAAGGTTCTTCAGAGAATTCAAGGTGGGGGACCAGGTGTTACTCAGAGTATCTCCTATGAAGGGGATTATGCGTTTTGGGAATAAGGGAAAACTGCCACCAAGATACGTGGGGCCATTTCCTATCATCGAGAGGATTGGGCTAGTGGCGTATAGACTTGGGTTACCAGAGCATTTGCATAGGATTCATAATGTGTTCCATATTTCCTCGCTAAGGAAATATCTTAGGGACGATTTGGCCCATACTCACATTGCTTTAGAGGACATCGATCTTCAGCCCGATAGTTCCTACGAGGAGGGCCGATTGCTATTCTGGACAACAACGAGAGGAAACTGAGGTCGAAGATAGTACATTAGTACGCGTGCAGTGGCGACATCATAATGCCAAGGAGTCCACATGGGAGCGTGAAGATGAGACGCACGAACGTTATCCAGAGATATTTTTACCAGGTATTCATTAGTTCCGAATTTCGAGACGAAATTCTGTTATTAGGGGGGAAGTATGTAATACCCCGTAATTTTATTGATTTTTATTTAAGGGATTAATTGAATTAAATGAAAATTAATTAGGAATTAATCCGGATATTAAATACTAGCGAGATGTGAGTTGGTATTTCATTATGATGTTAAAATTGAATGTTTCTAAGTATATATGGTAATATATGAGTATTGAAAATATTAAAGTTGTTGCGAGACAGAAATACGACAATTTGGAAAAATTAAGTCGGGACGCGCGTGTCAGTCACGTCAGGAATGAATATAATTAAATTAAAAAGTAATTTATATTTTTATCAACCGAATGGTCATTTTGAGTGCGCCAACGTGTCCGGAAGGGTCGAAATAGTCAGAAAACACTAGCCGGGAGTTTAGTTTTGGTCACGGGGCATTTTTAGGCCAAACCGGCAACCTAGAAGGGTATTTTTGTAATTTTAAAAATTAGGAGATTAAAACCCATGAATTTTAGAGGTAATTTAGATATTATTAAAAGGGCCACTAAGGCCATTATCAGCCAAAAAGTGAAAGAGTGGGATACGAAATCTATTTTCTTGTAAAAACCTTTTAGGTGCCCAGCCACAAGGACACCAAGCGTAGGAGTTCCATTCAGGTGACGTGTTGTAGCTGCTGTGGAAGTTACAGGACCTAGATAGTAGATGCCTCCATTTTCTATCTTGACTCTACTTCAGATTTACTCATCTGTAGGACATTTCGCTCCTTTTCTTTTAGAGACATCCTACTTACTCAGTTTTATTTCAGATTTTGGGTTGTAATTAATTTGTAATTCAGACTTTGTATTTGGTTGTATTCAGTATTTGGATTATTAGAGGAGTATTCCTCCAGATTCATTGTCATTTCATTGTGATTCTATTGTGACTGTGTTGTGGTTGTGGTATTAGTATTTCATAATTTAAATGGATTGTATGTTAATCGGATTTAATTAAAATTGACAACTCACTTTTTAAATATTAGGTGACTAGTAATCATTAAAATGTTTTTCGACAGTGATGCTATGAACTGAACCAACTTGACATTTTGTATTAATTTGGATAAAGGAGTAGCTAACCGGTATTTAATTATTCGGGGTGTCACACTATGGCACAACCCCAGCGGATACTCGAGTGATTTTATAAAAATCATTTAGTACGACAGTGTCAACCGTGTCATGTCGCAACATATCCAATTTACTTTGTAGTTTCAATTCGTTTATCATCCAAACTCGCGGAACACCTACAAAATATAAAAATATATCACATGAGAATATTTTAGGCATATAAAAATATAAATTTTATCAAGTTATAATTTCGCATTTTTTAGTAATCATTTTACCATTTTTAAGCTCTATTAGTTAAACTGTGTCATTTTAGTGTTTGCTTCAATTCCGATTTTAATGAAACTTTAAGAAAATCTATAAACTAATATAATATAAATACTTATCTTAAATTTTAGTCGAAAAGGTGTTAAAAATATGAAATTACCATTTTTCCTTTTTTTGCCATAAATTTGTCATTTTAAATCCATTTTAATTCAAACTTTGGGAAAGCTTTAAATATACTACAATAAACTTAATAAAAATATTTTAGCCTATAATATGAGCCTGACGAAGTAAAAGTAGACATTTTAAATGTACAAAATATTAAATTTATCAAATTTTCCCAAACCTAAATTTTGTTAGTCCTCGAGCAAAGATAAAGTTAAAAAATAAATTCCTAACTCACTTTCGTATGAATCACGATTGCACTTACCAAATGCAAAAAGGCTTTAAACGCACTCTTAGGTTACCCTAGTGAACGGTTTATAGTCTTGAGAGGGCTTGGGGTGAATGTATTCATAAAATTCATTTTATGGTTCTTAAAACTTCTCATAAAATTTTCATTTTTCACCAATTCACACAAGACACAACATTAACCCCAATAAATTAAATATGCTTTAATAATTGAATACATTAATTATTTCATATCCAAAGCTTAAAAATAGCAACATTCATAGGAATATTTCTTTCAAATAATTTTCAAGTGTGTGTGTGTGTGTGAGAGTTATAGACAAACTCAATCTCAAACTTAAACTTCAAAGATTTTATCATTCGTATTACTATCAAAATTTTGCTTTGACTTCAATTCTCTCGAGAATTATACTCAACAAATGAAATCACTCAAAACAGGTGTAATGTGTATTACTCTTGATATGCGGGCTTTATAGAGTAATTCAAATTCAAATGCCAAACACATATTTGTATATGAAAAATGGACAATTAAGTCTTTATTAAGGTTATAATGTTAGGCTAGGGTGGTAGGTTACGAGACAAAGGACAATTATGATTCAAACGTCTAAATATGTGTTGAGATTGTATTAATACATCGGGTGTTTTGAACTTAATTTCTTCTTCTTTTTTTAATATTCTCATATTTTTCTTTGCATATTGCTAAAAGATTTTTTTTAGCATTTTCTTTCTTTTCATTGCACATAGGTAACTTTCACCCACTTTTGATATCTCAAAAACAAATTTAAACAAGGGTAAGGTATAGGTATATATATATATATATATGCTAGACTCCGAGATAGTTAGGCTCAATGAGTTGACTAGCAATTTTTTTTAATAAAGGCAGGCTAAGGCTTTAATATAGGTTATTAAAGAGGGCTTAAATCATTGCCTAGGTTCTTTAGTTCATCCGCTTAAGTATTTCAGGAGTTTTAAATTGGTAAATCCTGAACGTTCTCTTTCAGTGTTCAACCAAGTAAAGAATAATGATATTAACAATGAACTACGTTTTTCAAAAAGTGAGAGTGAATTTGTATAACCCTCACAAAGATGAATGGCTCTAAACTCACATGGGTTAATAAGTCTCCACTTTGTTGATCAAGTGCTCCTCATTGCTTCTACTTATTCATTCAAGTTTAATCCAAGTTCTCTTACCGTGTTAAAATGTTAGAGAATTGAAATTCATAAAGACTTAAGATAATAGTGAAGCTTTGGAATGTCATGCATCGCATAATACCCACATACAATCTATATTTGAAGGCGTCATCATCTGTTGCATTGGCAAAAGGAAAATTAATACATCATTAAAAATAACCATATTTTTTGTATTTTTTAAATAATAATAAAAAGGAATAATATTTTTGTGTTTTTATTATTTTTCAAAAAAAAATTGCCAGAATTTCTCCAACATAGTGCAAATTGTGTCACGTTACTAAAAAAATAAAATTTGGCCCCAATACCCTCAAACCTAAAACTACATTGTCCTCAATGTAATCATAAATGCATATAGATCGTAAAAGTAAAGTATAAAGAGTATGGGATATCACATGTAGGATTGAAAGAGTTCATTATGATTTACTGGCACTCATGATTAAAAAACAATCAAGAAAAACAAAACAAAATACTAAAGTTATAAAAAAACTTAAATGAAAACAAATTACTAACAGAATATAAGAGAAAACAATACTACATAATATACACATGTGGTGCTAATAAAATCAATCCATGTCAATGGGATCCTCCATAATCACAACATGAACTTCTGAGTTTGGCAACTCTAAAAATGATTTTAACATATGTCTATTAACTTTAAAAACATTACCATCTTTTGGATTTTCAATCTCAATGGCTTGTGAGGATAAACTATATGTACTATAAAAGGACCAGACCATTGAGACTTTAGTTTACTTGGGAATAAATTCAAACGAGAATTATATAAAAGGACCTTTTATTCGAGATAAAATAATTTACGAAATAATATTTTGATCATAAAACCTTTTCGTTTGTTCTTTATACGATTTTGCATAGTCGTAAGCATCATTCGTAATTTCTTCTAACTCGTCAAGATGAAACTTTCTTTGGTTATCCGCTTATTGCTAGGTATATCTTTAAAATCCTGCATTTTCCTATTCATGTGAATAAGAAAAAAGTATATGTGACATATTCATTAACAATGATCTATACATATATGCATGTGTTTGTGTGAAAATAAAAATTAATATAAAGAGTTTAAAATTCAAACGGATACATCTAATGTGTTCCTGTAGGACCACAAGCCAATGCTTCATCGGCTAAATGAACAGTAAGGTGGATATTAATATAAAAAAATGTCGACAAAAAGTGTTTCTCCAACACACGCAGTGCCTCTGCAACCATAAACTTGGCCCTTTCCATATCCTCGCGAGTTAAGACTTTTGAGCACAATATTTTGAAAAATAAGTCCAAGTGTTGAATAGCTCTTCACAAATCTTTGTATTTCGAAAATGCATGCTTAAGTAATACGGGCAACAAATACTCCATAATAATGTGATAGTCACGTGACTTCATTGAGTGCAAACCAGGTGGGTTAAGGGTGATGATATTGCTCAGGTTGGATGAAAAGTTGGAAGGTAACTTTAAGTCTTTCAAAACTTGACAAAACTATTGTTTCTCTTCTTTATCCAATATAAATGATTTTTTTGGTTTCATCCTTTTTCCAATTTGCTCATCTTCTCGCATCTATTGACCACTATGTATTCCCAAGTCTTTCATATCCTTTCGCACATTTATTGTATCTTTAGTTTTCATTTTATCATCGAGGATTGTACATATTAAATGCTATGCAACATTCTTCTCGATGTGCATCACATCAAGAACATGTCGAATTTTATGATTGCTCCAATATTCCAAGTCAAGTAAAACTGACCTTTTATACCATGCCTCCTTAACTTCAACATTAGAATGCTCATTTTCATCACCCATCTTTTGCTTCTTACTCGAAACTTTTGGGGACTTTCCCATTGTATACTCGGTGCAACGTAACTTCTTTAAAAGTGCATCCCCATTCAACAACATGGATGGGGTGTATACTCTGTCGACCTAAGCCCCAAACTCCCACCTTTTCGAAAAGGGTGATCCATGTCAAGGAAAATACGATAGTTTGTATAAGCTATCTTACTACTCTGCATCAGTCGGATGGATGGAGTATCATCCCCATAAACAGAGCAGGCTTTATAACCATGTGCCCAGATAAATTTTCATATGCAGGGAAATCGTGAATCCCCCACATTAACATAGCTTTCATTATAAAAGGTTTCATCTCATGCACGTCACAAGCCGAAACACCTACTTTCTATAATTCCTTCAACTCATCAACTAATGGCTAAAGAAAAACGTCAATGTCTTGACTCGGTGCCTTCGGACCAGGTATTAACAAAGACACCATTTAAAGCTCATTCTTTATGCACAATTAATGTGAAAGATTATTCGACACCGTGATAACAGGCCAACAACTATAACTGCCATACTGAATGCCACGGGGATTAAACTCGTCGATTGTTATTGAGGGTCAAACATTACATCCTTCTTTAGTAAATTCAGTCCATTTTGATTTGAAACTCCTCCATTGGGACGAATCACATGGACGTTGCTGGTAATCCTATGAAGTGGTTTCCCTATAGTGCCATGTCATTTCTCGGAAAATCCACGAAATAGTAGTGTTGATGTACAAAATTATACTAGGTCTAATTTTTTAATCACAGATAAATATATGTAAATAAAAAAGAGAGACAAAAGGTTTTTGAAGCGGTTCGACTGTAAGGGAAAGCCTAAGTCCACTGTATTTCTTATTGCCTTGTATTTTGTCTTGCCTCTCGTGTTTTGAATTACTTTAACGTGCCCTTGATGAATGGATTACAATGTATGTATAGCCAAGTAAGGAGATAGAGAAATGTGATATTAATGGATGGAATGCCTTTATAAATTAGGCATTTAGCTCAGTACATAACGTCCATAATGCTCTTGATTGTTGGCATTTTGCTGAACAAGTTGGTCGACCTTTCTAGAGTTGGTCAGCATTCTGTTTATTGGTCGGCCTCCCAGGTCTTGGTTAGCGATGCTATGACTTGCTAACTAGGATTCTTGCCATGTAGGATGACACGTGTCAGTCTCTGGTTGGTTCATGTAAGTGGATAATTTTTTGTATCAACAGAAGCCCCCAATGTTCCATGCTTGAAAGTATGAAGCATTTAGCCCTGGTCATAGCTCGGGCTACATGTATGATACTTGGTTGGTTTCCGATTTTCCAAATTTTACTGGTATTACTGGTGACATATATTGCCAATGGTATCTTTGTAAATATCTTAGATTACAACGAACTGCGTCAGGGTAAATATGTCTTTTTTGTATCACCGCTATAATTTCAATCGTCATTTTACTTTGATCATTATGTTCATCGATTTTCGAGGCAATCTATAAAAGGTGGTAAATTTCTCGATCGTCTCTTTACTCCAAACCTTTTATGTGTTGCTACTACCCTTGATCTTTCGTGCAATCGTACTTCCTTTGATTTAGTTATTACTGAATCCTTAATCTTCCGTAAGAATCCTTTCCATTTCTTCTGTTCTTCACATTGAATCATGGTTTACGTTATTATCTCTCTAGATGAGTTTAGATTGGAATGTAATATACCAGACTGGGTAGACTTAGAGTTACCTAGTCCCCCTATAAATGTCTTCTCTTTGTGTGAAGGTCATTGGATTCCTTCCTTATTCATAGTTGAATGTGGCTTCACTTTTTCCCCAAATCATTTTTCTTAGAGTTTTGTCAATACATTGATATTGTACCTGCTATAGTAGTCCCCAACACCGAGAGAATAGTTAATGGCGTCTATAGGCTTAATAAAATCCATACCGATATCCCTAAAATTATGTTCTGTTATAAATAGGTCACAAGTGATAATACGTACTATTTGAAAACTAGGTCTGTTAATAGAGCTCTAGTCGTCAATCTGCCTGATTTTAATAGGGACTACTTTGATCATGGGGTTATTGCTAAAAATTGGCAATATGTACCTCAAACAGTGGGTGAAGCATACAATGGACCAAGATACCCTCAAGAGGGTCAAGCCATAGTTTGTAATATATTTTATATATTTATGATGATGAATTACCTGCTAATATCTTATCTAATATTCGTTGTTTGTTTTATTATAGTTAAGAGGAAAAGAAAGTGTCCCAAGGAGGGTGACATTAAACTTGACGAGCTCAATTTTCTCTGGGGCATCAATCAAAGAATTGGTGAGGAGCATATCAAGTCGGCCTTCTACTTGTTGAAGTACAAGAGCATTATCACTTCCTTTATAGCCTAACCTTCAGCTGTTGTACCATCTGTTGTGATTGACTTAGACAAAGACCCAATTTCCACTTCCTCTACATCTGTTGGTGGTGAACCTGCTATTGGCTCCTCCTCTTCCTTCGACTCAGATATTCCTCTTTCAGTGACCATGGGAAAAAGTAAATTTCCCAATACTCTTAGGGATGTTGTTGCTGTTCGCACCCACAAGCCTATGGATGGTGGGATTACAAAGAAGGATGATGCTGGGAAGAATCTCCCAGACAACAAGGGAGATGAGTCTCTTTTAAAACATTTGAGAAGAAGTCATGCTGACAAGAAGGTTGAAGAAGTTGTTGATGCCGACCAACAAAACTTGGTCGGTGTTATTCCATCTGGTGTTGGACATGGGTCCTGGTTTGGTCAGGAAATTAATTAAGTATGGTACTCTTTCGAACCACATGGGTGTTGCTGCTTCTATGCCCGACTAAAGATATCTGAGAGGGCTGCTCAAAGCCTTGCTCTGGTGAGACATCTTTTTTTATGCTTTCTTTGTGCATTATCTTATACTTCCTGTGCTAACTTTGTTTTTCTTCTTTGCTGTTCCTAGTTGATTTTCAACCAAATATTGGAGAAGGACGATGCTCTTCATTTTTCTTCGGATGATATGGAAGAGCCATTTGATGGTCTTAAACAATCATTGCTGGAGTCTCAATAAGCCTTGGATACAGAGAAGAAATTTTAGGAGGAGAAGATTAACCTTGCTGAAGAAGCTTGGCAAAAAGCTGATACAACTGTCCTTCAAGCTGAGCGCAAGGCAAAGGCTACAGAAGAACAGGTAGCCAAGCTAGAGAAAGGTTTTTCCTCTAAAAAGGCCAAAAGGAAGAAAATTATAGCAGCATCCTTCAACAAAGGTTGGGACAAAACTATCACTGTTGTCTTTACTCAGATTGAATACGCAAAGAAAAAATATTTCAAGGATGGTTGGTCAGTTGCACTGAAGGAGGTTCGCACATCATAGGACTCTGAACTCTTCCAAATATATAAGCCTGACTCTCCCCCCAATATGGACGATGAAGTTGAAGACGATATTAATTCTGGGGAGTCTTCCCTGGTGGTTGAGTCTTCAGTCGACCAAGGTAAAAATGTTATTGAGTCATCCATCCCCCCAGCCAAACAAAATAAGCCCCTAATTCCACAATAAGGTATTCCATTGTGGAATGGAATACCTTATTGCTTGCCTCCTTATATCTTTGGGCCATCTTCTATATGCTTGGCGAATCTGGTTGGTTGACAGTGATTTTGGTTGAGCTCTCCCCTATTGGGGTTTTCTCTGTCTGAAAGCCTTGCTGCTCAGGAACCTCAGGACAAGTAAACTCTCCAATAAAATCATCTACAGCTTGGCCCTTTAGTGAGGACCTCGAATCATATACAATATTGTATTCTCCCAGCTCCACTGCTAGTACATTAGTCTTCCTGACTTCTCAAGTTTGTGGAGGGCTTACTGAAGTGGCATCTCAATATACACTATTATGGTATGTGCGTGGATATAAGGTTTCATACGTCTGGACGCCTTAATAAGTGCCAAGGCTAATTTTTCCAAGCGTGGATATTTGATTTCAGATCCTCGAAAGGCCTTACTAGTGTAGTTGACTGGATTCTAGACTCCACTGTATTATCGTATTAAAGCCGACTCAGAAATAACTAAGTACAAATATAATCTCTCCCCCAATGAGGTTGATCCCAAATACGTCTTTAACCCCTAAAAAACTTTCTCATGTTCTTCATTCCATTCAAAGGTCTTCCTCATCACCTTGAAGAATGGAAGACATATGTTTGTTGCTCGGGACATAAATATGTTCAAAGCAGTTACTCGTCCAGTGAGCCTTTAAACTTTCTTCTTGCTAGTTGGGGGCTGTATTTCAATCAAAGCCTTTATTTTATCTAGATTATCCTCAATTCCCCTCTAATTAACTATGTAGCTGAGGAATGTCCATTCTTGCACGTCGAACATACACTTAATCGGATTTAGCTTCATCTGATGTTTCTCCAACTCGTCAAAAGTCTGACTGAGGTCGACAATATGATCATAGGCTTTCTTTCTCTTTATTAGCATATCATCCACATAAACCTTCATATTTTTGCCTATTTGATATTCAAAGACTCTATTCACCAGCCTCTATTATATAGCACCTGCATTTTTATTACCAAAAGGCATCACATTATAACAATAAGTTCCTCGGGGAGTAAAAAAAGATGTACTTTCCCAGTCTTCAGGTTTTATTTTTATTTGGTTATAACCAGAGAAAGCATTCATAAAGCTTAACAATTCATGACCCTATGTAGCATCTACCAGCTGATCAATATTGGGTAAAGGAAAGTGATCCTTTGGGCAATCTTTATTCAGATCTGTGAAATCTATGCATATTCTCTACTTGTCATTTTTCTTTTTATCCATAACAATATTGGCTTACCATTTTGAATACTGCACTTCTTCAATGAAAGAAGTTTTTTGGAGCTTCTCAACCTCCTCTTGGATGGCTTGATTATTTTCGGGACTGAACACTCTGTGTCTCTACTTGATCGACTTGGCATCCTTGTTGATATTGAGCTCATGACAGAGTAAATTGGGATCAATCCCAGGCATATCCTCATGATTCCATGCAAATCCTATGCCTCATGATTGTCACCACTTCCTGTTTAAAGACAAGGTCCAGTATCGAGCCGATCTGAGTAGTCCTCTTTGGCTTGTCATCATCCAATATAATGTTCTCAGTAGCTTCCACAATCTGGCCTTTAACCAACTATGTTTCCTCTCGTGAATATAAGGTTTCAACCTCAGATTCACTATTGGTCTCTATAGTATCCACTTGGTAAGTAATGGTTTTCTTTATTAGCTCTTTCATATCTATTTGCTTGACAGAGGAGTAATAACATTCCCTGGCTACCTTTTGATCAGCCTTTATAACACCTATTCCAAAGTTAGTTGGGAACTTCAAGCATTGATGGACTGTGGAAGGAACAACTTCAAACTTCTTCAATCCTACCCTGCCCATGATCACATTGTAGGCGGATTGAACATTCTTATTCATCATAAAGAAACCTACTTTCTCGATCCAACTTATCAGCTAGGTGCCGAGCGATACTTCCAACTTGATTGTGCCCAAAGGATATACTTTTTCACCAGAGAAGTCGATCAGGGGCCTGTGGTAAGGATCCAATTGGCTAAGATTCAAATCCAATAGTTAATTTTGATGTCTGTCGAGCTCCCATTGTTAATCAATACCCTGGAGATTATTGCATCTTGGATTCTAAACTTCACTACCAGGGGATCGTTATAGGGATAAATGACTCCGAAGAGGTCGTTCTTAGAAAAACCAATCACCAACTTATCTTTGTTGACCTTCCTCAGTCGATCTTCCTCGGCTAGATTGATCTTATGAATATAAGAACAAGCTTGAGCCTCGTTGAGTTAAGCTTTTCTTCATCAGTATGATCTCCTCCTCCGACGTCTCCACCTGTAATCATTTGACAATCAAAGGAACCAAAACTAAGCATAAATACCTTACATTCTAGTTGCCTATTTTTTTATGTAGATAGGGATCATCTTCATGAATTCTCTTTTCTCATCTTTGGGCGTTTATGGAGATTTTAACCTTCGCCGAGCTCCTATGCCATCCTGTCGATCAATGAACTTGTTCAGTTTTCCTTGGCGGATTAGAGTTTCGATCTCGTTCTGTACAGAAATACAACGATCCATCATATATCCATGGTCTTTATGAAACTCGCAGTACTTGGACATGTCCCCCTTTCCAGTAGGGGCTCTTAACTTCTTAGGCCATCGTATCTCCTTGATATGCTTGATTTCCTCCAAAATATGGTGAATGTACATATTTAATGGAGTGTAATTATTATACTTCCTGGTCCTGTCATCTTTCCTTTTCTTCGATTCCTTCTGCTCCATTTAATCCTTCTTCTCAGCTTTAACCTCAGGCTTTGTAACCGAGCTGTGCTTCGCTACCATTGCTTCCTCGGTATTTATTATCTTTGGCTGATTTGGCCATTGATTCAGTCATAGTCTTGGGAGGATCTTTGGTAAGAGTGTAATAAAGCTTCTCGGGAAGTAATCGACTCATAAGAGTTATAATGGTGGTCTTCTCCTCATAGCCAACTACCTACAACTTCCCATTGTTGAAGCGAGTGATGTAGTCCCTGGTGCTTTCTCCTACTCGTTGTTTCATGCTTAGTAAGTGAGCTACTCTCTTTACTAGCTTGGCCCCAAGGCAAAAATTGCCAATGAACAACTAGGTAAGTTAGTTAAAATCAACAAATTACCCCCCGAGGTAGGCTATTGTACCATATTTGGGCAGGAACCGTTATGGTACCTAAGAATACCCTATATCTCATCTCATTGGGGACAACATAAATGTTTATTAGTGCTTGGTACTGTTCTATGTGAAGAATAGGGTCAGTTATTTCATCATACTTGGGAGTAACAACAGGATCTTTGAACTTCGAAGGAGTAGGAAAATCCACAATAGCTTAAACAAAAGGAGACCCTTTCAGAAAGCTTCGTTGTAAAGGATTTTTGGCCTTCACCATTTCTCCTAACGTGTCTTCTAACCCCTGGATTAAGCTTTTCCATGCACGATGACCCAAATTAGATTTATGCGATGCAGCTCAACTATTCCGACCAACTGTTTGTGTTGAACTCTCCTCCCGAGAGGTTTGCTCGATATGGACGGATCGTCGGGCAAATGATCTGGAATGGGATGAGGCCTCATATTGGTCGGCTAGTCATCGAGTATGCCTCGATAATGCCCTCAAATATTTCTATCCCCTCTGGGTCCCAAACGACCAAAGGGCGATGCTCGGCTCAGCCTTTCAGAAGAAAAAGACTGTTCGTCATATGGCTTTGAAGTCCCGAGGGAAGAACTTACTCATGAACGATATGACGTATCTCTGAAAGTCCTGGAATGAATATACCTACTGGTTCTTGGAGGGGGTGGTGGCCTATTTCTGTGAATAGACAAGGCAGAAGATCCGACCTGTAGTGTTTGGGCCAATTGTCTGATCGTATCTTGCGTGGCCTTCTGTCCTCTAGAGAGACTAGCCAAGATTCCGGTGAGATCATTATTTATTGGAGGAGCAGATGAAATGGGCGGATTACCATCATTTCTAGCACTGGACTCAAGAATACCAGTCATCAAAATCTTGTTGATGTAAGTAGACGAGAGTGAAAACGTTTAGAAATATATTCCCACAAACGACGCCAATCTGTTGATGTAAAAAATTAGACTAGGTCTAATTTTTTAATCACGAATAAATATATGTAAATAAAAAAAAGAGACAAAAGGTTTTTAAAGTGGTTCGGCTATAAGGGAAAGCCTACATCCACTGTGTTTCTTATTGCCTTTTATTATGTCTTGCCTCTCGTGTTTTGAATGACTTAAATGTGCCCCTGATGATTGGATTACAATGTATTTATAGCCAAGAAGGAGATAGAGAGATGGGATATTAATGGATGGAATGCCTTTATAAATTAGGCATCTACATCAGTACATAATGTTCATAATGCTCTTGGTTTTTGGCATTTTGCTGATCAAGTTGGTCGGTCTTCCTGGATTTGGTTAGTATTGTACATGTTGGTCGGTCTCCCAAGTCCTGGTTGGCGATGCTATGACTTGCTGACTAGGATTCTTGTCATGTAGGATGACACGTGTCTGTCTCTGGTTGGTTTATATAATTGGGTAATTTTTGGTATCAACGAGTATAAAATCTCACTAACCTTGGAATTAGAGGGAAGTGCATCAATACCTTTTTAGGTTCTTTAAAAATCCTCCCCATTTCCTCATAATAACTGAATACCTTTATTCTCCATATTGGGGACATTTATTCATATATTTATTCTCCTTCCAATATAAAACACGGTTATTGACGCATGCATGAATGTAATTGGCCTTCATCCGCAAATTTTTCATCATACTCTTCATCTTTGGATATTTTTCTTTTAGTGTATTACCTTTTGGGAGCCACCTTTTTAAGATAAACAAGAGTGTCATGACACTATTTCCTGACCAACTAAATTTCTCTTTCAGTCGTGAAGTTCTACAGTTGAAGAAAGAGTTATTTCAAGACCCTCACATGAAGGATATAATTTCTCAACTGATAACCTCGTAGATTCATTGTACTTATCATTTCTGACATGATCTTCTTTGGAAAATCTTGGCATTCAACATCTACATAAAGTTCCACATGCACTCCGTAATAAACATCAATGAGATTTTCCAACCCAACACCTTGTTCCTCGATGTTTTCTTTTACTATGCTGTCCTCAATTTGTTCTACCGGTGGGGGATCAATAGTGTTCATGGATGTATTTTCCCAGTGAAAAACCCTATAGTGTACAATTGATGCATACCGTTCCTCCACAAATGTCCCTCTACTTCTTTCTATTTCAGACACAATTTATTGCGACACTTTGAACATAGACCAGGTATCGTTGTCAACCGCTGATAATTGTTCTCTTCCGCAACTTAATAAAATCTTCAATGCCCTTTAAATACAACAAGCTGCCTTTGTTCTTTTCGATCATCCAGTCTTTGTTAATTGGTCGTGACATTTTATAAAAATAAGACAAAACACACATTAACAATAAGTTGCAACTGTAATCTTCGGTAGTGGTTGGTGTCTATTTGTGGCAACTAATTATATCACGACTTATGCTAAATTCATGATTTCTAAATTCTAAACACACTTTTGATAAATAAAAATAAAATTTGAGCATATTCATCATATCAAGTAACTAAAACACATAAACCGTCATGATTTCTATTTGTAACTAACGTGATCATTCATGGGGTTCCTTTTGATTTACCATAAAACTTAAGACGTGTATCGCAATAAGTGCAATGGACAAAACTAAATATTAATCAACTTAAGATATAGAGATAAGAAAATGACCCTCCACGTAACGTCTCAAACTAAAATGTATACTTATCTAAAGGTCATGTTTTAATACCAAATATGTATCATCAACTTCGGTTAATAGAAAAATACACATTATAACTCTTAGCTAGATAACTTAAGTTAACATTAAATACCTAAGCAACATATTTTGGATTCTGTATAACATATTAATATTAGAGAAAGACTTTTTTGATAAAACAACATGCATCAAACTAATCAATATTATTAGTGGTCATAACATAAAATCAACATAGTAAACAATAGTTATACAATTTAAAAATAAAAAGTAAAACTCCTAATCTAAAAACAAAGTTTAATTTGATCAATTAAACAGATTTATATATAGACATTTACATATAGGAATATGGCAATCAAGAAAAATAAAAGATAAAAAAATAAAAGTGTAATACCCCGTATTTTTATGCTATATTTAATTTGGGGATTTATTAAATTTAATGTGATGATTTATTTAATAAAAATCCGGAAATTAATTATGTTATAATTATTAACGTGACTAGAGTTAGTAATTATGGGAAACTTGTTGAATATTACTAATGAGCATAGTAATATATTATATTGGTTATATTGAATGTCATAAGTGAATTAAATGACTATTTCGGAAATTTAAGTCGGGACGTGCCCGTGCCACATCGGGACTAATTATGTTAATTAAAAGGTGGATATTTTATAAGTTGTCCATATGGTCGTTTTGAGTGCGCCAACGCGTCCGGAAAGGTCGAGATAGTCAGAAAAGTGTACTCGGGGGTTTAGTTTGGGTCTCGGGATGTTTTTAGGCTTAATTAGTGACCCGGGAGGGCATTTTGGTCATTTTACAAAATAGGGTAATTAAACCCACGAATTTCAGCCATCCTTAGCAGCCTTTTAAGTCAGCCTTTTAGGGTTAGAACATTCAGAACCCTAGAACGGCCATTGGAGAAGAGAGGAGAGAGCTCTCAAGAGGATTCAAGGCCCAAAACACCACCGATTGCACCGCCGTCACCACCAACGCGTAGATCGCGAGGAGGAGAACGCAACCACACCAATATCAGCAGGAAACCAGACCTCTGAAATCCCAGGCAAGTGTTTAACTTGCGTAATTTCGTTGGTGCAATAATCATATTAGTGTAGGAATGATTAGGAGTATAATCAAAGGAAGAAAACCCCAATTTTTGATAGGGATTTGCATGTAGAAATCGTTATAACCATATTCTGAAAATAATATGTGAAGTAGATGATCAACCCATGAATTTGTGATGTTATGTTAGAAGGAAATTCTGGAGAAAACTGATTAGAACAAAAGTTAAGAAAACTTAGGGTTCTTGATGATTAGATGAGATTTTAGGTTGTTTAATCATGTTTAATGATGGTTATATGCATGCTTAACGTTAGAAACATCTAGAAATATATTACCATGATTGTAGTATAAGTTTTTGGACGATTAGTGTTGGAAATTATGGATTTGAATGAAGAATATTAGTCAAACCCGTAACTGCACTTCTGCAGAAATCGAAATACCTGTTTGATCGATCGATCGAACCTAGAGAGTCGATCGATCGAAGGTTCGATCGATCGAGCCCCAGACGTCGATCGATCGACCCCTCCTGGCAAACTCTTTTTCCCCTTGTTTAATTAGTTGAATTAATTTATCGTGGAAAATTTCTTGGGTATTATAAATAAAAGGATTTGGGAGATATTGAGGACCAGTAGGGTATAGGGATAAATGTTAGAACCTTTAATCTTCAACGAGAAGGGTAATTATGGGATATTTACTTTAGGTTGAATTTATGAAACTTAAGGGTGAGGTGTGTAAGAGAGTTACGTTGGAATTAAATAAAGTCACTTACTGAATTTTAGATTGGTGAGGATATGACCCATGAGTATTAGGTAATGAGTGAGAAAACTCTTCGAGTTAAGGTTAGAGACGAAACCCTATACGTAATCTTAAAAATGTAAAATTAAGGATAAATGTTGTAATTATGGGTAAGGAGAGTGACCTATATTAACATGATGAAATTGGTATATTTATATGATTGTGTGTACATATATTATATACATGTGGAAAAAAAACGTATCCGCGCTACTTGTTATCCCTGAGGTTACCGCGCTGGGACGATCTTATCCCGTGTTGCTTTATGGGGGATATTGATTCGTACCCTAGAAGTTAGAGATCCTAGGTACGGGCTATCAGATTGATAGTCGGACGGTCCTAAGAGACGTATGGGTATGTACTGACCTCTTGGACTTGGAATCTATGCTTCGCCTCAACATTGTTTTGTATATGTTAATACAGTTCGAGAGTGATTCCGAACTTGTATTTCCCTTTGTGTGTGCGATACGGGGATTGGATAGCAGAGTATGCCCGCACCATAGTTTAGTTGGGGTGCCGTTATATATATATATTATCCGAGTAGTTAATATATATATGAGCTTATAATCTTTAAACTACCTACTGTGATTTGATAAGTAGAACATGGTTGTTGACTCAGATTATTAAATACTTGTTTTGTGAAAGTATGAGAAAACACTGGGAAGCTTATAATTTAATGAAGCTAAAATGAGAGAAGTGCTACATATTGAAAGTAACCTTTTTAAAACATTGTCATCGTTCGGTTTTGGAAACTTAGGAGTAAGTTAAGATAAACTAAAATCTTTGGGAAGGTTAGTACGATAGGCGTGCACAGTAGAAGAGAGGTGAGAATTCCTCAAGAGAGTGTCGAACTAATATGAGTTGCATTGGCCTGTATCAATTTAAATACTTGCTTAACGTATTTTAAAATCAAACACACTTTCGGGCCCTGACCCGTTTCTTTTTCTCTCTCTCTTGTGTATATATATGTATATTTTCAGGTGCCCAGCCACAGGGGCGTCTTGCTTAGGATCCTTTGAGAAGAACGAGCTGCAGCTTAGGTGGGAGTTGCAGGTCACTTGAGTAGACGGCTTCTGTTATTGATTCCACTCCTACTACTCTCATTTATTGGGCACGTGTCGCCCTTTTTATCATTTCATTTATTGTTGGGATTGTTATATTTCAGTTATTCCAGTATTGTTTATGGGATTTATTCAGGATGGTTTATGATTGTTTAGTTTTATTATGTGGACATTCGATTGACGAATGTATGGTTTTATTTTAGTTCTTCGTGGTGGTTCCATATTGTAGAAATGTGTTTTGTATAAATAAATCTTTTCTTTAATTAAAATTTGGAAGTTTGTATGAAAAATGGTTTTGACACTTAGCTTAATTATTTAGGGTATTAAATTGGAAAAATTATTTTATCGACAGTGATGCTGAGAATGAACCAACTGTTTACCTTGATTTAATTTAATAAAGGAGTGATCGCCCGGTATTTAATTAGGCGGGGTGTCACAAAAAGGCCCTAATTTAACGTCTACCAGACCCACCAAACGAACCAATAAAATAAAGTCACGACATTAAACAATTAGCCCCCACCGAAAAACACAATTTCTATCATATTCATTCTCCAAGCCAAAAAATCTAATAATAATAAGAATCATCCCTCAATTATTATACAAGCAGCCAACTTCATTATCATATCTATACCCAACTCGCTTAAACCAATCAACCTTGTTTAACCTATAAGATTCTACTCGTTCCAAAATCGCTTTAAAATCTAAATCGGGCCTAATAAATTGGCTCTGAAGAGCTCAAAACCTAACCATAGTTGCAACAAAAATAATTAAGTCGTACAACTAATATAATAACCTCTTTTTTAGGAATACTCTGATATTTAAGCCTTCCCTTGTCAATCTAAACAAAAATTTGAATTCATCAAATCAGAAATAATTTGCTTCTAATTACCCATTATTTTCACTCAGCATCCACACTATGAGTCATACATGATACAAAAATGTAAAACTCTCTCTCTTCATTCTTTGAATTTTTTCTAAACATTGGATCTTATTTCCTGATTTATTACTTATTTTTGGCTTTAATATTATCATATATAGGAGTTTTACTATCCACAATTGTGTTCAAACAGGATTCAAACTTTTGATTTTATCCCCAATAACTACAATTGTTCCTAACAAAACCGTGAAACCTATAAAGAGAGATGAGAGAAATAATAGAAACAGGAGAGAAAAATACCTGATCGATACCGTGTGAATTATATAGAGAGACTAAAATTGGGCATGAGGTATACCTAGAGAGAGACGGGGCAGGTATGGAGAGATACGAGAGAGAGTTGGAAAGTGGTAGCAGCTTGCTTCCACCCCCATTCTTTTTTTAATGACATTTGCATGTAATTCTAATACATTTGTAACGTTTTTTTTCTATTGATAATGGATTTTTTCCATTACAAATGTGTAATGGACAAAAATCGTTATAAATAGGAAAGAAAGTCTGTTAAAATTTTCCTCGTTTGGTGTAGTGTAATCTACGAACATTGCATTCACCAGCCTTTGGTTTGTCACCCCGATATTTTTCAAATGGAATATCATGACTTGGTAGCAGTGTGTTCCTCTATCAATTACGGACAATGATTTTTCTTCGTCGCCTGAGTGCATGTGTATCATATCGTACCTTGAGCATCCGTCTATGAATGAGAGGAGCTCGTGTCCATTAATGGCGTCCTTGAGTGCATCAATTCGTGTAGTGGATAGCAGTCCTTTGGGCATGCTTTATTTTGATAGGAGTAATCAACACAAATCCTCCACTTTCCATTCCTCTTTCTAACCATAACGGACTATTCACCTACAAATAATTCCCATTTCAACATTAGATGGTTGGTTACGTTTTGGGGTAAATGCTCGCTTTTTTAACTTAACCGTCTTGAAGGTCGAATAGATGTTCATCCAATGATATCTATTGAGACATGTATGTCCGACACGTCCTCATGGCTCTGTGATAAGGTTTTGTGATGGCTTTAGAGGACTACCACCAACTTCTCTCTTTGCTTAATTTGTATTTAAGATGATCTGATGTAAACCACCCTTTATGGTTGGCCTTCGTATAGTGTAATAGCGATCGAATCTTTAACGGGAGAGCCTCCATTCGGATCATCTTTTAAATATAGTCCATCGACATGGAAGGCCTCATTTTTCTTCTTGATTAACATGAACTAAAAACTTTTGGCTCTTATTTTGGAACGGTTCCCGTGTTATTTGGTTCAGTAAACCAAAGGGTGAGGGCTTTGAAAAAGAGGACATCATCCAACCTTCTAAGCGTAGTTTGTCTCAGAAGCACGTTGTAGGCGAAATGTTATCTCATAATTAAGAACTCCACTTGAAGGGTTATGGGTTTGGGGATCTTTCTCATTATGAGGGTAATTAAATAGAACCCCGTGGGTAAACTTCTTCTACTGTAAAACTAAGAAATGGCCCTTTAATTGGCCTGAACTTGACTTCAATGAGCTTCATCCTATCAAAAGAATCATAGTATATCACATATGCCAAACTTCCAATGTCCACCGTTATCTTCCTCGTGATCTAACTTGACATGATTGCTTATATCAATAGGGGATCATTGTGCGTGGTGATCAAGTTACGAGAGTCATAGGGGTGAAAAAAGTATTTTTCCAGTCCTCCAGTTGTTTGGGTGATTAAATTTCCATGGACTCCCTCTTTTATATCTTGCATGACTTCCAGGGTAGTTGGATTCTATGTCGGCCTTCGAAGTTCATATCGATATGTTCCTCTAAATAGACTTTGTCTGAAGGTGCGCAAGTGTGAACACTCAAATAAACCTAGAAGGGAGTGAATAGGTTTCTCTTTGGAAAATGTTCAATTTTAAATTTCCTTTTCAATTTTAGCCATCTCAGTTAAACATGCAACTAGGTGAGATGGTAAAACCTTTGGATACACAATGAAAACCTTCATTTAGGTCATCTAAGTTAATTATAACAAAAAAATTAACTAGATTCAATTAATCTTCATAGATCCAGATAGATCTAAGGGCTACTCATAATCTCTCATTCAATTTGAAAAGATTTTATACAATGCAATAAGATACCTCTCTCTTATTCCCTAACAAGTTATTAGATAAAGATTGAACTCTTCCTCATTGATGATGATTGATCCATCCAAAACTCCATTGGATGAACGTGAAAGTCACATTCTCCTCTTTAGGATCATATTATGGTTGAACTTTCTAATTGCTTAAACACCTATTCTAGATATGAGTTTTGATCTTCATTTCTGATTTGAATCGGTTAGATTGAATCTAGGCTATAATGATTTGATCGAAAAAACATTCTTAATTCCACACAAAAGCTAGATCTATGTGTTCTCTCAATTGTGAATGGAACAAATGAATTTGCTTAGAGAGAAGCAATTGGAATTATCTTAACCGTAATAATACACACTCGGTATTTGATAAGAGTAGAGGAATGTGTGATTTGTCAAATAGAAAGGGAATATAACACCCCATACTTTTGGGGGTATTTAAATTACACGAGTGCACGTAATTTAATAAATTGAGAGATAAAGTGAATGGATTAAATATTAATTGGCGAGTATCGAATTAATATTTATGTGTATTATATTTACTTGGGAGATAAGTAAATGGAATTGTATTATTTTATATCACGTCGTAAGTGGGTAAAAGCGACGAGTGATAGTAACTTATTCGTGACATGCGTGTGGAGTTTTGTTGGGAATAAGAAAACGAATTTTGATAAGTGACTCAGATGGTGATTTCGAGTGCACGGTTGATCCGAAATGGGCAGCAATAGTCAATATTAAGTGCCCGTGTGTAGTGATTGGGTTTTGGGGGCTTTTTTTACTAGTCGGGACTCGTATTTGGGTACACGATGTAATATCCCATCCCAGTAATTTAATTAAATTATTCATTGATTATAATTAAGGAAGAGTTAATTATAATTATGGAGGAATTGTGGGTAAAAAGTTAGAGAAAAATAAAATGAAAAAGAAATAGGGTCATTCAAACGACATAGGATATCGTTTGAACGATAGTACACATGACATTATAAGGTTCGTTAAAAGCATGGATTCTAACGATGTGCTGCTGGTTCATAGTAGTAGGTCACACGAAGGGTCGTGTGATCCATATATCGAGTGACATATCATAAGTCATTCGAATAACATAGGGAAGTCGTTTGAACGACGTTGGTCGAGTTTTTAGATCTGATTGCCACTGTGCGCTGTCACAATTTGAAGTGTTAATTTTGTATGTTGTCGAGCGTGGATCAACTCAGAAAGGGTAAAACGGGATTTTTAGGCTCAAGGGAGGTTTTATAAGGGTTGTTTAGGGTGTATTTGGGATTATTATTGTTGGAAGAAGGAGAGAGAAAGTGTGAGAGAAAAAGGGAAGTGGGCGGTCTTCCACCGCACCCACCACAAGATCACAACTCCTCCACCATAGTCCACCCGTAAATCACCACTTTTGTGATGTATTTCTCCATATTTGAACCAAGAATAACAATTTCCACCATGAACAAAGAAGAGCTACGAATTGTTGGAGTTGTATTTGGGGATTTTTGGAGAAGAATAAGGTAGGTTTTAATGGAGTTGAAGGGAGTTCTTGCTTTGGAGATTAGGAAGATGCATTTGGTAACCCCTTGAGGCTACCTTTGGAGGTGGAGGTTGCTCCTCCTATACCAACACCACCATTGAAGCCAATAGAGGCGGGTAAAACTTACTCTTAGTGTAAAAATGCTATTTTTGCATCATAGTCTTGTAGTTAGACTATTTGAGTAGGGTGTGTTTAGTTAAGTAGTATAATTATTATGCAAAAGACAATAAACATTTGTATGAAATACAAATGTTAGAAAATGTTGTTTTGTTGAAAATAAAGATGAAATGAATATTTCAAGGTTTTGAAATAACAAAGGTTAATGTTTTATGAAAATTGTGTATTTTCTAGGTCTATTGATGAAGATATTTTATGAAATAAAATGTTTGAAGATAATGTCATATTGGGAAAAACATTGGTAAATTAGTGTTTCTTGCAAAAATGATGGTTTTATGAAAAATGGACATTTGTTGAGATTGAAGAAATAAAATTGCCTTTTATGTTTAGAATGTAATTTTTGCAAGTGTTATGAAATCCTAGAATGAAAAATATGTTAAAACCAGTAAATATGAATTTTTAAGTTTAAATTCATTTTCTCAACTATATAAACTTGTATTATTTTGACAGTGAATGTATAAAAAAGTTTAGAGAAGGTTTTGTTCGGTTTAAACAGAAATATTAAAAGTTAGAATTTTAGTCTTCACAATATGTGTAATGGGGACTAAAATATATGATGAGAATGAGGTTAAAAGACTACAAGTCAAGTAAAAGGAAATGGTAATTGTCACACCCCATACCCAATTCCATTATAATCATTTCATTTATATTATAATTAAATCATAATCTTAAGTGCATTTGAAATATAATTAATTTATTAATATTTTCACGTGTAATGTACATAATGAACATAATACTATTATTTGTTCTATAACATAATCAAGTTCAAAGTCTTGATTAGGCGGACATACAATACTATGAGTATCTATGATTAAATATTATAATCATTAACTAAACCCAGGCTAACTCAATATATACAATGTGAGTTTAGTAAAATCTTCAGTGTAACAATGACAAAATCCCAATACTTAAACCCGAGCTCTTTCTAACGGTGCAACTCTCAAAATTCAGATCACATGGTATCCTAGCTGACAGCATACAAACCTGAAAATGTTAAATTATAAACTGTCAGCATTAAGCTTAGTGAGGTACTCTTTCCCTTCAATGACATATTAGTTCTATATATAATATATGTGGATATAAAATCCAAACAATCCTGCCCCTTGGCAATAACCAATCCTGGATCATAAGACCTAAGTAATTCTGCCCATTGGCAATAGTAAGTCTGCCCATTAGCAATAGTAAGTCTGCCCATCGGCAATAATAAGTTTGCCCATTGGCAATAATATGTCTGCCCATTGGCAATAATATTTCTGCTCTTCGAGCCATATTCATATCATCATATCATTCATATATCTATATATATGAAACAATCATAAGTACACTCACCTTGGTAAATTATCAGGTATTCCCTTTTCCTTTGTCTGACACTTGTTCAACCAGTTCTTTTTCCCATCCTATCATTCTTACAATATTAGTAACATCATAAGAATATCCACAATCCAAATAGTAACTTAAACGTAACTCAATTCATAAGCATCACATGATTACATTTACATCACTTATCATAAATGAAATTCAATCCAAATTCATGTCAAGATAGTTAACATATCCAAATAATATATTAAACATGCTTTAATTTCTAATTAGGAATCCAATGATTATCATATTAGGTTTCCAATACAACAAACGAAACTTCATTTCAGGTTCCTAGAGCAAATTATGCCCATTTCTTCAATACATAGCAAATCTATCCTATAGGCTCATCAATCGTTCAATCAACTTCCAGGAATTTTCATAATTTCTCTACATCATAAATTTCTATGATATTCCACCCAATATCAATAAACATATTTAATAATACGAAATTAAAGTTTCATAATTTTAAGAGTTCATTTGCTATGTCATGCCAAACATCAAACACATGGTATGCGTACTTACACTTTTGGGGAAAATTTTATACCCAAACTCACCCAATATTCATTTCTTGGTATTTTTACATAATATTTGGATATATTCTACATATATGAGTCTATTTTCATCTCAAATTGGAATTACACAATTCCAGTAAGTATACAAAAAGATATAGAAGTTTGACTACACGAGGTTCCTAACCAAAGCAATTTTAAGGGTTTACACGTTCAATTTTTGCATAAACTTGCATCTATTCATACATATAAACCAAGGCATGAAATCTCTATAAAAAATATGTGATTTATACCATTTCAATCAGTAATATAAGAAAAATAACCATTTTTGTGGTTAGAATTACCTTAGGGGATTTTATGTAATTTCATATGAATTTTCCTCCAAATTTTTCTCGCCTTTCTCTTCCCAAACTTCACGGTTCTCTCTCCTTAGGCTAAAACTCTCCCGCGGATGAAATATGCTGAAGGAGGAGCTTGTTTCATAGCTTTTAAAGTCGGCCCAAACCCGCCATTTGTTATACTAATAAGATGAAATATCATTTAACTAATGAATAAATTTGCCCCTGCTTCGTAATTTCAGCATAACTTCTTGCTCGGACATCCGTTTAACACACCATTTATTGTGTTAAAAACCTAACTCATAAATCTACAACTATTAAGTTTTAACCTTAAGCCAGTTCTTATTTTATAAGGCTCAAAACTAGTCTCCAACCTGAATATTCCTACCGAAATTTGAATTTTTTTATTTGTAACTAATTTGATATATCATGCTTTCTGAAGGAAGTATTAGACTAACATAATAACTTAACATAATATATATTAATAACACATTACTCATATCACATGAGCTAAGCACGATTTAAGCATAATTTATCATAATCCTATTCGGGTTCTCATAATTCTCCCCCCGTTCGAAAATTTCATCCTCGAAATTGACATACCTTGGTTGTCCGAATAAAACAAATACGGATAACACATCTTCATGCTATCCTCGCTCTCCCATGTAGCTTTTTCCATTGAATTCCTTCTCCACACAACTTTCATAAGTGGGATCAATTTTGATCTCAATATTTGTTCCTTCCTATCCACGATAGCAAGTGGTTCTTCCACATAACTCAAGTCTTCTTTCAACTCAATAGGTTGTTCCACCAACACATGTGAAGGATCCGCTGCATACTTTTTTAACATAGAAATATGGAAAACATCATGTAATCGGGATAACTCTGGGGGTAATGCTAACTTGTAGGCAACCACCCCGACTTTATTAAGAATTTTATAGGGTCCAATATAGAGTGGACTTAACTTTCCTTTCTTTTCAAACCTCATAACCCCCTTCTATGGCGATATTCGAAGAAACATATAATCCCTTTTCTGGAATTCTAAATCTTTTCGTCGTTTATCCGCATAACTTTTTTGTCTGCTTTGAGTTATCTTCGTTCTATCTTGAATAATCTTCACCTTTTCAGTGGTGACTTCAATTAATTATGGACCCTTTATCTTCCTTTCACCAACTTCAGTCCAACATAGGGGTATACGACACCATCTACCATACAATGCTTCAGATGGAGCCATACCAATAGTGGATTGAAAACTATTGTTATATGAAAATTCTATTAAAAGAAAATATTCATCACAATTACCTTTGAAATCCAGTACACAAAGTCTAAGCATATCTCCCAAAATATGTACTGTTCTTTTAGACTGCCCATCCGCCCGAGGATGAAAAGCTATACTAAACTTTAAGTTAGTACCCATAGCATACTGCAAACTATCCCAAATTCTGTATGTAAAAGTTGGGTCCCTATCTGAAACAATAGAAACATATGCTCCATGCAATCGGATAATCTCATTAACATATAATCTAGCATACCTATCAACGGTATATGTAGCCTTGACTGCTAGAAAATGAACTGACTTGGTCAATCTGTCCACCACTACCCAAATCGAATATGACCCCTTTTGAGATCGAGGAAGCCCAACTACGAAATCCATCGTATACATGATCCCATTTCCATTTTCAAATTAGCAATGGGTGAAGCAAACCTGCAGGTTTCTGATGTTCCACTTTCACTTGCTGATATACAAGGCATCTAGCAACAAAATCAGTTATTTCTTTTTTCATATTATTCCACCAATAATGTTTCTTTAAATCCCTAAACATTTCAGTACTACTAGGATGCATAGTATAAATGGAATTATGAGCCTCAACTATAATTTTTGCTTTCAATCCATCTACATTAGGAACACATAACCGCTACTTATACAATAAAGTTCCATCATTAGCAATACAAAAATCATCAGACTTACCACCTCTGACATCTTGTCGTATTTTCTCAAGAAAAGGATCCTGACTTTGCAAATCATGAATAGGTGTAGCTAACAAAGGCCTCACACTTACATGAGTAAAAAATTTCTCCTCATCTGCTAGTTGTAATTCCCCTCCCATTAATCTCAAGTTCATAATGTAAGCAACTCTAGTACATCGAATACAAGATAACAGTTCGAAGCCTTTCTACTCAGAGCATGTTCAACTACATTTTCCTTCCCTAGATGGTAGTGAATTGTACACTCATAATATTTAATTAACTCCATCCACTGCCTTTGCCTCAAATTCAACTCCTTCCGAGTAAATAAATACTTAAGACTGTGATGGTCAGTAAAAATATCACATATTTCACACTATAGATAATGACGCCATAATTTCAAAGCAAACACAATAGCAGCAAGTTCTAAATCATGTGTAGGATAATTATGTTCATGTCCACATAAATGTCTAGAAGCAAAAGCAATAACCTTACCGTGCTGCATAAAACACAACCCAACCCCTGACGTGAAGCATCGGTATAAATAACAAAACCATTTCCACCATGTGGAATAGTAAGAATAGGTGCAGTTACCAACCACTTTTTTAATTCTTCAAAATTATTTTCACAATTAGACTTCCATTCAAACTTGACATTCTTTCGGGTTAATTTATTCATTGGCAAGGCAATCGAAGAAAATCCCTTTATAAACCTTCTATAATACCCAGCCAAACCCAGAAAACTCCTCACCTCGGTCACATTATTGGGTCTCTCCCACTTTACAATAACTTCTACTTTTTTGGGATCAACACATATACCATCTCTAGAAATAACATGGCATAAAAATACAACTTGGGATAGCCAAAATTCACATTTGCTAAACTTAGCATACAGCTGCTTATCTTTTAACACCTTCAAAATTGTTCTGAGAAGCTTTTCATGTTCAACCAAATCACGTGACTAAATAAGAATATCATTAATAAAAACTATCACAAATGAATCAACAAAAGGATGCAGTAACCAGTTCATAAGATCCATAAATACAGCTGGCGCATTTGTCACTCCAAAAGGCATCACAAGAAATTCAAAATGACCATACCGAGTGCGAAAGGCAGGCTTAGAAATATCACTCTCCTTCACCCTTAACTGATGATAACCTGATCATAATTATATCTTTGAAAACACTTTAGCACCCTGCAAGTGATCAAACAAATCATCTATACGGGGTAAAGGATACTTATTCTTAATTGTAACTTTATTCAGTTGCCTATAATCAATACACAAATGCACAGCACCATCTTTCTTTTTCACAAACAAAGCTGGTGCACCCCATGGAGATACACTAGGTTGTATAAACCCCCTATAAAATAAATAATGCAACTGAACCTTGAGTTCTTCCAACTCAATAGGTGCCATTCTATACGGTGCCATAGAAATACGGTATGTCCCCAATGTTAATTCAATACTAAATTCAACTTATTTTTCTGAAGGTAACCCAGGCAACTCACTAGGAAACACATATGGGAAATCCCGCACAATTGGAACATCAACTAATTTTAAGACCCCCTTCTTAGTGTCAAGAACATATGCAATAAAACCTTCACAACCCTTACTTAACAATCTCCTCGTCTAAATGGCAGAAATAATGCAACTTACAACAATTTTCCCCTCCCTCATAAATTTAAATTCGGAATCACCAGGCATTTTAAAAATAACCTTTTTATGAAAACAATCCATGGAGGCATGATATTTAGATAACCAATCCATTCCCAGAATTATGTCAAAATCAGAGGTACCCAATGGAAGTAAGTCTATAATTGTATTTCTAACTCCCACAGTCAAAATAGAATCACAAAAAGCATATTCAGCTACAATCATATCCCCCATCGGCATAGAAATACCCAGCCCCACATCTAAAAGAGTACATGGTCTATTCAGATATATAGCAAATGCATAGGACACAAAAGAATGTGTGGAACCCGGATCAATCAAAACATAAGTAATTCTATTTGTAACAAAAAGTGTACATGTCACCACATCCGGAGTAACATGATCCTTTTTCATCGTAAAGACTCGTTCACCTGTCCTGGAACCACTAGCATGTCCTCTGCCCACACTCCTCGCTCCACTGCCCGGAGGTAATATTCTGCTTGTTACTCCACTAGGTACTACTGGAGTCTCTGCCAACTGCGAACAATTTTTCTCAACATGCCTCACTTGATGATAATGATAGCATTCCAATCCTTTATACTTGGGACACTCAGATTTATAATGCCCTCGTTCTTTACAAAAGAAACATGTAATACCTCCTATTGGGGCCTCACCTTTTCCTGACTTTCTAACTGAACTGGAAGATCCTCCACCCATGGTATCTCTAACAAATCTCCCCTGACCTCCACCTCTATCACCACCACCTCTCTGAAATTTATGAGGTTCTGCCTTAACACTTCCACCCTCACCTCCTTTAAACCGAGATGATTCGAATCTATGTTTCTTAAAACTATCCCTACTCGCCACCCATTAGTTCATTTGCCTTTCTGTTATCGTGGCTTTATTCACCAGAGAGGCATAATGTTCTAACTCATAAGTAGCCACTCTATTTTGAATAGGCAAAATAAGCCTGTCTTGGAACTTACTACATTAATCTTCTTCATCCTCCATATACTTAGTAGCAAATCTAGACAACGCTATAAATTTAGCCTCATACTCTCTCACAAACATTTTCCCTTGGGTCAAATTTATAAATTCCCTAACCTTCTCCCTCCTATAAACCATAAGAAAATACTTAACATACAAGGCTTTAATAAATTTAGCCCACGTAATAACATCAGTACCTTCCATTCTGGGCACCAAATGGTTGCTAGCTTCCCACCAATATTTGGCCTCTCCTTTCACCCTAAACACAACCAAATTCACCTTCTGATTATCTGGAACTTTAATCATTGCAAAGATAGTCTCTATATCTCTAGCCCATATCTCAGCTTCTGCAGGTTCAACTGACCCTGAATATTCTAGAGGATTCAGCTTCAAAAACTATTCATGCATGGAATCTTTCATTTCCTTCATTGCCTCTTTCTCAATCCTAGCCATAGTCTTGGATTCGAGATATCTCGTCCGATGTTTTGCCATTAATGCCATATTCCTTTTCCTGTTATTCTGCCATCCTCACCATTGCTTGCGTTATTATCTACATCTCTGTAGGTTTAGGCCTGTCAATGGATCGGATTTTATATGAATTCGAATCCGAATCCGATCCATTTAAGCGGATATGGATCATGCCTAAAATCCGATTATCCAATTACCCGATTACCCGTTTATTAA
This sequence comes from Sambucus nigra, assembly GCA_949130495.1. Lineage (NCBI taxonomy): Eukaryota > Viridiplantae > Streptophyta > Magnoliopsida > Dipsacales > Adoxaceae > Sambucus > Sambucus nigra. Next base: position 598,945,461 of record OX422212.1, on the reverse strand, counting down.
ATGGAGCGAATTTGGATTCATATACTCCGATCCGTTAATAACCCGATCCGATTAATATTTTTAATATATATATATATAAATTATACATATTATATTTTTAATTAATATATATTGTATTTAATAATAATTTAAATATTTATTATAATAGTTCTTTATTTCATTATCCATTTTTTTGGAATATTTGCAAAATAAATTATTGAAATAAGAGTTGAAAATCAAGTTTAACATAAACGGATAATCGGATAATTGGATCGGATCCGAATCCGTTTAACGTAAATGGATATGGATTTGGATTTGCCTGATCCGATCCGATCCGATTAATAAACGGATCGTATCCGAATCCGTTTAACATAAAGGTATATGGATTTAAATTTGCCTGATCCGATCCGAATCCGATCTGTTTACAGTCCTATGTAGGTTGCTCATGCTCTCTGACAATTCCTACAACACACTGCTCTATTTCGGTATCCTCTATATGAGAAGCTACTCCTTCTTCTCTATGTTGTTCATTCCCAGGTTCCATCTGTAATTATCTGTAATACAACAGAATTCTAACAACCAACATAAACTGTATATAATATTAAATTATTGGTTAGTACATAAATAATTCATAAATATCAAATCAACTCAATAATTGCCATCTAATCGTCACACACGTCCAAAATTAATAACCTAGACGCTCTGATACCACTAATTATCACACCCCAGACCCAATTCCATTATAATCATTTCATTTATATTATAATTAAATTATAATCTTTAGTGCATTTGAAATGTAATTCATTTATTGATATTTTCATGTGTAATGTACATAATGAACATAATACTATTATTGTGCCATAACATTATCAACATCGAAGTCATGATTAGGCGGACATACAATACTATGAGTATCTATGATTAAATATTACAATCATCAACTCAACCCATGCTAACTCAATATATACAATGTGAGTGTAGTAAAATATTCAGTGTGATAATGACAAAATCCAAAAACTTAAACCCTGACTCTTTCTAACGGTGCAACTCTCAAAATTTATGATCATATGGTATCCTAGATGACATCATACAAACCTGAAAAAAGTTAAATCATAAACTGTAAGCATTAAGCTTAGTGAGGTACTCTTTCCTTACAATGACATATCAGTTCTATATATCAAATCCGTGGATATAAAATCCAAAATATCCTGTCCCTTGGCAATAAAAAATCCTGGATTATAAGAGCCCATTGACAATAGTAAGTTTGCCAATTGGCAATAGTATGTCTTCCCATTGTCAATAATAAGTCTGCCCATTGGCAATAATATGTCTGCCCATTGGCAATAATAATTTTGCCCATTGGTAATAATGTGACACCCCGCCTAATTAAATATCGGGTGATCATTCCTTTATTAAATTAACTCAAAGTGTCAGGTTGATTCATTCTTAGCATCACTGGCGAAAAACAATTTTCTTATTTAATCACCTTATAAATAATTAAGCTAAGTGTCAAAACATTTAATCTTATAAATTAAGTCCGAATGTTATTATTAATTACGAAGACATTTTCACGAATACAATTGATAGTATTAAAACCAAACCATTCAAACGAAAGGACATGCTAGATAAATAAATCCAAATAAACTATCCCAAATCGTAGGACAAAGTGATAATTACAAGTAATCCCAACTACAACAGAATACGGAAATAAATCGAAAGTACAAATCTCTCTGAACTAGATAAAACTGAAAATGGGCGACACATGCCCTATCTAAGGAGAACTAAATGAAATATTGAGAAAATAAGGATGAAGTCGTCTACCGCAAAGACCTGTAACTCCCACACTAGCTGCAGCACGTCAACAGTCCAAAGATCCAAGCCTGACGCCCCTGTGGCTGAGCACCTGTAATACATATATATATATATATATATATATACAAGAGAGAGACAAGATGACAGGAAACGAGTCAGAGCCCGAGTGTAAAATAGTTTTAAAAATAGTTTAGCAAGTATTTAAAATGCTTACCGGCTAATGCAACAACCATGTTAGTATGCGACACTCTCTTGAGAAATCTCACCTCTCATCTAGTGAGCACACCTACCGTACTAATAAATTTAATAAGTTTCTCTAACTTATTCTCCATAAGGTTTTATCACGTGAAAAGCAAGGTTATGATATTTACTTTAGGAAATCATTCTCTTCAAGATCTCTTACGTTATTTAGAACAACTCATTGCCGTTATAAAATTCCCGAACACTTATAATAAAGTTAAAGCATTTATTCATTACTTATCTACTTATACGCACAGTAGAAAGTTCCCATATAGATATACGTATATATATTAGTCACACATATAATATATATACTAACGGCACCCCACATAAAATCTATGGTGCTGGCATACTCTGCTATCAAGTCCCCGTATCACTCAAGCTAAGGGAAATACTAGTTCACAATCACTCTCAAACTGTATTAACACAATACACACAAAATGCAGGCGAAGCATAGTTCCAAGTCACTAAGAGGTCAGCACATACCACTCACGTCTCTAGGTACCGTCTGACTATCTTTCTCAGATAGCCTGTACCAAGGAATCCTATGTTCTAGGGTACAAGTCAATATCCCCCATAAAGGTCACATCAGAATAAGACTGTCCCTGTGTGGAAACCTCCGTGATAGCAAGTAGCGCGGGTATGATTAGACACAGATATTCAGATAATATATATACATACACTCATATATATATTTACATAAATCAGTTAGGTACGCCCACGACCCATAACATTATTCTAGCCATGCGTAACATATAACGCTCGAGTTCTACGTATAAGTAAATCACTCTTTTTATTCTATTAAGTATAACAAATCCTTAAGTACTTCTCGACTCTCGAAGTGTATCCTCTCAAAATATATAAAATCAGTAGGTGCACCCTCCCTACTCTACTGATCTAAGTCTTCCTTAATTCTCACAAGATACACTATAACGTACGCACGATTTCCCACCAAATTTATATTCCCGAAACCCCACGGTTAAATCACATATGAATCATATCACCCAAACCTTTCCTACAACCCTACTGATCTTTCCCAAGTCCCATTTTGGTATATAAAATATGTATAAGGGTTCCCACAAAGTGGCACAGGGTTAATCATTAAGAATAAAGAACAAGCTTCAAAATCCATAAGAGGTCGATCGATCGAAGGGAGGGGGTCGATCGATCGATCCAGTCGATCAATCGACATTCAAGGTCGATCGATCGATCGCCCAGATATTTTCCTGATTCTACGTATACTATCCTACGGGTTTCATCACCAAAAGCCCTCAAAACCTCTATCAATTTCGCCCAAACTCCCAACCAAGTATCACAAATGTTATAGTAATAGGTCTAAACGATTTCTAACAAAAAATCTTGATTAAATCTACAAGGAATCATTATTACATGGGATTAATTTAAGAAGCTATTACAAACCCTAGTTGATCATATAAATTCCAGAACTTTTTAGTCATTACCAGATTTCTTTCTCTAAACATCATGTGAATTCGTAAGTATGGTTCTACACATAATAAGGATATCAGCCTCGTATAGTTCCTACTCAAACCTATTAATTTACTTCTTCCAATATCATGAAATCTCCAAGAAGCATACAATTTCCCTTCCTATTCTAACATGGATGTTGTATCAACATGGAAACAGCGAGATAGATACTTGCCTCGAGAATATGAGTCTGAATTTCTGAGATTTGATGATGTGGTTGTGTTATCTTTCCTCCGATCTACTCTCCGGCGGTATTTGTGGTGAAAATGGTGCAACTATGGTGGCTCTAGCCTTGGGAAGTTCCTCACCTTCCTCCTCTATTAGCCTCTGTGAAATATGCAGGTTCTAACCCTAGAAGACAACCTCTAACACCTAATATACTTCTCTAATTTTCATAGGTAATTAAACCACAAGAATAAAAATTACCAAAATGTCCTCCCGGCTTACCGGTTAGGCCTAAAAATGTTCTGAGACCCAAACTAAACCCCCGAGTACACTTTTCTGACTATCTTGACCCTTCCGGACACATTGGCGCATTCGAAATGCCCCTACGGGCGACTTATAATTTATTCACTTATGATAATAATAATTTAGTCACGACACGACACAGGCGTGTCGTGACTTAATTTCCATAATTGTCATATTATTCACTCGTTACAATTTTAATAAATTCAATTCTACATATTACTCTACTCAATAAGTAATATTTAACAAATCAATAATTTTTCAATAATTACTAACTCTCGTCACGCTAGTAAATATTTAGAACAAATTTTCGGATTAATATTAAATTAATCTATCTCAATTAAATTTAATAAATCCCTAAATTTAAAAGCCATAAAAATACGGGGTATTACATACTTCCCCCCTAATAACGAAATTTCATCCCGAAATTCAAAAAATAAGGCCTACCTGGTAAAATAATTATGGATACCTTAGCAGTGTGCAAACTATTTACATAGTAAGGCGCTCAATCACTATAGCCCCCGCCTCACAGCAAGCTTGTTTAACACTCTCATTAAAGACACTTCACATTGTGCTCCTATCCGACAACATTCGCATAAGACGCATATACATTATTAATTCCCATTATTTCAATATCATTGGGGTACCGCACGTCACTACATGATAACTACTCGGATTTATCTAAACACAAAACTCCCATTCTGAGAGAAACCATACGAATATCTGACCACTGTTGTTTGCCTAAAATAGTCGTGTAATTCCACCATAGTCATCAGACTCTAACTCAACCAATCCAAAATTCTGATTATCCGTCCATCTCTTAACATTCAGAGTGAGAAAAGTTAAGGTTTTTCCATACCAAAACCTCAATAAGCATCTTGTTCACAATAAACAAGTACGAGTGCTCCCACGGAACCCTACCATTAGGTAATATCCTCCCCCAATTATCGTACTATACTCCACTTGCTAGCTATAACCATTGTGGAAGAGAAACGATCACAACGAATCCAAAATTACTTTCACACTTCTCCACTAATGATTAATCACCGCTCTCCTACTCCCCGGGTTATGGGTGATACAACCTTGCTAAAAACTAAACGTTGTCCCCGCTGCATCCTGAAATTCCATATTGAAGGTGGGATTCAAAAATCTCAACCTAATTCATAAAAATATCGTGTAGGGCCACGTACCAATGCGATCCTTCCTTTCAAAGGAAGACTGGGGCACACTAGCTAATATTGTAAATCACCCCAAAGGAATGTCAATCACTTCCTTCTTGGGCATCTTGTTCCACACGTTCGAAGGAACTCTTGATCTTACCTTGAGGTTGTCAACTCATCCCAGAAACTTTACCGACTTTACCGGCCTCTTCCATTATAGGAATTATCGATAGCCACAAAATTCTCTGGTTGATCCTCTTGTTCCAACCGATTTCTATTTATGAGTAGTGCCCGCGGAGACTACTCACTATGTCCCACTCGACATCGACTTCTACTTGTAACGTCTCACATTAAGTGACACTTAATACTCCCCTTCTTTCCTTTGCGTTTACTGAAAGTTCCGACCCATGCACTTTTCTCCACAATGTGCACTTCCTGACCTTTTATACCATACTAACATCTTCACTCTTTGCACGCGTCAGTCGCTCTCAACATTTGACTAATTACAACTCCGCTCCGAGTGTTCTCCATATAGTTAAATTCTACCCTTCTCAAGGAATACCCCTTTGTAAATGGCTTTCCACAGCCTTCCAACCAGATTCGGTGTGCTACTCTAATCGCACACATATATATGGAGTTATCGTCTTTCACACGGTGCTCAATCCACTCTACCACTTTCACTTCGTTATGTTAATCCCATAAACATTTATTCCACACGTCTATTCCCACGTCCCTTCAACTCGGACAATTTTAACATCAGCTAACAAGGATGCCCACACACCCTATAAACCATGCATACTAGCGTAAGCATCATATACGCTTCACACATAACATCCAATTATTTATTTTCCTTGTGATCACAACGTGATTAAAACACTTGGGACTCTCAATCACCCTTGAAATCAAGATTTTAAGCCCTCCTTATCATCGTTCCACCCCTCAACTCGTGGTGATAAAATAAAAGTTTTAATGCTTTCTTACCGCACAACCGGTTCCACTAGCCTTAAATCATAATTCAACTTCCAACTTACAGATATAATTACCTGCTCCTATTATGACTGAGGTACCAAACTCATGGATTAATGACCAAACATCTTCCTACTTCCAACCTCACGCTAAGTTTCATGCGTGGGATGTCTCGCAAAGCGAAATCTAAACAAGGAATCCCCCTGATACACTACTACCTAGCATTGTCGGTTATCGAAATCCGTTAGGTCCTCCGTCCATATCATGCACCCCTTTATTCCGTCTCTTAATAGAAAAGTTACATCTCCTCCCATAATTACACTTAATAAAGAACATTTCGCCAATTGTACAATCGTTCAGTATTGGTGGTAATCCCATTCCATAAACCTCGAATACATACAATCGGGGTTCTCTAAATCCTGTCCCCAAACATATGGGTACAACTCTTGACTCCCACATCTCTAAAGGATAAATATAACAATGCGCTCTTCCTATCACCAAGTCCTGAGCGCTAAACATAATAATGAGTTAAATCTTTCCGCTCAATAGTAAACCCAATACATACTGAATCATAACAATAAAGTCCCTACACACACCACGATCGAATATCTCGAGACCACTATCCCCTCTGAAATCTCTAAAATAGATAATATAAGTGCGAGTCTGGCCCTCTCGCAGGTGAGGCCTCGCCAGAAAAAAACATGTTGCACTAAGGCAACCACTCCGATAGCCTTGCAATAACTGCCTACTATCGTACTAATCATTACTATAAATTTGTAACTAAGACAACATCATACTCGTATATCACATCACTAAAATGAGTAATCTCAATAAAGTATATAACACTATTAATACACCCATTCATCCTCCGCGGATAACACTAAAGAAAATCCCGCCACACTAGGGAAAATATTCACATAATATTAACGTTATAGATATACGTACTAAACTCGTCTCACATGCGAATCTAGCAATAAATAAAATGTAGTGACTCGCTCGTGTCACATAAAACATGCCTCATCCTCTGAAGATAAAACTCATACTTCTACCTTGCCAATCGCCTTGACTGCTCAAATGGTTTCCGGACGTAACACGCCTGTCCAAACCAAAACAAAACTACTTTAATCGTTTCCCTTTACTAGGCACCATATTCTTGTCCCCTATACTCGCTTCGGGAAGAATTAGCGTATGTGATTTCACTCTCCACAAAATACCTTTACACATAATCCACTTATCACCGGTCATACTAACCATATTATGATTGTCCTTCTCTCGGACTTTGGTAGGCTTGATTCCTGATGGCTATCCCCATTGTTCCCTTAGCCTTGTTGGCCCTAAAGAACATGATACTAGCTACAGTAGTCCTTACTCAATTCACCATCGCTCGGTAAGAATTCAGCTGTTCAATTCATTTAAATGGGTCCCCTGATGTGTATCCACACCCCCTTGTGGTGCTACGCTAACACCGTTGCATCCAGTCTTATTCTTGACTAAATTCTTCGATTATTTTAGTTTTCCACATAAAGAAGCATTATCATCTCCATTGACAAAGCACAACATTGTCAACCTCTGAATCGACCGTCCAGCAGAATTCCCTTCAAAGTGTTATTAATTATATTTACGAGTCGATCTCCCACTTGGAGTCCTCTCCTCCATTTGTATCTACATCCTCCGATACAAGATTTGCTAACGATTTAGATTCATATTCACAAATGGACCTCTGTCAAGTCCTCCTGTGATGAGTTCAAAACAACATCCACATTTTATCGTGCACATCTGATGGAGGCATATGCGGTTAAACTGTACCTAAGAGCCTTCTATAGACCTAGCATTCCACTTCTAAAAGTGGTTGTTGACTCTCACCATTATAACTTCGTTCCAACAAGCTAAGAAAAATTTTACTCCAAATTTTCACTTTCAGTTAGCCACACTCTGTCATATGTCCAAACCTTTAGATATTTTACCTCCTTTGGCTAACACATACAATCTCTGCATTTCTAGAATTTCCACTGATAGTTCTCTTCAATGTTTCGTCTGACTTTTTCCCTATTCGTACCACGTTGGATGAGTCTATTATTGAACCTCTTTCAACTATAACAGCATTTGGAAATCATAGGAAGTTCCCCAGCCGTCTTTACAGTCCTGGCTTCTCGTGCCATAATAGGGGTGACCTTAACTACGGTCATCATCCTCGAATATGCTCTACAACCTTAATTAAGCCTTGCCTCCTACTGTCCGCCCAACAGCCCTTTCCTGCCACATTTCAATGTTCGAACACGCCCGGAGGCAAATAAGATTCACTAATGTACATACATTATAGTAGGAGAACGGAATCTCACCATAGAAATTAACAATCCTAACCATAGGGCTCTATATCAAACAAAGCAATGCTGGAAGCATAACAAGCCGCACAGATCCTAAAGGACAGTAGAACTTGATGCTCTGATAGCACCTGTGACACCTCGCCTAATTAAATACCGGGTGATCAATCCTTTATTAAATTTCCATAATTGTCATATTATTCCCTCGTGACAATTTTAATAAATTCAATTCTACATATTACTCTACTCAATAAGTAATATATAACAAATTAATAATTTTCCAATAATTACTAACTCTCGTCACCCTATTAAATATTTAAAACAAATTTCTGGATTAATATTAAATTAATCTATCTCAATTAAATTTAATAAATCCATAAATTTAAAAGCCATAAAAATACGGGGTATTACAAATATTAAGTCTGCCCATTGACAATAATATGTCTTTCCATTGGCAATAATAAGTCTACCCATTGGCAATAATATGTCTGCTCTTCGAGCTATATTCATATCATTCATATATTTGTATATATGAAATAATCATAAGTACACCCACCTCGGTAATTTAACAGGCTTTCCCTTTTCCTTTGTCTGGAACTTGTTCAACCAGTACTTCTTTCCTTCCTGTCATTCTTAGAATATTAGTAACATCATAATAATATCAACAATCCAAAGAGTAACCTAAACGTAACTCAATTCATAAGCATCACATGATTCCATTCACATCACTTATCATAGATGAAATTCAATCTAAATTTGTGTCAATATAGTTAACATATCCAAATCATATACTAAAAATGCTTTTATTTATAATTGGTAATTCAATTATTATCATATTAGGCTTCCAATACAACAGACGAAACATCATTTCAGGTTCCTAGAGCAAATTATGCCCATTTCTTCAATACATAGCAAATCTTCCCTATAGGCTCATCAATAGGTCAGTCAACTTTTAGGAATTTTCATAATTTATATACATCATAACTTTCTATGATATTCTACCCAATATTAATAAACATATTTAATAATATTAAATTAAAGTTTCATAATTTTTAGAGTTCATTTGCAATGTCAGGCCAAACATCGAACACATGGTATGCGTACTTACACTTTGGGGGCAAATTTTATACCCAAACTTCCAACTATCACCCAAGATTCATTCCTTGGTATTTTTACATAATATTCGGATATGTTATACATACATGAGTCTATTTTCATCTCTAATTAGAATTACTCAATTCTAGTAAGTATACAAAAAGATATAGAAGTTTGACTACACAAGATTCCTAACCGAAGCAATTTTAAGAGTTTACATGTTCATTTTTTTGTGTAAACTTGCATCTATTCATACTTATAAACCAAGGCATGAAAGTTCTATAAAAAATATATGATTTATACCATTTCATTCAGTAATACAAGAAAAATAACCAGATTTGTGGTTAGAATTACCTAAAGGACTTTTATGTAATTTCCAATGAATTTTCCTCCAAATTTTCATTGTCTTTCTCTTCCCAAACTTCACGGTTCTCTCTCCTTAGGCTCAAACTCTCCAATGGATGAAATATGCAGAAGGAGGAGATTATTTCAAGCTTTAAAGTCGGCCAAAACCCACCTCCTTCTTTAACCAATCAAAATCCACCATTTGTTATACTAATAAGACAAAATATCATTTAACGAATGGACAAATTGCCCTGCTTCCTAAATCCAACATAACTTCTTGCTCGGACCTTCCTTTAACACACCGTTTGTTGTGTTATAAATCTAACTCATATATCTACAACCATATAGTTTTTACCTTAAGCCAATTTGTAACACCCCATATTTTGGAGAATATGGAAATTAATTATATTGGTGATTTATGAATAATTTGGGGAAATTATTCAATTCAGATGATTTAAATTTAATTAATTTCCATATTCTTGGATGGTTATTTTGAGGTGAAAATAAGATGATTTTAAATGTAACTTGGATGGTTATTTTGAGGTCATAGTTGATTTCGAAACGGTCAAAATAGTCAAAAAAGTGTACCCGGGATATAATTTGGTTCCCGGGACGATTTTAGGCCAACCCGACACTGTTTAAGGGCTTTTCAGTAATTCGGGAGTTTTCGATTTAGAGAACTCAGAAAATGCTAAGTCTTATATTTGATATTTGAGAAAGAAACTAGGTTTAGCACAATCATAATATAAGAGAGGCAAGAGGAGAGGAGGAGAATAAATTTAAAGGTTCCTACATAGTTTTTCACCCCGAACGCAACGGAATCGAGATCGGAGCGAGGGAAGAACTACCACACCATCTTGTTAACGAATATCAGACCTACTATTGAGAGTCAACTATTTAAATGGAAATATATATTAAGCATGCTATAATACCCATGTAGATTAAGGTTTGATTTCATGCTTTTGGAAGTTTTATATGAATTTGGGAGGGTTTATTTCATAAACTAAAGTAGGAATGTACGTAGAGATGTTCCTTAATGATGATAATATGAAATCATTGAGTTTGGGTTGGTTAATAAGATATAAATCTTAGTTCTTGATTAATAAAGAAGACAAACATGAGAAAACTAGGGTTTTATGTTTATTAAAGGAAAATGTGATCCTTGGATTGAATCTTTAAAGTTATTTATGTAAACTTTTCATCGAAAATTATCCATATGTGAACATAAAATGATATTTGAATATATTTGATGATTAATATTGCATATTGATGGTTTCTTGGTTGAAACATGAATCTTGAATGACTTAGGGTTTAATTGATGAACATAAGATGTCAATCTGTCAAAATTATTGACGTAACATTAAACGTATGCCATTTCAATTATACTTAGACTTAGAGTGAGAGCCATACATTCCTGGAAAGCTCTATGTCTTAGCTTTATAATGATATTTGAATCAGGTCAATCGGATTTCTGTAGAGGGAGTAATCGATGTTTTACTATAGGGTGTTTGATCTGCCAGTATAGTAATCTGCCAGAATTTTTTACGTAAATTTAAACGCATGCCATTTCAATTATCCTTAGAATTAGAGTGAGATCCACACATTTCTAGAAAGATCTGTCCTAGCTTTCTAATGATCTTTGAATCAGGTCAATCAGATTTCTCTATTAGAGGGAGTAATCGACATTTTACACAGGGTGTTTAATCTGCCATAAAATTTACGACTCGATTCGGTTTACCAAATATTGACAATTTCTCCTTTTTAACCCCAGAACTTGCGGATAACTATTGGGGAATTTTTGGGACATCTTTAGAATATAATGAGGGATATATTGTATGATAGTAGGCCTTTATAGGTTTGAGACTTAGTCATGTATGCGAGAGTTAAGGCTAAGGCTAGTTGGGCTTAATTGTTAATGTAATAATTCGAGCGAATGAGAATGAATCGTGGAGAGGATAAGGGAAATTATGAGGTAAAACAGTAGGACAATTGTGGATTAACTATTGAATTAAATTAAGGGGTAACGATAAGCACTTCGGGTAGAGAATAATACTTGAAAATATAAGATAGAGAGTATATATCAAATAAAATTATACAGTGAGAATTCGAGAGAAAAATACTGCGTATGGGTAATAATAATAGGTTGAGTGTATACCTACATGGATTGATTTTTATAGGTTGAGTGTATACCTACATGGTTTTATTATTATAGGTCGTGTGTGTACCTATATTTAATATACATATGGATAGGTTCTGTGTATGCCTAGTATGTATTATTATGTGTATGACATACCTACGCTGCTTGCTATCGGGGGGAGGTTCCGCGTCGTGGACGGTCTTATCCTGATGAGCCCATTAGGGGGATTTTAGACTTGTACCCAGAACATAGGACCTTGGATACGTACTATCTGAGAGTATGATAGTTTCGACGTTTAAATTGGAGCGTGGGTATGTGCGTGACCCATTTGGCTGGGGACTATGTTTACCTCCAATATGTGTGATTTGTATTTTGAGTTCGAGGAGATATGCCGAACCATTTGTCCTTGATATATTACGAGAGGTACTAGGACTGATAGCAGAGTACGCAAATGTGCATCATGGTAGCCAGACCAGTGGATGCTATATATATATATATATATATATATGGAGAGGATCACAAGTGGACCTAAAAAGCGGACTTTTTAATGGACCTTAACAAAAAAACACTTAACAACCCATTAATTTTAATTCCTTTCTTATAATTGGTCCATGCCAACGGCATTTTTTTTAACTAGTGGCTGCCATGCTGGGGGTGGGGGTGGGGGTAGGGGTTAAGGGGGTCACGTGTCACACGCGTGTCCGTTGCCGCTGGCGCGGACCAATTATAACAAACAAACTAAAATTAATGGATTGTTAAGTATTTTTTGTTAAGGTCCATTACAAAGTCCGCTTTTTCGGTTCACTTGTGATACTTTCCCTATATATATATATATATATGCATAGATGTTTTCTCCTACTTATGTGTGACAGTAGTAAGGCTAGATAGTGTGCATCTAAATGATTTATCTACTTATGCAGGATAATAGTGACATGATATATTATGTATCTAAGCGAATGATTAATCTACTAAAGAGTAAATAATAGAGAGATTAGATAGTGTAAACCTAATTAATGATGAATCTACTAAGGTGTAAATAGTAGGAAGATGAATGGTGAATATCTAAAATATAGTTTAAGTAGAGAAACTTAATTGATAAGGCTTGAACCATAAAATATGTGAAATGGTAACGTGGGGTTAATAATAACAGAGGAGAAATGTTAGTTATTAAGGTTATTCGGTAGCTTATTGTATAAACGGTAGGAGTAAGTTAAAGTAGAATCTTAACTATGATTAAATGGTAGTTCAGGGTATTCAGTAACGTACAGTATGGGCGGTATGGGTGAGCTAGACTGATTTGAGGCTTATTAGATACTTAAGACCTAGTTAGATTGGGTAGCTTGACTAGGTGAGACGTTAGGTGTGCACTATAGAATAGAGGTGATGAAACTCAAGGGAGTGTCCGCAGCCTGACATGTGTATCTAATAACTGCTCATTTAAATTGATATTTAAATGCTTGCTAAGTATTTTCAAATGATTTTTACTTGGGCTTTGACCCATACTTGCAAAAACCTTTTTCCAAAACCTTTTAGGTGTCCAGCCACAGGGATGCCAAGCAGGATTTTTCTGTTCCATGGATGCATAGCTACAGCACATGTGGATGCTTACAGGATTTAGAATTAGACGCTTAAGTTACTTCATTCCTAGTGTAGGGTGCAGTTCAATATTTCATTTGGGTGTGTTGGCCCTTGGTTATTTCTTTCTATCAATTAGACTATGTATTCAGATTTTATTTATATTGGACTTTTATTTAGATTTGGGAACCGATGGTTTATTCAGTATTATTTTATATTCGTTGCTTATCATATGATTGTTCAGCTTATTCATTTATTACGTGGATGGTTAGTTATTTTATTTATTTTTGCATATTGTTTTATTTGATACAAAGATAAAATTTGGCACTGACTTTTTTGAATACTAGGTGGTTAGAAAATATTTTAAAAGGTTTCTACAGTGATGCTAAGAATGAGCCAAATGGGAATCCTATTTTAATTTAATGAAGGCCTGATCACCCGATATTTAATTAGGCGGGGTGTCACAGATGGTATCAGAGCATCAGGTTCTAGTGTCCTTAGGATCTGTACATCCTTTTATGTTTCAGCGTAGAGTTCTTTGATATAGATCCTTATGATAGGATTGTTGAATTCCCCTACGTATGCGACTTACGTTCTCCTGTTATTAAGTACAGTTGATGAGATTCTTGTGCGAGTTCGTTTAGGTTTCGAACACTGAACATTATAGGACGACCATCGAGGTCCGTTAGAAGGACTGCGGGGGGGGAGAGGCTTAGCAGAAGATAAGGGGTATTCTGGAAATGGTGATCGCAATGTGACGATATGATTATCATGGGGACAGTAGTTTCCCCAAGCACTGTTGTAGATGACGGTGGTGCAAGCTTACACTCACCCAGCATAGTCGGTAAGGGGTAGGAAAATTCGGAAGGACTATTATGTGGAGCCATCTACAAGGATTCAGGAAAAAGGGGAAGCATGATAAGCCAATGGAAGGGGGTAATCCAATGGAAACTATATAGGATGGAATGCAACGATACCCATGATTAAATATTTTGAGAAGAAAAAAATTTAAGCTCATAGGAGAAGCATACCATGACAAGAGTTAGTCACCATATATAAGATGTATATGGAATAAAACTAGGAATTTGAGTACAATTTCATCGTAAGATCTTTCTTCTGCTATTTGAACAGAGATGCAGGTGGAGTTTTGGAACTTATCACAGGTAGCGAAATAGAGACCGAGCACAAGGGATAAGTTGACTTGTTTAGTGAACTACATACCCAATGAAGGGGATATGGAGAAAAAAAAGGCCCGTAAGTTGATTAGGGACTAGTGAGTAGAATACACAAGTGTGAGTGTAAAATACAACTTAGATGTCTAGTGTCGACGTCGTCAAGGTAGTACATTTACAAGTTTATATTAACGCTTCCATGAGAAAGGAGCCTAGGGGTTGGAAAATTGAGCCAGAGAGCAAGAGTGGATTTAACGGTGTTAGAGAAGCACCACGGGAGGGTATACCCAAGAGGTACCCATTTAAATGATTAAAATCAAGTGAATCTCTACCAAGTGCAAGAGGATTCAGTCTGTACCATCGAGTCCAATAACGAGTTCCATAGGGCTAGCGGAGCCAAAGGGACAACGAGGGTGCAATCGGGGATAAGAATACCATATTCGAGAGAAGGACTACCCGACATGGCCAATAAGTCCAGGACCAAAGACAAGGGAATTCTCTGGTAGTATCTTAATTGTAGAGAGACGGGCCACATGAAGAGGTATTATCGAAGCAAGGCGGGGGACAACTACAGGATGAAATCATGGATGTCTAACTATTACAGGAAATCGTGGGTGAGTCTCGACACTAGAGTTACATTCGGAGACCCAATGATTGGGCGATACAAATGACATAGGGAGGCGTCTTATGTGTGAAAAGTAGGAACACATGTGTAGATCTTGTCTACAATGAATTGGGGGTCAGGAACGGGATGCCCACTAGGGGCAATAATCATAAGAAGTTTGGGTTGGGTTGGGATGAGGGTGTTATGTCCTGAACCACCGATACTAATGACAATTGAAAGTATGAGTTTTATCTCGGGGTGATATGAGTCTGTTTTGTGACACGAGCGAGTCACAAAAAGTTGTTAATACTAGATTCACATGTGAAACGGAATTAATGTGTCGTTAATTTTAATATAGCATGTATATGTATACCGTTGAGTAGCGGTGCTCTCTTTGGTTCCATCCATAGGGAGGGGAAGGTGTGGACACTAAGAGAATGCATTACAATATGTGGTATTTTTTCCTCCTTATGAGGGTTATAAGAAGATAACATATTATTATCTTGTATAGTGACTGGATACCGAGGGTTGGAGCAGTAGTAGACTGTAGGGAAATACTATTGCGCTCGTTATGCCAGGATACAATATTTATTTCCATGAGACAACACCTGAAAGAGGGTCAAGCCTGAATATATAGTGTATTGTTTGGTAAATTTCGGTGAGTATAGTTGTCTTGTTACATTTTATCCCAGTAAGTGGGGATTTTCACTGATGTGATTTAAGGTATATCGGGTATACCGTTAATCAAACAGATTTAACTCATTGTTTCTTACGCGCTAGAACTCAGTGATAACTAGAACACCGTATTATGGGACGCCTTGGGAGATATGGGCATAGATGATTTGATTTATGTGTCAAGAGATAGGATTCGTGATAGTTTAGTTATGTGCTTTGGACCTATGGATTTTGTTGATAATTCTAGGAAATAGTGTATTAAGAAAGTTCTTTGAACTTAGTTGCGGGATGTTACATGTAGGAACCTTAATTAACGTCCAGAGTGATGAGACGTAGTTGGATGCTAACGCATCGATTTTAAATTTTAATTATTGAACGTGTAGAGTAGACACTTTAAGGTGGGAGGTATTAAAAATAGAGGGTCCGTGGATGAAAATATATATATATATATATATATATATATATATATATATATATATATATATATTTGTAAGGACACAAATTTCCAATTGAGTCCATGTATTGTGTTGGCTCAATTCCGGAAAAAAACATTATTT
This sequence comes from Sambucus nigra, assembly GCA_949130495.1. NCBI lineage: Eukaryota > Viridiplantae > Streptophyta > Magnoliopsida > Dipsacales > Adoxaceae > Sambucus > Sambucus nigra. The sequence goes on along the minus strand of OX422212.1, from coordinate 598,928,873 downwards.
CATAGGTTAGTGTTTTATTGTAATACTCTCAAGCCTATGTAGTATGTGTTGAAGACGTAGCGGCAAAGAATATAAGGCTTCATTAAAATGCCGGTTTGCGTGCTTCGTTTCTACGTCATCATCTAAGGTTCCATGCTCCCAAGGTATGAATGTAATTATATTTATATAGGAGCTTGGAACAATATTTATTGGGTGTTGGGTTTAATAAAAATCATGTTTTACTTTCAGAGTAATTTAATTGAAACTTTAAAATAAAGTACATAAAGTTTTTGGGCCAAAAATTGAATTTATCAAAAATTTCTGGAAGTCGTTCGAAGTCTCGTTCGAACGAGTTTTTCGTTCGAACCAGGTTTCGTTCGAACGAGTTTGCCAACGAACCTAATCTGGTCAGTCGTTCGATATGTCGTTCGAACGAGTTTTTCGTTCTAACGAGGTTTCGTTCGAACGAGTTTGCCAACGAACCTAAACTGGTCAGCCGTTCGATATGTCGTTCGAACGAGTTTGAGATATCTAACGAGTTTATAACGAGCCCAGTCTGGTCGCTCGTTAGAAGTCTCGTTCGAACGAGAGTCAAGTTCGTTCGAACGAGAATTCCAGGCGGGAACAGTTTTGAGCAGTTTTTGGCAGTTTTTACCCACTTTCCCCACTTGATTTTTAACCTACTTTTTCAGACTTAATAAAGTGCGGGAATGACTTTTTCCAAATTATCTTTTTCATACCATACAAACTCCTAGAGAGTGTTTTGAGACAAAATTTGTTTAAGGAAAAAGATCAAGTTTTGAGTGTTATTCTTTAATGAAAAATCCTACACACTCTAGTGTTTACACCCAATAGTTGTTTATCCAAGTTCTATATACATATACGCTTTGTTTATTTGTTGAACCATCACTTATATACGCTTCCGCATCATCTCGTGTTTTACATAAAAAGGAAATTATTAACTTTGATTTTAATTGAGAAAATCACCATCCGGGAATTTTCTAACGTTTACAAATTGGTATCAGAGCCGGAGCGCTAAGTTATCGCGTTAAAGATCCGTTTTTCGGCTCTTTGTATTTCCTTACCTTTTTATGTGGTTCAATTTTTTATCACTCTCATATTTTTTTCTCTCAATGGGACGTCTTAATGAAAATTTGTCCAATTTTAATGAAAATAAAATTTTTGATTTTCGAGAGGAATTAAATGGGCTTCACAAATGTAACGAAAATTTAAAGGAATTAAATTTGAGATTTGTAAAAAGAATTAAATTTCTTGAAAATGAAAATTCTTGTTTTAAAGCTCACATTGAGTCTTTGCAAATCTCCTTATCTCAAAAAGATATTTTTCGTGAAAAGCTCATGGACTTACATTCAAATTTTGATATTTTAGAAAAGTCCAAGAAAGAGAGTGAAAATCGTGAAAAGACTCTTAGGGACAAGTTTGCTCATATTGAGGGAGAGCGTTTTAACCTTCTAGGAATTATTGAAAATTTAAAGAAGGAGTCCCATAATTTTGAGGAGTCTAATTTATTACTTGAGTCCGAAATTTTAAAATTGAAAAATGATTCTCAAGACTCTAGTAGTAGTTCTAATGGTTCTAGCACATCATGCTCAAATTCTTCCATTACTAAAGCTAAAACCATTGTTTGTTTTAGAGGGTCAACTTTGTCCAAGGTCTTTAAAAAGGGTCACACCTTAGGTAACATTCCTCGTGTTTACACATGCTTGCATTGTGGTAGGAAAGGTCACCTTAGGTCATTTTGTTTTGATCTTAAAAGAAGTCCAAGGAAATCTTTATCTAGCATTTCATTATTTCCTAATCCCCATCATGTTAAATATAAATCTATATGGGTTAGGAAATCATTATTAAATGTGCTAGATACAAGATTTGTTGATTCTCATTTACTATCACATGAAACCTCCCTTGCTAAATTTAAAGGTTCAATGTGTTAGTGTTTTATGCATACTCTAGCTTTTTGTGCTTCATATTATATATCATTGCTAGATGTATGCATGTTTAGTCATTTTCTAGTCATTGTCTCAATTTATATCATATGCTAGAAATTATGACTTGTTTATCTTTTTGTATTATATTTTGTGTTTGAATTAATTGAATAATATAAAAAGAATTTTTGTTTATCATTTGGATTTTATCTCATGATAATTTGAACTTAATGAAAGATTCAAATGATTTTTGTTTATCCTTTTGAGTATATATATTTATTTTTGGTTAAACATGTTAAAAAAACTCAAAAAGATTTCATTTTGTGTGTATTTTGGTTTGACACACGTTAAGTGGCATATACTTGTGTTTGAATCCCTCCTTTAACGCTCCCACGTGGCTAGAACTTTTGGTTTAGATTTTCCATCCTTAAAATTTTCTTTACCATGTTTTTATATGGAGTAGTTGGATTTTGTATTGTTTACATGGATTCTATTTTTATATGCCTCTGTTCACACATGCACTAGCTCTTTTGAAATCTTAATGTCACATGTTATATTTGAGCTTTTTGAGGTGTTCTCCTACCAATCTAGTCATCTACATATCTATGACTTAGGAGGACTAGTGCATGTCACAATCCGTTGCACGTGAGCTTTGTGAGATAAAAATTATATATCTAAATGTGCACGGGGAAGGGCTCCGAAAGGATGAATTAAATCCTTTGCGATAGTAAGCCACCGTTTATTGGATCTAAAAGAAATACGTGATCCAAAGGCCTAAAAACAGAATATTTGGCATTAAAAAGAAAACTATTGCCAAGGCCTATGTTTGTTTGATATATTCATTCAAAAACAAAATAATATATATGCTTATTGAGGGAGAATTGGATGGTATATCAACGGTTTGCACAATGTCCGTTTATCCTAGTTGTCTTTAATGTCATGACTCTATTTGGTTTGTAGAATCATCATCATGCTAGGCTTGTATGCATTATGTATGTTTGTTCATTGAGTTCAATCTTCATATTGTCACATGAGGTTATATTTAAATGTGATGAAGTTTGTAATCAAATGAGAACTCCGTGAACGTTTCTTAAGTGTTTGGGTCTAAATTTACTTGTTGCTAGTTCACATCCCTACACTTCCGTTTCCATATGACACATTTTTGCCATACGAGTGTGCAAACTTATTGTATTTTGTGTTATATGTGTGTTTATATCTATATGTATGCAAGTACTCTATTGGTATATTTCTAATGTATATATATATGATATTTGTTTGTCTTTGCCTTGCTTTTATTGCCCATATGCTTTCATGTCTTATCACTTTAAGCTTCAACATGTTGTTTATTAGTTCTTTATCCTTTGCCTATTCCTGAACAAAAAGGGGGAGAATGATGATAGGGGGAGAAATGGTATCTAATCCTATTATTATCGTAACTTCGTTTGGGGGTGATTTATCTTAGGGGGAGACGTCTTTCTAAGTAGGTCATGTGCTTGATAAAGGGGAGAATTATTTTAGGGGGAGTAATTATTTAATTGCATTTAGTATTGTGATATTCCCTATGCATTTGATGAGTTTGCTTAAGTGTGCAGGTATTCTACTAAAGCGGCTTCTTTAAAAGGCAAAGATTTTAATCCTTGGGTTGAGTCAAGTTTGGGCGGGTTATGTTTTGAGTCTAGTGAGCTTGACGGCCCTTTAGGATTTTTGTTTTGGTTTTTGTCCCGAAATAGCCAAAGGGGGAGATTTGTAAGGACACAAATTTCCAATTGAGTCCATGTATTGTGTTGGCTCAATTCCGGATAAAAACATTATTTCATAGGTTAGTGTTTTATTGTAATACTCTCAAGCCTATGTAGTATGTGTTGAAGACGTAGCGGCAAAGAATATAAGGCTTCATCAAAATGCCGGTTTGCGTGCCTCGTTTCTACGTCATCATCTAAGGTTCCATGCTCCCAAGGTATGAATGTAATTATATTTATATAGGAGCTTGGAACAATATTTATTGGGTGTTAGGTTTAATAAAATTCATGTTTTACTTTCAGAATAATTTAATTGAAACTTTAAAATAAAGTACATAAAGTTTCTGGGCCAAAAATTGAATTTATCAAAAATTTCTGGAAGTTGTTCGAACCAGGTTTTGTTCGAACGAGTTTGCCAACGAACCTAATCTGGTCAGTCGTTCGATATGTCGTTCGAACGAGTTTTTCGTTCTAACGAGGTTTCGTTCGAACGAGTTTGCCAACGAACCTAAACTGGTCAGCCGTTCGATATGTCGTTCGAGCGAGTTTGTTCGTTCTAACGAGATATCTAACGAGTTTCTAACGAGCCCAGTCTGGTCGCTCGTTAGAAGTCTCGTTCGAACGAGAGTCAAGTTCGTTCGAACGAGAATGCCAGGCGGGAACAGTTTTGAGCAGTTTTTGGCAATTTTTACCCACTTTCCCCACTTGGTTTTTAACCAACTTTTTCATACTTAATAAAGTGCGGGAATGACTTTTTCCAAATTATCTTTTTCATACCATACAAACTCCTAGAGAGTGTTTTGAGACAAAATTTGTTTAAGGAAAAAGATCAAGTTTTGAGTGTTATTCTTTAATGAAAAATCCTACACACTCTAGTGTTTACACCCAATAGTTGTTTATCCAAGTTCTATATACATATCTTTACTTGGAGTTTTGGCACCGGTTTTCTCTACCGAATTGAAAAAGAGACGTTTCGGGTTTCCTTCTACATCCCATCACAAAGAAGAAGAAGTTTGTTACGGTATTACTCACTTGGAGAAAGGCTCCAAGCTTGGGTGACGATGACCATACAAAGTCCTATCGGTGGATTCCGAGATCGCGGTGGAGCTCCGTGGTTGTCCGCTAGGAAGAGGTTTCTACAAGAAGGAGCAACAAGGCTTGAGAGGGTTTGAGTCGAGGATGTAAATCTTTTGTCTTGTAATTGTAATTCCATATCTAGTGGACTTGTGGCTAGGGCCGTCCGAGGTTTTTTCCCGTCTTGGGTTTTTTCTCGTACATCGCGGCGTAGTGTGATATTGTTTATTTTATCTTGCACAATAATTTAGAATCCATGCTTTAGGTTTAATTCAAGATAAAATTTGGTTTAATTATCACACTCATTTAATTTGGACTTATATTAAATGTTGGGTAATGTTTAATTAATTCAAGTCATTTGCTAAAATTTGGTTTCGCCTAATTTGCTTATTTTGATAAATATAATTTAGGCAAATTCTAGGACTTGGATTAACTTATTTTAATTTGTATTGAAGAAATTAAAATATGGCTTTGTTTATTTGTTGAACCATCACTTATATACGCTTCCGCATCATCTCGTGTTTTACATAAAAAGGAAATTATTAACTTTGATTTTAATTGAGAAAATCACCATCCGGGAATTTTCTAACGTTTACAATATTATAGTGTGTGTGTGTGTGTATGATTGTGTGTTGCATAATAGACACACATGAAGATATTTTTATTGTTATTTGTAATCCCGGTGAGTAGGGACAGTTACTGACGTGATTCATGGTAGACTGGCTTTTTACAGAGTTGAGAGATATAGCTCGTGATTTATTCGCTCTAAGAAACTAGTGATAGTAAGAGCTCCATATTATATATTGTCTTTTGTAACATGGGAGTGGACGAGTATACTTTTATGTCAAGAGACGGGAATTTTGGGGGCACGTACTATGGACTAAGGGCCAAACGGATCTCAACGGCCGACAATGTTGGGCAGTAGTGTATCGGGGGGTTCCATATTTGGATTTCTCTTGCAAGACATCCCACGCATGAAACTTAGCGCAACATTGGAAGTGGGAAGATGTTTGGTCTTTAGGATATGGGTTTAGTACCATGGGTATTGCTTATGCTTACAGTTATATCTGAGGGATAATAACTATGTAATATTTGAGGCTAGTGGAGCCACATATCGTGTGTGCAGTTTATGCACGAGTATGGGGTGTATGGGCGCTTTGGGTAGTATTTTATGTCAATATTATCCGCGATTAAGGGATAGAATAAAAGTATGTAGTGGTCCTAAATAGATGATTTAGGTAGCGTAGAAACCTTGGAGTACTATCCTTATCCGAATTTCGAGGACGAAATTCCTTTATAAGGGGAGAAGTATGTAACGCCCCCTATTTTGGAGAATATGTAAATTAATTATATTGGTGATTTAGGAATAAATTGGAGAAATTATTCAATTAGGATGATTTAAATTTAATTAATTCAGTTTAAGTTAATTTCACGCGTGTCGTAATTTGAGGTGAAAATAAGATGATTTTAAAAGTAACTTGGATGGTTATTTTAAGGTCACGGTTGATTCTGAAAGGGTCGACATAGTCAAAAAAGTGTACTTGGGGTATTATTTGGTTCCCGGGACGATTTTAGGCCAACCCGACACTGTTTAAGGGCTTTTCAATCATTCGGGAGTTTGTGGTTTAGAGAACTCAGAAAGTGATAAGTCTTATATATGATATTTGAGAGAGGAACTTGGGTTAGCACAATCATAATAGAAGAGAGGCAAGAGGAGAGGAAGAGGAGAAGAAATTTAAAGGTTCCTACATAGTTTTTCACCCCGAACGCAACGAATCAAGATCGGAGCTAGAGGAGAACCACCGCATCATCTTATCAATGAATATCATACCTGCTTTTTAGAGGCAAGTATTTAAATGGCAATTTATATTAATCATGTTATAATACCCATGTAAATTAGGGTTTGATTTCATGCTTTTGGAATTTTTATATGAATTTGGGAGGGTTTAATTAATAAACTAAAGTATGAATGTATGTATAGATGTTCCTTAATGATGATAATATGAAATATTTGAGTTTGGGTTGATTAATAAGAGATAAATCTGAGTTCTTGATTAATAAAGATGACGAAGATGAGAAAACTAGGGTTTTACGTTTATTAAAAGAGAATTTGATTATTGGATTGAATCTTTGAAATTATTTGTGTAAACTTTCCATCGAAAATTATCCCTATGTGAAGATAAAATGATATATTATTATATTTGATGATTAATATTTCATCTTGATGGTTTCTTGGTTGAAGAACATGAATCTTGAATGACTTAGGGTTTAATTGATGACCACTAGATGTCAATCTGCAAGAATTATTGACATAACTTTAAACGTATGCCATTTCAATTGTACTTAGAGTTAGAGTGAGAGCCATACATTTCTGGAAATTTCTATGTCTTAGATTTATAATGAGATTTCAATCAGGTCAATCGAAGTTCTGTAGAGAGAGAAATCGATGTTTTACTATAGGGTGTTTGATCTGCCAACAAAGTAATGTGCCAGAATTTTTGACGTAACTTTAAACATATGCCATTTCAATTGTCCTTAAAATTAGAGTGAGATCCATACATGTATGGAAATAACTATGTCTTATCTTTCTAATGAGCTTTTAATCAGGTCAAATGGATTTCTTTAGAGGGATTAATCGACATTTTACCACGGGGTGTTTAATCTGCCAAAAAATTTACGACTCGATTCGGTTTACCAAATATTGACAATTTCCCCTTTTTAAGCCCAGAACTTGCGGATAACTGTTGGGGCATTTTTGGGACATCTTTAGAATATAATGATGGATATATTGCATTAAATTAGGCCTTGATAGGTTTGAGACTTAGTCATGTATGCGAGAGTTAAGGCTAAGGCTAAGGCTAGTTGGGCTTAATTGTTAACGTAATAATTCGAGAAAATGAGAATGGACCATGGAGAGGATAAGGGAAATTATGAGGTAGACCAGTAGGATAATTGTGGATTAACTATTGAATTAACTTAAGGGGTAACAATAGGCCCTTCGGGTAGATAATAATACTCGAAAATATACGATAAAGAGTATATATCAAATAAAATTATACAGTGAGCATTCGAGAGAAAAATACTACGTATAAGTAATAATCCTAGGTTGAGTGTATACCTATATGGATTGATTTTTATAGGTTGAGTGTATACCTATATGGTTTTATTATTATAGGTCGTGTGTGTACCTATATTGAATATACATATGGATATGTTCTGTGTATTTCTAGTATGTATTATTATGTGTATGACATACCTACGTTGCTTGATATCGGGGGGAGGTTCCGCGTCATGGACAGTCTTATCCTGATGAGCCCATCGGGGGGAATTTAGAGTAGTACCCAGAACATAGGACCTTGGATACGTAATATCTGAGAGTATGACAGTTTCGACGATTGAATGGGAGTGTGGGTATGTGCATGACCCATTTGGCTGGGGACTATATTTGCCTCCAATATGCGTGATTTGTATTTTGGGTTCGAGGAGACATGCCGAATCGTTTGTCCTTGATATAGTACAAGAGATACTTGAGCTGATAGCAGAGTACACAAATGTGCATCACGGTGGCCAGACCGGTGGATGCTATATATATATATATATATATATATATATATATATGCTTAGATGTGTTCTCCTACTTACGTGTGACACTAGTGAGGCTAGATAGTGTGTATCTAAATAAAGATTTATCTACTTATGTAGGATAATAGTGAGACGATATAGTATGTATCTAAAAGAATGATTAATCTACTAAAGAGTAAATAGTAGGGAGATTAGATAGTGAAACCTAATTAATGATGAATCTACTAAGGTGTAAATAGTAGGAAGATGGATGGTGAATATCTAAAATAAAGTTTAAGTAGAGAAACTTAAATGGTAAGGCTTGAACCATAAAATATGTGAAATAGTAACGTGGGTTTAATAATAACAGAGGAGAGATGTTAGTTATTAAGGTTATTCGATAGCTTCTTGTATGGACGGTACGAGTAAGTTATGTAGAATCTTAACTATGATTAAATGGTAGTTCAGGGTATTCGGTAACGTACTATATGGGCGGTACGGGTGAGCTAGACTGATTTGAGGCTTATTAGATACTTGAAACCTAGTTAGATTGGGTAGCTTGACTAGGTGGGACGTTTGGTGTGCACTATAAATGAGAGGTGAGTAAGCTCAAGGGAGTGTCTGCAGCCTGACATGTGTATCTAATAACTGCTCATTTAAATTGATATATAAATGCTTGCTAAATATTTTCAAATGATTTTTACTTGGGCTCTAACCCATTCTTGCAAAAACCTTTTTCCAAAACCTTTTAGGTGTACAGCCATAGGGATGCCAAGCAGGATGATCTGTTCCATGGATGCATAGCTACAGCACTTGTGGATGCTTACAGGATTTAAAATTAGACGCTTCAGTTACTTCATTCCTAGTGTAGGGTTCAGTTTAATATTTTATTTGGGCGTGTTGGCCCTCAGTTATTTCTTTATATCAGTCAGACTATATATTCAGATTTTATTTATATTGGAATTTTATTTGGATTTGGGAACTGATGGTTTATTCGGTATTATTTTATATTTGTTGCTTGTTAGATGATTGTTCAGCTTATTCATTTATTACGTGGATGCTTAGTTATTGTATTTGTTTTTGCATATTATTTTGTTTAATACAAAGATAAAATTTGGCACTGACTTTTTTTAATACTAGATGGTTAGTAAATGTTTTAAAAGGTTTCGACAGTAATGCTAAGAATGAGCCAAATGGGAATCCTGTTTTAATTTAATGAAGGCCTGATCACCGGTAGTTAATTAGGCGGGGTGTCACAGATGGTATCAGAGCATCAGGTTCTAGTGTCCTTAGGATCTGTACGTCTTTTCACGTTTCAGCGTAGAGTTCTTTGATATAGAGCCTTATGATAGGATTGTTGAATTCCCCTACGTATGCGACTTACGTTCTCCTGTTATTAAGTATAGTTGATGAGATTCTTGTGCGAGTCCGTTTAGCTTTCGAACATCGAACATTATGGGACGACAATCGAGGGCCGTTAGAAGGGCTGCGAGGGGAGAGGCTTAGCAGAAGCTGAGGGGTATTCTGGAAATGGTGATTGCAATAGAATTCATCATAATTATTGTTCAGGAAGGTGACCATAGGATTATTACGGGGACACTAGTTTCCCCAAGAATTGTTATAGACGGCGGTGGTGCAATCTTATAGTCACCGAGCGTAGTCGGTAAGGGGTGGGGAAAGTCGGAAGGACTATTATGAGGAGCCATCTACAAGGATTCAGGGAAAAGGGGAAGCGTGATAAGCTAATGGAAGGAGGTAATCCAATGGAAACTATGTAGGATGGAGAGAAATGATACCCACGATTAAAAATTTAAAAAAAAAAATTAAGCTCGTAGGAGAAGCATACCATGATAAGAGTCCGACACCACATAAGAAGTATATGGAATAAAACGAGGAATTTGAGTACAATTTCATCGTAAGATCTTCCTTCTGATGTTTGGACAGAGATGCAGATGGAGTTTCGGAACTTATCACAAGTGAGCGCAATAGAGACCGAGCGTAAGGGAGAAGTTGACTTGTTTAGTGAACTTCTTACCCGACGAAGGGGATATGGAGAAAAAAAAGGGTCCGTAAGTTGATAAGGGACTCATAAGTATAATACACAAGTGTGAATGTAAAATTCGAATAGGATGACTAGTGTCGACGTCGTCAAGGTCGTACGTTTACAAGTTTATATCAATGCTTCCATGAGAAAGGAGCCTAGGGGTCGAAAAATCGAGCCGGAGAGCAAGACTGGATTTAACGGTGTTAGAGAAGCACCGCGGGAGGGTATACCCAATAGGTACCCATTTAAATGATTCAAATTAAGTGAATTTCTACCAAGTGACGGTTGATTCAGTCAGGACCATCGAGTCCAACAACGAGTTCCATAGGGCTAGCGGAGCCAAAAGGACAATAGAGGTGCAATCTGGGATAAGAATAACATGTCCGAGAGAAGGACAACCCGGCATGGCCAATATTTCCAGGCTCAGAGACAAGGGAGTTCTCTAGTAGTATCTCAATTATGGAGAGACGGGCCATAGGAAGAAGTATTGTTGAAGCAAGGTAGGGGATAACTACAGGATGCAATCCTGGATGTGTAACCATTACAGCAAATCGTGGGTCAGTATCGACACTAGAGTTGCATTCGGAGACCCAATGATCGGGTGATACATATGACATGGGGATGTGTCTTATGTGTGAAGAGTATGACCACATGTGTAGATCTTATCTACAACGAATTGGGGGCAGGAACGGGAAGCCCAATAGGGGCAACAATCATAAGAAGTCTTGGTTTGGTTGGGATGAGGGTGTTATGTCCAGGAACCATTTGAATCGCCGATACTAGTGATAATTGAAAGTTTGAGTTTTATCTTGGGGTGACAGGAGTCTGTTTTGTGACACGAGCGAGTCACAAAAAATTGTTAACACTAGATTCACCTGTGAAACGGAATTAATGTGTCGTTAATTTTAATATAGCATGTATATGTATACCGTTGAGTAGCGGTGCTCTCTTTGGTTCCATCCACAGGGAGGGGCAGGTGTGGACACTAAGAGGATGCTTTACAATATGTGGTAATTTTTCCTCCTTGTGAGGGTTATAAGAAGATAACATATTATTATGTTGTATAGTGATTGGATACTAAGGGTCGGAGAAGTAGTAGACTATAGGGTAATACTATTGTGCTCGTTATGCCAGGATAAGATATTTATTTCCCTGAGACATCGCCTGAAAGAGGGTCAATCTTGAATATATAGTGTATTGTATCGTAAATTTCGGTGAGTATACTTGTCTCATTACATTTTATCCTAGTATGTGGGGGCTTTCACTGATGTGATTTAAGGTATATCGGGTATACCGTTGATCGAAGAGATCTAACTCATTGTTGCTTACGCACTAGAACTCAGTGATAACTAGAACACCGTATTGTGTGATGCCTTGGGAGTCGTGGGCATAGCCGATTTAATTTATGTGTCAAGAGACAGGATTCGTGATATCTTAGTTATGTGCTTTGGACCTACGGATTTTGTTGATAACTCTCAGAAATAGTGCATTGGGAAATTTCTTTAAACTTAGTTACGGGACGTTACACGTAGGAACCTTAATTAACGTACAGAGTGATGAGACGTAGTTGGATTCTAATGCATCGATTTTAAATTTTAATTATTGAACGTGTAGAGTAGACACTTTAAGCTGCGATGTATTAAAAATAGAGGGTCAGTGGATGGATATATATTATAGTGTGTGTGTGTGTGTGTGTGTGTGTGTATATATATATATATATGATAGTGTGTTGCATAATAGACACACATGAAGATATTTGTATTGTTATTTGTAATCCTGGTGAATAGGGATAGTTACAGACGTGATTCAAGGTAGACTGGCTTATTACGGAGTTGAGAGATATAGCTCGTGATTTATTTGCGCTTAGAAACTAGTGATAGTAAGAGCGCCATATTATATATTATCTTTTGTAACATAGCAGTGGACGAGTATACTTTTATGTCAAGAGACGGGAATTTAGGGGGGTACGTACCATGGACTAAGGGCCTAACGGATCTCAACGGTCGACAATATTAAGTAATAGTGTATCGGGGGGTTTCTTATTTGGATTTCGCTTTGGGAGACATCCTATGCATGAAAGTTAGCACAACATTGGAAGTGGGTAGATGTTTGGTCTTTAGAATATGGGTTTAGTACCGTGGGTATTGTTTATTTTTACAGTTATATCCGAGGGATAATAACTATGTGATATATGAGGTTAGTGGAGCCACGTATCGTGTGTGCATTTTATGCACGAGTATGGGGTGTATGGGCACTTTGGGTAGTATTTTATGTTAATATTATCCGCGATTAAGGGATAGAAGAAAAGCATGTAGTGGTCCTAAATGGATGATTTAGGTAGCGTAGAAACCTTGGAGTACTATCCTTGTCCGAATTTCGAGGTCGAAATTCCTTTGTAAGGGGGGAAGTATGTAACACCCCATATTTTCGAGAACATGTAAATTAATTATATTGGTGATTTAGGAATAATTTGGAGAAATTATTCAATTCGAATGATTTAAATTTAATTAATTCAGTTTAAGTTAATTTCATGCGTGCCGTAATTTGAGGTGAAAATAAGATGATTTTAAAAGTAACTTGGATGGTTATTTTTAGGTCACTGTTGATTCTGAAAGGGTCGAAATAGTAAAAAAAGTGTACCCGAGGGTATAGTTTGGGTCCGAGACGATTTTAGGCCAACCCGACACTGTTTAAGGGTTTTTCGATCATTCGTAAGTGAACATATTGAGTTGTTTTATTTAACTGCTTGGGATCTGTTTAATTCATCAAGTTAGTGCTATTACTTAGAATATATGGAATATTATATCTTTTCATTTCATGTGTCTATATGTTTACAGGAAGGTGAAACATTGAAGACTCAAAACATGCTACGAGATATAATGAATTCATGCTTTTTTCTAACTTACAACCTTTTAACTTTCTTTTTATAGATGTAATGGAACGACAATAAAAGGAAATATACGTTATTCTTTACCGGAAGAAGATACATTGAAGATTGAAGCAAAAGTTTTTCTATTCACTTTTAACTTAATCACTCATTCCCAAATCAAGATTTATACTATTATTTTTCAGAAATCTAAAATTATTCAACAACTTTCCGTTTTTACCCATAATCGAACAACAAAATTTTACATTCATTAAAAAGTTTAGCTCTTCAGCATTGTTTAAAAGTACCATTTGTTTACAGAACAAATAAAAAAAGACCCTTAATTTCGGATGGAATTTTTTTTAACTCCGCCAATGCAAAATTTCTTTCTGTATTGCCGGTCCCAAGCCTGGCTAAAGGAGGAATGAATTAGGTTATTTGCAAGTCATTTAAACTATAATTGAATGTAATCATTCAATATAAAAAGACTACAACAATAGAAGTTTATATTTACAAACAGAATATTGAGCGATTTACTCATTTATATTATAAAACTTCTACTCATATTCACGAAATTAATTCCAGAATGCCTATTTACAACATAATGACTTACTCAGGAACAAGACTTCTCCCAGGAACTTTCAGTGGTAATTGGTTATGTTATTAGTACTTAATAATATCTTTCAAACTGGTATCTTTACTCATTTATATTTTTTTTCACTCCAACAAGGGTTCTGGTGTTTCATTTACTTACACAGGACATAATACAGTTACAGTTCAAGGCAGAAACTTGATTCCAAATCGCTAGACTTAGATCAACTGCAAACTCAATTGGAAGAAGCCATTAAGAGACGTTTAAATCTAAGCATCACGTAGGCCTATACAATCTTCCCCATGGTTTTTGGATTGGTAATGGATATTTTGTAGTAAAGACGTTGGTGTCATTGATAAGATTGTATTGAAATAATTTAATTCATTTTTTTCTGTAAAGTGAAATTAAAATCTTATATTATTATTCTTGGGTTATAATCCATATGTTTCATATGACTACATCACTTTGGTGACACATGAACTTATAATAAAAAAAACATAAAATTCTACAGCTTCCAAAAGATGTATTTTTTCCCCAGAAAGAAAAAATAAAATTCAAACGTAAGGAAAGCAAGATTTAAATCAAGGCATAATACATGTACGATTAAGATTTAAAAAATTATATTGCTTGTAAGATTAATATAACAATAAATTAAAGCATGAAACAACATTATATCGATGCAATTAAAACGTAACCAGAACAACATTTCAATGACAACAAAATGTATACATTTAGTTGATCAAAATATAAACCACTTAGGGCGGCTCACTATGTGTAGTGTATTAGGGGGACCGTTGTGTCGTTTGGGTACGTTAGGTATGTGCATATCCTAAAGGCTTAGAACTATGTTCGCCTCCATTATGTGTTGATTGATTTTGGGTTCGAGGAGACATGCCGAACCAATAGTCCTTGATTTGGTACGAGAGGTATATGGACTTGATAGCAGAGTATGTCAGCATCAAGAGGGGCCATTTCGGGGATGGTATAGTAGTATATATTATACGTGTGTTAAATACATACAAGTGTGACTTATCTACTTATATATAATAGTATAACTGGTAGATTGTGTATATCTAAACCTAATTTAAGTAGAGAGACTTAAATAACTGACTCAATAATAATACATGGATAATATTATTTATTCATACTGTGGTAGCGTGACGTTTGTGTAAAACGAGTGAACTAGACTGTTTATGGATAGTTAAATACGTTATCTAGTTGGGCTAGGTAAGAGACGTTAGGTGTGCACATTAGTTGAGAGGTGAAGAACTCAAGGGAGTGTACGATGAACTAACATGTGTATCTAATAACTGATTTAAACTGTGATTTAAATACTTGCAAAATATTTTCAAACGATTTTATTGGGCTCTGTCCCGTATCAAATCTATTTTTCAAAACCTTTTAAGTGTACAGCCACAGGGACACTGAGCTTAAGGAGTTCTTTCCAGGAATGCGTAGCTGCAGTACATGTGGAGGCTTGCAGGAGTTGCTTTAGATTCTTCAGTTTATTCATTCCTAGTTAGGAGTTTCTTTTAGTTTTTTATTTGGGCATGTCGCCCCTTCAGACTATTTAGTACTTCAGTTTATTTATTACACTTTGTTGAGATTTAGTTTTATTTACTTCATGATGTAGTTGGATTGTTTGTTTTGAGAACCGATGGTTTATTCGGTATCATTCATTTATATATCTGTCGTGGGATTGTTCAGACTATTATTGTGTGGATGGTTTAGTTAATTATATTTATTCTTCATGTTGAATTAATGAAAGATAAAATTTGGCACCAGTTTAATTTAACATAGGTGATTAGTAATTAAAAAGTTTTCGACAGTGATGCTATTAATGAACCAAATGAGACCAACATTTTATTTTGACAAATGATTGATCACCCGTGGTTAAAATACGCGGGGTGTCAAAGAGAAGTAATTCCCACCATCATTTTTTGATATTAGTATTCACTTGTTGGTACACTAATGCAACGAGGCACTTCTTTGTGGCCCAGTTAGATATCGATGGATGTCCCGTTTGAAGGGTTGATGAAAGTTTTCAAAGAATATGTCAAGAATACATGATACATAAAAGGATCAATTGTATAGGAATGCATTACCATGGAGTCATCAATATTCGCTCAGGAATATATTCCCAACCCGATCATTGTAAATAACAGTTATGAGTTTGTCGATAAGGGTGGTCATTTTATGAGCACATGAGTGAAATTAACAAGTTTACAGTATGAAGAAGTAGCCCATTATTTATTTAAAACTCATGAAGATGTCGAAAGAATGGAAAAGGTAAGTTTATGTTGTCTTTTTACATTATTTTAACTTTTATACTTGATCAACTTCATTATATGTTTGTCACAGTTAATGTAGGAAATATGATGCGTGTGATAATAATAAAAGAAGAAGAAGAATGACACAACCAGATAGTGGATTTAGGCCATGGGTGTCATATTAGGGTAATTATTATGAGAATGTCTCTTAATAAATGACAAATTGCAATAAATCTTTAAAACTAACCTAATTAATATATTTACAATCTCTGTTGTTAAAGATGGGTGATGCGACATCAAGACTTGCTCCTCTAGCCACTGGACCAATTTCGTGGCATATGATTACAAAATGTTTCGAATGAACAATTATTTATTCAGTGTAAGGGTCTACGAGGCAAAAATACCAATCTCTATAATTAGGGAATTTCAGATAAGTCTCTTACTTAATTTCGAGCGAGTGTGAACGATAAAAATCTCGTTGAATCTAAAATGACTTATTATGGCGTCATTCAAAATATATTTGAATTATACTATATAAGCTTTAAAGATATTGTGTTTTACTGTGATTAAGTAAGGGTTAGGGATAAAGATGCTTGTAAAGTTGATTATGGTATTAATTTGATCATGGTTGACTTGTACAAGATGAAGAACAATAAGTATGTGAGTGATGAGACATTAGTTTGTGTTTTTCAAAAGGTCAAACAAGTGTTTTACTCGGAGTGTATTGTAATACCCCGTATTTTTCTAGAATAAATAATAGACCTATATTTTTGGGATAAAATAAAAATTTGTGGAAATTGGATTAAATCTTTGAATTAAAATTATTAATTCAACTAAATAAATTGTTGCTATGTTGTATTTACGTATGATGGATTTATGTTATGTTAATGTTATAATAATTGCATGTGTAGTAGAAAACTGCATAAATGACGTGTGACACATTATACAAATATATTACTGGGGATAAATTTATTGGCACATATTTCAAGGTGTCATACAGGCTCGTTTAGGTATTTTAAACCTTTTGAAATGGTCATGGTACATAGGTATATAAGTTGAGAGAGTTTTGGACTAGCCTGGTTAGGAATTCGGGCCCATTTGGAGGTCTAAAATTTGGGTTTTTAACCCAACTCAGGATTTAGGAGTTAATCACTTAATTAACTCACATGTAGTTATCTCTTAGAACTCTAGCCACGTCACAGAGAGAAAGAGAGAGGAAGAAACCATAACAAGGAGATTTCAAGGAATTATACGGGGGTTTCATCAACTACGTATCCAGGCAATTTGATTTCCAATTTACTTCTTGATGCATTATAATGACCCTATGTGATTTTTGGGTTTAGGTTGGATTTCGATGATTAAATGTTAGGAATTAATATCATGTATGTAGAGGATCAATTATAACATAGATTGTTAACCCAAAAATATAGGAATTGATTCTTGAATTTTGATGATAGAAACATTAGGGTTCTTGAGATAAAATTGGAAATTCTTTAAAATAATATGTAGAGGACTTTAACGCATGCTTATGATATGCACATCGGATGTAAATTCCATACTAGATACTCCATAAATTGAATTATACATTGTTGAGAGTTTGGAAGAAATTTGGTCTTAGATTCTTTATTCATGTTCATAAATTCTAGAAAATTGGGAATGAAATTGGGGTTAACATATGAAAATAATCATACTAATATGGGTAAATAAGTGGTAGAGAATTGATTATGTGTTAATCAATTGAATGAACCATTAGAAGAGATTTTGTGAGTGAATGAAGAGAACCCGTATTAGAAAATGGAAGAATTAGGAAACTCTGGCAAAACAAATTGATTTGAACTTGAACCGAATCGATTCGACTGGGCTAATCGATTAGGCCAAGAAACTGAATCAATTCAGCCTGGGTGATAGGTTAAGTTCGGGCCAGAATTAAATGCTGAATATTTTTAGAACCCCGTATGAGTTGGTGGGACGATGTTTGGGGGTAATGAGAAATTTATTAAAAATGTAAATGTGACCCACATATTAATCGAACTATTATATTTAACTATATGGTGTAATAGTTGTTAAGGAAATGGAATTAATAATTAACTAGATGGTCAATTATTAATTGTGGGTATTATGTGGGACATTTGGATAATTATGGAGTAGTTACCTATGCATATTATATGGGATTAACAATATGTATTTATGTGTATCTATGAGGACATACCAATATGCATGGACAATCTAATCGGCTTGGCATTTTGTGCATTCGTGACTGCGTAGCACACGTTGGCTAGACGTTGTGTAGGTCATTTAGGTACTACGTAGGATCATCATCTACGAGAGGTAGGTGTTGATGCTGGAATCTTTTGTCACCACTCGGTATGTGATGTGAATTGGTGTACTGCGTAGGGACCGTCCCGACTTATGTATATTTTGTGATGTCCGCTTTGGATACGAGTTTCCTCCGGACTTGATAGAGCACAAACGAGACACCAATGGTAGATGCCTTTTTGTGTCGCATATATGAAAGGACACGCACACACACACGCACACACACACACACACACATATATATATATATATATTACCCGGATTAAATGAGATAAATTAAATTGTCTAATACTGTAGACGTAAATCACATACCTATACTATGTTGGGCATAATAAATATTTATGCCGCGTTCATGAGATATAAACCACTGGAATACCTGGGTATTTGTGTAATTGAATGTAGTCGGCTTCATTTTAGTAATTGACGGTAATTAATTCATTAAAATATTAAATTAGCACATTGTCATATATATTATTTTGGGACTAGTTGGGATGCGGGTAATATTGCACTTAGTTTAGGGGTGAGATATTAATCGCATGTGAGTGACAATGGGGAATATTTACTTTGCATCAACTATATTTATTGCATTTTAAATTGATTAAGTTAATTCTTACACATATAGGGCTGTGACCCAAATTTAAATATTTTCTCCCCCCAGGTGCTCATAGACCTAGATAGCAGGACTGTTGACTTGGCAACCTTGAATTCTCATTTTTGCTTATCAGACATTCAAATTAGTTGATTATAGTTTAGGTTCTTTTCAGCCTTAGTATATATTTTCATTTGGGATTTACTGTATGGGCATAAGTCCAAGATTTATTTATTTTATGTTGGTGTGGGTTATTTATATTATATTCAGACTTGTCGTACTTTTGTTCTTGGATTAGACTTAATTATTTATTGAGATGTTGATTCAAACTATTATGGGCCTTCAATATATTATTTATTTTATGTTGACGCTGAGAATGGTATTAATTGACAGACAAGCCCCATCTTCGACGTATCTTACCTGGCCAGCCTTTACGTGAAAAAGTGGGGGTAGTTACATATATCAACAACGGGTCGTGTCCAAACATCTTACACGGGCCAAAGCATCTAACCAGTAGCGTGGATGACTTGGTTGCTCCTCCCAACTATCAATCCATTTTTGTATGATAACCCAAATTTAAAATAATTATTAAATTTATAATAAGGATTCTAATTATTAGTTTGGTTTATGACATGGATTTGATTATTCTAATGTCGTTGTTAATTTGTATTCTTAAAATGTCGTTGTTAATTTATCACAGTTTAATGCTTTGTTGGATATATTATTAGTGGATGACATTTTAACCTTGTATTGTAATAATGCACAGCTTGAACCTTCTTAAACGGGTGCAATTATTGGTTATATCTTATGTCAGTCACTGATTGAACGTGTTTAATATGTTACAATCAAGTGCTATAATTATATTCTACTATATCGTATTATAATGACCGTGTTTTATGACATTATCACTAGATCTTTTATAACATTGTTAAGTATTGCTATAAAAGGGTACTTATATGCTTATGTATACTGATACTTATTTTTTGCAATTTACTATTCTTCTATGCTTATTTTTACAGGATATGTTTAGTTCTGGCGAGACCTCAGACAGTGAAGGGGGCGAGGAAGGCTCGTCCAATAGTAAGCCCGTCAAGTGGGGCAAACTTGGGACACCGTTGGATAATAAAAATAAAATTCTAGGGATGGACTTAAAGTTGGCCAAAACCATTATCGGTCTTGGCTTTAGGGAATAAAGAGAAGTCCCTAGAGCTTAAATTTGTTGCATGAGGTGAACTATAGGTATGGTTATTGCAATATATTTATATTTTTAATTTTTAATTTTTAATACTAATTCACTAACTTTATTATTTTATGCATTTGTTGGATCGGAGAAATTTAACCTCAACCATGTTTATTGCGATTCTGTACTAGCATAAGTAAGAGACCAATGGAAAATATGGAAGAAAAATATACGGGTCCATTATTTTTGGAAGGACCGTGATTCCATATTGAGTCTTAGTGATAAAGTGTCAGAGAAAGAGCCCATCTTATTGGCAAATTGGCAACGATTTATAGATAATGAAACTTCTGAATGACAATTGTGCTCTCGTGAATCAGGAAAGAAAAATCGAGCAAAAAAGGTGATGTGAACTACTCGGAGCATATATTATACGCCGAGGTGGAGGATTGGATGGTAAGTACATAGTAAATGTTAAATTTTATTTTGCTTGGCGGTTGTTAATTACTAATTCAATTATTTTATTTTATTTCAGGAGACAGGGACTGGCCCGGATGGCAGGACACATAGGATTGATTCCTATATGGCGATACGGACAAAGAAGGGAAAGACCAACCCTAATGTTCAGGCAACACTTGTAAGTTATAATTGTAGTCATGTTGTTAATTCAAGTCTTTTTTACTTATATTTTATTTTAATTCTAATTAGGTATATTTTATAATTTCGAATGGAGGTCCATAACTCTTAGAGCGATGCGAACAAGGCATCTTTAGACATGGATTCACTTAGCTAGTGCTCGGATGCGATCACAAGGGACAGACTAAGGGTGTCAGCTCTCGGGTTGGAAAGCATAAGGTGAAGGTGATGACAGTGAGTAGGGATCAATTGGTATTGAAGGTCGACGTCCTTAAAAATGAGATGTAGGCAAGTATTGGTGGTCAAATTCGATGAACAATATGGATGCCATGGTCAAGGAAGCTTGAATTGAATTTCGTAGGCATATTAAAGGTAAGGGAAAAGAATAAGTGGTGAATGAGGGAACCAAGATTCCATCTCACAAACCCTCACTGATCTTCCTTGTAAATTTCTCTACCCATGGCTTCCGCTCCTCCACACGGACTCTATATCCCGTTGATGATGATATAATGTTCCTCCATGACTTAACTGCAAGTGCTGCAATTGCAACGACGATAAGGGATATGAGTGTGTAAACAAATGATCTGTTGTATGGTCGTCCAATTCAATCCTTCGAGTGCAAGATCCGCATCATGAGTATCGTCCCCGAGAAAGAAGATAAAAGATTGTGGTTGGGTACTCAATGTGGTGTAAGTAACATTCAGGGTTCTTTGGATTCATTTATTGTGTGGCCTACCCGGCTTGTTCATAGGTCGGCTCAGTAAACATTATATTGTTGTTAGTTTGGTAAGATTATTTTTGTTGTTGGGTTTTGTGGTTTGATAATATTATTTTAGTTCAGATTGGTGGTTTGTGGTTGTGTTTGATAACATTATTTAGTTATTTAATGTGATTATGGTTAGGTTTCATAATATTATTTGGTTTTATATATGTTTGGATTGCATTGGGAGATTTTATTCATTATGTAAACAGGGAAATGAAGAAATAATATTATTGGATAGTGGCAGTGGCCATACTACCCAATAATTTTTTTAAAAAATTTGCCCATATTTGTCATGGTCTTAAATCGTGACAGGATCGTGACAATGTTAATAGTTGTCACGGTAAAAACCCATGACATAAAGTCCTTGATAATATTACCAAGGTGAATGAACGTGATATGGACCTTTGTCTCCCCCCAAAATAGCCACGATCCATGACTGCAACAAATACATTTTGTCACGGTCTTTGACCGTGATAATTAGGTGTTTTTCGGTGTAGTGATTAGTCAAGTGCCTTATATAATACGATTCGCCAAAGTCACCATGTGTGGATGACGATGATTCGCGAAATGTTCCGGGTGTAGGCATTTGCGAGGGGAATGTTCTGGGAGGAGGCATTTGGGAGAGAAATGTTCTAGCACTTGTGAGGGGCATGTTCCAGGGGGAGGATAGGGGAATGCTTTAGGAATTTGAGGGGAGTAACCATGTTATTGAGTGAAGATTTGGATCAACCCATGGATTTCATTGTTAGGAGTGATATGTTGTTGAAAATATTGCTCACCTCCCTTCGAAGCTCTAACACCTCTTATTTCGTCTTGGCATGGTCTTCCACCTCTCTTGCCACCTCACCTCTCACTCAAGAGATCTCGTCCAATAAAGGTGCGTTGTTTTGTAGTTTGCTACTTGGCACGCGTGAGCCCACACCTCTTGTCCTCCCTTTATGGTCCCTCCTAAGCACCTTGGTTAGGGCATCTAATTGAATGTCATATGGGTGCACTAAGACTGACTGTTAGACTTTCCCTCTATCATTTCCTGTAACACAATATTATATTTAGGACTATGATTTTAACAATAAAAATATAATAATGTTCATATATATGATAATTAAATTCAAACTCATTAAAATTCGGAGCCAGTTTGTCTGGAAATTTATTGGTATCTTTTTCCCATCCGGTATGCAAGTACAAGTTGACCCATTTTGCGTCCTTACCTTCTTTTGGAGTCCCTTTGGTCTTGTTCCATCCATTCACCCGTAATATCATCATAACATTTTTCCCCAAGTTTGTGGACATAAACTTTTGATTTATTTATTCAGTTTATTTCTCTCTCTCATTCAATTTTCCCACCCTGGCCTCATTTTCCAAGAAGCTGTTCCATTTGTTAGTGGGAATTTTAACATTTTGGGAGACTTTGTCTTTCAACCTTAAATTATCAGAACTCGTTACCACCATCAGGAAAAAAAATATTCCAAAGGTTTTTCCAATTTATTTTCAAAGTATATGCTATATTGGAAAGAATCTTTGGTTTCGAATCGCTTGGGAACGAAAATGTCTTATTAATTTACTCTTGAACATCATACTTTAAGGCATGATCAACCTTCTTCCAGTTGTTTGTGACCCGATGCCCACTGTCATCTTTTCAAGAGACAAATAATAGTTTTTAAAAAGTTGAACGTCACCTTTATCACCGGTTGGATTATTCCCGCTAAAGGAGAAATCAATGTGCTTTTTAGGGATAGCTTGGGATCCCTCGGCATCGGCAACAGTCTGATGACTCTGAGATGGAGTAGAATGAATCTCTGATGGAGTAGAGTATTGATAACCAATAGGAGATGAGAATTGAGGTTGGATGTAGGAGAGCGCCCAATTGGCGGTCTTATGCTATTTGGTTGATTATTGTCGTTTCTCTTCAACATATCCTATTACTAAAAAAAATAGTGACATATGTAAAAAAGTGTAGTTTATGACTATATATATCAATATACCTTTTCATCAAATTTAAAAAATATTCTCTGTTTCTGATTTCAATCCATTTAATATTACTTTTTAAAAATTTATGAAATTTTGCACGTGGCCAACTGGACGGAAGTGTGTTTATGATTGATGTATAAAGGTCCGTGACATGAACTCGGAATCCTATCTTATTCAACTTATTTTCAATCTCATTTTTAATGTGCATATATCGTGACACATTGCAATCTGGGTGAATGCTCTTTTTACGGAATTATATCCACAAAGCAGGAATATTTTTCAGCCTTTTCTAAGATTGTCACCAACGTTAGTGCCCTGTCAGGATTATGTAGGTGAAATATATTCTCTACTACCTCATCCCAGTATTCTGGCAAGGAAAACTGAAAACGATTGAGCAGGTAGTTTTACGAGAGATCAACTCCATGATTTATAAGATAATTAAATTGTCAATTTTCCTATTACCCTACTTGTAAATATTAGTTCCCTCTATATGCCGCACACTTATGAAAGATGTATTGTGCAGTCAAATTGCACCCTCTCATATCACCGTGACTCATTTTTTTTTGAGAAAATATATAGAAGGGTGTGAATATAAGCCATCGAGGTAATGACTCTAATTATTCATAAACAAATTATGATTTTCCATCTGATCAATCAGACACAACATGTCCAATTTAAGTTCATTTTAATTTAATTAAACCTAAAATTACTATATGTCCACCAATTTTGCAAGCCTTTCCACCAATTTATGTTCACTCAAACAACAAAGATTTGAGGAAGGGGTGAACATAGGCAATACAAGTTAACCGAATGACTATATTCTAAACATTTAATGTATATATGTGCACGTGTGAGTAGTCATTAAGATAGGGTAGTTGTTAAGATAAATATCTAGTTAAAGGTTTATTATAAGGAATTAATATATTGAGCATTTTAAGTATTCCTCATTCATGCCAAACCACAATCATTCCACACAAGCCACAACAACCATAAACCCAACAATCCAACACAAATTTATCCCGTACTCCTTCTAAATCGTCTACTTGATTGATTTTCAGGAATATAATTATAGAACATGAGATTTCATATACAATTATACATAAAGGGTTTCATATACAATTTCTAACAATAAATAAGCTTATATTTCAATATCGAATGTGTGAGAATAATCAAACACACACGCACACACATGCGCACACATACACACACACGCACACACATGCGCACACATACACACACACATACACACACACATTTGTTATGTACATTAATAAGGATTTCTATATTTGAAAATTTGATGTTTAACCGTTTATATATAATATTTTTAACTAACTTAAGGGTTTTTTAAAAATTATTTTTCGTGCATTTCAAATGACTCAATTCGTGCCTTTGACACATTTCAAAAAGGTTTATCTTGTGTGATGGTATATTTTTAGATATAATGGATATTATTTTGTATGTAGTAGAAAACAAAAAAGGTTTTAAATTTGTAATCTTCTTTTTGTTATATTTTACATTGTTAAGTCCTCCGCCCATTAAAGAAAAACCCTACTCTAGGTATTTAATAACATAACCTCTTGTTCGATAAAACCTGGTCACATTCCAACCATAACCGAGTCCTCTTAATTTTACCCCAAACTAACTAGGTTACTTATTATTGATATAATTTAGTTGACCTTATTAATATAAAATAGATAGGTGACTTATTAAGGATTACTAGTGTATTTTAATTATCTCATTGATCCTCCAAGTGAAATAATTAAACTAGGTCCATTGAACACCCCTAAACAACCCCTTAAAAGAATGTTACCAAACCCGAATTTATTCTCCCTAGCACCGAATTGATTCGCTCTTGGTGGGGGTGAAGATTTTTAACAACATAAAAATGACATTCAATTCTCATATCAAACCAACCTAAACGCCTCTAGACTTTATAAGCAACCCTTCTCCTTCAGAGTTAATTTATATATCAACATTACTAACTTAAAAATTTCCAACATTATTAACAATTTATATATCAACATTACTAACCTAAATTTTTTAAACATTATTAACAATTTTCAACTCACACACCCACACACCCACGCACTGGCTGTTACACACACGCACATACAATAAACATATACACACACAGTGAGTCACACATGTACACGCACTGAAACCCTCACACACACACGCTCGTGCATAATCAACACACACACACTCACACACATAATTGACACATGCACATGCAAATAGAGAGAGATGATTAATGCACCTATGTTGATAGAGGGAGATAACAAGGGAGATGGACGAAAATGGCCGATTGGAGAGAGAGAGAGAGAGAGATAATGAAATGAAATAAGGAGGGCTTTGGTTTAATATATCTAAAAGGTGGTCACGATGAAAATTTGTGATCGTCTTTGTGACTAATTAATAACTTAAAATTGGTCACGGTTCCTGACCATGACCACATTTAGGACCAATTGAAGCTCAAAAAATGGTCACGGTTATGGACCGTGACTAAATTAACATAATAATTTAAAATAGGGTTTGGGGTCATGATTCTAAACCGTGACCATGGTTCACTGTAAATAGCCACAGGATGGATTACAGTTTTGGATAATGACCAAAAGAGTGGAAAATTTAGTGCCATGATGGGTTACAAATCGATCAGAATTTTGGACCATGACCCCTTTGGTCATGGCTCCTGATCGTGGACACCCCTTATTTGTGGTCACCCTAAACCATGGTCATGCAATTGGTCATGATAATCAGCTAGGAGCCAGGATTTTAGATCGTGACCACCTGGTTACGGTTTTGAACCATGACCAATTTACTGTGACCATTTGCCAAGTTTGGTGTAGTGCATGCAACTCCATTCCCTTCCAGTAATTTCAGTCGATTCTTAGCATAGGTTTCTATTCCATTTGAGTACTTTGGTGAGTTTATTTATTCCAGAGATTGTATGAACGTTGTGTCCCAGTTATTTTTATTCAGTTGGTTTATTTGGGAATTGAGAATATTATTTATTGGATGATTGAGAATTCATTCAAGCTTTTATTTATTGTTTAGTTATCACATATTGTGGATGGATTTAAATTCACTGCAAGTTATTTTTATTTTGTATATTAATGCTGAGAGTTATATAGATTGTTTGATTCCCCCTATCTTCAACGTGCTATAATGGTCAACCAATATGTGGAAAATAGCGGGTTATTATAGTAAAATGATTTATTTTTATTTTTCATTTTTAGATGACTATATACAAGTTTCTTGTACGTGACTATAGTTCTTTCATATATTTCATTTAAATAATCAAATGATTCAATCAAGTATTCTTTTGTATAATGGCAATGATTCAAGAAATCAGAAGAGTGGGCACTAACATTTTCTCCTTTGGTATAAACTTTTGAGTTGGGTATGTGTTTTATATTAGGGTGGATAAAATTGAAGTCTCTTTCTTAGTGTTTATTGGACTTAGTTGAGACTTATGATGACATTTATATTCTTGGTTTGGGGATGAACTTGTGAAGTCTTCAATAAGTATTTCTTCCACGGAATTTGAGGAAGTACACAATGCCTCTTCTTAGTTTTGAGGGCATGGATTTTCCCTCATAGTTATTTCTTTAGATTTCTTAATAAATGATGACTCATAGAATTATCCAAACATTTCTCCTTCTTTCAGTTGAAATAAGGTACGAACTATTTCTTTTTCATCATCCTGTTCTCGAGGTTGATAAAGTGGTACCTATGTTGTGAAATATGATGGATCAGTTGGATCTGGAGCTTTCATCTCGACTTTCACTTATTCTGAATTGGTTCGAGTGGTTTATTCCAAATATTTCTTCCCAAGAATATCCCAAATCTCACTATCTTCCTTACAATGTGTTGCATTACTTGCAATAACATTATCTAGATAAAAGCGTAAAAATATTATAGTTTTAATATTTAATTCACTTTTTATTTGGTATTTAATCTATCCAATTGTGGTGATTTCTTATCATGTACTATTTTCCAAGAATAGTAATCTATTTATTTATGTAATGAAACATGATAATACAAGTCTTCATAGTTTAAAATAATCTTTTACAAAGAGTAGCAAATCATTTCGTTCTAATAAGATTTGTGAAAGTTTTGCCATTATTTTCGATCTTTAAATTCAAAATATGATCTTTAAAATGAGTATGTGTGATCTAGAATCTGATATTAATTGTTGTTATATGATTGTGTGTTTTAGTAAGAAGATAAAAGGTTCTATTTATAGGCTTTAGGATAAACTAGTCATTAGATGGTAGTTTGGTAGATAATTATTTTTAAAAATTTAAAAATTAGTCGTTAGAATCGTAGCCACGGAAGAACTTTTAGTCAACTTAAAGTAGTTTGAGTCGACTCAAATTCCCATACTTTACTTTCTCGAAGTTTAGAAAATTTCCAATTTCGATCCAAATCAATACAGACCTAGACGCCCTATTTGAGGCGCCTTATCCCAGTTTGAGTGGACTCAAACTTTGATTTTCAGCGATTTTGATTTTTTAGAATGAGTTATTAGTTTGAAGAAGTTTTTGATGGTTTGTTGACCTAATACTGAATCATATAAGATCATTTACATCATTACAATATTTTTTTTAACCACTCAATACTTTGGAATACAATTATGGAGCCTTAATAACTTTTTTTATGCATAGATATTTTTAACCTTCTTCTTTTAGATTTTTATATTCATCAACTTTATATTATTATCTTTCTTTAGTGGATGAGTAAAGTTCATTGGAGCTCGGGAGATAAGATGTCTTAATTCCCCGACTGAGTTGATTGGGTGAGCTATTATGTGTTGTTCTAAGATGACTAGATTGATTCATGAATCATCTGACATCATTATGTTTCTTTTGTTAGACACGTGTTTGCCATAGTGTCTAATAATAACTCAATATAATGGATTGATTTGCTTTAGCACATGATCTATTCTCAATAAACTTCTCGTTATGATTATAGATATCTCATGAAAATGGATTTTGCTTCTCATTTGGTTTGTGTTGATTGCACTGGTACTAGGTCATTCTCGTATTCATAATTGGTAGCATAATCATGATCATTATTTACTTAAGAGAGGTTGATTGATCTCGCCGTTGTGAAAAATTCATAAACATGGATTGGATTATGAACTTCATTTTGCTTTTTATTTTATATCTTCTTGAAGTAATGGTTCTCTTGAGGCTTTGGTTGTTTGAATGGTACATTTCAGATAATAAATATCACCATGCTTTGACTGCATGTTTTTTAATATCTCACGGACATTAGGGAGAAGATATTTAAGACTTTCATGTATCAATTGGATTGTTGTTATGCAAAATCTTTTTCTACAAAATAATATTGTTTTCCTAATTTACATTTTCAAAACCATGTTTTAATAAAGTTTATTAAACGTTATAATATGTTTAAAACACACACAAAACTTGTTTATAAAACTACTCTTAAAAGTAGTATATAGACTCAGTTTTTCTGAAAACATAACCAAATGGATCCTTACTGATTTGACTAAGGAAGCGTGAAATGCAACATTACGAGATGATAGTAAAGAAAAATGCGCCTTTCTTACGGACGCACCTAGAAGAACCACAAAATATCTACATGGTATGAATTGAGGGTGAATAAGACCACAAATACCCCCCTGAATTTATTTTAAGAAAATTAAAGACTCGATAATAATTTTTAATGGAATTGGCCTTCGAATTAGTTTACATTGAGAATAAGTAGTACATGTTACATAATTCGATAAAATAATCTTTTGGTTATAAAATTCATTCCCGAACGAGTTTTTAGTAATTTTATGCATCGTTGCGGATATTGGGTGACCAAGATGATTATGCCAGAGTGTAAACTTTTTTTTATCATTACACTTTCATTCTTTTACTATACGAGATAATATAATTCTTATATTTATGTGATATAACCTAAACTATAGAGCTAGAAGTTTCTCAATAATTTACTTTGGGGCTATACTAGCTACAATAATGTGAATACACTCCATATTATTTTCATTTATCATCTTAACGTAGTACCCGTCGTGGCAAATATCTTTATATTATAGCATATTTCTTCATGAATCTAATTGAATTCAAAGCATCACGAATATGTAATTTTGTAACACGTGGTAATTATATGGTGGCTCTTTCAAGTCCCTCTATTATCTTTACAAAATCTAATATATTGTTAAAATCAAACTTAGATAGTGTTAATCTCGAAAATTATTTTTTATCTTAAAGTATTGTATGGGTTATTGCTTTAATTTCTATACATTGATCTTCACCGTCCATTCATTACATAAATAATAAAGTTTGAGATTTGATTTAGACTCAGTGAAAAATATAAAACACTCGTATATATAAGCATAAATGACTTGATACGAAATTTACAATACTACAAGCGAGAATTAAAACTCACTTATACGTAGAAAAATAAGGTGGAACAAACCCACCATCAATTGGATAATTGATTTTACCACCTCGATGATCAAAGAAATATGACAATGCAAGGGCAATACTATCAATGGGTCCATATACGAGTAAAAAATTCAATAAAATTTGCTTCAACGTCTTTTCTTTTATCTTTCACGGGTGTCTAGTATAATTTCACAAAATGTTTGCGTGTACGACATATTCTTGACCAATAACGTGACATATCGATAACAAATATTATAATATCATTTTTGTACATCCTTTCACTTGTCTTGATGGTGGTATGGTGATATTTTTAAGACCAAAATTACACGGATTAAAACCTTTAGGGTTATAATAGTTTTGTCGACCACGTCACGGCCATAACGTCGACAATAACCATATTTAGGGCCCTGCTCTCGTCCATCTCCACTACCATTGATAAAGTTTTTATGTGCTTTAAGCACTCGCACAAATCCCATTAGAAGAGATCCATGGATCCGCATTAGAAGTTTGTTATGTTGGTTAACTACAAGAAGAAAATGAATCAATATCGACCACTTGTGGTAATTCCATTGTCAATACTGCTCTTGTAGAATACTATTGTAGCTATAAGAAGTTAAATTTGTTTATCAAACATATCCTCTTTTCTTTACCAAATGGAGGCACATACTTAGTTATGACGTAATTCTAAATACTAATGAGTTAGACTTAAATTTAGATTGAAAAGCATAAACCATAGGTTTGACTATCCATAACAAGCTTTTTGGAGGATTATAGTCCTCTATTGGTTGTACAATGTTCTCTCATGGTCCAAAAGATCTTTGAGTCCTTAACCATAAGATATTCACAGTTTAATCGCTATATGGTGGTCTCGAAAGACGATGGGTTCGGCACAGTCCTGTATGAACCCATTATTTTTTGCTTTAATGATATCTATTAAATTTACTGCAAAAAAATGAACTTTTGCAACCTTAATCCACGGAACATAATTGTTTAAAAACTGGTCCAACATTGTAAAGTCAAAATCTGTAAGTTTCTATATAGCAATAAAATATTTGACATACAAAACAACAAGTTTTAATTATAAATAACAAAATTAATACAATTAATAAAATTTGGAGCATGTTTATATATGTGTTCGTTAAGGTATATCATATATTTAGTTTCATTAGACAAGAAAACATGGTAAAACTACCAAAATATATCTCGTATAATGTTAAGTAAATAATAAATTTGTAACATAAAAGATACTTTATCAGTTGTTGTAGAAACGCAACTCAAACAAAATTTTAGCAACGTCATAGATGATCAACCAACTTGAAACTAGTAAAGTCGTGCTCATAATGTCTTAAATATCATAGAAGTTAAACACGTAATAGATCATAATCTTTAGAATTTTACTGTATATTATTTATATTATAACATACAAAGTACGAACATATATGAATATTTACAC
Source organism: Sambucus nigra (assembly GCA_949130495.1). Lineage (NCBI taxonomy): Eukaryota > Viridiplantae > Streptophyta > Magnoliopsida > Dipsacales > Adoxaceae > Sambucus > Sambucus nigra. The sequence continues at coordinate 598,897,481 of OX422212.1, read as the reverse complement.
GTATAACAAGCTCGTATGTGATCATGTATAATTTAAGTAAGTCGATAACTAACTTTGACTCATCGTGTTTCTAGCTTTGTATGTTTGACATCTCATGATTTTAGCTTTGCATTGTCTTGCTTCTAGCTTTACATGATTGACCCCTAATATTTCTAGCGCTGCACTATCATGCTTCCACATTTTGAGAGTATTATGGACATTCACATATATTTGACACCTCCAAGATATACTCGTTCGGATTAATGTTCAAAAAACACAATCAATTTGATTAGTTTTTCAATTTAATCAGTACTTGTTTTGACGAGCCATTATTATTTTCCCCCCCTTTCAATGTAGTTATAATAGCATTTTTAATGACACTTAGAGTTTGTTTGGTTATAGTTTAAAACAAACTAGTTTAAAAACTAATTTTATAAATATTTTTCTTATTGTAAATATTTTAAGTGTTTCGTAAACTTGATTTAAAAATAATTTGAAAAATGCGCACGCGTGCGCGCACACACACAACACAAATCATACATACATTTGTATGTATGAAATTTACATATTAGTGTACATATAACATGCATTTACTTACATATAAACATATAATATATGCATATGTTATATTATAAATACATGTAGAAACATATACACATACATATAATATGTACTTAGACATATATACATATATGATATGAGTATATTCAGTCTTATACATACATAAATATATATAAAAGTACAAATGTATATTATAAATATAAATATATATTATTATGATACTGCATGTATAATACACAATAAAAATTATATACTTACATAAAAGTATAACACACATATAAATATCATGTATGTATTGATAATGTTATTTAATATTCACCTAACTATATTTACTTGTATATATATTACATACATTGTACGCTTATAATATTATAGGCATTCAAAGATTATATGTATCATATGTATAATATGTAAATTAGATATTAAATATAAATGAATGAACATATGTAGAACTAGCTTGCAGGCCACATATTACATGGCCGTAAAATGATACTTTTTTAATACTGACATTGTTAAAGAAAATATAGTTAAGGCATCTTGAAAATATATTTAACATAGTAGAACGCTAGTTTAACGGTGGATGATGTGCCTGAATATCTTAATATTATTTTATATAAATGAAGATTAATATTAAACCAATATATAACAACGTAAAATAACCCTGAAACATTAAAGATAAAATCATCAAATAGATTACAAAATCTTAATATATAATATTAAACATTTTATATAATATATGTTGCGTTATAAATTTATAAAAAACATACTTTAACAAACCTAATAAGTACAACATACTAGCATCTATAGCTGGAAAATTGTAAGTGTAAATATATTGCATTACTAATGCGTGGAATAAATATTCAAATTGAGAAACCTACTAAAGCATTTAAAACCATCACACCCTAAAAATTTAGACATGAAAAGAATTTTCATTAGAGTTTTCATTCAAATCGCTAAAGTATTTATTCAACTCGAGAACACCTCCGTAAACCCCTTCATCTAAATATATGACTGCCCAAAATAAAAAAAATGATCAATACCAAAAAGTCACTCGAACATTTTTAAATACACGTTTAGTCCAAGCCTTTTTATTTTGTACCAAAAAGTACCTCACTACACAAAAGACACCTATTTTTAATTTAACCCATTTAGTCTATCAAACACCCATTTACCCAACATTCTCTTATTTTTAAAGCTCCATGCTAGCGGCATCCCCTCCACTCCTCCCCCGCGCCTCCCACCCCACCCTCACTACCGGAGCTCCGGTGAAGGTCGCCAGAGCTCCGACAGTGGAGGCTGGGGTGGGGGGAGGTGGGTAAATGAGTTTGTGTGTATCCTTGTTTTGAGTGTTTTTATGCGGTGAAGAACTTTTTGAATAAAATAAAAAGACTCGGAATAAACATGTATTAAAAAATGTTCGAGGGAGTATTTGGTATATGCCCCAATAAAAAAATGCCGAAGAGATAATAAAATACATTAACACACTCAATACGAGGAGATAATATTCCTTTGCTACTCACACAATATTTTTAACTTTTTATGACATCATTTCAAATGCCAACAGTAAATGGGTATATATAGGATCTCTAAAATGTATCTACCCAAATACATGTAACTATTATATTTAATGTAAAACATACCCCATTTAGATTTATATACATGAACATCCTAATACATGAACCAACTAAATGATGTATTGACCAAATACACATGTTTTACATTAATCTAGATAATACAAATATAAAATAATAAATGGCTTAACGAAGTATACACGTGTCTGTGACACCCCGCCTAATTAAACCTTGGGTGATGAGGCCTTAATTTAATTTAAAACAGGTTTCTTAAATGGTTCATTCTTATCATCATTGTCAAAAACTTTTTAGTTACTAACCACCTAAGTGAAATTAAGCTAGTGCCAAATTTTATTTTTCTTAAACAGATAAAACAACTCATGCGAAATAACATAATTTAAGCAGTACTAAACCAATCATCATAAATAACTGAATGAAATAAAGTCTCGCCGAAAACCACGGCTAAAAAGAACTAACTCAAAATCCAATATCAGAATAACTGCAACTAAAAAGATTAGACAACATGTCCGAAACTGAGAGTACTAAAACTGAGATCCTACACTAGATCTGAAAAAGAGAATCGTCTAAGCAAGTCCTGCAACATCCACGTGTGCTGCACCTCCAAAATTCCTGGAATGAAGTCATGCTTGGTGTCCCTGTGGCTGGGCACCTAAAAGGTTTTTAAAAAGATTTTTACATAGCAAGAGTTAGTACTCAAAACATTTTTAAACATTTTTGCAAGAAGTTATCACAAATATGAGTTATTGATTACACATGTTAAGACTTCGCACACTCTCTTGAGTTACCTCACCTCTCTCCTATAGTGCACACCTAACGTTAGTACTCAGTCCTACTAGCTATACTACCCAAGCTAACTAGAACTAAAGTACTCATCTGAACTTAATCTGTACCTAAGTTCTCATACCGCCCATACAGTACATCCGTTTCATTAACATCTCGCGTATGTTAATTAATTCTCAAGTAACATTTCACCTATGTTATGTTCTAAAACTTCTCATTTAGTTTCGCTACTAAATTACTATAATTCTTAAAATTGTTATCTTCCCACTTTTGTAATTAAGTTTTACTACTTAAATTACTAATTAGATCACTACACCAAAATAAGCTTTTAGTAACAGACTGTTTTTTGTATTACTAACAGTATTATACTGTTACTATTTCTCACAACACAATATCGTTACTAATATCTGATAAGTGTTACTAATATTATTTAAATATTTTAAAAGTAATTTAAAAAAAAAGTAATTAGCTAGCGTTCTCACAACACAATACACTCTAGCGTTCTCCAAAATGTCCCCGACTCAAAGAAATTGTCTTTCTCCAAAATGCTCTAGCGTGACCTAGGGTTTGCTCTTCCTCTTCTCCAAATCGCGATCTTCTTCCTCTTCTCCAAAATACGCGATCTTCTCCAATACGCAATCTTCTTCCTCTTCTCCAATACGCGATGCTCTAGCGCGACCTAGCGTGACCTAGGTTTTGGAAGAAGTTTGAGTTAGCGTGACCTAGGGTTTGGAAGAAGTCTCAGTTAGCGTGACCTAGGGTTTTGGAAGCATTCAGCGCTCACATCACAACCTAGGGTTTGGGAATTGCGATTTTCTTTCATAAGGTAATTATCTCATTCATACGAGATTTGTCTAAAACGTTCTAAGCGATTTACTGTTCATAAGATATTTGCTGTTGGGTTACAAGTTTATTTTTTGGTAAAATACAATGTATTTTTGTTATTGTTGTTGGGTACATACTTTTTGTATTTTTTGGTTCAAATTTTTGATTATTTTGTATTAAATCCAAAGCTTAGAATATTTTTTATATATGATTTATAACATTACTAGACCTGGTATTTAATACACTGATTTATACTATTAAAACACATAATTGTATACACTGATTTATACTATTAAAACACATAATTGTATATAACTAAGGAAATTTCACCCCTCCCCTGAACTTTAAGGTTTGTTCTAACAAAATTACATGTTGTAACTGTGATTTTTCTTATGAGTATCAATAATTCTATTTTTGTATATAATCATATAACTTGTGTGTAAACCATATTTTTTGGTAGTGCATAATGTCACAAACGTTGAACAAAGAGTGGATGAATGAGAGGAATAGAATAAGTGAGGTGTACACAAATGGAGTTGCGTCTTTTATTAATTTTGCAATTGCAAACAATGGCCATCAATTCTCGACCTTTCCTTGTCCATGTGTTAAGTGCCGAAATAAGAAGCGTTTTACTGCGGTAGATATCAAGGGTCATTTGATAATGCACGATATAGACATGACATATACTAAGTGGGTTTTACATGGTGAAACACTATCATCGAACCTAACATGTCCCGTAGTAGATACTATTGATTGTGAAGGACATGATGAAGCTGATAACAATGAGAATGAAAGGTTGCGAAACTTAGTTGACACATGCTACGGAGTGCACGAACAACATTGTGTAGAACCCGATCAGGAAGGATTCTGTGAAAAATCGTATGTCGATAATGGGAAGTATGATCAATATAATAAATTAGCGATCAAGAAATTGTACCCTTCATGTGAGGGTTCTGAGACTACTTTCTCTGTAATTGTTGAATTGTATAATTTAAAAAAGCAGTTTGGTTGGTCGGGAAATAGCGTGACCTCTCTCTTGTCGGTTTTAAAGAGGTGGCTTCCAAAAGGAAACACATTACCAGAAAAATATCCGCACATAAAGAGAATGATGAAATACCTAGGGATGAAAACAAATTACATTCATGCTTGCGTTAACAACTGTATTTTATACTGGAAAGAGAATGAAGATTTGGAGGAATGTCCTCAGTGTGGAGAATCGAGATATGCAGTGACCTCAAAGAAAGGGAAGAGAATATGCAAAGAACTGATGAAAGTGTTGAGACATTTCCCTTTAATTTCAAGGCTAGTGAGATTGTACACTATACCTTGGATAGCGCATGAAATGACATGGCACCATCAGGCAACAAGTTCATTGGATTATCAGCGACATCCTTGTGATTCATCCCAATGGAGAATGCTAAAAAGTACATGGCCCGATTTCGCCGAGGAAGGACGCAATGTTTGGTTTGCAATAGCAACAAATTGGTTTAATCCCCATGGAATTTAGTCTAGTAGTTATAGTTGCTGGCCTGCCATGGCCGCGCCTTATAATGTGGGACCTTCTTTATGCTTGAAGCGTGAGTTCTAAATTTTATCTTTGCTGATTCCTGGGCCAAAGGCACCGGGTTAAGACATTGATGTTTTTCTTCAACCATTAGTAGATGAGTTGAAACAACTATAGGAAGGAGTTCCAGCTATTGACATGCACAAGATGCAACCTTTTACGTTGAGAGCTATGTTGATATGGGGGATTCATGATTTTCCCTCATATGGAAACTTATCTGGGTGTGTAACACATGGTTACAAAGCATGTCCTATTTGTGGCGATGATACTCCATCCATTTGGCTAGAACATAGCATGAATATAGTTTACACAAACTATCGTATGTTTCTTAAAAGCGATCATCCTTTTAGGAGTGGTAGAGGTTTGGGATTTAGGACACAAGAAGTTGGACGCCCCCCGATTCGACTAAACGGAGATGCACTTGTGGAGAAGTTAAGAAATATAAAGTATGTACCTGGAAAAGTCTCAAAAGTTACCTCTAAGAAGAGAAAGTCTAATAATGTTAATGGGAGTGCTAATGTTGAAGTTAAAGAAGCTTGGTATAAAAAATATATTTTCTTTGATTTGGAATATTGGCCATATCATCAAGTTCGACATGTCCTTGATGTGATGCACATCGAAAAGAATGTTGTAGAGCATTTGATAAACACAATTCTTGATGATAATAAAACAAAGGATACTGAAAAGGGTCAATTGGATATGAAGGGTATGGGCATACATAGAGCTGTAAACGGATCGGGTCTGGATCGGGTAAGGGTATATCCAGATCTGATCCGGGTATTTTTTAACGAATCGGGTCTTACTCGATTACCCGTCGGATCTACATTAATGGATCCAGACCCGGATCCATTAAAGACCCAAAGACCCGATCCGAAGACCCGACAGCTTTAACAGTTGACTTTTAAACATTTGACCATTTAAACACCCTTTTATAATTAACGTTTTAAATGAACCAAAGTCTAAACATTTGTTAACATTTTAACGTTCAAAAGGCTTTAAAAGTGTTTGAGATTTGCCAACTTTCTAACAGCTAAAGATTTGCCAACTTTCTTCTAACAGTTTAACATTTTGACATTTTATAACAATTAACATTTTGACATTCAAACTCTTTAAAAGTGTTTGAGATTTGCCAGCTTTCTAACAGTTAAAGCTTTTCCAACTTTCTAACATTTGCCAACTTTCTAACAGTTAAACATTTTGACATTTTATAACAGTTAAACATTTTAACATTTCTATGCCAGCAATACTAGATAACCAACAGCAATTGGAATACAATATTAGCAGCCTAATATTTTCATTCCAAATTCTCATCCAAATACAATACTTAACCAACATCAAATTAAATATTCGAGAACAATATTACATTGTTTCTTAAATAACATAAACACACGACAAACTTGAAATTTCAGCAACTACTAAATAAGACAACCAATCGACAACCAACAGGGCAGCAACTTCATTTAGGTGGTGGAGGCGGCATCAACATGTCATTGTCTTCAATTTCTGAAAAGGAAAACAGTGTAACATTATTAGTAAATCAATAAATACAACGGAGTAGATTATATATAAAGCATAAATATCATTAGTAAATCAATAAATAAAAAAGAATAAACTACATACTTGTCTTTTTCTTTGATTCAATCCAATCGGCGGTAGTCACCAAAGCCTCCACAATATCGGGACGCAATGAGGCACGTGTCTCGTCAAGCACTCTTCCTCCCGTGCTAAATGCCGACTCGAATGCAACGGTTGTAGCGGGAATGACTAGGATATCACGAGCCATCTTCGCTAAAATTGGTAGCTTTGGACTATTTACTTTCCACCAATTCAAGATATTAAAATTCTCATTCCTTGGAAATACCGGTTCCTCCAAATATTGTTCCACTTCCGACTTTTGAGACGCATGCAAATTTGAAGAACGGGTTTGAACATACCATTTATCAAAGTCATCATCCACATCCATGTTAGAAGAGGCTAAAGAACTAGTACTAGAATTTCCATCATCAACATCACAAGCAAGGATATCCAAGGAATTAGAAGAATCACCCCCATACTCATGAAATAATTCAACAAAACAACTACGAACTCTTTATATGTAAACACTAGATGCATTCCCATAAATCCTGTCATAATAGTAACTCACATAATCCATCTTGTATCTAGGATCGAGGACAATAGAAGTTGCAAGCACCAAACAACTTTCATCCCAATATTTTTTAAACTTCTCTTTCATTGGACCAACCATCAACCGAATACATTCATGCTCACTATTCTCCCAATCCAATAAACAAAGCTGAATTTTACAAACATCTCCAAAGAAAACATTTGATGTAAGGAAGTTGGTGCCACTAAAATGCCTAGTTGCATCATAAAAAACACTCAAATAATTCATCACCAAACTTGCGATTCTCCACTCTTCATTAGATGGATTATGCTTGTAGTTCCTATCAATTTCATTCAAGCGACTAAAAGTTCCTTTCAAAGCTAAGGCTGCCTCAAGCATTAAATAGGTAGAATTCCACCTATTTTGGACATCCATAGGCACTTTCTTCCTAGATTTCAACTTAACTTGATTGCATGCACTATCAAACTTTTGTTTTCCAAAGGGAGATTTGTTTAAGTATCTTACGGTGTCTCGAATTTTATTTAAAATCCCTCTAATCTCCTTTAATCCATCTTGTGCAATCAAGTTAAGTATGTGTGCACTACATCGCACATGAAATGCATCACCACCTAAAGGAAGCAAAGATTTATCACAAAGCCAATTTTTCAAGTTCCTAACCATGACATCATTTGATCCCGCATTATCCACCACCATTGAAAATAATTTTGTATCTATGTTCCACTCTAAAACCATATCAGAGATAAACCTAAAAAGTGTTTCACCGTCATGAGGATAATCAAGGCATCGATAATTAAGGATCTTCTTTTTCAAATTCCAATCATCATCAATATAATGTGCAGTGAGACATGCATATGCAATGTTTTGATGATCACTAGTCCACAAATCAGTAGTCAATGTGATCCTACAATTGAGTTCATCTAAAACGTTATAAATTCTATCCTTCTCCGCTTGATACACATACATGATATTCGACCTAATTATGTTTCGAGATACAAGCTTGAAATCAGGATTAAGACCCTTAACAAATACCTCAAAATACTCGTGATCAACCATTGCAAAGGGGTAATTATGTTTTATGATCATGATTGCAAGATCCTTTCTACTTCTCTCTTGATTGAATTTGTAGTTTTCAAACTTCATGTTACCATCCGCATCTCTTTTTGTAGCACCCAAAATTTGTTGTTTTATATCCCTTTGAAATTTTCCTTTACATGTATTTGTTAAGTGTTTTCGCAAGTGACTTGTTCCCTTACTACTATCCCCTACAAAGTTTTTTTTGCAGTGATTTCACCTAGCAAGATCTTCACCATTAGGAGATTTAATTTTGGTAAAATCATTCCATACCGTAGATGTTTTTCGCCGCTCCTGTTTGAGTTGAGCCTTAACGCTAGTTGCATCTTCTTTGTTTTCCTCCCCGCCAGATTGAAAATCAAAACTGCCACCAACACATGCAGGATCCGTGGACGACATGCTTATGTCTATGAAAAAAGGAATTCAAAAATTAAATTCAGCCCAAAACTTAGATGGTGTAAAAATTACACTGAAAAATTACAATGAAAAATAGAGATGGTGTAAAAATTACACTGAAAAATTACACTTAGAAAATAAACTAAGATTGTGTAAAAATTACACTGAAAAAATTACACTTGGAAAGTAAACTAAGATACTGAAAAAATTACACTCAAACTTAGAAAATAAACTAAGATTGTGTAAAAATTACACTGAAAAAATTACACTTAGAAAATAAACTAAGATACTGAAAAAATTACACTGAAAAAATTACACTTAGAAAATAAACTAAGATTGTGTAAAAATTACACTGAAAAAATTACACTTAAAAAATAAACTAAGATACTGAAAAAATTACACTGAAAAAATAAACTAAGATATTGAAAAAATTACACTGAAAAAATTACACTTAGAAAATAAACTAAGATTGTGTAAAAATTACACTGAAAAAATTACACTTAAAAAATAAACTAAGATACTGAAAAAATTACACTTAGAAAATAAACTAAGATTGTGTAAAAATTACACTGAAAAAATTACACTTAGAAAATAAACTAAGATTGTGTAAAAATTACACTGAAAAAATTACACTTAGATAATAACCTAAGATGGTGTAAAAATTAACCGTGCTGATTTCATGAGAATTAATGGCGTAAAAACATTAATGATGTTCTCAACTGAGATGATGTTCTTAACTGAGATGGATTAGAAAATTATACTTACGAAATCACTAATACCAAGCATATTATAATTTTGTTCTCATGAAAAGGATCACACAGAAAAAAAATAAGCAGGAGAAATCGATTAAAACAGGAGAAATCGAGATCTAACCGCGGCGTGAGATGATGTTGTTGAAGTAGGAGGCGTGAGAGATGATGTTGTTGAAGTAGGAGGCGTGAGAGATGAAGTCTTGAACAGCGGCGCCGAGATGAAAGGGTTGAACAGTTTGACCGAGATGTTGTTGTTGTTGAAGTAGGAGCGTGCGTGCGAGAAGAAGTCTTGAAGATGAAGTCTTGAAGATGAAGTCTTGAGTTGAGCCCTAACTTGAGAGATGAAGTCTTGAAGATGGAGTTGAGCCCTAGCTTGAGAGAAGCGGCGCCGAAATGAGGAAATGGGAGAATGAGATGAGATGGTTTTATTTTAGGGTTAGTATATATATATAGTCCGGAAAAAAATGTAAAATAATTAATATAAAGTCTTACATATAATTATATAAATATATATATATATATATATATAAACATATATATAAATAAATATTTATTATATTATATATATAAATAATCGGGTCGGGTCCTTAACGGATCGGAGGCATGTATATCCAGACCCGATCCATTAACTAATCGGATAATCGGGTCTATAAATTTTGCTCAGATCCGTTAAATCGGATCGGGTCCGGGTCGGATCCGGGTCTAGATCCGATCCATTGATAGCCTTAGGCATACACAGCGGTCAATGGCTTCAAGTTTATGGACGCACCGAAAAAACGATAAAACCAACAGAACTATTTATCTTGGATAAAGAAGAAAAAAAATAATTCTGCCAAATTTTGAAGGACTTAAAGCTTCCAACCAGTTTTTCCTCTAACTTGAGCAATATAGTAAGTCTTAGTCCCCCATCTTTGCACTCCTTAAAGTCGCATGATTATCATGTCATAATTGAACATCTGCTACCTGTGTTGCTCCAACATGCCTTTTCGAAACATCGAGATTTAAGAAGAGCAATCCAACAATTAAGTTTGTTCTTTAACATGTTGTGCTATAAGGTCCTAATTCGGCAAGATATCCAAAGAGACAAATACATGGTTGTTGAAGCATTGTGCGTGTTGGAAAAATATTTTCCACCTACGTTTTTTGATATTAGCATTCACCTCACTGTGCATCTAGGAGATGAAGCCCTGGTTTGTGGACCCACCGACGCTCATTGGATGTATCCGTTAGAAAGGTGATTTGTTTTTACCTTTTAATATAGTAAAATATTCCCCATTTAAGTTAATAATGCTTGTTATTAATTTTTATTACCTAATACAAATAGGACGATGAAAGATTTCAAAGATATACCCAGCAATAAGCGGTATGTTGAAGGTTCAATTGCAGAATCCTATGTTGTTGCTGAATCTATTAGATATTGCATGGAGTACATGCCAAATCCATCTGATGGAAATCATAAACGCTCCCGTGAGGCCTTTTTAGAGGAAGGTGGAGAGTTCTCTGATGAAGGGCCTTTGCTTGATGATAAGACTATAACGTTGGAACCCGTATAGTTTCAACAAATACGTCGATGGGTATTATTTCGACTAAATGTTGATGGATTTCAAGAGTACTATAGGTTTGAGTTCTTTCGTTTGTTTATAGTTAAGAATTAATTATCATTTTGAGTTATAATTACTTATATCAAACTACATATTGCAGTGAATATGAAGTATCACTGAAATCCGTGTCTCGTCCTAAAGGGAAGGGGATTGAAATGACAGAAGTGGAGAAACAAACTTCTTTTATCCCTTGGTTATCCGAGAAGGTGATTATATAAATACTAATATTTTTATTAATCTTTCCATTAAGTATGATGAGAATTGAAGCATTGTAGTAATTATGATTTATTTTCATCAAACAGTTGCTGAAATCAGGAGAGACGAAGACAAATGAAATATTGTGGCGGTTAGTTCAAGGGCCGTAATTCAAGGCTAAAACATATAAAAAGTATCGTGTAAATGGTTTCGTATTCTCTCCTAAGTATCACGACGATACTGTTGTCACACAGGATAGTGGCATTTGCTTGAAGGCATGGACACAATTTCGAGCAAAAAAAAGTGATAAGAATCTCACAAATACTTGGACTATGTGGTATGGAGTTATCAAACAAATTATTGAGCTGGACTATACCTTGTTTAAGGAGGTGGTATTTTATTGTGATTGGGTGAGAGTGGAGGATAAGACTAATGGTTGTAAGCTTTATACGGACTCCAACTTAGTGATGGTAAATTTTGATAAGTGTAAGAGCCTTGATAATGAGTATGATGAGCCTTCCATTCTCGCATCTGAGGCTAGTCAAGTATTCTATTCCTATAGCTCCATTTTTGGACTCTATGTATTGTAATTGCTCACTTCATGTACTGCATATGGAATCCAATGGACATTGGGATACATATATGTTTTGTAGATTGAAACCAATAGACCATCTTCTTCAACAATTGAGAAGAGTAATATAATTCACCAATATACACATGCTTACATAGGTTTAAAATCATTTGATTCTTTGATCCCAGGTATCCCAAGTTTACTCGAGGATGTAAAAGAACTTCTGGAATCCATTTTACTCTGGGTTATTGAACATTGGGATTTTGCCACACATAAGTGGTAAATTGAAAATATTAAGTTATATTGTATTGGTATCAATTACGCATACCAGTAAAAGGAAAATAAAATTTACACGCCCCCAATCCTGACCCGGTCGATGTCGATGTCTTAGATATTATTCCAAATTCAGTTTATTCTGCATTTATCACATTTCTTTTTAAAAAAAAAACTCGCGTCACATACCTAAATAGTATCTAAATAAGGCCAGCGCCATTCCTACTTTGGTACATCATATAGCCACTTCATATTTTCACTGTTTAAATTAAGATCTGTAGAAACTATGATTGTGTTCTAGGTAAATGCCATGATAACATTTCCCCAAATAGAATCTAAGAGAGAAACAAAATCAGTTAATTCCAAAATTAGTAAAAAGATTAACCGAATAAAAGGAACAGTAGGGACACAGGTCTACTTACAATCAGTGAAAGGCATATGCCCCTGCAGAAATCCCATTTTTAATTTGTATGCATGCATTGTATCTATATATTTTATAGGTTGAATTGAACTGTATTGAGGTGATTTTATTTATAGAGAGGTGTATAAGAACCAACTGCAAGAGCTGCCGCAGAGGTGAAGAAGGTTGTTATGTCCCCTGCTTCTGCTCGAGCTCTAATTATAATTGTAGATGGACATGAATCTCAAATGATATATTTTTATAATTGTTCAAATAGTTTGTAGTGAGTTTTGAGCAGTGATCTATATTTGCTTATGTTTGAAAAAGACGAACTTTAAATAAGCACTTGCTCTACTAGATTAATATGATTACAACTTTAGTTTAATATCTCCTTATTTTAGTTTACTTCTCAATATTTAACAAGTTTCTCTTTACTTCAGTTTACTTCTCAATATATAACAAATTTCTCTTTACTTTAGTTCAACATCTTATTAGAGTAATAGCGCATTGTTACTTATCTTAGTTATCCCAGTATTAGATCATATCATGTATCTAAACCTCATCTTAAAATTTGTGATGCAGTGTTGAATGGTAGTCTTTTGGACTTAACTTTGCTTGCGTACTCACAAAATTTGCGTAATGTATATAATTTTATTTGAGATGAGGAGGCTGAAATGACAAATGGAGTTATTTGCTAATTGTTCTTGCCAAGCTCAAACTATTTATGCAAATAAAGAAGTTTTATATAAAGAGTGCAAGGAGTTGCATATATCTATTACTTTATTCCCATCTGTTTTATAACTTTGATGTGAGATATTTGAACGTTGAGTTATTATTGACCAATTTTGTAGGAACAAACAGTTTTTTGTTCATTTCAGGTGGTGATGCAATATTAATCAAATCAGGGCTTCATTTTTATGGTAAAGACAACTTATGGTGAGTCCTACAATGGATAGTTTTTACAACATATACTATGTTTTTTTTAGTACATCCCAAGAAATAGTCATCGTGGGTGAATATAATAGCTGACAGATGTAATACTTTGTAGGTCAGTTGAATATTGTAAAGTTAAAGACCATCCATACTCTATAGTATACAATACACATGTAATATGGAAGAACTAATGTTTTGAATCTTTTGATGATTTCTTATAAGGACAGTTACGGATCTGTGAATGATTGGAATAATGGGACATAGAGGAAGAATGTAAAGAGCTCACCTCGCAGCAGGTAAAGTCTGAATATAAAGGACACTGTTTGATCTTGATTGGACGAGCGCGTGCGCATTTTATAACTATAAAAAATATTGTGAATACTTGGTTATTCAACAAAAATATCTTATAGGAACTGAAATGCAGTGATTCCCTGCTTTAACATAAACTGCAAAAATTGTTTTATTTGGGTGTTGTTTGACTGCATCGGCACAGGCATGCCAGTGTTAAATTGTTTGAGCATTTATAACTACGCACATACTCCGTGGATTGTGCATTTGGGATTTAAAATTAGGTTTTTATTAGTTAAACTAATAGTTCATGAATGGAACTGTTACAGCTATATGTGCAGGACATGACAAGCGTAAATTTTTATCTTTCATGAAATGTGTGGAAGCTTCTGCTCTACAAGAGACGTGAAAATTTTCGGTGCGCCCGTCTGAACGTTTGATGGTTGTTTGCGAAGATAACGCAGTTAAATGTCCCACTGCCCTGATAGATGGAGAAACAGGTCACAATGTAGTTGTCGGTCAATATAGCATGGAGAAGCTGGTCACAATGATAGATGGAGAAACTGATTGTTTACCATGGAGCTCAAACAGATATCTGATTCAAGCAAACTCCCTGTTAATATAACTGTCGAATCCTTGCGGTAGATATTCATATTCTTTTTCCTTTATATCTTTGCGTTGCTTTGATTCCCCCACCGTTTTCAGATTTTTTTATATTTTTCTTCTCACGTTTTTGTGAAGAAGTGAGATGTTGTACTCCTAAACAATCATTTTTCATTTATAGCTTTTCTTTATTTTTAATTTTAGTTTTTAATCCCCCCCCCCCCCCCTAATTTCCCATTACAATAGGTCTTGGCTTTGGAAAAAAAATAATGCAGTAGGACTTATTATTTTTAAATTGGTTTACTAATTCAATTTAACTAGTCACATTTGCTTTGTTGCAGGTGGGATAATGGAGGGAGTGTTCTTGATCGTGTTAACGAAAACAAAAGGAACTGGTAATTGATTGATACACTAGAGTTGTGACAAAATTCAAACCCATGCCCCATTTTTTTTTATTTTGAATCTTTCAAGGTGGAATTTGTTTTCAGGATTCTTGTTTGGGAGGATGGATTTTTTTATTTTTATGAATGTGAAGGTGTTGGTAATGGATACATAAAGGGGAGGTTTGTAGTTGGTGTCTTCTTAAAAATGTCACACGAGGTCTACAATTATGGAGAGGGGTAAGATTTCATTATATGTTATAACTAAAAAGGTAGAGAAGAGAAGTTATCTATAATAGATTGGTGAAATAAATATGTCATTGGTTTGTATGGTATTATTGTTTGCAGATTGGTCGGTAAAGTTGTCTTAGATAATAGTCACAAATGGGTGTTTAGAGATAGCTCCAATGAGTAGACACTTCAATTATTAGTTGAGTGAGAGAGTTTTTTTATATATTGCAATTTTGAGATAAAGTCTTGTATTGAACTAAGTCTTGAAAGAGTTTCTTTTATATATTGCAATTTTGAGATCAAGTCTTGTATCGATATTGCAATTTTGAGGATATAACTAATTAATTTTATATGACTAAATATTGATATTATAACAAATATGATAATTTTATCTTGTTTGACAGAATGTCATTTTTAGATCCTCATCAAGTTTCCAGCGTTGCGGGTTGAGACATTGATGGCGATGATAATAGAAGAAACAAGATATTAGGATGATATCAACAACAGTCTTCTTTTTTATATTTCATTTGATTGGTTATAATATCAAAATATCTCATTTGGAGATGATTGTATTAGGATGTTATATTGGATGCGTTTATTAAAATAATGTAACTTTCAGGGCGATTGTATTATGATGTTTCATTTGTAAATAAAGAGTGAAGGCTTATATAAATGTAAATGTTGAATATAATGCCCTTGTTTTTGTGGAATACTTTTATACATGTTCTCAGGATTTAAATAGTGTGATAAGAATAATTGAATTTGTTTAAATTCAGGATATTGGATCTTGAATAATATTTTTTTTAAATATGTATTAATATTAGTAACAGAATTTTACCGTTACTATTGGTAACAGAACTTTAATGTTACTAATTCTGCATTTTACCGTTACTATTAGTAACAAAACTTTACCGTTATTAATTTTGAATTAACGTTACTATTAGTAACAGAACTTTACCGTTACTAATTATAAATTTACCGTTACAATTAGTAACATAATTTTACCGTTGCTAATTCTGAATTTACCGTTACTATTAGTAACATAATTTTACTATTACTAATTTAAAATTTACTGTTACTATTAGTAACAGAATTTTCCGTTACTAGCTTCGTGCCCCACGCCTTTTTTCTAACGAAAAAATTGTGTTACTAATATTTTTAGTAACGGTAAAATTGTGTTACTAATGGCATGTTTTGGTGTAGTGGATATTCTCTATTTAACGTTATGTTTCGTAACTACGTTTCACTACTTAACTTACAAAATTGATATATATCTTTACATACATTAAATATCAATCTACTATTACACAGAAGTAGAATATCATTAAGTATATGTTTCACACACAATATATATTAAATATTAGTCGTTATTAATATGTCCTTACAACACACATAATGGACTCTTGGTTCGGAATGATTCATCGACCCCAAGTTAGAGTTGGTTCGGAATGCTACATCGACCCCAACTATTTAGATACACAAATTCTGGTTCGAAACTCTTTCATCACGATACCAGTTCTAAGGTTTGGTTCGGCATTTTACATCGATCCCAAACATATAATAACCCTATGTTAGTTCGGAATATCTCATCGACCATAACATAATTAATTTAGGTATAATTCTCTTAACCTAAAAGTTCATACAATTCAGTAGGTACACACCCGACCTATCAAATCATGTTCGTACGTAATATTTTATTCTCTTTTATTCAATGTACTTGTTAATTTACGATTTATTTTACCATCGCATTTATTCTAGTATTCACACAACTCTAAGGGTCCTAGTTACCCCTCCATTAATTCAGTAGTTAAGCTATCTCTAACCTACTGGTATATTTTTGGAATTGACACTCACTCTTTCCGTAACTCAATTCCCAATTTCCCTATGCACGACTCAATCGGCTATTTCCCGTGGTCCATTTATCCCAATCTTACACTCAATGATTTATTACGAGATCGCACAATACACCTACCGATACTCACTAAGTCCCTACATAGGTAACATATCATCACTAAGGTTCCCATTAAGTGACGGTAATGGAAAAGAAATAAATCCACAAAATTTCCAAAATTCAGCCTGGATCGATCGATCGATGGAATAGGGTCGATCGATCGACTACTCGATCGATCGACATTCATGGGTCGATCGATCGATCGAGCACTGACAGGCCCAGATCATTTTCTTCATGCGGGTTACACCATTTTTAATTATCCAACTCTCATGATAATTCACCAAACTTATAACTAATGATTTCTAATCATTCTTACATACCCTGGGATGATTACCAACGATTTCAAAACAACATAATCATCACAAATTCAGTCCAGATTAATTCAAATCTTCCTATCATTCAAGAACCCTAAAAATATACTCTTTCCATATTTTCATCCATAACCCAGATTTTTAATTCGATTTAATCATCAAGTCTTCTATGATATCAAATCATTTGGAGATCTAAATCGTTTTACATGCAATCCCTATCAATCATGTATCATATTCAAATCTTTATTTTCGAGGATAATTATAAAATCATGTTCTTCATCAAACTTAAGCATGGGTATTATAACTCAATTTATGTTGCAAATAACTACTTGCCTTATGTCGACTAGGGTCTGATTTCGTTTGTTGTTGGTGATTGATGATCATTCTCCTTCAATCTTTCTTCCCAATAAGTTTGTGGTGAAAGTCTCCTTTGATTCCTTCCCACTTCTTTCTTTTTGCCTTGGGAATTTTTTCTCTCTTCTCTCTAATGGCTATGGTGTGTTTTTCTTCTCTCTAACCCTAGCCTCCAACTCTTATAATCTGACTTAGAGTTCTAAAATTCCTTGGTCTCCTCACCCTAAAATGTAAAAAGGCCAGAATGCCCTCGTATGGTACCGGTTTAGCCCAAAAATGTCCCGACACTCGACTAGTACCCCCGGGTATACTATTTTGACTAATTCAACCCTTTCGAAATCATATGTGACCTCTAAATTATTATTTGAGTCACTTAAAAATATCTCTCATCTCATCCTCAATTTTTGTCTACACGCTCCACTCGGTTGAGATAAACTCAAGTAGGTCCATATCACTCGCTATACCATACACATCAACTTTCAATATTTACTATTCCCACTCTGTAAACTTTAATCATCATATTAATCAGTATTTAAATCTCGATCAATATTTAATAACTATAATTATTATTTAATCACTTAATAATAATAATTCTTATTAAATCACATTAAATTACTCTACTCGCGTAATTTAAATTAAGTAATTAATTAAATTCTAAATGTGCAGAAATACGGGGTATTATAGGTACTCAAGGCTGAAGCTAACAAATTCATCAGAGGTTTGATAGTCCTTGATGATTTTCTTCTGAGGCATCTTCCATGGCACCCTTGACAACAACATCAACCCTGGACGTGATAAATATCGATAGTATGTTGTGATGACAACTTTAGTTATATAGTATAATTAAAGAACCAAACCAAAGGCATATTCAGAACAAATAAGCCCAATATAATGAAAACTCTATCTCCTTTCCCTAATCCTTTTCGATTACCAATATTTTTCACGTTTATATTACACAAATTTTGGGTTCGAATGAGTTTGATATTATTAACCTTTATGCATGTAAAGATTAGGCATCAACATAAAAACACAAGTAGATAAATTTGAAATACGTACTAGGTTAAGTTTATGGGTTTTGAAGTAGGAGTAAGGGTT
Source organism: Sambucus nigra (assembly GCA_949130495.1). Taxonomy (NCBI): domain Eukaryota; kingdom Viridiplantae; phylum Streptophyta; class Magnoliopsida; order Dipsacales; family Adoxaceae; genus Sambucus; species Sambucus nigra. The sequence continues at coordinate 598,878,650 of OX422212.1, read as the reverse complement.
TTGTTTTGAATAATAAGAGTAGAGAGAGAGAAAGCACCAGAGAGAAAAGAGTAGAGAGAGAAAGGGGAAAAATAAAGCATTTTTTATTTTGGTTTATATAATGGAGTTTGAAATTGTGGTGTTGGGTTTTTGTGGTGTTAAGGAGATGTAAAGTGTATTTTGTGGTGTTTTAAAGTAAGTGGTTGTGACGCTTTGCCTAATTAACCCCGGGTGATCAGTCCTGAATTAAATTAGAACAGGTTTCTCAGTTGGTTCATTCTTAGCATCAGTGTCGGCCTTTTAATTACTAACCACCTAAGTGAGAAAATTAGACTGGTGCCAAGTTTTATCTTTCATTAACAAAAATGAAATACTCAAGCGAAAGCAAAATAATAGAAACAATCATAATTAACTTCATTCAACAATTCACAATCAATTAACTGACCGAATAAACCATCGGTTCAAAATCCAACAAAAGTAAAGACAAGAAATAAATCTCAACAGGTCTGACATAAGTACTGAATAAAATGGTGAGCATCATGCTCGAATAACTGATAGGAAATCTCTATGCTAGAAATGAAAGGAATGAGGCGCCTATCAAACTCCTACAACATCCACATATGCTGCAGCAACGGATCCCTGAAATGAGTCAAGTCTAGCGTCCCTGTGGCTGGACACCTAAAAGGTTCTTAAAAGTTTTTATAGCAAGGGTTAATACCAAAAAATATTTGAAAAACAGTTAGCAAATGATTAACTTGCAGTAATAAATAAGTATGCATGCTCTCCACATTTTAGTTAGTGTCGCGCTCCCTTGAGGACATTCTCACCCCTCCTCGAATGTGAACTACTAACTCCTTAATTAATTTACCTAGTTATTTATCTTATGACTAGATAATTTATACAACCCCTTTGCATGTACCCTGCTCTAACCGAGTATGCCATAATTATGATCTCTAAGTTATCTTCAACACTAACTTAACTAATCATTTTCCTTTTTAGATTCATATAATTTTCACACCCGTTATATATATCATACAATTTACAATCTGTATCAATTTGCCCGTATATAATTATTTACCTTATTATATACGTATAGTCATATTACAACATTCACAAACATGCTGAAATAATAATTAATAGTAACATCCTCCCGAGTAATAACTCACCGGATGTAAATTCTCTAAAGTGATATCCCACTAGGTATATTCACATATCCTAGTTATCTCAAGTCAGAATCGCTCACTAACTTGGTTAATACATACATGTTGGAGGCGGTTATATTCTTTCTCTGAAAGTGAGATACCCCTCACCCATATAATGAACGCTATGACCTGGGAATATACTCGCCCTACTCCTCAAGCTAGGGGATTCATCCATTATGCGCAACCTCCCATATAGCACTAGAGTATAGAATAATAATATCTAACCACTGATATTAATGCACACACCATATATATATATATATATATATATATATATATATATATATATATACTATCGCACATCGTATATATATAAATAAAAATACTATCTCGGCTATACAGTGTACTAAGTCCGTAACACAAGCCTATTTAAATTATTATGAGTTTGTGGCCCAACTCTGATTATTAATTAATTCGTTCATTAATTAATTAAATTACTTTCGGTGTTGCCCCAACCAATATATTCAGACGGACTTGCCCACTCAATACATATTTAATTATTTTGAAATATTATTCCCAAAATTTAACCATAGTGTGTCACCCATAAATTTCCTTCAAATCCCAATAAATTTTAATCATGGTGTGACATACATAATTTCCTTCAAATCCTAATTAATTTTACTCATAATTAGGTAGCTTGAAAGTCCTATATTTATTTCTCATTAAATAGGGCATGGAAAAGAAATTTAACTTAATTTCCCCTTATATACATAAACTGGTCGAACTGCCAGAAATTTCGAACCATCGATCGATTGATCCCCAACCCTCGATCGATCGATCGCACAGGCCAGCGTCTTCTTCCCCCTTCTGTTTCAGCCATGGACGAAAAGCTTCAAATCCTAATTTCTTCTACAGTAAAACCCAAGCCTTCCCATCAACAACCTATATCAAAAACCTCATAAGGGACCCCCATAAAGTCCACAAACACCATTTAATTTACGTTCTATACTGTTTTCATAAATTGGGAGAAAAATTCGATTTAACCTTTAACCCATTTAAACATCAAATCTTTGCCTCAAATTCGTTTTTAGTTTAACCGGATTACATCCTACCAGATATATATATATACTACTCTTAGATTACACATGAATTTCTATACAATTTAGAAATCAGAATATTGGTTTGCAAAACCCCCATGTTTATTACCTTTAAATCCCAAAATGAATTTTTAACTACTCACATCACATAAATATGAATCGAAAAGAAAATTAAATGTTACATCAAGTTAACCACTTGCCTTATGATTCGTAGTGTCTGATTTGAATTTGTGAATTCCTAAAGTTGAAGATGAAATCCCTTGTTTTGGCTCTTTCTTTTGTCCCCTAATTTGCCTTTAACTGCTTCTTAGGGTTTCCTATCCCACTAAGTATTTTCTAAACTCAGATCAGTCGTTCACCTTTTCCTTATAATTGTTTAATTTGGCTAAATCCCATTTTTTGCCTAATGGGCCAAGCCCAAGTGACCCAAATGCCACCGTGTGGGCCCGGTTATGCCTAAAAACGTCTCGTGATCCGTTTACTACCCCGGGTACACTTTTCCGACTATCTTGGCCCATCTGGACTCAATTGTACACTCATAATTGGCATCCGAATTAATTTATGAAAATCCTTATCTCACACCTAATTTAGTCTATATCGACTCCCGATTGAGATAAGTACATATCCCGTCATTAATACCCGAAATGGCGTAAATAAATTATTACTATTCACTTAGTAATTAAATTTTCCTAAATATTAATCATTCACTCCCCGATTAATATTTAAATATATTTTTCCATACTTAATTAAATTAAAATTACGACACATAAGTAATTTTAAATTCCCGAATTAATTAAATATTAAAATGCACAAAAATACGGGGTGTTACATACTTTCCCCTTTACAAAGGAATTTCATCCCCGAAATTAGTGCGCACTTGTGGTGAATAGCTCTGGATATTGTTCCCGCATATCCTCCTCTCGCTCCCACGTAGACTCGTCCACGTTGTGATGACCCCACTGTACTCTAACTAGTGGAACAACCTTGGATCGTAACTTTCGCTCACTATAGTCCAGAATATCCACCGGTCTATCCTCATATGAGATGTCTGGGTGTAAATCAATTTTCTCGAGTGGAATGTGCCAGAAGGCCCTCTCGCTCCTTCGATATTTCTTCAGTGATGCCATATGGAACACATCGTGTATCCGCTGAAGATGCTTTGGCAATCCCAGTCTATACACTACCTGCCCCACTCTCTCAATAATAGGGAAAGGTCCCACGTATCTCGGTGCTAACTTACCCTTCTTGCCAAACCTCATCACCCCTTTCATAAGGGACACCCTAACTAATACCTGGTCCCCAACCTCTAACTCCACATATCTCCATGAAGCATCATCATAACTCTTCTGCCTATTCTGAGCTATCTGAATCCGCCCTCGGATCAACTATATCTTGGCAGACGTCTCCTGGACAATCTCCGGCCCCAATAGCTTTTTGTCCCACACCTCTAACCAATAAGCGGGTGAACGACAAGTTCTCCCGTATAGTGCCTCGAACGGTGCCATGCCGATCGTGAATTGATAAGAGTTGTTATACGCGAATTATACTAAAGAAGATATCTCTCCCATCCTCCTCCAAAGTCTAAAATGCACATCCTGAGCATGTCTTCCAGCATCTGATTGACTCTCTCAGTCTGCCCATCGGTTTATGGGTGATAGGTTATACTCAGACGTAACTTTGTGCCCATGGCCTCTTGAAAGCTCTGCCAAAAGTGGGGCACAAAATTTTTGTCTCTGTCAGACACAATATTTATCGGCACCCCGTGAAGCTTAATAATCTCCGCTATGAATAGCTGCGCATAACGCATCGTCTCAAAGTCTGTGCGAACCGGCAGGAAGTGGGCCACCTTGGTCAACCGATCCACAATGACCCATACGAAATCGTGACCCTTCTGCGATGCAGGTAACCATGTAATGAAGTCTATGGAGATGCTCTCCTACTTCCACACGAGAATTTCTAGCGGCTGTAGCATCCCTGATGGTCTCTGATGGTAAACTTTCACGAGCTGACACGTGGCACATTTTGAGACAAACTCTGCTATGTCCCGTTTCATTCCTGCCCACCAATACTATCTCCTCATATCCTGGTACATTTTATCCCCGTCGGTATGTACCGCAAATCTTGAACCATGGGACTCTGTCATAACAGCGTGCCTCAAGTCCTCATCCTCTGGCACAATTAACCTCCCATTAAGACGAAGGCCTCTTTCTGAGCTGATCGAGTAACCCTCTGCTCCCTCAGTTAACAACTGGCTCACCCTATCCCGGTATATCTGATCCTCTGCCTGAGCCCTCACACCCCGTATAATGATCTCAGGTGTGATGGATAATGCTGACATACAGGCCCTGGCTACATCATCCTCATATCGAAGCTCTCTCCACTTTGCTTTCCAAACTTCTGATATCTCCCCAGTCGATCTCTGGCTCAATGCGTCTGCTACCACATTAGCCTTACCAGGATGATACTGGATATCAAATTGGTAGTCTTTCACGAATTCTAGCCACCGCCTCTGCCTCATATTCAGATCCTTTTATGTGAAGAGATACTGAAGTGACTTGTGATCCGTGAATAAAGTGAACTGCTCTCCTAGAAGATAATGTCTCCATATCCTCTAAGAAAAAACGACCGCTGCTAGCTCCAGGTCGTGAGTGGGGTAATTCCTCTCCTGGGGCTTTAGCTTTCGGGACGCATACACTATAGCCCTTTCCTCCTGCTGAAGCACACCCCCAAGTCCCTGTAAGGATGCATCAGTGTAAACTCGATACTCTAGTCCTCCCTTCGGCAAAGAAAGTATGGGTGCAGATGTCAACTTATCCTTTATCTCCTCGAAAACTAATTGACAATGATCACTCCAAGTGAAAGGCACCCCTTTTCGAGTCAGATTCGTCAAAGGGCCCGCAATCTTTGAGAATCCTTTAATGAACCGCCTGTAATAATCGACCAACCCCAGAAAAATAAGCACCTCGATCGGTGTCATGGGCTATCCCCACTCCCTCACCGCCGACACCTTACTCGGATCCACCGTAATACCCCGGTCTGACACCACGTGGCCAAGAAACTGCACCTCCCGCAGCCAAAATCCACACTTCCCGAATTTGGCATAGAGCTGGTGATCCCGCAATGTCTGTAGAACCATACGCAGATGCTCTGCCTGCTCCTCCTCAGTGTGCGAGTAGATCAGGATGTCATCAATGAACAGGATAACAAATTGATCGAGAAACTCCCTGAAAACCCTATTCATGAGGTCTAGGAACACTGCTGGTGCATTGGTGACCCCGAATGGCATCCCCTGAACTCGTAAGATCCATATCGCGACAAGATAGCGGTCTTAGGAACATCCTCCTCTCGGATACGCAGTTGATGATACCCCGACCTCAAGTCGACCTTGGAGAAGTAAGACGCCTCTCTCAATTGGTAAAATAGATCATCAATCCTAGGTAATGGATATTTATTCTGTATCGTCACCTTTTTCAGCTCCCTATAGTCCATGCATAACCGAAGTGAACCATCCCACTTCTTTACAAACAACATCGGTGCACCCTACGACGTTGTACTTCACTGAATGAAACCCTGACCCAGGAGCTGCTGAATCTGCTCTCTCAACTCACACATCTCTGAAGGGGCTATATGGTAAGGTGCTCGAGCAATCAGCCTCGTCCTCGGTGCTAAATCAATTACAAATTCGATTTCCCTACTGGGTGGCAACCCTGGTATTTCCTGGAACACATCCTCAAAGTTCCTCACTACTGGGATTGAGTCCAACAGAACCACCACCTCCTGTGAGGTTTCCTCCTCGATGTAATACAAGTGGATGCGCAACCCTCCCTTGGGCAGCGGCATCGCTATTAGGAATATCTCCTATCCTGGAATGGAGAACACGATCGTCCTCTCATAACAATCCACAGTCGCCCGATAACCTGCCAACCAATCCATACCCAGAATGACATCGTACCCCTCCATATCTAACACTAAGAGGTCCGCTGCTAAACTAAAACGCCCGATTAAAATATCCACCCCCCGAAAAATCGAGTGAATCAAACCCCGCTGCCAACTCGTGACTCAACACACATACGAAAACTACCCGAGGTCTCTAGTAACCTGGCCCGTTTAGCAAAATAAGATTTAATGAATGAATGTGATGCTCCCGTGTCAAAAAGTATACTACCCTCATGACCATGAATGATAAACATACCCTCAACTGCTAGTGGCACCTGCTATGCTGGAGGATTGGGAACATCCCGGACGTTATACACACGCCCGTAGTGCATTTGCCCTGCTACGGTGGGGCGGGTGGAGCTGGTACTGCTGGAGGCATCTGCCCCTGCTACGGTTGGGCAACCTGCTGATGACCTCTGCCTCTCTGCGGGCACTCCCTCTTGAAGTGTCCTGGCTGGCCACAGACAAAATAGCATTTCTGACCGCCCCCTATCGTTGGCCCTGATGTGGATGGCCCTGCTGGCCTCCCCCATTATTCCCTTAGCCCTGACGGTCCTGAGGAACCTGCTGCTGCTGATTTGGGGTCGGCTGCCCCTGCCTGAACCCCTGTCCTCCCGGTCGGAACCCACCAGGCCTAAATTTCTTAGCCTGATTCCGTTGCTGACTGCTAGTCTGTTGCTGAGTACCACTCGTGTCAACACCAGTAACTGCCTTGCCCTGCTGGCTCGGCTCCCCTACTCTCTTGCTCCCCTTCGCATGGAAGCGATGATCCTGGAAATGTACAAGTGCGGCATTAACAACATCATTATAAGTCACTAATGTCGGATTCCCAATCAAATGCTGCCCGATCCTCTAAGCTAAGCCATCTATGAATCTCGACTTCTTTCGCTCCTCATCGCTCACCTCATTTAGCACAAAGTTTGCCAAACGGGTGAAATCTTCCTCATAGTCTGCCACTGACCGATCACCCTACAATAACTCACTGAACTTCTTCTTCATCTCAGCCTCTACAGCTGGTGGGAAGTATTTGCGATCGAACCACATTCAAAATTCGGTTATCGATATCAAATCTCGCTCCTCAACGGTGGTAACTGACTCCCACCACTGTAAGGCTGCCCCCAATAGACGAAAGGTAGCAAGCACCTGTTTCTGCACATCGGTACACTCCAGCATGCGCAGATGACACTGAATATTCTTCTTCTAATCACAAGCCTCAACTACATCGGTGCTATCCCAAACTCGGGTGGGTGACCCTTCTGAAAGGTCTCCCTAACTCGTTGCCAAGCTGATGGCCCCACTGGAGCCTGATCTGCTGGTGCCACTGGAGGTGGTGACTGGGGTTGTGGAAAATGAGCTGCCATAGCCCGCATCGTTGTCTCGACTGCCTGAGCCACTATCACTGCCACCTGAGTAGTGGAGATCAACTCGGGTGGTGGTGGTGGTGGTACCTGTGGCTCCTGATGAGCCTCCCTGAGCTCATCCCTAGCCTCAGCCCTCTCCGCTCTCTGCCTCTTCGGTGGCATTTGAAAATAGATCGAATAGTATAAGTACACAGTTTACACAAAAACTAATAGCAGAAATACGATATCTCACAAGCGAAAAATGAATCAACAGTCCTAATAATAGGGCTCTATAACAACCGAACGCTATGCTGAAACATAGTAAGCCGCACAGATCCTAAGGACACTAGAACCTGATGCTCTGATACCATCTGTGACACCCCGCCTAATTAACCCCGGGTGATCAGTCCTAAATTAAATTAGAATAGGTTTCTCAGTTTGTTCATTCTTAGCATCATTGTCGCCCTTTTAATTACTAACCAACTAAGTGAGAAAATTAGACTGGTGCCAAGTTTTATCTTTCATTAACAAAAATGAAATACTCAAGCGGAAGCAAAATAATATAAACAATCACAATTAACTGCATTTAACCATTCACAATCAATTAACTGACCGAATAAACTATCGGTTCAAAATCCAACAAAAGTAAAGACCATAAATAAATCTCAACAGGTCTGACATAAGTATTGAATAAAACGGTGAGCATCATGCTCGAATAACTGATAGGAAATCTCTATATTAGAAATGAAAGGAATGAGGCGCCTATCAAACTCCTACAACATCCACATATGCTGCAGCAATGGATCCCTGAAATGAGTCAAGCCTGGCATCCCTGTGGCAGGACACCTAAAAGGTTCTTAAAAGTTTTTATACCAAGGGTTGGTACCCAAAAATATTTGAAAAACATTTAGCAAATGATTAACTTGCAGTAATAAATAAGTATGCATGCTCTTCATATTTTAGTTAGTGTCGCGCTCCCTTGAGAACATCCTCACCCCTCCTCGAATATGCACTACTAACTCCTCAATTAGTTTACCTAGTTATTTATCTCATGACTAGATAATTTATACAACCCATTTGCATGTACCCTGCTCTAACCGAGTATGCCATAATTATGATCTCTAAGTTATCTTCAACATTAACTTTAATTAATCATTTCCCTTTTTAGATTCATATAACTTTCACACCCGTTATATATATAATACAATTTACAATCTGTATCAATTTGCCCGTATATAATTATTTACCTTATTATATACGTATAGTCATATTACAACATTCACAAACATGCTGAAATAATAATTAATAGTAACATCCTCCCAGGTAATAACTCACCGGATGTAAATTCTCTAAAGTGCTATCCCACTAGGTATATTCACATATCCTAGTTACCCCAAGTCAGATTCGCTCACTAACTTGGTTAATACATACATGTTGGAGACGGTCATATTCCTTCCCTGAAAGTGAGATGCCCCTCACCCATATAATAGACACTATGACCTGGAAATATACTCGCCCTACTCCTCAAGCTAGGAGATTCATCCACTACGCGCAACCTCCCCCCTATAGCACTAGAGTATAGAATAATAATATCTAACCATTAATATTAATTCACACAACATATATATATACTATCGCACATCGTATATATATAAATAAAAATACTATCCTGGCTATACCGTGTACTAAGTTCGTAACACAAGCCTATTCAAATTATTATGAGTTTGTGGCCCAACTCTGATTATTAATTAATTCGCTCATTAATTAATTAAATTACTTTCGGTGTCACCCCAACCAATATATTCGGACTCACTCTCGTGGCCTGAAATAAAACAATACCCGAGTCTAAATTCCCGACTCCAAATTATTTAACCTTCACTCTAAATAAAATTAACGTCTTGGTATCGCTCAACCAACAACCCCGGACTTGCCCACTCAATCCGTATTTAATTGTTTTTAAAATATTATTCCCAAAATTTATCCATAGTGTGTCACCCATAAATTTCCTCCAAATCCCAATAGATTTTAATCATGGTGTGACACACATAATTTCCTTCAAATCCTAATTAATTTTACTCATAATTAATTAGCTTGAAAGTCCTATATTTATTTCTCATTAAATAGGGCATGGAAAATAAATTTAACTTAATTTCCCCTAATATACATAAACTGGCCGAACTTCCAGAAATTTCGAACCATCGATCGATCGATCCCCAACCCTCGATAGATCGATCGCACAGGTCAGCGTCTTCTTCCCCTTTCTGTTTCAGCCATGGACGAAAAGATTCAAACCCTAATTTCTTCTACAGTAAAACCCAAGCCTTCCCATCAACAACCTATATCAAAAACCTCATAAGGGACCCCCCCATAAAGTCCACAAACACCATTTAATTTACGTTCTCTACTGTTTTTATAAATTGGGGAAAAAATTCGATTTAAACTTTAACCCATTTAAACATCAAATCTTTGCCTCAAATTTGTTTCTAGTTTATCCGGATTACAACCTACGAGATATATATATACTACTCTTAGATTACACATGAATTTTTACACGATTTAGAAATCAGAATATTGGTTTGCAAAAACCCCATGTTTTACCCTTTAAATCCCAAAACGAATTTTTAATTACTCATATCACATAAATATGAATCGAAAAGAAAATTAAATGTTATAGCAAGTTAACCACTTGCCTTATGATTCGTAGTGTCTGATTTGAATTTGTGAATTTCCAATGTTGAAGATTAAATCCCTTGTTTTGGCTCTTTCTTTTGTCCCCCAATTTGCCTTTAACTGTTTCTTAGGGTTTCCTATCCCACTAAGTATTTTCTAAACTCAGATCAGTCGTTCTCCTTTTCCTTATAATTAGTTAATTAGGCTAAATCCCGTTTTTTGCCTAATGGGCCAAGCCCAAGTGACCCAAATGCCCCCTTGTGGGCCGACTATGCCTAAAAATGTCCCGTGACCCGTTTACTACTCTCGGGTACACTTTTCTGACTATCTCGGACCATCTTGACTCAACCGTACACTCAGAATTAACATCCGAATTAATTTATGAAAATTCTTATCTCATAGACTCATTCCTAATTTAGTCTATATCGACTCCCGGTTTAGATAAGTACATACCCCGTCATTAATACCCGAAATGACGTAAATAAATTATTACTATTCACTTATTAATTAAATTTCCCTAAATATTAACCATTCACTCCCCGATTAATATTTAAATATATTTTTGCATACTTAATTCAATTAAAATTACGACATACAAGTAAATTTATATTTTCTGAATTAATTAAATATTAAAATGCACAAAAATACGGGGTGTTACAGTGGTGTTTTAGATATTACTAGTATTCAAGCCATGCGATACGTGACCAATATTTTATGAATTTTTATTAATTATTTTATTCTGTTGTGAGACAATATATTTTTTGTAATTAAACAAGAGTCCGTTGGGTTCCTAGGAGATTCAATTGAGTTGAAATTGTGTGCGTTTAAAAAAATGTTTTTTTACTCTTGGTCCATTTAAAGCAGGGGAAAAAATAATTTATAAAGTAAACATATATTCTATGGGGAATTTTATCAAATGATGCATATATAGAATAAGTTTTCTTTATCCAAATAAAAAAATAAACCTACACAACAACATCTATCGTAAGAGGTAAAGATTACTTAAAATCAAAGTTTCAAAGAGCAAAATCCTTGATCGAAAATCGAAGCATAGAGTCCAAATCTCTAATTTAAAAACCCTTTAAACTAAAAGCCTAATCCCAAATTTTCGACTGCTCATAAAATATGCAAAATGTAGTATTATATACTTACAAAAGCTTATCTAATAATAATAACTACAAAGATAAATGTATGACAACTCTTGCATCAATAATTTTGAAATATATTTTTTTAAACATAAGTCATACAGACTATAAATCATGCAGAGAATGAAATTTGCATTATAGACTATGAACCATGTTTTGAGAATTTTCTACAACAATGTTTTCATTTCATATATGATTCTGCTTGAGACGTATGAATAATACATAGAGAGTACCTTTAAATCGAGAGTTCGAAATCTGGATTGAAACAAATTCTAGGAAACAAAATATGCCGAACATAAGTCAATATCGATATAAAAATAAAAAATATGCTAACCGAAAAAAATAGACAATAAATAAAAAATAAAAGCTAATAGAGTACATACTTCTTAACACAATGGAATATGTGCATGACTTTTGACAGATTTTTTTAGAGAAGCGGTTTGGGACTTCGATTTCAATTGAGGATTTATTAAAAAAAAGTGCCACGTATCATCTTCTAACGATTGGAAACAGATGAAGCGTCATCATATAAGGTTATCCCCTATACATGGTGTTGATGTAAATAATTAGATCACTCTAATAATTTAATCACAGATAAATAAATGAGACAGAATATTTTAAAGTGGTTCAGCCTTGTATGAATGGCCTACGTCCACTGTTATGTTATTACTGAGTGTTTGGGAATTCTCGATTACAAGTTCTATCAAGAAATTCCGGTCCCTTTGAATGAGGGTGATACAAGATTTTTATAGCCCTTAGGCTGTACATGAAAGGGTGTTACATTAAATGATACACATATGAAAGGGTAATTCATTTAATGCTCTTCAAACGTGTGCGTCAAGGTGATAAGCATTCAATGAATAGTTGAACTGTTGATTATCTGGCAATCAATGATGCGGTCGAGATGCAGCTCGAACCGCCTTAGTTACTCGTCGTTCAAGAGTTCCTCGGAGCGTTGGAGTTCCTCGGAGAGCTGGAGTTCCTCGGAGTATAGTTGTTGCTCAGAGTGAGTTTGACTTGGTCGGGGGAATGAACTTCCTCGTTGCAATTGTGCCACGTAGATTGACACGTGTCTTCTTATTATTTGTCCACATCAGCATACTAATTTTGGTATCAACAGAAGCCCCCAATGTTTCATATTTCGAACTTTGAGGAGTATGGAACATTCTTTCTCGGTATATGGCGATATTAAATGACCTTCCTGGGTTTTAGGAGCCTTTTCTTCATATTTGAATTTCCTTCCAAATTCGCATAATCCGCCTTTTTGCATTTTTATAAGCGCTTCGATCTTCGTGCCCTTTTTGTCCTTTTAGCCGCCGGTAGCGTAATAGTTTCCTTTTTGTAATCATTTCTTTCGCCGTTTCCCAAGGCAAAGTATTTAAGCTTCAGAGGCAATCCCATCGTCTTCTACCTTTTCAATTTTTGCTTTCGAGTTTTCTATAGCTTTTCTCTCTCATGTGTGTTCATCCCTTTCTTCGTTTGTTTGTCAACAGATCTCCCTTTTCCCTGTAAGCTCTTCTTCCTTCTTCTTTTATTCATCATGGTTTACATTATTGAGTCTCTTGAGAAATTCCGTTCTGATTTCTCTATTCCATCTTGGGTAATTTTGGAGGTTCTTTCTGAGCCTTTAAATTATTTTCGTTTGGCTGAGGGACATTGGTTCCCCAGCCTCTTTATTGTTGAATGTGGATTTTCTTTTCCACCAAACCCTTTATGCTTAGAGTTTTGTCACCACTTCGATGTTGTTCCTGTAAAAATAGCCCCCAACACATGGAGAATAGTTAATGGGGTGCATAAGTTAAATCAAACTCATGGAACTCGTATAGGAATTCCTGAGATTATGTACTGTTATAGATGGGATATTTTAGACAATGTTTATTATTTAAAAACTAGATTTTTATAGGGCTCTAGTAGTCAACCTCCCTGATGCTAACAGGGATTATTTTGAACATGGAGTAGTTATAAAAAATTGGCAATATGCCCCTTTGGTTGGAGACGAAGTATATGAGGGTCCCAAATGCCCTCTATATGGCAATGGGATAGGTTATTTTCATTTTATTTTATTTCTGAAATTGTGATTTCATCATGTTTGAATAAATGCATGATTGACATTTCAATATTTTTTTGTTTGCAGTTGACAGCAAGAGAAAAACTCCTAAAGAATCAGAAGTTAATATAAAGCATTTGAAACATATCTAGAGTTTGCATCAGAAGGTTGCAGACGATCACGTCAGGTCTGCTTCATACTTGCTGCAGTACAGGAGCTATACCTCCTCCTTTACTGCTCGTCCTGTGGTCAGCATTAGTGAACCATTGCCCGCTTCTGAGGAATCTTCACCAGAATCTCACATTCCTTTGAGTCAGAAGATGGGTAAGAGAAGAGTTCCTGCTATCTTCGAGGAGACCTCCTCTGTTGATGATGGAAAGAGAAACAAGGTTGATGTCCCAAAGGGGACAAAGAAAGTGGATGTTGTTCCTTCTGTTGCTGCTCAGAAGTCTGCCGAGAAGCCTCCAATGGCTCCGAGCAAGAGAAGTACTTCTGTGGAAGTGGTCACCATTTCCCCCACCAAAGGTTCTTTGGCTGAAACTGCTGAAGTACCACTGAGGAGATTGAAGAAATCCTCCTCGGTCAGTTTTTTTGAAGCCATTCCTCAGCTCCAAGCTAGTGGAGCTGGTGTTGCAACCATTATTCCCCCGAGTTCTGCAATGAGCTCGGTAAAGACTTGGACTATTCCTGAAGTCCAAGGAATTGAAGAAAACATGTCTAGGGATATACTGACATCCCTAGCTACTCGTCACATTACTTCAGTAAGTTTCTCTTATCCTGAATTTTTTCTTTCTTTCAGTCAATATATGTATCTCGGCACTGACTTTTCATTACCTTCTTTTTCAACTGGTGAGTTGCTTTAACACCATAGTGAAGAAAGATGAAGCACTCAAGGCTTCAAGCTCCTCGTCCGGAGTAGAGGATGCTTTCCAGGGTTTAGCCCAATCTCTGAAGGAATCCCGTCAAAAATACGACGAGGATAGGGGTGAATGGGAAAAGAAGTTGACTGCGTCTGAGGCAGAGAAGGTACAGTTGGGCAATAAAGTGAAAGATTTGGAGAGAGAGAATAAAAAATATGCCGAGAAGCTCACAAGCTTTGGGGAGCTTGAGAATAAGTTAAAATCGACCGAGGAAGAGTTGACCCTTTTGCGAGAAGTAAATCGTCAGAAGGAGGAGGTGGAGGCCAAATTGAAAACCACCAAGGATCTTCTATCCGAGAAGCTCTCCTCGGAGAAAATGAAGAGAAAAGCGGCTGTGAAGAAATCCTTTCGAACTGGTTGGGACAAAGGATGGGATAGGGGGTAGCGACAATGATGACCCGGGTCAAGTACGGAAGTTTGAAATACTTCCGAGATGGTTGGGTTGCTGCCCTGCAGGAACTGAAGGTGAGCGAGGATTCTGAACTATTTCAACAACATCTCCCTGGTCGTCCTCCAGCTATTAAAGATGAAGAAGAGGATGAAACTGCATCCGAGGAGTCTTCAGTGATAGTGGGTGATCAAGTCCTTGCTCCACAACCCAATCAGACAGCCACCGAGGAGATTTCTTCCTTGCCTGCTCCTCCTGAACAAGTCCCAACTTCTGCCAACCAAATCGTTATTCCCACCGAGCAACCAAGCTCCTCGTCCCAGCCTCCCGAGAAAGTCTTGGGAGACAAGGAAAAGGTGTGAAGTTGTTCGGTATTCTCTTTTATTTTCCTTTTACTTGTACTTTGTCTTCTGAACGATGTACTCTTTTTGATGATGTAATAAAATCACATCTTTTTGTTCTTCTACATTGTTGATGCTCTGTCTTCTTCTTTTATTAACTCTTGCCTTCTCTTCTTTATTAGTTTATGAATAGAATGGAATTGCTGTCTGCCAATGATACAAAACTGATGCAGCAATGCCATGAATATTTTAAAGCTGGCCAAACTGACCTGAGTGCATAAAAAATTGCTGATATCCTTGGTCATGATGCTTCAGACCAAGCAGTGGAGGCATATCAATACTTGAAATGTCTTCTTGATCGTGCTGTAGCCAACAACGTGGCTTATTATGACATGATCGAGGAGCTTCAATATACTTTAGAAGATCTTCAGACTCAGTACAAGGAATCAAATGCCTTGTTACATGAGGGGTATGAAAAGAAGTATCAACAGTTTTCTGTCGAGAAGGGCTACGACAAACTCCTTACTGGGTATGATGTCAGGGAGAGGACCCTAAAGGGAGAAGTTGAAGCTTGTAGACAAATTGCTGAACTGCGGGAGCAAGAGAATAATAATTTGCAGAAAGAGCTAGCACAATATAAGTCTGCAGCCTCTTCTTCAACAGCGGTAATCCCAGTGACTGATGAGGGATTTTCCTTCTTAGAGTTTGAGAATGCCAAATTAAGGCAAGAGTTGGATATCCTGAGAAGGTCTGGTACTTCTACTTTTACTCGGGGACGAGGAAGAGGTTCTCGTGGGCGAGGAAGAGTTGCCCAGGATGTTGTCGAGGAACGAAGTACTCCACCTGCTCGGGGTCGATCAAGAACTCCTCGTAGTATTGAAGAAGATCGTACTTTGTCAACATTGGAAACTCAAGCGTACCAATTGAATGCAAAAGATCGAGCTTTGTCTAAAATGTCCAAGAAAATCCAAACTCTGGAGGATCAACTTGCATCGACAAAATCTGCTCTGGATAATAAGGATGCTCTTGCCAGAAACTTTCATGAGAAGCTTGAAAAGTTGACATTTCAATTTAATAAACAACCCAGGGAGTTCTGGATGGCTGGATACAATGAAGCGTTATTTCACTTAGATGATCGTATCCAGAATGCCAATAACGAGAGTTACAAGCAAGGTTGGCTGAATGCCTTGGGCGTGCTGAAGCTCGAACAGGGGCACTACCTGTGGGATTATCATGATCCCGGGGTTCTTGACTTGCCAGTGCCACCGTATAACTTGGACATGGAATGGATCCCAGCTCGTGGCATTCCTCGGAGCTTAATTGCAAAATACCTTGGCGACTATAATCTTCACTCTCAGATCGAAGTATCTCGTCCCGAGCATCTATTGGATACTCCTTCAGTAATGAATGTCAGAATGCTCCGAGATATTAACTTCATTAATTCTCCTCTTTGCCTGGAAGATCCTCCTGCTGGCGAGGAGCCTGTTTCAAAAGCTAAGGGAAAGAAACCAATAGAGTAGGGATCTCAATGTAATAGTTAGTACACATGTAATTTGTAATTCATTTTGAATTTTAATGAAAGACTTTCATTTTCTGTTTGCAAATCTGTATTGCTATTGTCTTGTGCTTGTTAAACACTATTGTATGGTTCATCGACCAATTTAGTAATAAAAATTACAAGTATTCGTAATGTTGCTCGATCACTTAATAATAAAGTAATGAGTATATATAAAAAAATGTTTAAAATTTCTCCAACCAACCAAGGTTGTCAAATTGTGAGGTTGCCAAATTGTGCTCGTCGACCAATTATAGTTAGTGAGAGTTTTTATCCCCGACCAGCTATACTTGGTAAATTTTTGTCTTTTTCATAAAAATGTGCCCGACCAACCAATGTCGATGATTTTTTCTCGTCGACCAACTACAGTTAGTGGGTTTTTATCCCCGACCAACTATACTTGGTTCAGTTTGGAATATTTGTTCTTCGAGGGACTTTTATGTAATAAACTTACTTCTCGAACAACATAAGTTGGCATTTGAGATAATATTTTGTTTCCTAACCAACCGAGATTGGCCTTTCGTCGATCATCTTTTGTTCTCGCCCTTTTACCAACCGGAGTTGGTCGTGGGTCTGAACTATCATGTCCACTAGCTCTTTTATCAACCTGAGTTGGTCACACTAGTGTACGCCTCCTAACCAAAGGAGTATAGTTTGTTCTCGCCCTTTTACCAACCGGAGTTGATCGTGGGTTTGAACTATCATGTCCACTGGCTCTTTTACCAACCTGAGTTGGTCACACTAGTGTACGCCTCCTAACTAAAGGAGTATAGTTTGTTCTCGCCCTTTTACCAACCGGAGTTGATCGTGGGTTTGAACTATCATGTCCACTAGCTCTTTTACCAACCTGAGTTGGTCACACTAGTGTACGCCTCCTAACCAAAGGAGTATAGTTTATTCTCGCCCTTTTACCAATCGGAGTTGATCGTGGGTTTGAACTATCGTCTTCTTTTTACTGCCGAGCAGCGTTGTTTTACTGCCGAGCAGCGTAGTGTTAAACACACTAGTAGCAGCGGTAGCAGCGTAGTGTTAAACACACTAGTATTCCCCGAAAAACTTTCAATAAAAGGAGAGAAGATTGTGAAATATCATCGTTTTATTCATATTGATGGGACTGCTTTACATTTTACATCACTGATAATACTTGCGTAGGTGTTCAGCATTCCATGCATTCTTAAATTCCTCTCCTTCTAGAGTTGTTATTCGGTAAGTTCCTGGTCGGACAACTGCAGTAACTCGGTAAGGTCCATGCCAGTTTGCTTCCAACTTATTGTGCTTCTGAATGACCTTCTTTAGCACGTAATCTCCTTCTTTTAAGTCGCATTTTTTCACTCTCTTGTTGTAGAACAGGGTTGTTCGCTGTTGATAAGCAGCATTCCTAATGGCTGCCTCTTCTCTAACTTCCTCGAGCATGTCCAAATCTAATCTCCTCATCAAGTCGTTGACTGGGGAATTGAAATTCAGCACTCTGTGTGTTGGAAGACCCAACTCGGCAGGTATGACAGCCTCACTTCCAAATGCCAGCATATATGGTGATTCTCCAGTTGCTGCTCGGGGAGTTGTTCGGTAAGCCCACAATACTGACTGTAGCTCATTAATCCAATTAGCTTTAGCCTCATTTAGCCTCTTCTTCAAACCATTTAGTATTGTTCTGTTCGTCACTTCAGTCTGCCCATTGCTTTGAGGATGGCCTGGTGCTTAATGAACCTTCAAAATGTTTGACTGATGACAATAGGCGGCAAAGTCCTCGTTATTAAATTGTGTTCCATGGTCTGTGATGAAGGCATGAGGGAGACCATATCGACAGATTGTATTCTTCCAAATGAACTGGTATACCTTCTCGTACGTCATATCAATAAGTGGCTCAGCTTCTACCCACTTAGTAAAATAATCCACTGCCATGACGAGGCACTTGAATCTTCCTCGGGTCGTTGGTAGTGGTCCAACCAGATCAATTCCCCACATGGCAAATGGCCAAGGGGAAGTTATGGGTGTCAACAATGCTTGTGGCGTACGTCGGATGGAAGAAAAACGTTGGTATTTATCACATTTCTTAGCATAGGCTATACAATCAGCCCTCATCGTTGGCCAGTAGTATCCTTGCGTCATCACCCTTTGCAAAAGTGTCCGACCTGCTACATGGGCTCCATAGGACCCTTCATGGATTTCTTCAATCAATTCCTTCACCTCGGAGGGATGTACACATCTCTGCAAACCCACCATAATTCCTCGTCTATACAAAACACCATTAGTTAGTACATACCGAGCAGCTTTAAACTTCAATTTCTTTGCAGCGAGCTTATCCTCTCGCAATTCTCCCTCTTCGATATATGCCCTGATGGGATCCATCCAAGATGGTCATAAATCAAGGGTTATAACATTCATCGTCAAGTCTTCATTTATGCTCCGAGCTTCTAATACTTCAATTGGTATTATTCTTCGCAGCTCGGTACGAGTAGCTGATGCTAGTCGGGCCAATGCGTCTGCTTGTGCATTTTCCAGTCTTGGTATTCGGATCAACCGAATGGCATCAAATTCTGCCAATAATTCCATCACCTTTGTATGATACCTGACCATTAATTCTCCTTTAACAACATATATTCCTATTATCTGATTCACAATTAATTGAGAATCACTGAATACCATCACTTGTTGCGCTTCCATAATCTTTGCTAAATTAAGACCTGCTATCATCGCCTCATATTCAGCCTCATTATTGGAAGCTTTGAATTGGAATCGCAGGGCGTATTCCACGTCGATCTCGTCTGGAGTGCTCAGAACTATTTCAGCGCCACATCCTGCAGTGCAAGATGAGCCATCTACATATAACCTCCATATAGGTAACTCGTCTTCAAATTTCTTATCTGATAAAGTTCCTCGGTGAAATATCTGTTGTTTCCTTTCATCCTCCCCTGGTATTTTTCGCTCTTCGTCGACCATCTCTTCTTGCCCTTTTACCAACCGGAGTTGGTCTGGGTTTGAGTTTTATGATCTTTCTACATCCACAAGCCCTTTTACCAATCGGAGTTGATCTGGACTTATGTCTGTTGATCCTGTAACATCCACAGGTTGGTCAGCGAGCAACTTTTGTTCCTCGGGGGTATCAGGATATGTAAATTCTGCTATAAAGTCTGCTACAGCCTGCCCTTTAAATGATGATCTGGGTTCATACACAATATCATATTCACCGAGTTCTATTGCCCAATACATCAGTCTCCCTGATTTTTCTGGCTTATGAAGTGCTTGTCTCAATGGCACGTCGGTATACACGACGATAGTATGGGCCTGGAAATAAGGCCTCATTCTTCCACTTGCTTCAATTAATGCCAATGCTAATTTTTCCAGCTTTGGGTACCTGATCTCTGCACGTCGGAAAGCCTTACTTGTGTAATAAATTGGCTTCTAGACTCCATTCCCCAATCTGATCAATGCCGAGCTGACTGCATTCTCTGATACTTCCAGGTACAAGTACAACTTTCCTCCCATTACTGGTCTGGACAACAGTGGAGGTGCTCCCAAATATTTCTTCAAGTCTTGAAAAGCTTTTTCACATTCATCATTCCATTCGAAAGTTTTTCGAAGTGTTTTGAAGAATGGGAGGCATCTATCAGTTGCTTGGGATACAAATCTGTTGAGCGCTGTAACTCGTCCTGTAAGACTCTGCACCTCTTTCTTCGTCGTTGGAGATCGCAACCCTAAAAGAGCTTTGATCTTTGCTGGATTTGCCTCAATGCCTCGCTGATTGACGATGTACCCGAGGAACATTCCTTCTCGTACTCCAAAGGTTCACTTCGTCGGGTTGAGCTTCATTTGGTATTTATCCAGTTGATCAAAGGTCTGACCTAAGTCAACTAGATGCTCAGCAGCTTTCTTGCTCTTTGTCAGCATATCGTCGACATAGACTTCCATATTGCAACTGATTTGTTCGGCAAAAACCTTATTCATCAGCCGCTGATATGTCGCTCCTGCATTTTTCAAACCAAAAGGCATAACATTATAACAATAAGTTCCCCTAGGGGTAATAAAAGAAGTGCTTTCTCTGTCTTCAGGTTTCATTTTGATCTGGTTGTAATCAGAGTAAGCATCCATGAAGTTGAGCAGCTCGTGCCCTGAGGTAGCATCCACTAGTTGGTCAATTCTGGGCAATGGGAAGTGATCCTTTGGGCAGGCCTTGTTGAGATCAATGAAATCAACACACATTCTCCATTTATTGTTTTTCTTCTTTACCATCACCATATTTGCTAACCAGTCTGGATATTTCACATCTTCAATGAATTGGGCTTTCTGGAGCTTCTCGACCTCCTCTTGTATGGCTTGATTCTTCTTGGGACTAAACACTCTTCTTCACTGCTTTACAGGCTTGATCTCCTTATTCGCATTGAGTTCATGGCATAAGAAGTTTGGATCTATTCCTGGCATGCCTTCATGACTCCATGCAAAAGTTTTCTTTCTATTTCTCAAAAAAGTTATCAACTCCCGTTTTATTGAAACATCCAACGATGAACCTATCTCGGTTACTCGTTCAGGGTGCTCGTCGTCCAGAATAACATTTTCTGTAGATTCCACTACCTGTCCTTTTACAAGTTGGGATTCATCTCTGGGATCAAGTGTTTCAATTTCTGTACCTTCCTCTACCGGGTAGGTAGTAGTCTTTTTCCTTGATTCTTCAAGCTCCTCTTGCTCGGCATACGAATAATAGCATTCCCGAGCTACTTTCTGATCACCTTTCACAACTCCTACTCCGAAATTTGTTGGGAATTTTAAACACTGATGTACTGTAGATGGAACTGCTTCGAACTTCTTCAAACCAACTCTTCCCATGATGATGTTGTAAGCTGACTGCACATTCTTATTAATTACAAAGAAGCGTATTCTTTCTGTTCGACAAGCAGGCCAAGTTCCAATGAATATATCCAACTTGATCGTCCCAAGTGGAAAAACTTTCTCGCCAGCAAAATCCAATAGAGGTCTGTGATAAGGTTCCAATTGAGATAATTTCAAATTTAAACTGTCAAAGCATGAATAGTACATGATATCGGCCGAACTACCATTATCTACCAGCACCCTTGAAATCACTACTTCTTTCATCCTCATTTTGATCACCAAAGGGTCGTCATGAGGGTAAAGAACACCTGCCAGGTCGTTTTTTGAAAAGCCAATGACCAGCTTCTCTTTGTTTACCTTCCTTGGGCGATCCTCTTCAGCCAAATTTATCCGCTGAATGTATGAGCAAGCCTGAGCCTCACCGAGGTAAGCTTTTCTTTCTGCAGTAAGGTCTCCTCCTCCTGCATCTCCTCCTGTAATGACATTACAATCAAATGATCCAAAGCGTATTTAAAATACCTCTCGTTCTGGCTGCCTTGGTTTCTTGGGAAGATCGGGGTCATCCTCTGTATCATCTTCATGATCCCTTTTCTTTTTCTCCTCTGCTCGACGAGAAGATCTAGACCTTTCTCTAGTTCGGTCATTATTTCTTCTTTCGCCTCCCCGATCAGCATACTTTGCTAGTTTCCCTCTTCGGATGAGTGTTTCGATCTCGTTCTGAAGAGCTATGCAATTTTTGGTCATATGGCCGTGATCCTTATGGAACTCACAATATTTATCCCTGTTCCTTAGGTCAGGGTCTGACCTCAGTTTCTTTGGCCACTTTACTTCCTCGTTATTCTTGATTTCTTCCAAGACATGATTAATACCCATTTTCAAAGGAGTATAATTATCGAATTTCTTCAGGACTTCCCATGACGACCTATTATTCTTGGAATGCTTGTCACCGCCATTGCCCTTATGCTCTTTCTTCTTGGATTTGTCGTCTTCCACCTTGGTTTCTTTATCCATATTCTTCTTCGCAGCCATAGCCTCCTCGGCATTTATGATTTTGGCCGCTTTTTCCATCAACTCTGACATAGTTGTAGGTGGATCTTTGGCCAAAGTGTAATACAATTTGTTAGGTAACAACCCACTCATCAAGGCGGTGATTGCTGTCTTTTCCTCATAATCTATGACTTCCAGTTTCTCGTTATTGAAACGAGTTATATAATCTCTAGTGCTCTCACCTGATTTTTGTCTAACACTTAACAAGTGTGCTACTCTTTTTACTGGCTTTGCTCCAAAATAGAAATTGCCGATGAACAGCTCGGCCAACTGAAAGAAAGTTAAAATCTTACCCCGAGGAAGATTGTTGTACCATATCTGGGCAGCTCCAGTAAGAGTTCCTGAGAATGCTCTGCATCTCATCTCGTTGGGGACAGCATAGATATTGGCGGCAGCTTGATATTGCTCTATATGAAGAACAAGATCTGTCTTTCCATCATATTTGGGGGTCACTACTGGTGCTTTAAATTTCGACGGGGTAGGAAAACCCACAATAGCCTGGACAAAAGGTGTCCCTTGAATAAAAGTTCGTTGTAAGGGATTCTTCGCCTTGGCCATTTCTCCCAATCTATCCTCCAAGCGCTGAATGGAATCCTTCCATGCATCGTTTCCTTCCTCGGGCTTATTAGTTCGAGCAATTGATTGTTCTGATGTGGCCTCCTGAGATCTATCTTGACGAGAAACTGGTCGTGATTGTTCGGATCCTTCTCTTAGATCTGATGGTCGTCGAAAACTCCTCGACATGGTCTTAAGTGGACTCCTATTCCTCCTAGGGCCTAATGGACTGAAAGGAGACACCCTACTCAGTCTTTCCAAGGAATTGGGTCTTTCTGGAGAGAGAGTGATACGTTGATCAGTATCTGTAGCCCTTATTGACGAAGTTCGATTAGGTTGATAAGAGAAATCATCAGACTCCTCATTACGATATGACTCAGTACGCCTGGATCGTGAAGAAAGTAAATAAGTTTGCCTCTGACCACTTCGCTGTCCACCGCCATGAAGGGTTTGTATGAGTTGCCTCATTGTTTCTTGCATGTCGGTTTGTCCTTGAGCCAGATTCGTCATAATCCCAGCCAGATCTGGAGGTGCAGAGGGATTTGAAGGATTTCCAGCATTTCCAGCGTTTCGATTGCTGGATTCTGGATTATCTGCCATTGATGATGAATGATTTTTGGTGAAAAACGATAATAACAATCGTTCCCACAGACGACGCCAATCTGTTGATGTAAATAATTAGATCACTCTAATAATTTAATCACAGATAAATAAATGAGACAGAATATTTTAAAGTGGTTCAGCCTTGTATGAATGGCCTACGTCCACTGTTATGTTATTACTGAGTGTTTGGGAATTCTCGATTACAAGTTCTATCAAGAAATCCGGTCCCTTTGAATGAGGGTGATACAAGGTTTTTATAGCCCTTAGGCTGTACATGAAAGGGTGTTACATTAAATGATACACATATGAAAGGGTAATTCATTTAATGCTCTTCAAACGTGTGCGTCAAGGTGATAAGCATTCAATGAATAGTTGAACTGTTGATTATCTGGCAATCAATGCTGCGGTCGAGATGCAGCTCGAACCGCCTTAGTTACTCGTCGTTCAAGAGTTCCTCGGAGCGTTGGAGTTCCTCGGAGAGCTGGAGTTCCTCGGAGTATAGTTGTTGCTCGGAGTGAGTTTGACTTGATCGGGGGAATGAACTTCCTCGTTGCAATTGTGCCACGTAGATTGACACGTGTCTTCTTATTATTTGTCCACATCAGCATACTAATTTTGGTATCAACACATGGGTAAAACTGTAACGATAAGTGTAGCAGGATCCTTCATAAAGGAAATCCGTTGATCGGAAAAGTATCGCCCGCTAATTAGAGTTGTGAGCACAGTATTTTCAGAAATGGATTTCCAGATTGTTGTCACTCCGGAATGGAACTCAACATTGGTGGAAAATTTTGTATTTCGGCAGCGCCATTTCCACCAGCAAAATTATCTGTAAGGACATTTTTGTCATGTCCGATGTCTTACATTTATGTATGTCGTATGTCGCTACATTTGGCACGTTACTGCACGATCTCACATGACAGCCTCAATTCAAATTCTGAGAATCAAGCATTCAACATCTCCATCATGTGTCCCACATCTGCCTCAACGATTTCACGTTCCATGATTTTAGGGACGTTATGCAAGTGATACGCAAGCGAAGTCAAAACAGTGAAAGAAGGCAAGATATGAAAGTTTAAGGGTATTTTGGTAATTTTATAGCCATCGTCTGGAGGACCGATCAACTGGAAAGTTAAATATCTCGGCTCCACGAAGATACTAGAAGAAACGACACCTCAATTTGAGATACGGTGAAGAAGTTATTGTCCTTTGAAAATGGAGAAAATTTCGAGAAAATCCTTGGAAGAATGCTGTGTGATTTTTGCCCCAAAACCCGCGAAGTTTGGGGAACCGAAGGGTGAACCGGTTCGGGGGACGAACCGGTTCGAGGTACAACCCGAATCGATTCGGGGTACCTGATGCTGGCAAGAGTTCTAAAGTTTTAAAATTCCTTTTGGATTCCTTATAAAAGCCAACTTCGGGGGAGTTATTTTGCAAGATTGGCAGAGATGATTTTGAGAGTCCTATTAGCTCTAGTCTTCATATTTTTGAGTCTCAAAACTCATGTTTTGATTCACAAATCATTCTCATACTTTTGTGAATCCTTTTTGGAACCCAAGAACACTGCATTGCTTTTGTTCAACCTTTGTGGATAAGCCGTTTTCTTCTTCATTGCTGACCACCTGGAGTTGCTGCGGGAGATTCCAGCCGACGATATTTCTAGCCGTTGCTTTGAAGGTTTGACGAAGACACCGTGCATTACACTTGTGGACAATTATCTGGTTGTATGTAAGTCAATGGTCTTGTAAATTATTCAAAGTTCTAGAAATAAAAGGTTTTGCCCTTCGGGGATTTTTCCTGAATATTTGTGTCACATGCTTTATTTATTTATGATTTGACACACGCACACACGCAGTTGTTTGTTTGAGGGATGTTTTAAGAATATACTCTAATTAAATAAGGTCTAATTGGATATTTGCGAATTAGTTTAAATCGGTATCACACGGTCGCACTTTTCAAATTGGTATCAAAGCGGGTTACGCTAATTTATCGCGTGATCCTGATTTTTCAAGGATTTATTTTTTTTAATACAATTTGACCTTTCACGTCGTCAAATTGGTATCAGAGCGGGTTGCGCTAATTTATCGCGTATTCCTATTTTTCGCAAAATTTGTGTGATATTATTTTTTTTTTAAATCGATTTTGAAAATCGTAATTTTTCAATGGAGCACTTATGTAATCGGATGCACCCCTTTGATGACACGAGTCAGAGTTTTGATGATATAAATCATTTGAATTTGACATTTGCTAAAAAAATTGATTTTTTGGAAAAAGAAAATTCTCGTTTTAAATCCGTGTTAGATCTTTTACAAACGGTTCAAAATCAAAGAGATTTTTATCGTGAAAATTTTCTTTCCTTGGACCATGACTTTTTTGCTTTAAAATTGTATAAGAAGAAGAGTGATGATAAGGTCCTATTTTTAGAGAAAAAAAAATTAGAGGACCTTAAAAATTCGATGATTTGTGTTTGTGCCAAAGATGACAAAAATATTTTAATCAATGAGTTTGTGGCACGTGAAGAGACTCTTAGGGAAAAGTTTGCTTTAATTGAGGGGGAGCGTGATAAACTGTTAAGTTTAATTAAAATTTTTAAAAAAGCGTCCCTTAAATTCGAAGTGTCTAATTCTTTGCTTGAGTAAAAAATTTTGAAGTTAAAAAATGATTTGATAGACTCAAGTAGGTTTGATAGTAATGGTAATGGCTCGTCGTGTTCTAATACTTCCGTTGCCAAAGCTAAAACCATTATTTGTTTTAGAGGGTCAACCGTTCCTAAGGAAGTTAGAAAATGTCAACCCATAGGTGTCGTTCCACACGTTTACAGATATTCACATTGTTGTAGGAAATGACACCTTAAGAGATTTTATTTTGATCTTGGAAGAAGTCCTAGGAAGTCGAAGTCTAGTATTCCCTTGATTCCTAAATCCCCCACACGACGTTTTCACATCTACTTGGGTTAGGAACTCATTTTTAGAGGCACTAGATTTTAGACAAGTTGATTTCCGTTTGCTTGAATATGATTCTTCTCTTGCCATATCATATAGATGATTGTGTTTGCATGTTTTTCATACACTAGTTGTGGTTTCATGATATATATTTGCTAGTGTAATGACATGTACTTTTTGTATGTTTTATTTTTTTTGAAAATTTTTGAAAAATACAAAAAAATTATTTTTGATAAATTTTTTGAAAAATTCAAAAAGATTTTTGTATTTTGTTTGCACCTTTTATGGATGAGAACTTAGGATGATCGAGTCACAACATCATTCCATTTTTTTCTTGTGACTATTTGATAGTGTTTTGAGACAATAGGTCAATTCATTCATGTGCTTTATAATGTTTGGAGTCATTAAGATGTAATTAAGTGTTACTTCCTACATGTTTGACTCATGTTTTCCTTTATTGCACACATGCACGAATTTTTTTATTATTATTGTGCTTGTCTTATCACATGTTGGTTAGGGGTTTTCACTTCAATCCTATCCTTAAAACGAAACAAGCGCGATAAAACTTGATAAGAAAGTTGTGCATGTAAGAGCCGTTTCTGAGTTTGTGTGCTTTATTTGAAAACGGTGAAGGGCTACGAAAGAATTTATCCTTTGCGATTAAGCCGCCGTTTAAATTGGACCTAAAAAATTGAGGAATTTTATTATCCGGGGTTCAAAGAGGTTTAAAAGAGCCCGAAAAAATTTAAAGGCAATAAAAAGAAATTCATGCCAATTATGGGCCTATTAGGTTTTTGCACCAATTCTCCAATGTTTGAGAATTTAGATTACCTCTAAAATAAAATATATATGAGGGAGTTTGGATGGAATTTAAATGGGTTTGCACGTCCTTGAAAGTCTTGAAAAAACGCTATATAGTTTTGGACATTATTGGGGTGGAAATCACTTTGACTTTGATTTGTTGATTTGTATAAGACGATGTCATCTAAATTCAACAATCTTTACACCTAAGGATACTTTTGATGTTCATTCGTTAGGGGTACACATATGCATCGTGCACATATGATTGATTGAGTTGATTTACCTATCGAATGTGTTCACACCCATTCATTCCATTTACATGACTCGGTTGTTTTTGTTTAAATCCATAGTGTGATTTTTAGTGTCTTATTTTTGTATGAAAATTTTTAAAAATTCAAAAAATAGTTTGTGAAGATTTTTTTGAGCATCCCTTTGCAAGAGCACGTTTTCCATTTGATTGATGCTTTGTTTTGAATACTGTAACACCCCGACTTTCCTTGTTTGATTTATTCTTCTCATTTATCTATTTGGGGACATAACAAAAAGGGGGAGAAAGAATTAACATATTATGGGGGAGTTTTGAGATGTTGAGATATGTTTTAAGCTGGTATCTATGTTTATCTCATTTCAAACTCGATGCGTCACTTGATATTTGCTTTATCTCATGTGTGTAGGTACTACATTGATGATCATTGATTTGCACACCCTGATGAAAAAAACTTTGAGATCTTTGAAGATTTGAAGAACAAACGATGAAGACTTATTCATTTGTACCTTTCCAATTTTGGGTTCATGGGAGGGTAGATTTGTATAGGCAATTTGCTATTTGATAATTCGGATTTTTTATGTATGTACCGGCAAAGACACAGGGGGAGATTTGTAAGGATATTTTTGTCATGTCCGATATCTTACATTTATGTATGTCGTACGCCGCCACATTTGACACGTTATTACACGATCTCATATGACGTCCTCAATCCGAATTTTGAGAATCAAGCATTCAACATCTCCATCATGTGTCCCACATCTTCCTCGACGACTTCACGCTCCATGATTTTAGGGACTTTATGCAAGTGGTATGCAAGCGAAGTCAAAACAGTGAAAGAAGGCAAGATATGAAAGTTTAAGGGTATTTTTATAATTTTACATCTACCGTTCAGAGGACCGGTCAACTGTAAAGTTGAAGAGCTCGACGCCACGAAGATACTGGAAGAAACAACACCTAAATCTGAGCTACAGTGAATAAGTTATGGTCCTTTGAAAATAGAGAAAATTCCGAGAAAATCCTTGGAAGAATGCTATGTGATTTTTTCCCCAAAACCCGCGAAGTTTCGCGAACCGAAGGGTGAACCGGTTCGGGGGGCGAACCGGTTCGAGGTACCACCCGAACCGGTTCGGGGTATCTGACGCTGGCAAGAGTTCCAACATTTTAAAATTCCTTTTAGATTCCTTATAAAAGCCAACTTCGGGGAAGTTATTTTGCAAGACTTGGAGAGACGATTTTGAGAGTTCTATTAGCTCTAGCCTTTATATTTTTGAGTCCCAAAACTCATGTTTTGATTCACACATCATTCCCATACTTTTGTGAATCCTTTTTGGAACCCAAGGACAGTGTGTTTCTTTTGTTCAACCTTTGTGGAGAAGCCATTTTCTTCTTCATTGCTGACCACCTGGAGTTCCTGCGGGAGATTCCAGCCGACGATATTTCTAGCAGTTGCTTTGAAGGTTTGACGAAGACACCATGCGTTACACTTGTGGGCAATTATCAGGTTGTATGTAAGTCAATGGTCTTATAAATTATTCAAAGTTCTAGAATTAAAAGGTTTTGCCCTTCAGAGATTTTTCCTGAATATTTGTGTCACATGCTTTATTTATGATTTGGCACACGCACACACACAGTTGTTTGTTTGAGGGATGTTTTAAGAATAAACTCTAATTAAATAAGGCCTAATTGGATATTTACGAATTAGTTTAAATCGGTATCAAGTTTAAATCAGTATCACATAGTCGCACTTTTCATTACCAACCACCCGTGTAGACTTGTGGTGAGAAAATAATTGTCGGGATTTCTGTTAGTCAACACAAATTTGGGCTTGAGGGCATGAAGTAGTGTTGACCCAGTTGGAGGTATTCCTCATGGCTAAGCGATGATACAAAGTGGTTGAAATCCATGTCATCCGAGTTACAAATGAAAGACCAAGGATTCTTTACTAAAACGTCACTGGATAAGGAAACTCGTGTAATCGTCCATCCTCTGATATCACCTTACCTGGGGCCACCCATCACCCTCACCTTAACACGCTATAAACTCGAATCGAAAAATATGTTAAGAACCAAAACACACAAAGAGAGTAATGTACCGCTACCATATATTTTATATATACATTCGAGGAGGTGAAATGGTTAGTGAATAAATTGAAAATGTAAAGTCATAACTATTTGGTTTTTGGCTTTTAAGATATGAATGGTTTTTGGAACTCAGAGGAGAGAGAAGCGTTTTTCTCAAGGAACAAATTGGAGCTTCAGATTTAATTGAGATTCATTAAACAAAGTGCCACGTGTCATCTTTTAGCGATTTGAGACTTCTATTATATATATATATATATATATATATATATATATATATATATATATATATATATATATATATAGAGAGAGAGAGAGAGAGAGAGAGAGAGAGAGATAGAGAATTAAGGTAAGGGTAATGTTCCTTCATATATTTGGATTTTTAGGACGATACTTTTCAAGTTTATAAATCTAGTCCCTGTGGTACAATAGCATTTATTTGTAAGGTCCATTTAGAGTTAGGAATTCATTTTTTTGGTCCGCGCCAGCGGCACCATTTTTCATGATTTTTTTAGTACAGGGACTAAATTTATAAAAGTATGTGGAGTGTCATATTTTTATACACTTTAAGAATCATGAGAGTCTTTCCCCCAAACCCCCATATATACAGGGGCGAAACCACGATAGGGCTGGGGGGGGGGGGGCTCCAGCCCGTCTCAGAAAAAAAAAAAAAAGTGGAAATTTTGTAGATATTACAGTTCAACCCTCCCCTTTTTTTAAAGTTAAAACAAAACATAAGACCCACAATATACAAACCCTTTAATCCATCTCATGAGACTTCCTCCATCTCACTCCCCTCCCCTGCCCAGATTGTCGTCGGCCAGCCGTCCAGCTGTTGTTGACCCGCCGCCGCCCCGCCGCTAACATCTTCTCTCTCTCCCCTGCTTGCTGCTGCCCTGCTCATCACTTGGTAATTTTTCATTCTTGAAAATATTGTTGTTTTAGCCGCCTATTTGCTCCTCATTTTCTCTCCAAATGTTCATATAATTTGTTTGAACTTCTATTATCTATCTCAAACACTTGCTATAGAAATAATATATTTAGGGCTTTTATCAAGGTAAATTTTTAGGGATTTTATCAAGGTAATTTTTAGGGCTTTTATCAAGATAATTTTTAGGGCTTTATCAAGGTAATTTGTTAGATATACCAATAACTATAACTAATAATTTTTATTTAGGGCTTTTATCAAGGTAATTTTTAATTAGGGCTTTTATCAATTTTGTGGCTTTATTGTTGTGATTAGGATTTTTATTACCTACATATTTATTTTCATTTATTGCTGAAATTAGGGCTTTTAATTCTTTTTTATTATTAACTAATTTATATTTTTTTGGGCATTATTTTATGTTCTAATGTCAAGAAAAACTTTGTTATCATTTTTCAAACCAAAAAATGATTCACATGCGCCTATATTGACGAATGATAATCGTTCAACCTCCTCCGAGTCACCTCCTAAAATTCAAAGGGTTGAACCTATTGAAGAAGACAACACTTTCACTCAAGATCCTGGGTTGCGTCTACAAATTCGGCAACAACCCGTTGATGACCGAGATGAGATTCGAAAAAGATACCTAAAAATGGGACCTTATCAACCCATACTTCATGAATATCCACCAATCCAATACGAAAAACAAATTCGCCGCTTTCAAAGTGGTTGGTTTGAAAGATACTCTTGGCTTGAGTATTTTATTGAAAATAATAGAGCATATTGTTTTTATTGTTTCTTGTTTGAAACTAATCCACCCACCCGACCGACATTTACTGTTGAAGGGTTTCAAAGTTGGAAAAGGATTGGTGGCCCCAAATGTTCTTTTCTGAAACACATGGGTTGTACTCCTTCAGTCCATATGAGTTCTGTCCAGTCAGCTGAAGATTTGATGAATCCTTTTCAACACATTCGGAGGGTTTTGAATTCACAGTCTAAAGAAGTTGTTGAAAAGAATCGGCTGCGTTTAAAGACATCAATTGAATGTGCACGTTGGCTTGCATTTCAAGCATGTGCATTTAGAGCTCATGATGAATCTCCTGACTCACTAAATGCTGGAAATTTCATTGAATTGATAAAACACACATCAAATCATAATGAAAAAGTTGTTGAGGTTGTCTTAAAAAAAGCTCCAGGAAATGCGAAGTATACTTCTTCATTGATCCAAAAAGAAATCTTGAATATTCTTGGTGATAATGTGAGAAGTAAGATTCGTAAAGAAATTGGTAATGGGAGTTATTGTATATTGGTTGATGAAGCACACGATGTCTCTATTAAAGAGCAAATGGCAATTGTCATAAGATTTGTTGATGAAGGAGGGGTGGTACACGAGCGATTTTTTGGTATTGTGAGCGTAGAAGACACCACTGCCTTGACACTTAAAAAAGAAATTATTGGGGTACTTTTTTGCTATGATCTACATGTTGATAAAATGTGGGGTCAAGGATATGATGGAGCTAGCAATATGCGGGGAGCTTGGAATGGATTACAAGCCCTCTTTCTTAAGGAGTGCCCATATGCATATTACGTGCATTGCTTTGCCCACTAGTTACAACTTGCATTAGTTTCGGCATCCAGAGATGTTCAAAATATATGATTGTTCTTCTCAAAGTTGAATGTTGTTGTCAATATTGTTGGTGCTTCTCCAAAACGTCAAAGTGAATTACAGTCGAGACAAGCTGCTGAAGTTGCAAATAAGGTGGCACTTGGTGAACTTCAAACGGGAAGAGGTGTTAATCAAAGGAAGTCATTACATCGTGCTGGAGCCACTCGTTGGAGCTCTCACTTGAGTTCTGTTCGCAGTTTGATTGATTTGTTTGGCCCATCTTGTGAAATTGTTAAAAATCTTTGGTTAAATGGTGATAATCATCCTACACGCTCAGAGGCTAAAGGTGCTTATGATGCGATGACCTCATTTGAATTTGTATTTATTTTACATTTATTGAATGAGATCATGGGGATCACTGATATACTTTGCCAAGCACTTCAGCAAAAGTCTCAAGACATTGTAAATGCTATGTAACTTGTTTCAACAACAAAAAGGCTTCTTCAAAAGTTAAGGGAAACTGGTTGAAATTCCTTCTTTGATAAAGTGCAGTCGTTTTGTGAAAAACATGGTATTGAGATCCTAAATATGGATGTTTGTTATAAAGTGGGCACTCGGCGTTCTTGTCAGCAACGAGATAATATTACAATTTGTCATCACTACCAAGTCGATACATTCAATGTTGCGATCGACTTTCAAATAATGGAGTTAAATTGTAGATTTTTCGAGGGGGTAATGGAAATTCTTATTCTTAGCTCTGCTTTAGATCCTCGTGATGCTTATAAGTCATTTAACATTGATGATATATGCAAGCTTGCAGAAAAATTTTATCCTCGTGATTTTTCCAATGATGATGTATGCACATTGAGGTGTCAACTTCAACACTATGAGCTTGATATTCCAACTCATCCTAGTTTTCAAAATCTGTCCAGAATCTCTGAATTGTGTTGTACATTAGCTGAAACAAGGAAAAATGATATCTATTGCTTGGTTGATAGATTGATTAGTCTTGTATTGACTCTTCCCGTCTCCACAGCATCAACAGAACATGCCTTTTCAGCTATGAAACTTGTAAAAACAACTCTCCGTAACAAGATGGGTGATGATTTCCTCGAAGATTGCATGATACTCACAATTGAAAGAGAGCTTGCTGAAGACATTGATTTGGATTTGCTAATAGATGATTTTGATTCACGAAAGGATCGTAGGGTTCAACTTCATTAACTCATATGATGTATTTTTTTTTTGTGTCACACGTGACTAGATATAGCGAAAATGCTCTTTTGTCTATTTTGAATCGACGATTTTGGTATGCTATTGTCTAAATATTTTAATATTTGTGTTTGTTTTATTTAAATAATGTGTAAGTTACTTCTTACCCCGCCCCAATGTAAAACCCTGGTTCCGCCACTGCATATATATATTTATATATATATATATATATACAGTTCTGCTCTTGTGCGGACTACTCCGCATTTTAAGAATGCGGACCAGACACGTGTCACCTGATGGTGAACCCATAAAAAAGAGAGAGTGTGCCTGTAATTTTTAGGTGCACCATTAAATAATACATATCCTTAAAATATATATATATATATATATATATATATATATAGACACACACTCAGATTTTGGGGTGGGATATCAACTCCCATAATTAAAGAACCAAACCAAGGGCAATTTCGGAACAAAGAAGCATGATATAATGAAAACTCTCTCCTTTCCCTAATCCTTTTCGACTACCAATATTTTTGTCTACAAATACTCGCGTTGCTCGACTCCACTCCGCAGATCCGAATAGTTTGGAAACCCTAGCCTTTTCACCTCACGAAAAACAATCTCATCTCACTCTTTAAATACATCATCAACAGAACAGGTTTATTTTCAATTGATCTACATTCACTTTCATCACATAATAATGTCTATTTTGTTTCTTTACGTGTTGTCCATCTAGGTGAGTATCAAAATTTCAATCTTATAAGTATAGGTTTATGCGTGATTTGTCAATATGATTTGTATTTGTCAGTAGATTTCAGCTCTGTTTGGTGGTTGAGAAAACATTGAGTAGTTGAAGAGGAGAAAATATCAATCTATTCAGTTCTAATTTATTTGATTTCGAATTGAAGCTCGCACTTAATTTAATCCAGTGGAAACGTATTAATTCTGTTAAAATTGCATATTTTTATTTTAAAAAAAGGCCTTGCTGCTATTTGAAACCTAGAAACTTATTTTTGTTCATGCCGAGTACTACTCAAAAAAAGATTTTTTCTTTTCTTGTTTTAATGTTTTATGCCCCGGTTGGTGGTTGTGATCTATGTTTGAATCCTAAATAATTGTAGATCCTTCCCTTGTAATAGTCTCTCTCTGTGTGTGTGTGTGTGTGGGGGGGGGGGGGGGGGGGTTGTAATCAATACTTGTTTTGGAAGTTGTCAGCCAAATATGTACATGTTTTCAAGTTGTATAGGGCCGGTTTGGTTATGAATTATAATAGTGTTTTATGTGTTTAATAAATACAATTCTGGCAATAATTTGCATTTGACACACCTGTTTTTAATTACTGAATTATAATATTTCTGTGTTATAATCTTGTTTTTAGAAAACAATTTCTAAATTCTGTTTTTTGTTTTTCAACGATTACGTATATGTATGTATTTTCAATACATACATGATACTTATATATAGTTTTATACATGTAAGTAATAATATAAAATGTACATATAATACATATGTATTAAATAATCTTATATATGTATATAATTTATAGTGGATTATACATGCAATATCATAGTACAGACATATATATGTACGTATATATTTGTATTATGTATATATGTTTATGTGTGTCTGTGGGTATATATACGTATATATAGTCAGACTCTCCAATATAAGTATTATGTATGTGCGTGTTTATCTATATATTATATGTATGCATATATGTATAATATATATACACATTTTTGCCAATTATGTGTGCGTTAGTTTTTACTTTTTGAGAAAACTGATTTTAAAAGTAAGTTTACCAAACGCACATCAGTATTTATAAACACAGAAAACCGAATTTAAAAACTGTATTTAAGAAAGTTTTTAAATCGAGTTTTCTGAATACATAACTTAACGGGCCCATAACGTTTTTTCTCTCTTTCTCTGCTGTATGTTCTTAATCTAACTAATTTGATATCTATATGGCTTTCCAGATACAGTCATGGCAGGTTTGGCACCAGAAGGATCACAGTTTGATGGGAATCAGTATGATGCGAAAATGAGTGACCTGTAAGTTCACTGTTTATATGCTTGAGTATCTATGTATTTTGCAAAGATTTTTGGCCTAAAATGTTCTAGAATCGATATTTATCTGCCTAGCAGCGAATGCTAACATTAATACTTGTTTTTAATTATTTACTGTTGTAGACTCTCAGCTGAAGGGGGGCAAGAATTTTTCACATCATATGATGAAGTTTATGATAGTTTTGATGCTATGGGACTAGTAGAGAACCTCCTTAGGGGTATCTATGCTTATGGTATGTATTTTGATGTGTTTTCTTTCTTTAAAGATGGATTCTAAGCATATTACCACTTATGTATAATGACTGCCAAGCTGTCTTTGATCACCTATTGCTAAACAATACTAATTGATGCCTGTTTGGGTCACTCTATAAAAATCTATTTTTGAACTGGAATATTCTTCTGAGGGATGTTTCCATCCCAGCTATGATTTATAACTGAAGACTGCGCATTTGTTTGGAGAAAGATTTGAATTTCATGAGAATTGATAGTTGATTAGAAAATTATGTTCATTTAATTTCACTGCTTCTGGTAGTTGCCAAATCTAATCTTCCATATTATTTTGAAGGTTTTGAAAAGCCCTCTGCAATTCAGCAACGGGGAATCGTTCCATTTACCAAGGGTCTTGATGTCATTCAGCAGGCTCAGTCTGGAACTGGGAAAACAGCAACTTTCTGCTCTGGAATCTTGCAGCAACTTGATTACGGCTTAGTCCAATGCCAGGCATTGGTTCTGGCACCCACTAGAGAACTTGCACAACAGATTGAGAAGGTTATGAGAGCTCTCGGTGACTATCTTGGTGTGAAGGTTCATGCTTGTGTTGGTGGGACCAGTGTTCGTGAGGATCAGCGCATACTTTCAAGTGGTGTTCATGTTGTTGTTGGCACCCCTGGTCGTGTGTTTGACATGCTGCGAAGACAGTCACTTCGTCCTGATTACATTAAAATGTTTGTATTGGATGAGGCTGATGAAATGCTTTCACGAGGTTTCAAGGATCAGGTACTTGTTCATATTCTACATATTGTGTTTGTCACCATTGTTTTGGGGTTGGGTGTCACATG
Source organism: Sambucus nigra (assembly GCA_949130495.1). Lineage (NCBI taxonomy): Eukaryota > Viridiplantae > Streptophyta > Magnoliopsida > Dipsacales > Adoxaceae > Sambucus > Sambucus nigra. The sequence goes on along the minus strand of OX422212.1, from coordinate 598,842,098 downwards.
TGAGTTTGTGCATGCATGCTTGCATATTTTATTTGTGCACCTCTTAGTTAAGGACATAAAATGCTGTTAAGGCATGTGCAATCATATCTACACAGACATCATATGCTCAACAAGTGTCGTTAGAGTCCCATGGTTTATTAGCAACCTAAGAAACTTGGGGACGGTAATATTGCTACGTCTCATTATGGAAGAAAACAAATATATTCCTTCTAGAACTGGACAGGACAAAATTAACTGCCACAGATTGTTCAACAGAGTCAGACTGTTCATGTTTCGGACTTGATTTTTTTACTCAGCACTTGAAAAAATTAAAAGATTGTCGCCGAGAGAGATGACAAGGTGTTGTTTTGCTTGGCACATCAGCGTGTATTGGAATTCAGTCACTACAAAATGGAGATAAAGCTGTCTACAGTCTTACGTCTGCCAAGCCCTTCCCTGTTCAGTCTTATGCACCGAGTGTAACATTATTATGTGTGAAAAAGTTCGATAATTATATGTATATATATTTTTTAACCCTTGTAGGGTATTTGGATTTCTTATTGCCCCCTTCCTCAGTAGTGCAGTTTGGACAAAGTTATGCTTGCGCAGATTTTCTTGAGTTTGTAGGAGTCTTCTATATCTATAGGTTTTCTGATTGATTCTTTTTTCTATCAGATATATGACATTTTCCAGTTGCTGCCCTCCAAAGTTCAAGTAGGAGTCTTCTCCGCCACAATGCCACCCGAAGCCCTCGAGATCACTCGCAAGTTCATGAACAAGCCCGTGAGGATCTTGGTAAAACGTGATGAGCTGACCCTCGAGGGTATTAAGCAGTTTCACGTTAACGTCGAAAAGGAAGAATGGAAGCTCGAAACACTCTGTGATCTCTACGAGACCCTCGCCATCACCCAGAGTGTCATCTTTGTGAACACCAGGCGCAAGGTCGACTGGCTTACCGACAAAATGCGAAGCCGCGACCACACTGTCTCGGCTACCCATGGGGACATGGACCAGAACACTCGTGATATCATCATGCGAGAGTTCCGTTCAGGTTCCTCTCGTGTTCTCATTACGACTGATCTCTTGGCTCGTGGTATCGATGTTCAGCAAGTCTCTCTTGTTATTAACTATGATCTGCCGACACAGCCAGAAAACTACCTACATCGTATTGGACGAAGTGGACGATTTGGAAGGAAAGGTGTTGCAATTAACTTTGTGACCAAGGAAGACGAGAGGATGCTTTTTGATATCCAGAAGTTCTATAATGTGATTGTTGAAGAACTACCATCAAATGTTAATGATCTTCTCTGATCTGGTTAAAGCAACTTGGGTATCACTAAGGTAATGGGTTTCTTTCTTTAGAACTACTAGTTGATGCAACTCAAATTAAGAGTCATTATTATTTGGCTTTTTTTTGACTTTAGTACAGTACTAATTTTTGATTTTAGACTTTAATACAACTTAATCGGTCTATTAGTCTTTAGTACAGTTTTTGTTGCTAAATGTGAAAATTTCGCCACTAAAAATGATCTTTGGTAACATTTAGCGACAAAAAATGTCATTTAGTGATGAAAAATGTTCTGAAGTCTAATAAACTGATGTATCAAAGTCTAAAATCGAAAATTAGTAATTGTTTAAAGTGAAAAAAAAAACTACTCTTATGGAACAAGTATAACTATAAAAACGTTACTCGTAATTTTTAAAATTTACGGTTTGTATTCAACATTTCTGACCATCTAATGAAATGTTGTTTCTGCCTATTTGCAACAGGTGGGTGAGTTTCAAGTTTTACCCATTTCAGTCTAGTGGTACCATTGCAAATTTTGTTGCAGGTAGAGTTTGCAGGTAGAGTTTTGTATCGTATCATCTCCTCCCCCCATTTTTAGGTTAATTTATAAGGAAGGTTGTAGTTTGGATGGATTTCTTATATTATTTTCAAGCAGTGGGAAATACATTATAAAACTGGATGATTTTTTGTTTAATAGTATTATGCCTATTAATGATGATCATGCCTTTTTATTATTTGTTAATATTGCTACTTTGCTATTGTTCAGGTGTGCCTGGGCATGAGATGTTTACTAGTGCCAAAATATTAAAATATTAAATGAAGTCAATTTGTGGAAATTCTTAAATTGATGATTTTCTTCCTTAAAAATTTATCTACCATTCTCGGTAATTCGGGTAAACCACCATATTAATCTGATTTGAATCTTAATATGAATAAGGGATTTTTTTTTCTTTCGATTTTTTAATCATTAATTCCCAAGGGTTGTTTATAGCCTTTTCCTATTATTAATTGGATAATTATAGGTTGACACACAAAATTAGACACATTTTTTAGACACATTAACGCGTCGTATTTGTATTGACTCGTGTTTGGGGTCCATGCAAGTGGGACCCATGTGGAGCCTAGATACGAGTCAATGCAAATGCGACATGTCAGCAGGTGTAAAAAGTGTTAATTTTAGGTTTGATTCATGATTTTGATTAAAAATTTCTGTTTTAATCGATATTCAATGAGAATTACCCACTTCTCTCTGTTCTAGGCTTCAATGGCTTTTACACTTGTGCTCAATTTTCGAAGCAAAATATGATTAAAGGTAATAACATTTTGGATTTTGCTTGGAAGATGTTCCTATGAAGGAGGGAGTAAAAGTATACGTTAATTAAAAGAATAAAGAATGATTGTTCCGCCTAATTGATGTCCTTGGAAGTTTTAGATGTTTGTTTAATGAGAGATCGTAGCTGAACTGCCTAAATCTGCCTCCTTGGAATCGCATTGCCCAGCAAAGAAAGCCACACTTACTCTCTTTTGTTGGCCCCACAAGTATATATGTTATAAAGAAAATGTTAATACATGCTCTTAGAACACATGTTCATGTATCTGTGACTTGTTAATTGTATCTCGAAAATGTTCTTACTATTTTTAAATTTTAAGTGTCTTTTGAACACACATTATCAACACTCATGTTAAATACAGTGCTTTATTACGTCGTGTCAAAATTGATAGCATCATAATACACTTCATATGCAGTCCTATTTGCATATGTGCAAAATAAAATATTCAATTTATCCTCACAATTCCAATCCATCAAATAAAAAAATTAGCATTATTTGCTTGCATTTATAGGAAATAATTTTAGACAGTTAAAACATCGTCATCCCCAATTCTCAAGCAATCTTTCAGTAGGGATGACACATTCTTATTACCACCGACTTCAACTACACATGCAGTAAAACTTTTATTAGGTTTTATACCGATCCTATCATTCATCTCTAGTTTCCTTTTAGTAATTGAACTTATTAGTCGATTGGTCTTGTAAAATCGAGATTTTCCAATGCTTAACTCATGATTGTGCTCGAGGTAAACTACCGAAATCTTCACTTTTCCGTTAGTATCTACAACTGCGCTAAGCATAGCCTTACAATAACCTTTTGAATTGGCTGCATTTTGAAAGAATTTTTGACTTGGCGTTTTAGCTTGTCCTCTCGATCACCTGAAATACACGCATCGTATTGCATCATCAATCCCCTTTTTTGAAGTCCTCTTCTTCATCGAAAATCCTTTTTCATTACCGTATTTTTTATTACAATAATCACCATATCCTATATCCTCTGTTTCATCTTCATCCAGGCTAATATTCAAATTAATATAAAGAGATTTTTCTGAAATTTCAAATTCCATCCTAATTAAATTGAAAAAAAACAATAATAATTAATATGTGAACACAAAAATAATCCTTAATTTGCAACCTAAAAACAAAAAATACAAAAACCTCGATTAAATTACCGACAATGTTATATATAGAAAGCTTTATGTGGAACTCTTAAGCAAAGAGAAGCGGAACTATTGAGCAAAGAGAGAGAAGATTTGGATGGATTTGTCTTATGGCCTTCTTATGTTATTTAGTTGTTTTTATCATATATACATGTGGGCCAACAAAGGAGATGTAAAGGCTCGCCAAGTTGCAGTTCACTTATAATTTCTCTTGTTTAACATATAACTTTGAAAATATTGTGTATCAAATACTAGTTGGAGTGTTAGAAAACGTCAAATATGAATATGAGGATGCACATTAAAAACACCGTAAGGCCCAATATTTTTCATGCTATGTGAAGCCTACGAAAAGCACGTACAGAGCTTTTCTCATTTATTTCAGACCACTAGTCCATTCTTCAAATTAATATATATCGCAAACCCACTAGCTATTTTATCATATTTGCTGGACTGCTACATTTGAGTACAAGTCTCTCCGTCATTAGTCAAATGTTTTATGGTAAGACAGTGAATTTAGTAGTATTAAAATGCATTTTTTTTATATTTATATATGACTCCAAACCTTTGGCAAAACTGGTTTGTGGCGGTAAGGTATCACAAATTCTTTTAAAATACTCTTTCAAATACTCGTTATTGTTCTTCCCTCGAGTTTTTTATTTTTTTGATGAAATGTAAATTTAATTAGAAAAGGCAATAGTCCAAAGATCATACAATGAGTCCAAACAAAGGTCCCAAGACCTAACAAAACAAAACAGCCCTGAAAAAAATGGCAACATGTTGCCAAAGAAATGGACACGCAGGCCCACACTCCCAACCAGCTCAATGAAGAGAACAACCTAGAAAAGCCCAACCCAGATTCGACAAGCCTGCGAACCCATCTTCCCTCGAGTTTTGTTTTCTCTTTTTGTTCTTCAGTTGGAACATTTCATCTTTGGTTGCTCTCAGGCAACACCATGGCCATTTGTCATTTTGCACCTAATAAAGCCATCTCTTTCCCTTGCAAGTTAGGAATAAAATGCTGCATGTTGGGATTTCAGCAAATGCTCATGTTCTAGTCGCAATAGCTGATGGCATGACACTATAAAGGTTGCACCACCATTAAGTTAACGACAAAAAGATAACATGCGGCATTTGAAATACCGTGCCAGCACTTTGTGGGTTTTCAAAGGCGGTAGGAATAGTTCATTTGTCACATAAACTCAATGTCGTTTTAGTATTTAGTATGTCCACCCTTCGACATTTTTCATACATGCAAAATGATAGAAGTGATAAAATGTCACTCCTTAGGAGATGGTGTGATAAAATAATGCACTCTTTAGTTTTTCTCGCTTTCAACTCCTTGGCAAAACGTCATATCCTTCCTACTCGTCATTTGCTTTGATGGTTTCATCACCCTCGTCTGAAGAAGGCGAGTGAAAAACAAATGCAAAAAGACAAACAAAATATTTTTGTATTTTTCTCAAGAAGACTCAATAGAATTAAAATTAAAATTAAAATACAAAAGACTCAAATCACAAATAACTAGCAAACACATATAGCATGAAGTACAAAAGCTAGTGTATGTAAACATGCGAACACAATCAACCATTAGATTTAGCATGTGAAGTATCATGTGCAAGCATTCGAAAATCAACAAGTCTAACATGTAAAATCTTTAAATCTGATTTCCTAACCCACTTAGGTGTGACATGACGCTCTTAGCTTTTGGGAACCTTGGTGACTCTAGACTTAGACTTCCTAGAACCATTTCTAATAGCAAAGCAAAAACACCTAAGGTGACTTTTTCTACCGGTGCACATGTAGACACAATGAATGTTACTCTTGGATTGACCTTTTCAAATATATCTATCAACGATTGACTCTCTCAAAAGCATGTTTTTTACTTTAGTAGCGGAAGCATTTGGAATATCAAAGTCAATACCATAATTGTCATATTTGATTTAGACTATGCCTAACATCTTATCCAATTTTTTTGATCTAGACTCCAAATCAAATTTGGCATTACTCGAGTCTCTTAATATCTTTTCTAACTCCACAATCCTAAACTCGAGCAAATTATGAGACTCATAAAAAATTAGGGAATCCTTCTTCAATATCTCCATTAATCCCCAAAGGCTATCTCTCCCCCTCAACAAACGAGAGATTTTCTCTAAGAGTCTTCTCACATGCCCTAAGATCCTCAATCAAGGTACTCTCATCATTACCTACGACACATTAATTCAACCTAGTTTCAAACTTAAAGTTATACTTTTTCAATTTCATCGTTTCCGCATACAACTCACAAAAGGCAATGCGAAGTTCACTCTCCTCCTCCTCTTCTTCATCTTCTCCACTATCTCCACCATTACTCACTTTGAAATCACAAACAATGGCCTCAAAAGTGCCATGCTTAGAATTATCTTCATCAGAAGATTTTTCATCAAGGCTCACATGACTAGCCATGAATGTGGTGTAATTGCACTCAATAGGGGAATCCGGTTCCTCTTCCGGACCACTATCGTTAAGGGTGGCATGGTACACCTTCGATTTCTTAACCTTCTTCATTTGTTTAATGGGACACTCACCTATCCTATGGCCATAACCCTCACATCCAAAGCATATATCTAACTCATCCCTTTTAAAATTATCATTATAATTTTAGAAAATTTTATAGCCTTGTTAAAGTTATTTTTCTCAGACTTCTTTTCATCTTTTGATTGTTTATCAAAATTGAGAAATTTCCTAAGCCTTTAGCAAACATGGTCATATCATCAGAATTGATTTCAAACTCATCATCCAAAATACGTGTTTCCTCCTTTTGGAATTTCAAAGCAATGCCCTTATCTTTCTTCATCTTTTTAGAGGAAAATATGTCAAGCTCATGAGTTTGAAGATCACCAACAAGCTCTTAGATTCTCACTGAGTCCAAAGTATTCAAAGAATTCAAAACTAACTTTTGAATTAAATCTTTCAGGTAAGAATCTTAAAATTTTCTTGATTACATAGGTATCGGGAATTCTATCTCCCATGTTAAATGACGAGTTGACTATATCAGGCAATCTAATATAGAACACATCAAATGATTCACTCTCCTTCATCCTAATGATTTCAAACTGAGTGGTGAGGTTTTGGAGTTTGGAAGCCTAAAAAACATTAGTACCCTCACGAGTGAGTGAGATTATGTCCCAAGCCTCTTTATACGTTTCACATCTCATAATAGGATAGAACTTCTCCAATATGACCGCACAAAATAAAACATTCAGTCCACGTGAATTATAGTTGGACAATTTAAGTTTATCCTCACTCCAGGTTTTCGCGGGTTTAAGAATTATATAATCACCAACTGAAGATGTGGGTGAGGACCAAACCTTAACTACCGCTTGCCATACCCACTCATCTAATGATTTAAGTGCTAATTTCATATGCGCGTTAGACCCATCAAACAAAGGTGGTCTAGATAATATTTGACCTTCTATATAAGAACCACTAAAATTCACACATAAATAGGAATCTAATACGATAACGTAGTGTTCTATCTTTGATTCCAATTTGAGAGTGCTATAGGCCATAGGGTTCTAATATGTCAAAGGGTGTAAAATAAACAAGCCAACTGTTTTAAAATTTTCAATTTTAAAGTTCAATTAAACTAGTTACCCAAATCAAACTTATCACTAGTTTTAAACAAGTGGTGATTAAACAAATTAACCAGTTTTATCTTGAACCTAAACAGTCATCTTGGTTAGTGCAGGATAAAATTAGTAAATCAACCACAACACTCGATATATGAGGAAAACCCAAATGAAAAAAAATTCCGGACGATTCAGCCATGCAAATTCACTATGTATGGAGTTACAAAGGACACAATAGTAGACTTACAACACATACTTGATGCCTTAATAAGCCTTAATGCTATTCCTTCCTTCAACCTCCACACAACAACACACAAGAGTCCACTTGTGCACTTCTACAATGTGTGAGTCCACATACGTTTCAGTATCCATCGAACAAATCAATAACCATCACACACGAAGTCTATCATATGCAACCACATCAGTATATACAGAGTCCACCATAATGAAACAATTCTCATAAAGATGTGGAGAATAAACCAAAGGTGCCCACAAACTATGTCTCAAAGCATAATAAGACGAATCTTGGATCTAAAACTGTCTGGGTGTAAACTAAGGTTTAGGTAAAACTAGAGAGATTTTTGGTAGAGTTTGAGAACTCAAAACATTAAGTTTTTCTCTCTAATAAAAATCGATATAAGGATGAAAAGCAATTTGAAAAATCTCAAAATTAATAAAAAATTGTAAGCTCGTTCGAACGAAGTATAGCATCTTATTCGAACACGTATCCAGTGACGGTCAAAGTTGGTTCCAACGATGGCCAAAGTTGGTTCGTTCGAAGTTTTTGAAACCTATTCTAATGAGGTACTATATATCGTTCAAATGATATACCATAACTCGTTCTAACGAAGTTACGAGAAAAATATTTTTCTTCTAAAAAGTATTAAAAGGGATAAAATCATTTTAAAATATTTAAAAAATAATTTTATACAAACTTAGCTCCCAAATATAAAATCTCCCAGGAACAAAATATTTACGCATCCATACCTAAGAGATCCTCGAAACATGAATATGGAAACGAGCATGAAACACGTCATGATTTGGGCACTACATCTTCAAGAAATCACGTCATAGGCTTAAAATGCCAACACATTCAAGTTTATCCTATGACTTAAGGAGTTTTGTCCAAACATGAAATAAGCCAAAATATATAAATTGACTCTATTCAAAAATTTGTTATTACAATAAAATCCTTATATCCCTTCCACATAGGTTTTGTGGATGCCATTTTGGAGGCTCAATCTATCAAAAAAAATCCTATGAAAGTAGATGAGTTCGTGGGCTGTGTCCAAATCTATAAGGCAAATTCAATTTATCACCAAGGAGAACTGATAAAGGAGAAGACCGTATATTTTAAAGCAAAGTCTCACAAGGTCCCTATTTTTATTTATGTTAGTGAAGAGGATATGACCTTTCTCACTTTAAACGTTTCCAAATCATGTCAATAAAATTTTCAAGCTAAAGGTAACCTATTTTTTTTTAAGAAAGCTTAATTAATCACATATCACCATATGTTACAATTGTGGTGGTAAAGGACATATATTTAAGCAATGTCTATTGTAACTAAGTCAAGGTAGTAGCAAAAATGTTTATCAAACCATTTGAGTGATGAAGAATTGAACTTGGATCAAGAGTCTCCCAATAATAACTTTGCGACATTTATATCCTAAGAGAAATTTGATGAGTTAGAGGATTTTGAGAACTTTAAAATTCCTTCCTCAAGTACTGATGCTATTCCTTTTAGAATCTCTTTGCATGATAATGAACGTGTGGAAATGAGATCAACACTGCTTATTCTCAACTTTGTAAGGCATCCATATAACTCAATAATAGTAACAATGAATATCTTTGTAAATGAGGTTGATTACTAAAAGAAATCATTGTTAAAGAGTGAAAAATCCAAGGCTGGAATTGATGAATAAAATATATTTTCTTGAGATTAAGTTATTTTTTCTATTCACTCTAAAGTTGGATTTGATGAGTAGGTCTTAAAAGATAAGTAATATTATTTTGGGGATAATAAAATAAGTACGATTCTTTTGGGGGTAAACACCCGTCGAAAGACAAGACAGGGTTAGGCGTATTTGGTGATATTCCTTGGTATACTAGTGACTAATGCATTTTTTTAACTCCGCATCACAACCCATTTTACTACCTTCCTTAGAAAGTTCTTCAACCGATTCATCTATAGATAACAAAGGAAATGAGAAGTTAATTTGACCCTATTGTGACAAAGAAGTACATTTGAAGGATTTTTGTTTCAAGTGTAAGAAAAAAATTCTTAAATTTCCCATCATTCCGGTAGAACCTAAAACTTATAGGAGTACCAATTGACATAAGAAATGTTATTTTAAAGAATTTTTCATTTTTCTCAAGCCGTCCATGGATTTGGAATAAATTAGGGGTAGTGAGTGTTTGATTGCTAGTGGTATCCCCTAGAAAGGTTCTTAAAGGTAAGACAACCATAATTGTTCCTCCCAAAGTTGTGTCTGAAACCTCTACACCTCGCTAGGGCTGTAAATCGGGCTGGGTGAGCCGGGCTTGGGGTTGCTCAGGCTCGGCCCGAACTCACTTACCCATGCTCAAGCCCAAGCTCGACCCGAATTACTTTTTCCCACCTAGGCCCGAACTCGGCTCATATATATTATGGGCTTCGGGCCCGATTTCGGGCAGGCCCGATTTCAATTTTTTTTGTTAAAAAAGTTTGAATTAATTTTTTTTTCTTGTATTTCCATCATGAATATAATTACACATTAAAATCTAATTGATATTTCATGAAATAAAATATATAATTATGAAATGTATTAAATTAAAACGAGGGAAATAAGAGTGAAAACCTACAAATGCTTATTAAATTTCATACATATAGCAAAATTTGATCACTAACAAAAAACCTATTGTGACTTGAGCAATTATTAAATCAAATACCCATAATGAGAATAACAATAAAATCACAAAATTGAAAATCACATGTAATCTAATGTATTATGAAAAATGATTTTTTTTTTAAAAGTTGTAAATGAAATAAAAGAACGAAACCTAATTAAACAATGTTAACATAAATATGTTATATTATATAAATTATTTATTTATTTATTTATAAATATGAAGTTCGGGCTTCGGGCCCAATTCGGGCTTGGCGAGGTTCGGCTCAAGCTCGGCCCGAAATTCATTCGGGCTTGAAATTTTGGCTCAGGCTCGGCTCGGCTCGGCTCAAACTCAAATAAAGCTCGGCCCGAAAATAGCGGGCCGAACGGGCGGGCTTCGGGCCTCGGGCGCTCAATTTACAGGCCTACACCTCGCGCATATCATAGTTAAATTAGGAAACACATCATAAATAAGACCAAAGTAAATGCCTTGAGATATTATTTTAGGACGTTCCCCTCATCTAACTAGTTTACGTTAGTATCTTTTAATACACCTAGGATTCTCTTTAGATTTCTTATCTTATTTATTGATATTATTTAGTTTTGTACCTCAATTCGGTATGTTGTCTATAATTCCATGACCAAAATACATTTTAAGTATTTTCCAGGAGGTCATTGGAAATATTCATTAACTCATGCAAAATCATTCACAAAATTTCTTTAAGTACGCCTCTTAATGTATAGGTACATTGACTAGAGGGAATAACTTCACCTGCGGTTAATGTTTTTCTTAAAATGAAACATCGTTTGAATTTAACTTTGAGTATTTTCTGATTGTCAAATACACGATGAAATATATTTTATTATACAAAAATTATGATTGAAAGTGTATATTCTGAATGCTTTTAGAATTTACTTTGTCTATAGACTGAAACAGTTTTTTCAAGATTTTTTGAGTTTATTATATCGTATCATTTCTTCGCTGATCGCGATCTCCTTTTTGTGCAAAATTGGACATACACTAATTCCTAACATAACCTTTTATTAACTTTAGCGAAATGATCCATCTCTACTCTGAATGGTCCTATCGTTGATTGCGTCTTTAAGAAATGCTCTATATAATTTTATTTGGAATCCTATGAAACATTCATCATTGAAGGTTCACTATTACGAAGCACTGTAAGCGTTCTACTAAAAAGTGATATTTGAAATCTTTCCAAAAAATATTTTTGGATAGTGTGCAAAGGAAAAACTCTTAGATTGTTGGAACCTAGATTGTGCTTATTGACACCTTGAGTTTTCAGGACACAAGTTAGAGCCACCCTGTTGTCCCATACACTTAGGTATATAACTTGTGGGCTAACCGTTAGTTCAACTAAGAGATTTTTTTTTTGTATATTTTTTCCTCCTTTAAATTCATATTTCAAAAGAAAAAACTTATTTTTTCTTTTTTTTTTAATTAAATATTTTTCCGTTTCATGTTTAATTAAATCTTTTTCCGTTTCATGTTCAACCGGACTATCGCATCAGCTCCCCCCGAAAATTCTGGAGGATGTCCCTTTTGAAAAGCTTCCTGTACTCTTTCCCACATAGATGGCCCTGGGTGGGCTTGGGCTGCAGGTTGACGTGCCATCACAGAAATGGCAGCAGTTACTGCTTGTGCCACAGTATTGGCAACTTCAACTGTGGTCACAGTCCCTTGAGGCATTTGGGGTTCCATATTCTCAGCCCCTCTATTTGCCCTGCCTGGACGACTTCTCTTCGGTGGCATCTGAAACAAGAGCAACTGTATCAGAACACCGTTCAAGTGATTACACATCGCCGAAGAAGATATAGATGAAATGAACACAACAGTCCTAATAGTAGGGCTCCATATCAAGAACGCTTACGGAAGAACGCAGAAAATCCGCACAGATCCTAAAGACACTAGAACTTGATGATCTGATACCACCTGTGACACCCCGCTTAAAATAATAATGGGTGGCCAGCCCTATACTATAATTAATCAGGAATCTTAAGTGGATCATTTCAGCATCTACTGCCGATACTAATATAACCATAGCTAACTACCCAAAACTATAAAAAGCGGGTGCCAAAAAATTTAAAACATATAATAAGCATTAACCAACCAACAACATAATAACTACTGAACATTATAATGTACACACACATGCTAAGATAAAAGGGAATAGTTCTATAGTACGCCAAAAATACACAAAAGAAAATACCCGAATATGCTGTCGGGTCACAAGCAATAAAACATCCCGAGGAAAGAAATATAAAAGTGCTAAATACACAACCCTTGGGTGTAAACCCGATACACAAACTGAATCCTAAACTAGATTTACAAAAGATAGGAAACGACCATGACAAAATGTGACACCCCGCCTAATTAAATACCGAGTGATCAGTCCTTTACTAAATTAAAATCAAGGTGAACGGCTGGCTTATTCTTAGCATCACTCTCACAAAATAAATATTTCCAATTTAAACACCCAAATAATTAAGCTAAGTGTCAAAACAATTTAAAGTCTTATTTTTATTTTATTAAATTCCAATATAAAAACCTTTTTAAATAATCAACAATTTAAGAATCACATAAATGCTAAGGATGGCAATCAACACAAGATAATTAAGCCGTCTAGATTAACCAAACCAAGTTAAAGAACCATAAAAGAAATCATTCTGACAAAAGTTAACTCCCAATGAGTACTGAATACTAGAAATATAAATAAACATAAATGTCTAACAAATCCAAACGGGATAGGAAATCGGGCGACACATGCCCTAACTCTGAAGAACTAAAAAAAGAACTGAATCAATGAAGAGGTCATCTAAATCAAGGGCCTGCAACTCCCACATAAGCTGCAGCTCCCACATAAGCTGAAGAGGTCATCTTTTTGAGAGTGTTAACCCTAGAAGATTCTTTTAATATCTGATAATAATATCCCAATTTTCGTCATTTAATTAAGGACAAATTTAGAAATGACTAAATTGCCCTTTCGGGGTGCCGATTAGGCCTAAAAACGCCACGAGACCCAAACAAAACCCCCGGGTACACTTTTCTGACTATTTCGACCCTTATGGACATGTTGGCGCACTCGAAACGATCATACGTATGACTTATAATTTATTCACTTTTATAATAATATTTTAGTCCCAACACGGCACAGGCGCCTCCCAACTTAAATTTCCATAATTATCATGTTATTCACTCGTGACCTTTTAATAAATTCAATTTCATATTATTACTTTACTCATTTAGTAATATTAAAAAAATTCTCAATAATTACTAACTCTCGTCACGCTAGTAAATATTTTTAAATAAAATTATGGATTAATATTAAATTAATAACTCAATTAAATTTAATAAATCCCCCAATATTAAAAGCCATAAAAATACGGGGTATTACATACTTCCCCCCTAATAACGGAATTTCGTCCCGAAATTCAGAAAATAAGGCATACCTGGTAAAAATAAATCTGAATATTTTTTGCGCATTTCTGCCTCATGCTCCCAAGTGCATTCCTCCACATTATGATGCCACCACTGAACCCGTACAAGTGGAACTACCTTCGACCTCAATTTACTCTCGCTATGGTCTATGATAGCCACTGGTCTCTCCTCATAAGAACTGTGGGACTGTAAGTCAATCTCCTCTATCACGATGTGAGTGTGGACCATATCATCCCGAAGATATCGTCTCAATGACGAGATGTGGAATACATCGTAAATATGGTGCAAGTGCTCCGGTAACCCCAATCTGTATGCCACCAGCCCAATCCTCTCGATAATGGGAAATGGGCCCACGTACCTCGGAGCTAACTTCCCCTTCTTCCCGAACCTCATAACTCCTTTCATAGGAGATACACGCAGTGATACTTGGTCCCCCACACTAAACTCTCGGAAGGACCGCTTCGCATTAGCGTAGCTCTTCTGTCGGTCATGGGCTACCCGAATGCGACTCCATATAAACTCAATCCTAGATGAAGTCTCCTGAATCACCTCTGTCCCGAGCAACTTGTTGTCCCCACCTCTAGCCAACATGAAGGAGAATGACAAGGCCTGTCATACAATGCCTCAAATGGGGCCATGCCAATCGTGAACTGATAGGAGTTATTATAAGTGAACTCCACCAGTGGAAGGTACGGCTCACAACTTCCTCTAAAATCAAGGACACACATGCGTAGAATATCCTCCAGCATTTGATTGGTACGCTCTGTTTGTGGGTGGTAAGCTGAACTCAATCTCAACTCTGTACCCATGGCCTCCTAAAAGCTCTCCCAGAAGCGTGACACAAAAATCTTATCTCTATCAGACACAATATCTAGGGGCACCCCATGTAGCCTAACTATCTCGGTAATGAATAACTACGCATACTGGCCCGTGGTGTAGTTTGTCCGTACTGGCAGAAAATAAGCTACCTTGGTCAATCGATCCACTATAACCCATATGGAATCATGACCCCGCTGTGATGTAGGTAATCTAGTAATAAAGTCCATGGAAATACTCTCCCACTTCCACGTAGGTATCTCCAACGACTGAAGTAACCTTGGCGGTTTCTGGTGGTCCACCTTTATCATCTGGTAGGTAGAACATTTGGACACGAACTCAGTAATGTCCTTCTTCATCCCACTCCATTAGTACTGCCGCCTCATATCCTGGTACATCTTATCTCCTCCAAGATGTACTGTAAATCTAGACCCGTGCGACTGTGTCATCACTGCATGACGTAAGTCTTCTCCGTCTGGGACCACTAATATCCTTTTAAACCATAAACCCCCATCAGATCTCACTAAGTAGGAATCAGCACCCTCAGCTAAGAGTCGTACAATCTTCTCCCGGCAAAACGTATCCGCTGTTTGAGCCTGTATCACCCTCGTGACAATCTCGGGTGTGACTGACATAACCGATATAAAGGAACGGGCCATCGCGTCCTGGTGTCCCAACTCTTTCCATTTCTCTCTCCATACTTTCGCTACGTCATCTATCAGTCTACGGCTTAACGCATCAGCAACTACGTTAGCCTTCCCCGGATGGTACTGTATTTTAAACTGGTAGTCCTTCACAAACTCCAGCCACCTACGCTGATGCATGTTTAACTCTCGCTGAGTGAACAAGTACTACAGTGACTTATGGTCTGTGAACAAGCGAAACTTCTCCCCCAATAAGTAATGTCTCCAAATTCGTGATGGAAACACGACCGCTGCTAGCTCCAAGTCGCGGGTGGGGTAATTCCTTTTGTGAGGTAAAAGCTATAGCCTGCTCCTCCTGTTGAAGTACTTCCACGAGTCCCCGTAAAGAGGCGTCAGTATACACCAGGTACTCCACTCTCGGCTTGGGCAAAGCAAGAATTGGCACCAAAGTTAACTTATCTTTCAGCTCATCAAAAACCAATTGACAAGCATCATCCCAAACATACGATACTCCCTTAAGAGTCAGATTCGTCAACAAACCCTCTATCTTCAAAAAGCCTCGAATGAACCTCCTGTAGTACCCGGCTAACCCCAAGAAACTACGAACCTCTATCGGTGTCATGGGCTGTCCCCACTCTCTTACTGCCGACACTTTGCTCGGGTCAACCCATATCCCCAATTTTAACACAACATGCCCCAAAAACTGTACCTCCCGTAAACAAAATTCGCACTTCTCATACTTAGCATACAGTTGATGCTCTCGTAAAGTCTGAAGAACCTGTCTAAAGTGCTCGGCATGCTCCTCCTCAGTCTGTGAGTAAATCAGGATGTCATCTATGAAGACGATGACAAACTAATCCAAGAACTCTCTGAACACTCGCTTCATCAAATCCATGAATACGGCTGGATCATTTGTCAGCCCAAACGACACGACTCTGAACTCATAGGATCCATATCTCGTCAAGAAAGCGGTCTTCGACACATCCTGCTCCCTAATTCGTAGCTGATGGTATCCCGACCTCAAATATATCTTCGAAAAGAATGTTGCTCCTCTCAGCTGGTCGAACAGGTCATTGATTTGAGGCAACGAATATTTATTCTGTATCGTGACCTTGTTCAACTCCTGGTAATCCACGCACAACCTTAGTGAACGATCTCTTCTTTTTAAACAACATCGGAGCGCCCCAAGGCGAGGTGCTCCTACAAATGAAGCCCTGGACCAGTAACTTCTCTATCTGATCCCGTAACTCCCTCATCTCCGTTGAAGACATACGGTACGGTGCACGTTCTATCGATCGAGTGCCCGGCATCAAGTCTATGATAAAATCTATCTCTCTACTGGGGTAGGCCTGGTATCTCCTGGAATACGTCCGAATACTCACGAACAACTGGAATCGAATCCAGGGGAATCACAATCTCCTGAGAGGTATCCTCCTCTATGTAGTACAAATGGGTGGAAGATCCTCCCTCTGGGTGTGACATCGCCACCAAAAACATCTCCTGACCCGGAATGGCGAAGGTAATACTCCTACCGAAATAATCTATCATGGCTCTGTATGTAGCGAACCAATCCATGCCAATAATGGCGTCGCGCTCATGCATATACAAAACTAGCATGTATACAGGTAAAATCAAGCTACCAATCTCTGTACCTACAGCTCGACAAATAAAAAAATCAAAGACCCATTCCCCAGTGGTGAGTCTACGCACGTCACTGTACTCTCTTCCGTGTCTAATAACCCTAAGGCCCGTGCAAAATGAGTAGCTATAAAATAGTGGGACGCCCTAGTATCAAATAAAACCTGACCTATAGTGCCATGGATAGGAAACGTACCCTCAATCGCAGGTGGTGCCTGAGGTGCTGTGGCCTGGTGGATGTTATAGACACGTCCATACTACAATTGTCCCTGCTGAACTAGAGTTGTTGGGATGGCTGGTAGGGTTGGCAACTGGAAAGAGTGGCCTCTGTGGCTCATTACGGGCACCCTGCTGTTGTGGGGCCCTATCCCCCTCTGGGAAATCCTGACGCCTATAGCCATTCTTGACACATCCAAAACATCTGCCCCTGAAGTTACCTCCCCCTTGCCCCTGCTGATCACGACCCTGTTGGCCATTACCACCCCGCCACTGGCCCTGCTGAAAATGTTGTTGGCCCTGATGATCCTGTTGCTGACGGTGTTGTCCTTGTCTAAATACCCTAAATCCCTGCCTAGAATCACCTGATCGAAATCTCTTGGTAGGGTCCCCCTGATGGGAACTTTGCTCATTGTGACGGGTCTGCCCTTCGGTTGCTGGTGCCCCATTAGTACTACTGCCCCTGTCCTACCCTGCTGGCTGGACTCCCCTGGTCGTTTGCTCCCCTACTGATAGAAGCGGTGATCCTGACAGTGCAACAGAGCGGCGTTGAGGATGTCAGTATAAATACCCAACGATAGATTGCCTATGAGGTGCTGACGAATCCTTCAGGCCAATCCATCTGAAAATAACAATATCTTCTTCTCCTTAGTGGGTGCCTCATCCGGAACTCCAGTGAGAAGTCTAGTGAACTCCTCCCCATACTCAGCAACGGTCATACTCTCCTGCTTGAGATTCAGTAACCTCCGCCTTATCTCAGACTGCATGACGGATGGAAAATACTTGCCGTTAAACCGCGCCCAAAATGACTGAATTAGTATACTGTCCCTCTCCTCTAAGGTGGTGGTGGACCCCCACTACTGTAAAGCGGCCCCCACTAGCTTGAAGGAAGCCAGTAACTGTGTCTTCACGTTAGTGCACTCATACATGCGCAGATGCCTCTGGATATCCTTCTTCCATTGGCTGGCGACTACGATGTTCGAACTACCCGAGAACTCCGGGGGATGCGCCTTCTGAAAGGCATACCTGACCCGCTCCAATGTGGTGGGAAGCTGTGCTGGTACCGGCGCTACTGCCTGAAGCTGGGGTGGAGCCTGCTTCACCACCGCTAATGCGGCATTCACCTCCTGAGCAACAATGGCGGCTACTTCAGTTGCATTCATCATTCCCTGAGCCGGAGCTGCTTGCTGCTCGAGCTGGGCATTCCTATCTCGGGGTGAGCATCTCAGAGGCATCTAAAATGAGAAGGAAGTTTATTAGTCTACAGTTATCATCAAATCTCAAATAGATGAAGACGTAAGCATAAATACAAGAATACAACAGTCCTAAAAATAGGGCTCTACATCAAAGACGCTAAGCTGGAAGCGAAATAATCCGTACAGATCCTAAAGGACACTAGAACCTGATGCCCTGATACCACCTGTGACACCCCGCCTAATTAAATACCAGGTGATCAATTTTTTATTAAATTAAAATCAAGGTGAACGGTTGGTTCATTCTTAGCATCACTGTCGCAAAATAAATATTTTCAATTTAAACACCCTAAATAATTAAGCTAAGTGTCAAAACAATTTAAAGTCTTATTTCCATTTTATTAAATTCCAATACAAAACCTTTTTAAATAATCAACAATTTAAGAATCACATAAAATCTAAGGATGGCAATCAACACAAGATAATTAAGCCGTCTAGATTAACCAAACCAAGTTAAAGAAGCATAAAAGAAATCATCCTGACAAAAGTTAACTCCCAATGAGTACTGAATACTGGAAATATAAATAAACATAAATCTCTGACAAATCCAAACGGAATAGGAAATCGGGCGACACATGCCCTAACTCTGAAGAACTAAAACAAGAACTGAATCAATGAAGAGGTCATCTAAATCATGGGCCTGCAACTCCCACATAAGCTGCAGCACGTCCAGTCCAAAGAATCTATGCATGACGACCCTGTGGCTGGGCGCCTGTAATACATACATATATATACAAGAGAAAGAAAAATGACAGGAAACGGGTCAGAGCCCGAGTGTAAAACAGTTTTAAAATTGTTTAGCAAGTATTTAAAATGCTTACCGGCTAATGTGATAACCATGTTAGTATATGACACTCTCTTGAGAATTCTCACCTCTTATCTAGTGTGCACACTCGCCTACCGTATGACTAAACTCATAAGTCTATCTAACTTATTTTTCCATAAAGTTTTATCCCGAGAAGTAAAAAGGTTATGATATTTTGTTTAGAAAAATCAATCTCTTCAAGATTTCTTACGTTACTTAGAACAACTCACTACTGTTACAAAGTTCCCGAACACTTATTATAAAGTTGGAGCATTTATTCATTACTTAACTACTTATACGCACAGTAGAAGGTTTCCGTATATAAGTATATATATATATTAATCACTCATATAATATATATACTATCGGAACCCCACATAAAATCTATGGTGCTGACATACTCTGCTATCAAGTCCCCGTATCACTCTACTAAGGAAAATACTAGTTCAGAATCACTCTCGAACTGTATTAACACAATACACACAAAATGGAGGAAAAACATAGTTCCAAGTCACTAAGAGGTCATAACTTACCCCTTACCGTCTTAGGATCGTCTGATTGTCGTTCTCAGATAGCCTGTACCAAGGAATCCTATGTTCTAGGGTACAAGTCAATATCCCCCATAAAGGTCCCATCGAGATAAGACTGTCCCGACGCGGCAACCTCCGTGATAGCAAGTAGCGCGGGTATGATTATACACTAGTATAAAATATATACACATGCACTCGGTCACATATATAAATATTCTCATTTTTCCGATTAGGTTCGCCCACGACCCAACAATAATTATTGACCGTACTTAGTACAATTTTACCCAATTACCTCGCATAAAGGATTCATCTCTTTTATTCTTAATTAAATCATTTCATACTTACTTTTCATCTCTCTAAGTAATCTCTCCTACTAAATATAATTTCAGTAGGTACACCCTCTCTAACCTTCTGGTCTAAGTCTTTCACGAGTCTCTCAATTATTTAGTGAAGGTACGCATAATTTCCAATGTGTGACGAAACCCCCCGTTAACCCATAATTTCACCCCATATAAAATTTCACTCAACGGAGTTTACTTAGACCCTACTGGTCCTCTTCATGACCCATTATACTCTTTAAATTATATTTAAGGGTTCCTACGTATTTTAATCGGATTAAACAAAAAGGGAAAAATATGCAGTTTTCCAGGAGGGGTCGATCGATCGAGGAAAGGGTCGATCGATCGATCATTCGATTGATCGACACTCTTGGGTCGATCGATCGATCAAGGAGGTATTCTGAATTCTTCCATTATTAACTACGGGTTTTATTCTCCAACCTCAACCAAAACTCCATTAACGATCCCCAAACTCCCAAACAAACTTACTACTTGTTACATATACCTATATACATTATTTCCTATGTGAAGCATGTACGAATTCATCAAAACTATTGAATTAAAGGGGTAATTCATCATAATTATCAAGAACCATAATTTTACATTAAACTTCCATTCTTCTAATTCTTTTTCCAGATTCTCACTTCTAAATCAATACAATTTCATGGGTAATCCTCTACATGTGTTGACATTTCCAAAACATATATATTTTCTCCAAAACATGTGATTTAAATTCTCTAAATCCTCAAATTCTTACATGAAACCTATATTTATCAAGTCTAATCTAACATGGGTGAAACATCAACTACAAAAGTAGCAAGATAGATACTTGCCTTGGATTCAAGGGTCTGATTTATTGATGAAAAAGATATGGCTGCGTTCCTCGTCTTACGATCTATGTTTTGGTGGTGGTGATGGTGATGGTGATGGTGTAATTGAATTGGTTCTTAGCCTTGGATTTCTTGGAAAACTTTTCCTTCCTTCCTCTTACTGTCATTCTATCTTTTTGAGAGTGTTAACCCTATAAGGCTCTTTTAATATCTGATAATAATATCTCAATTTTCGTCATTTAATTAAGGCCAAATTTGGAAATGACTAAATTGCCCCTCCGGGGTGCCGGTTAGGCCTAAAAACGCCCCGAGATCCAAACTAAACCCCCGAGTACACTTTTCTAACTATTTCGACCCTTACGGACATGTTGGCACACTCAAAATGACCATATGGGTGACTTATAATTTATTCACTTTTATAATAATAATTTAGTCCCAACACGACACATGCGCATTCCGACCTAAATTTCCATAATTGTCATGTTATTCACTATTGACCTTTTAATAAATTCAATTTCATATTATTACTTTACTCATATAGTAATATTCAACAAATTCTCAATAATTACTAACTCTCGTCATGCTAGTAAATATTTTAAAATAAAATTCTGGATTAATATTAAATTAATAACTCAATTAAATTAAATAAATCCCCCAATATTAAAAGCTATAAAAATACGGGGTATTACACAAAAATTACGCAATAGACTGCATCTGCTATGGCTCCACAAATAATGGATAGAAAAGTGTCACTGGTATCCTTGCGGTGGGACACCTATAATATATAATATAGGTATAGCAAGGGAAAAATATAAATGGGTCAGCGCCTGAGGTTTGAAAACATTTATAGCAAGTGCATTAAGATGCATAATAATTATAAATGCACTATAACATGATTAAAGTGTAGTCGCACTCACCTGGAACTCCAACTCACCCCTCAACTAGAGCGCACATCTAAGCGTATGCACTTGGTCCTCAAATAAACTACCCAACACGTTCTAGGGACAATTCAATCTAACTTACACCAAATCCACACTCGCGTAACCCATCATCTAAAACATAATCATAACTCCCTATTCTACCTTAACTCAAGTGTGCATCTGAACTTATGTTAACATATAAATATACATATACCTATTTCTTACTAGAATTTATCGAATTCTAGTTATTAACTTATAGCATCCTAATGCTAAGGACTAAACTTCTCCCAACCCTCAACATTGCACTACGTTTCGTGTGTGGGACGCCTCGCAAAGTGAAATCCAAACAAGGAACCCCCCGATACACTACTCTTTGACAATGTTGATCGTCGAGATCCATTATGCCCTCGGTGCACGACGCATATATCACCAACTACTTATTTAGAGTACTACTCTATTTATTATCATAAAGCATTGTTTCGCTATAACATATAAATTCGAGTACTAGGACTAAACTTCTCCCAACCCTCAACATTGCACTACGTTTCGTGCGTCGGACGTCTCGCAAAGCGAAATCCAAATAAGGAACCCCTGAATACAATACCCCTTACAATGTTGATCGTTGAGATCCATTACGCCTTCGGTACCCAACATATAACTTTGACTACTTATATGAGTAACTATCTCTAATACACAAATAAGATATTGCACCGAACCTTTAGGGTCTATATAACACTATCTAAGTTATAAAGCACTATCATTCAACCCTAACAAGTAAGTACACATAATGCACTTAGCGTACATTTATGTATCCAAAACAAAGTCACGTATGGATATAAAAATTCTTCACAATGCTATCATCTTCCAGGAATTACTCGCTTTATCCCAGGTTACCAGCCACCGGACTATTATCACACCGCCCTGGTAATAAAAACAAATCACAACGTGTAGGAAGCGATCATATTTTTGAACCTGAAAGTGAGAACGAATAATACCCAAGACTTCTCACTCAGAATAAAATCATGTAATAAATAATGGATGACTATGACCTGGGGACTATACGCACCCTGCTCCTCAAGCGAGGCGCTTCACCCACATTGCACAACTTCCCATGATAGCACCGGAGGGTATGCTCACACAATAAGTATACATATCATTCACACTAGATATATATGCAATCACATCATCTATACACAAACCATCACGCAAGGTACATACATTTATGCCATATATATATACATGCTATTATACAGTGATTAACCCGGTTATAAGTATATACGCCACTTATTCTAGTCGGTGACATGCTAAAACATCCCCAGTTCAGATTACGATTCAGTTGATCATACGAACCATTAACGTTATCACATTTGTGATTTAATCCAAAAATCTAACATCACTAAGCGCATCCTGCCTCTCTCTTATTGACCCATAATTTTCTCCAAATGGAAGTCCCAATGCGAATATGACTCCCCACTAAGTTAACACGATAACTTGAATTTATACTCTTTCGATATAACCCGCCATGACCCCTAATATTTCTTTACAGGTGAAACTCCCCAAAAATCTCCAAGAACATACTTCTCATAATCCATTCCTAAAATAGGCCCAAGTACCGCCTTACTATCCTAAGATATAAATCTCTCTATATAACAACCTAACCCTCTATAATAGAATAACTATGAAAGTTCCTAAGTTTCAGACCCAAAAGAAAAGGGGTGGAAATAAAGTCCCATTCTTGGGCTAGAAACAGAGTACCAGTCGACTGGCCCCTGTCCCCCGGTCGACCGCGGTTCCAAAATTTTCCTTGCCAAGGAAGCAATAGGCTTTTCCCTTGAGGCGCGGTCGACCGACTTCTTATCCGCGGTCAACCGGCCATACCATATATCTCGGCCAACCTTCATTTTGAAAGAAACCTAACTCTCTAAAAACCCCAAAATACCATCCTCTAACCATAAATCTTCAATCCAATCATGTTCCTAACATCAAAACTCATTATATATATCAACCCAACAAATTTTACAACCTTAAATCCATATATAAACATTAAATGCAAGATTTAACCCAAAAATCTAGGTTTTAACATACTAACTCAAAATCCACATTCTTATGCACAAATCATGAAATAAATGACACACATGAATTATTCAGCAAGTTTAATCACTTGCCTCAAAGTTGTAGAGGTTGAATCTTCCTCGAAATCGCGTATTGGCCGGAGTCCCCAAGATTTTCTTCTTTCTCTTCTTCCTTTACTCTTCTCTCTCTCTCTAGGGCTTTCTCTCAATCTCACAAATGAGATTGTTATATCCCGTAGGCTTTTTAAGCCTTATCTCCAAAATACCCGACTTTAAATGATAATACACACTTTAAATGACTCGGTTACTCCAATTCGAGTCAAATGAACTTAAAATATTCGGGAACCCAAATAAGACCTAAGTACAGTCATTTCGACTATCTCGTCCCATCCAAGATCAACCACACACTTAGAATCGTCATTCGAAATACTTTCTAACATCCTCAAATTTTGACCACAATTGCCAAATTTGAAATTCTCCAATTTAAATAAATATTATTTCTCCCAAATAAATTAAATTCTCAGTCCTAAAAATCATGGGGTATTACATTAGGATACCCTCACATGTCCTAGGTGTAGTTATTGTGGTTACTCAAGGCTCTGTTTACTTGGATTACAAAGTTTCTTCAAGTATAAAGAAGTTTTTTTTTGTTGGGGTGGGTGGGTGGGTGGGTGGGGGGGGGGGGGGGGGGTGGGGGTGGGGGAGGATTAGAAATCATCGGTTTAGATAAAAAATAATGGATCTTATGTAGTGTGCTCCAGTTTTAACATCTTCTTCGAAATACGTTGAAAAACTATGAATTATCACATTAGTGTATTTGTGTTGTAAGTCAGTGTTATGTTAGTCTCGGCCATTATACATTTGTCATTCTTATCGACTCGATATTTTTCTAGTTAGTGGGTTTTTTCTTCATACATTCGGTGTTATATGATTGTTTTATCTTTCCACAGTTTTAAAATCACTTATCTTAATAAGAAGATAAGATTTAATTGAATTTTAAACTTGAGAAAACATTTTTGTCACATAGGCATTTAGCATTTTCTCCTTTGTAATAGTATAACAAAAATTATCTTGTATAAATTGATAATTAATTTTTATTTGGGTAGCAACTGTGGATACTTCACACTCTCATTAACAAATTGACTTCGTTATAGAAATAAAATCTAAACCAAAATACATTTTTTTTAATTTGGATACATTTCGTGCTCTTGAGATATTAGTTCCCTCCTTTGTTTCCAAGTAATAGGCTCCATTTAGGTCAACCTCCATTACTCAAAATAGCCTTTCCCAATTAGGTCCTATCTTACTTTCATATGGTTTCTTTGTGCAACTCACTTTTTTCCATAGTAAGAAATACGTGATCTTGATTTCTCTTTGATTGATGTGGCAATTGTATTTGTTGATGAATTTCTATTGATATGTCGCGAGATTTATTAAATCTTGATCTCTTTTATTTGAAAAAGTCCAACTCCATTTGTATCCCTAATTTTTTCCCACCATCCTCTGCTAAAGATGTCATCATGGTTGGAATAATATAAGAGAGCATGAATAAATATTTTCCTGTTCATCTTACTAACATAGTTCCATAGCGTGGACACCTCGATCCGCAATCAAGGTGTGGGACCCTCCGTCCAATCACAATTATCTTGGACATGAACCTAAAAAAAATCCACTAAGAATACCAACATCCCAAATCAAAAGCAGTTCAAGGGGTCAAAACACTAAGAACTAAAGTCCATAGGGTAAAAATGAAAATAAGAAAAATCCAAAAAAGAAGATCCAAACAACACTCTGGGATCTTTAACTGGTCGGTTAAACGCCTCTACCTACGAAAAACTAATTGGTTATCCCCCCCAAAGGTAATCATTACCAAATCTAGTGAATCTCTCCCCGAGCCGTATACGTGCCTCACAGTCCAAATTCACTCCCAGTTGCCTTTAATTGATCGGTATCTGTCCCAACCCACCTTATAAAAAGAGGTACCCACAATCATTAAAAGTACCCCAAACCCATTGTTGATTATGTTTTCTAAACTTGCTTCTCCCCAAAGCGTCTGAGATACTCGAGCTCATTCTGAAAAGTTCCAAAGAAGTTCGTACTTCAGAGAAGTTACTTTCCCTCGAGGAATGCTCAAACTTTTTAAAATTCGCTTCCCTAGTCCCTAAGGAGGTTCGTACTTCTGAAAAGTCACCTCGAAGAAATAAACATAGACGAACCTCTACGCACACACGAAAAAAGTCGAGACTTTTAAATGAAGCTCTGCCCAACTAAACAAATCTCTTCCCACCTTGGGCATCTTAAGTGGAGACACATCCTCGGGAAAACATTAAATAAACTCGACCCAAATATTCAAGAAATACCCCTTAAATATATTGTGATAACTGTACATGCTAGTTGGTCTTATTTAGCCCGACCCTCGTTTAGGGTACCGCGTATGCAATTTACAATTTTTATATTTTATACCTTCATTTTTAATTCAACACCTCTATTTGTGTATTGAATTGACATATTCACATGTTAAACAAATTCAAATCAAATTCCATGATTAAAATACATTAACATGAAAACATACTTTTCGAACCGTTCTCAGGAGAGCGCCATTCAGCTGTGTCAGTCCGAAACTTTGCAGACCAATCTAAATTTCGGCTATTCACACCATTTTTCTGAGCAAACAAAGCCTGTCTAGGCAACAACATCCCCGAATATGTGTTTTCATATAAATACTTTTCAAATACCGAAATGTGATCAACGTATTATTTTATAATATAAGTATATCAATCCAACACAACGAAAATATTATATTAAGGACTAGTCTCCATAAATACTGTAATGATGTATATTATATACCCAGTATCTCGTCACCTACACCCGTAAATATGTCCCATTTGTTAAAACTACGTAGCCTTTTGATACCGGGTATGTAGGCACCATACTGAGCTAAACTATGAAGTCTAAGCCTTATAATACGTCCCTTGACGTATTATCTATTAGGGATGCATCTGTCCCAAGTCCAAATAGTAAAAAGACCAGCCCGAGGATTATGAAACCTTCAGGATTTTAGCCCTGTTGATGACGGATATTTAGATCTCTATCGGTGTCTTCTGGTCCACTACAATATCCAATACACAATCCCCTCTCCCTATACATTTGCAAACTAGCCCAAAGGTTGAACAACACCTTCATATTAGTGATTCCTAGATAATATGAATGTCCTTGTTGGCAGTTTTTAGGGTTAACTAACATCTTGAACCTTCGTATATAACCTTTACCCTCTTACTCTAAGTCCTAAACTTGCATACACATCACATTGGAACACTTGAACAAATGAACTAAGTAGGCCTCAATCTCGTGGCTACTTGAGTATGTAGGCATAATAACGAGTCATCGTGAGATCGCGCCTTGACAACATGTGTCACGATGTGTTGTCCCCATATAAATGAACCCATCTCTTGACTTTCATCCATTACATCTAATTAGAACAAAATAATATATCAAACTATCTCAAGGAGTGATATCCTAAACATACCCCTGTAAATTCTATAACACATGCATCAATTATGAAATTGAACTATATAGGCTTGAATCTCAAGTCCCCTTGGGTGCGTAGGTGCAATGCCGAGTCCTTCTCGTGATCTTTATCCTCGATAATATATCTCATGATATATTATCCCCTATAGAGATGCCACCATCTCCCACCCCTTATCACTCATCCCTAACTAAATCAAATGAGTTATTAAAATATCTCAAAGTCGCGATCTCTTGCGCATCACTACACTTGCATGCACATTACGTTGGAACTTGTGCATAACCAAAATATGTAGGCTTCGATCCCAAGTATTATTGGGTACATATGTGCAATACCGAGTCCTTCTTATGAGCTCGAGCCTTGATAATACGTCCCTTGATGTATTGTCCCACCAAGATGTACCCATCTCTTCCCACTCATACATTACCCCATTTTTAATTAAAACAAGACATCAAACTATCTTAAGCTGTGACTTCTCGTGCACACAGTTATATACACTCTAAACGGTCATCCGTTACACACGATGATCTTTCTCTCACACCTACATTTACAATAACTCCCATTTGTTATATAAGCGCGGAGTCATGCATAAGCACCCTTGTATACCTGTATTGGTTAATTGATGTTACTACACCTCTTACTGATGCCATTTCAGACCTAAGCACATATTTTCGTTTAAGGGATTAACAAACTAAAGCCTCTAAGCATGTTCCTAAACTCTCGGTGATAGGGAATGTTTGAGGTTTGTTAAATATTGGGGTATATCAAATAATCTTTCACAACTATTTAGTACTAGGGTAAAGTGATTTCACACGTACTTTAAAGGTTGTTCAGTGAAAATAACTCGGTATATCGTGATCCATGACAATAAAAATTGATCTACCAATCACCGAGTCACATCACCTTATGCATATATAAAAAACCTCTAAGAACACACCTTATTGCACAAAACGAACATATACTTACGGGTCAATCGCTCTGATGAAGTTTTTCATAACTTATTAGATGCCGAAGGCTGGTCTAAAACCCCTCAGATCCCAGGATGAATGTCTTTCCCTTTATGAGGAAGATAAATAGATGAATCCGCAAGTCATCACCAAAGCAAATTTCCCTTACGTTGGATTCCCCTACCCACATTATATTTTTCGAAAATACTAGACCATAATTTATTATTTCCTCTCGTCTCGTACTTAAAAAATGAGAACTCACCCTGTTCTCCCGAATCCAATGGGACTTTATTAAGTTCTTCCCATTTAGAAGATACTACTAAAAAAAGAAGCCAAAAAACAAAAATACAGTCCACATAAGGTTAAAATAAATAAATAATTGAATAAAAATCATTGTACATGTATGAGTTTTTCTCCCCCCTGTATTTTCCTTTTGTTCTAAAAACCTGAACAAAGGTGGCTCAACTTTTTCTGCAGTTACCTGTATCAGCAGAGAGTTCACCCTAAGTTCCTACCCTGGAAACACGAGTATGCGCCCCGTGAGGTCGTGTAGTTTTATCCAGTGAACTCTCCACCCAATATTGTCAAATTTTCTCTACAGTACACTCCATGTCTTTCGAAGAAGACTAGGCTCCATTAGTAATCGATCAGATCTTGTTTATGACAACCCACCCAATAAAATACTGGGTGATCAGTCCTATATCAGATTAAACATGAATCTCATATGGATCATCCTTAGCATCACTGTCGAAAACTTTTTAAAACTTACTAACCACCTAGTATTCAAAAAGCTGATGTCAAAATTTTAATATTTCCATTAACCAAGACATAATATAACGCAGAACATAATAAACATCACATAATGATAGAGTCAAATCATCTCATCAAAAACTAAAACATAGTCTTGCCGAATAAACCATCGGCTAAATCCAAATCAAAATAAATTAACAGGGAGTAATAAATCCATACAATTTGAAATGAAATAACTGAATAAAACCGTGAGCGACATGCTCGAGATAAACTGAGATAACATTCCTAAACTATGAATAAAATATGAGAAGAGTTTATCCAAATCCTGCAACATCCACACATGCTGCAGCTGCAAGTACCTATAGTGAATTCAAGCCTGGTGTCCCTGTGGCTCGACACCTAAAAGGTTTCGAAAATATTTGATAGTAATGGTTAGAACCCAATATGTTTTGAAAATATTTAGCAAGTGATTAAATTGCAATAATTTAAAATGCATGAATTCTCTTTATATTTAAGATAGTGTCGCACTCCCTTGAGGACAGACTCACCCCTTAACTAATGTGCACACCTAACGCTTTCTTTATATCCCCATAGTCATCTACTCCATAACTAGATAATTGATATAGCTTCTTTCAACTACTCTACTCAAACCCGAGTATGCTTAAGATATGATTTATAAGTTGTTCATCACATTAACTTAGTTAATTATTTTCCCTTTTTAAATCCATATAACATTTACGCCCGTTATATAATTAATACAATTCACTTCAAGTATTTAATTACCCGTATATAACTATTTATCCCATTATATACGCAAAACCATATTACAACATTCACATATATGTTGAATATATATATAATTCATCCTCTTGAGTAATACCTCACTGGATGTATTCTCTAAAGTGCTATCAACCCAGGCTACTCAGTCCCACCTAGAGTTTCGAGACAACTATGGTCCGTCAAATCGGAACATAAATAATAAACTTAATAGAGGCGGTCTTATTGCCCCGAGTGTGAGGACATCATCTCAATGTCCCACCTTTAAAATTAGACGCTATGACCCGGGGATATACTCGCCTTACTTCTCAAGCTAGGGGATTCACCCACATCGCGCAACCTCCCTTGATAGCAGTAGAGTATATACTTTAAATAAATATATAGTCACTGATATTTATAAGCACACAATATATATATACTATCACACACCGTATATATATAATTTAAATCCCGGCTTTACCGTCCATAAAAATTCGTAGCACTAGCCTATATTTTCCCCGAGTCTATGGTCTGACTATAATTTAATTAATTTTCTCATTAATTAATTTATTAACATCCCGAGTCTATGGTTCGACTCTAATTTAATTAATTACTCATTAATTAATTTATTACCTCGGTGCCACTCAACCAATATACCCGGACTCCCTCACTTGGACCGTATCTTAATATTACCCGACTCTATCTTTCGATTATAAATTTATTCATTTTTCTCAATAATTAATCTAACACATTGGTGTCAATCACCCAATATACCGGGACTTGCTCCAAATTCCCTAAATAATTTTGACACAAACTTATTAACTAAGTTAACTTTAAATGTATCTCTCTCACATTTACTTCAAAGGCCACCCATACTGTTTGTCCCCTTAAAGTCCTCAAACAAACCCAACACTTAATCATAAGGACTTAGTGTATGAAATTTATCCCCAAATTAAAGTTCAACCCAAACAGTAAAAGCCACCGGAGATGCCCGTCGTTCGAACGATGTGTCGTATCGTTTGAACGACTATAAGCTTCGCTCGAACTATAACCAAGGTCACTCGAATGACCCTTAGGCGTTCTCTCTCCTATATTTCTGCAACAGTTCGATGCCCTGAACAAATCTCAAGCCCTTTTGATAATACGCAAATATTACGTATTTTATCCTTCGAACCTATGCATTTTAGCCACCTCGGGTATCTTATTCCCTATATTTATGCTCGTTAACTAGATAACCTCAGATTTCTATGTTAACATGCTTTGCAGGGGTTAGTTGAGATTTTATAGGTATTTGGATGCGAAGTGTAAAGTTCGAATGCATTCCGACTAATTTCCGTACGCAATCGCACGTTCAAGGGCAATTCGGTCAATTCACAGCTTGGGCACCTGGCCCAAAATCTTTACGGAAGTTGTATCCCTACTCGCAAGCTTCGTGTGGCGCGAACGGTGCGCGATTTCGAGTCCAAATAAAGAAGTTACGAGATTTTTAGCGGAAGAGAAAACCATGAAACCAAAACAACACGCAGCTTGAAGCAGCCCTGCTTGATCGATCGATCGATCCTTTAATTTTCATCCTTTGAGCTGAGACAGTGGGCTTAGTTTTCAACGATCGATCAATCGATCAAAGGGATCGATCGATCGATCCCTTGTTTTCTGCAGATATTTTCCCTTTTCTTTTCTAATTTCATTCCAACTTACTATATAACCCATTTTGTTGTAAATAACATAGATAATTCGTTTTTAGATAGTTTAGGTTATGGTTTTGGGGGTTTGAGATCTCATTTCTTCTTCCTCACTTGGTTTGACAGCCATTTGGGTTTGTAAGTTGTACTTTCATCTTCCCCACTCCATTAATATAGTGTGTATTTACTTAATTCTTGTTTTGTAGTTAATTTACATGCTTTCATAATTAGGTTTATGTGCATTCTTTCCTTGCTTTCTAATGTAGTTTTATTGTGTTTATTTACCGCGTTTTTAGTATGCTTTCTAGCTAATTTAGTGTAGGTTGTGTCGAATTGAACTCATTCCGGGTTGACATGTTGCTTTGCTTTGGTAATGGAGTTTACGGGTCTATTTCGGGTGCGTTGTCATAGTTATTACACCTAGGAGATTTGACGGGACACATCATGTATATTCGGTGCTTATGACCTTGCATGCATAATTTTTGGGGTATTTGTTGACGCCAAAATCGGATTACGCATTTATACGAATTTAGGGGCGTGATAACTCTTGATTCAATTAACTGTCGAAACGAGACGCAATCTTAATAACTCGTCGACCCATGTAACCATTTTATACTAATTAACTCGGGTGAGGGATATTCGACGCAACCTATAGTTTTTACTCCCTTTGTTAATCTAGTTTAAATACACTCGCCTAGATTAAATATTTCCCTTTTTACATCTTTTTCTTTTTGTTCATATTCATCTTTTACACTTTTATTTTAGGAGTATTAAACTCTATAAATTCTTGCAACTCGTCTCTGTGGATTTTTGATACCCGACTTACCGCTATACTCACCCGTTGAGTGTAGTCGTAAATTAGGTTTTTGTATTATGACGGTGAACAAAAAATAATGATCGGCGCTTGACACGCGCCACTTTTCACCCTTGATCAAAATGGCGCCGTTGCCGGGGATGAGTTTATTTTAGAATTTATTTGATTTAATATTTCTTAATATTTTCTTTCTATTTGTATTATTTGCTAATATTTCTGTAGGACTTCTACATTTGAGTGCCAAGAAATGCTTGAATTTCGCGCGCGCATCTACTTTGTGGAATTCGCCATTTCGAGCCATTTTTGGGGTAAGCATGTCTTATTCCAATTCTTTCGGTAATCATTGTTATAATTCTCAAAATCCTCATAATCCTTTGACTTTTGGTCAATACTTAGAATCCCAAAAAATTGCAACATCGAAAATGACTTTGGGGGAGTATTACAAAAGTCAAGCTTTGAAGTGCGTATATTTTGAGGAGGATGATAATGATTTTGGGCCTCAAATTCCTTATAATAGGAATCTTGAAACTAATTGCAATAGTTTTCAAAATTCCTATAATAATGAGTTTAACTTTAGTGCCGATAACGGTTTTCAAACTCCTCATTTTCAAGAATTCGCACCTCGGCTTATGACTTTCGGCGAGGGTTTGCTCATGCTTGAGAACGAGAGGTATGAAGAATGTTATCGGTAAGAAAATCATTGTTGGGAGCAAGACTTGGATTTATTATTTGAATCCGACGACGATTTCTCTTTTGAGACTTTTGAAGTCGAGGAATGTTTTGAACCAACTGAGGACTTTGTGCCTAAATTAGAACAAACCATTCGTCACTTGGACCATCTTTTAACAGAAAATGAAAATGAGGATAAAACGAATGTAGTATCTATTTGCAATGAGATGATTTCTTCTTTGAATCCCAAAGAAGAAAGTTTCGTTGGAAATGATCCAATCTCTTTTGAAATTCCAACTTTGAGTGATGATAACTCATCTCTTGAGTTTGAATTTTTTTCCTCCCCATTTTCATTTTATGTTATCAAACCGTCATAAGTACCCGATGAATCGGTACCGAACTTTAAAACGTTCAACCCTTTCACCGACGAGGCGTACTTGCTCGAGTTTCTTTCCATGAAGGCATCTTCGCCCTCGTGTGCGCCACCTCCCATTCCGCTTGCTAAATCTTTGGGAGGATATTATGCTTTTCTCGGTCCCCACATGTTTTTGTCACCCATTCAATCCAAATCCCCCATCGTCCTTCCAAAACTTTTAATTGACGATGGTTCATTTCTTCCGCCTTACACATGCCTTCCGTTGTTCAAATAGAATTCATATTTTTTGGAAGGCATGCTTGAGAGTGAGGGTACACTAGTTATCCTCCAAAGTCAAATTGTTTTTGCGGTGGACCCTCAACTATTTAGACTTCTAGTGTATAGTTAGTGTGAAGCCTAAATAGTAGGTTGTATATAGTTAGATTTTTTTTATCATTTCTTTCTTTTTATTTTTTCCTTCTTTTAATTTAGTCTCTTGTAATTAGTTAACCTTTTGTTATTTATTTTTGCTATGCTCGATACTAACTTGTTTTGTAGATTCTTTGGCCTTGTTCTTATGGGGATCGCTCTAATTTTGGGTAATATCGCTCTTTTCCTCTCTTTAACTTGGTTCTTAATTTACATTGAGGACAATATGAGGTTTTAAGTTAGAGGGTGTGGGATATTCTATCCATTTCTGTATTTAGCCCATGTTTTTGCTCACATGTTAGTTACTAAGTATGCTTTCTTAGAAAATTCAAAAATTTCAAAAATATTTTCTTTCTTTTTTCTCCCTTTTGGGCTTTTTGCGTTTGTTTTCGACGATAAATTTCAATAATTACCCGATCCAATAGACAACCCAATGATGCATGTTCTCGATTTTAGAAGTTGTTAGAATTTAGTTTCAATGATTGATATTATGAATAACTTTATGAATTAAACTTTAATTCCATGAGCACATGCACTTTTCTTGCTTTATTGATTTGGTTTAAGATTTTTATAACTCGGTAATCTTTTGTTGCATTGTATATACTTACACCGAGTAAGCTTTGTACCTTTCGTCATTTGTGACTGTATACAATATTCTTTCCTCTTTGAAAACGTTACAGTCATTGGTAATCTCTCTATTCTTTCATTTGATCGTTCATTAATTGACTTCATATATGAAATGTATTACTTGAGCATGATTTTCAAAGTGTGTTTTGACTCGAGAATTGTGTAAACTTTCGGAAATGATCATAGTCCATCTTTGTTATATCACCCATATTAACCTTGACCTCACCTTATATGTTTCCCCTCGTCAACCCCCTTGAGCCTAAATATAGCCTTTCGTTTCATAACCCAAATCCCATAACCAACTCCACATTGGAGTTTTAAACCATATATATTACCTTCCATACCTTTGTTTGGAATGTTGCTTGGGATTGAATGTTGTTGTTGTGTTGCGGTTGCAATTTAGGCATATGAGAGTATGAAAAGTAAAAAAAAAGAGATGTGAAAAAAGAGAAGAAAAAGCAAAAGAAAACAAAAGAAAAAATGAGAAAAAGAAGAAAAGAAAAAAAAGAGAAAGTTTGTAAATGTTGTATATAGTTCAATAAGCTTTGATTACTCTCCAATTTATATATCCAATGCTTGTTTGGAACTTGTTTTCCAATTTTGATATTACCTGCATTCTTCCCATTATTTTAAGTTTTCATTCCGAACACTTTGAATCCGTATATACATATCCTTCGTTTCGTACCCTAGCCTAGCCTACATTATAACCCTATAAAGGTCTATGTGATCTTAAGTAGATGTAATTCAAAGGTTTAAATAGTTTTGATAATCTGTGAAAATGCATTTCACCTCCTTTAATGAGCGGTATCTTTCATTGAGACTACGATTTTTCATTTTATATATAGCGTTCTTCATTTGTGACATGTGTGCGACCTAGTTTCCATTTCCATTTACTCTTTATACCCGCATGTTCCGTGTGTTACCTCCCTGTTTCGAGTGAATTCACTTGATGAGTGTGATTCCCATGAGGATTGAATATATGCTTGCTTTATTTAGTATCCGATTTATTTAAGTTTTTGACAAATCACTCTTTGCATGTGCTCTCTCCCCTCCCACATTTTAAGGTTTCAATTCTATGAGGTGCATTCTATAATGTTAATGATTTCAGAATTTTGTTTGGATTCGTTCAATGTGCTAATAATGTGTATGAAATCTTGTTCGATATTGTTGGGCTTGTCGCATGTTGGTTTGGGCTTATTTTGGGGAAACTATATGATGTTTGTGGGTATCATCCCTGAAAACCCTCACGACATGACACTCGTCCACTAGGGTAATCGAGGGGTTTAACGGCTTATTGCATATGCTAAATGCAATCGAATTGCCCGCCAAAGTGGCCTTATGCGTTTATACCATATTTTTGTACTCGTATCCTACTTTTGATTTGATTGTAGTTCTTATTGCATCCTATTTCATTGCTAGGGAATAGAAATGTGTAAGTTAGAGGGTGTTATAATACGCAAATATTGCGTATTTCATCCCTCGAACCTATGCATTTTAGCCCCCTTGGGTATCTTATTCCCTATATTTATGCTCGTTAACCAGAAAACCTCGGATTTCTATGTTAACATGCTTTGCAGGGGTTAATTGAGCTTTTATAGGTATTTGGATGCTAAGTGTGAAGTTCAGACGCATTTCGGCTAATTTTCGTACGCAATCGCACGTTCAAGGGCAATTTGGTCAATTCATAGCTTGGACACCTGACCCAACATCTTCACAGAAGTTGTATCCCTGCTCGCAAGCTCCGAATAGCCACGATCAGTACGTGATTCTGAGCCTGTATGAAGAAGTTACAGGATTTTTAGCGAAAGAGAAAATAATGAAACCAAAACAGCAAGTAGCTTGAAGCAGCCCTGCTTGATCGATCGATCGGTCCTTCAATTTTCACCCTTTGAGCTGAGACAGTGGGATTAGTTTTCAACCATCGATCGATCGAACAAAGGGATCGATCGATCGATCCCCTGTTTTCTGCAGATATTCTCCCCTTTCTTTTCTTTTTCCTTTTCTTTTCTTTTTCCTTTTCTTTTCTAATTTAATTCCAACTTACTATATAACCCATTTTGTTGTAAATAACAAAGATAATTCGATTTTAGATAGTTTAGGTTAGGGGTTTGGCGGTTTAAGAGCTCATTTATTCTTCCTCACTTGGTTTGACACTCATTTGGGTTTGTCAGTTGTACTTTCATCTTCCTCACTCCATTAATATAGTGTGTATTTACTTGATTCTTGCTTTGTAGTTAATTTACATGCTTTCATAATTAGGTTTATGTGCATTCTTTCCTTGCTTTCTAGTGTAGTTTTATTGCGTTTATTTATTGCATTTTTAATATGCTTTCTTGCTAATTTAGTCTAAGTTGTGTCGGATTGAACTCATTCCGGGTTAACATGTTGCTTTTCTTTGGTGATGGAGTTTACGGGTCTATTTCGGGTGCATTGTCCTAGTTATTACACCTAGGAGATTTGACGGGGAATATCATGTATGTTCCGTGCTTACGACCTTGCGTGCGTAATTTTCGGGGTATTTATTGATGCCAAAATCGGATTACGCATTTATGCGAATTTAGGGGCGTGACAACTCTTGATTCAATTAACTGTCGAAACGAGACGCAATCTTAATAACTCGTCGACCCATGTGACTATTTTATACTAATTACCTCGGGTGAGGGATATTCTACGCAACCTATAGTTTTTACTCGTTTTGTTAATCTAGTTTAAATACACTCGCCTAGATTAAATATTTCCCTTTTTGCATCTTTTCCTTTTTGTTCATATTCATCTTTTACACTTTTATTTTAGGAGAACTAAGCCCTATAAATTCTAGCAACTCGTCTCTGTGGATTTTCGATACCCGACTTACCGCTATACTCACCCGTTGAGTGTAGTCGTAATTTATATTTTTTTATTATGGCGGTGAACAGAAAACAACGATCGGCGCTTGACAAGCGCCGCTTTTCACCCTTGATCACCTTCTTTTACCCAAAATTTCACACTGTAAACCCTTTTCTATAGATCCCAACTCAACCATTTCCAGTCTCATAATTCCCACACTCAATAACCAAATTTTAAGATTTAAACTAGTTTCTCCTAAATCCCTTACAATACATCCATTGTTCTAATATCAATTGATTCCCTAATCAACACATACGGAATAATGATCACCATTAAAACATAACTTTCTCATAAAATCCCACAAACTGAAAACCCAATTTATTTGTCAATCCCAACCCAAAATCATTAGTTTAACACCTACCATAATATGAATTAAAAACTGTAATTAATTTATTAGCAAATTTAACCACTTGCCTTAGGATTAGTAGTGTCTGATAAATCCTTTGGTGTAGAGATTGTTGTGTGATGAAGAACACTTCTCTTGTTCTTCCTCTTTGGCTCTCAAGAGTCCTCCCTCTATGTCCCTCTACGTTCTCAGATCCTCTTAATTGAGTTATGGCTAGACACAACTCCTAAACCTAGATTTATATCTCCTAATCCCGTTTTTCGTCAGATGGGCCTAATTACAATGGCCCAACTACTCTCCTGTGTGGGCCTGGTTATGCCCAACACCCTCGGGTAAACTTTTTCGACTCTCTCGACCCATCTGGACTGAACCGTGTACTCAGAATTGACATTTGAATTAATTTATATAAATCCTTATCTCACACCCAAAATAGTCTACACCTAACTCCCGATTGAAATAAATAAATTCCACATCATTAATACATGTTATGACGTAAATAAATTATTACTATTCACTTAGTAATTCAATTTCATAAATATTAACCGTTTACTCTCCGATTAATAAATATTAACATAATTTATTCCATTAAATTACAACACGCAAGTAATTTGAAATTATCCGAATTAATTAGATATTTAAATGAATAGAAATATGGGGTGGTACATACTTCCGCCCTTACAAAGGAATTTCATCCCCGAAATTAGGTTATACCTGCGGTGAATAACTCTGGATACTGCTCTCTCATATCCTCCTCCTGGTCCCACATAGACTCGTCAATACCGTTATGCCCCCTAACTCTGACTAGTCGCATCACCTTAGATCGTGGATTTCACTCACTGCGACCCAAAATAGCCTTGGATCTCTCCTTATATGAGGTGTCCAGCTGCAAATCAATCTCCTCGAGTGGGCCATGCTAGGAAGCCCTCTCGATGGTCACCAGTCTCTAACTC
The DNA here is from genome assembly GCA_949130495.1 of Sambucus nigra. Taxonomy (NCBI): domain Eukaryota; kingdom Viridiplantae; phylum Streptophyta; class Magnoliopsida; order Dipsacales; family Adoxaceae; genus Sambucus; species Sambucus nigra. The sequence goes on along the minus strand of OX422212.1, from coordinate 598,803,610 downwards.
GATGGTCCCCGACCATACAGTGCCTCATACTCCACCGGCTCTACTCTTCCTGGGTGACAATTTCCTCATTGCCAAACACGTGACTTTCTTTCGAGAAATTACCCGTAATAATTCCTGACTACGCATGTCAGATTTCCACCTTCAATGCACGGTAACATACTCACTACACCAAATCTGCCCATTTGTCAAGGTCATTGACCTTGACAAATTCACCTTGTCAAGGTCAATGACCGTGACATTTCGAGGCGAGACAACTTTTTTTGTCACGGTCGTGTCACGGTCATTGACCTTGACAAAAAACTCGCGTTTTGTGTCACGGTCGTGCCAAGGTCAATGACCGTGACACGTTTGTCACGGTTTAGAACCGTGACAAAGCCGTGACCCTTTTTAAAAAATTGTCACGGTCAATGACCGTGACAAGTCCGTGACAAGATTTGTCAAGGACTTGTCATGGTCAATGACCGTGACAATTCTGGGCAGAATTAAAAAAAAACTGCTGGGCAGTATGGCCACTGCCACTGCCTAGCAGTATATTTGTACCTGTTATAGCAACGTTGTACCTGTTCCAAACATCATATATCCGAACAAACTAAAGATAATGCAAATATATATTCAAATAAGAAACTATTTAAAAAGAAACAACATCACCATCATTTTATCTCAAATCTACAAACTATTTGCATGGAAAAGAGATTTTGTATCGCGACGCTCGGGATCACCTCCTTATCCTTCCCTTCTCGTCCGAATAGCCACATAAGTATAGAGCATATGTGACCTACCCTTAGGGCCATTCCCTGTCCCCTGAATTGAAATAAAGTAAAATTAGTATCCGCCCCTCAAATATAGATAAATATAAATCGTAATTGAAATCGAAATCGAAATTGACATATAAATATAAATACATTACCTGTAGTGTCACTCAAACAGCTAACTTGAGCTCATATGGCACCTCCTTCCAACTAATGTACCCCGGGCAATCGTGTCAATTATAATTCTCTTCATATCTAAACACTAAGAAATACCATAATCCTATGGAGGTATGCGTTGCAAATTCCTTCCAACCGTTGTGTAGCCAAAAATCAGCAGTTGAAGTTGTCAACTCCACCTTTGAATGGGGTATGGAAAGTGGTGGGGTATGGAAAGTGGAATTGACAACTTCAACCGGTGATGTTTGGCTACATAACGGTTGGGAGGAATTTGCAGAGCATCGCTCCATAGGATTATGGCATTTCTTAGTGTTCGGATAGACGAAAAGATTCAGTCTCCTCTCCACAAATAGGACACCCCAAATAACTATGTACTAATCACCTATTAAAGGTAAGAAGCGTATATTCATGGATTAGTATAAACAAAACTTAGATGTAGTTGGAATATTTATGTATTAATCTCCTCTCCACACACACACACTACACAAGAGTGAAAATGATAAAGTGCAGATCAAGTAAAAGCATTAAAAATGGATGTTTCGGTACAAATTGAAATATTTATTACAAATTTAAAAATTGTTTCAAATTCGGGTTATCATAAAAAATGGATTGATATTCGGTAGGAGCAGCCAAGTCATCCACACTACTATTTAGACGCCTTGGCGCGTGTTGGACAATTGACCACGGCTCGTTGTTGATATACTCCGAGTAAAACACTTGCTTAACCTTTTGAAATGCACAAACAAATGGCTCATCGCTCACGTGGTCATTGCTCTTCAACTTGGACAAGTCAACCATGATCAAATTGGTGACAGGATCAACTTTACAAGCATTTTTATCCTCAACTCTTACCCATTCACAGTAAAATACAACCTCTTTGAAGCTTATATAATCCAATTCAAATATATTTTGGATTACACCATAGTAAGTCATTTCAGCTTCAACGAGGTTTTTATCTTTTGCGCTCGCTCGAAAGAAAGTAAGAGCCTTGTATGAAATTCCCGAGTTCTGTACATTTGTACTTTCCTCGTACACTTTAGCGCCAAAAATGTAACCGTTCAATCGATATTTTTTGTACTCTTGTGCCACGAACAAGGGTCCAGTGGCTAGACGAGCAAGCCTTGATGTCGCATCACCCATATTAGTGGTAAAATTTGAGTGTAATGTAACGTTATATAACGACTGTTTTCATTGTAATTACCTCTTGTGTCAACCATAGCCTAAATTCGCTGTCTGATTGTACCACTGTTTTTCATCTTTTATTGTTCTCACAGGCTTCATATTTACTGCATATTACAAAATTAATCATGTATAAAATAATCTAAAATAATGTTAAACATTATAATATTCGAAACTTACTTTTTCCATTCTTCGACATCTTCATGTGTGTCAAATAGATAACGAGCTACTTGTTCATGTTGCAAACTCGTTAATTTCACTCGTTTTCCCATCACATTACCACCATCATCGAGGAATTCATCAGTGTCATCAACGCTGGTCGAGTCAGTCATATATTCCCGAGTATATATTGATGACTCCACGGTGATGTATTCCTATGCAATTGATCCTGCAATATATCGCGTATTCTTGACGTAATCTTTAAAAACTTTCATCAATCTTTCAAACGGATACATCCACCGATATCTAACTGGACCACAAAGAAGTGCCTCGTCGCATAGGTGTACCAACAAGTGAACACTTATGTCAAAGAATGCTGGGGGAAAGTACTTCTCCAATACACAAATCGCTTCGTTCATAGCCAATTTTGCGGCCACTATGTGTTCTCGATTCACTACCTTCTCACACAAGAGGGAGAAGGTAATACTAATTTGCATAATAGCCCTACGCAAATCCTTGTGCTTGGAGAAACAATGCTTAAACAATAGAGGAACCAATTGCATGATCACATGCCAATCGTGGGATTTACACTTATGTAAATCATGAGTAACATAATTCACAATCCTTTGCAAGTTGGACGAAAAAGTAGATGGGCCCTTCAAATTATATATTGTGTCTAGAAGCACCTTCCTTTCCTCACTCGTCAAAGTAAACGCACCAGGGGGAATTATTGTCCTTCCCCTACTATCTTCTTTCAACCATAGTTGTGGTTTAAGTTTTAACGTTTTAAGGTCTTTTCGTGCATTTTCTCCATCCTTCGAATGACTCCCCCCAAGGCAAGTACCCACAATATGTTCAGCGAAGTTCTTCTCTGCATGCATCACATCCAATACATGGCGCACCGGGTTTTTCTTCCAATAAGGCAAGTCAAATAAAATTGACCTCCGAGACCATGCCTTTCTTATCTTAGTTTCATTCCCAGTTGGGGTCTTCTTATGCTTGACATTATTAAATTTGTGATTCTTACCTGGCATATTTGGGCCACATTCAGAAGATTTACTTTCAATTTCTGAACCCGAAAGTTGTCTCGGCGGTAGCCTATGTTCAACTCCGCCCAATAAAAAATTGGAAGCTTTCTCAAATCTGAAACTATGAGCTGGGGGTAAAAACCTCCTGTGGCAATGGTATACATTTTTTAAGCTGGAGGATAGACGAAGAGATTCAGTCTCCTCTCCACAAATAGGACACCCCAAATAACCATGTACTACATATCCGGATAATGTCCCATAAGCTGGAAAATCATGAATTGCCCACATCAACATAGCTTTCAACGTAAACTCTTCTTTTCTAAAAGAGTCAAATGATTGCAGAACCTCTTCCCACAACTCATTTAATTCTTCTACCAAAGGAGCCAGGTAGATATCAATGTCTTCACTTGGTGCCTTTGGCCCAGGTATCAATAAAGCCATCATCGAAAATTCAGGTCTCATACACTGTGAAGGAGGGAGGTTGAGTGGGGCTAGGATCACTGGCCATACACTCTGATTGGTGCTTAGATTTCCAAATGGATTAAAACCATCTGTTGATATAGCCAAACGAATGTTGCGTTGTTCTCGAGCAAAATCGGGATACTCATAATTCATCCTCTGCTAGGCAGTAGAATCAATAGGATGACGCATGATATTACCCCCTACTTCTACCCTAGCATGACAAGTCATTGCCTCTGCAATCCATGGTACTGTGAAAAATCGCTTTAATCTAGGCCCAACGGGAAAATATTTCAATACTTTTTGAGGCACTTTTGAGCTTGTGCCTTCCTTACTAGTAGATTGGACATATCTAGGTTCATCGCATACCGGACAACGATCGAGATTTTCATACTCCTTTCGGTATAGTATGCAGTCATACACACAAGCATGAATCGATTTATACTTCATTCCCAAACCTTTCAAACTGTTCTTCATAACAGGATAGCTATTTGGAAGTGTATTCACCTTGGGTAATAAGCCCTTCACCCATTTCAGAATTCCCGTCACGCTATTGCCAGACAAACCGTACTGCGTCTTCAAACTGTGCAAACCAACCATGGCATGTAAAGTTGTTTGATCTTTCTCACAGCCAGAGTATAACGGTTGGGTCGCCTTAAATTTTAAACTTTGGTAGTCATCGTCAAGTTTTATCGTGTTATCTTCACGAGCACTTGAATCTTCTACATCATTAGTAACCTCATTCTCCTCAGCTTCATAAACTCCGTACGCATCATCAACTAAATCCTCTAACATATTATGATCTATGTCGTCCCCTTCTTCATCTATTCTACTTGTTGAAGGATGTTGTGAAGGTTGGTCAGGGACAAAAGGAACTTTCAATTCACCGTGAAAACTCCAAAATCGATAACTATCTTGCATACCCGATCTTAACAAATGTAGTTCAACTGTTTTCCACTCAAACACCTTACCATTCTTACACCTAGCACACGGACACGGAAACTCTTCATCATTACGACATCTCTTTGCATATTTCACAAATTCGTTAGCACCTCTGCGCAACACATCCCCCATTCTATTAGTCTCACCCATCCACTCTTTGTATTTCGGATATCCCATCACAGCTACCACGACTAAACACCTGTTAAAGATAAACAAAACTTAGATTTATAGTATGTTTTATTTAATTATCCCATCATTTAATTATCCTATTAAAGGGTAAGTGGTCCTATCCCATTCAAGAATGCATTTTTCTGTAATATACTTAACAGCTCATGCACATTGTTGCGATTTGAAAAAAATTCGACAGCATATCCCCTTAGTTCTCCAAGTACACGACGTAGATTGGCAGGTGTGAGTGTTATTTCAATTGGTCAATTAAAATAACAGTCACACTTGTCAATCTAGTATGTACCCAGAGAACATTAAGATACGACTGCAGAACTTCCTCCAAAAGTAACAACTTTAAGCCAATAAGAATATTATACAGAAATTATACAGTCTCAAACTGTCCAAACGGGACAATTCGAGAGATCTCATTACAGGGGTAATGACTCTCGAACGGGTCTAAGGGTTATTGAATGCGTACGCATAAGAACTAGAATGCTAGTATCTATGCGCACTATATTTAATTTCAAGTATGTTTCATATAATGGGTTAATTCAAATACAAAAATAAATTCATGGGATAATTCAAATACAAAAATAAATTCATGTATTGACCACATACACACACACACACACACACACACACACACACACACACACACACACACACTATCTAAGTTGTTCTATAGGTATAAAAATAATTATTATCCAATTATTATCCAACTATTATCAATTATTTATTTTGAATGTAAATAATATTCAAAACCCCACCCACCCCCACCCCCACCCCCTCCCCCTCCCGATGTTTATTATCCAATTATTATCCAACTATTATCAATTATTTATAAAATTGATGTCTACTTTTAGTGTTGTGTATATATGTTAGTCCTCGGCTTTTTTTATTGAACTTTTAGTTATGTAGTGTATTGTAGATTGATGAGGCCACACAATGAGCACACAATGAACTACTATTTCGCCTTTTACTAAAGAATATCATATGCTCACAAATAGGCGGCATACGCCCATTTTTTTTAATTGTTTATACCCCCTCCCCCACCACACACCAGCTGATGATGCTTAAACCCCTTTTGATAGACGACTCTCTTAGTATTTTTTTTGTCTATACTATCAAGTGTTCAACTAGTTTGGAGAGTTGTACCAAACAAAATTAGTTGAGATCCAACTTCAGATTAATTCAAGACATAAGACCCTAAAGGGAATCCTATCTACAACAAGATTCTAGTTAGTAAAGAAGACATAACAGAATATGGTGGAATCCACTACAATACACACCCATTACCACACTTAAATTTATATAAAAAATTCAAAACCATTTAATAATATTTAAGCACTAAAATTAATTTAATTTAATTTAACCTAGGAATTAATCAGATATTTTTATCCTATGTTAACTAATGCTAAAATTATGAAAAATGATATTTTGAGATAATAATGTGTGAAAATTTGTTTTATGATTTTTTTCTTAACTGAAAATTATTTGGGGGTATTTTTAATTGAATATATACACATTTTTAACTCTTTAAAAATTACATTTTAATCATTTCTAAATCTTAGGGAGAGTTTGGGTTGTGTTTTTCGGCCATAACACCACACACCCCCACCACCACCCCCTCCCCCACCACACACCACCACACACACACACACCCCACCCTCCACCACCCCCTCCCCCAAAACACACCACCACACACACACACACACCGCACCCCACCCCACCCCACCCCCTGCCCCCTCCACCACCCCCTCCCCCACCCCGCCCCACCCCCTGCCCCCCTCCACCACCCCCTCCACCACCCTGCCCCACCCCGCCCCACCCTGCCCCACCCCCCACACATGCACACACATACACACATATATATATACACATACACACATAAATATACAGACAAATATATATATAAATGGAAGAGAGAGAGAGAGAGAGAGAGAGAAATTGGACCTGAGAGAGATCGAGAGAGAGAGAGAGGGAGGGAACGGTGGGAGGGAAAAAAGAAGGGGGAAAGGGTTTTTGCTAGAAAAGTTGTCACGGTCGTGTCAAGGTCATTGACCGTGACAAGCCCGTGACAATTAAATTTGTCACGGCCTTGTCACGGTCCATGACCGTGACAATTAGTTGTCACGGTCGTGTCAAGGTCAATGACCGTGACATAAAACGCGTGTTTTTTTGTCACGGTCAATGACCTTGACAAGGCTGGCTGGCTGAAAGGTGACAATTTGCCCATTTTGGTGTAGTGACTCCTCATTACGTTCCTGAATTATATCGAAAGACATAATTTACTCAATCCTGCTGATGGACCACAACTCATTTCGGGTCCTAACAGTTTGTCGTTTCCTTACCCTTTACCAACGAAAGTTTCACCATAAAGTCTCTCAAAAAGTTTCATGTAAACAATAAACCGCTACGAGGTATCACATGTAACATTATCAGTGGTAATTAATACTCCTAATTACCCAAAAATCTAGAATATACATTTCTCAATTTCTCTTGCGACCTAATCGCTTCTCGTCTACCCATCGACTTATGGGTGACACGTCTAGTACACTATGTAACTTCATCCCTACCGCCTCCTGACACTTCTTACCAGAGGTGGAGCTGCAAGGTCTCATCCAAATTCACAACAATATTGGACGAAAATCTATATTGTTTCACTTCTTCTTTTCAATTGAATAGTTGGATGTACTGCCCGATCGTATAACCTATCCAGATTTAACAATCAATCATTCTGGTAATTCCATTATGCAAACTCGATGGAAAACCCCGACTTTGGATAGCCGAATTACAAATTTTACAAATTCGAGTGTAAATTCCATTCCTGGAATTGTAAAATTACAAAAATCCCGGTTAATAACCTCGAATCAACCTTTCCTACCCTTAAATGGTGTTCCCAGAGACAACTTCATTATGGCTCATATAACACAAATCTCCATGCTCAAAAATTCACATCGCGTGCGTAGAAATCTACACCTTATCTATGTGTAAAACCATACTTGGCATATGACTAAGTGAGACTCTTCTCGACTTTTCCAAAAATGTGGCTGCTTCTTTGCCTAAAGATATCTTGTTACATGTGCCTCCACCACCTTTTCACTCCTTATGATGGAGATCGTTCCCCTTAATATATAAATAGTTGAACTGTTTTCTTTCTCAAACGAGTTCTAGTTCACTATATTATTCCAATTATTTCTAATTGCCGCAAAACTATATAATCCACACGCTTATTTACTTATTCCTTTATTTATGACGTTTCTGAAGTCACACTAACTAGGGCGCCCATACACCCTATATACCATGCATATTTGCACAATATCATATACGTCACATACATAATATTATTTTCTTTCAAGGTTATCCCACAGATCACACTATACCATACGATTATTTTAGATTACTCCCCAAATCGCAAATAAATCTTCTCGATGTTGCCCTACCCATTAACTTGTGGTGAAAAAGTTTTCTCAGTTCTTCTTTTGCAGCACTACATGACTATACTGGCCCTAATAAAGTATAACTTCACATGTTAAAAAATTACCCTTTAAACTAATGTCCTAGCATCCAATAACGTCTCTCCACTACCGACGTTTATTAGGGATTATGCGTATAGTATTTCACAATAGAGCCCAAAAGGACTTTCCCCAATGCATTAAACACTGGCATTGTTGTTCATTGATTTCCCGTAGACCTAAGCATATAATCGGGACATATAAAACTCTCTCCATATACTCATAGGTCTGATTGTCGACTCCCGGGTATCTGAAGGACTTATATAATTCTTCACCCGCACTATCACTAAGTCCTCAGTGCTAAGTCACTAACGAGCTAAATCTCTCCGCTCCATGATCAATCTGCCACGCCCTGAATCAAATCAGTAAAAGTCCCTATGCACCGGGATCTAATATAACTAGACAATTGTACCCAAATTTGTCGCGAGACCGACCCTCTTTCAGGTGGAGTATTGCAAAAATATACATCTTGCCGTGGAATAGTGAATACGATTGTCTTGCCGTATCTGCCCACCACCGCTTACCCATCGCTAACCAGTCCGTACCCATGATAAAATGATGCTCGCGTAGCACTCTCAAAATGGGCTAACCTCGTACCATATTTATCCTCTCAGGGTCTGCATCCACCCCTACAGATGGGACTAAAGAGAGCCCCGCTATCCAACGGTAAACATATATAAACCATAGTAACACTAACAATACACTCACTAGACCCGTCTCCCGTGCGAATATAGTGTTACATAAATTTTTTTGTGATCCACCCGTATCACACAAAATTTACCCCATTTACCCTAGGATAAAACTTATACTTCCCTCGTCAATACACTGACGGTTAGGATGGTTCCTCGACATAGTACTCTCCTCCAAACCGAACCAAAACTCCTATAAGTGTTGCCCTTATTGGGCATCCCACTCTTGTCTTTAATTCGTTGCGCAAAGGATTTGCACACAAGTTCCTACTCTTTACTCACAAGACACCTCTCTGTGTTATCCCCCTTTTTCTGGCCCCACTGGCCATGTCGGGATTGTCCTTCCCACAGATCATGTAGTCTTGACCCTTATTGCTACCCCCTTTTTGTCCCTTTGACTTCACTGGCCTTATGGAACTCGTTTCCAGACTTGACGACATTGGTTGAATCCACCATCACTTGGTAGAAATTCTATTGACCTTAATCATTAAAATGGATCCTTTACTGGGTATTCCCTCTATGGTGTCTCACTATCACCATTAAATCGAGTTCTTACCTTTGGATGGTTTTTTTGATACTTTTGTCTTCTCCTTCATGGAAGCATTGATGTAAACTCATAAACATATGACTCCCAATGACAATCGATACTAGTCATCCTGGATGAATTTTCCATCCATGCCTGTATATTCCACCCATGAGTCCATTATCCACTTATGAACTCCATTATATTCTCTATACCCTTCGTTGGGTATAAAGTTTGCTAATCTAGTCAACTTATCTATTATGAATGGCTTTTATCTTGCCCATTAGTGATAAGTTTCTAAATTCCATTCGCATCTTTGTTTGAACAACCGATGGAAGGTCTCCCGGTCAGATCGTACCCAAATTTTCATTCCACTCCACACATATTTCTCTACGTGGGGTGACTGATCCTTGTCAATAATTTTTTTTTGCCCCAAATTTAAAACTGGGTGTCGCTGTACTTCACCCTACACGATTGCCTTTGGATTCTCTCTTTTTCGTTGGCTCCTCACACTTCCTCTCTTCCTCAAATTCCTATAATATCTTTTCAAACGAGTTCCTCTCACTCCCCCTGAACAGTAATCATGGTGACCCTTATCACGATCACTATTTCCAGAATATTCCACGTCTTCCACTGAGCCACTCCTCCTGCAATCCTTCTAACGATCCTCGTTGGTCATCCATGATGTTCGGTGTACGAAGCCCAACCAAACTCGTATATGAATCCCATCAACTATACTTAATTGCAGGAGAACGTAAATGAACTTACGTAAAGGAATACAATAATCCTATCATAAGGCTCTACATCAAAGAATGTTAAGCCGAAACGTAAAAAGCTGCACAGATCCTAAAGACACTAGAACCTGATGCTCTGATACCATCTATGACACCCAGACTAATAAAATACCGAGTGATCAGTCCTATATCAGATTCAACAGGAATCTCATACGGATTATCCTTAGCATCAGTGTTGAAAACTTTTTAAAACTTACAAACTACCTAGTATTCAAAAAGTTGATGTCAAAATTTTAATCTTTTTATTAACCAAGACATAATATAACGCGGAACAAAATAAACATCACAGACTGATAGAGTCAAACCATCTCATCAAATAACTAAAACAAAGTCTTACAGAATAAACCATAGGCTAAATCCAAATCAAAATAAATTAACATAGAGTAATAAATCCATACAATCTAAAATGAAACATTTGAGTAAAATCGTGAGCGACATGCTCGAGATAAACTAAGATAACATTACTAAACTAGGAATAAAATAAGAGAAACGTCTATCCAAATCCTGCAACATCCACACATGCTGCAGCTACGAGTCCCTGGAGTGAATTCAAGCCTGGCGTCCCTGTGGCTGGACACCTAAAAGATTTTGAAAATATTTGATACCAAGGATTAGAACCCAAAATGTTTTGAAAATATTTAGCAAGTGATTAAATTGCAATAATTTAAAATGCATGAATGCTCTTCATATTTAAGATAGTGTCGCACTCCCTTGAGGACAAACTCAACCCTCAACTAATGTGTACACCTAACGCTTTCTTTATATCCCTCGAGTCTCTACCCCATAACTAGATAATTGATATAACTTCTTTCAACTACCCTATTCAAACCCGAGTATGCTTAAGATATGATTTATAAGTTGTTAATCACATTAACTTAGTTAATCATTTTCCCTTTTTAAATCCATATAACATTCACACCTGTTATATAATTAATACAATTCACTTCAAGTATTTAATTACCTGTATATAACTATTTATCCCATTATATACGTAAAACCATATTACAACATTCACACACATGTTGAATATATACATATAATTCATCCTCCTAAGTAATACTTTACTGGATGTATTATCTAAAGTGCTATCAACCAAGGCTACTTAGTCCCACCTGGAGTTCCGAGACAACTATGGTTTGTCGAATCAGAATGTAAATAATAAACTTAATGGAGGCGGTTATATTCCCCCGAGTGTGAGGACATCATCTCAATGCCACACCTCTGAAATTGGACGCTATGACCTGGGGATATACTCACCCTACTTTCCAAGCTAAGGGATTCACCCACATCACGCAACCTCCCTTGATAACACTAGAGTATATACTTTAAATAAATATCTAGTCACTGATATTTATAAGCACACACAATATATATATATATATATACACACTATTACACACCGTATATATATAATTTAAATCCCGGCCTTATCGTGCACAAAAATCCGTAGCACTAGCCTATATTTTCCCCGAGTCTAAGGTACGACTCTAATTTAAGTAATTTTCTCATTAACTAATTTATTAACTTCCCTAGTCTATGGTCTGAATCTAATTTAATTAATTTTCTCATTAATTAATTTATTAACTTCCCGAGTCTATGGCCTGACTCTAATTTAATTAATTTACTCATTAATTAATTTATTACCTTGGTGTCACTCAACCAATATACCCGGACTCCCTCACTTGGCCCGTATCTTAATATTACCCGAGTCTATCTTCCGACTCTAAATTAATTTATTTATCTCAATAATTAATCTAACGCATTAGTGTCACTCACCCAATATACTCGGACTCGCTCTAAATTCCCTTAATAAGTTTCACACAAACTCATTAACTAAATTGACTTTAAATGTATCTCTCTCACATTTACTTCAAAGGCCACCCATACTCTTTGTTCCCTTAAAGTCCTCAAATAAACCCAACACTTAATCATAAGGACTTAGTGTATGAAATGTATCTCCAAATTAAAGTTCAACCCAAATAGTAAAAGCCACCGGAGATGCCCGTCGTTCGAACGAGGTGTCATATCATTTGAACGACTATAAGCTTCGCTCGAGCTATAACCAAGGTCGCTCGAATGACCCTTGGACTTTCTCTCTCCTATATTTCTACATCAGTTCGATGCCATGGACAACTCTTAGGCCCTTCTTTTACCCAGAATTTCATACTGTAAACCCTTTTCAATAAATCCCAACTCAACCATTTCGAGTCTCATAATTCCCACACTCAGCAACCAAATTTCAAGATTTAAACCGGTTTCTCCTAAATCCCTTACAATACATGAATTGTTCTAATATTAATTAATTCCCTAATCAACACATACGAAATAATGATCACCATTAAAACATAATTTTCTCATAGAATACCACAAATTAAAAACCCAATTTATTTGTCAATCCCAACCCAAAATCATTAGTTTAACACCTACCATAATCCGAATTGAAACTGCAATTAATTTATTAGCAAGTTTAACCACTTGCCTTAGGATTAGTAGTGTATACTAAATCCTTTGGTGTAGAAATTGTTGTGTGATGAAGAACATTTATCTTATTCTTCCTCTTTGGTTCTCAAGAGTCCTCCCTCTATGTCCTTCTACGTTCTCAGATCCTCTTAAATGAGTTATGGTTGCCCACAACTCCTAAACCTAGATTTATATCTCCTAATCCCATTTTTCGTAACATGGGCCTAATTACAATGGCCCAAACACCCCCTGTGTGGGCCTGATTATGCCCAAAAATACCCCGTGTCCCATTTACCACTCCCGAGTACATTTTTTCGACTTTCTCGGCCCATCCGTACTCAACCGTGCACTCAGAATTGACATCTAAATTAATTTATGAAAATCGTTATCTCACACCCAAATTAGTCTATACCAGACTCCCGGCTGAGATAAATAAATGACACATCACTAATACATGTTATGACGTAAATAAATTATTACTTATCACCTAGTAATTCAATTTAATAAATATTAATCGTTTACTCTCCGATTAATAAATATTAATATAATTAATTCCATTAAATTACGACATACAAGTAATTTAAAATTATCCGAATTAATTAAATATTTAAATGCACAAAAATACGGGGTTTTTCAATCTCGAGACAACTTGATAGCATCACTGCATCGTTGAACACCATGTAGTCCAAAATCAATGCGCCAGGCCTAACACAAGTTCACATATAAGAGATCACTAGTATGACTGTAACATGAGATAACGCACTTCCTCCCCCAATCCCCAACACTAGTTAACCACCTTCGGTGGTTGTCGATGCAATTTTGACTAACCCTTAGGATCTTCCTGCACTATTCCCAGCTCTGGCTCCCCTACTAACATCGGCACTCCCCACTTTTAAGTACTATTTGCTCTTCGTGGTTACTTTAAACCTTACTATCATTACCGGAGTACCCAAACACTGCCTTCTAAGGTCCCCATGAGATAAATCTGTAGCCTCGCTACCAACAGATGAGGTTATCCCCCCACCTCTCTATCAGGAGATAACACAAGTTCAATCCAAGTTGTATCTCCTCCAAGAGGCCATCAGAAAGATGAAAACCATGTATGAGCTCAAAAACATCAAGAAAATGGATCTCTATTCAAAAGTCTGACTATTGGATAAATTCAAGATTCAAATCATCAAAACCTATAAGGGACTAGGCTCCTTATCATCTCACTTATCCAATTACAACCTTCAGATGCAGGTCCGAAATGTAGACCGAGGAGAGCTGGAAAGGATGTTCTCCTTTACACTGTCTAGAGAAGCGTGAGGGGATGGCCAAAATTTGGGACGATGTACATCATTCTTTCCTGAAATAATACGAATACACCAAAGAAATTGGCATCACATGCAAAGATCTTAAAATGCTGATGCAAGAAGAGGGAGTGGCAATTATCACTTTTGTCACTCAATGGAGAGAGAAAACCAGTCAGATGGTCAACTGCCCCTTGGAGAATAACCAAATAGAGATTGTGATCATGAACCTATGAAAGAAGGTACAAAATGATCTCCTACTCACATGGATCCCCTATTTTAAAGTGCTAACCCACATAGGGTGTTAGATCAAAGAGAGTTTAGCCGCCAAAGCTACCAAGTCTACTGAGGAGCCTTGCTGAAATTGCAAGGTTACATGAATTCAGTTCAAACTCGTAAAATACACTCCGTGACACAAATATTAATTAGGCCAGCAGGTTGATACTTTCTAACTTTTAATCTTACTTTCTAAGGCACATGATATTATAAATATGCAACAAAAAATCACAACCACAACGAGTCGATGTACGAGGGAAACCCAAATGGAAAAAACCTCGGACGACTTGGCTTAGACAAATCCACTACGAATAAGGTTTTTACAAAAAAGTCATAAAAGACTTACAGACTTGACACAACAAGACCCGCTGATGCCACCTTTAATACCTCCATCCGTAGTACGCGTAGATCCAACGCGTTGAACAACACCTCATGTGTCTCGATATTCACTGAAAGCCAAAAGCCGTCTCCAATCCAAACTTATGCGAAGATCCAACGCACCCAACTAGGGATGAATGCGTGAGAGGATGAAATTAGGGTTTTTGGTTCTTGAAAATGATAAAAAAGATCACACAAAATTGTTGGAGACTTTTTGGAAAAGGAGAAATGTTTTTCTATTAAAGTACCAGAGAGATTTCTCTGCAAATTTTCGACCACCTTATAGTTACTCAATAGAAAGTAGTGGTCAATAGAAGTTAAGGTGAAAAACTAAAAATTTCAAAAATTAACTGCTCGCTCGAATGACTTAACAGTATCCATCGAACGAGACTTCATATTGAACGAGGCTTCGAACGACAACGATTGAAAAAGACTTTAAACGATTGTGCATAGAATCCTATAAGATAAATCGTTTGATGTCGTTCGAACATGCTCGTTCAAACGACATTTTAAAAGACATATTAGACATTCCTGTAAGGGAAATTGTTCGACATTCGTTCGAACATACTCGTTCGATTGACCTGGGAAATTTTGGAAAATAAAATTTAACTTTAAAAGGCACAAATTGATTTGAAAATTCTATCAGAAAACATGTAACAATATGAAAGATGTCTCCAACAACATATAGAAGGACCGGATCATATACCTTTAGGAAAAAGAGAAATTAGATGAAAATGTATCAATTTGTAGAATGATGAAATCCCGAATGCTCAAATTCTTCATCGATGAGAGTAGAATGACACCCAATGTAAATAAATGTTTTATCCAACGGAATTAGACAATACTACAAATTGACTAAATCAAAAATTTATCCTTAAAAATCTCCCCCTTTGGCTATTCCGGGGTAAAACATAAAATAAAAAAGGACTCTGAATTTGCCCAGCGAGGATGTCAAATCGATCCTAATGCCCATCCCCCCCCTCCCCAAAAAAACGAAACTGCTATGTGAAGATCTTGAAGGTAGGCAAGAATCTGGCAGATAAATAAATGGCCTAAACACATAGAATAATAAACATATAAAATGCATGGGGAATTTAAAATATAAATAGCCAAACTTTTCACTCCCCCTAAACATGTTCTCCCCCTTTTTTTCCGAAAAAGACAAAGGGGTATAACTAAACCTGCAATATTAGTTCATAAATAACGACCCAAACTATATATAACTTGAGGTTTAATATGATTAAGACAATATCCACAATGTAATAAGAAATGTAAATCATCCACAAAAACTATACAACACAATATGAATCATAAGATGATTTGGTTTAAAAGAAATAGTATCCATGAAGTGCCAAAACATTATCCAAGTCTAAGAGATGGAAAAGGAAATGATAGACTGATATCTAGTACAAATGAGAGTAATAGATAAAAAAAAACAAAATTTGCTTTCTCATAAGTAGACAAAATGAAACAACTATCTAAAATTGAAATCATGGGGCCGGATTATCGGTAGCATCGTCACCAAGGGCAAATATGATATTAGAAGAACCTCCAACACGATGCATCTCAGCACGAGAGAGCTCCTCAAAATTCTGCATCAAAATAGAGTCTCTTCGTGCCTGAGCCTCATCTTTATGAGCTTGGGCTTCCTCTTTACGAGCATGAGCCTACTCTGATCTCTCCCTCTCTCTCTACATAGAGTCTAAGAGCTCCTCCAACATAGCTCGGTCCTGATGGAGTGTAACAACCCATAAATTCGAGGACAATGAATTTAATTATTTTGGGAGAAATAAAAATCATATTTATTTGGAGAAATTTAAATTTATGATATGGAGTATTTATTTAAATCGGAGGAATTATTTAAATTCGATAAATTTAGATTTATTTATTTTGATTATTGGTGTGTCGCATTTTTGAGGTCGAAGATTAGAGGATGTTATAAAATATTTCGGATGACAATTCTGAGTGCACAGTTGAGGCCGGATGGACTGAGAAAGTTATAAAAGTGTACCCGGGGGTGGTTAATAGGTCACAGGATATTTTTAGGCAAAGCCGAGCCTACACGGGGGTGTTTGAGACTTTTTAAGTAAGACCATATGACAAAAAAGGGATTTAGAGATATAAATCTAGGTTTAGAAGTTGTGGTCAGCCTTAACTCATATGAGAGGATAAGAGAACATAGAGGGGCATAGAGGGAGGACTCTAGAGGGACAAAGAGGAAGAACGAGAGAGGTGTTCTTCATCACACAACAATCTCTACACCAATGGATTAATCATACACTACGAATCCTAAGGAAAATTGTTAAACTTGCTTTGAAATTAATTGCTGTCTTCAATTCATATCATAGTAGGTGTGTACACAAATGATTTTGTGTTGGGGTGACAAAGAATTTGGGTTTTAAATTTGTGGATGTTTCAAATCAATTTTTGGACTGTTAAGGATTTATAAATTCATACTCTGCTATTAAGGAATTTATGATTTAGTTGGGATAGATGTATGACTTGTAAAGAGATTGGGAGAAATCATCTTTAAATTCGGATTTGGCCTGTGTATTTTGTACATAGTTTGGGATTGAAAATGGTTAAGGAGGAATTGATTTGAAAAAGGATTTGCAGTAGTGAAATCTGGGTAAAAAACTTAAGTTAAGTTTTAATGGCGGACTGGACTGGGCGATGAAGGAGAGAGAGAGAGAGACCCGGGGGTCGTTCGAATGACCCTGGATCTCGTTCGAATGACATGCCCTGTCGTTCAAATGCTGTGCACTGTCGTTCAAACTACACGTGTCTCGTTCGAACGACGGGATAAAATTCGACGACTTTTATCTCCATTACTGTTTGTGATGATGATGAAATTTAAAGGTTAGATTCGTACAACAGGTTCACTGACTTTTAGCCTAAGTTGTTTGAGGTTTTAAAGGGAGAAACAATAGGATGTATGTGGGATTAAATAGATGTGGAAAGAGTAGCATTTATAAGAATAAATTAATAAGTGTGTCGAACTTATTAAAGGGAATTGGGGCAATAAATTCAGATTATTTAATTATGGGCCAAGCGAGTGAGTCCGGATATATTGGTTGAGTGACGCTAAGGTATTACATTATTATTGGGAGAAGTAGATTAATTTAGAGTCGGGATATAGACTCAGGTAATATTAAGATATGGGCCAAGTGTGCGAGTCCAGGTGTATTGGTTAAGTGACACGAAGGCATATAAATTAATTAATGAGTAAATTAATTAAATTAGAGTCGGACCATAGACTCGGGAAGTTAATAAATTAAGTAATGGGTAAATTAATTAAATTAGAGTTGGATCGTAGACCCGGGAATATTTTAGGCTAGTGCTATGGACGTTGTGCATGGTAAAGCTGGGATTTTAATAATATATATATGGTGTGTGATAGTATATATATGTATATATAGTGTGCTTATAAATATTAGTGATTAGATATTTATTTAATTTATATACTCTAGTACTGTCGGGGGATGTTGCGTGATGTAGGTGAATACCCTAGCTTGAGGAGTAGTGTGAGTATATCCCCAGGTCATAGCATCCAATTTCATAGTTGTCTCGGAACTCCAGGTGGGACTGAGTAGCCTAGGTAGATAGCACTTTAGAAAATACATCCGATGAGGTATTACTTGGGAGGATGGAGTATTTATATATTCACCATATGTGTGAATGTTGTAAAATAGTGTTATGTATATAATGGGAGAAATAATTATATACGGGAAATTTAATACATGGAGAAAATTGTATTTATTATATAACTAGTCTGAATGTTATATGGACTTAAAGGAAAGATGATTATTGAAGATTAATGTGATAAATAACTTATAGATCATATTTTAAACATACTCTGGTCAGATTAGCGTGTCAGGGAAGGATTTTGTCAAGAGCTAGTTACGGGGTAGAGGACTAGGTGGTATTTAAAGGAAGCGTTAGGTGTGCACATTAGTTGAGTGGTGAGTCTGTCCTCAAGAGAGTGTGACACTGACTTAAATATGAAGAGCATTCTTGCATTTTAAATTTATCGCAATTTAATCACTTGCTAAATATTTTCAAAATTTTTTGGGTTCTAACCCTTGCTATTAAATATTTTCAAAACCTTTTAGGTGTCCAGCCATAGGGACGCCAGGTGTGACTTCATTCCAGGGATTTGCAGCTGCAATATATGTGGATGTTGCTGGATTTTGATAGACGCATCTATTTTCCATTTGTATTGTAAGGATTCATATCAGTCTATCTCGAGCATGTCGCTCACAGTTTTTATTTAGTTTCATTTCATATTGTTTGGGATTTATTACTCTCTGTTAGTTTAGTTGGTTTTGGATTTTAGCTGGTGGTTTATCCGGCAAGACTTTTTATTATTCTATGTGATGATTGATTCCATCAGTATTGGATGTTTTATTTTAATTTCTCATTTATTTTGTCTTGGTTTAATAAAGATAAAATTTGGCACCAGCTTTTGAATACTAGGTGGTTATTAAATTTTAAAAAGTTTTGTGACAGTGATGCTATGGATGATCCATATGAGATTTCTATTTTAATTTGATATAGGACTGATCACCCAGTATTTTATTGGGCGGGGTGTCACAGATGGTATCCGAGCATCAGGTTCTAGTTTCCTTAGGACCTGTGCGGCTTTTCACGTTTCAACATTTGCGTTCTTTGATGTAAAGCCTTATGATATGATTGTTGTATTCTTTTACGTGCGTGCATTCACGTTCTTTTGATGATTACTTTATATTTGATGGTGAACTCATACAATTTAATTCTCATTTCATATGCTTCCCAAGAGAGAGTGAGCAGTAGACAAGGATAAGGGGAGGGAGGATCAACAGGATCCAGAGGTGCCACAACCAAAGGCCCCACCAGGGTTGGTGACGACAACTCATATGGAAGAGGTGGTGGCCCAGGCGGTTAATGCAGCTATAGAAACCTATTTTCCTTAGCATCAACCACAGCTGCAAGTGGCACTAGATGTTCAGGCCCGCCCGGGCCCGTCAAAGTGGCAAAGGGTTAGGGAAACTTTTCAGAAGGGCCACCCTCTAGAGTTTCATGGGAGCTCAAATGTGATTAAGGCATACTAGTGGAAGAGAGATATACAGCCTCACCTACGCATGGTAGATTTCAGCGAAGTGGAGAAGCAAATGCTAGCCACTTTTAGGTTAGTGGGGGCAGCGCTATAGTGGTGGGAGTCCATCACCACTATCGGGGATAGAGTTCGATGGATATCGAGGATTTCTTGGTGCGGTTTGACAGCAAGTACTTCCCTCCAGCAGTTGAGGCCGAGATGAGGAGGAAATTCAGTGAGGTGACTCAGGGAGAACGCTCAGTGGCAGAGTAAGAGGAGGAGTTCACCCGATTGGAAAACTTTATGCCATACGAGGTGAGCAACGAGGAGTGGAAGAAGGCTAGGTTTGTGACTGGATTGGCCTGGAGGATCAAGCAACATTTGATTGGTAATCCCGCATTGGTAGCTTATATAAATGTCTTCAATGCAATGTTCTTACATTGTCAGGAACATTGCTTCCGCATGAAGGGGAGAAAGAGGGGAGTTGAATCTAGTCAGCGGGGTGAGGCAGGAGGGGGCAGTGCTAGTGGGGCTTCCCAACAACAGACAGTGGGACATCGGGGGCAGGATTCCTGGCAGGGGAATCAGGCCAAGCGAGTTAGATCTGGGGGCTATCAACCAGATGGCCAGGATTCTCGACCAGGCCAACAAGGACAGGATCAGTGGAAGGGAAATTTTTTTAGGAAGTGTTTCATTTGTGGAGAAGTGGGTAACATGAAGAGGAATTTCCCTAAGCGAGGAAGGGGACAAATACAGGAGGATGTTCTGGATGTATAACCACTATAGCAATTTATAGGTCAATTTAGATGAGAGAATTTTGACCAGGAACCCAAGGATCTGAGAATGTAACTAGAGTATGGAGGTAATTTTCTTTTTATCATATGAGCATGGATTAGGTTCTAGGTGACAGAGGGGGCATCACAACGTAAATTTTTTTCACTAGAGTTCACGAGTAAGCCGAATTTAGTGGGTGCGTTAGCTGTAGTAGTCATATATATATATAATATTACCGTGGGGTAACGGGGTTCTTTAGTGTTAACCACGAAAGAGTGGGGAGAGAGTACACTAAAAGGATGCTGGAAGTTTGCAAGAAATTACTACTTTCGGGAATTTTGGGAGAAGGGCAGATGATTTTTCCCATGTTTGGCTGGTTATCGACGAATTTGAACTATTGTGGATAGTGATAGTGAGTCTTGGTATTATTATATCAGGATGTAGATGGTTTTTGCTAGGTGTCACCTGAGAGGGGGTCTAGCCTATATATATGTATATGTAAGCACATATGTTGTATTGTGTGGTATGATATGTACATAAGAATGTATGGTGTTGTCAAATTTTATCCCGGTAAGTAGGGACATTTACTAACGTGATTCAGGATGACTTGGCTTATTTACTGTCAGGGATATATAGCTCGGGGTTTATTTCGCGTAAGGAAGCTAGTGATAGTAAGGGCATGGTATTATATGTTGTCTTTTATAGAATAAGATTGATCATGTATGCTTTTATGTCAAGAGACGGGTATTTGGGGTACATGCTATGGACTGGGGGATGAATGGATCTCAATAACCGACAAAGTTAGGTAGTAGTGTATCGGGGGGGGTTCCTTGTTGGATTTCGCATTTGCAAGACGTCCCACGCATGAAGCTTAGCGCAACGTTGGAAGTGGGGAGATGTTTCGTCATTAGTACATGGGTTGGGCACCTCAGGTATTTTATATGTATGTGGTTATGACTATGAGATCGAAGTAATATTATGATTTTAGGCTGAAAAAAGCCGGGTCTTATGTGTGCGGTTGAGCACGAATACAGGGTGTATGGGCGTCCGGGTTAACTAATTTAAATTTTAAAATAATTTGCGATTACATGTGGGAGAGATGGGTGTAGTGATCTTAAGGGTGGGTAACTTGGGAGCAAGTTAAAATTCGGAGTACTACGCTTATCTCAATTTCGAGGACGAAATTCCTTTGTAAGGGGGGAGTATGTAATAACTCGTAAATTCGAGGACATTGAATTTAATTATTTTGGGAGAAATAGAAATCATATTTATGTGGAGAAATTTAAATTTATGATTTGGAGTATTTATCTAAACAGGAGGAATTATTTAAATTCGGTAAATTTAGATTTAATTATTTGGATTATTGTTGTGTCACATTTTTTGGGTAAAAAATTTAGGGATGTTATAAAGTATTTCAAATGACAATTCTGAGTGCACGGTTGAGTCCGGATGGACCGAGAAAGTCATAAAAGTGTACCTGGGGGTGGTAAATGGGTCTGGGGGTATTTTTGGGCATAGTCGGGCCCACACGGGGGTGTTTGAGCCATTTTAATTAGGCCCATATGACTAAAAACGGGATTTGGAGACATAAATCTAGGTTTAGGAGTTGTGGGCTACCTTAACTCATTTGAGAGGATCAGAGAACATAGAGTGGCATAGAGGGATTACTCTGAAGAGCCAAAGAAGAAGAACAAGAGAGGTGTTCTTCATCACACAACAATTTCTACACCAAAGGATTAATCAGACACTACGAATCCTAAGGCAAGTGGTTAAACTTGCTTTGAAATTAATTGCTATCTTCAATTAATATCATAATAGGTGTGTCAACAAATGATTTTGGGTTGGGGTGACACAGAATTTGGGTTTTAAATTTGTGGATGTTTCAAATCAATTTTTGGATTGTTAAAGATTTATAAATTATGCTGTTAAGGAATTTATGATTTAGTTGGGATAGATGTATGACTTGTAAAGAGATTGGGAGAAATCATCTTTAACTTCGAATTTGGGCTGTTTATTATGTATATAGTTTGGCACTAAAAATGTTTAAGGGGGAATTGATTTGAAAAAGGATTTGCACTAGCGAAATCTGGGTAAAAAGCTTAAGTTGAGTTTTAGTGGCGGACTGGACTGGGTGAGGAAGGAGAGAGAGAGAGATCCAGGGTGTAATACCCCGTATTTTTGTGATATTTATTTATGGGATTAATTGAATTAAATGTGTATTAATTGAGAATTAATTCGGATAAAATACTAACGAGATGTGAGTTGGTATTTGATTATAATGCGTATATATGGCAATATATGAATATTGAGAATATTAAATTGTCGCGAGATAGAAATACAGCAATTTGGAAATTTTGTTGGGACGCGTGTGACAGTCGCGTCAGGAACATTATTTAATTAAAAAGTGAATTTTATTTTTATCAACCATGTGGTCATTTTGAGTGCGCCAACGTGTCCGGAAGGGTCTAAATAGTCAGAAAACACTAGCCGGGGGCTTAGTTTGGGTCCCGGGGCATTTTTAGGCCATACCGACAACTTAAAAGGGTAGTTTGGTAATTTTGGAATTTTGGGATTTATGACTAACGAATTTTGGGAGTTTAAAATAGAAAATTTAATGACCCACTAACCCATTACCAGCAATTAACTGATTAGAGGGCTACGGGGGGTTTCATGAGAAGTTAGGAGAAGTTCCCAAAGAGAGAACCCTAACCCCATCTTCAACCTTCAACCTTGGGAGAAAAGAAGAGAGCAACCTTCATCAATTCAACGCCAAATTCAGAGAAAAATCCAAGGCAAGTGGTTTAATTACGTTATTTGCAACGAATGTTTCTTCCATGCTTAGAAATTTATGAAAATTGCATTGTTTTGGGAGATTGATAAAAACCCATTGAATTGGAATTAGAAATTCACATTTTGATAAGGAGATTGCATGTAGAATCATGTTTGGGTGATTATTCTGATAGAAATACATCTTTTATATCACAAAAACGGATTTAATTATGTCTATTGATGACTTTAAATTTCTAGGGTTCATGTTCATGAGATTTGGGGAAAATTGGGGAGATTTGATGATTAGATGTGGTTTAGGATGATTTGACCCCTTATAAATGTTATATTACGATTTAAGTAGGTTTAGAAATGATTAGGAACCTTGAAATACCATTGGGATGATGTTTAGATGAGATTAGAGGTGAAGAAAATTGGGAAAAACATAATAGGAGAATTCTGGGCTCGAACTGTCACCTCGTTAGAAGGCCTGCCCAGGTCGTTCGAACGAGCTCGTTCGAAGGAGCTTCTAACGAGCTGACAGTTTGACTTCTAACGAGTGGGATGTTCGTTCGATGACTTTCGTTCGAACGAGATCTCGTTAGATGCCCACTTCGTTCGAACGAACTCTCGTTCGAACGACCTCGTTCGAACGAGACTTCTAACGAGTTGACAGATTGGCCTTTTTGGCCTGATTTGATTTCTAATGTCCCGTAACCTAGTTTAATTGTAGAGATGACATTCCCTTGATGACTAATTGATATAGTTGGGATATTTGGGATATATTGAGGAGTAAAAACATAGAAGTGTGAGTTGAACCAAATGAAAATTGTGGATTAGGACGTGAGTGACTATTGCGATGTGAGAACAAGTGACGACTTAAATATTTGTATTAACTGGGGATATGTGAATGGTGTAACATTATAAGTTGGTATGAGAATAAGAAGTATACCACTAATAATTATGGTAATTACTAAGAAGTGTGCATGCTTAGTATATATGATTTTATGTGTATGACATACCTACCATACTTGCTATCACGGGAGGTTTGCGTTCGCTTAGGGCCATCTAACCTTTGTGTGCCTACGGGGGGGGGGGGGGGGATTTAGATTGGTACCTCGAGGACATAGGTCAGAGAAGGACTTATTGGGAAGTTAATAAGTCTGCTGATTGTGGGAGCGTAGGTATGTGCGTGACCCATGTGATGTGACTGTGTTCGCCTCCATTGTTTGTGATTGTTGTTATCTGAGAACGATTCCTGAGAGATTCGGAATGCGTGATCCTTATGTACGTGATGTACCGGGATGGATAGCAGAGTATGTGTGCACCGCAGCTTAGTCTCGGGGTGCTTGTATTGTATATTTATGACGTGAATAATATACGCTTAAATAACGAGAACTTTCATGTTGGTATTGTGAGTATAATTAGGGTAACGCTTTGAGAAATTAAAAAGGGATAACCTGTAGTGAATTGTATTGCCAATAATTGAGAATCTGAGTTTAAGTAAAGCCCTCTATTTAATTGATAACATTAGAATGTATAGTGGGAATCGAGTAGAAAGCGGTAAAACTTATGGCGGTTTAGTTAGATATGAATGTCACTTAGATGGGTACGGTACGTTAGGAGTGCACAATTAGTCGAGAGGTGAGTATTTCATGTGAGTGCACGTCCTAACATGTATTTTGCATTCATTGTTTTAATGTTATTAAAGCACTTGCTGTTTTTAAAATACTCTCCACTTTCGGGCTCTGACCCCGTTTGCTTTCAAAACTATTTTTGTAAAAACCTTTTAGGTGCCCAGCCACAAGGACACCATGCATAGTATTTCCATTCAGGTGACGAGATGTAGCTGTTGTGGAAGTTACAGGGCCTTTCTAGTAGACGCTTCCTTTGGTTTTGACTCCATATTCAGTTCCATCACTTGTAGGGCATGTCGCCCATTTCTTTTAGAGACATTTCATTTTTTTCAGTTATTCAGACTTTTGGCATGTAATTAATTCAGGATACACAGTTTTATTATTTTAGTCGTGGGATTGTTGTGAGGAGTTTTTCCTCTGGACTTACTATTAATTGTTGGTTACTTTATTGAGACTTTATGGTGTATGGTTATGTTATTCTTTCATTATTCTTTCAATGCATGTTAATCAGACTTATATTAAAATTTGACATCTCACTTTTCAAATACTAGGTGGTTAGTAATTATTAAAAAATGTTTTCGACAGTGATGCTATTAACTGAACCAACTTGACATTTTGTATTAATTTAATAAAGGAGTATCTACCCGGTATTTAATTAGTCGGGGTGTCACACAGGGGTCGTTCGAACGACCCTGGATATCGTTCGAACGACGTGCACTGTCATTCAAACGATACGTGTCTCGTTCGAACGACGGGATAAATTCCGGCATCTTTTGTCTCCTTTACTGTTCGAGCTGATGATGAAATTTAAACGACGTTAAATTCATACAACAGGTGCACTGACTTTTAGCCTAAGTTGTTTGAGGTTTTAAGGGGACGAACAGTAGGATGTATGTGGGATTAAATAAATGTGTAAATAGGAGCATTCTTAAGAATAAATTAATAAGTGTGTCGAACTTATTAAAGAGTATTTGAACAATAAATTCAGATTATTTCATTACGGGCCAAGTGAGTAAGTCTTGATAAATTGGTTAAGTGACGCGAAGGTATTAAATTAATTATTGGGAGAAGTAGATTAATTTGGAGTCGGGATATAGACTCGGGTAATATTAAGAGACGGGCCAAGTGAGAGAGTCTGGGTGTATTGGTTAAGTGACACGAAGGCATATAAATTAATTAATGAGTAAATTAATTAAATTAGAGTCGGACCATAGACTCGGGAAGTTAATAAATTAATTAATGGGTAAATTAATTAAATTTGAGTCGGACCGTAGACTCGGGAATTTTTTAGGCTAGTGCTACGGACTTTGTGCACGGTAAAGCCGGGATTTGAATTATATATACACAGTGTGTGGTAGTGTATATATGTATATATATATATATATATTGTTGTAATACCCCGTATTTGTATGCTTTATTAATTTGGGAATTTATTAAATTTAATGTGAGTTATTAATTTAATATAAATTCGGAAAATAATTACCTTATAATTCTTAACATGATGTGAGTTAGTAATTATGGGAAACTTGTTGAATATTACAAATAAGCAGAGTAATATATAATATTGGTTTTATTAAATGTCAAGAGTGAATAAAATGACAATTTTGGAAATTTGAGTCGGGACGCGCCCGTGTCGCGTCGGGAATAAATATTGATTAATAAAAGTGAATAAATTATAAGTCACTCGTATGGTCGTTTTGAGTGCGCCAAAGTGTCCGAAAGGGTCGAGATAGTCAGAAAAGTATACCCGGGGGTTTAGTTTGGGTCTCAGGGCGTTTTTAGGCCTATCTAGCACCCCGGGAGGGCATTTTGGACATTTTGCATTTTTGGGTAATTAAACCCACGAAAATTATTAGGCTATATCAGCATTTGGAATAGTCCTTTAGGGTTAGCAGACTCAAAATTTTAGAACGGCCATAGGAGAGGGAAGGAGAAAGCTTTCCAAGCAATCCAAGGCCAAAAAGTCATCTGATTGCACCGTCACCACCACCAACGCGTAGATCGCACGACGGGGAACGCAACCACACCAAATTTGTCCTCAAATCAGAACTAACAAATTTCCAGGCAAGTGTTTATCTTGCTTATTTTCGTTAATGCATCACTCATGTTAGTTTAGGGTTGATTAGGATGAGTTTCATGGAAGAAAGACCATGTTGGAGATAGGAAATTGCATGTAGTAATGATATAAATGGAAATCTGGAAATCCCCCTTCATATGTAGAGGTTGAACCACGGATTTATGATGTTTTAGAAGAAGAAATTATGGAAAAAGATTGATTAGAAGAAAGTTAAATAAATTTCTAGGGTTCATAAGGTTTATATAAGTTTTGCCCTTTTAATCCATGGTTATTGATGAAAATTCACATGCTTTACGTA
Source organism: Sambucus nigra (assembly GCA_949130495.1). Taxonomy (NCBI): domain Eukaryota; kingdom Viridiplantae; phylum Streptophyta; class Magnoliopsida; order Dipsacales; family Adoxaceae; genus Sambucus; species Sambucus nigra. Next base: position 598,776,196 of record OX422212.1, on the reverse strand, counting down.
GAAGATTGTTAGTTTGGGTTTATAATGTTTGTAGTACGAATTATATGGAGTTTGGGTGTTAAAAATATGGATTTTGTTGAGGTTGGATTATAGAACCCGTCACTGTAAATTTGCAGAATTCGCATACCTGTTTGATCGATCGATCGAACCATGAGTGTCGATCGATCGACGCATCGATCGATTGAGCCCCTGCCATCGATCGATCGACCCCTTCTGGCAGACTCATATTTCCCCTTTGTAAATAGTTAAATTCAAATTAAATGAGTAAAAATATTTGGACATCCTTATTAAAATATTTTGGGAGACAAAGAAGACCAGTAGGACTTATTAATAATTATGAGACCTTTAATGTAAGACGAGATTTGCATTTTTGGGATGGTTACATATAAGGGACGATAGAATTATGTATTAAAGGGAAAGATGCTTAAGATAGTTATGGTGGAAAAGAGATGAGTACCAACTGAAATTCTACATTTGGGAGGATAGAGCCCATGAGTGTTACGTAGTGAGTTGGAATAATCCCTCAAATTAGAGTAAGAGAGGAACCGTTATAAGTGATAACTAAATAATGAGAAATAAGGATAAATGTTATAATTATAGGTTATGAGATGAACCTAAATTTGATATGGTAAAAGAAGTATATTTATATGTCTGTGTTTATGCATATACTATATACGTGTGAAAATCATGCCTGCGCTACTTGCTATCCCTGAGGTTACCGCGCTGGGACAGTCTTATCTCGATGGGACCTTTATGGGGGATATTGACTTGTACCCAAGAAGATAGGAATCCTAGGTACATGCTATCGTATCGATAGTCACGGTCCTAACAGACGCGAGGGTATGTGCCGACCTCTTGGACTTGGAAACTATGCTTCGCCTCAATATTGTTTGTGTATGTATTAATACAGTTCGAGAGTGATTCCGAACTTGTATTTCCCTTAGTACGAGTGATACGGGGATTGGATAGCAGAGTATGCCCGCACCATAATTTTTATGTGGGGTGCTGTTAGAATATATATATTATACGAGTATTTAATATATATGAAATTCTGAAATTTGGAACTGCCTACTGTGTTATGGTAAGTAAGACATGAATAATGACTTCAAATTGGAAATACTTGTTTTGAAAAGTATAATATGACACTGGGGAAACTTTATTGGCAAATAACGTTTAAATGAGAACTTTGTGATCAATTGAAATTATCCTCTTAAACAATTAAATTGTTCAGCTTTAAATCTTACGAGTAACCTAAGATAAGTTAAACCGTTGGGAAGGTTAGTACGATAGGCGTGCACATTAGAAGAGAGGTGAGAATTTCTCAAGGGAGTGCCGCACTAATATGTTGTTGTATTGGACTGTAAACATTTTAAATACTTGCTAAACAAATTTTAAATCATTTTCACAATCGGGCTCTGACCCGTTTCTATTTTCCCTTCCCCCTTGTATATATATGTGTATATTACAGGTGCCCAGCCACAGGGGCGTCTTGCATAGGATCCTTTAGAAGGAACGTGCTGCAGCTTAGGTGGGAGTTGCAGGCCTCTTTCTTAGACGACCTCATTCATTTGATTCTACTCTTAGCATTATTTATTTCAGTTGGGCTTGTGTCGCCCTTTCCATTATTCAGTTGTTTTATTGGATATTGTAATCCATTTATTTCCAGTACTTGCACTTTGGAATTTATTATTGCCAGGATGTTTTCATTTAAAGTATTAAATGATGGATTTAATTAGTTGAATGTTTGATTATTTGGATTGTATGTTCCAGGATAGTTGTGGTGTGACTATTAAATTGTGAATTATGCAAAGTTTTAAATGTTGGTTTATATAAAATAAAATTTGGAAGGTAAAGTCTAAAATGTTTTGACACTTAGCTTAATTATTTAGGGTGTTTAAATTGAAAAAGTATTTTTCGACAGTGATGCTAAGAATGAACGAACTGTTCACCTTGATTTTAATTTAATAAAGGAGTGATCGCTCGGTATTTAATTAGGCGGGGTGTCAATGGTGGTATCAGAGCATCAGGTTCTAGTGTCCTTAGGATCTGTACGGCTTATTTCGCTTTCAGCTTAGCATTTTTTTCTGTTATAGAGCCCTATGTTAGGATTGTTGTACTCTTACTTTTACGTTTACGTCTTCAACTATTTGAGATTTAGTAATAACTGTAGACTAATAAATTTCTTCACATTTTAGATACATCCGAGACGTGCATCAAAGGATAGGCGTGCCCAAGCCGAGCAGCCAGCAACTCCGACTCAGGGAACGATGAATGCTAATGAGGTAGCCGCTATTATTGCTCAGGCGGTGAATGCCGCGTTAGCGGTAGTACAGCAGGCTCCACCCCAGATTCAGGTAGTGGCGCCAGTACCTACACAACTTCCATCAGTATGGGAGCGGGTTAGGGATGCCTTTCAGAAGGCGCATCCCCCTGAGTTCTCGGGTAGTTCAGATATCATCGTCGTTAGCCAATGGAAGAAAGATATCCAACGGCATCTTCGTATGTATGAGTGCACAGATGTGTATAAACAGTTGTTGGCTTCCTTCAAGTTAGTGGGGGCCGCTTTGCAATGGTGGGAATCCACCACCACTTGGAGGAGAGGGATACTATTCCGATTCAGGTATTCTGGGAGCGGTTTGATCGCAAGTACTTTCCACCCGTCGTGCAGACTGAGATGAGGCATAAATTACTGAACTTGAAGCAGGAGAATTCTACCGTTGCTGAGTATGAGGAGGAGTTCACAAGACTTCTCACCATAGTGCCAGATGAGGCACCTACTGAGGGTAAGAAGATAATGTTGTTTGTGGACGGGTTAGCTTGGAGGATCCGTCAACATCTTATAGGGAATTTATCTCTGAGTACCTTCACAGATGTACTCAATGCTACCTTACTACATTGCCAGGATCACCGCTTCCACCTGCAGGGGAGCAAGTGAGCAGGAGAGTCCGGCCAGCAGGGCAGGACAGAGGGTAGTGGCGCTAGTGGAGCACCAACATCCCAAGGACAGACTCGTCAGCATGAGCAGAGTTCCCATCAGGGGGACCCTGCCAAGCGCTTCCGATCAGGTGATTCCAGGCAGGGATTTGGGGGTTATAGGCAGGGTCAGTAGGGCCAGCCTAATCAGCAGGGCCATCAAGGCCAACACCGATAGCAGCAAGGTCAGCAGCAGGGCCAACAGCGTTTTCATCAGGGCCAGTGGCGGGGTGGTAACGACCAGCAGGACCGTGGTCAGCAAGGTCAGAGGGGAGGTAACTTCAGAGGCCGATGTTTTGTGTGCGGCAAGCATGGACATAAGCGCCAGGATTGCCCAGAGGGTGATAAGGCCCCACAGCAGCAGGGTGCCCGTAATGAGCCACAGAGGCCACTTTTTCCAGCCGCCCTCCCAGCACCAGCCCAGGTACCATCCCTACCAGCCATTCCAGCAGCTCCAGTGCAGCAGGGGCAGTTACAATATGGACGTGTCTATAACGTCCATCAGGTAGCAGCTCCACAGGCACTACCCGCGATTGAGGGTATGTTTCCTATCCATGGTACTATCGGTCGAGTTTTATTTGATACTGAGGTGGCGCACTATTTTATCGCTACTCATTTTGCGAAGGCCTTAGGGTTATTAGCCACAGCAGAGAGCACTGTGACGTGTGTAGACTCACCACTGGGGAGTGGATCGCTAATTTTCTTTATATGCCGGGGTGTGGGGGTAGAGATTGGTAGCTTGGTATTACCCGCAGACATGTTAGTCTTAGATATGCATGAGCATGACGTTATTATCGGTATGGATTGGCTCGATGCTTACAGGGCCATGATAGATTGTTTTTGTGGGAGTATTGTTTTTGCCATTCCGGGGTAAGAGATATTTGTAGTGGCGATGCCTCGCCCAGAGGGAGGCTCGACCACTCATTTGTATTATATAGAGGATGATACCTCTAAGGAGGTTGTGGTTACCTTAGACTCGATCCCAGTTGTTCGTGAGTATTCCGATGTATTTCAGGAGATACTAGGCCTACCCACCAGTCGAGAGATAGACTTTGTCATAGATTTATTACCGAATACTAGACCTATAGCACGCGCTCCATACAGTATGGCTCCGGCAGAGATGCGAGAGTTACGAGATCAGATAGAGAAGCCGTTAGGTCATTCGCAGGAGTACCTCACCTTGGGGCGCTCCAGTCTTGTTTGTAAAGAAGAGAGATAGTTCTTTGAGGCTATGTGTGGACTACCGGGAGTTGAACAAGGTCACGATACGGAATAAGTATCCGTTGCCTCGAATCGATGATCTGTTCGACCAGCTGAGGGGAGCAACTTTCTTTTCGAAGATAGATCTGAGGTCGGGGTACCATCAGCTACGAATTAGGGAGCAGGATGTTTCAAAGACTGCTTTCTTGACGAGATACGGGTCCTATGAGTTCAGAGTGATGCCATTCAGACTCACAAATGCTCCAGCCGTGTTCATGGACTTAATGAACCGAGTGTTCAGAGAGTTCTTGGATCAGTTTGTCATCGTCTTCATAATTGACATTCTGATATATTCACACTCCGAGGAGGAGCATGCCGAGCACTTGAGGCAGGTTCTTCAGACTCTACGAGAGCATCAACTGTATGTTAAGTAGGAGAAATGCGGGATCTGGTTGCGGGAAGTGCAATTCTTGGGACATGTTGTTTCTGAACAGGGGATATCAGTTGACCCGAGTAAAGTGTCAGCGGTGAGGGAGTGGGGACAACCCACGACACCGACGGAAGTGCATAGTTTCTTGGGGTTAGCCGGATACTACATGAGATTCATTCAGGGATTCTCCAAAATAGCGGGTCCATTGACGAACCTGACTCGCAAAGGGGTACCATATGTTTGGGATGATTCTTGTCAATTGGCTTTCGACGAGCTAAAAGACAAGCTTACTTCAGCACCGGTCCTTTCTTTACCGAAGCCGGGTGTGGAGTACCTGGTTTACACCGATGCCTCTTTACGGGGACTTGGGGGAGTACTTCAGCAGGAGGAGAAGGCTATAGCTTTTGCCTTCCGCAAGCTTAAGCCGCATGAGAAGAATTACCCCACCCACGACCCGGAGTTAGCAGCGGTCATTTTTGCATTGAGGATATGGAGGCACTACTTATTAGGGGAGATATTTTTCTTGTTCACAGACCACAAGTCACTGCAGTACCTGTTCACTCAGCGAGAGATGAATATGCGTCAGCGTAGGTGGTTAGAGTTTGTGAAGGACTATCAGTTCGACATACAGTACCATCCGGGGAAAGCCAACGTAGTTACTGGTACGTTGAGTCGTAGACCGGTAGACGATGTAGCGGACGTCTGGAAAGCAAAGTGGAAGGAGTTGGGTCACCAGGATGCAGTAGCACGTTCCTTCATATCTGTTATGACAGTGACACCCGAGATTGTTACGAGGGTGATACAGGCACAGACCGCAGACCCGTTTTGCCGGGAGCAGATTGTACGACTTTTAACTGAGGGTGCTGAGTCCTATTCTGTTAGTTCTGATGGGGGTTTGAGGTTTAATGGGAGATTGGTGGTCCCAGAAGGATCAGAATTACGTCATGCAGTGATAACCCAGTCTCACGGGTCCCGATTTGCGGTACATCCTGGGGGAGATAATATGTATCAGGATATTAGGCGGCAGTACTGGTGGAGTGGGATGAAAAAGGACATTGCTGAGTTTGTGTCCAAGTGTTCTACCTGCCAGCTGGTAAAGGTGGACCATCAAAAACCGTCAGGGTTGCTTCAGCCATTGGAAATACCCGCGTGGAAGTGGGAGAATATTTCCATGGATTTTATTACTGGGTTGCCTACATCACAGCGGGGACACGACTCCATCTGCGTGATTGTGGACCGTTTGACCAAGGTGGCTCATTTTCTGCCAGTGCGGACAGATTATACCACGGGTCAATACGTTCAATTGTTTATTATTGAGATTGTCAGATTACATGGGGTGGCCCTGAATATTGTGTCAGATAGAGACAAGATTTTCGTGTCACGTTTTTGGGAAAGCTTTCAGGAGGCTATGGGTACTGAGTTGAGGTTGAGTTCAGCTTATCACCCACAGACAGATGGACAAATAGAGCGTACTAATCAGATGCTGGAGCATATGCTACGCATGTGTGTCCTTGATTTTGGAGGAGGTTGAGAGCCACATCTTCCACTGGTAGAGTTCGCTTATAATAACTCTTATCAGTTCACGATTGGCATGACTCTATTCGAGGTTTTGTATGGCAGGCCTTGTCGTTCCCCAACTTGTTGGCTAGAGGTGGGGGATAACAAGTTTCTAGGATCAGAGGTGATTCAGGAAACCTCCGTTAGAATTGAGATGATCAGGAGTCGCATTCGAGTAGCCCAGGACAGACAGGAAATCTACGCCGATGCGAAACGGTTCTTCCGGGAGTTTAATGTGGGGGACCAAGTATTACTACGTGCATCTCCTATAAAAGGAGTGATGAGGTTCGGGAAGAAAGGGAAATTGGCCCCGAGGTAGTGGGACCATTTCCCATTATCGAGAGGATTGGGCCGGTAGCATACAGATTGGGACTGCCAGAGCATTTACATCGCATTCACGATGTATTCCACATCTCGTCGTTGAGACGATATCTTCGAGATGATATGGACCATACCCACATTGCGATAGATGAGATAGACTTACAGACTGACAGCTCTTACAAGGAGAGACCGGTGGCTATCCTAGACCATAGCGAGAGGAGATTGAGGTCGAAGGTAGTTTCACTTGTACGGGTCCAGTGGGAGCATCATAATGTGGAGGAATCCACTTGGGAGAAAGAGGCAGATATGCACGAGAGATATCCAAATTTATTCTTACCAGGTACGCCTTATTTTTCAAATTTTGGGACAAAATTCAGTTATTAGGGGGGAAGTATGTAATACCCCGTATTTTTACGCTTTATTAATTTGGGGATTTATTAAATTTAACGTGAGTTATTAATTTAATATAAATCCGGAAATTAATTACCTTATAATTATTAACGTGATGTGAGTTAGTAATTATGGGAAACTTGTTGAATATTACTAATAAGCAGAGTAATATATAATATTGGTTCTATTAAATGTCAAGAGTGAATAAAATGACAATTTTGGAAATTTGAGTCGGAACGCCCCCGTGTCGCGTCGGGACTAAATATTGATTAATAAAAGTGAATAAATTATAAGTCGCTCGTATGGTCATTTTGAGTGCACCAAAGTGTCCGAAAGGGTCGAGATAGTCAGAAAAGTATACCCGGGGGTTTAGTTTGGGTCTCGGGGCATTTTTAGGCCTATTTAGAACCCCGGGAGGGAATTTTGGACATTTTGCATTTTTGGGTAATTAAACCCACGAAAATTATTAGGCTATATCAGCCATTTGGAATAGTCATTTAGGGTTAGCAGACTCAAAACTTTAGAACGGCCATAGGAGAGGGAAGGAGAAATCTTTCCAAGCAATCCAAGGCCAAAAAGTCATCCGATTGCACCGCCACCACCACCAACGCATAGATCGCGTGACGGGGAACGAAACCACACCAAATTCGTCCTCAAATCAGAACTAACAAATTTCCAGGCAAGTGTTTATCTTGATTATTTTCGTTAATGCATCACTCATGTTAGTTTAGGGTTGATTAGGATGAGTTTCATGGAAGAAAGATCATGTTGGAGATAGGAAATTGCATGTAGTAATGATATAAATGGAAATCTGGAAATCCCCCTTCATATGTAGAGGTTGAACCACGAATTTATGATGTTTTAGAAGAAGAAATTCTGGAAAAAGATTGATTAGAACAAAGTTAAATAAATTTCTAGGGTTCATAAGGTTTATATAAGTTTTGCCCTTTTAATCCATGGTTATTGATGAAAATTCACATGCTTTACGTAAAAGATTGTTAGTTTGGGTTTACAATATTTGTAGTACGAATTTCTGGGAGTTTGGGTGTTAAAAATATTGATTTGGTTGAGGTTGGATGATAGAACCCGTAACTGTAAATCTGCAGAATTCGTATACCTATTTGATCGATCGATCAAACCAGGAGTGTCGATCGATCGACGCATCGATCGATCGAGCCCGTGCCATCGATCGATCGACCCCTTCTGGCAGACTCATATTTCCCCTTTGTAAATAGTTAAATTCAAATTTAATGAGTAAAAATATTTGGACATCCATATTAAAATATTTTGGGAGACAAAGAAGACCAGTAGGACTTATTAATAATTATGAGACCTTTAATGTAAGACGAGATTTGCATTTTTGGGATGGTTACACATAAGGGACGATAGAATTATGTATTAAAGGGAAAGACACGTAAGATAGTTACTGTGGAAAAGAGATGAGTACCTACTGAAATTCTACACTTGGGAGGATAGAGTCCATAAGTGTTACGTAGTGAGTTGGAATAATCCCTCAAATTAGAGTAAGAGACGAACCGTTATAAGTGATAACTAAATAATGAGAAATAAGGATAAATGTTATAATTATGGGTTATGAGATGAACCTAAATTTGATATGGTAAAAAAAGTATATTTATATGTCTGTGTTTATGCATATACTATATACATGTAAAAATCATGCCCGCGCTACTTGCTATCCCTGAGGTTACCGCGCTGGGACAGTCTTATCTCGATGGGACCTTTATGGGGGATATTGACTTGTACCCAAGAAGATTGGAATCCTAGGTACAGGCTATCATATCGATATTCACGGTCCTAAGAGACGCGAGGGTATGTGCCGACCTCTTGGACTTGGAAACTATGCTTCGCCTCAATATTGTTTGTGTATGTATTAATACAGTTCGAGAGTGATTCCGAACTTGTATTTCCCTTAGTACGAGTGATACGGGGATTGGATAGCAGAGTATGCCCGCACCATAATTTTTATGTGGGGTGCTGTTAGAATATATATATTATACGAGTATTTAATATATATGAAATTCTGAAATTTGGAACTGCCTACTATGTTATGTTAAGTAAGACATGAATAATGACTGCAAACTGGAAATACTTGTTTTGAAAAGTATAATATTACACTGGGGAAACTTTATTGGCAAATAAGGTTTAAATGAGAACTTTGTGATCAATTGAAATTATCCTCTTAAACAATTAAATTGTTCAGTTTTAAATCTTACGAGTAACCTAAGATAAGTTAAACCGTTGGGAAGGTTAGTACGATAAGCGTGCACATTAGAAGAGAGGTGATAATTTCTCAAGGGAGTGCCACACTAATATGTTGTTGCATTGGCCTGTAAACATTTTAAATACTTGCTAAACAAATTTTAAATCATTTTCACAATCAGGCTCTGACCCGTTTCTATTTTCCCTTCCCCCTTGTATATATAAGTATATATTACAGGTGCCCAGCCACAGGGGCGTCTTGCATAGGATCCTTTGGAAGGAACGTGCTGCAGCTTAGGTGGGAGTTGCAGGCCTCTTTCTTAGATGACCTCATTCATTTGATTCTACTCTTAGCATTATTTATTTCAGTTGGGCTTGTGTCGCCCTTTCCATTATTCAGTTGTTTTATTGGATATTGTAATCCATTTATTTCTATTACTTGCACTTTGGAATTTATTTTTGCCAGGATGTTTTCATTTAAAGTATTAAATGATGGATTTAATTAGTTGAATGTTTGATTATTTGGACTGTATGTTCCAGGATAGTTGTGGTGTGACTATTAAATTGTGAATTATGCAAAGTTTTAAATGTTGGTTTATATAAAATAAAATTTGGAAGGTAAAGTCTAAAATGTTTTGACACTTAGCTTAATTATTTAGGGTGTTTAAATTGGAAAAGTATTTTTCGACAGTGATGCTAAGAGTGAACCAACTGTTCACCTTGATTTTAATTTAATAAAGGAGTGATTGCCCGGTATTTAATTAGGCGGGGTGTCACAATTGTGTGCTTATAAATATCAGTGATTAGATATTTATTTAATTTATATACTCTAGTGCTGTCGAGGGAGATTGCACGATATGGGTGAATCCCTTAACTTGAGTAGTAGGGTGAGTATATACCTAGATCATAGCGTCCAATTTTAGAGATGGAGCAGTGAGATGATGTCCTCATACTCGGGAGAATATGACTGCCACCATTACGTTTATTATTTAGTTTTCGATTCGACGGACCATAGTTGTCTTGGAACTCCAGTTGGGACTGAGTAGCCTGGGTTGATAACACTTTAGAGAATACATCCGGTGTGGTATTATTCTGGTGGATGGACTGTTTATATATTCAGCATATTTGTGAATGTTGTAAAATATTGTTATGTATATAATGGGAGAAATAATTAAATACGGTAAATTTAATACATGGACAAAATTATATTTATTATATAACTAGTGTGAATGATATGTGGACTTAAATGAAAGATGATTATTTAAGAATAAAGTGATAAATAACTTATAGATCATATTGTAAACATACTCGGGTTAGATTAGTTTGTCAGGGAAGGATTTTGTCAAGAGCTAGTTACGGGGTAGAGGACTAGGTGGTATTTAAAGGAAGCGTTAGGTGTGCACATTAGTTGAGGGGTGAGTCTGTCCTCAAGAGAGTGTAACACTGGCTTAAATATGAAGAGCATTCATGAACTTTAAATTTATTGAAATTTAATCACTTGCTAAATATTTTAAAAATGTTTTGTGTTCTAACTCTTGCTATCAAATATTTTCAAAACCTTTTAGGTGTCCAGTCACATGAATGCCTGGTGTGACGTCATTCCAGGGATTTTTAGCTGCAGCATATGTGGATATTGCAGGATTTTGATAGCGCATCTATTTTCAATTCCTAGTGTATGGATTCATATCATTCTATCTCGAGTATGTCGCTCACACTTTTTATTTTGTTTCATTTCATATTTTATGGGATTTATTACTCTCTGTTAGTTTAGTTGGTCTTGGATTTTAACCCGTGGTTTATCTGGTAAGACTTTTTATTATTCTATATGTGATGATTGATTCTATCAGCATTGGATGTTTTATTTTAATTTTGCATTTATTTTATCTTGGTTTAATAAAGATAAAATTTGGCACCAACTTTTGAATACTACATGGTTAGTAAGTTTTAAAAAGTTTTCGACAGTGATGTTAGGGATGATCCATATGAGATTCATGTTTTAATTTGATATAGGACTGATCACCCGGTATTTTATTGGGCGGGGTGTCACATGGAGTTCCTCTTGAAGTTTCCAACCTGCAAATGCACAGACCTAAGATCCTCCGACTCAGTAGGAGGATGATGACGAGAAGTAAAGGGTCTGGACTGAGCTGGAGTGGTGGAGGCTGCAAAGTGGGATGACTCAGAGAGGGATGGAGTGGGCTGAGGTATGTCTATAGGAAGATGGCCTCGGGAATGACCAGTGGATGAATTATCAATCGTCTGATAGTGGGTCACATGAATATTCGAATGTAGGTTAAGGAAACGGACATTTAGATCGGGACGGGTAACTAGAATCGGAAAAGATAAGACTTGCCTAACTGGAATAAAAGGTGATATACAAACGACCTTTAAAACTCCAAAAATGTAATTAGGAAGATCAATAGATGCCCTAATGATGATAGCTGTAGAGGGGGCTTGAAGGTAATCTTGAGATTAGGGACAAATCCCCAATTGGCAACAGTGTTTGAGATTAAGCAACCGAGGCAGCTCAAGCGTGGCAACTTAGCGAGGCAGCTCATATTTTAGCTTGTTGTATTTGTCATATTGTATTTTCATTATTGATGACTGTAAGCCCTAACGGCTATAATAACGTAACGATAATAACAAATGAGTTTGTATGAGGTCAAACGGTACTTGCTAGAGACCAGGCTTGGCCGGGCCCGGGAGAGCTTTCATGCTCTATCGAATGACCTCACCGTGGGAACTTTAGAGGGACCTGGTTTGGAGTATTGAGAAGTGAGGCACCGTTGGGGCTTGTCCTGACCATCTTAGATACACCTGGTAAAACACCAAAGGACCCTGACCGTGGAACCTCGAGCGGAGCAGCTTGGAGTTCCATCGGGTGTTGAGTTGTGAGCCAAACAACCCTCTACTTAATGTCGCATCCACTGTAGGTGATGCCACTAGCCAGCTAAACAATGTCAGACCTGCACTTGAGTAAACCACCATGGTATTTGGGGCTGTCAGGCAGTTGGTGAGCCACCTCTGCGACAACAGTCCCCTGACACACAGTGGTTAGACAAAAGGTATGTCTTGGCATTTAATGTTTATGACGTGGAGACAACTAGTGCATCAGGTATTTAATGTTGTGACATAAAGTATAAGGGATGTCTTTCACAGGCATTGATGACTGAGTTGCCTCGGGGGTGGTGTGGGGGGCTATTTAAGGACCCCAACCACCTTTGAGGAAAAAACGATCTTTTGAGAGTTCAGAAGTTATTACTAGAGGGTTTACCCACCCACCATTGTTACTTATTTATGAAGCTTTTAATACTTGACAGAGATTCTTGAAAGTGTTAGGTGTGTTTCTACCTGCCTACCAAAGTGTATCTAGGGTGCTTACTTCTCTTTCCCTCTAGCTAAGTTACTTCTAAAAGTTTGTTACTATTTCCTGAGTTATACACGAGAGCTTTGCGAGTTTAAAATGAGTTTATCTTCATTGGGTTTGTGCTCGTGTGTCCTATCATTAATCCAAAGCTTTGGCCAGGATTAGCTTATCATTACCATACTCAAATAGGGGTTACGCCTCCATCTTATCTAAAGTACCCTATTACATTTGGCGACTCTGCTGGGGAGGCATTCTTCTAAGCAAGGAGTATGGCGCAAGATAATGCTACTCGAAGACTCAACTTTGATGATATCCAGCACAATGAAGAACAGGTCGCGAGAGAGATGGAGGTCCCAAGAGATGGGGCTCCTCGGGCAGAGATACCCCCGGTTCCAATGACGTCAAGTGTTCCAGGGGTGGCACAACCTTCCACAAGCGCGGGGTTGGGACCCGCCCAAATTTCGCTCCTCATGAGCAAGTTTTACGAGTTTTTGCAAACTCCAGTAGCTTCAACTATGCTGGGAGTTTTGGAGGATAATGCTTTCATAACACCCGGAGTAGCTTCAACGGCCCCACCAGGTGCAAGTATTGCTGGAATGATCCCAGTAGGCATACCCTCCGTCGTAAATCTGTCGGTGGGAATTTCTGAGGTATCAATGGCGCCCGCGATAAAGACGACTCCGACTGTAACGAGCATTCTGCCTATGACCCCATTGGCCGTTACCCCATCGCCCATGGAAGAAATGAAAAGGGAGATGCAAAAGGAGATACTGAAGCTTATGCAGGCTTCCTCGAAATCTGTGGGTGAGGAATCTTCTGTCTACGATGATTTTCGAACACCTTATCCTCAGGAATACAATGATGAGTCTTACCCGAAGGACTATATTCCCCCTATCTTTGAAAAATATACAAGGAAAGGTGGAAACCCGAAGGAGCACATTAAGCATTTTGTTGAACACTTGGGGGCACATTGCAATGATAAGAAGCTTAGATTGAGGGAGTTTTCCAAATCCCTAACCGACAAGGCATACACCTGATATTCCTATTTAACGGCCAATAACGTTTCTACGTGGGAGGATATGCACGTATTGTTTGTCCGAAAGTTCTTCTTGGCAGAGGATGAGTTCACCATGACCCAACTCGGTAGGGATAGGCAAAGAATGGGAGAAGAGGTGGTGGCCTATATTCGAAGGTTCAGGGAAAGGTCCCTCGATGTAAGGGACGAAGCCAAGGAAACCAAGTTGTTGCAGATTTGTGCTGAGGGACTACTTCCTGAGTATATATGCCACCTTATCAACGAGACGCGCGAGGGAACTTTTTCAGCATTCCTAAAATCCGCGAGAAACATCTCTTTGGTGGTACGACCCAACCCGACGGTGGATCCCATGATGTTTAGGCAGTCGATACAACCCGCGGGGGGAAGGTCCCTGCCCCCACGGGTAGGATACGTCGAGAGGGAGGATGGGGGAAAGGCATCGAAGAAGGACAACAAGAGAAAGTTTGGAAGAGACAGAGAAGACCCACCATCGTTGCCTTGTACGATAGAAAAGGCTGTGAGCTGTTATAACGCGATGGTCCAAGGCGGAACGGTTTATGAACCAAAGGGTGTGCCGACAGAAGAACCCGATGCTATGACGAGGGTTGATCCCAAATACTGCCAGGTTCATCGAAAGATCCAGCATCCAACAGAGAGCTACTTCACGCTGCGAAGAATCATCGATAAGTACATGAAGGCGGGGACATTGCAAATCCCCTCACTGAACATTAACAACAACCCACTTCCAGCACACGGGGCGAATTTGGTGATGGCCTATGATGAGGAGGCAAAAAGAGAAGGAGGAGGGTTGACGATGAAGCAGAAGGAGCTCGAAGAAGCTCTGGAACATTGTACCACGGGAATGGCTAACGTAGTTTTAGCCTATGATGAAGCAAGCGCTAAGGACGTGGAAGACGTGTATAGCGTTGAAGATGGGGAAACAGACCCAGTCATAGAATGTAGTGCAGTTTCAAAATCCCCAAAATTAACTTGGTTCTTCGATCAAGTGGGGATACCGAAGGAGAGCAGGATGGAGATAACTCACGCGATTTTGGACATTGCAAAAAGGAACGCAGTCCCCTCGCTAAGGTGGAGGGGACCCATGGCTAGGCTGGTGAAGAAATTTCTGTCAGAAGTAACCTTCAGCGATGCGGATAGAGCTGTGAGGTTCCCTTATAACATGCCTCTATATGTAATCGCAAGCGTCAACGGGGTTAGCTTTGCAAGGACTCTTATGGATGGGGGTGCTTCCATCAATATTATGCCAATCAACTCCTTCCACGCGACTAGTATTCCGAAAGAAAGGTTGGTCCCCATGCCTTTGGTAATTTTGAGATATGACAATCAATCTTCCAAATCAGTCGGGTATGTGAATGTTGGGATTGTGATGGGAAATCTGAGTTCCCACATCAAGTTCCATATAATAGAAAGTGCAACTTCTTATCACTTACTAATAGGGAGAGTATGGATGCACAACCAAGGTTTAGTTCCTTCGACTTATCATCAATGCGCCAAGGCAAATATCAAGGGAACGGAGGTGGCCATTAGGGCTACAAAGAGGCCTTTCACTATCGAAGAAGCACACTTAGTGGATGCGACATTCTATACAGAACTGGAGGAAGATGTACGGGTCCTGACGAAGAGAATGGAGGGGGCATGGGTTCCCTCGATTAGAGAGATAATGGGGCCCTTGAATGAGAAGGATAAATAGGGTGGAAGTAGCGAAGGGGTGAGGACCGAAGAAGCCCATCAGGTGATCCCTCGGCTCCAAAAGATCTCGAGGCAACTCCAAGACAGGATGAGGCCTAGAACAGACCCGATGGAGCACTAGGTCCAACGGCAAAGCGTGTTGAGTCACTTTTTAGGAAAAAGAATCGCTGAGGCTTCCAGAGAGAAGAAGAGGAAGGCCGTGGCAACAGCTACCAGCTGGCAATGCAAGAAAATTGTCACTGAAGAGGGAAAAGTGGTGTACCATTTATAACGGTGTGAACGAGCGACCGAAGAGACTAAGGATGAGGTTGACCCGGTGTATGAGTGTTTTTTGGTGGATCGATGGGGGCAGTGTATGGTGATAGATAACTCCAACATACAGGAATACGTAGAAGATGTCGCTAAAGAACCAGACTACATGGGAGATCAACCAAGGCCCCATGCACAAGAGTTAGACCAGCTGAACTTAGCAAAAGAAGGGGAAGATCCAAGGCTTATATTTATCTCGAAAGATCTCGGTGAGGGGAAATGAGAAGCCTTAGTCAAGCTGATTCGGGAATTCATAGACATT
Source organism: Sambucus nigra (assembly GCA_949130495.1). NCBI lineage: Eukaryota > Viridiplantae > Streptophyta > Magnoliopsida > Dipsacales > Adoxaceae > Sambucus > Sambucus nigra. The sequence continues at coordinate 598,760,421 of OX422212.1, read as the reverse complement.
TTTGCATGGAAGTACACTGAAATGGAAAGGCTGGATGAAGACGTGAGTTGCCACAAACTGAACGTGATGCCTTCAGCCATTCCGGTGAAGCAGGCAACGAGGACTTACAAGCCTGAACTAGACTTAAAGATTAAAGAAGAGGTCCAATGCTTATTGGCAGCAGGATTTATCAAGCCAATACAACATCCCCTCTGGCTATCCAGCATTATGCCAGTGGGGAAGAAAGACAAGAACCAAATAAGGATCTGCGTAGACTTCAGAGACTTGAATAGGGCTTGCCCCAAGGATGAGTTTCCCCTACCCTCCATCGACAGTTTGATAGATGCCACGGCCGGTCATGAGATGTATAGCTTCATGGATGGGTATGTGGGATACAACCAGATTAAGATGGATCCCACCGACGCAGAGAAAACGACGTTCAGAACCCCGTTGGGCAACTTCATGTACAAGGTGATGCCGTTTGGACTCAAGAAAGCTGGAGCTACGTACCAGAGGATAATGATGGCCATTTTTCATGACTTCTTCCACAAATTTCTGGAGTTCTACGTGGATGACCTGGTCATCAAATCAAAGAAGGAGGGGTCCCATCTGGATGATTTAAGAAAGGTGTCTGCTCGGTGCAGGAGGTATAAACTGAGGCTCCGTGGGCAGTTTTTAGGCATCGTGGTTGATCGACAAGGGGTACAGATGGACCAAGATAAACAGCGAGCGATATTAGAGATGACATGTCCAAGAACGGCGAAAGAGCTGAAGAGTTTTCTCGGAAAAGTATCCTACCTTAGGAGATTTGTGCCTGGATTGGACGAAATAACACACCCACTGATGCAGCTGTTGCAAAAGAACACGAAATTCCGGTGGGAGGAGGTCCACCAAGAGTCTCTTGTCAGGCTGAAGAAACTGCTCGTTTCACCACAAATCATGGTTCCTCCCTAGGCAGGAGTACCGTTGCAGCTATACCTCACGTCTACCACGAGGTCCGTTGGAGCTCTGTTAGCACAAGAAGTGGACGAGAAAGAACGGTCAGTTTACTACCTCAGCAGAATTATACATGGGCCAGAGATTAGATATAATAGCTTGAAAGGCATTGTTTAACTTTAGTCTTTGTAGCACAAAAACTTAGACATTATATGTTGTCTTTCACAATTCATATTGTAACTAGATGTGACCCAATTAAGTATTTGCTTGCAAGAACTATATTGATTGGCAGGGCAGCTAGATGGTTCCTTATCCTCTCTGAATATGACTTGAAGTGTGTTGGCCTGCCATATGGCTTTTAATATTGATTGGCAGGGCAGCTATATTAAAAGCCAGGCGTACGCTGATCTGTTGGCCATCTTCCCTTCAGGAACCTTCGAGCCCGCCAAGGAAGACATTCCAGGAGATGATTTGCAGGCTAATTACCTGGATACAACTGATGAGGAATAGACGATGCAATTCGATGGATCTTCGGTGGAAAAGAAGGGGGGAGCAGGGGTTATTCTTTTAAAAGGGATGGAGGAGATTTGCCTTTCCTACAAGCTAGATTTCCATTGTTCCAATAACGAAGCAGAATACGAGGCGTTGGTACTGGGGATACTAGAGGCTCTTCGACGAGGAATTTGTTCACTCTGCATGAAGGGTGACTCGAACTTAGTGATTCAGCAAGTAAATAGAGAATATGCGTTGAAGCACATGAGCCTGGCGCTATATAGAACAATCATTCAAAGGCTTCTCAACCAGTTCCATCAGACCAAGATCAGAAGACATCCCAGAACGATGAACCGCCATCCAGTCGCCTATGCCACTATCGCCCAGAAAATGGTCATGAAGACCAATGAGACTATCGTTGTGATCCAACGAAGAACAGCTCCTTCAGTGGTACAGTCAATACTACCGATGAAGGGGGACTCGGACTGGAGGGGAGAGATTAGGAAGCAACTGGAGTCTGGCGAAGGAGCTATGGGATTAAGAGAGTTAGCACAATACTTTACGAACCAGGGGAATCTTTACTATAGAAATGCTGGGGGATGGTTGTCAAGATGCGCCAGCCCACAGGAAGCAGAGAAAAGATTGAGGAAAACGCATGAGGAGCACTGCGAAATGAATGAGATACCTCTATATAGGAGAATTCAAAGAGGGGTATTTTTGGCCTAGAATGAAGCAAGATGCGGCAGAGCTGCAACGGAAGTGCGATAAGTGTCAGCTATTCTTCGAAGCAGCTGAGTGCCATTTCATTAAAGCTCAAATGGACTGAAGGCAGCCCTACATCGACTTCATTCAGGATGGAGTTGTCCCACCAAAGAAAATAGATGCGATGGGCCTGAGGCGAAGGGCTCCAAAGTTCTATGTTCAGGAGGGGCAGCTTTATCGAAGGGGGTACTTCAACAGGCCATTGCGTTGCGTCACGAAGGAAGAAGCAGCGGAGGTCCTCAAACAAGTGCATGATCTAGCCCACATAGGAGGGGCCAAGTTGTATGATCAGTTGATGATGTTGGGGTATTATTGTCCAACAATGGAGAAAGACTCTGCTGAGTTCGTTCAAAAATTCAAAGCTTGCCAACTTCATGGAAATATAATCCATGCCCCATCGGTAGACTTACACTCTCTGTCAACACCCTATCCATTTCATACTTGGGCGTTCGACCTAGTGGGGGAAATACACCCTTTTTCGAGAGGCAAGATATGGATACTGGTAGCAACAGAGTGTTTTACAATATGGGCCGAAGCGATACCACTCAGAAGAGCAACGACTGGGGTGGTGAGCAACTTCATCAGAGAATACATCATTTGCCATTTTAGGATCCCAAAGGTTATTCTTTCAGATAACGGGACTCCCTTCGTCAATTCCTAAGTAACAATGCTCACAGACAAGTACTCCATTGTTCATCACACCTCAACGGTGGCATACCCAAAGGGAAACGGTCAAGCCGAAGCGACTAACAAAACCTTGGTTAATATTTTGGCCAAGATGATGGAGGACTTTCCAGGGGCGTGGGATGACAAGATACTAGCTATTTTGTGGGCCTGTCGAATAACCAAACGGAAACCCACAGGATACACGCCGTTCTCCCTTATTTATGGGGCTAAGGCAATCCTTCCAGTGGAGCTGGAAGTTCCTTCCGCTCGATATGCCTTGCGAAGTAGCATGCTCCCTCAAAATAGACATGTACAGTTGGAAGCGTTAAATGAACACAGAAAAAACTCGATGCAGCACTTCCAGATGTATACAAAATAACTCTCCAGGGCATACGATAACTTGGTGAGGCCAAGGAAGTTTGTGGAGGGAGACCTCGTATTGAAAGCAGCAGTGAAGCACATCAGGGGGCTTCCTCTACCAAAGTTTATAGCCAACTGGGAGGGACCTTTTGTTGTGAAGGAAGCCCATGATTCAGGTTATTATTTAATTTCGAAGTTAGAGGAAGACAAGCCATTTAAAATTAACAATAAATGGCTGAAGGTTTATCATGTGTAAACAATCAAGTTTGAACCAATGTTATAACTGGCTGTTGTTATGAATATACAAGTTTTGGTTACAATTTGAACATAGTGAAAGAATTGCAGAAATATAAAACTCTATAGCATACAAGAACAGTCATAACACATGGATGAACTGAAAAGTACATATTCTTCATTCATAAACAATAGAGCATTACAAAAATTTTTGGGAGCTATCTCCCAAGAATTACATAGATAAGAGAGCAGATGGAGGATCTGTATACAAGAGGCAATTAGTCTAAAAGAAACGATAAATCTGAGGAAGAGAAAAAATCTCCAGGAAGACCCGAAGAAGCTTCTGTGAAAGATCGTTGGGCGTTAATAGAAACCTCCAGCCTCATTTGCACTTGTGTACGTTCGATGAGGAGTCTCTTGCATTTCAATTTGACCAGACACAAGGCTTCTTCGGCATCCTTTACCTCTTGATCCACTGCTTCCAAAAGGGGCGCCAATGCGACCAACCTAGCTTCCTCAGCTTGCTGGTCCTCCTGGTGCTTTCGTAACACTTACCTCTGGCCGATCAGTTGCTGGTTCTTCATAGTCTTTAAATATGTTATGAGCCAGTCAAAACGGAAACCAACCCGCTCCAGCTCCCTCAGAAAACCCAGAAATTGGTTAAGAAGGGATCTGGTAACGCTTGCAGTAGGGGTACTGCCAATTTCAGCAACAACGATCGCCATGCCTTGAAGTCTGTGACTCATCACGTGAATATTGGAACGCAGGCAATCCGGTGTGAAGGTCTCAGGGTGATGATTCACCAGTTGTTTGATCACCAAGCAGTGGTTGGCAGGCATTTGAGGAGACTGCCGAAGCACCATGAGGCAGAAAGCGTGAGGAGCCAGGTCAGGAAGAGGGAGTTCGCACCCATATTCGCTCTCTACTGCAGCACCAGTCGTGGAACCTTGATCATCATGACTAGAGTTTTCCGAAACAGCAGGTTCCCGGTGAGGTGAGCCCATAGGCGAAAGAACTGGGGGAGAATCTTCCCGAGCAACCTGAGAAGGGATGAAAGCCATAATATGTTTATGAAAAAATCTTAACAAGCGTTTTCGTCGTTAAGTCACCGTTATAAGGTGGAGTTTATGGAAAAAATCTTAACAAGCATTTTCGTCGTTAACTCACCGTTATAAAGTGGAGTTTATGGAAAAAATCTTAACAAGCGTTTTCGTTGTTAAGTCACCGTTATAAGGTGGAGTTTATGGAAAAAATCTTAACAAGCGTTTTCGTCGTTAAGTCACCGTTATAAGGTGGAGTTTATGGAAAAAATCTTAACAAGCATTTTCGTTGTTAAGTCACCGTTATAAGGTGGAGTTTATGAAAAAATCTTAACAAGCGTTTTCGTTGGTAAGTCACCGTTATAAGGTGGAGTTTATGGAAAAAATCTTAACAAGCGTTTTCTTTGTTAAGTCACCGTTATAAGGTGGAGTTTATGAAAAAATCTTAACAAGCGTTTTAGTTGTTAAGTCACCGTTATAAGGTGGAGTTTATGGGAAAATCTTAACAAGCGTTTTCGTTGTTAAGTCACCGTTATAAGGTGGAGTTTATGGGAAAATCCTAACAAGCGTTTTCGTTGTTAAGTCACCGTTATAAGGTGGAGTTTATGAAAAAATCTTAACAAGCGTTTTCGTTGTTAAGTCACCGTTATAAGGTGGAGTTTATGAAAAATCTTAACAAGCGTTTTCGTTGTTAAGTCACCGTTATAAGGTGCAAACTCACGAGAAATAAACAAAAAAAATATACATACCTCACTCACTACAGGGGCAAGAATGGGAGCCGTTGTGGCAGCTGCAAGGACAGGAACCGTTGGGGATGGAAGCATTGCCTCAGAAGTCGTAACGGGGTCCATGGTTACAAAAGCCTCAACGCTCGGCAAGACGCCCTCACCAACATAAGGCACCAAGTCCAGAATGTGGGGTTCATTGGGAGAAGATGAGGGGATCGAAACAAATACCCAACACGGAGGGGCGCAGAAGCACCAACCCTGGCCTTGATTGCATGAGGATTACCAAGATGAGTGGGTGGTACAAGATCAGGAGAAAATTGTGACATGAGGGCAAGTGTTAGAAAAGAGGAATAAGCACATAAAATATGAAGAAGTATCGCTACGTGCTACCTACCTCGGTTATGGTGCTAAAGAGGGGAATGGAGGTCAGAGGTCTTATCAGCATCGTTGGAAGAAGAACGTTTGCTAACAACGAGGATATTTCAACCTGGGGCACCCAAAACATCTCAGGGTTCAACAGGTCAAATAAGAAAAGGGTGGGGCCAAAAATATGCTATAACAAATAAATTCTAGAGGAAATCATACCTCGAGCTCACTTTCCTCAATAAGAACAATGGGCAGAGGAACCTCAGGTGAAGTATGTAAATCAGAGGGGACTGAGAGTGTAATCTCGGGTTGTGTCACCTCTGGGGGCGAAGAATCACTCGTAGGCTCAGCAGCATCACCTCCCATAACAACTTCCCTAGCACGTTGGGAGCCTGAACGGCGAGAATAAGTGAGCCCCGTCATGGGGGAAGGGGGAGAAGTTACATCGGTACGAGATACACCGAAGCGTCCACCCACAAAAGGGCTCACGGGAGGAGTTGGGGGGGGGGGGGTTGGCATTTCCTCTTCAATCCCCTACACCACCGTTGTCAAAAAAATAAAATAATAAGCAAATGTAGCCTACCTTAAGCAAAAAAAAAAAGAGAGAATGAATAAATCAAGCATACTGTGACACCCCGACTAATTAAATACCGGGTAGCTACTCATTTATTAAATTAATTCAAAATGCCAAGTTGGCTCAGTTAATAACATCACTGTCGAAAACATTTTTATTATTACTAACCACCTAGTATTTAAAAAGTAAGTTGCCAAATTTTAATTAAAGTCTGATTAACATGCAACAAGTGTAAAGAAGAAATAAATATCACCATTCACCATACTGAAGTAAAACGAATAACCATCACATAGTGTAAATAAAGTCTGGAGGAAAACTCCTCACTAAAAATCCCACGACTGAAATATAAACTGAATACTGAAACAATACATGCTAAAGTCTGAAAACTGAAATGTAAAAGATGCTCTGATAGAAATGGGCAACATGCCCTACAACTGATAGATAGTGACTCTGGAATCCAAAAGATAGAAGCGTCTACAAGCAAATCCCTGTAGCTTCCACAAACAGCTACAGCTCGTCACCTGAATGAGTATCCTATGCATGGTGTCCTTGTGGCTGGGCACCTAAAATGGTTTTACAAGAAAAAGATTTGAAAAGCAAACGGGTCAGAGCCCGAATGTGGAGTTATTTTAAAAACCTGCAAGTGCTTTAAAAACATTTAAAACATTAAATGCAAAGTACATGTTAGGACGTGCACTCACATGATATTCTCACCTCTCGTCTAACTGTGCACTCCTAACGTAAGTACCCATCTATAACGACACAAACCACTAGCTAAGTGACATCATCTCTAGCTAGACTATCATAGGTCCTACCCATATTACTCGGTTCTATTAACATTATAACGCTCGTAATCAAGTAGGGTTTAATGTAAACTCAAATGCTCAATATGCAATATATAACACTATCAGTTAACTCGTTATTTTTCTCGAAATAATACCGTAATTATATTCACAACATTAACATAAAGGTTCCCATTAATTAAGTGTATATTAATCACATCATAAATATACAGTACAAGAGCCCCGAGAACTAAGCTGTGGTGCGCACATACTCTGCTATCCATCCCGGTACATCACGTACATAAGGATCACATATTCCGAATCTCTCAGGAATAGTTCACAGATAACAACATCACAAATAATGGAGGCGAACACAGTCACATCACATAGGTCACGCACATACCTACGCTCCTACGATCAGCGGACTTATTAATATCCCAATAAGTCTTTCTATGACCTATGTTCATCAAGGTAACCAGTCTAAATCCGGGCAACACAAGGATTAGAGGGCCCTAAGCGAACGCAAACCTCCCGTGATAGCAAGTATGGTAGGTATGTCATACACACAATTCATAGACCAATACTAAGTTAACACACGTCTTAGTAATACCGTAGTTTAATCGTAGTACTATTCTCATTCTAGTACCAATATATAATTATCACAATTTATACTATTCCGGTTTATAATCATACGCGCCATAATTTTCTCACGTCGTAGTAGACACTCACGTCTCAACCCAAACCGTCCATTTAATATAACTCTCGTATATAATTTACTCCTCGTAATAACCCAAAAGTCCCAAATCTATCCTTACATCATCAAAGGGAGGTTATCTATATCCTCGAACAAGTTTACGGGACTCCAAAAATCAAAACAGTCCAAAAAAAGACCAAACTGTCAACTCGTTAGAAGTCTCGTTCGAACGAGACTGTTCGAACGAGATTCCTCTGTCAACTCGTTAGAAGTCTCGTTCGAACGAGGCTGTTCGAACGAGATTCCAGTTCGTTCGAACGAACTATACCTTCTAACGATATCTCGTCCGAACGAGATATCGAACGAAATCCCTTCTCGTTAGAAGCGACTGGTCAACTCGTTAGAAGCTCGTTCGAACAAGATATCGAACGAAATCCCTTCTCGTTAGCAGCGACTGGTCAACTCGTTAGAAACTCGTTCGAACGAGTTCTTCGAACGACCTGGGGATTGCTTCTAACGACTGACCAGTTTCGGCCCAGATTTTTCCCCAATTCGTTTTCATCCATTTTTATCACTTCTAACCTCTTCCAAAGTTCATCCCAACAACGTTTTAGGGTCTCTAATTCATCCTAAACATATTCAAGTCATCTCCTAACATGTTTTCAAGGATTAAATCTCTCTAACATCAATCAAAATATAAATCTCTACACTTTTTCCCCAATTATTTCAAGAACATGAACCCTAACTTTTGAATGATGAATTAACCCAATAAAATCCGTTTTAAATTTCACCCAATCATAAATATCATCAGTAGGAACATCTACCTATCATTCTACATGCAAATCATCCTCAAGATTTCAAGTTCTAAGTTCAATTAACATGGGTTTTCATTATCTTTCAAGAACAATTGATATTCTTCAATTTCTAACATGGAAAAGACATTCTCTGAAATTAAATGGAATAAAGTCACTTGCCTTGGTTCGATTTCTGATTTTGGTGTAGATTTGATGGAGTTTTTCTGCAGAATTCCCTCTCTCCAAGCTTCTTCTCCAATGGTGGCTTAAGGTGGCTAGGGTTTTCTTTGGGAAAGTTGTAAACCTAATGATAACCTCCGTAGCTTAAAGGGTTAATATGGTTTGGTTAATGGGCTTAATGGGTTAAATCCACATCAGATTAAAACTCCCAATTTTCGTCACTTTTAATTCCTCAAAATGTAAAATTACCAAAATACCCTTTAAGTTGCCGGTATGGCCTAAAAATACCCCGAGACCCAAACTACACCCCCGGCTAGTGTTTTCTGACTATCTCGACCCTTCCGGACGCGTTGGCGCACTCAAAACGACCATACAATTTGTAGATTTTAAATTCACTTTTTATAATCAAAATATTACACCGTGACGCGGCGGTCCCACGCGTCTCAACAAAATTTCTAAAATGCCGTATATAAATCTCACGACAACTTTTATAATACCAAATACATATATCAAAACATGTATGCACATAATCTCGTTAGTATTTATAACCCGGATTAATTTCCAATTAATACGCATTTAATTAATTAATCCCAAAAATAAATATAGCCAAAAGTACGGGGTATTACATACTTCCCCCCTAATAACTGAATTTCGTCCCGAAATTCGAAACTAGAAAGTACCTGCTAAAAACAACTCTGGATAACGTTCGCGCATCTCATCCTCGCGCTCCCATGTGGACTCCTCGACATTGTGATGTCGCCACTGAACACGCACTAACGGAACTATCTTTGACCGCAGTTTCCTCTCGCTTCGGTCCAAAATAGCAATCGGCCCCTCCTCGTAGGAGCTATCCGGCTGGAGATCGATGTCCTCCACAGCAATGTGAGAATGAGCCAGATTATCTCTAAGGTCTTTTCTCAGCGAGGAGATATGGAATACATCGTGAATCCGATGCAAATGCTCCGGTAGTCCAAGTCTATACGCAACCGGTCTGATCCGCTCAATAATAGGAAACGGCCCCACATACCTCGGTGCCAACTTCCCCTTCTTCCCGAAACGCATAATCCCCTTCATAGGAGATACCCTGAGCAAAACCTGGTCCCCCACTTGGAACTCTCTGAAAAATCTCTTCGCATCAACATAACTCTTCTGCCTGTCTTGAGCTACCCGAATGCGACTCCGAATCAACTCAATCCTTGCCGAAGTATCCTGAATCACTTTCGGCCCAAGCAGTTTGTTATCCCCCACCTCTAACCAACATGCTGGGGAACGACAAGGCCTACCGTACAATGCCTCAAACGGATCCATGCCAATAGTGAACTGATAGGAGTTGTTGTAAGCAAACTCCACCAGTGGAAGGTACTTCTCCCATCCACCCCCAAAGTCAATAATGCACATGCGTAGCATGTCCTCCAACATCTGATTTGTGCGCTCTGTCTGCCCATCGGTCTGCGGATGATAACCCGTACTCAACCGTAATTCCGTGCCCATGGCCTCCTGGAAACTCTCCCAAAACCTCGAAACAAATATTTTGTCTCTGTCAGACACGATATTCAGGGGCGCACCGTGAAGTCTCACAATCTCTGAAATGAAGAGCTAGGCGTACTGTCCCGTAGTGTAGTCAGTCCTTACGGGTAAAAAGTGAGCGACCTTGGACAACCTGTCCACAATTACCCAAACGGAGTCGTGACCCCTCTGCGACGTAGGCAACCCCGTAATAAAGTCCATGGATATGCTCTCCCCCATCCACACCGGGACCTCCAACGGGTGTAGCAATCCTGCCGGTTTCTGATGATCCACTTTTACAAGCTGATAAGTGGCGCATTTCGAAACAAACTCAGCGATATCTCTCTTCATACCGCTCCACCAATACTGACGTCTCATGTCTTGGTACATTTTGCCCCCTCTGGGATGTATCGCGAACCGTGAGCCGTGCGACTCTGCCATCACATCGTGTCGCAATTCTTCTCCTTCCGGAACCACCAATCTCCCATTGAAGCGTAATCCCCCGTCTGAGCTAACGGTATAGGACTCGGCTCCCTCTGCTAGTAATCGAACTATCTGCTCCTGACAGAACGAGTCATTGGCCTGTGCTCGTACTACCTTCGTGACAATCTGCGGTGTAACGGTCATCACAGACATGAAGGAGCGGGCCACTGCATCCTGGTGTCCCAATTCCTTCCACTTAGCCTTCCACACCTCTGCCACCTCATCTGTTGGCCTACGGCTCAACGCGTCTGCTACCACGTTAGCCTTACCCGGGTGGTACTGGATGTCGAGCTGGTAGTCTTTCACAAACTCAAGCCACCTACGCTGCCGCATATTCAGCTCTTTCTGCGTGAACAGGTACTGTAGGGACTTGTGGTCCGTGAACAGTTGGAACTTCTCCCCCAAAAGATAGTGCCTCCAAATCCGTAGGGCGAATACCACTGCTGCCAACTCCAAATCATGCGTGGGGTAATTCTTCTCGTGAGGCTTAAGCTTACGGGAAGCATAAGCTATGGCCTGTCTCTCCTGCTGTAATACACCTCCAAGCCCTTGCAAAGACGCATCGGTGTAAACCAAATACTCAACTCCCAGTCTCGGTAATGCTAACACAGGTGCTGAGGTCAATTTGTCCTTCAATTCATTGAATGCCAACTGACAGGCATCACTCCAGATGTATGGCACACCTTTACGTGTCAGATGTGTCAAAGGACCTGCTATCTCCGAGAAACCCCGAATAAACTTCCTGTAGTATCCTGCTAGACCCAAGAAACTACGAATCTCAGTCGGTGTCGTGGGCTGTCCCCACTCCCTCACCGCTGATACCTTCCCCGGATCAACAGATATTCCCTGGTCAGAAATAATGTGTCCCAAAAACTGGACTTCCTTCAGCCAAAACCCGCACTTCTCATATTTTGTATACAACTCGTTCTGACGAAGTGTCTGCAAAACCTGCCTCAAATGCTTGGCGTGCTCCTCCTCAGTCTGGGAGTAAACCAGAATATCATCAATGAAGACAATGACAAACTGGTCTAGGAAATCCCTGAACACTCTGTTCATCAACTCCATAAACACAGCTGGAGCGTTGGTCAAGCCGAAAGGCATAACCCGAAACTCGTAAGAACCATATCTCGACAAGAACGCAGTCTTCGAGACATCCTCCTCCCTGATACGCAACTGATGGTATCCCGATCTCAAGTCAATCTTCGAGAAGAAAGAATCTCCTCTCAACTGGTCGAATAAGTCATCGATTCGAGGCAACGGATACTTATTCCGTATCGTGACCTTATTATACTCTCTGTAGTCCACACACAATCTCAGTGAACCGTCCCTCTTCTTCACAAACAAAACTGGAGCGCCCCAAGGTGAGGTACTCCTGCGAATAAAGCCCTGACCTAACAGCTTCTCTATCTGATCCCGTAACTCCCTCATCTCAGCTGGAGCTATACGGTACGGTGTGCGTGCTATAGGTCTCGTACCCGGTAGAAAATCTATAACAAAGTCTATCTCTCGACTGGGGGGTAAGCCTGGTATCTCCTGAAACACATCCGAATACTCCCTGACTACTGGGATAGAATCTAAAGGAATCACTACCTCCTTACAGGTATCCTCCTCAATGTAATACAGATGAGCGGTCGATCCTCCCTCTGGGCGAGGCATCGCCACTACAAACATCTCTTGCCCCGGAATGGCAAAAACAATGCTCCCGCTGAAGCAATCAATCATGGCCCTATAAGCTACGAGCCAATCCATCCCAATAATCACATCGTGAACATGCATGTCTAACACTAACATGTCTGCAGGTAATACCAAACCACCAATCTCTACCCCCACTCCCCGGTATATAAAGAAAATAAGTGACCCACTCCCCAATGGTGAGTCGACACACGTCACTGTGCTCTCTGCCGTAGCTAACAATCCTAAAGCTTTCGCGAAGTGTGTAGCTATAAAACAGTGTGTAGCACCCGTATCAAATAATACCCGACCCATAGTGCCATGGATAGGAAACGTACCCTCAATCGCGGGTGGTGCCTGTGGAACTGCAGCCTGGTGGACGTTATAGACACGTCCATACTGTAGTTGCCCCTGCTGAGCTGGGACTGCTGGAATGGGTGGCAATGCTGCCATCTGTGGCGGTGCGGGGAGAGCGGCGGGAAACATAGGTCTCTGTGGCTCCTGGCGAGCACCCTGCTGCTGCTGCTGTGGGGCCCTGCCCTTATCAGGACAATCCTGTCGCTTGTGGCCAGTCTTGCCACAAACAAAGCACTTCCCTGGGAAGTTCCCTCCTCTCTGTCCCTGCTGTCCCCGGCCCTGGTGGCCGTTACCGTTCCTCCCTTGGCCCTGGTGAAACTGCTGCCCATTCTGCCCCTGTTGGCCCTGATGGCCGTTTGGACCCTGATGGCCCTGACGAAAACCTCCCTGCCCCTGCCTGTAGTTTCCTGACCGGAACCTCTTTTTATCCCCCTGCTGGGAGCCCTGCTCATTCTGTCTCTGCCCCTGACCAGATTGTGCCCCGCTGGCACCATGTCCTCCAGTCCTGCCCTGATGGCTAGACTCCCCCGACCTCTTACCCTCGGCCATATGAAAACGGTGGTCCTGACAGTGTAACAATGCAGCGTTAACCACATCAGAATAAGTGGCCAATGATAGGTTCCCTAGCAGATGTTGACGGATCCTCCAAGTCAACCCGTCCGTGAACTTCTCAATCTTCTTCTTCTCTGTTGGTATCTCATCTGGAACGATATTCAACAGATTCGTGAACTCGGCCTCATACTCGGCCACAGTCTTGCCCTCTTGCTTCAAACTCATCAATCTCCTCCTCATTTCCGTATGAACAGCTGACGGAAAGTACTTGCGGTCGAACCGCACCCAGAACTCCTGAATCGTGAGAGTATCCCTCTCCTCCATGGTGGTAATAGACTCCCACCACTGCAGCGCAGATCCAACTAGCTTGAAAGTAGCTAGCACCTATTTCTGAACATCCGTGCACTCATACATCCTTAAGTGCCTCTGCATATCCTTCCTCCATTGGCTCGAGACTACCACATCTGAGCTACCGGCAAACTCTGGCGGATGCGCTTTCTGAAAAGCGTCACGTACACGCTCCCAAGCAGACGGGAATGCATTAACCTATACTGGCACGGAAACCGGCGCCTGAGGTGGTGCCTGCTGAACAACGGCAATGGAGGCATTTACCGCTTGGGCTACTATAGCTGCAACCTCAGCGGCGTTCATCATGCCCCGAACTGGAGCGGGCTGGGGTTCGGGGGTTGCATCCCTGGGAACTCGTCGTGCACGTCGTGGAGGCATCTGAAATAAGAATGAAGTTTATAAGTTCGCAGTTATAAACTTAAAATAGCTGAAGAACGTAGCATACATAAAAAGAGTACAACAGTCCTAAAATATAGGGCTCTATATCAAAGAAACGTAGCGGAAACATAATAGCCGTACAGATCCTAAAGGACACTAGAACCTGATGCTCTGATACCACCTGTGACACCCCGACTAATTAAATACCGGGTAACTACTCCTTTATTAAATTAATTCAAAATGCCAAGTTGGCTCAGTTAATAGCATCACTGTCGAAAACATTTTTATTATTACTAACCACCTAGTATTTAAAAAGTAAGTTGCCAAATTTTAATTAAAGTCTGATTAACATGCAACAAGTGTAAAGAAGAAATAAATATCACCATTCACCATACTGAAGTAAAACGAATAACCATCACATAGTATAAATAAAGTCTGGAGGAAAACTCCTCACTACAAATCCCACAACTGAAATGTAAACTGAATACTGAAACAATACATGCTAAAGTCTGAAAACTGAAATGTAAAAGATGCTGTGATAGAAATGGGCAACATGCCCTACAACTGATAGATAGTGACTCTGGAATCCAAAAGATAGAAGCGTCTACAAGCAAATCCCTGTAGCTTCCACAAACAGCTACAACTCGTCACCTGAATGAGTATCCTATGCATGGTGTCCTTGTGGCTGGGCACCTAAAATGGTTTTACAAGAAAAAGATTTGAAAAGCAAACGGGTCAGAGCCCGAATGTGGAGTTATTTTAAAAACCTGCAAGTGCTTTAAAAACATTTAAAACATTAAATGCAAAGTACATGTTAGGACGTGCACTCACATGATATTCTCACCTCTCGTCTAACTGTGCACTCCTAACTTAAGTACCCATCTATAACGACACAAACCACTAGCTAAGTGACATCATCTCTAGCTAGACTATCATAGGTCCTACCCATATTACTCGGTTCTATTAACATTATAACGCTCGTAATCAAGTAGGGTTTAATGTAAACTCAAATGCTCAATATGCAATATATAACACTATTAGTTAACTCGTTATTTTTCTCGAAACAATACCGTAATTATATTCACAACATTAACATGAAGGTTCCCATTAATTAAGTGTATATTAATCACATCATAAATATACAGTACAAGCACCCCGAGAACTAAGCTGTGGTGCGCACATACTCTGCTATCCATCCCGGTACATCACGTACATAAGGATCACATATTCCGAATCTCTCAGGAATAGTTCACAGATAACAACATCACAAATAATGGAGGCGAACACAGTCACATCACATAGGTCACGCACATACCTACGCTCCTACGATCAGCGGACTTATTAATATCCCAATAAGTCTTTCTATGACCTATGTTCATCAAGGTAACCAGTCTAAATCCGGGCAACACAAGGATTAGAGGGCCCTAAGCGAACGCAAACCTCCCGTGATAGCAAGTATGGTAGGTATGTCATACACACAATTCATAGACCAATACTAAGTTAACACACGTCTTAGTAATACCGTAGTTTAATCGTAGTACTATTCTCATTCTAGTACCAATATATAATTATCACAATTTATACTATTCCGGTTTATAATCATACGCGCCATAATTTTCTCACGTCGTAGTAGACACTCACGTCTCAACCCAAACCATCCATTTAATATAACTCTCGTATATAATTTACTCCTCGTAATAACCCAAAAGTCCCAAATCTATCCTTACATCATCAAAGGGAGGTTATCTATATCCTCGAACAAGTTTACGGGACTCCAAAAATCAAAACAGTCCAAAAAAAGACCAAACTGTCAACTCGTTAGAAGTCTCGTTCGAACGAGACTGTTCGAACGATATTCCTCTGTCAACTCGTTAGAAGTCTCGTTCGAACGAGGCTGTTCGAACGAGATTCCAGTTCGTTCGAACGAACTGTACCTTCTAACGATATCTCGTCCGAACGAGATATCGAACGAAATCCCTTCTCGTTAACAGCGACTGGTCAACTCGTTAGAAGCTCGTTCGAACGAGATATCGAACGAAATCCCTTCTCGTTAGCAGCGACTGGTCAACTCGTTAAAAGCTCGTTCGAACGAGTTCTTCGAACGACCTGGGGATTGCTTCTAACGACTGACCAGTTTCGGCCCAGATTTTTCCCCAATTCATTTTCATCCATTTTTATCACTTCTAACCTCTTCCAAAGTTCATCCCAACAACGTTTTAGGGTCTTTAATTCATCCTAAACATATTCAAGTCATCTCCTAGCATGTTTTCAAGGATCAAATCTCTCTAACATCAATCAAAATATAAATCTCTACACTTTTTCCCCAATTATTTCAAGAACATGAACCCTAACTTTTGAATGATGAATTAACCCAATAAAATCCGTTTTAAATTTCACCCAATCATAAATATCATCAGTAGGAACATCTACCTATCATTCTACATGCAAATCATCCTCAAGATTTCAAGTTCTAAGTTCAATTAACATGGGTTTTCATTATCTTTCAAGAACAATTGATATTCTTCAATTTCTAACATGGAAAAGACATTCTCTGAAATTAAATGGAATAAAGTCACTTGCCTTGGTTCGATTTCTGATTTTGGTGTAGGTTTGATGGAGTTTTTCTGCAGAATTCCCTCTCTCCAAGCTTCTTCTCCAATGGTGGCTTAAGGTGGCTAGGGTTTTCTTTGGGAAAGTTGTAAACCTAATGATAACCTCCGTAGCTTAAAGGGTTAATATGGTTTGGTTAATGGGCTTAATGGGTTAAATCCACATCAGATTAAAACTCCCAATTTTCGTCACTTTTAATTCCTCAAAATGTAAAATTACCAAAATACCCTTTAAGTTGCCGGTATGGCCTAAAAATACCCCGAGACCCAAACTACACCCCCGGCTAGTGTTTTCTAACTACCTCGACCCTTCCGGACGCGTTGGCGCACTCAAAACGACCATACGGTTTATAGATTTTAAATTCACTTTTTATAATCAAAATATTACACCGTGACGCGGCGTTCTCACGCGTCTCAACAAAATTTCTAAAATGCCGTATATAAATCTCACAACAACTTTTATAATGCCAAATACATATATCAAAACATGTATGCAGATAATCAAATACCAACTCGCATCTCGTTAGTATTTATAACCCGGATTAATTTCCAATTAATACGCATTTAATTAATTAATCCCAAAAATAAATATAGCCAAAAGTACGGGGTATTACACATACATACCTCGGATTCAGAGGGGGAACGAGGAGACAGGACCACAGGCGAAGAAGGAGGAGTAACAACAACAGAAGGGGCAGGAGTGAGATGCACCTCAGGAGTTCGATGCACCCCAGGAGTTCGCTTCTTCTGGGACTTGGTACCTAGAGTCTTCTTCCTCGACCCCGCTGCACCAGTACTGACCTCTCGAGGAACCCTTGAGCTCTTTCACCTTCTAGCCATTGGCTCTATTGGATCAACCACCACTGTGGGAAAAGAAACGGAAGGAGGAACAACGACAGTGTTTCGTTGATACTTAGCATTTATTCGATCTATTTCTGCTTGGGCTTCCCTCCTTAAGCGCTCAGCCGTTTCAGCAGACATGGGAGGTGGAACGGAGGCTATGGGAAAGGCTGCCACGGGAGTCTGGGGCTTCTGGGACTTAGATTTTAACTTTGATGACCCACTCTTGGCCGTTTTTGCCTTCTTGGCAGGTGGTTGAGAAGGCCCCTCGCCGATAGTAGTTTCAGTTGAAGGGGCAGCCTTCTTCGGAGCTGCAGGAGTTTTGGGTTTAGGCGTTGTAACTGGGACCATGGGACAAAGTGGGGGAAGCTCGGTGGGAGGTGCTTTGGGGGTTGAACTTAGAGGGAATTCCATTCCAAGTATAGAGTTTCCTTTTAGCCCCAACTCTAGGGCAGAAAATGAA
This sequence comes from Sambucus nigra, assembly GCA_949130495.1. Taxonomy (NCBI): domain Eukaryota; kingdom Viridiplantae; phylum Streptophyta; class Magnoliopsida; order Dipsacales; family Adoxaceae; genus Sambucus; species Sambucus nigra. The sequence continues at coordinate 598,742,627 of OX422212.1, read as the reverse complement.
GAAACGGGAGGATACACGGGATCTCCCTCAACAAACTCAGCAATTATAACCAGTTGTTTCAGCCAGTACTTTGTTGCAAACAAAGGGGTCACATCCCCATGCCTAGTAATATTGGGAATGGTGACTCGTGTAATACCCCGTATTTTTGTGATATTTATTTATGGGATTAATTGAATTAAATGTGTATTAATTGGAAATTAATCCGGATTAAAATACTAACGAGATGCGAGTTGGTATTTGATTATAATGTGTATGTATGATTATATATGAATATTGAATTATGAAACTTGTCGTGAGATTGAAATACGACAGTTTGGAAATTTTGTTGAAATGCGTGTGACAGTCGCGTCAGGAATATAATTATTTTAATTATAAAAGTGAATTTTATTTTTATTAACCGTATGGTCGTTTTGAGTGCGCCAACGCATCCGGAAGGGTCGAAATAGTCAGAAAACACTAGCCGGGGGTTTAGTTTGGGTCCCGGGGCATTTTTAGGCCATACCGGCAACGTATAAGGGTAGTTTGGTAATGTTGGATTTTTGGGAATTAAAACCCACGAAAATCAGGAATTAATATCTGATTTGGACTTTACCCACTAAACCCACTAATAACCAAATGGGCTACGGGGGTTATTGAAATTAATTCCAAAAGAGTTCCTAAGGCAAACCCTAGCCACCATTCACTTTGGAGAAGAAGACTTGTAGAGAGAGAAGAGAGGAATTCTGCAGAGAGAGAGAGAGAATCGTTCATCAATTCGACATAAAAATCAGAGATACACATAAGGCAAGTGGTTTAATTTCGTTTATTACAAAGAATGTTTCTTCCATGCGTAGGAAATTGACAAAAATTGTATTGTTCTTGGGAGTTTGATAAAAACCCATTAATTGGAATTAGAACTTGTATTTTGATGAAAGGATTGCATGTAGAATTGTGTTAGGAGGATTATTCTGATGGAAATACACCTTGTTCATATCAAAAACGGATTTAATTATACCCATTGGTGACTTTAAAATTTTAGGGTTCATGTTCATATGATTTGGGGATAAATGAAGGGATTTGATGATTCAATGATGTTTAAGAAGAATTGGCCCTATATAAACGTTAATATATGACCTAAGTATGTTTAGGAATGATTATAACCCATGAACAAATGTTGGATTGATGTTTAGATGAGTTTGGAGAGGAAGAAAAGTTGGAAAAACGATATAGGGAAAATCTGGGCTCGAATCTGGCCACTCATTAGAAGACCTGCCCAGGTCGTTCGAACGAGCTCGTTCGAACGAGCTTCTAACGAGTTGACCTTTGACTTCTAACGAGGGTGTTGTTCGTTCGATGACTTCGTTCGAACGAGATCTCATTAGAAGGCCCACTTCGTTCGAACGAACTCTCGTTCGAACAGCCTCGTTCGAACGAGACTTCTAACGAGTTGACAGTTTAGGCTTTTTAGCCTATTTTGATCCCGAGTGTCCCGTAACCTTGTTTATATGTAGAGATAACACTTCCTTGTGGATTAAATGATATATTTGGGATATTTGGGATATAATGAGGAGTAAAACCTAGAAGTGTAGTTTGAACCTAAGGGGAATTATGAGTTAGGACGTGAGTGTCTATTACGATGCGAGAATTATTGACGACCTAAATGATTATATTAACCGGGAACATATAAATTGTGTAGCATTATATTTCAGTATGAGAATGAGATGTGTACCACAAATAAATTATGGTGATTACTAAGATGTGTGCGTACTTAGTATATGTATATGATTTTATGTGTATGACATACCTACCATACTTGCTATCACGGGAGGTTTACGTTCGCTTAGGGCCTTCTTATCCTTGTGTTGCCCGGATTTAGATTGGTACCTTAAGAACATAGGTCAGAGAAGGGCTTATTGGGATGTTAATAAGTCTGCTGATCGTGGGAGCGCAGGTATGTGCGTGACCCATGTGATGTGACTGTGTTCGCCTCCATTATTTGTGATGTTGTTATCTGAGAACGATTCCTGAGAGATTCGGAATGCGTGATCCTTATGTACGTGATGTACCGGGATGAATAGCAGAGTATGTGTGCACCGCAGCTTAGTCTCGGGGTGCTTGTATTGTATATTTATGACGTGAATAATATACACTTAATTAATGGGAACTTTCATGTTGTTATTGTGAATATAATTATGGTAATGTTTTGAGAAAACATAACGGGTTAACCGATAGTAAATTGTATTACTAATTGAGAATCTGAGTTTAAGTAAAACCCTCTATTTAATGGATAACACTAGAATGTAATATGGGAATCGAGTAGTAAGGGGTAGAACTTATTACGTTTTGGTTAGATATGTATGTTATTTAGATGAGTACAGTACGTTAGGAGTGCACATGTAGTCGAGAGGTGAGAATTTCATGTGAGTGCACGTCCTAACATGTATTTTGCATTTAAAGTTTTAATGTTATTAAAACACTTGCTGTTTTTAAAATGATTTCCACTTTCGGGCTCTGACCCATTTGCTTTCAAATCTATTTTTGTAAAAACCATTTTAGGTGCCCAGCCACAAGGACACCATGCTTAGGATCCTCATTCAGGTGACGAGCTGTAGCTGTTTGTGGAAGTTACAAGACTTTGCTTGTAGACGCTTCATCTATCTTGACTCTATATTCAACATGTATCAGTTGTAGGGCATGTCGCCCATTTCTTTTAGAGACATTTCATTTATTTCAGTTATTCAGACTTCTGGCATGTATTTAATTCAGGATTCAGACTTGTCATATTATTTTTCAGTTGTGAGATTGTGGTGAGGAGTTTTCCTCCGGACTTATGATTAATTGTTGGTTATTTCATTACTTCGTTATGGTGAATGGATTTTGTTGTTCTTCCATTATTCTTCTATTGCATGTTAATCAAACTTAATTTAAAATTTGGCAACTTACTTTTTAAATACTAGGTGGTTAGTAATCATGAAAATGTTTTCGACAGTGATGCTATTAACTGAACCAACTTGGCATTTTGTATTGATTTAATAAAGGAGTAGCTACCCGGTATTTAATTAGTCGGGGTGTCACAACTCGCCCAGCCATGGTTGAACATATCCCCCACGCAGCGGTTGAAGAAAACAGAGAACACGCCTCACTAAAGGAGACCTTGGGGTTTGATGATTGAAACACTGGACGTGGCTCCCCCTGGTCAAACCCAAACTGGCGGTTGCATCGGTTGGGATTATAGTGCTCACTAGTATATCCCCACTCAGTGTAAGAAGGAAAATATCCTGGGGAGAACAGAACGACCACGGCGAGCGAGGGATCCTCAATATCGGGGGTAGGGGCCTGTACCACTCTGGCTTCATGATGGAAAAATTCACAAGTATGAAAGAAGACTTCCTCTTGATAAGGCCTCATGAAAAAGTTCTCAAAATGTTCAATCACAGATATTAGCTCCTTTCGGCTTTGTCTCCTATGATAAATAAAAGACCGTGGAGGCAGAATTGTTTCCGCCGAAGGAGGACTGTTGGTTTTGACCGCTACGGCAGGAAAACGAAAGTAAAGGAAGCTGGTTAGAAGGATGCTGTTGGTAAAATTGGCCAAGTTATAACGGCTGAGAGAGCGTTCCATGTCGAATAAAGTTCTATCCAGCCACGTGTAGAGGGATACCAAGGCAATTGCAGCTAGTGGAAGTTTTATGCCTCAGGCCAAACGAAGGGACATGTTAATAAGGTCCCTTCAGGGCTGGTCATTGGGTTTGCCCGTCAAAAGGAAATGGGAGAGAATCACAAGAATATAGGAAGGAAGTTCCAATGGTGTACCTTGACCAGGGGCATCTGTTGAGGAACTGCCTTCATCAGAATCCTTGAAGAAATAATTGATGAAGGGAGAGAAAGTAGCTTTGTTGGATGAACCGATGCAGCTTCGGCATATAGGATCCAACTCCAAATGATCGGTAGTCTCTTGAGCATCAAGAGCCTCATCGGTATAGGGCTCATGACCTGTTGCATCGAGGCCCAAGAGCTCTCACACGTCTTCCAGAGTTATGGTGAACTCGCCCCACGCAGCGATGAACATATGGGTAGTAACGTTCCATTGAGAGACTAGGATAGGAAGATCAGCATTGTTCTTCGAAAGAGTGAACTCACCAAACCATTTAGCCCGTTGCAACCCAAGCTTGGTGAGAATATCTGCATAAGAACTTTGCATATGGGAGTTCCAGGCAGCAAAGTGGGCAGGAGAGCCCCCTGGCGCTTCGAAATCAACATGGGACCATGGGAAGTCCCCTCGCTCCAAGCGAAATCGCAGAGTCCCCTCTGGAGGAAGAAAAACCCACTCAGAAGAATCCTCATCTTCATCACCCAACAATAAGGCATCAAACTTGAAAGAAAAATGCACAGCCTTGCAGGCAATAATAAAGTCATCACCCTCCCCCAAAATAGGAGAGCGACAATAAAACCTCAGCTATTCCTGGCGGGTAGCATCCAGGGCGGAGGCCGCAGTGGTGGTGGCAGACGGAGCACCAGTAGCAAAGATAGAAGGGTTGTTTGAGGTTGCCATGGAAAATGATGATGAAGACAGCAAAAAAGCTTTAAGCAAGAGCGGTTTGAAGAACGAGAGTAAAAGACCATGACCACGACCACAGGTAGAGGTTTAGAGGATGAGAAGGGAAGAAGGTGAACAGGAGCTTAGCAACAATAAAGTTCTTGCAGGGTTTTCTCTCTCTAAAAAGATGGAAGCCTGAAGAAGATAGTAATAGAGTAAGAAAAAAATAAAGAGAGGGTTTTGGATATAGCCGTTTGAAAATTTTGGAGTTGTCGTTTCAGTCTCCCACCATCACACGTGCAAAGCCGCCTGTAATCATTTCCAATGAACACGTGGCACCTTGGGAAGTGCTTTGACAATTGAGAAGACTGCGCCACGTCATTTACGAAGTGACACCTGGGGAACACAAACCGTTGCCTTCCTGTGCAAGATTGAGTTTTGGCGCCAAAGAAATTTTTTTGTTAGACATATCCAATGGACTCCTAACGAAGAAGATGTCCCAACGGTTCCAAACAACTACGATGTTCTTTCGTCATAAGTCTAGACGATTGTTTAGTTATGCCTAGGGTACATCGGGCAGAATTTTACTTTTTTTCCGAAGACTCTAACGCTTGGGTTATGAATAAGGGAGAGGAGGCCTGCATCTTTCCACACAAAGAAAGGTCCATCGATTTTGGGACATTTCGTGCAGACATTTCTTGATTCCAACAAATCTCTCCACGAGGGGGCAAATGTAGAGGGGGCTTGAAGGTAATCTTGAGATTAGGGACAAATCCCCAATTGACAACAGTGTTTGAGATTAAGTAACCGAGGCAGCTCAAGTGTGGCAACTTAGTGAGGCAGCTCATATTTTAGCTTGTTGTATTTGTCATATTGTATTTTCATTATTGATGACTGTAAGCCCTAACGGCTGTAATAACGTAACGATAATAACAAATGAGTTTGTATGAGGTCAAACGGTACTTGCTAGAGACCAGGCTTGGCAGGGCCCGGGAGAGCTTTCATGCTCTATCGAATGACCTCACCATGGGAACTTTAGAGGGACCTGGTTTGGAGGATTGAGAAGTGAGGCACCGTTGGGTCTTGTCCTGACCATCTTAGATACACCTGGTAAAACACCGAAGGACCCTGACCGTGGAACCTCGAGCGGAGCAGCTTGGAGTTCCATCGGGCGTCGAGTTGTGAGCCAAGCAACCCTCTACTTAATGTCGCATCCACTGTAGGTGATGTCACTAGCCAGCTAAACAATGTCAGACCTGCACTTGAGTAAACCACCATGTTATTTGGGGCTTTCAGGCAGTTGGTGAGCCACCTCTGCGAGAACAGTCCCCTAACACACAGTGGTTAGACAAAAGGTATGTCTTGGCATTTAATGTTTATGACGTGGAGACAACTAGTGCATCAGGTATTTAATGTTGTGACATAAAGTATGAGGGATGTCTTTCACAGGCATTGATGACTGAGTTGCCTCGGGGGTGGTGTGGGGGGCTATTTAAGGACCCCAACCACCTTCGAGGAAAAAACGATCTTTTGAGAGTTCAGAAGTTATTACTAGAGGGTTTACCCACCCACCATTGTTACTTATTTACGAAGCTTTTAATACTTGACAGAGATTCTTGAAAGTGTTAGGTGTGTTTCTACATGCCTACCAAAGTGTATCTAGGGTGCTTACTTCTCTCTCCCTCTAGCTAAGTTACTTCTAAACGTTCTTTACTATTTCCTGAGTTATACACGAGAGCTTTGCGAGTTTAAACTGAGTTTATCTTCATTGGGTTTGTGCTCGTGTGTCCTATCATTAATCCAAAGCTTTGGCCAGGATTAGCTTATCATTACCATACTCAAATAGGGGTTACGCCTCCATCTTATCTAAAGTACCCTCTTACAATAGCATACATCAAATATACATGATCCTTTGAAATTTGAGTATGATTTGCACGCGGAAGCAGTCACGCACAAAGGATCCAATTAAGGATCATAAAATCAACATTAAGATTTTTATGATACAAAAATGGTAGTACCAGGATGGATCGCATGACAAACCATATCGATAATAAGATGAAAGACATACTTAGCGTCCTTGGCCCAAGGAAAGGTGGGGTTGGCGACTCAAACTGGTGAGATGGGCAATGGAGTCGGCGATGATGATAACTTCCCTACCACGTACTGTGAAAGTAATACTTCTTTCAGTCACAAGCATTGAAAATAATAATTCTCGGATAAGATCAGGATATATAGGGTAACGAAGATTAAAAATGGGATCCCAAACAAGAGTGGCAAGCCACATGTAAACAATGAAAAAGAATCTAGATCGATAACCTTTTCTCTAACAATTGTCCTAGTCGCGAACCCTAGAGTGTGAAGAGAGTGTGATTAGCATGTGCTCTCCAATGAAGTCGAATGTTGGGACTGTACGCATATTCATTAGATGAATGATCCCCATTAGATGCATCCACATGCCTAGGACATCTAATTATAACCAAATGGACAAAGAGATAAATGACTACAACCAACCCAAAAATCACCAATCGAACCACCACAACACCAACAACCAATAACCAACCACCACCAACACCAACACATATCTCATACTCCATTAGCAACACAAATATGGTTATATAAAATAGAAAAAAATTAAATGCAATGTCATGATTGATTGACAGAAAGAAGTGAAGTTTTTTAAAAAATGTCAAAAATTCATGAGATGACATTTAACGGGGGAAAAACACGAACTTTTTATGAAAAAAACTTGTATAAAAGAAAATAGATAGTATAGACATAGCGCCCCCCCCCAAATTTTTTTTTGAGATTATATGAAATGGTTAAGAAGAGACATAGAAATAACCCAAAGGTGTTGCATGTTTTGAAGAATACCCAAATCATATATGCTCAAACAAAAAAAAGAAGTAAATGAGTTGGAAAAAGAAAAAAATACCTGAAAAGAAACGAGGCCAGAAGTAACCCAACACCTTGTGAGGATATTATGCTGTAGAATATGGGGGATGAGGGTTTAAAATGGAATATGATGGAGGAGAGGAATGGATAGTATGGAGATAATGGTGATATGGAGAGAAGAGATGGAACGATGGAGAGAGTGGAGGGGAATTTTGAAAAAAAAAATGTGTTTGACTAAGGAAGGAGAGAGAAAGTATAGAGATGGAGTGGCACAAAAAAAGGAACCAAACCGACCTGATATATGGCCGCTTGTTCGAATGAATTATGAGAATCTCGTTCGAACTGCATCGTTCGAACGATAAACAGACGAAATATCTAAGGAGAAAGCAGGCCAAGCTCGGACAGGGGTCATTCGAAATCACGTTCGAACAAGAAATCGAACGAGAATTTAGTCTTTTAAACCTCAACTAAAATAAGAAAAAAAATGCAAAAATAAATAGTATAGTGGCTTGAAAAGGGTATAAAACCATAAAAGTTTATTTTTAATTGTCCTAGGTAGCGTAAACATATCCGAACCGTGGAAGCAGAATAAATGAGCTTGAACAATGAAGCTGAGAGCATTACCTAAGACAATGCATAAATTCAAAATGCCAAATAATATATTAACACAATATGCACTCACATAAGCCTTGTGACAATAAAAAGGAATACAATCGGACATTAGTCATAAAAATAAAAAATGCCTAGAAGATCGATGATTAGTGTTACCTTAGGAGAGCAATATAATGATTTATTGTGCAAACCAATTGATCTTCAACCTATGTCTCCCATAAATATCAAATATTCTTTTGAAACTCTTTCTTTTGAAAGATCAAACAAGCTAAAATATGTTGGCCTTGGCTATTTTTTTCAATGCCACACTTTTTAGGCTCTCTTTCTTTTGCAAATGGAGGCTATTCATGCGAAAATATTTTGTTTTTCACAACCCGAGTCCATTGCTAAAAACAACTTAACCGGATGAATATTTTTTTTATTTTTCCAAATTTGGGCAATGGTTTTTGCATGCACAAAATCAATTGCTTATTGGATAAGGTGACAAAGTTGATAAGACAACACCTTACTTCACCTAACGTATGCAAAGTGACGTAAACATCCTCAAGATTTTGTGAAAGGTGGGTGCAAGAAATATAAATATATGAGGCAATCATAGAAGAATATATCATAAACAAGCATCAAAGCATACAAGTAAGACGAAGTCCGGACTAGCTACTCATCGAAAGCCACATGAACATGGAATGAAAAAGTGATCCCAAAAAATCACACACATAACTTATATGGACAAAAGTTTTATGTAGGAATTTTTACTCAAATAAAAATGAAAATATTTTTGAAATTTTTGAAAAAAATATGTACAAAATACAATCTAGTTCATAGGTAAATATATAGACATGAGGCTTAACCTAAACTAGATGGATGACTCCAAACTCAATCAATGGAGCAAACTGATACGTCACGAATATTGCATTTTTCACCCGCTAATTTATGCATTTTTAGGCTCCCTCGGGTACCGTAATTGCTATAATTATACTCGTTAATCATATAACCTCCATTTTATGTGCTAACATGTTATTTGAGGTATTATTGAGTATTTATAGGTATTACGTTACTTAGTGTGAAGTTTGGGCACGTTCCGGTATAGTTTTGTCGCGATTCGTACGTTCAGGGGCATTTTCATCATTTCACACTTCGGGATTTTTGTCCGAAGTATTCACGGAAGTTGTAGCACTCATACCAAGCTTCGCGAGACCACAAATGGTTCTCGAATCGGAGTCCGAACGAAGGAAACAAGGAACTTTAATCGAAAAAGAATTATAAGAGATTCATTAACAATTTCATAATGACCTCCATGTCCCTTTTCTCTTTTAATAACAAATACTATAATTCCCTTTATGTCCTAAAACGTTTTTGCAGCTTCCATGGGCAATTTTTGTGCCTAGCCAGGGTTTGGCTCGGGTTTTGGGTTCGTCCCATTTTTGTGCCTTTCATTCAATTTTGAAGCTCGGGACGTGTGTGGTTATGATTGTGGATCATTTGGCTCGGGTTTTTGGAGTACCCACTTTGCTATTTTCATGATTTTGATCATTTTTGGCCATTTTCATGGAGCTTGGACATGGGTATGGTGGTTTTTGGCTATGGTGCGTGGGTTTTCAAGTGGTGTAACAGCTCACGGATTCGGGTTGTGCCAAAAAATGGCTATGGGTTATTGTGTGCGCTGATTTTAGCATGGGTTTCATGGCTGCCATGGGAGCTTTTGCAGGAGAATTTGCGTGGTGGGTTGTTCAGCAACCAACGGTCGACCGTCAAATTCATTTTTGCCGTGAGGTTTTGACAGTATGCCTTCCCATTTGACGCGGTCGACCGGCCACCACACCCGGTCGACCGGTGCTCTGCATTTGGTCGGTTATTTTATGCTGCTATCCTTTTTCTTATTTTTATTTATTTTTTCTTTTTCTTTCTTTCCTTAATTAGGAGGTTTATCTCCTTTTTTTTTCTTATTTCTTTTCTTTTCTTTGTTTATTCCAACTTAGTATAAATAGGAGACTTGGTTTATTTTTGTAAAGGGAATGTAATATACTAGATTTTTATCCCTCTTCTCTCTTAGAACCTGGGGTTAGTAAACATTTGGGGGTTTATTATTGGAGACCACCCATCTCCTCATTTTAGTTGGATATTCTCCATTAATGTAAGTTCCTTGTACTATTCATTGTCATTTTCCTTTTATTTGTGATTTCTCCATTAATTTCCATGCTTAGTTAAATATGTCCATTCCTAGATAATTTTAGTTGTTAATTTATTGAGTTGCTTTAATTAATTACTTGGATTTATTTATGCTTTTAATTATGTGTAGTGTCTAATTTAGTTTAGATTGCGTCGGATTGAACTCACCTAGGGTTGACGTGTTTCTTTGCTTTGGTGATGGAGTTTACGGGTTTATTTCGAGTGTACTGTCCTAGTTAACACGACTAGAAAATTTAACGGGGTATATCAGGTATGCCCCGTATATATGACCTTGCGTGCGTAATTTTTGGAATATTTGTTGAAGCCAAAATCATATTAATCTTTTATGAGAATTTAGGGGTGTGACAACTCTTGATTTGATTAATTGACGAAAAGAGACGCAACCTTAATAACTCATCGATCCATGTAACTATTTTATACTAATTAACTCGGGATGAGGGAAATTCTACGCAACCTATAGTTTTTATTCCTTTGTTAATTTTAGTTTAAATACACTCATGCCTAGTTTATCTTTTATTTCCTTTTAGTTAGAAAAATATCTTTTACACTTTTATTTTTAGAATATTAAACCAATTAAATTCTAGCAACTTGTATTTGTGGATTTGATACCTGAACTGGCCGCTACACTCTCTTAAAAGAGTGTAGTCATAGCTTAGGTTTTTGTATTGAGGAGGTGAATCGAAAACAATTATCGGCGCTTGACACGTGCTACTTTTCACCCTTAATCAAAATGGCGCCGTTGCCAGGGATGAGTTTGTTTTAGAATTTATTTGATTTAGTTTTCCGTAGTATTTTTTTCTATTTGATTTTTTTGCCTAACATTTTTGTAGGACTTTTACATTTGAGCGCTAAGAAACGCTTGAATTTTTTGTGCACACATCACTTTGTGGAATTTGCCACTTCGAGCCATTTTGAGGGTAAGCATGTCTTATTCCAATCCTTTCGATAATCACTATGATAATTCTCAAAATTCTCGCAAACCTTTGACTTTTGGTGAATACTTAGAGTCCCAAAAAATTACAAATTCAAAAATGACTTTGGACGAGTATTACAAAAGTCAAGCTTTGCCTGTATTTTGAGGGGGTGATAACAATTTTGGGCCTCTGATTCCTTATAATAAGAATTTTGAAACTAAAAGCTATAGTTTTCAAAATTCTTATAATAATGAGCTTGAGTATAGTTCCGATAATAATTTCCAAACTTCTCATTTCCAAGAATCCGCGCCTCGACCTATGACTTTCGGTGAGGGCTTGCGCATGCTTGAAAATGAGAAACTTGAAAACTGTTATCGGGAAGAAAATCATTTGTGGGAGCATGAATTGGATTTATTATTTGAATCCGACGACAATTTTTCTTTCAAGACTTTTGAAGTCGAGGAATGTTTTGAACCAAATGAGGACTTTGTGCCTACTTTGGAACAAACCATTGTTGACTTTGCCCATTGCATAATAGATATTGAAAGTGAGGATGAAATGGAAGTAATATCCATTTGCAATGAAATGATTTTTCTTTGGCCCCAAAGACGAACATTTCATTGAAAATGATATTTTTTCCTTCGAAACTCAATCTTCAAGCGATGATAACTCATCTCTCAATTTTGAATTTCTTTCCTCTTCATTTTCACTCTCTGTTATCACACCGTCACAAGTACGCGATGAATCGGTTCTGAACTTTAATGTGTTAAACCTTTTCACCGATGAGGAGTACTTGCTCGAGTAGCCTTCCATGATCGCATCTTTGACTTCATGTTCACCCCCTCCCATTCCAATTTCAAAATACTTGGTAGAAAATTCAATTTTTTTTGGACCTCTTGTGTTTTTATCACCCGTCTTATCCAAATCCCTCATCCTCCCTCCAAAATTGTTAATTGGGGATGGTTCGTTTCTTACGCCTGACACATGCCTTCCGTTGTTCGAACAAAATTCCTATTTTTTGGGAGTCATGCATGAAAGTGAGGGTACACCGGTTATCCTCCAAAGTCAAATCCTGGTTTGGGTGGACCCTCAAAAATTTCAACTTTTAGTGTATAGTTAGTTAGAAGTTAAAATTGTAGGTTGTACATAGTTAGTTTTATTTTCCTTATTTTTCTTTTTTCTTACTTTTAGTCTAGTGTAATTAGTTAAAAATTTATTCTTTCTTTTTGTTATGCTTTGGTACTAACATGTTTTGTAGAATCTTTGGACTCGTACTTTTCGAAGATCGCTCCATTGTGGGTAATATCCCTCTTTTCCTCTCTTTAACATGGTTCTTAATTTACATTGAGGACAATGTCAGGTTTTAAGTTAGGGGGTGTGGGATATTCTACCCATTCATTGGTAGTTTCTTTGATTTGATTACATGTTAGTTACTAAGTATGCTTTCTTAGAAAAATCTGAAAAATTTCAAAAAGATTTTCTTTCTTTTTTCTCTTTTATTGGTCATTTTGCCTTTGTTCTCGATGATAAATTTCAATAAATGCCCGATCCATTAGACAACTCAATGATGCATTACCTCAATTTTAGAAGTTATTAGACTTTAGTCCTAATTATTGATATTATGAATAACTTCATGAATTAAACTTTAATACCACGAGCACATGCATTTTTCTTGTTTTATTGATTTGGTTTAAGATTTTTATAACTCGGTAATATTTTGTTGCATTGTATATACTTAGACCAAGTAAGTTTTGTTCCTTTCGTCATTTGTGAGTGTATACACTTCTCTTTCCTCTTTGAAAATGTTACATTCGTTGGCAATCTCTCTATTCTTTCATTTGATCATTCATTAACTGAGTTTATATCTTGAAATGTGTTGCTTGAGCATGATTTTCAAAGTTTGTTTTGACTTGAGAATTGCGTAAACTTTAGGAAATGATCATAGGCAATCTTTGTTATATCACCCATGTTATCCTTGACCTCACCTTATATGTTACCCTCATCAACCCCTTTGAGCCTAAATATTAGCCTTTCATTTCATTACCCAAAATCCCATAACCAATTCCAAATTGGAGTTTAAGCCATATATATTACCTCACATTCCTTTGTTTGGAATGATACTTGGGATTAAATTATAATGTGTTGCGGTTGCAATTTAGGCATGTGAGAGCGTGAAAAGTAAAGAAAAGAAAGAAGTGAAAAAGGGAAAAAAAGAGAAAGTAGAAAACAAAAGAAAACAAAAGAGAAAGTGAGAAAAATAAGAAAAGAAAAAGAAAAAGAAAATTTGTATATGTTGTGTATAGTGTTCAATAATCTTTGATTACTCTCCCCATTTGTATATCTAATGCCTTTTATGGAAGTTGTTTGTTCAATTTTTGATATTGCCCGCATTTTTTTTTATTATTCTTAGTTTTCATTCCAAACACTTTGAATCCGTACATACATATCCTTCGTTTCATTCCCTAGCCAAACCTACATTATAACCCTATCAAGTCCTATGTGATGTTAGGGTGCATTTAATTTAAAAGTTAAAATAGTTTTGATAATCCGTGAAAATGCATTTCGCTTTCTTTAATGTGCGGTATCTTTCATTGAGATTACAATTTTTAGTTTCACATATAGCGTTCTTCATTTGTGACATGTGTGCGACCTAGTTTCCATTTCCATTTACTCTTTATGCACGCATGTTCCGTGTGTTAACTCCCTATTTTAAGTGAATTCACTTGATGAGTGTAACACCCGTGAGGATTGAATATATGCTTGCTTTATTTAGTATCCGATTTATTTAAGTTTTTACCAAATCACACTTTTCCTATGCTCTCTCCCCTCCCACATTTTAAGGTTTTAATTTAACGAAGTTCATTATATAACATTAATAATACGGACTTTTGTGTGAATTCATTCACTGTGCTAATAATGCGTATAAAATATTTTTTGTATTGTTGGGCTTGTCGCATATTAATTGGTAATATTTTGAGGAAACCATATCATTTTTGTGGGTTTCATCCCTGAAAACCCTCACGAGACGACACTCGTCCACCAGGGTAACCTGGGCGTTTAACGGTTTATTGCATACGCTAAATACAATCGTTCACCCGCGAAAGTGGCTTTTATCACTTTTGTCTATATCTCTCTTATTTTGAGGTTTTCTTATAGTTATTCTTGCTTTGCTATTTTCACGGTTTTGACAAATTTTGGCCATTTTCATGGAGCTTGGACATGGATATGGTGGTTTTTGGCTATGGTGCGTGGGTTTTCATGTGGTTTAGCAGCTCACGGATTCGGGTTGTGCCAAAAAATAGCCATGGGTTATTGTATGCGCTGATTTTGACGTGGGTTTCATGGCTGCCATAGGAGCTTTTGCGTGTTGGGTTATTCAGCAGCCACCGGTCGACTGGAAAATCTGTTTTTGCCGTGAGGTTTTGACAGTATGCCTTCCCATTTGACGCGATCGACAGGTCACCACACCCGGTCGACCGGTGCTCTGCATTGGGTCCGATATTTTATGTTGCTATCCTTTTTCATATTTTTATTTATTTTTCTTTTTCTTTCTTTCCTTAATTAGGAGGCTTATCTCTTTTTTTCTTTCTATTTTCTTTTCTTTTCTTTGTTTATTCCAACTAAGTATAAATAGGATACTTGATTTATTTTTGTAAAGGGAATGTAATATATTAGATTTTTTGCTCTCTTCTCTCTTAGAACCTAGGGTTAGTAAACATTTTGGGGGTTTATTGTTGGAGACCACCCCTCTCCTCATTTGTGTTGGATTTTCTCCATTAATGTAAGTTCCTTGTACTATTCATTGTCATTTTCCTTTTATTTGTGCTTTGTCCATTTATTTCCATGCTTAGTTAAATATTTCCATGCCTAGATAATTTTAGTTGTAAATTAGTTAGTTGCTTTAATTAATTAGTTGTGTTTATTTATGCTTTTAATTATGTGTAGTGGCTAATTTAGTCTAGGTTGTGTCGGATTGAACTCACCTAGGTTTGACGTGTTGTTTTGCTTTGGTGATGGAGTTTACGGATTTATTTCGAGTGTGGTGTCCTAGTTATTACGCCTAGGAAATTTAACGAGGTATATCATGTATGCCCCATATTTATGACCTTGCGTGCGTAATTTTCGGGATATTTGTTGACGCCAAAATCATATTAATATTTTATGCGAAGTTAGGGGTGTAACAACTCTTGATTTAATTAATTGACAAAACGAGACCCAACCTTAATAATTCGTCGACCCATGTAACCATTTTATACTAATTATCTCGGGGTGAGGGATACTCGACGCAACCTATAGTTTTTATTCCTTTGTTAATTTTAGTTTAAATACACTCATGCCTAGTTTATCTTTTATTTCTTTTTAGTTAGAAAAAATATCTTTTACACTTTTATTTTAGGAATATTAAACCAATTAAATTTTAGCAACTTATCTTTGTGGATTCGATACCCGGACTGGCTGCTATACTCCCTTAAAAGAGTGTAGTCATAGTTTAGGTTTTTATATTGAGGAGGTGAATCGAAAACAACGATCAGCGCTTGACACGCGCTACTTTTCATCCTTAATCATAAACCCCAATGGATTTCCTAAGGTTTTCAAACCTAAGGCCATCCATAGGTTTGGTATATATTTGTACGCCAAAACTGTCAATCTGGCATGTTTGGACAAGGAGAATCTGACACGATTTTAAACTGTGCCAAAATTTGTCACGGTTTCTTAAAATGTTGGCACGATTTTAAATGTGCTAAAATTTGGTATGGTTTAAAAATGGGTCAAAATTGTCCCAAACTAAAAATGTTAAATAAAATAAACAAAATGCTAAAGTAAAAGACTTTTCATTTAAATCCACTCCCGCTGCTCACTCTCCCGCTCACTCTTGACCCAATTCTCCCTCTCCCGCCTTTCACCCAATCTCGATTCTGGGGTATAACAAATGATAAAGCTCATGATGGGGGTGATGGTTCCAACGAACAGAGATCGTCGAACTATTATGGAAGACATCAAACATATATACACACACACACACACACACACATACACATAAATCTATTGATTATGGCTTTATCAGTTTCTGACCTACCTGCGATGTACACTCTCCTCTCCAATTCACTTAGTGGAGATGAAACTTTGCAAAAGCCAGCTGAAACAACCCTTGCTCAATCCGAAAGCAGACCTAGATTTTACTCTTTTCTCATGGTATCAAATTTCATTATCATTTCACTTCGTTTCTTAGGGTTTTGGATAAAGAAAACATTGTGTTGATAAGGTTAATGAAATGTAATGTGTGTTATAGTAATGCCCCGACCCGATTTCAAAGGTTATGGAAGGACTAACCCGATCCGGTTCGCACGTTAATTGTGAAGTGCAATGGAACACCTTAAATAATGTTTTTAACCCAGTTTTATTACTATTTAACGTTACATTTATTAGCATGCGAGTCCGATTTACATTAACTCCGTGATAGGACCCAAGGAAAGTGCCCCCAAGGCCAAGTAAACAGAGCTACTAATCGCAAAGTCAAATATTTACTTACCTGTATAACAATCTCAAAGTACGGAACAACATGCAACCTACCGTAACAAAAGAAGGGATGTGAGCCGAATGCTCAATGGGATCATATACAAATGCAATATAGAAACAAGTGACAGAAGGGAGTAATCACACGCTACACTATATGAATGTGAAAATATGTATATATTTACATATATACCCTTGAAAATACATGTACCAATGTATTTAACCGTTTGATTTCAAAACGTTAATTAATACCACTTGACTTCCTTGACCTTACAAAATAGTAATTATGTATTATCATGGTTTTAAAACTAGCATTCATTCTCATTACTCATGCAGTTAAACAAATGGCATTTGTTAGGAAAACCTCTGATATACTTTCAAAACATTTATTTATCAACGTTCATTAACTCACGCCAGAGTTACTTAACCATATTTCATGACTTTCATTTAACACACGCACATACCGGGTTTTAGAAAAATACTCCGTTCCTTTGAAGCCTCACGTAACACACGCTTGTATTTATTATGATTCAAGACTTATTAGGTAGCTTAATATCATTAAGTCGCCTTATTTAATCATCACATGTTACCACATGAACATTAAATATTTCAATGTTCTATTCTTGCATCAATAAGTCTTTGGATCATTACCATCCATTTATGCCTTGTTAATGAATTTTCTATTCATTACTTAGCATTATCTTTAGGTAATCTACTGACACACGCACATCCACGGTTTCACAAAATTTCACCGTCCGGCACCGAGCGCCAAATATACTGCATTTGGTTTGGGGTCTTTCACCACTAGGGACAACATAGCCCTGCTTAATTATTCTTTCCATCATCATCCAATATCATTATCTTCTTAATATGTTCAATATTTTCTCACGTTAACATTAATTTGCCCTTTTGAGCCGAAGGCGAAGCCAAAACCTTGGACTTAACCGTCCGTTTTCACATTATTCATTTAGGAAAAATCATTAATTCTATTGAAATCCTTTGTTTTCTTTCATGTTGATTTTACACCAAAAATCATTTCCTCTTTAAGGACTTATTTCATTCTTTCTTCATATGTATCAAAACACTCTTTAACATTTTATTCCATAAAATGTTGTACTTTAAGTAAAATTATCATTTTACCCCTTTGTTTTCAAAATCACATTTCACTCCATTTCGCAAGTGTTAAATTCCCAAAGAACAATTTAGCCACCCACATTAGCCACTTAGGTGATTTTAGCCATTTTTCACCTTTTTACATTTGGGAGTAATCATTTACTCTACTGAAAATACTTTTACACCTTTAACCCCTTTTTAATCCCGTAAGTGTTAATATTTTGTCAACATTAATAGGTTACACTCATTAACGCCCTTTACATGTTTTACCCATTAACACTTAATGAATACTTAATATCACTTTTTTTTTTTCAAAAATATTTATTTACCTTTAACTCGAGAAATACATCCACACTTAGGACCACTGTATAAGAAAATTGTCAATTTCTTTTTAATTAACATGTAGTATTTTAGTTTTATACTCATCATATTATTTAGTCCCAATTTCACACACTTGAAGACCAAAATTCTAACTTTTCTTCTTTTATGTTAAATCCAACAAACGATTCTTTAAACTTGCTTACACATTTAATGTCAAAATACTACAAGTTTATGTTCATGAGAAAATGGATTTTTTTTAACTCAAAAATTCCGTTACACGGTTTGAACATATATTTCACCAAATATTTACCAACAAATTACTATTTCCAAACATTTTATTTCATAAAATGTTTAACACCAATATATCAAAAAATTCCCTTTTTCATAACATCCAAAACATTGAAATATAAACTTTTTCCATAATTTCAACAATTTATATATTTCCAACACTTTTATTACCATAAAAATGTTTATTATTCCATTTCACCAAAAATACACGAAGATGACATTTTCTTACATTTTTATTTCATAAAAATATTTATTATCAAATTTATTGGCAAACGCACTAAAATAACATCATCTGATATTTTTATCACAATAAAAATATCCATTATTTCCTTCTTACTAGGAATACACAAAATAACCCTTTTATTACATTTTTATCCCATAAAAATATTTATTTTTGATTTTACAAGAAAATTACATAAATAACATTTCGTTACATTTTATTTCGTAAAATGCTAAAGAATATATTCTGAAATTTTTTCATGTTTTAAACTCATTAAAACTCATCTTTTGAAACCCATTTAGCTATGAAATCGTCAAAACTCACTAATCTATCTCATGGATGCAAACTATTCATAAATCCTACATATATTAAGCCTAATATATGTAAGTAACTGACTAAAATTTTACTCATCAATAAAACCAAACCAAGGTTAGTAGATCCCACCTCTAAGCTCTTCAATGGTGGTGTTGGTGTAGGAGTAGCAACCCTCACCTCCAAAGGTGGCCCTAAAGGGGTTGCCAAAAGCTCTTCCAAAATCTCCATTTTGAACTCCAAGCAAGATCCATTTCATCTCCAGTAAAACCCACTTCATCTTCTCCAAGAAAATCCCCAAATATAACTCTAAAATTCGTAGCTCTTCCTTATCAATGATGGAAATAGGTGTACAAGGCTTATATATGGTGGTACACTAGTAAAATATAGTGGCATTAGGTGGTGGAATGGTGGTGTAGGGTGGCTTGTGGTGGTTGAATGGTGGGAGAGATCTCAAGGCTAGAGATAGAAAGGAAAAATCTGATCCAACATGCCCAAATGGGCTAACATACATTTATATACCCCTTAAAACTTTAAGGGGTGAAATTCCCCAAATACCCCTCACAAAATGTTGATTTGCGCCACTTTCTCTCTCTAAAAATAATTTTTTCTTTTTTTTTTAACTTTTAACTTGAGATTCATATTCCTTTCATATTTTTGACTAAAAAAATCATATTTATAGTAGTCGTTTGGCCTCCCGGATTATCCTATTCAAGAGGGGAAAGAATCGGGACCTCCGCGCAAAACATATTTTTTTTCGATTTTTCTTCGCATGGTAATATTCCTTATGTTTTTATGAGTCTAAATATATGGTCGGAATATTTTTTTGACCTACCGATTGTCCTAAACAATTCGCGCAAGTTCGCTTCCAGCGTGACGCGTGCTGACGAAAATTCACCTAAAAGGGGTCTAAATGATTTTTTTCGAAGATGTCGAAGAAATGAAAGTTGCTCGAAATTAAATTTTAATTCGATCTGAAGATTTTCATAATTTTTGGATCATTTTATTTTTTTGACGAAAAATATTTTTTATTTATTTTTTGACTTTTGATCCTATGGTATTTTTATATGTATTATTTAACCTATAAAAGTGGTCATTTTGATATTTGGGACCGCGATGCATCCTTCAAAAATCCCGCAAAGTTACCTATCATGCGCGTCGCGTACCGCCCAAATTATCGTATGATTAACTATGACCATGTTACAATCATTCATTGGTATTTTCGCGTCAAACTTAACCAAGATAGTTACTAGGATTATTAGAACTTAAATATACATCTAAGCGAACCATGCGACGTGGGAATTTTTCTCCTTAATTACTTTTCGTAAGGCGGCATTTTTCGTGCCATTTGGCGTAATCCCCTTATATATTTATTCCACAAATTTTTTCTTTGAATATAATATTTCGATTATCATTAAATACTTATTTTCTAGGACGGGGTATTACATTCTTCCCTCTTTAGGAAATTTCGTCCTTGAAATTCAAGGTCATCAACTGATATACCCGTATATACCCTCGGCCATATCAAGGGCGCCCTACGCCTCATCAGGCCCAGACAACCCCTCAGGGGGCCGACCCTTCAGCAGACTCTGGACGACCCCTCAAGGGACCGACCCTTCATCAGGCTCCGAACGACCCCTCAGGGGGCCGACCCTTCATCAGGCTCCGGACGACCCCCCGAGGGTACGACAGTACGAGGCCCAAATCAGGCCAGACTCATTATCGGAAGGAACTTTGCCCTCAGCCTCATATTCAAGGGCCGAGGGTGACATCATCACAGTGCGTGGTTTGGGAGACGCGTGGAACAGTGCGCGTGAGGCTCACATGGCACATGGGAGACCATTATAACAAAATCACACCCTCACGTGAGGGAATATTATGTCATCATTTGGCATCTACAGGTGTCAACAGGGGATTGGCTAGATCATCATTCACATGCACCATGCTTACTTGGGGGGTACACTACACCCCCCAAGACCTATATATACTTGTCACTTACAACCCTACAGGGATGGATAATGGTAACCCTAGCTAAAACTCTACTTGTACACACAGTAGAGAGAGAAAGGAGCTTATGTGCATTGCGTCCAAGGCCATTAGTGCCCATACTTAGTGGATCACACACTCACACTGGATGTAGGCCAAATTGGCTGAACCACTATACATCATTGTCTTATTTCCTCTTATACTCATCTCCTTCTACACACTTATATATTTACATCTCTATGACTGCCATGGCTGCCATTATTTGAGCTCATCATCATCACTAATCCAGTGGTGCTAAATCTTAGCATCATCAGTTTGGCGCCGTCTGTGGGAAACGAGAAGACATCTCTTCCTTTGTACAGCTTGACCTTACTGGGCACTCTGGTGGTGAACCAGTTCTCCCCCTGAGAGGAGATGTTTCACCATTGAAAGAGACCCACTAAGGTTCTCAAGCTCACCAGTCTTTTCTTCAGTTCAGCTTTTCATAGCTCAAACACATAGCACCTGAGATGCCACCACCACCACTTCCCCCGCTGGATGATGGGGGAGGACCCAGTTCCAGTCAGCCACCACCTCAGTCTGAGATGGCTGATGTGGCGGCAGCCTTAAAGTCTCTGGCAGCAAGCCAGCGGATGATGCAGGAGCAGTTCACAGCTCTAAGCCAGAACATACTAAGACCACCAGGGGTTTCACCTGAGATGATTACTCTAGCGGCAACAGCTCTAGGACAGCATGAAGCCAGGGGACCACCCCAGGCACCACGCAAAGACCTGCCACCCCCTCAGCGGCGTAGGGATGTTGCTAACCCCCGGCGTTTACGCCTGGGAAGGCAAGGGAACCCTTGCCCTGAGGACAGGTATGACGACCTGGAAGGAGAGGAGGCCCCTATAGAATGCTGGGAACCATATGAGGTCTCCAACAATACTGTACGACCTCTCCGAGACAGTGGAGGAAAGTACGGGAGACAAAATCCTGATGATCGCCCGATAGGCTCTGCTTTTGATCGCTTGACCAGGGGGTCAGCCTTTGAGAGGCTGGGCCCAGTAAATGACCCGCGGGAAAAATTATCCAGGTCAAGGAGTACTGCGAGGTCCAGGAGGGAGGAATCAGATGGCCGACCCCAAGTACGGGATAACGGTCAAAGGGAAGTAAACAGCCGACACAGGCCTGCTGCAGCAGAACCCTCCGTCCACCTTAAAGAGGCGGCAGGGGATAACATCGGCCAAGCCGACCCTACGAGGCCATAGAATGACTCGATCCAGCGATTGGAGGATAAGATTGGCGATATACTGAAGAGCCGGGACCCTCTTCAGAAGGGATACACCATAGGCTCACCCTTTGTGGCGAAGATAGTCAACTTCCCTACGCCATCAAGGTTCAAGCCACCTGTGGTCACCCCAAGATACGACGAGAGCACCAACCCTGTCCACCATGTTGAGATGTATCAATCAGCAGCAAACATATACTCTATCTCAGATGAGATGAGGTGTCGTGCCTTTTCTGGTACCCTGACTGGGGCTGCACATGTCTGGTACACGTCTCTTCCAAAAAATTCCATTGAAAAATTTAAGCAGTTGGCAGACCTGTTCATCCACAACTTTTGCTTTGGGGTGAGGCCACAGAAGAAGACCACCCACCTGCTCTATGTTAAGCAGGGGAAGAATGAGAGCCTGAGGGACTACATAGCCAGATTCAATAAAGATGGAGGTGGAAGACTATGAGGAGAGCATAGCTATGACAACCCTGATTGGAGGACTCCAAAAGGGGAAGCTGTTATGGAAGCTTATTGAAGACCCCCCTAGGACGATGGCTGAATTGCTGTCAACAGCAGGAAAGGTGATGAACGCCGAAGAGGCGATGGCCGCAAAATACGAAGACGAAAAAGGAGGCGCTAGTGGGGGTAAATACCCTAAGAAGAACAAAGAGGGGAATAAGAGGTCTACGGACGATAAGTTCGCTGGTTACACCCCTCTAACGGTCAGCTGTGAACAAATTCTCAATGAGATAAAGAGTGATCGATCCCTGAAGTGGCCTGAGAAGTTGAGGGCGGCCCCCAACAAGAGGAACAAGAACCTGTGGTGCGAATTTCACCAAGACCACGACCACATAACAGAAAAATGCTTTGCTCTGAAAGATGAGATTGAGAAGATGCTGAAAGAAGGGAATCTTAGAAAGTACGTCGACAAAGGTTCCTTCAAGAGGGGCTGAGGGGACGACCCCAGAAAGAAGCGAGGCGATGCATGTAGAGAAGGACCTCAACAAAAAAGGGGACGACCCTTCTGACGATGAGGACGACCCTGACCTCCCGCCGAGAGACAACCAAGGTCCTGTCAAGAGGCTTAATATGATCTCACTCGGAGTGGGAATGATCTTCGGGGGTCTAGCAGGAGGAGGGTCTGAGGTCGCTGATAGGAAGGCCCATGTGGCTGAGGCCAAGGCAGTGACGAAGACGGTACACCCAACCTCCCTAGAGGCCAAGTCAGAAAAGAGGAAGAAGGTTGATATGGACACCCTGATAGTGGGGTTCTCGAGAATGGACTTTAAAGGCCTCCTAGCCCCACACGACGACCCACTCGTCATCACAACTAGGGTGCACGGGTGTGAGGTGCCGAGGATATTGGTCGACGGGGGCAGTTCTGCAGATGTAATGTTTTGGCCGTGCTTCAAAGCCTTAGGTCTTAGCCGTGCTAGACTCATCCCATACCATCATCCATTGATTGGGTTCAGTGGGGAAAAGGTTCATCCCCTGGGAGTGTATGAGGCCGATGTTAGGATGGGGGACGAGTGGCCGAGATGGCTTACCAAGAAGGTCAGTTTATTCGTGATGGATGAGCATGTGTTTTCGGCCTACAACATCATACTGGGACGTGTGGCCCTCAAGGGGTTTGAAGCTGTGCCGTCTACAGTCCATCGGATGATTAAGTTTCCTACCCCTTACGGGGTGGGGGAAGTTCAGGGAGACCAGACAACGGCGCGATAATGTTACTAAAACTCCGCTGAAGAAAGGGAGGCGCACAAGAGGGATACAACCACTTACAAAATTGATACCCTAGACCCCAGGGATGAGACAAAGCTAAAGAAATGAGAGGCCGCAGAAGAGGTAGAATCCATCATCCTCGATGAGGGTGACCCGGAAAAAACCGTTCAAATAGGTAAGTGTCTGAAGCCCAATATCAAGGAAGACCTCGTTAAACTATTGAGGAGAAGACAAAGCGTCTTCACGTGGAGTCATGTAGATATGCTGGGGATTGACCCTGAAATCATGTGCCACAAGCTCAATGTGGTAGAAGGAGTGAAGCCGGTAAAGCAGAAGAGGAGAATTTACTCTAGAGAAAAGTATGAGGTCATTAGGGATGAAGTCAAAAAATTAGAAGACGCTGAGTTTATCAAAGAGTTCATCTAGCCTGAATGGCTGTCCAACGCAGTCATTATCCTAAAGGTCAACGGGAAGTGGAGAATGTGTGTGGAATTCACCGACCTCAACAGGCACTGTCCCAAAGACAGCTTCCCTCTTCCCCGCATTGACCAGATGGTAGACGCTACCGCAGGCCATGAGCTCATGAGCTTCATGGATGCCTATTCAGGGTATAACCAGATCTTCATGAACCTTGAAGACTCAGAGAAGACAACCTTCATTACTGACAAGGGGACATACTGTTATAGGGTCATGCCCTTTGGCCTAAAAAATGCGGGGGCAACGTA
Source organism: Sambucus nigra (assembly GCA_949130495.1). Lineage (NCBI taxonomy): Eukaryota > Viridiplantae > Streptophyta > Magnoliopsida > Dipsacales > Adoxaceae > Sambucus > Sambucus nigra. The sequence continues at coordinate 598,718,051 of OX422212.1, read as the reverse complement.
CCAGCGCCTCGTAAATAAAATGTTCGAAGACCAAATTGGGAATTCTATGGAGGTCTATATAGATGACATGCTGACTAAGAGTTTGAAGGCAGAGGATCATGTGGCAGACCTGGAGAGGACCTTTAATACGATGGACAAATACCAGATGAAGCTTAATCCGGCCAAGTGTGTCTTCGGGGTCGGAGCAGGGAAGTTCTTGGGGTTCATTGTCAACCAAAGAGGCATCGAGGACAATCCTGAAAAGATAAAGGCCCTTATTGAGATGAAGACCCCCAAGTCCATTAAAGAAGTTCAGAGGCTCACAGGGAGAGTTGCTGCCTTGAACAGGTTCGTATCTAGGGCCACAGACAGGTGTCTGCCATTCTTCAAAATTCTCAGAAAAGCCTTCGAATGGAGTGAAGAATGCGATGAGGCCTTCAAGGAGTTAAAATCATACCTGGGGTCTCCCTTGCTGTTGTCACGACTCGTGCAGGGTGAACGACTTTATGTGTACCTCGCCGTCTCAGAGTGAGCCGTCAGTGCAGCCATTGTGAGAGACGAAGACGGAATACAGAAGCCTGTGTATTTTAACAGCAAGGCACTCCAGGGGGCATAGCAAAGATATCCAAGGATAGAGAAATTGGCCTACGCCTTGATCCATGCATCAAGAAAGATGAAGCCATACTTCTAGTCCCATACGATGGTCATCCTCACTAACTCTCCCCTTAGGCAGGTTTTGTACAAGCCTGAAAAATCAGGGAGGTTAATGGCCTGGGCTATAGAGCTGGGGGAGTTTGACATAGTGTACCAGCCTAGGACCGCCATTAAGGGGCAAGCATTGGCAGACTTCGTGGCCGAGTTTACTTGGGAAGATGATGAGGCAGAGGGTGAGAGCCTCGGGAAGATAGATACCCGACATGGTGAGCTCACCGACACACCTACAGATAAGGCTGAGGCGAGCACCACTAGAAGGAAATTGGTTGAAAATGAAGAGGGAAGATATCTCTTTAGACAGGGGTCACTCACCGAAGGAGGTTTCTCAGAAGAACACACCGTGTGGAGTCTCTTCGTCGATGGGTCCTCTTACGAAAGTGGGAGCGGAGCTGGATTAATAGTATCAGCACCCGACGGCACAGACATTGAGTACGCCCTGAGGTTCAACTTTTAGGCCTCCAACAACGAGGCCGAGTATGAGGCCTTGATAGCAAGCCTCTCCTTGGCCAGATCACTTAGTATCGGCCAGATTTTGGTTCACAGTGATTCGAGGCTAGTAGTGAATCAGATACTAGGAGCCTACGAGGCCAAGGACGAGAGGATGGCTAGGTACCTTGAGAAGGTGAGGTCATTACTGAAAGGCTTCAGAGAAGTGAAAATAAAGAGGATACCTAGGCTCAACAATGGCCGTGCTGATGCCCTTGCGAGGTTGGCCTCGGCAACTAGGACAGACATCAGGAGGACGGTCCCAGTAGAAATTTTTCTTCGGCCAACCATTGAAGACGCTGAGGGAACACTTAGCAATTGCCTAAATGTTTCTCAGGAAGCTTCGTGGATGGACCCTCTGATCAGGTACATTAAAGAGGGGGAGATGCCAGAAGCAAGGTAAGAAAGGAAAAAGTTGAGATATAGGGCTGTAAAGTTCACTGTCATTGGGGACACCTTGTACAAAAAGGGATTTTTACTCCCCTTACTTAGGTGTGTGCACCCATCTGAGGTCTCATCCCTTTTGCAAGATGTGCACGAAGGATCATGCTCAAGCCACATCGGGGGCAGATCCTTAGCGAAGAGGGTGATCACCCAAGGGTACTGGTGGCCGACCTTGGGGAAAGACGCAGCGGCATATGTAAAAAAGTGCAATAAATGCCAGAGATTTGCCACCATCCCTCACTAACCCCATCAGCCTCTTACCTCCATTACATCCCCATGGCCATTTGCAGTGTGGGATCGACCTCGTAGGATCCTTACCAAGAGCAGTCAATAACTATCGATTCCTTATCGTAGCTATTGACTATTTATCAAAATGGGTGGAGGCCGAACCGATGGTCACGATAACAGAGCAGAAGACCTTCCAGTTCATTTGGAAAAATGTTATATGCAGATATGGTCTCCCCAACACCCTCATCTCGAATAACGGGACTCAGTTCAAGAATACCTCTCTACAGAGGTACTGTGAAAGGGTGAGTATCAAACAATTTTTCTCCACCCCAGGGCGACCTCAGGCCAATGGGCAGACATAAGTTACAAACAGGACAATCCTAGATGGAATCAAGAAGAGGCTTGAGGAGGCAAAAGGAAGATGGGTCGATGAGTTATATGCCGTGTTGTGGGCATACAGGACGACAGTGAGGACCTCTACCGGAGAGACCCCATTCATGCTAGCTTATGGCTCAGAAGCCGTCATCCCCACCAAGATTGGGTTTCCTACTCATAGGGTCCAAATGTATGACCCTCAGAGAAATACAAAAGAGAGGAGACTCGACTTAGACCTGATTGAGGAAAGGAGGGAGGACGCCGAGATAAGGTAGGCCGCCTACCAACAGAGGACCGTAAGGTTTTACAATCAGAGGGTGAAACAGAGGCCAATCGCAGTGGGGGACTTAGTCCTCAAAAAGACTTGGCAAAAGCCTAACAAGCTCCATCCTAATTGGCATGGCCCGTATAGGGTCATCGATGAAGTCGTCCCTGGGACCTATAGACTAGAAAACTTAGAGGGGGAACCCTTTTCCAACCCCTGGAATGCAGATCATTTGAAAAAAATACTATCAGTAGTGTTGTAAGGTCTTGATAGACCACAATTGTAATAGGAGTTTCTCCAACAGAGCACATGGAAAATTAATGAACCTTTTCAGTGTTTCCCCTCATCCTGTGTTTATCAGTTCTGGTACGCATGAAAACATCTTCAGAAAATGTCCCTCGGCTATAATAAGGGTCAATGGAGGGGACGACCCCACCATTGCTCCCAAGAAAGACGAGGGAACACTTAATTAAAAAACCCTTAGTTTGGTGATTGTAACCCTCGGATATAATAAGGGTCAATGGAGGGGACGACCCCGCCATTGCCCTCAATAAAGACGAGGGAACACTTGATTAAAAAACCATTAGTTTGGTTATTGTAACCCTCGGCTATAATGAGGGTCAATGGAGGGGACGACCCCACCATTGCCCTCAAGAAAGACGAGGGAATACTTAATTAAAAAACCCTTAGTTTGGTGATTGTAACCCTCGGCTATAATAAGGGTCAATGGAGGGGACGACCCCACCATTGCCCCCAAGAAAGACGAGGGAACACTTGATTAAAAAACCATTAGTTTGGTTATTGTAACCCTCGGCTATAATGATGGTCAATGGAGGGGATGACCCCACCATTGCCCTCAAGAAAGACGAGGGAATACTTAATTAAAAAACCCTTAGTTTGGTGATTGTAACCCTCGGCTATAATAAGGGTCAATGGAGGGGACGACCCCGCCATTTCCCTCAAGAAAGACGAGGGAACACTTGATTAAAAACCATTTAGTTTGGTTATTGTAACCCTCGGCTATAATAAGGGTCAATGGAGGGGACGACCCCGCCATTGCCCTCAAGAAAGACGAGGGAACACTTGATTAAAAACCATTAGTTTGGTTATTGTAACCCTCGGCTATAATGAGGGTCAATAGAGGGGACGACCCCACTATTGCCCTCAAGAAAGACGAGGGAACACTTGATTAAAAAACATTAGTTTGGTTATTGTAACCCTCGTCTATAATGAGGGTCAATGGAGGGGATGACCCCACCATTGCCCTCAAGAAAGACGAGGGAACACTTGATTAAAAACCATTAGTTTGGTTATTGTAACCCTCGTCTATAATGAGGGTCAATGGAGGGGACGACCCCACCATTGCCCTCAAGAAAGGCGAGGGAACACTTAATTAAAAACCATTAGTTTGGTTATTGGAACCCTCGGCTATAATGAGGGTCAATGGAGGGGACGACCCCACCATTGCCCTCAAGAAAGGCGAGGGAAAACTTTATTTAAAGCCATTAATTTGGTGATTATAACCCTCGGCTATAATGAGGTCGCATGGAGGGGGCGACCCCACCATGGTCCTCAAGATAGACGAGGGAAAAATTTATTTAAAGCCATTAATTTTGTGATTATAACCCTCGGCTATAATGAGGTCGCATGGAGGGGGGACCCCACCATGGTCCTCAAGACAGACGAGGGAAAACTTTATTTAAAGCCATTAATTTGGTGATTATAACCCTCGGCTATAATGAGGTCGCATGGAGGGGACGACCCCACCATGGTCCTCAAGACAGACGAGGGAGGGGTTAGTGATATTGTTAGTACAAAAAATCCACAATAAAAATCACATAAGAGATGAGTATGGAAGATAACAAGAGGCATTATATTACAAAATGTTGTTCGTTTTACAAAAATAAAGTACAAAAATGGATTACACGAAGAGGGTATAGGCTACAGACAGCCACCCTATTGAGCAAAATCAGAGGGCAAGGCCTCGACATCGATAGGAGATTCTTCTATGACCATGACAGGCCGACCCTCAGACGTGCCCATGTCTTCGACATGCTGAGACTCCACTTGAGCTAAGGCTTCAGCAATGAGGAGATCAGCTAGCTGAACTGCTTCAAGAGAAGGTCGAACAGACGACACTGCATCAGCGAACTTTAAGATGACCCATCGACAGGCCGTCTTAATTCCCCTCTCCAAGTATTCAAGGACGAAGCCTTGAAACTCGTCTGAGAGTTTGTAGGCCTCCACAGCATCGGCCTCAGCTTTCTTGACAGCTGCTTCCAGATCGGCCTTGTGCTGAGCCTCCAAGTTGAGGAAAGCCTCATCCTTCTCCTTTATTAGCAAGTCCTTGGCCTGCTGGTCGGCATCGTGCTGCCTCATCAACTCGTCTAAGACCCTGGCATGCTCCGTCCTAGCACTCTCCAGTTTAGCCCTCGTAGTCTCGAGCTCTATCTGCAGGTCGACCTCATGATGAATGGCCCTCTCGGCTTCATGAAACTTCTGTTAATTATCAGCCATCCACTTGGTGGCCGAGGTGATGGCACAGACGGACTGCACAGAAAAGACAATTGTTAAGAGGCTGAGGAAACAGTTAGTGAAAAATTAAATTAGATGAGGTAAAGATAAGTACCTGAGCTAGTGCGTGCAGACCATAGTCATACACCTTGGCCGGAGGCATATTTGATAGAAATTCGTAATCAGCAGCCGAGGGGGCAGAAAACATGGACGCCTTGGATGCCCTTAGATTCGTGATCAAGGAATATGGCTCGACCTTCAGTGACGTCAAGTTTTGGGACCAGAAGGCTCCCATTCTAGAAGAGGAACCATCCCCCTTAGATGACTCCACCCTCGCCCTCGTCCTCGAGTCAGGCCGAGGGTCAACAGGAACTTCAGGACCTTTTCTCTTGTAACCCTCCGCGGAAGGTTCGACTGGTGTCGGCCCCACGGCCTTTGACTTACTCGGAGTCTGCTGAGGCTCCTTTCCCTTCTTCTTGCCTAGGCCAGATAATAAGCTTGGGGAAGTCATTTCCCAGAGAAGATCAGAGATACCTGCAGGCCGACCTGAAAAGAAGACGACACATCAGAAAAATACAGAGGCAAGGATTAAACACTTGAAAAAAATCAAAGATTGAGCAAAAATAGTAACTCACATAGCTCTGTCAAGGGGCCGACCCTCAGACCAGCTTCTTTGAGGAACCGAGGGGTCATCAGATTTTCAAACTTTGCAAGTCCACCCTCTTTCCCTCGTTCCCTCAGATACTCAACTATATCTTTCTCATCCAGACTAAGTCCGGGATCTGACCTAACCTTCATAGAGGGGTTGGACCATCTCCTTGGAACCCTCGAACCATCGTCCAAAGGCTGAACCTCGACAGCAAATTCCTATTCCCCAGATATGAAGAAAAATCTCTTCTTCCAGTCGTGGTTAGAGATTTGTGCCACGTGGAGAAGTTTCTTATCAGACCTCCTCGCCCCCAGGTGGTAGTACCCAGGCTGTTTGGACGAGGAGGTGATATTGTAATAGGCCAAAAATACGTTGGCCGATGGCTCATCAGTGAAAGCATTCTTCCACAAGGAGATGTAGCCAAGGATCGTCCTCCAGGAGTTGGGAGGAAGCTGAGAGGGGGCAACGCCGAGGGCTGACAGGATATCTACGACGGTAGGATGCAGAGGGAATCTGACTCCTACCTTGAACATCTGTTCATATACTGCAACCTCTCCCTCTTCGCCCTCGAAGACCCTCTCAGACTCAGAGGGAACCCTCATAGTTATATTTGGGGACACTCCATAGGAATGCCTCCACAGCAAGAGGTCACCAGCCCTAACTGAGGAGACATAGGACGAGGCATGGGAGGTGTCAACCTGGTCATCTGAGTCCTCACTCTCGTCCTCCGTCCCTTCTTCCTCGGCCTCATAACCTATCAGAGGCCCTTGGGGAAAAGCCATTTGGAAGGCGTGTGGAGATAGAGTTGTCACAGGGACAGCCTCGGCCTGTCGGCCTGGGATTAGGTCAGACGCCTCTCCTCTCCCAGAAGGCCCAGCGCCAATTGGCGACGACGCTCTCTCATCCATCTCTCCTGAATAACTCTCGACTGGATGACAAGACGACCCACAAGACTCAGACGACTCAAACGGATTTATTGTGGCTAGAGGAATAGGAAAGATGGGTCGTACCCAATTAGGGTCGGCCCCTCGTCTCCTCTCCTCCTCTTACTCTATTCGTCTGATCTCAACAAATAGCTTCTCTCTCAGGGAAGGGAATTCCTCATCTAAGCTGTAAAGCCTCCTAAGCATCAAGGGGGAGACCCTACACTTGGAAGAATTTGGGGAACTCAACTATAAACAAGTTAACCGTTGACCAGATTGGACTTTTGGATTGAAACAGAAGAAATTAAAGGCTTTTGGTCAAGAACACTCAAGAAATGGAAGAACTCACCTCGCCGGAAAAGTACCAGAAAATACAAGTACTAAGAAATGCAATAAGGGGGGTATCGAACCCAATGCATGAAACGAAGTTAAAGATTAAAGGGGAAATTTATGGCAGAGAAGAGTACCTGAAGACGAAATCGAAAGGCTGAATGGATCGGGATGCAGAAGTTGCAGAAATGGCTGGCTGGAGACTAGAGAGAGAAAGAGTTCAGGCGCGAAGAAGAAGAAGAGAATGAATGGTTTCAAAAATTGCTTATATACCTTAGTAATGAGTGGGCCCATTACCCAAGCCAAAGCACAACCCACGAGGAGGACATCATTAGGGCACAAAGCCCCAAGCAGCATGCAGCCGTCGCGCCTTGAAAACTAGAACAACATTGGATAAAAATTTGACAGGTATCACATCAGCTTGACAGGTGTCACTCATTAAACAGACCATACAGTTGGTCTCAAAAGCAACATTATCCCTCAGCCATCTCCGCATCATCTATGGCTAAGGGCTGGGGGGTGATTGATATACCCGTATATACCCTCGACCATATCGAGGGCGCCCTGTGCCTCATCAGGCCCAGACAACCCCTCAGGGGGCCGACCCTTCAGCAGACTCTGGCCGACCCCTCAAGGGGCCGACCCTTCATTAGGCTCCGGACGACCCCTCACGTGAGGAAATATTATGTCAATATTTTTATTTTTATTTTTATTTGATTTTTAGAATTTTAGTTTAATTTCTTTTATTATTTGAGTTTTTTTTAGGATGTTATTTTTTTTAGTTTTGTTAATTAATTTTTTTTAATTAGATTGTTTTAGTTTTTTAGGGATACAAATTAAACACACACACAAACACCCTAACACCTCCCCTCACCCCTACCATAATTCCCATACACACACCACACTCTAACCCCCCTCTTCTTCTTCTTCTTCTTCTTCTTCTTCTTCTTCTTCTTCTTCTTCTTCTTCTTCTTCTTCTTCTTCTTCTTCTTCTTCTTCTTCTTCTTCTTCTTCTTCTTCTTCCCCACCAAAAACGATTCTCTCTCCATCCTCCATAATCCACTAACCCTCTACCATCATCATTCATCCGACCCAGCTGCTATACCCGATCAGCCCTTACCCCAACAGAAAATACCTAACCATCTAACCCATTACCCCTACTCTTATACCCATTTCAAAGATGAACCAACCCGCGATTCGAACCCACCACCGCCACCCACCTGCCATAGCTCCGACCCGGATCCCAATCCCGGCCCGGTCCGAAACCCGAACAGCTCATCCTCCAAACTGCGAGCTAGCCCAGCTCCAACCCGAACCCGAGTTTGTTCAACCCTTACCCACTTCGAAGCCTTCCACAGTCAATCCCAAATCCCTTAAAAATCGGATACAAATCCAAGCCAAGAAAATCACCTAAAAATCTCTCCAAGAACAACATCGTGGCTTTACAAGAACGGTATGGAATCTCACATAAAAAGACTCACACAGAATAGAAAGGAGAGATACGTAGAGAGAGAGAGAAAATGACAGTGTATAATATGTACATATTAGGTGCATAAAAAAATTCCAAAAAAATTAGTTTAGTGTTAGAATAAATTTTTAGGTTTGTTTTCTATTCTTTTTGGTGTAATCAAGTGCTGGAAATTGTGACGAAGTTGGACGCATGTCAAGGCGCATTTCAAGACAAACTTGGGAAAAAAATTGCGTATTGTATTTCTACATTCTCTTTTCAATTTATTTCCTTCTTGACATAGTATCTATTGTTGTTTATGCACACATGAGAATGTTTGGCTAAACACCCCGTTCAAGGGGTGGGATGCACTGCGTATGAGGTTAATTTAATTAATTGGTTTCATTAATTTTATATTTCTAGGTAAATTAATTTTTAAAGTGTCACCAATTAATTTATGTAATGAGAGTTAGTAAATTAATTTAACGAATTAATTTTTGAATTTAGGAATCGAACTAGAGATAGGTTTTTTCGAAATTTGAATATTAATTCGATATTGAAATTTGATGATTGCTATCGTTTTCCTTAAATCGACCCTAGCGGGTAATTTTCTGAAAATAGTGTAGTCCTTATTTTCATTGTGTGAGATTTTTAAATTAATTTTCTGAAAAAGATTCTATTAAATTTATAATTTTAACGAGAGTTAGATTATCGATTTAATATTATCTCGAAATGTTTCAAATTAATAAATTGAGAAATAAAAATAATTGAAAATGCAGTGTAATCCTATCTCTTGATTTTCTCACATTTTTCACACTCGGTTGCACATTTTTTCATTATTTAGTCATTTTATAATTTTTAGCATTTGTTAGTAAATTTTTCCCTTGAAATTATTTAAAAAAAAATAAAAAAATAAAAAATATTTTAATAATTTTTTTTTGGAATTGCACGTTTTCACATTAATTGTTTCACTTTGAAAGTTGGATTGATACCCGTACTTACCACAATACGAGTTATTTTTAGACAAGTTTTGTAGGTACTCAAGGGAATTTTGAGAGTGGCTTTTGCACGACGACTATACATACCCAAAAGAGCTATTATCAAATGACGCCGTTGCCGGGGATATCCCAAAGCTTCTTATCAAATGGCGCCGTTGCCGCTTTCTTGATGTGGAGACATGATTGAAGACTTGTAATTTTATTTATCTTTTTTAGTGTAGTTCTTCCTCCTCCCTCCTCCTTAGACTGGTTGTATAGGATTTTTTTTAAGATTGTGTATTTATTTGGGGTGCATTTTGACACCATATTATTTTGTAATAATTATTCATAAAAAAAGGCGAAAAGGGAAATCGGACAAGGTAGAGAGAGAGCGTCCAAGGTGAGGATTTTTGAAGCCTCTCTACTTTGGGTCGGTAGGACTCCCGGGGACGACTGAGATAGGCGAAATCTCCCCCCGGTCGACTCAACTCGGTCTTCACCTCACGTGTGTAACAACCGTGGGTGGTACAATTTTTTTATCCCTCGCGACTCTCCTGCCAGCGAGTTCATTTTTTGTGTGATTAATTTCTCCTATGTGCTTTTACTTTCTGCATCGCAATTAAATTGAATGGTTTGATGAATTAATTTACCTAAGACCTGGACCCGGTCATTGCAACGAGAAGGGATTTCATCACCCGACTCACTCGCTTATCCATTGTGTGCTACCCTAGCTGTCATTAAATTTAAAATCAATCAACTAGCTAGCTCCGTAGGAACACATTTTTGCAACAGGCGATCACAAAGATAAATTCCGTGCATTTTGTCGCCTGCGGACTTAATTATAATTTGATTACCCCTTTCACTAATTTTGAATGTAATAATTGGCTACGTGCTCGTTAGGATTTTTCTTGACTCGTGTGTGTCCAATTCAATTCTTTCGGTAGTCGGTTTTAGTTAGTTCGCTCATATCAAGAGTCCATTTTCTCCCCTTTTTCGAAAAATACCAAAAATATTTTTTCTCTTTTTAAAAATATTTTCAAAAATCCCCAAAAGATTTTTTTTCCATATTTAAAATACCAAAAAGATTTTCCTTTTCTTATTTTCAAAAATCACAAAAAGATTTTATTTTCTTTTGAAAAATATTTAAAAACTAAAAAATATTCCTCTTGTCATGGCCGCAGAACGTCCTTTACGGGAATACTTTGGTCATTTCACATTCTCGCGAAGCTTGTTTGATGATAAGCCCGAATCGACCCTTGATTCATTAATTCAGGGCTTTAACTCTCAAACGCACACCGTTGATACTCTTGTGTCGTCCATGCACACATCTCCTATTCCACCGCCTCCGGTGACGAGTGTAAACCCATCACATCCTTCGTCGTGCACACACTGCTTTCTTAGCGATCACTTGTCCCATGAGTGTCCATTTATATTCTCTACATCTGAATCCACCTTGGAACATGTGCGTCCCTATGACACTGTTTTGAAACCACCCTCGCCGTATTGTCACGACATATCTAATGTCGAGGGGTATGAGTACCCGAGCTATTCATGGACGCCCGATCATCCTTCCATGCAATATGAATCCCAACGCCATGTTGTGGATCCTTACGGTTTCCACCAGTCGTCATCGACAGCTCGTGCACCTCATATCTATCAGTCCCCTTCATATGCTCCTCATGCTGATTACACTTTTGTCCCTCACGGAGATGCTTCTCCCGTGAATGCTACGCTTGAACCTGATCCACACACTTCATATGAGTATTCTCCACATCCTAGTGTTTCTAGCGAGTTGTGTCCACCTCACCCACCACCTTACACATCCTCTCTCGAAAGTCTTTTTCACAAGTTTTCCCACACTCTTCACTCTCAAAATGAAGCCCTTCAATGACTTGAACACAGGTTTACTGCATTTGAGTGTGCGAACGAGTCAGCTTTCACCCCAAGTCAACCCGTTATTTCACCTACGTGGGACGATGATGCGTTGTCTTGTGCCACTGATTTTGCGTGTGACCAACCCTATCTTCCTGAGAATCTCGACATTGAGACCACTCCGTGGTACGGAACCCAAGTTGACAATTGTGTTGACGTATCCATTGATTATGAGACTGATCCTACACCGCCTTACCTTTTCGAACCCACCATAGAGGTTTGCCTTTCCCCTTCCACCGAATCCATACTTATGCCCGAGTCTACACCTTTTGATCCTTCCCTATGTGTTCATGAGGAACCCATTATTTGTAGGTTAGCTCCAGCTGCGCGTGCTTCCCACTATCCTGAGATTGGATCCGACATGGTTTCTACCTCTTCGAATATGAATCCTGTTGCACCACGCTTAGTTCACTTTGAGTCCTATATTAATGTTGATTCTTCTATCTCGAATTTGGATGCCTCGTTAGATTTTTCCACTTTCACGAATGGTGACAAATTGGTAGAGACGTTGACCACTCCATCACTTGATACCACACTCCCTCTTCAGGAGGACCTTGAGGATTATTCCGACCCTTATAGTACGTGTGTGTCCCTTACTCGTGAGTTGGATCATCTTCCCCCACCCTATGTCCCACCCGATCCACCCACTGTCCCTTCCACCCCACCATTTGGTTTGGACCTTGTTATTGCACCTCACCTGTTCCCATCTAAGCATTTAGGTCCTCACCTACACCCACCCTCCACCCTAGTGCCACACGATCCCATTTTGTAAGGAAATTTTTGTCCATTATCAATTTGTATGTCGTACGCTGTTACACCGTTGAAGAAACTCAAGATCGCATCTACATCAACGGATCCGAATATCAAAGTGTCTTCAACATCATAGCCTCTGCAAGAATGAACTTGGTAAAATTTTGTTTTTAAGTTCCTTAAAGTTCATATTTAGTATTGGGAAATTTTTATAAAATATTTTTTTATAAAAATAAGAAGTAAGTTTTTTCAAGCAAAATGAGGCTTTTTAAAGTTTTTATTTTTCTGGGAAAACCGGACCGGACCGGTCCGCCCTCTACCCGGACCGATCCGCCTCTTAATAAAAGAACCGATCCGGTCAAATCGGACCGATCCGCCTCCAAGCCGGACCGATCCGACTGGGATAAATTCGGCCAGATCTGTTAGAGATTTTTTAGGCTCAAAGTTTTCCTATTTAAAACCCACTACGGGAAGTGGTTTTCTAAGACTTACATACACGATTTTCAGAGTCCTAAATACTCTAAGTCTTCATCTTTTTGATGTGCCAAACATCTTTTTGATTCACACCAAAAATCCCAATTACTTTTGTGAATCTTTTGGAACCCTAGAACACAAACTTTGTTGTTGTTCATCTTTGTGGAGAGATCTTTGCAACCGAGGGCTGCGTGTCATTGCTGAGGGAGTCTCTACAAGGTTTTATGGCTGCGTGTCATTAAGGAGAGTTGCGGTTCTTTCTTCGTTGTTTGGGCTGCGAGTCCTTGGAGGGTGCTACGTGTATTCTCTTGCTGAGTTCAAGACTGCGTGTCTTTGTGGGTTGGCTGCGCGTTAATTCATTGCAGATTTCTCTATGTAATTGTAAGTTGCGGCTTGTATATTCATAGTGAAATAAAGGTTTTACCCAAAAGTGGTTTTTTCCTGATATCTGTGTCTCAGCATATTTTGTGTCGCATGCTTTATATTTGATGGGTTGATTTAGATGCATGATTAGGGGCAGAAATTAAATAAGTGTGCTATATTAGAAAGTTGCGAAGTTAATCAATTATCACACGTTCTCACATTTGTGCACTTTTCCTCGATCCCACCATCCATGTGAGTATTAATGTTACTCTCCTCATCCGTGACACCGAGCTTATTACTTTATGCACACCACTACCTTGTGGTGTTAACTTTTTTCATCTACCGCTCCCTGGCATGTCACGACATGACCATTATCATCGTCCATTTATAGAATGGTCGCGCACTTTCTCTGAGGCCCGCCCCATCACTATTTCCAAACCATTTTGCCTCCCCCACCAAATTGAGCACCATTCTTATAGGGACCTTGTTGCCCTCACATTTACGCTCAATAAGGCCCGTGATCGGCGCCTCTTCACCCTCTCCCTTACCCTTCGTCCATATACCCTCCTACCCGCCCACCCCTGGTCCACCGATGCTTTGCATCAAGTGATGCACTTTGCCATACAAGTGCATTGACCTCTTTTAGCCTTTATCCAACAAGACTGACACTTCAGTCTTGTTTGGGGGTGATTCTCATCACCCAATTTTTTCTGCCACCCTCACTTTCATAAATATTATCTTTAGGGTGAGATTGGTTCGGTCTGGCTGAAGACGTTAAACTTAGCGCTATCGGGAGGCAGCCCGTTGTTCATTGTTTCTGAGTATGAGTATTACCCTGTTTGGGGGTGGTGTTTCACACCACCCAATGATTTTCATATGCTCTATAGACTTGGACATATTTTTGTATCACATTTATTCTTCAAGTTCTATCTCTGCCCCAGAATGCGGTACATTTCATTAGTGGTTCATTATGGTACTATATTTCCTCCCTTGTTCTTTTCATTTTTATATATGGTTTTAAACATCGATGACGATGTTCTCTTTTGTTTGGGGGTGGGAAATTTATCAAAATCGTACCTCTTTTGAAAATTTTCAGAAACAAGTGATTTTAAACTTTTTGTGCAGTTAAAAATAAATTTTTATGATATGAATTGTTTATCATCCCTCTTTTAGAAATCTCGAAATACCTGTGTTCGAATCCAAAATTACGCTTTTAACCTTAAATTAATTAATACCTTTTAAAAGTGTACTTGCACTATGAATTCTTAAACTCAGCAATTTGCACTATCACGTTTACAATCAAAAGTTGAAGAGTAAATATATTCTCAAGAAATCCTTAAAAGATCACTAGTGGCGACTTAAACCCGTGAGATTTGAGCTTTTCACCTTTTTGAGGATTTTTACGTATCTTCGAGTCACAAGTTGACTCAACTTTCTTTGGGTACTATATTTAGTCATTGCATCATCTCATTATTTTTTCAAATTTGGTTTAATCACTGAGAATGACATTACTTTCGTGTTGTAAGAAACATGTGTCTTGCAGTTTATCCCGAGCACTAAACCGATTTTTTCATACACTTACCATTTTCCCTATATATTATCATTCACCCATTATCATTTTCCATATTACCCTTATCCATATGTCACAAATACCATCCATCATTGCCATCGTTTTTGAGAAAAAGAGTGTTTGAAATTTTCCATGTAAATTGTCTTCATTTGTGTTATGAAAAGAAAAATGTATCGCAATAAAAAAAGCAAAAAAAGCAAAAAAAGAAAATAAAAATAGAAAAGATGAAAAAGAAAAGCATGCGATCATAAATTCAAATAATGAAGACAATAGTCAGTCAAAGTGTATTTCACTCTTCTCAAAACACCCTATCATTCATCTTCTTCATTTCATTAGCCCCTCATGCCTTACATAATCCCTATTTTCACCCTTGATAATGTGTTCGGACAAACGAAAAGATTATATGGTGAATAACTCGACATTCTCGACATAGTGGTTAACATCCCTTCATGAGATCAGAATTTTTTCATGTAGCCGTCCTTTCTTATAAAGTGTGTGAGACGTTTGAACTCGTTTGCATTTACTCACATCCTCACACACTAGAGAGATACACTTACCAAATTCTCAGAGAGTTCGATTCAAAGAGATATATTCAGTGAGAATTGAAGTCAAAGCGTTGATTTTATAAAGGCAATCTAGGAATTACTCTAATGATACTTAAGATTGTTTCACACTACACACGCTGAGTTTTAGGAAGGATTATGCTTTGGGTATTAAGAAATTTATATCTTATTTTGATAATTGAATACGGTGTTCCTTGATGTCCTCTTAAGTTGGGTTGTATAGCATTTCATCATCTACTCAGAAACTGCATTTAAATAAGTTTTTGAATTTTGTGGGTACATTTACTGCAAACCCTCACGAGACACCACTCGTCCTGTAGGGCAACCTATAGGTTTAATGGTTTGTTGCACATGCTAAGTGCAATTGCCAGTGCCTGCGAAAGTGGCACACTTTTGGTTACTTATCTCTATTTTCTCTCTAATTTTTGCTCGAGGACTAGCAATGTTCTGTTTGGGGGTGGTGTGATAAGCACCCAAAAGTGTCTAATTTAATCCCCGAATAGATGCATTTTAGTCACTCATTTTTAATTAAAATTGGCCTTATATCGTATTTTATTATTTTTCAGGTCAATACGCAGTCGCAGTGCTAAATAATGCTAATTCTAGTCAATTGCGATGCAGAAGCGATCAAAAGCGTGCATCGAAGAAATCAAAGAGACCGTCAAGTGAGAAGTCCACTCTGAGCATGCCCCGATGTGATCCGATACTCCGAAACAGTTCCATAACCTTAACTTAGCCTAGACCGATCCCAGTCCATTCCCCGAGTCCCGTGTGTGTTGAGTTTATACCTTTATTATTTTTATAGAATTTCATTTTGAGTCGTTTTATTTTTAGGATTTATTTTAGAATTATTGAGGATTTTTAGAATTTATTTGCATATTTTTCTATTTCTTTATTTTGATTTTGATTTTTATTAGTTTTTAATTTTTAATCTTTATTTTATTTTATTTTATTTTTATTAGGATTAATTTTTAGGAATTTAATTTTTTCAGTTTTATTAGATTTTTTTAGGTCTTAAGTTTTATTTTTATTTGATTTTTAGAATTTTAGTTTAATTTCTTTTATTATTTGAGTTTTTTTTAAGGATGTTATTTTTTTTAGTTTTATAATTTAATTTTTTTTAATTAGATTGTTTTTGTTTTTTAGGGATACAAATTAAACACACACACAAACACCCTAACACCTCCCCTCACCCCTACCATAATTCCCATACACACACCACACTCTAACCCCCCTCTTCTTCTTCTTCCCCATCAAAAACGATTCTCTCTCCATCCTCCATAACCCACTAACCCACTACCATCATCATTCATCCGACCCAGCTGCTATACCCGATCAGCCCTTACCCCAACAGAAAATACCTAACCATCTAACCCATTACCCCTACTCCTATACCCATTTCAAAGCTGAACCAACCCGCGATTCGAACCCACCACCGCCACCCACCTGCCATAGCTCCGACCCGGATCCCAATCCCGGCCCGGTCCGAAACTCGAACAGCTCATCCTCCAAACCGCAAGCTAGCCCAGCTCCAACCCGAACCCGAGTTTGTTCAACCCTTACCCACTTCGAAGCCTTCCACGGTCAATCCCAAATCCCTTAAAAATCGGATACAAATCCAAGCCAAGAAAATCACCTAAAAATCTCTCCAAGAACAACATCGTGGCTTTACAAGAAGGGTATGGAATCTCACATAAAAAGACTCACACAGAATAGAAAGGAGAGATACGTAGAGAGAGAAAAAATGACAGTGTATAATATGTACATATTAGGTGCATACAAAAATTCCAAAAAAATTAGTTTAGTGTTAGAATAAATTTTTAGGTTTGTTTTTTATTCTTTTTAGTGTAATCAAGTGCTGGAAATTGTGACGAAGTTGGACGCATGTCAAGGCGCATTTCAAGACAAACTTGGGAAAAAAATTGCGTATTGTATTTCTACATTCTCTTTTCAATTTATTTCCTTCTTGACATAGTATCTATTGTTGTTTATGCACACATGAGAATGTTTGGCTAAACACCCCGTTCAAGGGGTGGGATGCAGTGCGTATGGGGTTAATTTAGTTAATTGGTTTCATTAATTTTATATTTCTAGGTAAATTAATTTTTAAAGTGTCACCAATTAATTTATGTAATGAGAGTTAGTAAATTAATTGAACGAATTAATTTTTGAATTTGGGAATCGAACTAGAGAAAGGTTTTTCTGAAATTTGAATATTAATTCGGTATTGAAATTTGATGATTGCTATCGTTTTCCTTAAATTGACCCTAGCGGGTAATTTTCTGAAAATAGTGTAGTCCTTATTTTTCATTGTGTGAGATTTTTAAATTAATTTTCTGAAAAAGATTCTATTAAATTTATAATTTTAACGAGAGTTAGATTATCGACTTAATATTATCTCGAAATGTTTCAAATTAATAAATTGAGAAATAAAAATAATTGAAAATGCAAATTAATCCCATCTCTTGATTTTCTCACATTTTTCACACTCGGTTGCACATTTTTTTATTATTTTTTCATTTATAATTTTTAGCATTTGTTAGTAAATTTTTCCCTTGAAATTGTTTTTAAAAAAAATAAAAAAATAAATAATATTTTAATAAAAAAAAATTGGGATTGCACGTTTTCACATTAATTGTTTCACCTTGAAAGTTGGATTGATACCCGTACTTACCGCAATACGAGTTATTTTTAGACAAGTTTTGTAGGTACTCAAGGGATTTTGAGAGTGGCTTTTGCACGATGACTATACATACCCAAAAGAGATATTATCAATAAGATGTAATGGATCAGGCGACTTCCACGCCAGAATGAAACAATTGAATTCGGGAAACGAACCATGCTACGTGAAGTAAGAACCATAACGTAATCTTGAAGTCTAAAATTTCACCGACCAACATGTGCGCTATAGTCTTAGCCATGGCACACGCCCAGGATTAAATCACTAATCACGACTACCCATTTTCAAAGACAATGACTTGGGAACCGATTCATTTGGGAAGCTAGAACGCTAGGCTTCCTTACTTAAGACAAAGGTTACTTTTTATCCTTCATATTAAAGCGAAGTTATATTTCTCATTGCATAATGTTAATCACGGACACAACATATTCAAGTCTCCACAATCTCAACATGTGATTGCTAACTTTCAAACCTCGACATCTTTCTCATCTAGTGAAACACAACACTCACAAAATTTTACCTTACGGACCATCGATACAATCCTTAGCAACTTCCTATGTTATCCCAAATCATAACTGTAAGGACACAAGCCTCTAATTGAGTCTTAATGTAGTGTTGGCTCAATTCCGGATAAAAACATTTGAGTCATAGAATAGTGTTCAAGTGTATCCATCCAAGCCTATGTCGTGTTAGTTGAAGACATAGCGGCCAAGAGTATAAAGCTTCATCATATGCCGGGTTTAGTGCGCCTCATTTCTACGTCAACAACATTGTTCCATGCTCCTAAATTATGAATGCAAAATATATACATACATATATATATATATATATATATATATATATAGGAGCTTTAAAATTTATTGGGTGTAATTTATATATTTTAAAAATAATTTTTATCGACATTGTTTTACTCAGAAAATATTTTTTAGAACTTTTCATAAAAAGTTTTGGACTTAAAATGAATAGGGTATTTTCTGACACGTCGTTCGAAACACACTGGAATCTCGTTCGAACGAGATTACCATGTCGTTCGAACGAGATTGCCAGGTCGTTCGAACGAGACTTCTAACGAAATTCCATTTTCACCTATGGAACATCGTTAGTAAAGTCGTTCGAATAAGAATGTCGTTCGAACGAAAAGTCGTTCGAACGAGATTTGGCGAGAATAGGTATTTTGGCAGTTTTTGACGGTTTTCCCACTTTTCCCACTTCTTTTCCCCACTATTTTTTGCCAGATTGAATAAGTGCGGGAACCAACATTTTGGAACTAACTTTTTCATATACTACAATCTCCAAGAGAGAGTTTGAGAGCTAAATTCGAAAAAGAAAAGGTTCAAGTTTTGAGTGTTTGTTTTTTAAGAAAAATCCTTAAACACTTTTGTTTAATCCAATTGTTTAGTTTATCCAAGTTCCTTAATATATATACTTTTCTTTGAGTTTTGGAACCAGTTTTATCTCTACCATTGGAAGAGTGTTTGGGTTTACTTCTACATGCCACAAAGAAGGAGTTCGTTTGCTTTGACATACCCACTTGGAGAAAGGCTCCTTATTCGGGTGGCGGTGACCGAGAAAAGTCCGATCGGTGAATTTTGAGACCGCGGTGGACCTACGTGGTTATTCTTTAGGCAGAGGTGTGTAAAAGAAGGAGTGTTGGGGCTTGGGCAGAGTCAAGTCGAGTGTTGTAAGTCTTACTGTCTTGTACTTGTAAAACCATACTTAGTGGATTTGAGGCTAGGGCCGTCCGAGGTTTTTTCCCATTGTGGGTTTTTCCTCGTACATCGTGGCATAGTGGTTATTTGTTTATTTTATCTTTTGAAAAATTCACATTAGATGCCTGATTAGGTAAAAAGAGAAAATTGGTTTAAATCACTACTCATGCTTAAGTTGGTGCTAAAATTAATTTGGGTAATGTTTAATTAATTTAGTTTAAGTCATTAACTTTAATTTGATAAAATTTGGTTTGACCTAAATTTGTAAAAATGGATTAATTATTTTGTTAGGCAAATTTTTAGGACTTGGATTGAATTAAGTTGTTTAAGTGAAAAATGTATCTGTTGATTAATTTAATTTCACTTTGGGTTTAAGTTTAATTTTAATTTAAAAGAAATTAAAATTTATTGTTTGTGTTTGTTTAATTGAACCATCTCTATTCCCCTTCTCAAAAGTAAATTACTTTTTGTTAAATTAAAAATTGGGGGTATATCACGTTTTTAAATTGGCATCAGAGCGGGATCGCTAAATTATTGCGTTTAAGATCCTTTTAAATATTTTTGACTAAAATTAAATTTTCCCCATTTTAAATATTTCCTATTTTTGATGGTTCAACTACGCGTATGGGAAAGCGCACATGAAATCGGCACTTAGGTCTAACGATGAGAGGTTGTCAGTCGTTAATGGGTGGTCCCCACCTAAACATTTAGTAGATAATGAGCGTGTTCCCAAACCCACCGATAGATAGAGTGAGAACGAATTTAAACTTGCAAATTTTAATTCCCGTGGTTTAAATGTCTTGTTTAGCGCGGTCACACTGGATGAATTCCGTCGCATTATGACGTGTGAAGCTGCTAAAGAAGCTTGGGATATTTTTGAACTCACTCATGAAGGAACTAGTGTCGTAAAAGCTTCGAAACTCCAAAACCTCACCACTCAATTTGAAACCATCAAAATGAATGAAAAAGAAACTTTTGATGAATTTTATGCTAGACTTTCCAATATAGTTAATTCATCTTTTAATTTGGGAGATAAAATACCCGACAACCGTGTAGTAAAGAAAATTTTAGGGTCCCTACCCAATAGATTTATTCCTAAGGTGACCGTGTTAAATTCTTTACCGACTTTAGCCTCTACGAAATTAGAAGAGCTCGTAGGTGATTTACAAACCTATGAACTAGACATGTTTCCCTTCAAAACTGAAAAGAAAATAGATAAGGGCGTTGCTTTGAAAGCCCGAAAGGAGGAAAAACAAGTAGTAGAGAGTGACTCGGAAGAGATGGCTATGTATGCTAGGAAGTTTCAAAATTTTCTTAAATTTAACAAAGAAAAATTAAAAAATGATTTTAAGAAATTTAAAGATTCTAAGCATGACAAAGCCGAGAAGATCCCTAAAACTGTTAATGAAAATTAAAATAGGGACGAGTCAAATAGATGTTATGGTTGTGAAGGGTATGACCATAGGGCGAAAGAGTGCCCCACTAAATTAAGGAGATAGGGTAAGCAACCAATTTCTTATAATGAAACCCTTAGTGATAGTGATAAGGAAGAGGGACCCGATTCCCCCACTAAGCCCAACTTTGTGGCATTTATGGCTAGTCATGTGAGTACCGATAATGAATCTTCCCATGAAGATATTCAAATACATGACACTTATGAGGTCAAAATTTAAAATTCCCTTAATTTTGATGGTTGTGAGAGTAAAGAAGAGAGAGAAAGTGAAAATGAAGAAGAGATAGATGTGAGTGAACTTCATAATACTTTTCAAAAACTATATGAAGAATCTATTAAATTAAAAAGATCTAATTTGAAGTTAGAAGCTAGTTTAAGAGAGAGTGTCAAGGTCGTTGAGGATAGTGTGTTGGTTGAAGACCTTGAGACACGTGAGAGAGCTCTTCGTGAGAAGGTTGAATATGTAGAAGGCGAGAGAGATAGCTTTAAAGGTTTAATGGAATCCTTGAAAAAGGAGCTTCTTGCAATTGAAGAGCGGAATTTTTTATTAGAGTCTAACATTTTCGAATTAGAAAATAAATTAAAAGATTCTAGTAAAGTCAAATTTGATTTGGAGTGTCGATCGAAGAAATTAGATAAAATATTAGGAACGGTCCACATTAAAAATGACACTTGTGGTTTAGGCTTCGATACTTGTAATGAAACAAATCATAAAGCCAAAACCAATATTTTAGGAGAATCCTCTAGGAACATTGTTATAGATCATTCCTTAGGTAAGTCTTTTCTCCGAGTCTTTAGGTGCTCACATTGTGGTAAAAAAGGTCATCTTAGAAAATTTTGTTTTGATCTTAAATGAGGTCCTAGAAAATCCCAACGTAAGGCAACCGAGGTAGCCAAGATTCCTACACCCCGAGATAGTCATTCGTTATTAGTTTGGGTTAGGAGATCCGACTTGGTAGCTTTACAAGATAGGATTTTTTATTCTCATTTACTTTCACATGCTTCCTCCCTTGCAAAATCTAAAGGTTGAATGTGTTAGTTGCTTGCATACTCTAGCTTTTTGTGCTTCATATTATATATCATTGCTAGGTGTATGCATGTTTAGTCAATATTCTAGTCTATATTTCATGCCATATCACATGCTAGAATTATGATGTTTGTTTATCTTTTGTATTTTAGTTCTTTCATTTTAATTTGCATTAAATGAAACATACAAAAAGATTTTTGTTTATCATTTGTGTTTCATCTTTTTATAATTTAGGCTTAATGAAAAATACAAAAGATTTTTGTTTGTCTTTTGGAGTAAATATTTTTGTTGTTTGGTTTAAAAATTTCAAAAACTCAAAAAGATTTTTTTTTTGTGTACTTTAGTTTGACACACTCTCTGTGGCATACACTTGTGTTTGAATCACCACTTTTTCGCTTCCATGTGGCTAAAACTTTTGGTTTAGATTGTCAATCCTTAAAATGTTCTTTACCATGCTTACATGGAGTAGTTGGATTTTGTGTTGATATAATGGATTCAATTTTTATATTCCTCAATTCACACATGCACGAGCTCACTTGAAATTATAACTTCACATGTATATTTGAGCTTTGTGAGGTGTTCTCCTACCAATCTTGTCATCTACATGTTACGTGACCCAGGAGGACTAGTGCATGTTAAAATCCGTTGCACACGAGAATTGAGCGATAAAATATTATATATATTCATGTGCACGGGGAAGGGCTACGAAAGGAAAAATCATCCTTTGCGAGTAAGACACCATTTGCTTGGACCTAAAAGAAATACGTGGTCCAAAGTCCTAAAAAAATAATGACATTAAAAGAAAATATTTGCCAAGGCCTATTATGTTTAATTGATCTATTCATTCAAAAGTGTATATGCTTATTGAGGGCGATTGGATGGTATATCAATGGTTTGCACAATGTCCATTTATCCTAGTTGTACTTTTAATGCCATGACTCTATTGGTTTGTATAATCATCAAAACTCTAGGATTGTATGCATTGTGTATGTTTGTTCATTGAGTTCAATTTATATTATCACATGAGGTTATATTCAAATCTGATAAAGTTTTCAATCAAATGAGAACTCCGTGAACATGTTTTAAGTGATTGGGTCTAAATTTAATTGTTACTAGTTCACACCCCAACACTTTTATTTCCATATGATACATTTTTGCCATACGAGTGTGAAAAGCTTATTGTATTTTGTGTCATGTGTGGTGCTTATACTTAGTATATGTGAGTGTGCATTAATGATATTTATTATGTACTCATATACGAGGTATTCTATTTGTCTTTGCCTTGCTTTCTAGTCCATCTATGCTTCTACTTCATAATTGGTATCTATCTTGTTGCATTCTGTATTGATATCACATGCTTAATACTTTATGTATCATATTGGTATCATTTTCTTGCATCTTAATTGGTATCCTTTATTCTTTGTATGGATTAATGATGCTTTTGTTGCCTATATGCTTTCATGTTCTATGCTTTGTATGCACTTTTGTTTTATTAATTCTATCACCTTTGTCTATTCCTGGACAAAAAGGGGGAGAATGATAGGGGAGAAATGGTATCTAATCCTATTATAATCATATCTTAATTAGTTTGGGAGATTTATCTTATGGGGAGACGTCTTTCTAAGTTGATCATAATTTATAAAGGGGAGAATTAATTTAGGGGGAGTATTGATTTTACTTGCATTTGATATTCTTGATATTCCCTATGCGTTTAATAGTTTGCTTAAGTGTGCAGGAATTCTTCTAAATGGCAAAGTTCATCGGCAAAGATATTGATCCTTGGGTTGTGAGTCAAGCTATGTATTTTTTTTTATTTTGGGTGGGATATTTTTTAAGTCTAGTAGAGCTTGACGGACCTTTAGGATTTTTGGTTTGTTTTTGTCCCGGAATAGCCAAAGGGAGAGATTTGTAAGGACACAAGTCTCCGATTGAGTTTTAATGTAGTGTTGGCTCAATTCCGGACAAAAATATTTGAGTCATAGGATAGTGTTCAAGTGTATCCATCCAAGCCTATGTCATGTTAGTTGAAGACGTAGCGACCAAGAGTATAAATCTTCATCATATGTCGGGTTTAGTGTGCCTCGTTTCTATGTCAACAACATTGTTCCATGCTCCTAAGGTATGAATGCAATTTATATATATATATATATATATATATGAGCTTGGAAATTTATCGTGTGTAATTTATATTTCTTATAAATAATTTTTATCGACTTTGTTTTACGTAGAAAATATTTTTTAGAACTTTTCATAAAAAGTTTTGGACTTAAAATGGATAGGGTATTTTTTTGACACGTCGTTCGAAATACACTGGAATCTCGTTCGAACGAGATTACAATGTCGTTCAAACATATTGTCATCTCATTCGAACGAGATTGCCAGGTCGTTCGAACGAGATTTCTAACGAAATTCCTTTTTCACCTCAGGAACATCGTTAGTAAAGTTGTTCGAACGAGATTTGGCGGGAACAAGTATTTTGACAGTTTTTGACGGTTTTCCCACTTTTTCCACTTCCTTTCCCCACTATCTTTTACCAGAATGAATAAGTGCGGGAACCAACATTTTGGAACTAACGTTTTCACATATTACAATCTCCAAGAGAGAGTTTGAGAGCTAAATTCCAAAAAGAAAAGGTTCAAGTTTTGAGTGCTTGTTTTTTAAGAAAAATCCTTAAACACTTTTGTTTCACCTAATTGTTTAGTTTATCCAAGTTCTTTAATATATATACTTTGCTTTTAGTTTTGGAACCGATTTTATCTCTACCATTGGAAGAGTGTTTGGGTTTACTTCTACATCCCACAAAGAAGAAGTTCATTTACTTTGATATACCCACTTGGAGAAAGGCTCCTTGTTCGGGTGGCGGTGATCGGGAAAAGTCCGATCGATGGATTTCGAGACCGCGGTGGACCTCCGTGGTTATTGACTAGGCAGAGGTGTGTATAGGAAGGATCGTCGGGGCTTGGACGGAGTCAAGTCAAGTGTTGTAAGTCTTACTGTCTTGTACTTGTAAAACCATACTTAGTGGATTTGAGGCTAGGGCCGTCCGAAGTTTTTTTCCGTTGTGGATTTTTCCTCGTACACCGCGGCGTAGTGGTTATTTATTTATTTTATCTTTTGCAAAATTCACATTAGATGCATGCTTAGGTAAAAAGATAAAATTGATTTAAATCACTACTCATGCTTAAGTTGGTGCTAAAATTAATTTGGGTAATGTTTGATTAATTTAGTTCAAGTCATTAACTTTAATTTGATAAAATTTGGTTTGGCCTAAATTTGCAAAAATAGATTAATTATTTTTGTTAGGCAAATTTCTAGGACTTGGATTGAATTAAGTTGTTTAAGTGTAAAATGTATTTGTTGATTAATTATAACACCCCGTAATTTTGAGGATTAAATATTTAATTATCTTAGGCGATATAAAAATATTTAAATTGGATAAACTTAAATTCATGAGTTGGAGAATTTATTTGAGTGAGCCGAATTATTTATAATTGGCAACTTTAAAATTTAATTGTCCGAATTAATGTGTGTCGCATTTTGAGGTCGAAATTTGAAAATGTCAAAAAGTATTTCAGATGGCAATTCTGAGTGCGTGGTTGAGTCCGGAAGGGTCAAGATAGCCAGAAAAGAGTCCCCGGGGGTAGTAATTGGGTCTTGGGATATTTTTGAGTATAGCCGGACCCACACAGGGTGAGTGGAGCCATTTTAATTAGGCCCATATGGCGAAAAACGGGATTAATGATTTTTAACCGAAATGGAGAAGTGTTAAATGACAGAAAACACAAATTCTAAGCCTAGGGCTTGAGAGGGAAATTGGGGAAAAGCAAATCAAGAGCCAATTTGGAAATTTTGGAGCAAAATTAAGGGACTACACCAACGGATCAGACTCTACGAACAATTCTAGGCAAGTGGTTAACTGTTGTGATTCCTAAATTGATGATAATCAATTCATATCATAGTGTGTGTATACAAAAAATTCGTTTTGGGTGTGTAACCAAAATTAAAATTGGGTTTTGGAAATTGATATACCTTAATGGGATTAAGGGTGAGATTTATTATGTTTATGATTCTAGAATGTAGAGGAATGAATCGTATGTTAAAGCCAGTAAGAATCAATGGTTAATTACTGTTAATATGAATGAAATTCGTATTGGAGATTTGAAACCCGGATAATACCCAAATCGGGAAAACGTTGGAATTAATGGAAATTGATGATGAATTAAGGTCTGTAGGATGTTTAGACCCTTTTCTTACATGGAGGATATGTTAATTGTATTTGGGTAAAGGTTTAGATTGAGAATCAAAGCTTTAGGGTTCGTCCATGGCTGACAGTGGGCTGGAGAGGACGAATACTGGAACGATCGATCGATCGACCAGGGGGTTCGATCGATCGATGATGCAGGAATTCTGGTAGTGCCGCCAGTTTTAATTACATGGAAATAATTATTGAGAAAAAGATTTTTGGGCTGATTTTACATGTTGAAAATGGAACAAATGAGCAAGTCCGGGTATGTTGATAATTATAGGTAAATATAATTGGGAAATTTGTTGGAGATGAATGTGTGGAACATTATGGGAGAATATGTGGAAATGAAATTTTGAGATGTAAAAATGGACTGAGTGAGCGAGTCCGGGTATGTTGGTTAAGTGACGCCGAAGTATTAAATTAAATTATTGAGAGAATAAATTAATTTGGAGTCAGAACATAGACTTGGGAAATATTAAGTTATGGGCCAAGTGAGCGATTTCGAAAATAGTGGTTGGGTGGCACCAAGTTATTAAATTAATGGATGTGTTAATTAATGAAAGTTGAGTCAGAAGGCAGACTCGGAAAAGTATTAGATTAATGGATGTTGTAATTAATTTAATTAGAGTCGGACGATAGACTCGGGGAGGTATTAAATTAATAGGTGTGTTAATTAATTTAATTAGAGTCGGACGATAGACTCGGGGAGGTATTAAATTAAATAGGTGTGTTAATTAATTTATTTAGAGTCGGACGATAGACTCGGGGAGGTATTAAATTAATAGGTGTGTTAATTAATTTAATTAGAGTCGGACGATAGACTCAGGGAGGTATTAAATTAGATAGGTGTGTTAATTAATTTAATTAGAGTCGGACGATAGACGCAGGGAGGTATTAAATTAATAGGTGTGTTAATTAATTTAATTAGAGTCGGACGATAAACTCGGGGAGGTATTAAATTAATAGGTGTGTCAATTAATTTAATTAGAGTCGGATGATAGACTCGGGGAGGTAATAAATTAATGGGTGTGTTAATTAATTTAATTAGAGTCGGACTATAGACTCGGGAAAGTAATAAGTTAATTGAGATGTGAATTAAATATCTTAGAGTCAGACCATTACTGTGTAATGTATTTATATGAGAGTCGGACCATAGACTCGGGAAAAATATTATATTAATTGGGGTGTGAATTAAATATATATGAGTCGGACCACAGACTCGGGGTGACGACAATTTAATAAGTGAGAAAATTTATTTAGTTGAGTCTGGCCAGAGACTCAGTAAATTTCAGGCTAGTGTTACGGGTTGTGAGTACACGATGATGCCAGGATTTTTATATATATATATATATATAAGGTGTAGTGATAGTATATATATGTGTGTATATATTATGTGTGCTATCAAATATCAATGATTAGATATTTACTTAATTTACATACTCTAGTGCTATCAAGGGAGTTTGCGCGGTGTTGGTGAATCCCCTAGCTTAAGGAGTAGGGTGAGTATATCCCCAGGTCATAGCATCCGGTATATGGGTGAGGAGATTATCTCACTTTTAGGGAAGGAATATGACCGCCTCCACTTCGTTTATGTTTTAGGCCAGGTTGGTGAGCGATTCCAACTTGTGTAACTAGGTTATGTGAGCACACCTAGTGAGATAGCACTTTAGAGGGAATCATCCTGTGAGGGTATACTCAGAGGGATGGATATAAGTGTGGATGTTTAGTAAAGGTACGTATATAATGGTATTCAATATTATATGCGGGTAATAATACAGTGTATGATGTATTTACTTTATATAACTTGTGATACGGTTATATGCTATTATGTAAGAAGGAATTAATTAAGTTAATTGGTGAAATAACTTATAAATTCATGAATAATTATACTCGGGTTAGAGTAGTATGGCAAGGGGAGGTTATACCGGGACTAGTTGGACGGGGTAATACAACTAGGTGGGGGGTTAAGGTAACCGTTAGGTGTGAAAATTAATGGAGGGGTGAGAATATCCACAAGGGAGTGCGACACTAACTTAAATTTTAAATTACTGCGGTTAATTCACTTGCTAAATATTTTCAAAATGATTTGGGTTCTAACCATTGCTATAAAAATATTTTCAAAACCTTTTAGGTGTCCAGCCACAGGGACGCTAGGATTGATATTTTATTCCAGGGACACGGAGCTGCGACATATGTGGATGCTAGCAGGAATTGGGATTAGACGCATCGCTCATTCATTCCTAGAGTAGGAATCATTTATCAGTTTCAGTTTTATTTAGGGCTTGTCGCCCAGACTTCTCAGTATAGATTACAAATGTATTTATATAGGTGTTGGATGTTTGTTTTGGATTTCACTTTGGTGGCCGATGGTTTATTCGACAAATTATTTAATTAATTATTTCAGTTGAGTTTTATTCAATTGTGTGAATGGTTTATATTTATTTCCGCATTACTGTTTTGTTAATTAAAAAGTTAAAATTTGGCACCAGCTTTTGGAATACTAGGTGGTTAGTAAATTTTAAAAAGTTTTCGACAATGATGCTAAGGATGAACCAACTGGGATTCCTGTTTTAATTTGGTATAGGACTGATCACCCGGTATTTTTTAGGCGGGGTGTCACAAATGGTATCAGAGCATCAGGTTCTAGTAACCTTAGGATCTGTGTGTCTTTTCACGTTTTGACTTAGCAATCTTTGATATAGAGCCCTATTATAGGATTGTTGTATTATCATACGTATGCGTATATACGTTCTTCTGCCAAATTTGTATTTGAGAGTGAACTCATACGATTCGATTCTCATACCAGATGCCGCCCAGGAGAGGGAGCAGCTAGGGCAGCAGGGGGAGTTGAGACTAGGGAGGCTCGTCAGGAGCAAGAGTCACCGAAACAACTGCCATTGTTGATTTTGACAGCACGAATAACTGAATTAGTGGCGCATGCAGTTGAAGCGACGATGGTCGCAATGGCAGGGTACTTCCCACGGGATCAGCCACGAGTGTTAATGACGTCAGATGTTCAGGCTCACATGGGGCCGTCGGCGTGGCAGCAAATACGAGAGGTTTTTTTTTCAAAAAGGGCATCCATCAGAGTTTCGAGGAGGTTCAGATGTGGTACTGGCATGTCAGTGGAAGAGAGATATCCATCGTCACCTACGCATGGTAGATTGCAATGAGGTGCAGAAGCAAATGCTAGCCACTTTTAAGTTAGTGGGAGCGGCACCAAAGTGGTGGGAGTCGATCACCACAGTTGAGGAAAGGGATACAGTAACTATTACAGAGTTTTGGGTGCGGTTCGATTGCAAGTATTTCTCGCCAGCAGTCGAGGCTGAAATGAGGAGAAAATTCAGTGAAGTGACACAGGGGGACCGTTCAGTGGCCGATTATGAGGAAGAATTCACTCGTTTGGAAAATTTTGTACCGGATGAGGTACGCGATGAAGAAAGAAAAAAGTCAAAGTTCATGGATGGGTTAGTCTGGAGGATCAGACAACATTTGATTGGAAATCCCGCTTTAGTAGCTTATACGGACGTCGTTAATGCAACACTCCTACACTGCCAGGAATATCGCTTCCACATGAGAGGAAGCAAGTGTAACAACCCGCGTAATTTTGGGGTATTTTCAAAATAAAGAGGAAAAATAAATTTTGAGATAAAATTATTTTTATTGCTCAAATATGTTGGTTATTATTTTTAAAGGAGGGAAGTTTCAGTACAGATTACAGATGTATTTATTCAGGTGTTGGATGTTTGTTTTGGATTTCACTTTGGTGGCCGATGGTTTATTCGGCAAATTGTTTAATTAATTATTTCAGTTGAGTTTTATTCAGTTGTGTGAATGGTTTATATTTATTTCCGCATGTATTGTTTTGTTAATTAAAAAGTTAAAATTTGGCACCACCTTTTGGAATACTAGGGGGTTAGTAAGTTTTAAAAGAATTTCGATAGTGATGCTAAGGATGAACCAACTGGGATTCCTTTTTTAATTTGGTATATGACTGATCACCCGATATTTTATTAGGTGGGGTGTCACATTAATTTAATTTCACTTTGGGTTTAAGTTTAATTTTAATTTATAAGAAATTAAAATTTGTTGATTATGTTTGTTTAATTGAACCATCTCTATTCCGCATCTTAATTCTGTTAAATTAAAAATTGGGGGTATATCACGTATTTAAATTGGTATCAGAGCAGGATCGCTAAATTATTGCCTTTAAGATCGTTTTAAATATTTTTGACTAAAATAGAATTTTTTCCATTTTCAAAATTTTCTAGTTTCTATGGTTCTAACTACGCATATTGGAAAGCGCACATAAAATCAGCACTTAAGTCTATCGATGAAAGGGTTTGATTGTCAGTCGTTAATGAGTGATCCCCACCTACACATTTAGTAGATAATGAGCGTGTTCCTAAACCCACCGATAGATGGAGTGAGAACGAATTTAAACTTGCAAATTTTAATTCTTGTGGTTTAAATGCCTTGTTTAGCGCGGTCACACCGGATGAATTCTGTTGCATTATGACGTGTGAAATTGCTAAAGAAGCTTGGGGTATTT
Organism: Sambucus nigra; assembly: GCA_949130495.1. Classification (NCBI taxonomy): domain Eukaryota; kingdom Viridiplantae; phylum Streptophyta; class Magnoliopsida; order Dipsacales; family Adoxaceae; genus Sambucus; species Sambucus nigra. Next base: position 598,687,401 of record OX422212.1, on the reverse strand, counting down.
TACAACTCACTCATGAAGGAACTAGTGTCGTAAAATCTTCGAAACTCCAAAACCTCACCACTCAATTTGAAACCATCAAAATGAATGAAAAAGAAACTTTTGATGAATTTTATTCTTGACACTCCGATATAGTTAATTCATCTTTTAATTTGGGAGAGAAAATACCCTACAACCGTGTAGTAAAGAAAATTTTAAGGTTCCTACCTGATAGATTTATTCCTAAGGTGACCGTGTTAAATTCTTTACCCACTTTAGCCTCTACAAAATTCGAAGAGCACGTAGGTGATTTACAAACCTATGAACTAGACATGTTTTCCTCCAAAACTAAAAAGAAAATAGATAAGGGTGTTGCTTTGAAAGCTCGAAAGGAGGAAAAATAAGTAGTAGAGAGTGACTCGAAAGAGATGTCTATGTTTGCTAGGAAGTTTCAAAAATTTCTTAAATTTAACATAGAAAAATTTAAAAATGATTTTAAGAAATTTGAAAATTCTAAGCATGACAAAGCCAAGAAGATCCCTAAAACTGTTAATGAAAATTAAAATAGGGATGAGTCAAATAGGTCTTATGGATGTGAATGGTATGACCATAGGGCGAAAGAGTGCCCCACTAAACTAAGGAGAGAGGGTAAGCAACCAATTTCTTATAATGCAACCCTTAGTGATAGTGATAAGGAAGAGGGACCCGATTCCCCCACTAAGCCCAACTTTGTGGCTTTTTATGGCTAGTTATGTGAGTACCGATAATGAATATTCCTATGAAGATATTCAAATACATGACACTTCCGAGGTCAAAATTTACGATTCCCTTGTTTTTGGTGGTTGTGAGAGTAAAGAAGAGAGAGAAAGTGAAAATGAAGAAGAGGTAGATGTGAGTGAACTTCAAAATACTTTTCAAGAACTATATGAAGAATCTATTAAATTAAAAAGAGCTAATTTGAAGTTAGAATCTAGTTTAAAAGAGAGTGTCAAGGTCGTTGAGGATAGTGTGTTGGTTGAAGACCTTAGGACACGTGAGAGAGCTCTTCGTGAGAAGCTTGAATATGTAGAAGGCGAGAGAGATGGACTTAAACGTTTAATGGAATCCTTGAAAAATGAGCTTCTTGAGTTTGAATAGCTGAATATTTTATTAGAGTCTAACATTTTAGAATTAGAATATAAATTAAAAGACTCTAGTAAAGTCAAATTTGATTTGGAGTGTCGTTCAGAGAAATTAGATAAAATATTAGGAACGGTCCAAATTAAAAATGACACTTGTGGTTTAGGCTTCGATAGTTGTAATAAATCAAATCATAAATCCCAAACCAATGTTTTACGATAATCCTTTAGGAACATTGTTATAGATCATTCCTTAGGTAAGCCTTTTTGTCGAGACTTTAGGTGCTCACATTGTGGTCAAAAAGGTCATCTTAGGAAATTTTGTTTTGATCTTAAACGAGGTCCTAGAAAATCCCAACGTAAGGAAACCGAGGTAGCCAAGATTCCTACACCCCGACATATTCATTCGTCATTAGTTTGGGTTAGGAGATCCAACTTGGTAGCTTTACAATATATGATTTTTGATTCTCATTTACTTTCACATGCTTCCTCTCTTGCAAAATCTAAAGGTTGAATGTGTTAGTTGTTTGCATACTCTAGCTTTTTGTGCTTCATATTATATATCATTTCTAGGTGTATGCATGTTTAGTCATTATTCTAGCCTATATTTCATGCCATATCACATGCTAGAATTATGATGTTTGTTTATCTTTTGTATTGTAGTTCTTTCATTTTAGTTTGCATTAAATGAAAAATATAAAAATATTTTTTTTTATCATTTGTGTTTCATCTTTTTATAATTTAGGCTTAATGAAAAATACAAATGATTTTTGTTTGTCTTTTGGAGTAAATATTTTTATTGTTTGGTTTAAAAATTTCAAAAACTCAAAAAGATTTTTTTTGTGTGTATTTTAGTTTGACACACTCTATGTGTCATACACTTGTGTTTGAATCCCCACTTTTTCGCTTCCATGTGTTTAGTACTTTTGGTTTAGATTGTCAATCCTTAAAATGTTCTTTACCATGCTTACATGGAGTAGTTGGATTTTGTGTTGATATAATGGAATCAATTTTTATATGCCCCAATTCACACATGCACGAGCTCACTTGAAATTATAACTTCACATGTATATTTGAGCTTTATGAGGTGTTCTCCTACCAATCTTGTCATCTACATGTTATGTGACCTAGGAGGACTAGTGCATGTTAAAATCCGTTACACGCGAGAATTGAGCGATAAAAGCTTATATATATTCATGTGCACGGGGAAGGGCTCCGAAAGGAAAAATCATCCCTTGCGAGTAAGCCACCGTTTTCTTGGACCTCAAAGATATACCTGGTCCAAAGGCCTAAAAGAATAATGACATTAAAAGAAAATATTTTCCAAGGCCTATTATGTTTAATTGATATATTCATTCAAAAATGTATATTCTTATTGAGGGAGATTGAATGGTATATCAACGGTTTGCACAATGTCCGTTTATCCTAGTTGTACTTTCAATGTCATGACTCTATTGGTTTGTAGAATCATAAAAACTCTAGGCTTGTATGCATTGTGTATGTTTGTTCATTGAGTTCAATTTATATTGTCGCATGAGGTTATATTCAAATGTGATAAAATTTGCAATAAAATTAGAACTCCGTGAGCATGTTTTAAGTGATTGGGTCTAAATTTAATTGTTACTAGTTCATACCCCAACACTTCTGTTTCCATATGATACATTTAGTGTGAAAAGCTTATTGTATTTTGTTTCATGTGTGGTGTTTATACTTAGTATATGTGAGTGTGCGTTATTGATATTTATTATGTACTCATATATGAGGTATTCTATTTGTCTTTGCCTTGCTTTCTAGTCCATCTATGCTTCTACTTAATAATTAGTATCTATCTTGTTGTATTCTGTATTGATATCACATACTTAATACTTTATGTATCATATTGGTATCATTTTCTTGCATTTTAGTTGGTATCCTTTATTCTTTGTATGTATTAATTATGCTTTTGTTGCCTATATGCTTTCATGTTCTATGCTTTGTATGCACTCTTGTTTAATTAATGCTATCACATTTGTCTACTCCTGAACAAAAAGGGGGAGAATGATAGGGGAGAAATGGTATCTAATCCTATTATAATCGTATCTTAGTTAGTTTGGGAGATTTATCTTAGGAGGAGACGTCTTTCTAAGTTGATCATAGTTGATAAAGGGGAGAATTAATTTAGGGGGAGTATTTATTTTACATGCATTTTTATCGACTTTGTTTTACTCAGAAAATATTTTTTAGAACTTTTCAGAAAAAGTTTTGGACTTAAAATGAATAGGGTATTTTTTGACACATCGTTCGAAACACACTGGAATCTCGTTCGAATGAGATTACCATGTCGTTCGAACAAACTGGCATATCGTTCGAACGAGATTGTCAAGTCGTTCGAAGACTTCTAACGAAATTACTTTTTCACCTCTGGAACATCGTTAGTATAGTCGTTCGAATGAGAATGTCATTCGAATGAAAAGTTTTTCGAACGAGATTTGGCGGGAACAGGTATTTTAGCAGTTTTTGACGGTTTTCCCACTTTTCCCACTTCGTTTCCCCACTATCTTTTGCCAGATTGAATAAGTGCGGAACCAGCATTTTGGAACTAACTTTTTCACATAATACAATCTCCAAGAGAGAGTTTGAGAGATAAATTTCAAAAAGAAAAGGTTCAAGTTTTGAGTGTTTATTTTTCAAGAAAAATCCTTAAACACTTTTGTTTCACCCAATTGTTTAGCTTATCCAAGTTCCTTAATATATATACTTTGCTTTGAGTTTTGGCACCGGTTTTATCTCTACCATTGGAAGAGTGTTTGGGTGTACTTCTACATCCCACAAAGAAGAATATCGTTTGCTATGACATACCCATTTAGAGAAAGGCTCCTTGTTCAGGTGGCGGTGATCGAGAAAAGTCCGATCGGTGGATTTCGAGACCGCGGTGGACCTCCATGGTTATTCACTAGGCAGAGGTGTGTACAGGAAGCAGCGTCGGGGTTTGGATGGAGTCAAGTCGAGTTTTGTAAGTCTTATTATCTTGTACTTGTAAAATCATACTTAGTGAATTTGAGGCTAGGGCCATCCGAGGTTTTTTCCCGTTGTGGGGTTTTCATCGTACATCGCAACGTAGTGGTTATTTGTTTATTTTATCTTTTGCAAAATTCACATTAGATGCATGCTTAGGTAAAAAGATAAAATTGATTTAAATCACTACTCATGCTTAAGTTGATGCTAAAATTAATTTGGGTAATGTTTGATTAATTTAGTTCAAGTCATTAACTTTAATTTGATAAAATTTGGTTTTGCCTAAATTTGCAAAAATGGATTAATTATTTTGTTAGGCAAATTTCTAGGACTTGGATTGAATTAAGTTGTTTAAGTGAAAAATGTATTTGTTGATTAATTTAATTTCACTTTGGGTTTAAGTTTAATTTTAATTTAAAAGAAATTAAAATTTGTTGTTTGTGTTTGTTTAATGGAACCATCTCTATTCCGCATCTTAAAAGGAAATTACTTTTTCTTAAATTAAAAATTGGGGGTATATCACGTATTTAATAACTATCGGACTAGTTATAATGACACTTTGATCTTTCAAGCAATATACTTGCCTAATACTTAATGATTCTCCTCACTAAAGTCATATTAAACCATACGGTTAGCACACGTAAGTGCTATAATTAAGCCTAACACTCTATTCCGAGTGCTATCTTAAAACCATGATGAACATCATCGTGTCCTAAGTCTCTCAAGTGTAAAACCTAACACGTATCAACCTATTTTCAATATTATCCATAAGGGTCATACCTTAACGCAAGCTTATCAACAAGCCATGGCCTTAACTCCTAAGTATTACCACAAAATGACATGACTAAACTGGACTACAAACATCAACATCCTATGTATTAACATAATAAATTTACTAACGCTTTATGGAAAGGACACCAATTCAATCATCTCTAATGATCATGCACATTTTTTTAGTAGGAGTGATCACGACAAAAATCCCTCCAAGTAAAACAACCGATCATGGCCGTTATATATATATATATATATATATATATATATATATATATATATATATTTTTTTTTTTTTAGTGCCAAACACTAACCCAATTACTACATGTTACACCAATTGTAACTCTATGTCCTTGATATCATAAGAAATCCCTAAAGTTCAAATAGAGACATCCTTGTTATCGTAATACACGAAGTATAACCTAAAGTTCACCGTTACTAGGGAGTGTCTATCACTTGTACTAATGATTCGTTAGCTAATCCATAACACATATCTCGAAGGCATTATCAATATGGATTTACATGCTTTTCCATAACTATAACCCGAGATCAAACTCATCACGATGTATAACTTAACCTTTTTGAACACTCAGTTATGACAACTAACTTGTCTCACTACATAGCCATTGCACTCATTTTCTAGATTACAAGCTATCACCACTATAAAACCTTTGGTAGGGTATGGGACATCGAGTACTACTTATAAAACTTTAGGCCAACACCTTTGACACCATACGAGATCATATTCCTCAATACCACCTCATTTTTCTAAAACCATAATTCATTACCACCATTTCTAACACTAAGTCCTAAGGACTAAATAGATTCATTCTTAAATTACCCTGAATCAGTATGGTCATCTAAACCCAAATCATAATCAAATCACTTAGACATTCTAATTTCCATATAATTTTTTTTCACAAGTCACGCTACTTAGTCACCTAATCCCATAGATGAAACCACAAGCATACTGGCTAAGATGCAACTGAAATCATTCAGACTTTTTAATCATCAAACTTCCATATGATACATCTCACACAAGCCTAAGGTGCCACCACCTAACAGCTTACACCCAAATTCGATACGTGTTAGTTGACACTACCAGAACAAATGCAGCGGAATAAGAATGGCTACTAATTTAGCCGATCACCAACTCAAAGAGAAGGGCATGACGTGCTCACGACCTCGACTTTATCATCAAGGTACAAATCAAAATCGTCACCATGACAGCATAACTAGCTCAACTAACAACAACGCCAATAAAAAATGTACTACCGACCTCACCACGTCACATCCGAAAGGAATATTGAACCTAAAGCTCTGATACCAAGTTGTAACGCCCCGACCCGATTTAAAAGGTTATTAAAGGACTAACCCGATCCGATCCGCACGTTAATTGTGAAGTGCAATGGAACACCTTAAATAATTCAGTCTTATTAGTATTTAACGTTACACTTATTAGCATGCAAGTCCGATTTACATTGACTACGTGATAGGACCCAAGTAAAGTGCCCCCAAGGCCAAGTAAACAGAGCTACTAATCGCAAAGTCAAATAGTTACTTACCTGTATAATGCTCTCAAAGTACGGAACATCATGCAACCTGCCGCAACAAAAGAGGGATGTGAGCCGAATGCTCAATAGGATCAGATACAAATGTAATATAGAAATAAGCGGCAGAAGGGAGTACTCGCACGCTACACTACATGAAAGTGAAAATATGTATATATTTACATATATACCCTTGAAAATACATGTACTAATGTATTTAACCATTTTATTTCAAAACGTTAATTAATGCCACTTGACTTCCTTGACCTTACAAAATAGGCATTATGTATTATCATGGTCTTAAAACTAGCATTCATTCTCATTACTCATGAAGTTAAACAAATGGCATTCGTTAGAAAAACCTCTGATATACTTTCAAAACGTTTATTTCTCAACGTTCATTAACTCATGCCAGAGTTACTTAACCATATTTCATGACTTTCATTTAACACACGCGCATACCGTGTTTTTAGAAAAATACTCTTTTCCTTTGAAGCCTCATGTAACACATGATTGTGTTTATTATGATTCAAGCCTTATTAGGTTGCTTAATATCATTAAGTCGCCTTATTTAACAATCCCATGTTACCACATGAACATTAAATTTTAATGTGCTATTCTTGCATCAATAAATCTTTGGATCATTACCATTCATTTATGCCTTTTTCATGAATATTCGATTCATTACTTAGCATTATCTTTAGGGAATCCTCCAACACACGCACACCCACGGTTTCATGAAAATTCACCGTCTGGCATCGAGCGCCAAGTATACTGCAGTTGGTTTGGGGTCTTTCACTACTAGGGACAGCATAGCCCTGCTTAATTATTCTTTCCAGCATCATCCAATATCATTATCTTCTTAATATGTTCAATATTTTCTCACGTTAACATTAATTTGCCCTTTTGAGCCGAAGGCGAAGCCAAAACCTTGGACTTAACCGTCCGTTTTCACATTATTCATTTAGGAAAAATCATTAATTCTATTGAAATCCTTTGTTTTCTTTCACGTTGATTTTACACCAAAAATCATTTCCGCTTTAAGGACTTATTTCATTCTTTCTTCATACATATCAAAACACTCTTTAACATTTTATTCCATAAAATGTTGTACTTTAAGTAAAATTATCATTTTACCCCTTTGTTTTCAAAATCACATTTCACTCCATTTCACAAGTGTTAAATTCCCAAAGCACAATTTAGCCACCCACATTAGCCACTTAGGTGATTTTAGCCATTTTTTACCTTTTTACATTTGGGAGTAATCATTTACTCTATTGAAAATACTTTTACACCTTTAACCCCTTTTTAATCCCGTAAGTGTTAATATTTTGTCAACATTAGTTGGTTACACTCATTAACCCCCTTTATATGTTTTACCCATTAACACTTAATGAATACTTTCTATCACTTTTTTTTTTCAAAAATATTTATTTACCTTTAACTCGAGAAATACATCCACACTTAGGACCACTTCATAAGAAAATTATCAATTTCTTTTTAATTAACATATAGTATTTTAGATTTATACTCATCATATTATTTAGTCCCAATTTCACGTACTTGAAGACCAAAATTCTAACTTTTTTTCTTTTATGTTAAATCCAACAAACGCTTCTTTAATCTTGCTTACACATTTAATGTCAAAATACTACAAGTTTATGTTCATGAGAAAATGATTTTTTTTAACTCAAAAATTTCGTTACACGGTTTGAACATATATTTCACCAAATATTTACCAACAAATCACTATTTCCAAACATTTTATTTCATAAAATGTTTAAAACCAATATTTCAAAAAATGCCCATTTTCATAACATCCAAAACATTGAAATATAAACTTTTTTCATAATTTCAACAATTTATATATTTTCAACACTTTTATTACCATAAAAATGTTTATTATTCCATTTCACCAAAAATACACGAAGATGACATTTTCTTACATTTTTATTTCATAAAAATATTTATTATCAAATTTATTGGCAAACACACTAAAATAACATCATCTTATATTTTTATCACGATAAAAATGTCCATTATTTCCTTCTTAATAAGAATACAGAAAATAACCCATTTCTAACATTTTTATCCCATAAAATATTTATTTTTGATTTTACAAGAAAACTACATAAATAACATTTCCTTACATTTTATTTCGTAAAATGCTAAAGAATATATTCTGAAAATTTTTCATGTTTAAACTCATTAAGAATCATCTTTTGAAACCCATTTAGCTATGAAATCATCAAAACTCATTAATCTATCTCATGGATGCAAACTATTCACAAATTCTACATATATTAAGCCTAATATATGTAAATAACTAACTAAAATTTTACTCATCAATAATACCAAACCAAAGTTAGTAGATCCCACCTCTAAGCTCTCCAATGGTGGTGTTGGTATAGGAGGAGCAACCCCCACCTCCAAAGGTGTCCCCAAAGGGGTTGCCAAAAGCTCCTCCAAAATCTCCATTTTGAACTCCAAGCAAGACCCATTTCATCTCCATTAAAAACCCACTTCATCTTCTCCAAGAAACCCCCCCAAATATAACTCTAAAATTCGTAGCTCTTCCTTATCAATGATGGAAATGGGTGTACAAGGCTTATATATATGGTGGAACACTAGTAAAATATAGTGGCATTAGGTGGTGGAATGGTGGTGTAGGGTGGCTTGTGGAGGTTGAATGGTGGGAGAGCTCTCAAGGCTAGAGAGAGAAAGGGAAGATCTGATCCAACATGCCCAAATGGGCTAGCATACACTTATATACCCCTTAAAACCCTATGGGGTGAAATTCTCCAAATACCCCTCACAAAATATTGATTTGCGTCACTTTCTCTCTCTCTCTCTATCTATCTATCTATCTATATATATATATATATATATATATATATATATTTGTTTTGAAACATTTAATTTGAGATTCATATTCCTTGCATTTTTTGGCTAAAAAATCATATTTACAATAGTCATTTGGCCTCTCGGATCGTCCTATATAAGAGGGGCAAGAATCGGGACCTCCGCACAAAACATATATTTTTTTTATTTTTCTTTGCATGGTAATATTACTTATATTTTTATGAGTCTAAATATATGGTCGGAATATTTTTTTGATTTACCGATTGTCCTAATTAATTCGCGCAAGTTCACGTCCAACGTGACGCGTGCTGACGAAAATTCACCTGAAATGGGTTTAAATTATTTTTTCCAAAGACGTCAAAGAAGAGAAAGTTTCTCTAAATTAAATTTTAAGTCGATTTGAAGATTTTCATAATTTTTTTGAGCAATTTTATTTTTTGGACGAAAAATATTATTTATTTATTTTTTTAACTTTTGATCCCATGGTATTTTTGTATGTATTTTTTTTGGACCCTATAAAAGTGGTCATTTCGATATTTGGGACCGCGATGCATCATACAAAAATCTCGCAAAGTTACCGGATGATGCGGTTAACAGCACCACCAGATAAGGTGTTGACAAGCTCTAGCAAGTGATAACAATGGCAGCACAGGAGAATATAAGTGTATATGTAGAAGGAGGTGAGGAGAAGAGGATGGACACTTGAATATAAGTTGTTTAGCCAATTAGGTCTACGTCCACTGTGCAAGTGAGTGAGTAATGTCACTAAAATAAGGCACTAAGAGCCATAGATACAATCTCTAAAGCTTTCTCTCTCTACTGTGTAAATTGACAGAGTTTTAGCTATGGTTGTAATTATCGATCATTTATAATGTTGAGGATGACCTCTATATATAGTGCTTGGGGGGTGTAATGTACCCCCCAAGTATGCAATGTGCATGTGCATGTAGATCCAACCAGTGAAATAATGACACATGACTGATCTTAACTAAATAATGATGACCTCAATGTTCCCTCACGTGGAGAAAACGATTCAGTTATAACAGACTTATCTATGTGTTCCAAGCCATACATGTGCGAGTAGATGCTCGGCTATCTTTTCTTGGTACCAACCTCGGCCTAGATAAGTACGAGGTTGGTGAAGTACGACCCCTGCCTTGGCTGGGGATTATATGATGACCTTGGCTGGGATGCCAGCCGAGGTTAGATATCTGAAACGTCGGCCAAGGCCAATGTTGTCTTGAGACTTGGTGCTGAGCCTATAAGGCCTTGCTGATCTTAGGTGAAACTTGTAACGTCGCCTATTGCCGATGTTGATAGTGACACTGATGGATAACCCATGTCCATACTTACCTCGGATGATGCCCTCCCTGAGGTGTCACTTGTAACGTCAGTTGTGGCCGACCTGATGGATAACTGACCCCATGAGTTATGCAGACCTCGGCTGATGCCCAATCATGGTGGTACATGTAACGTCGGCTGTGGCCGACCTGGTGAAGGACGACATCACTGATGGGTAGTCCTGATCTATTGTTACCTCGACTGTCATACAAGCCGAGGTTAATGTCTCTGAGCTGACAGGTGCACTTTGGGCATATCAATCACCCCTAGCCTTTAGTTACCTATGTAAGTAGGTGACTAAGGGGTGTATATGTCCGAGGTTGTATTTCATAATGTACCAATATCTCCTTATCAGGTGTCCACTTCTGAAGTGGGTAGTGTGCCTGACAGTGTAATGATGCTGATTGTCTTTTGGGCTCCCAAGGAAATGATGGGCCTTGGGACGTGTGTAATTAGATTTGAGGGTTAAGAGCCCTTTCCTTTCTCTTTCTTCTTCACTTCTCTCATTTTTTGCACCTGAGCCTTTTGTGTTTTCTCTCTCTTCCAGAGCTTGATCGAGGCTGTGTCTTGTGGATTTCTATTGTCAATCCTCTCATTCTTCACCTCGTAGTTTATCAGGTATTGCTTATTACCTTTCCTTTGCCATTTTTCAGCCTTATTTTTTCATTTCTTGCATTTTTCGGTGATAGTTTGCATTTTTCGGTGGTTCTTTGAGTTTTCTGGTGGCTCTTATTCTTGACTGTTCTTGGTTTGAACTTGACCAAAAACTAAGTTTTGATCCTTAATTTAAGTTATCCCCAGTTGTTTATTTGTGGTTTAGAGTCTAAGTGTAGGGTCACATTCTTTATGCTTAGACCTATTTATAAGCTCATAAAAGATTTTCCCTCTTTCAGAGAGAAGATCTTTACAAAAATTAGGCAGATAGAACTAGCCCAAGAGGAAGCTCATAGGGCTGACGCCTCCCCCCTCAGACCTATCTTTCCTCCACCTCTGAAGGTAATATACCTTGAGCCAACCGAGCCTGTTGAGCCAGCAGAGGATCCAATTGACCCTTCTCCAATGTCTGAGTCTGAGTCATCTACCTCAGTTCCCATGTCTATAGACTCATTCCAAGAGGCTGTGGATTTCTCCATTAGGCAAGACCAAGTTCCTGATCAGGACGAGGTCCAAAGTCGTGCCTCGTCCCATAATGGTGCTAGCACCTCACAGGCTTCTTCTGATGTCGAGATTGCGGGGTTGAGCGTGGCTATTCCCCCTCCCATCTATGCTATCCTTCTGTCGACCGCCACCATTACTGAGTTCGCTCAAAGATTTCCTAATAGTGCCCTACGCCTGCCCAGGCCGACGTTGCCAGGGATGAGGATTATGGTCATAAAAGTGACATTGATACCTCGAAGGCTACCGAGATAGAGAGTACTATTACTGAGTATGACCTTTTAGCCTTTAGGCATCTCTATTCCATAGGTCCCTCCATTATACTTATGAGACCTCTGAGAGGTGAGAGAGCCTTTAGTGGCCGAGATGGAGAAATATGTGTGTATGAGCAGATGTTTAAGCTGGGGTTCCGTCTCCCCATCCATCCTTCGATCAGAGCCATACTTTCACATATTAACCTTGCCCCTTCACAATTATACCCTAATGCCTGGAGGGTGATAATTGGTGCTATTGTCCTTTGGAAGGTAGTCCACCACTGAGACCTTCTTATCAGGGTCTTCACAGGATGCTATATCCCATCCTCTGCCAGAAACCACCCCAGCTTCTATCACTTCTTAGCTAGGAGGTCAGATAAAAAGATGCTATTAGTTACCCAGACCTCCAATCACAACTGGAAACCACGGTATTTCTTTACCTCAGGGGCATGGGAATTTAGTCCTTGTGCCACCTCTTCATCATTGGAGCCGAGGGTACCTCTGAAGTGGGGAAAGGTGTCTTTTGCTGCCAAGGCCGACCCTGGTCATAGCCAGGATAACTCATAAAAGGTGAAGGATCTTCAGGATCAGGGGGAGCACGGTTGGCTGGTAAAATACGAGCATCTGATGACCCCCTACTACCTCTCTGAGACTGGCTTAGGGGGAGTACTCTAACCGAGATTCGTAAGTATTATTTTATACAAGTTGTACCTTTACCATTTTAATATCTCTGATTTACTAACTCAGGTGCATTTTTGTAGAATGCCTAGAAGGCATCTCAGACGATTTATGGGAGATGTCTACCCCCAGTCTAGTTAAACTGATGAAGAAGGCAGGGCATAATGCAACCCCTCCCCCGAAACAGAACTTCGGCACGTCCAAGGTCGACGCTATTAAGAAAAGGAAACCCCCCCGCTGACACGGAGGATCAGAGGCCGAGTAAGAACCAAAAAGGAGACCCTGCCATCCCAATCTCCTCTGATGATGCACTGGATGCTCGTCTGGAGTAGCTGAAGATCAGTGACAACCTAATAGGTCATGTTCTGAAGGCAATGGATGCCATTGGCTCCGCAGTAACCGATGCAGATAAGCATTTTTTACGCTTTATAGATACCCCTCTACTGGCCGAGTTTAGCCTTCAGAGGTCTATCCAGGGAAAAAATTTTACTTTATTCCAAGTGTAACCTCAGTTTTAAATAGATTAAGGCTTGAACTCATGCATTTGACTTTGTTTTGCAGGGTATTCTATCTATGCACCAATTCGTTGACTGGACCCTGAGGAAGTTACCCCTTATTAAGAAGGGAAAAGAGGCCCAGAAGGTGGAAGCTTCTTTAAATGCAGAGGTTGAACATCTGAAGATAGCCTTGGCTGAGTCTGAGAATAAGGTGAAGTAGAAGGATAGGGACATGGCCAAGCTTAAGAAGGACAACACTTCTGCTTTGCAGGACAAAGATGACGTCCTTCAGGCAAAGGTTGATGCTGCAGTAAAGGCTTCCCTTGAGGATGCCTCTGAGAAGATCTTGGCTGACTACAAAGTCTCTGACCAGTTTATAAGCTTTGGCTTTGAATATATCGAAAGATGTATTAAAGCAACTGGGAAGTGGGCAGCTTCAAAGGAGAAATAATCAGGGAGCTTATCTGCCTCAGACTTTATTGGTCTAGGCTTTGTCAATCCTCGCTTTGCTCAGGACTTTCAAGATGTTGAGGAGGAAGATACTACTCTCGCAGAGACTGCGCCATTGGAAGCTACATAGACTTGGGATGTTAACCCTCGAGACGATGGAGCCGAGGTTACCAATGTCTGCCAAAAGGACACCACTGTGGCTGTAGACCCTTAGGCCTTAATTTTTGAAGCTTAACTTGTAGTTTTTTATTTTTCATCTGTAGTTTTTATAAACTCTGACAGCATGCTTTGGTATATTGTATTTGCAGCTCTGAATGTTTCATATAATGTCATCTTCTTCAGTGGATTTTTCTTTTTTTAATGAATGCCCTTTCTTGCATGTTGTCCTAAAGGTCTGAAGTTATCGGATTATGATGTTATCCTCATAAATTTCACCAAATTAATGATGTTTAAGGTCTGAGGTCATCATACTAAGATTTTACCCTCATAAATTTCACCAAATTAATGATGTTTAAGGTACGAGGTCACCAAAAAATGATGTTTCACCTCATAATTTATCACAAAATTAATGATGTTTAAGGTCTGAGGTCATCAATATTATGATGTTTCACCTCATAATTTTCACCAAATTAATGATGTTTAAGGTATGAGGTCATCAAACTAAGATTTTACCCTCATAAATTTTACCAAATTAATGATGTTTAAGGTCCGAGGTCATCATACTAAGATGTTACCCTCATAATTTTATCTAAATTAATGATGTTTAAGGTCTGAGGTAATCAAATATCATATCTTGCCTCATAAATTTCACCAAATTAATGATGCTAGAATTAGCACCACCGGATAAGGTGTTTTCAAGCTCAATCTAAGAACAACAATGGCAGCATAGTTATGTAAAAGGTAAGAGAATAAGATGAGGAGAAGAGGAGAGAGCACCAGAATATAAGTGGTTCAGCCTAAATTGGCCTACGTCCACTGTGTGTGTGAATAACCTCACTGTAATAAGGCACTAATGGCCATGGATACAATCTCTCAAGATTTCTCTCTCTACTGTGTATCTAGATAGAGTTTCAGCTAGGGTTGTATTTTTTGGATCCTTTGCAAGATAGAGGATGACCTCTATATATAGTACCTAGGGGGTGTAATGTACCCCCCATGCATGTAATGTGCATGCGTGTGTTTGCCTCACCAATATGGGAAAGACATCTGTCACTGTCATATGTAGAGAATGATGATGAAATATTCTCCCCACGTGTGGGGAATAATCTTGTTATAACTGATATGTGTTCACGTGACCTTATCCAAATGTCAACAGATGCTCGGCTACCGTGCTTGGTGCATGACCTCGGCCAGGGAGAGGCCAAGGTTAACAAGTCTAATTGCTCGTTCAATCCGAGATGAGCCATAGGGGCCTCGGCTTAATCCTAGCTGAGGCAATGGACAAGGTCGGCCTGAGTCGAGGTTGAGCTGGTGTGTTTGGAGCATAAACTGATATCTTGATGATAATGACATTGGTAAAAAGGCTTCTTGCGAGCTCGGCCTACATCTGGCCGAGGTTACCATTCCCAGGTATATGAGAGTGCTGCTGATCCTTATGATGCGTGCGATGTCCCTTCGAGAGGCTGGTGGTAGTGTCGGCCTGGTCCGACCTTGCTATGGCCGAGGGCTGATGCCGCATACCCAAGGCTTGTCCAGTGTCGGCCATTATCTCGTCCGACCTTGCTATGGCCGAGGGCTGATGCCGCATGCCCAAGGCTTATCCAGTGTTGGCCATGATCTCGAGCGAGGTTGGTTTCTCCGAGCTGAGGTCACACTTGGGCATATCAATCACCCCCAACCCTTAGTTACAAGTGAGAGCAGGTGACTATGGGATTTACACATCTCCGAGGCCTTTCTAATATGAGACAATATTTGTTTGACACTTGTCCAGTGTTGAAGTATGGCTTGCTTGGCAAGCGTGTGTTGTCAGTCGCCCTTTGGGGCTCCCAAGGCAATGATGGGCCTTTGGAATTGCGCTTATATATTTAAGGGTTTTGAACCCTCATTTTCCCCTCCTTCCTCAATTCTCTCTCCTGCACAATTGCACTCCAATGATTTCTCTCTCTAAAGGCGCTCTTCACGATTCCTCTTCAGTGGTCTTTGGTGGTGCTTTCTCTAGTTTTCTTCACTTTCCCTTGTCGTTTCATCTTCAGGTATCTTCTTCCCCTTATTTGCCTCTATTTTCTCTGCTTTTTCCTTTCTATTTGTGTTTTCTGGTGTGATTCTGAGTTTTTTGGTGAGTCCACCATTGTTTCAGGCGAACTGTTCTTGTTAGGTTTGGGTAATTTGATCTTTAGACACCTTTATTTTATTAGCCAATCTTGTTTGTAGTTCAGGAAGTCTCCCCAAGTGTAGTGTCTGCCTCTGATGCTCATACCCCTATACCAACTTCTTGAGGAGTTCCTTTCCCTTAGAGAGAAGGCTTTAGAAAAAATTAGACAAATAGAAAGAACACAGGAGGAGGCTCGTAGGTCACAAGAATTCCCTATTAGACCCATCTTTCCCCCGCCCCTGAAGGTGATATATCCTGATCCCTCGGAGTCTTTCAATCAGGCAGAGGTTCCTGTCGATCCTATACCAATGTCTAAGTCTGAGTCTTCCACCTCAGACCCCATGTCCCTGGATTCCTTCCAGGAGGCCATGGACTTCTCAATTCGGGAAGATCAGGCCCCTGATCAGGCCGAGGTCTCCAGCCGGGCCTCATCTCATAATAACTCGAGCACCTCAGCCTTTTCCTCAGAGGTTGAGATCTTTGAGCCGAGTGTGGCCATTCCACCACCACTTGACGCCATTCCTCTGTCGGCCTTCACCGATGCCGAGTTCGCTCAGAGGTTCCCGGGTAACCCATCAACATCTGCTCCGGCCGACGTTGAGCCAGATGATGATGATGACGTTGAAAGTGATGTCGACGTCTCTGAGGCGGCCGAGATCGAGAGTACTGTAACTGAGGTAGACCTCCTTTGCTTTAGATATTTGTACACCATTAGTCCCTCCATAAATCTAAGAAGACCTCTGAGGGAAGAGAGGGCTTATCATGGTCGAGACGACGAGATCTGCTTATACGAGCAGATGTTCAAGTTGGGGTTTCGTCTGCCCATCCATCCCATTATCAAATCTATCCTTTCCTATATCAATTTGGCCCCCTCTCAACTATCCCCTAATTCCTGGAGGGTCATAATAGGGGCCATAGTCTTATGGAAGGCTGTCCACCACTCAGACCTCCCAGTTCAGGTTTTTATAGGTTGCTATGTCCCTTCCTCAGCCAAAACTCATCCGAGCTACTATCATTTTGTAGCTTTGGAAGCCTGAAAAAAAGATGCTTCAAATAACTCAGACTTCCAACCATAACTGGAAGCCTCGATAAATTTTTACTTTTGGACCATGGGAATTTGGCCCATGTGCTCCCTCTTCCATTCTAGAGCCGAGGATGCCCCTGAGGTGGGGGTAAGGTCACAATGTCTACGAGGGCCGACCCTGGTCTGAGCCCGCAAAACCTTCAGAAGGTGAAAGCCCTTCAAGATCAGGGGATACATGGTCTGTTCGTTAAGTTCGAACACTTGATGAACCCCCACTACCTCTCTGAGACAGGTCTAGGTGGAAGACCTCTTTCCGAGCTTGGTAAGCGCTTTTTATTTGAAGTTGAACCTCTGAGTTTATTTATGTCTGATCTTCTAACTGAGATCTATTAATTTTTGCAGAGCGACCAAAGGATATCTCAGACGAACTCTGGGAAGTGGCTGCACCTAGTTTGACGAGACTTGCAAAGAAAGCAGACCTTAATGCTCCTCCCCAAGCTCCCTCTGCCTCAAAGCACCAAGCCACAAAGAAGAGGGCTTCAACTAAACATGCCCCTGAGGATCAGAGGCAGAAGAAAAAGAGTGTTGATACTGCCATCCCCATCTCTTCAGCAGACGCCTTGTCGGCTCATCTAGAGCAGTTGAAGATTACTGACAGCATCGTCGGCCATAGTCTGCAGGCCCTAGATGCCTTCGGCTCTATAATGATCGAGGCCGAAAAGCGTTTCTTCCGATCACTTGATACTCCCTTGCTGGTTGAGTTTGGCATCCACAGATCCATTCAGGTATGACCTCATATTTCTTTGTAATTTCTAAGTGTAACCTCTGATTTGTCTTTGACTCATTCATGATCACAAAATCTGCAGGGCCTGGCATCTATGCACCACCTCTCCAATTGGACTATGAGGAAGTTTCCCCTTATCCAGAAGGGTCAAGATGCCGAGAAGGTCCAAAGTACTTTGAATGCAGAAATTGACCGCCTGAAGTCTGAGTTGGGTGAGTTTGACAAGAAGGTGAAGGGGCTGGAGAAGGAGGTCTCTCAGCTTAATAAGGGCCATATTGCGGCTCTGAAGGCCAAGGATGACAGTCTGCAACAGAAGGTCAGCTCGGCCGTGAAGGCATCCCTCGATGACGCCTCTGAGGGGATAATAGCCGAGTACAAAAGTTCTGATGAGTTTATGGGCTTTGGCTTTGAATACCTCGAGAGAGGTATCAAAGATACTACCAAGTGGGCGATTGTCAAGGAGAATGAGGCTGGAACTTTGAAAGCCTCGGACTTCATAGGCCTTGGCTTTGCTAATCCTCAGCTTACCCAGGCCCTTTAGGAGGTTGAGGAGGAGGCTGCCGCGCCTGTCGAGACTGCCATGTTGGACGACACAGAGGTTGGAGGGGAAGACCACCATGATGACGTTGTCGAGGTGACCAACGTCGTCCAACTTAGCCAAACCGAAGACACCAGCATTCCCCCCTCAAACCATTAATGGGCCAAATCTCTGAATATTATTTGTAACCCCTGAAATTGTGAAGCTTGTTTGTAATCCCTGAACGTTTATAATTTCTGAATGAGCATGGTTCTTACTTTTCCATTCTTTGTAACCTTTGAATATTTATAATCTCTGAATGTGTTATTATCTGAGGAGGATCATCTTCTTTTGTTGAATGCATGTCATAATGTTTTTGCTCTGAAACTTATGCAATGGTGTTTGCTTAAACCAAATTAGTAGTCTGACCTCAGACCTCGTCACCACTGAATGATGTTATAAGGGTCTGAGGTAATCACCTAAGATGTTATCCTCACAATTAATCTCTCCAAATAAATGATGTTAAGGGTCTGAGGTCATCTCATTATGGTGTCTGACCTCAGGCCTTGTCACCACTGAGTGATGTTATAAGGGTCTGAGGTCATCACCTATTATCTCACCAAATTAATGATGTTAAGGGTATGAGGTCATCTCATTATGGTGTCTGATCTCAGACCTCGTCACCATTGAGTGATGTTATAAGGGTTTTAGGTTATCACCTAAGATGTTATCCTCACAATTAATCTCACCAAATTAATGATGTTAAGGGTCTGAGGTCATCTCATTATGGTGTCTGAGCTCAGACCTCGTCACCACTGAATGGTGTTATGAAGGTCTGAGGTCATCACCTAAGATGTTATCCTCATAATTTATCTCACCAAATTAATGATGTTAAGGGTCTGAGGTCATCTCATTATGGTGTCTGAGCTCAGACCTCGTCACCACTGAATGGTGTTATAAAGGTCTGAGGTCATCACCTAAGATGTTATCCCCATAATTAATCTCACCAAATTAATGATGTTAATGGTCGGAGGACATCTCATTATGGTGTCTGTGCTCAGACCTCGTCACCACTGAATGGTGTTATGAGGGTGTGAGGCCATCACCCAAGGTGTTATCCCCATAATTGATCTCTCTAAATAAATGATGTTAAGGGTCTGAGGTCATCTCATTATGGTGTCTGACCTCAGGCCTTGTCACCACTGAGTGATGTTATAGGGGTCTGAGGTCATCACCTATTATCTCACCAAATTAATGATGTTAAGGGTCTGAGGTCATCTCATTATGGTGTCTGACCTCAGGCCTTGTCACCACTGAGTGATGTTATAAGGGTCTGAGGTCATCACCTATTATCTCACCATATTAATGATGTTAAGGGTCTGAGGTCATCTCATTATGGTGTCTGATCTCAGATCTCGTCACCACTGAGTGATGTTATAAGGGTCTGAGGTCATCACCTAAGATGTTATCCTCATAATTAATCTCACCAAATTAATGATGTTAAGGGTCTGAGGTCATCTCATTATGGTGTCTGAGCTCAGACCTCGTCACCACTGAGTGATGTTATAAGGGTCTGAGGTCATCACCTCAGATGTTATCCTCACAATTAATCTCACCAAATTAATGATGTTAAGGATCTGAGGTCATCCCATTATGGTGTCTGAGCTCAGACCTCGTCACTACTTAATGGTGTTATGAAGGTCTCAGGTCATCACCTAAGATGTTATCCCCATAATTAATCTCACCAAATTAATGATGTTAATGTCCTGAGGACATCTCATTATGGTGTCTGCGCTCAGACCTCGTCACCACTGAATGGTGTTATGAGGGTCTGAGGCCATCACCCAAGGTGTTATCCCCATAATTAATCTCACCAAATTAATGATGTTAAGGATCCGAGGTCATCCCATTATGGTGTCTGAGCTCAGACCTCGTCACCACTGAATGGTGTTATGAAGGTCTGAGGTCATCACCTAAGATGTTATCCCCATAATTAATCTCACAAAATTAATGATGTTAAGGGTCTGAGGTCATCCCATTATGGTGTCTGAGCTCAGACCTCATCACCACTGAATGATGTTATGAAGGTCTGAGGTCATCACCTAAGATGTTATCCTCATAAATTTTTGACATAAGTGCAAAATGAAGCAAGGACCACCATGGGAACTGATCTTTTATTAATAACCTCTTCAATGACAAGATGGTACATTTACACAACTTTATGCAACATCATATGTAATACTTCTTTAGGTGATCAGCATTCCATGGATTAGCGAAAGGTTCTTCTAGATTTTCTAGCCTGTAAGTGCCAGGCACAACCTCTTCTGTCACTTTGTAGGGACCGTGCCAGTTTGGGTGGAGTTTGTTTACTTTCTGTAAGGTCTTCTTTAGCACTAGGTCTCCCACTGCAATGGGTCTTGACTTCACCCTCTGGTTGTAGTATTTCGCTGCCCTCTATTGGTAGGCTGCTTATCTGACCTCCGCGTCCTCTCTTCTTTCTTCGATAAGATCTAGGTCTAGCCTCCTCTCTTCCTCATTATTATCAGGGTCATAGGTCTGAATCCTATGAGTTGGGAGCCCTACTTCCGTTGGTATGACGGCCTTTGAGCCATGTGCCAACATGAACGGGATTTCTCTTGTCGGTGTCCTTGCCGTGGTTCTGTAGTCCCATAACACAGCATAGACCTCTTCAATCCATCTTCCCTTCGCATCTTCTAACCTCTTCTTGATTCCATCAAGAATTGTTCTGTTTGTGACCTCGGTCTGACCGTTTGCCTGAGGTCGGCCAGGAGATGAGAAGAACTGCTTTATTTCCACTCTTAGGCAATACTCTTCTAAAGAGGAGTTCTTGAACTGGGTCCTATTATCCGAGATGAGAGTGTTTGGGAGGCCGTATCTGCATATGATATTCCTCCAAATAAATTGGAAGGTCTTCTGTTCTGTGATCGTTATCATCGCCTCTGCCTCCACCCACTTTGAAAAGTAGTCGATGGCAACTATCAAGAATCTATAATTGTTGGCAGCTCTTGACAGGGGTCCTACTAAGTCAATTCCCCATACTGCAAATGGCCATGGAGAAGTGATTGACGTCATAGGCTGATGAGGTTGATAAGGGATAGCGGTGAATCTCTGACATTTATCACATTTCCTCACATAGGCTGCAGCGTCCTTGGACAGGGTTGGCCACCAGTACCCCTAGGTGATGATTATTTTGGCCAAGGGTCTTCCCCCTATGTGACTAGAGCAAGAACCCTCATGAACTTCCTGTAAGACCCGGGGAACTTCCGTGGGATGCACACATCTAAGGAGAGGCAATAGAAATCCCTTCTTGTACAAGACATCTCCTATCATCGAGAACTTGGCAGCCCTATATCTCAATTTCCTCCTCTCTAACTTGGACTCAGGTGGCTCTCCCTTTCTTATACATCTGACGAGGGGGTCCATCCATGAGTCTCCTAGGTTCAAATTATGACAAGGGTTACATACCTCTTCTTCCTCAATGGTCGCTCTCCCTAAGACCTCGAACGAAACTGTCCTTCTGACGTTTGTCTTCGTCGCTGAGGCCAACCTTGCCAATGCATCTGTGTGGCTGTTACTTTGTCGAGGCACTCTCTTCAGTCTTGTCTCTTCAAAATATTCTAATATCGTTCTCACCCTTTTCAGATACTTGGCCATCCTTTCATCTTTGGCCTCATAGACTCCCAGTACTTGATTGATAACTAACCTTGAGTCGCTGTGGAGTAGGAGTCGCTTTACGCGAAGAGTCTTTGCCAATGAGAGACCTGCTATCATGGCCTCATACTCAGACTCGTTGTTAGAAGCCCAAAAGTTGAATCTCAAAGTGTATTCAATGTTGGCACCATCTGGAACCGAGAGTATCAACCCTGCACCGCTTCCACTGTCGCAGGAAGAGCCATAAACGAAGAGGCTCAAAATATCTGTATCCGATGAGAAGCCCCCTTCTGTCATGACTCATTTTTTGAAGAGGTACCAATCTTCCTCGTTCTCCGCAACTCGGCTCCTGGCCCCGTTGGATGCGATCTATTCCTGATCTTGGAAGATGTTTGGTGTCGTCTCTTCCGAATTTCAGAAGACACCACGGTTTTCAACACCCTCTAGGCCATTCTCTGCCTCGGCCTCTTCCCATGTGAACTCAGCGACAAAGTCTGTGAGGACTTGCCCTTTGATGGCCGTCCTTGGTTGGTAGGTAAGATCGTACTCCCCCAACTCAATGGCCCATGTCATCAACCTCTCGGACTTCTTAGGTTTATGTAGGACCTGTCTTAGTGGGGAGTCAGTGAGGACAACCATGGAGTGGGCCTGGAAGTAAGGCTTCATCTTCCTTGAAGCATGTATCAGGGCGTAAGCTAGCTTTTCCATGCGAGGGTAATTTTGTTCGGCCCCTTGAAGGGCCTTACTGTTGAAATATACAGGCCTTTGGATTCCAGCGTCTTCCCTTATTATGGCTACGCTGATGGCTGATTCGGAGACTGCCAGATATACGTATAATTTCTCCCCTGCTACAGGCCGAGACAGCAATAATGGAGACCCCAAGTAAGACTTGAGCTGGTTGAAGGCTTTTTCGCACTCTTCGCCCCACTGGAAGGCCTTTCTTAGCACCTTAAAGAATGGAAGGCACTTGTCTGTTGCCCTAGAAACAAACCTGTTAAGGGCAGCCACTATCCCCGTAAGTCTTTGAACATCTTTGATACTCCTCGGTATCTTCATGTCAAGCAAAGCCTTGATTTTTTCTGGGTTTGCTTCAATCCCTCTCTAGTTGACGATAAATCCTAGGAACTTCCCAGCTCCTACTCCGAAGACACACTTTGCGGGGTTGAGTTTCATTCTGTATGAGTCCATAATGTCGAATGTCTTCTCGAGATCCATTACACGAGTGCAAGATTTCAAGCTCTTTGTTAGCATATCATCTACATACACCTCCATAGTCTTACCTATTTGCTCTTCGAAAATCTTATTAATAAGACGTTGGTATGTTTCCCCTGCATTTTTCAGGCCGAAGGGCATCACTTTGTAGCAGTACGTCCCTTTGTCGGTAATGAAGGCCGTCTTCTCCGAGTCTTCTGCATCCATGAAGATCTGGTTGTAGCCTTAATACTCGTCCATGAAACTCATGAGCTCATGTCCCGTTGTAGCATCCACCATCTGATCTATCCGAGGTAAGGGATAGCTATATTTTGGACAAGATCTGTTCAGGTCGATGAAATCAACACACATTCTCCACTTCCCATTGGCCTTGGGCACGATGACTGCATTTGATAACCATTCCGGATATGTGACTTCTCTTATAAACTCAGGCTCTTCCAATTTTTTGACCTCTTCTCGGATGACGTCGTACTTCTCCCTGGAATAGACTCTTCGTCTCTGTTTGATTGGCCTGGCATATTTGGTCATGTTGAGCTTGTGACTCATAACTTCAGGGTCAATGCCGGGCATGTCTGCGTGACTCCATGCGAAGACACTCTGTCTCCTCCTGAGGAAGTTTATCAGCTCTTCCTTGATTTCTGCCTTTAGGGCTTTACCGACCTGGATGATTTTTTTTGGCTCGTCCTCATTGAGGACGATGGATTCTACCTCTTTCGCGACCTCTCCCTTCTTCAACTTTGTCTCATCTCTTGGGTCAAGCGTATCAATGATATAAGTGGTGGTTGCCCTCAACTAGGCCTCTCTCTCTTCGGCCTAGTTGAAGTAACATTCTCGCGCTGTGGTCTGGTCACCTTGCACTTCCCCTACCCCATAGGGAGTCGGGAATTTTAGCATCTGATGGATCGTAGACGGTACAACTTCAAACTCTTTAAGGGCCACCCTTCCTATGATGAGGTTATAGGCCGAAAATACGTTCTCGTCCATGACGAAAGAATTTATCTTCTTGGTCAGCCTCTTAGGCCACTCATCACCCATCCGTACGTCCATCTCATACATGCCCAAGGGGTGGACCTTTTCGCCACTGAAGCCTATCAATGGGTGATGATAGGGCACCAGCCTTGCTCTACTAAGACCTAGGCTCTTGAAGAAAGGCCAGAAAATTACGTCCGCTGAGCTCCCTCCGTCTATGAGGATCCTCTGCACCTCGCACCCATGCACCCTTGTTGTTATGACCAGAGGGTCATTATGGGGGGCTAAGATACCCTTGAAGTCGAGTCTGGAGAACCCCACTACGAGGGTGTCCATGTCTACTTTCTTCCTCTTCTGCACTGTATTGGAAGATGTTAGATTCACAACTTCAAGCTTGGCCACTGACCTGGCCTCTGCTACATGAGCCTTCCTATCAGCTACTTCAGAGCCACCCCCTGCTAATCCTCCACATATGGTGTTAACACCAAAGGAGATCGTACCGACCCTCTTCACCGGGGTGTTGTCATCTTTTGGCGGAAGATCCGGACCATCTTCATCATCGTCTCTTCGGGCCGGGATGTTGTCACGGCATCTGTCATTCCTCCTTTTCTTATGGTCATCTCTTCCACTCTTAGGAGCCTTACCGTCTATATATTTTCTTAACTTCCCGGATTTTAACATCTTCTCAATCTCATCCTTCAAAACGAAGCATCTATCTGTGATGTGACCATGATCTTGGTGGAACTCACACCATAGGTTTTTGTTCCTCTTATGTGGTGGGGCTTTCAGCTTCTCTGGCCATCTCAGAGCCCTGTCATTCTTAATCTCATTGAGGATGTGCTCACAGCTCACAGTCAGAGGAGTATAGTGAGCGAACTTGTCATCACCCGATCTCTTATTCCCATCTTTCTTACTTTGGGACTTTCCAATTCCATCGCGGTTCTCATCCTCATACTTGGCGGCCATTGCCTCTTCCGCATTCATTACTTTCCCTGCGGTTGCCAGTAGCTCCGCCATAGGCCTAGGGGGCTCTTCCGCCAGCTTCCACAATAACTTCTCTTTCTGTAGTCCCCCTATGAGGGCGGTCATGGCTATATTCTCTTCATAATCTTTGACCTCCAATTTCTCTTTGTTGAACCTGGCTATGTAGTCTCTTAGGCTCTCGTCATTGCCCTTCTTGACATACAACAGGTGAGTAGTCTTCTTTTGAGGTCTCACCCCAAAGCAAAAGTTTTGGATGAATCGTTCAGCTAAGCCTTTGAAGTTCTCAATCGAGTTCTTCAGAAGGGAGGTAAACCAGCTGTGTGCTGCCCCTGTTAAGGTCCCAGAGATGGCCCTACACTTCATCTCATCGAGAATCGAGTAGATGTCTGCTGCCGACTGGTACATCTCGATGTGATGTATAGGGTTAGTGTTGCCATCATACTTGGGAGACACCATAGGAGGCTTGAACTTAGTTGGGGTTGGGAAGCCCACTATCCTAGCCACAAATGGAGAACCCTCTGAGTAACCCCTTTGTAATGGGTCCCTGCTTTTAATGAGGTCTCCTATCTTCTCCTTAAGGCGCTGGATAGAGTCATTCCACGGTCTTCTGCCATCGACCTGGTCGAGGTTGTCCCCAGCCACCTCCATGGGATGGACCGAGGGTTCCCCTATCGTGGCACGTCGGCTGTTGACCTCGTCCTGTTCCCTGCCTCTTCTTTCATAGTGTCGGCCTTGGTCTGCCTCTCTGAGAGCCTGCCGTGCTCCTCAATCTCGATAATCTCTATCTTAGGTCATTCATTGGGCCCAACCTCTCAAAGGCTGACCCTCTGCTCAACCTATCAAAGGCTGACCCTCTTTGTTGAGCCTCTTCACCTCTTGGGCCCACACAACCTTGACTTTGCTGAAGAGGTCGTACAGTGTTATTCGACACCTCATACGGCTCCCAGCAGTCTTCCGGGGCCTCTTTCGCCTCTAGATCTTCATACCTGTCCTCTGGGCAAGGGTTTCCTTACCTCCCCAGGCGTAAGCGCCTAGGGTCAGCAACGTTCCTTCTCCGCTGGGGTGCAGGCTGGTCCTTCATGGGTGCCTGGGGTGGTCCCCTAGCGTCAGAATGAAGCTGAACAGCCGCCGAAGTGATCATATCCGGTGAGACTCTAGGTGGCCTCATCATAGTTTGGCTGAGCTGTGCAAATTGTTCCTGCATAGCTTGTTGTGCTGCAGCTAAAGACCTCAAGACTGTAGCTACCTCCGCCATTTCTGACTGGGGCGGCGCCTGACTGGAACTAGGCCCTCCACCTCCAGGTGGCGGAAGAGGCGATGGTAATTCTGGTGCCATATGTTAACACTATAGAGCTTGAGTAGCAGATGAGCTTAGTACCTCAAAGGACCTCTTTCAATGGTGAAGCAACTCCACGCAAGGGGTGGTGCCTGGTTCACCACCAGAGTCTCCGGTGAGGTTAAGCTGAAGAAGAGGAAGAGATAGCTTCTCTCGTTCCCACAGACGGCGCCAAAATGATGATGATAGAATTAGCACCACCAGATAAGGTGTTTTCAAGCTCAATCTAAGAACAACAATAGCAACATAGTTATGTAAAAGGTAAGAGAATGAGATGAGGAGAAGAGGAGAGAGCACCAGAATATAAGTGGTTCAGCCTAAATTGGCCTACGTCCACTGTGTGTGTGAATAACCTCACTGTAATAAGGCACTGATGGCCATGGATACAATCTTTCAAGCTTTCTCTCTCTACTGTGTATTTAGATAGAGTTTCAGCTAGGGTTGTATTTTTTGGATCCTTTGCAAGATAGAGGATGACCTCTATATATAGTACCTAGGGGGTGTAATGTACCCCCCATGCATGTAATGTGCATGGGTGTGTTTGTCTCACCAATATGGGAAAGCCATCTGTCACTGTCACATGTAGAGAATGATGATGAAATATTCTCCCCACGTGTGGGGAATAATCTTGTTATAACTGATATGTGTTCACGTGCCCTTATCCAAATGTCAACAGATGCTCGGCTACAGTGCTTGGTGCATGACCTCGGCTAGGGAGAGGCCGAGGTTAACAAGTTTAGTTGCTCGTTCAATCCGAGATGAGCCATAGGGGCCTCAGCTTAATCCTAGCCGAGGCAATGGACAAGGTCGGCCTGAGCCGAGGTTGAGCTGGTGTGTTTGGAGCATTAACTGATATCTTGATGATGATGACATTGGTAAAAAAGCTTCTTGCGAGATCGACCTACATCTGGCCGAGGTTACCATTCCAGGTATATGAGAGTGCTGCTGATCCTTGTGATGCGTGCGATGTCCCTTCGAGAGGCTGGTGGTAGTGTCGGCCTGGGCCGACCTTGATATGGCCGAGGGCTGATGCTGCATGCCCAAGGCTTGTCCAGTGTCGGCCATTATCTCGACCGACCTTGATATGGCCGAGGGCTGATACCGCATGCCCAAGGCTTGTCCAGTGTCGGCCATGATCTCGACCGAGGTTGGTGTCTCCGAGCCGAGGTCACACTTGGGGCATATCACACCTCATAATTTTCACCAAATTAATGATGTTTAAGGTCTGAGGTCATCAAACTAAGATGTTACCCTCATAAATTTTACCAAATTAATGATGTTTAAGGTCCGAGGTCATCATACTAAGATGTTACCCTCATAATTTTCTCTAAATTAACGATGTTTAAGGTCTGAGGTAATCAAATATCATGTCTTGCCTCATAAATTTCACCAAATTAATGATGTTTAAGGTCTGAGGTCATCAAACTAAGATGTTACCCTCATAAATTTAACCAAATTAATGATGTTTAAGGTCCGAGGTCATCATACTAAGATGCTACCCTCATAATTTTTACCAAATTAATGATGTTTAAGGTCTGAGGTCATCAAACTAAGATGTTACCATCATAAATTTCACCAAATTAATGATGTTCAAGGTCTGAGGTCATCATATTAAGATGTTACCCTCATAATTTTCACCAAATTAACGATGTTTAAGGTCCGAGGTCATCAAATATGATGTCTCACCTCAGATCTTGTCACCAAATTATGATGTTTAAGGTCTGAGGTTAACAAATATGATGTCTCACATTGTCACCAAATTATGATATTTAAGGTCTGAGGTCATCAAACTATGATGTTACCCTCATAAATTTCACCAAATTAATGATGTTTAAGGTCTGAGGTCATCATACTAAGATGTTACCCTCATAATTTCACCAAATTAATGATGTTTAAGGTCCGATGTCATCCAATTATGATGTTTCACCTCATAAATTTTACCAAATTAATGATGTTTAAGGTCCGAGGTCATCAAATATGATGTCTCACCTTGTCACCAAATTATGATGTTTAAGGTCCGAGGTCATCAAATATGACGTTTCACCTCAAAAAATTATCACTAAAGCATGATGAAACAAAGTATTGATACAGGAACTGCTCTTTTCATTAACATTCTCTTCATAAGATGATACATGTATTACAAGAAAACAACTGCAACATCATGTGTAATACTTCTTCAGGTGATCAGCGTTCCATGGATTGGAGAAAGGTCCCCCTTCGAGATTTTCTAGCCGGTAGGTACCGGGTATAACCTCATCGACTACCTTGTAAGGGCCATGCCAGTTTGGGTGGAGCTTGTTTAACTTCTGCAACATCTTCTTTAGCACTAGGTCTCCTACAACTATAGGTCTTGATTTCACCCTTTGATCGTAGAACTTTATTATTCTCTGCTGGTAGGCTGCCTATCTGATCTCGACATCTTCCCTTCTCTCCTCAATTAGATCCAAGTCAAGTCTTCTTTCTTCCCCATTCCTCTGAGGGTTATAGGTCCGAACTCTGTGGGTGGGGAGTCCTACCTCTATAGGTAGAACGACTTTTGAACCATGGGCCAACATAAATGGGGTTTCCCCCGCTGGTGTCCTTGTCATTGTTCTGTAGGCCCATAGCACTGCATAAAGCTCTTTTGTCCATCTTCCCTTGGCTTCTTCCAACCTCTTCTTAATCCCATCAAGGATTGTTCGGTTCGTGACTTCAGTTTGCCCATTTGCCTGGGGTCGGCCAGGAGAGGAGAAGAATTGCTTAATCCCCACTCTTTCACAATATTTTTCTAAGGAAGAATTCTTGAGTTGGGTTTCGTTGTCTGAGATGAGGGTGTTTGGAAGGCCATGTCTGCATATGATGATCTTCCAGATAAACTGGAAGGTCTTATGTTCTGTAATCGTGATCATCGGCTCAACCTCTACCCACTTGGAGAAGTAATCAATTGCTACTATCAGAAATCGATAATTGTTAGCAGCTCTTGGTAATGGTCCCACCAAGTCAATCCCCCATACTGCAAATGGTTAAGGAGAACTGATTGACGTCATAGGTTGATGAGGTTGATGAGGAATAGTGGATAATCTCTGGCACTTGTCACACCTCTTCATATAGGTAGCAACATCTTTGGCCAAGGTCGGCCACCAGTATCCCTGCGTAATTTTCCTCTTTGCTAAAGGTCTTCCTCCTATGTGACTGAAGCAAGTACCCTCGTGTACATCCTGCAGGACATGGGGGACCTCGGTGGGATGGACACATCTGAGGAAAGGCAGTAGGAATCCTTTTTTTTACAGGGCATCTCCTATTATCGAGAACTTGGCAGCTCTGTACCTCAATTTCCTCCTTTCGAACTTGGGTTTTGGCAGCTCTCCCTGCCTGATATATCTGATAAGGGAGTCCATCCATAAGTCCCCTGGGTTCAAGTTGAGGCAAAGGCATGCAGCCTCTTCTTCTTTAATGGTCGGTTTGAGCAAGATCTCGACTGGTACTGTCCTTTTGAGGCCTGTCCTTATTGCTGAAGCCAACTTTGCTAGTACATCTGCACGACTATTGTCTTGCCGAGGTACCTTCTTCATCTTTACCTCTTCGAAGCCTTCTAGCATCGTTCTTACCCTCTTCAGGTATTTGGCCATCCTTTTACCATTGGCCTCATATGCTTCGAGTATTTGGTTGACAACTAACCTCGAGTCACTGTGCAGTAGGAGTCGGCCAATTCTAAGGGATTTTGCCGAGGAGAGCCCCGCCATCAGTGCCTCATACTCAAACTCGTTGTTTGAAGCCTTGAAGTTGAACCTTAGCTCATATTCAAAGTCAGTACCATCCGGAGCTGACAATATTAACCCTGTGCCGCTTCCACTCTCGCAGGAAGACCCATTCACGAAGAGGTTCTAAACATCTTCATTTGAAGAAAAGTTCCCTTCTGATAAGGTCCCTTGCTTAAAGAGGTACCTATTTTTCTCATTCTCAGCTACTCCTTTTCTGGCTCTGCTGGATGCAACCTCTTTTGGGTTTCGGAAGACGTTATTGTTTGATCCCTCTATAACCTCTGGGCTATTCTCAATCTCAGCCTCCTCTCATGTGAACTCAATAATAAAGTCTGCGAGTGTCTGCCCTTTGATGGCCACCTTGGGTTGATAAACAATTTCATACTCTCCCAAATCGATGGCCCAGGTCAACAATCTGCCTGACTTCTCAGGCTTGTGGAGGACTTACCTTAGTGGGGAGTCAGTGAGGATGACCATAGAGTGGGCTTAGAAATAGGGCTTCATTTTCCTGGAAGCGTGTATCAAGGCGTAGGCCAACTTCTCTATCCATGGATAGTTCTGTTGAGACCCTTGAAGAGCCTTACTATTGAAGTATACATGCCTCTGTACCCCATCGTCTTCCTGTACTATGGCTGCACTTATAGCTGACTCTGAGACTGCTAGATAAACATATAACTTCTCCCCCAGAATGGGCCGGGATAAGAGTAGGGGAGATTCAAGGTAGTACTTGAGCTCCTTAAAGGCCTTGTCGCATTCCTCATCCCATTCAAAGGCCTTTCTAAGGATTTTGAAAAAAGGAAGACACTTGTACGTAACCCTGGAGACAAACCTACTCAGTGCAACAACTCTTTCGATTAACCTCTGAACGTCTTTAATGGTCATGTGTGTATTCATTTCAAGCAGAGCCTTGGTTTTTTGGGATTGGCCTCTATTCCCCCTTTGATTAACGATGAATCCAAGAAATTTCCATGATCCTACTTCGAAGACACAATTGGCAGGATTGAGCTTCATCTTGTATAAATCCATGGTGTCAAAAGTCCTCTCCAGGCCGGCTATGTGAGTGCAAGCCTTTAAGCTTTTCATCAACATGTCATCTATATATACCTCCATGGTCTCGCCAATCTGATCTTCAAACATCTTATTTACAAGATGTTGACACCTGGCCCCTATATTCTTCAAGCCAAAGGGCATAACCTTATAGCAATAAGTCCCCTTATCTGTGATGAATGTTGTCTTCTCTGAGTCTTCAACATCCGTGATGATATGATTATAGCCTGAATATGCATTCATAAAGCTCATAAGTTCATGCCCTGCCGTGACATCTACCATTTGATCAATTCGAGGTAAGGGATAACTGTCTTTTAGGTAAAACTTGTTCAGGTCAGTGAAGTCTATGAACATCCTCCATTTTCCGCTAGCTTTGGGCACAATGACGGCGTTAGATAACCACTCTGGGTATATAATCTCCCTGATGAATTCTGCCTCTTCCAGCTTTCTGACCTCTTCCCTGATGACATCATATTTTTATTTGATTGGCTTAGCATTTTCTATCACATTAAGTTTGTGGAACATAACCTTCGGGTCGATGCCAGGTATGTCTGTGTGGCTCCAAGCGAAGACACTCTGCCTCTTCTTTAAAAATCTTATCAGCTCTTCCTTGATCTCGGTTTTTAAGGCCTTACCGATTTGGATGATTTTTTTCGGTTCATCCTCATTGAGGACGATGTATTCTACCTCTTTCGCGGCCTCTCCTTTCTATAATTTTGTTTCATCCCTAGGATCAAGTGTATCAATGTTATATGTGGTTGTTTCCCTCTTACGGGACTCTCTCTCTTCCGCCGAGTTGAAGTAGCATTCTCGTGCTGAGGTTTGGTCACCCTGCACTTCCCCTACCCCATAGGGGGTCGAGAATTTTAGCATTTGGTGTACCGTCGACATCATGACCTCAAATTCCTTAAGGGCTACTTGTCCTATGACGAGGTTATAGGCCGAGAAGACGTTTTCATCCATAATGAAAAAATTGATCTTTCGGGTCAACCTCTTAGGCCACTCGTCTCCCATTCATACATCCATCTCATATATGCCCAATGGATGGACCTTTTCACCGCTAAAGCCCATCAACGGATGATGATAGGGTACCATCCTAGCTCTCCTGAGGCCTAGGCTCTTAAAATAGGTCCAGAACATCACATCTGCTGAACTTCCTCCATCTATGAGGATTCTCTGTACCTCACATCCATGCACTCTTGTTGTAATTACCAAAGGGTCATCATGCGGAGCCAAGATACCTTTAAAGTCGAGTTGGGAGAATCCAACTATAAGGCTATCTATATCTACCTTCTTTCTCTTCTGCTTGGCCTCTGAAGACGCCAGATTCACAACCTCTACTTTGGTCACTGACTTAGCCTCTACCACATGAGCTTTGTGGTCGGCTACTTCGGAGCCACCCCCTGTTAGTCCTCCACATATGGTGTTAACACCGAAGGAGATCATACCAACCCTCTTCACAAGGGCATTATCGTCTTTCAGTGGGAGGTCTGGATCGTCCTCATCATCACCATCTGAGTCATCGTCTCTTCTCGCTGGGGTATCATCTCAACATCTGCCATTTCTCTTCTTTTTAGGGTCATCTCTTCCCTTCTTAGGAGATTTACTGTCGACATACTTCCTGAGCTTTTCGGACTTCAACATATTCTTAATTTCATCCCTCAAGGCGAAGCACTTGTTTGTCACATGGCCGTGGTCTTAGTGGAACTCGTACCATAGGTTCTTGTTCCTCTTATGCGAAGGAGCCTTCAGCTTCTCCGTCCATCTCAGAGACCGGTCATTTTTTATTTCGTTGAGGATGTGTTCGCAGCTCACAGTTAGAGGAGTATACTGTGCAAATTTGTTGTCTGTAGACCTTTTTTTTCGTCTTTCTTCCTTTGAAACTTCCCGCTGCTACTACCATTCTCATCCTCATACTTTGCGGCCATAGCCTCTTCAGCGTTCATGACCTTTCCTGCAGTTGCCAATAGCTCTGCCATGGACTTGGGAGGGTCTTTTGCAAGCTTCCACAACAATTTTCCTTTCTGGAGTCCTCCAATGAGGGCAGTCATAGCTATATTCTCTTCATAATCTTCAACCTTTAATTTTTCTTTATTGAATCTAGCAATATAGTCTCTTAGGCTCTCGTTCTTGCCTTGTTTGACGTACAACATATGAGTGGTCTTCTTTTGAGGTCTCACCCCAAAACAGAAATTATAAATGAACCGTTCAACCAAGCCCTTAAAGTTCTCGATAGAGTTCTTCGGAAGAGAGGTGAACTAGATGTGTGCAGCTCCCGTCAAAGTCCCAGAGAAGTCCCGACACTTCATCTCATCTGGGATTGAATAAATGTCCACTGCAGACTGGTACATCTCGATATGATGCACAAGGTTGGTACTACAATCATACTTGGGAGACACCGTAGGTGGTTTGAACTTGGCAGGGGTTGGGAAATTAACTATCCTTTCCACGAATAGGGAACCCTCTGAGAAACCTCTTTGCAGTGGGTCTTAGCTTTTGATGAGGTCCCCTATTTTCTCTTCAAGACGTAGAATGGAATCGTTACATGGCTTTACAACGCCGGACTGTCCGAGGTTGTCCCTAGCCACCTTTAAGGGGTGAACTGAGGCCTCCCCAGCCGCTGCACAATGTCGGTTATTTACCTCCTTTTGATCCTTGTCTCGGCCATGTTGGGGTCGGCCATGATGAGGCCGATGTTCCCCATCTTCCCTCTGTGAACCTGCCACACTTCTAGACCTGGATAACCTCTGTCATAGGTCATTAACTGGGCCGAGCCTTTGAAAGGCTGACCTTCTGCTCAAGCGATCAAAAGCTGATCCTCTTTGTTGGACATCCCCATCTCTTCTGCCCCCTCAACCTCTGCTTTGCTGGATAGGACGTACCGTGTTATTCGAAACCTCATACGGCTCCCAACAATCTTCTGGAGCATCTTCTGCCTCCATATTGTCATACCTATCCTCAGGTCAAGGGTTTCCTTACCTCCCTATACGTAAACACCTAGGGTCAGCAATGTCCCTCCTCCGTTGAGGGGTAGGTTGGTTTTTTCGCGGTGCCTGGGGTGGTCCCCTGGCTTCAGGATGGGGTTGAATAGCTATCGTAGTAATCACCTCCGGTGACACCCCAGGTGGCCTCATCATATTTTAACTGAGCTGTGCAAATTTCTCCTTTATTTCTTGCTGTGTTGCAGCCAAAGATTTCAAGGCTGCAGCCACCTCAACCATTTTGGAGTGGGGTGGTGCCTGGCTGGAACTAGGTCCTCCAACACCGGATGGTGGAGGAGGTGGTGGTAACTCCGGTTCCATATGCTAAAACTAAAGAGCTTGTAAAGAAGGTGAGCTTAATACCTTAAAGGACCTCTTTCAATGGTGAAACAGATCCACGCAAGGGGTGAGGTCTGGTTCACGCCAGAGTCTCCGGTGAGGTCAAGCAGCAAAAAAGGAAGAGATAGCTTCTCGTTCCCACAGACGCTGCCAAAATGATGATGTGGCAAACAACACCACCATATAAGGTGTTGACAAGCTCAAGCAAGTTATAACAATGGAAGCACAGGAGAATATAACTGTATATGTAGAAGGAGGTGAGGAGAAGAGGATGGATACTTGAATATAAGTGGTTCAGCCAATTAGGCCTACGTTCACTGTGCAAGTGAGTGAGTAATGTCACTGAAATAAGGCACTAACGTCCATGGATATAATCTCTTAAGCTTTCTCTCTCTATTGTGTAAATTGATAGAGTTTTAGCTAGGGTTGTAATTATCGATCCTTTAATGTTGAGGATGACCTCTATATATAGTGATTGGGGGGTGTAATGAACCCCCAAGTATGCAATGTGCATGTGCAAGTAGATCCAACTAGTGAAAAAATGACACCTGGCTAATCTCAACTAAATAATGATGACCTCAATATTCCCACACGTGGAGAGAACAATTCAGTTATAACAGACTTATCTACGTCTTCCAAGCCATACATGTGCGAGTAGATGCTCGGCTGCCTTTGCTTGGTACCAACCTCGGCCTGGATAAGTACGAGGTTGGTGAAGTACGACCCCTGCCTTGGTTGGGGATTATATGATGACCTTGGCTGGGATGCCAGCCGAGGTTAGATATCACTACATCAAAAAGGCTAAATTGGAACCCTTTAGCCGGCCAGCCTTGTCACGGTCATTGATTGTGACAAAAGAATACGCATTTTTTGTCACGATCATTAACCGTGACAAGGCCTTGACAACTGTACTTATCACGGACTTGTCACGGTCAATGACCGTGACATGTCCGTGATAATTTCTTCAGTAAAAAAAATCCTACGCTTTCTTTTTTCCCACCCTTTTGATTTTCCCTCTTTTTCTCTCTCTAAGCGAGTTCGAGCTCTCTCTCTCTCTCTAAGGTATGCTTTTTCCTCTCTTTCTCTTTCATTTCTGTATGTGTGTGGTGGTGGGGGTGGGGGCAGGGGGTAGGGGTGGTGGGGGTGTTTACGTCTGTGTGTGCGTGCGTTTGTAGTGGGGTGGGGGAAGGGACAGGGGGGATGGGTGGGTGGCAGGTGGTGGTGGTGGTGTGTGTGTGTGTGTGTGTGTGTGTGTGTGCGCAGGTGTGTGAGTGTGTGTAGTGGGGTGAGGGGGTGGGGTGTATGTGTGTGTGTGTGTGTGGTGGGGGCAGGGGGCAGGGGGTGTGGTGGGGTGTGTGTGGTGGTAAGGGTGGTGGTGGTGGGGTGGGGCAATCTCAACATTTGAAACGGACAAATTGATTAATAAAATATGTATTGCCCCTTTCATATGCAAGTAGGATTGCCCCTCATTAACAGATAATTGTTGAGATTCGAAATAACTTTAATTGTATAGCTTTAATAAAATAAATTGTATAGCTTTAATTGTAACTTTAATTGTATAGTTTTATGTGAAAGTAAATTAATAATTAGTGCCCATTTCATATGAAAGTAGGATTGCCCCTCATTGTTAGTTTAATTGATGAAAATAATTAATTGAGTAGATGAATTAGAAGGAGTACGGGATACACATTTGTTGTTGACATTGTTGTTGGATTATAGTGGATCGATGTTGGGTTGGTTAGTTTTAAAACTGGCATGACCACTGGATTATTGTCCATATGGGGGTGAGATTTTTCAACTTTTTTTGAAAATTACTTTGTATATCGAAAAATATATATATAGTATGATAATTAAATGAAACATACTTGAAATTAAATAAAACACACGTGTGTGTGTGTATATGTGTGTGTGCGTGTGTGGTGTGTGGGGGTGGGGAGGGGGTGGGGTAAGGTGGGGGAAGGGGATGGAGTATGGGTGGGGGGAGGGGGAAAGGATGGGTGGGTGGGTGGTGGGGTAGGGGTGGGGTTGCGTGTGTGTGTGTGTGTGAATGTGCACGAGTGTGTGTGTGTGGTGTTCGACAGTAACAATTCATTTTTATTTTTAGTAATTGTACATATTTGCATGTCTTCTTTTAATTCATTTTGATATGTACTAATAATATTTTTTTATAGAAAATGTCTCCTTCAGGTATTAAGGCGAGGATGATGCTTGTTATGATGATGTCATTTGGGATCGGTGGTAGCGGACGCGACGAGGGCTCCTCGGCCCCTAAGCTCCCTAAATATGGAAAATTGGGGATGGCCATGGAGAACAAGTCGGGGCTATTAGCGAGATCCCTCGAGCTGGTAAATACGATCATCGGTCCGAGGTACATTAGTTGAAAGGAGGTGCCATATGAGCTCAAGTTAGCTGTTTGGGTGGCACTACAGGTAATGTATTTATATTTATATTTATATTCATTTGAATATTTCTATTTCGTTTTATATTTATATTTATATTTATTTGCAACTAACATTGTATTTGTTGGACAGGAACAATTTAGCCTGGATCCAAAGCTACGCGATTCCGTCTTGGAGCAGTTGAGGGAGCAACACAAAACGTGGTAGAAAAATATGTGGACCCGGTACTTTGGGAAGACACGAGAGTCCATTATCCAAAGGTGTGAATCCGTCCCGTTGAAGGAGTCGATCTCATTGACACAATGGCAAAAGTTCGTTGACAATGAGATTGGGGGGCGACAATTGGCATCTCGCCAATCAGGGAGGGAAAACCGGGAAAAAAAGACAGACATGCGCTACTCCGGCCGGACCTCTTACGCTGAGGTGGAGCATAGAATGATGGTAAGATTTAATTTTTCTATAACTACAGAAATATATTATTCTGCATTATTTTACTTTGCGGGGCCGATACTACTTTTACTTTATTTTCTTCCGGGGGACAGGGAGTGGCACTGGGGGTAGACCACATAGGCTCGATACTTATGTGGCTCTTCGGACGAAGAAGGGGAAGGATAAGGAGGTGTCCCCGAGCATCGCGACCACGATTGTAAGTAATCCGACGTTTAATTTTTGTTAATTATGTTATAATTTTTTAATTTACTTATTTTACTAATCATGTGCTTTTTGTCGTTTCAGGCAAAGCTTAAGGAAGTGCATGAGTCGCAGTCTGATGCCGACAAGGCATCTTTGTCCACAGATGCACTCAGCCACGTGTTTGACTCTGATCGAAAGGGGAGGAAAAGGGGGGTGAGCTGGCAGGTGGCCAAATCTTGGATCATCGGATTGGAGATGAGTGACACCAGGTTGGCTCGAATGGTGGACTCGCATAACGCAAAGCTGTCCCATTTGGAGGCGACGGTACAAGATATGTTCTCATTCATGAAGCGTTCATTGGGCGACGAAAAATGCAAGGGGAAAGGTAAGGAGAAGGTGGGGGGAGGAGGTGCGGGAGGACGAGGTGCAGGATGACAAGGATGTGGACCTCACTGCTTCATTGACGACACGTGCGGACTTTGATGATCCACTTCCCTATTTGTCTCCCTTCGATCGACCAATGTCGATGCTTGGTTGGCCGAGCGTGTTTATACTAGACATATTTGATGGCCAACAGATAGGGCAGGGGTTGAGGGACCTGAATATCGTCCAGGGTGGACTAGTTCATGGACGTGAGCTTCAAGACATCGAGTCCAAGATGCTCGTCACGCATGTGATACCCAGGAAGGAGAAATCCCCATTGTGGTTACACGAACAATGCGGCACGATGTATATCAGTGGGTGTGTCAATTCGTATATCGTGTGGCCTACTCACCTCCTCGGATTTAACCTTACCCACGACATGTAGTGACATTATTTAAATTGAATTGTATTGTTTTTAAGTTGGTACATTTGAATTGTTTTTAAGTTAGTACATTTGAATTATATTTGGATTATATCGTGATGCATATTGTCTCTATTTTGAATGTATATTTGAACTATCTTTATTTGATTTGGATATATAATGTTTGAACAGGTACAGCGTTACTATAATAGGTACATATATACTGCTGGGCAGTGGCAGTGGCCATACTGGCCAACAGATTTTTTTTTCAGTTCTGCCCAGAATTGTCACGGTCATTGCCTGTGACAAGTCCTTGACAAAGACAGTTGTCACGGACTTGTCACAGTTGTCACGGACTTGTCACGGTCAATGATCGTGATAATTTTTTAACATTATCACGGGTTTGTCACGGTCCTTAATCGCAACAAAAATTGTCACGGTCAGAGACCATGACAATTCTAACGAGCTTATCACGGTCCATGACCGTGACAAAAAAAGTTATCTCGTCCAAAATTGTCACGGTCATTGACCTTGACAAGTTGAACTTGTCAAGGTCAATGATCGTGACAATTCGGCAGATTCGGTGTAGTGTATCAGGAACGTCAACCAGGGCCGATGTTGTCTTGAGACTGGGTGTTGAGCCTTGCTGATCTTAGGTGAAACTTATAACGTAGGCTATGGCCGATGTTGATGGTGACGCTGATCGATAACCCATATCCATACTTACCTCGGATGATGTTCTCCCCGAGGTGTCACTTGTAACGTCGGTTGTGGCCGACCTGGGGAAGGACGACATCACTGAAGGGTAGTCCTGATATATTATTACCTCGTCCGTCATACAACACGAGGTTAATGTCTCTGAGATGGCAGGTGAATTTACGGCATATCATTACCTATTATGCGCGTCGCGTACCGCCCTAATTATCGTATTATTAACTATAACCGTGTTACAATCATTCATTGGTATTTTCGCGTCAAACTTAACCAACATACTTACTAGGATTATTAGAACTTAAATATGCATCCAAGCGAACCATGCGACGTGGGATTTTTCTCCTTAATTACTTTTCGTAAGGCGCCATTTTCGTGCCATTTGGCGTAATCCCCTTGTATATTTATTCCTCAAATTTTTTCTCTGAATATAATATTTTGATTATCATTAAATACTTATTTTCTAGGACGGGGTATTACATTTGCCAACCCTTTTTTACCATTTTTAAGCAACTTTCGGTACATGTTTTGGCAGCGAACATATTTTATTAAACTCTCCTATTATATATTCACATAACCCCTTTTAATTTATGCATTCAACCTTAGTTTTTGGGGATGTTCTTGGGGCTATTTTGGTGTTGGATCTTGGAAGAGTTTTGATGATTCTCGGGAGATGATTTCGATGGTGTAATCTGAAATTTTTGGGCAGATTTATAATGGTTCTTTTGATGGTTTAAGGTATGAGATTTTACACAATATGCTCTTTAATCTTGCGAGTGTTATTCCCTTTGAATTCATGTGATTATTGAACTCATATTTGAATTGCTAAATTCATTTGGAAATCTAGAAATTATTATGGTAATCTGATTTTGATTCATGTGGTATTATTATTTGTTGGGCATATTGTCATGAGATTTTAATATGGCACTGATGTTGGGCACTCTCCAATATTCCTCTGCTGGCTACTTAATAAAGTATGGCGCGGTATGGTGAGGCCTGGTGACTTCGGTTAATGTGTTGTTGAGAAATTATATTGATAAAATGCTTATGAGATTCGCATTTGATTTGAATATTCGTACTCGTGTTGTTACATTTTATTCACCGCTAATATTTGTTGAGCATCTTTCTGGTTGTATTGTGTACTTCCCCATATTTTCTTTTAGTTGCCAGGTTAGCGTGGAACTGAGCGCTATGGACCAAACGGAATGATTTAAACGTGGTTATTTTTGGGAAGAATATTGGAGAATACTAGATAAGAAAATTTATATTTATTTTGATGTATAGTGCATTGGCGATTTATATTCTTTCGAGATAGATATTTGTATTCTTTCGAGGGACTTTTTATTGTATTTAATTTGAAGAAATTGAGATTAGTGGTTTCTCTTATATTGTGGGATTTTTAGATGCTCTATACCTTGTTGTTTCTGGATTTGGGTTAGTTTTATCGCAGTAGTGCTCCGGTTGCTCTCCCCGGGCGGGCGGGGTGTTTATTTTTTATTTTATAAGAAAACTACATAAATAATATTTTCTTACATTTTATTTCATAAAATGCTAAAGAATATATTATGAAATTTTTTCATGTTTTAAACTCATTAAAAATCATCTTTTGAAACCCATTTAGCTATGAAATCATCAAAACTCACTAATCTATCTCATTGATACAAACTATTCACAAATCGTACATATATTAAGCCTAATATATGTAAATAACTAACTAAAATTTTACTCATCAATAAAACCAAACCAAGGTTAGTAGATCCCACCTCTAAGCTCTCCAATGGTGGTGTTGGTGTAGTAGGAGCAACCCCCGCCTCCAAAGGTGGCCCCAAAGGGGTTGCCAAAAGCTCCATTTTGAACTCCAAACAAGACCCATTTCATCTCCATTAAAACCCACTTCATCTTCTCCAAGAAAAATCCCAAATATAGCTCCAAAATTCGTACCTCTTCCTTATCAATGATGGAAATGGGTGTACAAGGCTTATATATGGTAGAACACTAGTAAAATATAGTGGCATTAGGTGGTGGAATGGTGGTGTAGGGTGGCTTGTGGTGGTTGAATGGTGGGAGATCTCTCAAGGCTAGAGAGAGAAAGGGGAAATCTGATCCAACATGCCCAAATGGGATAACATACACTTATATTACCCTTAAAATCCTAACGGGTAAAATTCCCCAAATACCCCTCACGAAATGTTGATTTGCGTCACTTTCTCTCTCTAATTTTTTTTTGAAACTTTTAACTTGAGATTCATATTCCTTGTATTTTTTGGCTAAGAAATCATATTTACAATAGTAATTTGGCCTCCCAGATTGTCCTATACAAGAGGGGCAAGAATCGGGACCTCCATACAAAACATATTTTTTTTCTATTTTTCTTCACATTGTAATATTCCTTATATTTTTATGAGTCAAAATATATGGTCGGAATATTTTTTTTGACTTATCGATTGTCTTAAACAATTCACGAAAGTTTGGGTCCAACGTGACGCGTGCTGATGAAAATTCATCTAAAATGGGTCTAATGATTTTTCTCGAAGACAGCGAAGAAAAGAAAGTTAATCGAAATTAAATTTTAAGTAGATCTAGAGATTTTCATAATTTTCTGAGTACTTTTATTTTTTTGATGAAAAATATTTTTTATTTATTGTTTTGACTTTTGATCCCATGGTATTTTTATATGTATTTTTTTTTTACCCTATAAAAGTGGTCATTTTGATATTTGGAATTGTTTTGATTTGTTATCATGTTCAGGTATGATAATGTTCCTCTAGAAATCAACAAGCTAAGGTGCAAGGTGAACTATCACGCTTTATAAATTCTTCCTGAGATCGAGCGTATGGAAGATTCACTGGTATCAAGAAAGCGAAACCGGAGATGCACTTTAAATCCTTTCATATAAGTAATTTGTGTGATTTATATTTTTTGAAATTATAAATAACAGTATTCTTTGATTGATTACTTTCACTCACGTTTCACTTGGAAATTTATGTCTTGCACAGGGCCCTTCATCTTAGGTTTGAGAAAGGTATGGTAGGCCTGTCGTTCGGTGATTTTGTGGGGACAGGGTTGGAGAAAGCTTTAATGGATGCATACAAATTGAAAGAATGGCCTTGACGGTTCAAGGTGACTTAGAGTCCAAATACATTTTAAGGACTCGACCATTACCTGTAGATTTTTGGGGGGTTACTTGTATTTTTTTCCAGTAATTTTTCCTATTGCACTTTGGAGTCTAAAATTTTCACCGTATGCCCTTTGTGGGCCATTTTTATCCTTTGCAATACTTTTTGAGACTTTTCTTTCATATGGCGAAAGGTGAAAATGCACCTCAAGCCATAAATATTGAGAACTTTAGACCCTTACGTGTATTATGAATAAGTGAGAACTACTGGATGCTAAATAAAAAAAGCCCTTAAAAAAATACTTTGATAACATAAGAGGATGTACAATATAATTTTTTCTCTTGTAGTGATTTGGCCTGTAGGATGGTTCCCATATGTGGTCGTTGGCCCATCAGAAGCAAAAGGAAGGACGGTGCCCTCTTGAGCCTGGGGAAGTGGCGGTCATGCTTCGGGCAATGGGCTATCTGAAAGAAAGTAGAATACAAGTTGCTTCTGAGCAGGTTTATAGTTGACAGAAACAAATGGCACCACTCAGGAACATATTCTCAAATCTTGTAAGACTGTTCTTTAACATGTACAATTATTTATACCAACTTGATTATAACTGATTATGGCTATATTTTTCACTTTATACATGCTAAGAAAGCTTGTCATATTTTCACTTTTTGTGTTTAGATTATACATTATAGTGTAGTATATGATGGAATTTTGAGTTACAGGTTTCTTCTAAAGAGCCAAGCTATGTTGTTCTGCCATCGTGGACTGAAATTGCTACTTTATCACATTGGTTTCTATATTCGAGATGTTTTAAAATTTTAAAAGACTAACGATCATATTGGCAATGAAAAATGACACTTTTATTTGTACAACACGCCTATACAAATTCCCATTATTATTGCTGCAGGTTAGATCTACTATGCTGGACACTTGGCTACCAGATCAGGTTGAATTTATTCAATGTGAGCATCACACTGTAGTTTCTTACTTTCAGTAATTCATGTTAGACATCGTTTTATGAGCGAAGAACTTGTAGGTTTAAAGTCTGTTTGATTGTTGTTTGCTTTTAGCCATTAGAAATGAGAAATCAAATAGCTATTAGGAAGCTGAGCTGCCTTTTAACTGTGACAGAGCTGGGATTGAGAATTTCATTCGAGCAAAGTATGAGTTTGTTGATTGAAATGCCATTTTTAATAACATTATTGAGCCTTTAATATCTTCCTTGGTATTAATCTTAAAAGCAATCTGTTGTTTATACTAATTAATTCTAATCTAAATTAGGTATGAAAATATGAGATAGATCTTTAGAGACTGAAAACCAAAGTCACCTTCAAATGTGAGAGAAGAGAAGGTTCCAATTCATAGTCACTATAATGAAATTTTTGTACTTGGCAGGTAGTCACACAAATATATCCTTTGCCTTATCTTCTTTTATTTCGTCTCCCTTCTCCTTTTGGTGCTTGCCACATCAGAAATATATATAAATACACTTAGTTACATGTACTTAGATAAGTTAGATATATAAATTTCACCTACACAAATTTGAGTTTAATTTACTAGTTCTTTTTTTAGACTCTATTTGTATGATCTCGAAATGCATGATGGAAAAATTTAAATATTTTATTCGGTGGCTTGGAGATGAGGAATATGTTGTAATGTTAATGTTAACTTAATATAAAGGGCCCTGGTTTAAGAAATACTAATGTTCATGTTATTTATACATGTTGAATGTTTAACTAAGAGGCTCGGACACTTCGCTAGATATGAAGTGTCCATGCATGGATCACACACGAATACAGACACACATAAGCCTGGCACTTTGCGGACACAGGAAAGTGTGTTTAACTATCCATATTATTCACAAAAAAGCCGTTAAAAGGTTGAAAACCCAAACCAACCCCCAAACGGCCCCGCAAAAGGCATGGACACCTCCCACGTGACCAATGTAACTTGTAGGAACTAATCGCGTAATCACGGGTCTCCGGTTTGAGAATATGACGATAATTTGAAAATATTTCAATTAGGCTTAAAAATAAGACGTTAAAAGGGTGAAAAACCAAACTAGTCTAGAACGGCCCCGTAAGAAGCATAAACACGCTGCACATGAAAAATATAACTTGTAGAAAGTGACTGCATAGTCACGTGTCTCTTAATTTGTGAATATGCCGATGATTTGAAAACAATTAGATTAGGCTTAAAAATATGCCGTTAGAGGGTAAAAACCTAAACCAACCCTCAAATAACCTCGTAAAAGGCACTAACAACTCTCCCCGGGACCAATGTAACTAGTAAGAACTGACCGCATAGTCACAGGTCTCCCAGTTTGAGAATATGACGATAATTTGAAAATATCTAGATTAGGTTTAAAACATGCCGATAGAGGGTGAAAACCTAAATCAACCCTCAAACAGTCCCGTAAGAGGCACTAACACCTCGCACGGGACC
Source organism: Sambucus nigra (assembly GCA_949130495.1). NCBI lineage: Eukaryota > Viridiplantae > Streptophyta > Magnoliopsida > Dipsacales > Adoxaceae > Sambucus > Sambucus nigra. The sequence continues at coordinate 598,642,754 of OX422212.1, read as the reverse complement.
AATGTAACTCTTAGAGACTGACCACGTAATCACGGGTCTCCCGGTTTGAGAATATAATGATACTTTATAAATATCTCGATTAGGCTTAAAAACAAGCCGTTAAAGGGTGAAAATCCAAATTAACCCCCAAACGGCCCCGTAAGAGGCATGAACACCTCTCACAGAATGAATGTAACTTGTAGGAGCTGACCGCGTAGTCACGGGTCTCCTGATTTGAGAATATGATGATAATTTGAAAATCTGTAGATTATTCTTAAAAAACTTGCTATTTGAGGGTGAAAACTCAAACCAGTCCTCAAACGACCATGTAAGAGGCAGTAACACCGCGCATGTGACTAATGTAACTCGTAGGAGCTAACCACGTAGTCATAATATTTTCAATTTGAATACAATAATAATTGTAACTCGTATATGCAATTTTTCATCTTGAATAAGATTTTGTTTAAAAATTACTTGGTTACTAATATCATCTCTTTTTTATATCCTATTTTTCGCAGGATAATAATTTATTGGTAGCTTTTATCCACGTGGAACACATTAAGAAGTCAATGGTTTGCAATAAGGGGATTATTTATTTAATGTCATTAATATTTAGGATTCTATTTTTTTTGTGTTATGGTTGTTCGGGCTTTTGTAGTTTTATTGTTAACTTTTATGGCCGTGCGACTTTTGTAATTTTATTATTATATTTTATGGTCGTGCGGGCTTTACATTAGGCATGTTTTATATTAGCCGATTTTAGAATGTCCAGAAAATAAAGAAAACTCTGTCTATTATTTTTTGGTCTGTGAACTATTAAGAATTGTAATATTTTGAAGTTTGTATATACATTAGTATATCAACAAGGTGTGAGATTCGCAATTTGTGAATTTTCTTGTTTTCAAATAATGTTTTTTTCTTTAATCCAAAAATTTATCACAGTTCAAAACCGTGCTAAAAGTGTATCAAATTTTGGTACGATTTTGAACTGTGTCGAAAGTGTACCAAAATGTACTCAATCTGGCACAGTTATAAAGTATGCTTGAAATATCAAATTCTAGCACAATTTTAAAGGGTGCCAGAAGTGTTCTCGTTTGGCTAAATTTTGTACACTTTAAATTGTGCAAAAAAAAAATGACCATTTTGGAACACCTGATTCAGGCACAGTTTAAAACGGTGCCAGATTTGATATGGTACGATTTTAAACCATGTCAGATTGCTATTTTTAGTATAGTGGATATCGATTAATTGATGATCGGTGCCTACAAAGCTCAAGGAAACGACTTTCACTTCAACTAACTATCGAATAAAGTGTTCTCGAATCCTAATGTGCTTTGTTCTAGAATGTTGAAATAGATTTCAAAAAATATGGATTGCACTTGTATTATCATAATAAATAGTCATTGTGGTTTGTGGAATACCATAATCCTTCAACATTTGTTTCATCTAAATGAGTTGAGTACAAAAACTCATAGTGGCTATGTATTCGGTCTCATCCATGAAACAAGTGCACTTACAAAATAGAAACATCCGCCAGATGTGCTTTTACATCCATCAACATCTCCTGCCCAATTAGCATCCGAATGTGCCGATAAACAATCATTAATGTTGAAAGAATACCAAATCCCAAAATACAGGTCCGACTAACATATTTAATAATATGCTTAATGGAAAGTAAATGAGATTCTTTTGGGTTGGCTTGATATCGGGCACAAACTCCTACACTAAAGGAAATATCCGGCTTACTGGCGGTTAAGTAGAGTAAACTACCTATCATACTTCTAAAAAGAGTGTGATCTACGACCTTTCCTTCCGTGTCCTGACTAAGCTTAACAGATGAACTCATAGGAGTACATGCATTCTTGGAAGGGCCTAGATTAAATTTCTTCACAAGATCTTTCACACACTTAGTTTGGGACAAAAATATCCCACAATTGAGCTGATGCACTTGAAGACCTAGGAAGAATATGATCTCGCCAAACATGCTCATCTCAAACTCATGTTTCATTTCTTTCGAGAGGACTTGAGTATGTTTATCAGATGTGGATCTAAAATCTATATCATTGACATACACTTGGGAAACTAAGATTGCATTCTCATTTCTACGAACAAATAAAGTCATATCTACTCCCCCTATCGAAAAGTCATGGGTAAGGAGATAATAAATAAGCCTCTCATACCAAACATGAGGTGCTGGATTCAAACCACATAGAGCTTTCTTTAAATAAAAGATGTGATTAGGGAGATTAGAGTCTTTTAACCCTTTCAGTTGTTTCACATAGACTTTCTCCTAAATAAAACCATTTAGAAAAGAACTTTGGACATCCATTTGATAAAGTTTGAACTTAAGATGACATGCTATGACTATTACAAAGTGAACTGTCTTTGACCTAGAAATAAGAGAAAAGGTCTCATTAAAGTCAACACATTCTATTTGGGTATATCCTTGGGCAACTAACCTATCTTTATTATGAATAATGATACCATTTTCATCCAATTTATTTTTAAAAATCCATTTGGTACCAATGAAGTTAGTATCACTATGCCGATGAACTAACTCTCAAACACCATTTTTTTTGAAATTGAAGAAACTCTTATTTCATGGCATTTATCTAATATTCATCTTTTTGTGCTTCATTAAAATTTTTAGGTTCGATTTAATTCCGGATTCCTAATAATTTTGGAAACCCAGGGAGATGGATCTTTTTTTTCAAATATGTGATCCATTGAGTCATTATGAGACCCAATAATTAAACATTGGGAGGTTCATCTCACTCACTTAAGATATCATCCTCATCATAAACAAATGTACTTGGGGCATCATCTTTTATGGTAACATTTACTGATTCCATAACTTTAGAACTAGAAAAGTTGTAAACTCTAAAAGATCTACTATATTGTGAATACCCAAGAAAAATACCTTCATCACTCCTTAAGAGTCGAATTTACCTAGAAGCTTTCTATCCCTAAGGATGTAACGCGGACTCCTAAAGACTCGAAAATAGGCTAGGTTGGGTTTCTTTTCGGTCCACAATTCATATGGAGTTTTATTAGTATTAGGACGTAATTATACCCTATTCATTGAATGATAAGCGATGCTTACCGCTTCCGCCCAAAACTTACGAGGCACTTTCTTAACAAGAAGCATGGACCTTGCCATTTCTTGGATCGTTCGATTCTTCCTCTCAACTATACCATTTTGTTATGAAGTCTGAACGATAAAAAAATCATGCCTAATTCCAACTTCATCACAAAAGGCATTAACTTCGAATTCCTTAAATTCAGTTCCATTATCACTTTAAAATCGATTATGGTGACACCATGTTGATTTTGAGGGACTCGACATTTAATCGTTAGAAACTTAACATCGTCATACTTTTCTTTTAGAAATTCTACTATTGAATATCTTAAAAATTCATCTACCATCACTAGGATATATCTCTTTCCTCCTATACTCTCGATACGAGTGGGACATATAAGGTCAACGTGAATCAATTCTAAGACATCAGAGGTGGTTATGGGTTTCAACTTCATATGAGGACTCTTAATTTTTTTCCAAGTTAACAAGGTCCGTAAATTGAGGAGGTTGGTTTTCCTAAATGATTAAGATCTTTAAAGTTTACATGACCTAGAAGTTGATGCCAAAGATCGACAGACAAGACCTTGACACTATTGCAAATGAAAGAAGACTTTGGAATGACTCCATAGAAATTGTCACTAGTCCTCACACCTTGTAAAGTATCTTCACTAGATTTAACATAAACGGTGCACTCTATTCGGCTAAACTTAATTGCTAGGTTTTCATCGCATAACTGACTTATTCTTATAAAATTAGCTTTGAGTTCATGAACATAAAGAACATTTTCTAGTTTTGGAAAACCAAAAATTTCAATGGTGCCTTTACCCATGATTTGAGATTTACTCCCATTACTAAATGTGACTTTACCATCTTTATAGTTTTCAAGAGTGGTAAAAAGGGATTTATCACACGTCATATGTTTGGATCATCCACTATCAAAATACCATTGGGAGTTTCTTTTGAGCCTTAAGAGCAATATGAATGACAAACGTTTTCTTAGTCCTATTTTTCATAACCCAAGCTTGAGTGGTATTCTTCCCTTTGTTGACTCTAGTTTTTTGGTTGGAATCATTTCCTTGGGCCATAGAGAACCTTTGAAACTCTCCCATTAAACCTTTGGATGTCTTAATTAGATATTCAAATTTGTTTTTAAGGATATATAAGGAGATATAATATGGACTAGGAGTTGTGAAATAAGAATTCTTCCCAAGCTTGTAACATAAATCTCTAAGATGACCCTTTTTAGGCAAAAAGTACAAATACAGGTTTGATTTGGAGTCACTTTCATAGTTCAATTATGTTCACTTCTCTTAGGTGGGTTAGGTTTAAGAGGGTTTATTTTGATAACAAACATAGCTACGGGTTCTAATTTCACATTATATGACTCACCATCTTTATGTTTTATACCTTTTCTCTCTTGGTATTCTTTCTCTTTATAACCTAAAATCGTACTTAGGAATAACTTTCCCATTATCCCGGAATTATGCTCAAGTGCGACTTTGACTTCTCGAGAGGACTCAAGATCTTTCTCAAGATTGATAATTTTTGCTTCAATTATTATTCTAATCTCCAAGGATTCATGAAGATCTTTATTAACAGAAGCTAAAGAGTCAGTCAAATCACATTTTTCTTTACCCGCCAAAATAAGCTTATGAGAGAGAGAAATCTTAATTGCCACAAGTTGACTAACTAAAGCATCCTTCTCGTTCTGGCTTTTCAACTCTTTTTCTAATGTCAACACCTTAAAAGTTAACCTTTTTTTTTATCTTTTGAATACGCATAGACTCGATGTACAACTCAGAATAGGTGAATTGCAATTCAATTTCATTTACATCACTCTCACTTACTTTTTCATCACTACTTTGTGAGTGCGTGGATAAAATCTCAAGATCATGCTCGAAAATGTCAACATTAGGATGTGACTCACTTGAAGAGATAGCATGACTTTCCATAAAGGTGGTGAAGTTATTTCCAGAAGGAATGGAATCATCGGAGTCCTCAGACTCATTCTCACTGTCGCTACAGCTTTATCTTTACCTTATCTCTTAAGCTTAGTGGGGCATTCATTCTCTTTATGACCTCGTCCTTCACACTCAAAATATCTCTATAATTCATCATTTTTATTTTTAAAGTTCTCTCTTTTAGATTTGTCATTTTTAAACTTCTTTTGATCCTGATTATTAAAACTTCTAATTGCCTTGTTTTTCTCAAATTTTGAGTTTTGCTTTTTAAACTTGAGAAACTTTATAAATTTTTAGCAAATAAAGCCATATCATCAAGATCCATATCGGACTCTCCGAATTTGGACAATTATTTCTTCTTAACTTTTAGAGATACTCCCCTATCTTTCTTTTTGTTATCTTTAGGAAACATATCTAATTCTCATCACTACAAGAAAAATGATAATTAAGGACACCGATATTAGGGACAGTTTTAAAAATGTTCTTTAAAAAAATATATAAGGGACAACAAATTATAGTTTTCCTTTTAGATCTTTTATAAATGACAGCTAATTTTTTAAGCGTCCTTTATAATAGTTTTAAGGACATCAAATATTTACTGTCCTTTATAAGTCCTCTAATAGGACAGCAAATACCCATCCTTTAAAATTTTTGGTTCCATCTTTTTTTCCCTCCATTCCCCAAATTATTTTTTCATTCCCTCTACTATCAAATAATGGACTCACCCGCTTCTCTCTCTCCTCTCCTCACACGGTTAAAGACAACCTTCGGACTCACGATATCGTGAAACAGATATCTTTTTTATTCTCTCGCTCTCTTAATCTCTCTCTCTCTCTCTCTCTCTCTCTCTCTCGTAAAACTCGTCGGGTTCTCTCCCAAAGAATAAACTCTTGAAGAATAACTCTTTAAGAATAAGATATGTGGGCTTACTCATATAGAACTAATTTTTTATTTGATTTTGTGTTTGATTATATAACGAATTTTGTTTTTGATTATAGAGTTGATTTTGTGTTTGATTATAGACTAATTTTGCGTGCAAAGATTTTGTGTTTGATTATAGACTGATTTTGTGTGCAAAGTCATTCAACTTCGTAACTTATGAACTACATTACAAATCAGTTATGAATTTGCAAATTTTGCGTGCCAAGTCCTTTCGCTTTCAAGCTATTTTAGAAATCGATATTTATAAGTCTGAGCCTTGGGAGTTTGCAGGTTTCTTTTTTACGATGTAGGTTTAGATTTATATTTATGTATGTCTGAAAATGTGAAGATGAAGATAAGATTTTTTAGATGAGACTTTTTAGAATGAGAAAATATAGGCTTGTGGAATGATTTAGATTTAGAAGTAATCGCATGTATGTTTATGTGTGTATGTGTGTGTGGAATTGTAGTTGGAAGGGTAGAAATGAAATAAAGGAGTTTACAGTTTTTTTTTTACGATGAAGTTTTATATTTATATTTATGTATGTCTGAAAATGTGATGATGAAGATAAGATTTTTTAGAATGAGAAAATATAGTCACGTGGAATGATTTAGATTTAGAAGTAATCGCATGTATGTTTTTTTTTTTGTGTGTGTGGAATTGTAGTTGGAAGGGTATAAATGAAATAAAGGAGTTTACAGGTTTCTTTTTTTACGATGTAGTTTTAGATTTATATTTATGTATGTCTGAAAATGTGATGATGAAGATAATATTTTTTAGAATGAGAAAATATAGTCTCGTGGAATGATTTAGATTTAGAAGTAATCGCATGTATGTTTGTGTGTATGTGTGTGTGTGGAATTGCTCAAACGATGTTTCCTTTAATATTATGTCACATTAACTCTCTATATCTTGTTATGTTTAAATTGTATATCTTGTATATGTATGCTAATATGTTTTTTTTATTTATCGAATTACGTCTTAGGAGTTGATATGGATAAAAGTTGGATCGAATCACGTGATTGGAATTTAAAAGAACACATAGATGGGGTTGAAAGGTTTATTAGCTTTGCATATAGGAATAAAAATATGCAATATTCATGCATCAAATGTCCATGTTGTAAATGTGCAAATTGAGTCTACCACAACCTACACACTGTGAAGGGTCACATAGAGATGCATGGTTTTGGCAGGAGTTATAAGGATTGGATTTATCATGGGGAGTTGGCCGGTGCATTGGAGGACAATACATGTAATTTTAGTAATGATTTGTCACTTGATGATATATCATATGAATCGAGCTTGGGGGGAAATATGATTGCAATGGTTCAAGAGGGAAGGGGAGTTCCACAGACACATGCAAATTCATGTAGTAATGGACATGGAGTAGAAGATGTGGTGCCTGATGGTGATATGCCAAAATATTTCAAACTCCTAAAAGATGTGGAAATAAAGTTATATGAAAATTGTCCGGATGGTATTACTGAACTTTCATTTGTAGTTGACCTCTTGCACTTAAAGCAACTTAATGGATGGATGAATAGTTCTTTCACACTGTTGCTAAAACTATTAGAGAAGACATTCCCTAATGCCAGAATTCCAAAATCCTTTTATCAGGCTAACAAGCTCACTTATGATTTGGGATTCAAGTATGAAACGTGGGATGCATGCCCTAACAATTGTACGTTATTTCGAGATGAAAACGCGACTTTAGAGAAGTGTGTCATTTGTGGGGCTTCCAGATATAAATCAAATGTTGGCAGTGATGTTGATCAAGTTTGCAAAGATTGTTTTGGTCATCATATACTGCTTCTTTAATGAAATGGCACACCGAGGATCGTATTGATTTTGGTGTGCAAAGGCATCTGTATGATTCTATTGCTTGGAAATCATTTGATGAGTGTAATCCATCTTTTACGAGTGATAGTCGTAATGTTAGACTTGGGCTAGCAAGTGACAGATTCAATCCTTGTGGTAATATGAGCGTTACTTACAGTACTTGGCCAGTTGTACTCATGCCCTTAAATATGAGCCCATGGTTGTGTATGAAGCAAAAAAACCTAATTTTATCGATTCTTATTAATGGGCTAAAAGGCCCTGGTGATAAAATTGATGTATTTTTGCAACCATTGATTGATGAGCTAAAAGAGTTATGGAGTGATGGAGTGACTACTTATGATGTATCGAGTAAACAATTTTTCCAGTTACGTGCAGCGTTGTTGTGGACAATTAATGATTTTTCGGCATATGCCATGCTATCGGGATGGAGCACGAAAGGTGAATTTGCTTGTCCTTGTTTTAACAAAGATCATCAAGCGACTCGATTAACTTATGGTAAAAAGTATTATTATTATTGGGGTAATCATCGATTCTTACCTCTGCGCCATAGGTTTCGAAAATAGAAAATAACTTTTAATGGCAATGTTGATTTCAGACCACCTCCGTTGAAATTATCAAGATCACAAGTTTTGCAACCGTTAAATGAGCTCGACATTGAAACTAAATGCAAGAAGGAAGATGCTTTTAGAAAGAGGAAAAGAGAACAATTAGAAAAAGAACTTGCGAAGACAACAAAAGATGTGGTGCCGAAGACGAGATTAAATTGGAAAAAGAAAAGTATCTTTTTTGAATTGCCATATTGGGAGCATAATTTGATCCGCCACAATCTTGATGTTATGCATATTGAAAAAAATGTGTGTGACAATATCTTATTTACATTTCTAGGCATTAAAGATAAACCAAAGACAATTTAAAGGCTAGAAAAGACCTGCAAGAGATGCGCATCAGAAGACCACTACATCCCCAAACACGCGGGAAAAATTTGGAGTACATAGCTCGAGCAGAGTTTATAATGAGCAACAAAGAGAAGGATATTTTCCTAAAAGTGTTACAAGATGTTGAAGTACCAAATGGATATTCATGGAATATTTCGAGATATGTTCACCCTCAAGAGCGAAGTATATGGGGACTAAAGAGCCATGACAATCACATTTTAATGCAACAATTACTTCCAATAGCACTACAGAGGGTACTGCCGAAACATGTTGTCAAAGCATTAATTGAAATAAGCAACTACTTTTCAGTGTTGTGCTCAAGTACAAATACTTTGGTTGATGTAGAAAAATTATAAGATCGTATGGATCTTACACTTTGCACTCCTGAGAAAATATTCCCCCCATGATTCTTTGATGTGATGGAGCACTTGCCAATACTTTTGGTTGATGAGTGAGTAATTATCGGGGCATTAATATACCGTTGGATGTATCTAATTGAAAGGTATTTTCATACTCTAAAACTCTTTGTGCGCAATAGTGCTCATCCTGAGGCCTCAATTGCTAAATTTGTTATTATGGAAGAATGCACCACTTTTTGCTCGAGATGTATGGCTGAAGATGTGAAAACTAAGTCTAATCGGCCTTCCAAAAATGATGATGGAGGTAATGACCTTGGGCGTCGTGTGAGGCAAGGTCGGAAATTCCGGCTTGATTCAGTAACTCGTATCCAAGCGCATCGATATGTTCTTGCTAACAGTGATGCAGTGACACACATATGATATTTTCAGAAAACACATTGTTGAACTTACAAAACAATATCCTCACGTTTCACAAAAACATTTTGTGCAATGCCTTCACAATGAACATTTGCACATGTGTTTTAAGGATTATGTAAGTATGTTTATTCATTTTTAGTATTCTAATTATATTTCCATATCGTAGTTTTCCTATTTATTGAAATATTAGGTGGATGGATTGACAAAAGATATCGAATTATCTAGCGAAATATTGAGTTTGGCATTGGGTCCTCTAGAGGATGCAATAAGCTTCAAGTCATATATTATTCGTGGGTTTAGATTTCGAACAAAGGAAGTTGATAGTCGCCGAAAAACTCCGAATAATGGAGTTATTTTAAAAAGCAGAACAAAAGAGTTAAGCTAGTCGAAAAGACTCTAATCCTTTGTCTAGGGATGTTACTTTCTATGGACAACTGACTGACATTATTGAAATTCAATATTTTAATGGCCAAAATTTTGTACTATTCAAATGCAATTGGATAGAAAATCGTTTGGGGAAACGAGTAGATGAGTTCAACTTTACATTAGTAAATTTCAACCACTTGTTGTATAAAGATAATCGATCGAGTGATGAGCCTTTTATCTTTGCATCCGAAGCAGAACAAGTGTGGTACGTGCAAAACCCTTTGGAACCAGATTGGTATGTAGTTATTCAAATGGCGTCTAGAGATAGGTTTGATAGTTATTCAACCACAGAAAAAGAATTAGAAGTGCATCCATTCGAGCCGTTTAGTGTGTAAGAGTTGGAATATGATCAAAGCGTATCTTGTGTGAGACAAGATGTAGATGGATCCCTAATTGATACATCTATGCCTGATGTTGATGATTGCGAGGATGATATGGAGGAATAATGAGAGTTGATAAGTTGTAAATTTATATGTAAGCATTATGACATGTGTTTCTCTTATTTTTATCATACGATTTGTTATGTTTTATCATATTTTTTATTAATACGATAACTAATCATATATATTGTTCTGTTGCAACAGATTCAATATGATTAGATCCTCGTCTACTAGTTGAGCGGCACATGCATCACCCCCATCTCAGATTCAGGTATATAAATTTTTACTTCTCGAGAAGTTCAAATATTGCACTTGAAAATAAGACTAATTCCCATATACATTACCCCCCATCTTACTATGAGGAAAGAGGATTGAAGGATATAAGGCTAGGCTGCTGAATTTTGCAGGTAAATCACTTTGAGCAAGGCAGTATTAACTGCAATGCCCATTCACATTATTTATGCGATAAGAGTTCCCAAAACAATTCTAGATTCTTTTGCTTCACTTTATGAAAATTTTCTTTCGATATCTGATGGAAAAAAACAGCATCATTGGATCAACTATAATACCACATGTAAACATTTAGATGAGAGGCGTTTAAGTATCAGTTCTCTTACTCAAGTTATGGATGCTCTAAACATAAAATTGGGAAAAGACTTTGTTGAGTTGAATTGAGTTGAGGTGGTGCGGGTGGTAATGTTGTTGTTCATAAGTTTACCATGAGTTGCCATATTCTCTTCACATATCCATAGTTGTAACGAAAATGTTTCTGGATTTTGTGCAACTATCATTACCCATTCTTCCCACTCTAGTTTAGGGCATAAGGCATTGAGTGATAGTGGAGATTTAAACAACCTCATTCATCTTCTTCAAGGTGGTTAGAGAGATGCCAATTTAGAGTATCTTTCTACAATTATCAAGGACAGTCTTGATGTCATCTAAAAGTTTATTGATCTAACTGGAACACCATTGGCTACTCTCACCCACTTAACCAAGGACTAATCTCCTCATACCAGATTCCTTGGCCACATCTGCTTGAATATTATAAGAAATGCCTCCCCTTACCATTTGTAACCTTTAGGAATCAAAACTAACTTAATTTTGATTTTACTCGACCTTGTTGATGATCCTGCCCTAGTCAAATATGATGCTTCCTGTGTTTTATCTGCTTTATTATCCCCAAACCAATATTTACCCAGTTAGAATTTGAGGTTAATGTTTTGCCCAAGCTTTGCCACTATTTTCGCAACTTCACTACACCCCTGACGTTATCAAGGAATTATAGAAAAAGAACATTGAAATTAATCCACTAACATATAACCATTGAAATTGAACCACTTCCATTGAAATCTAGAGATATAGAGAGACATCAAACAATAAAATGACTCCAACCCGAACAAGACATCAAATAATAAAATGAAAATAAATATATATGAAGTTGTAATTTACTTTAAAGTTACAGCTTCATATATACCAGTTTTATATATATTTATTTTCATAAAGGTAAATTAGCTTCATATATATTTATTTTCTGGATGAAGCTAATATATATAAAGCTAATATTTTCATAAAGGTGAAATAACTTTCATTTTTTGGATGATATGAAAATAAATATATATGACTCCAGGTTGTTTATATCAAACAATAAATGAACAAAACCTATTTTAAATTTTAATTCCTTCTAACAATGGATATATGAAGCTGTAACTTGATCACCATTCTCCTTAATAAGTTGAAAATTTTCAATAAGTGATCGAGGAGGTTTCTTAAGATTTCCTTGAATCACATAAACAACAAATTTAGAGTCTGATTCCATAGCCGCATTTGAGAGGTTTAGAGAGGAACAAAGTCTCAAACCCCTTAAGATTTCCATACACCCATCCTTATTAGAATCCAACCCTTCAAAAGCTTAAAAGGATTTAATAAAACAACCTCTATAATATCTAATGATTCCAACAGACCTAGCCAAACCTGGATTACCCTTAATATCCCCAGTAGTAATTAATTTAAAAACAACTTGAGTTGGTCTAAGCCACTTAGTCAAGTGTAAGACCTCATAACCCTTTTAAAAAAAAATTAGATTGAACATATGAGATATTTCATTGAGAGATCATTTTGATTTGAGGGTATTATTGGAACCAGAATATATAATGATATAAATCACCTTGTTGGTGATGAGCTTATATCCATTTTGACACCTTCATAACAATACTGGTTCCTGATAAGCAAATTTTCCATAAAACCACTACTGGGATGATGGCAAATAAGTAAGTAAGAAAGTCTTCTCTTGGATTTCTCAACCACTAAGACATTAGCATAGAATTGATGGAGATTAAGGATATCTTAACAATAAGCAGGTTAGTAAAAAAATTCCAAACTTTACTAGTAATAGGACCATGGATGAATAGATGGTTTAGATCCTCTTCAACTTGATCATAATACCTACATTTAAAAGCCAATAATATCCCCATCTTTAGAACATTCTTATCAATAGGGACAATATTATGATATCATTTCCAAAGGAATATAGATATTTTATGAGGAAACATAGAGTTATAATTGGACATTCTTAGAGAAGAAGAGGGATTAGATGACTTGATGATTTGCCAGGCGAACTTGGAGGAAACATTTTCATCATAAGAGAGACCAATATAAACTGCCATCTATCTCTATAATGAGATTTTCTTTATCATTTTTTATCACTAAAATTATTTTATAAGTACTTGAGCTAGTAGTAGTTGAATAGTCCTTGTATCTGTTCCAGAAGAAATTTGCATATAGGCTATCTTGAGTCTTGAGATTCCACTAAACATCCATGATAGCTAATTTACAAATATCTGATAGAGATTCAAAGCCATGACCTCCCTCTTCTATCGATTTCACAAGCTAAGAATTCACATTCTATCTTAACAACCTGACAAAAATATAAGTCACTTTGTTCCATCAAACAAGGTCTGCTTCCGGTCTTTGAAGTTTTGAACAAAAGGATCTTAATGGATTACCTTCCACGAGTTGTATCTAGGAATTGAGGATGACATCTGTAGTATTTGGGTGAGAGCACCACATGTTCTAAAATTTGAAAGGTTTGGGGATGGAAATTAATTGAGATTTAATAGAGAAAAGAATGTAAAAGTGGTTAGAACAAATTGTTTTAAGATGGCTGAGGTTAAAATTAAAAAATTACGATATCCAATTAGAAGAAACGTGTAAGGACATAAATTTCCAATTGAGTCCCTGTATTGTTTTGACTTAATTCCGTGAACAAAACTGTGTTTGTAATATGTCATAGGGAGCTTTTTATTTTGTCACGATCCCACTTGGTGTATGACGTATTGAAGATAATTGAAGACGTTGCGGTAAAGATTCAAATATTTTATCATGCCAATGTTTAATTGGTGTAAGTTTAATCGGCTTCAAAGTTAATTGCATCCCGAGATCACTCAGGTATGAATGCATATAATTAATGGTGCTCGGAATTATTTTTATATAAGATAAGGATGCATTTTTATAAAGAAAAATAATTGAAAATGTTTTATAGTGTTTTAAAAGGAGTTTGACTTTACTAGGTCTCTTTAAAGAAACGTATTAAATAAAAAGTCAAAAATCAAACTTCTCGCTCGAACGACATTAGATCTCACGCGAACGAGATACCTCTGTCGCTCGAACTAGAGCCTTAAGTCATTCGAATGACACATTTTTTGAGGCGGCGCTAAATTGTTATTTAAACCGTGTTTCTATCAGAGTTTCGAAAAGTGTGCATCTGGAAAAAAAAGAATACATTCCAGTACGTTGTTTGCACATGTTTTCTAAAGTTTAAAAAGCATAAACACATCCTTAGAGTTTGCAAAGATCCGAGTTATCATTCTTATATGCTTATGTGATCTTGCTGCACCAAGTTTATTTGTTCTACACTTGAACGTAAGGGTTTTGTGATGAAGAAAAGAGAAGGACTTCTTGTTCGACATCGTAGACGAATCAAAGCCATTCGGTGGACATCGAGACATACGTGGGCGCGTGTGTTGTGGACAGGTATCGTGGAAGAAGGAATTGCTGCGTGGACACTATTGAAGAACGGTTGAAGATCAGAAGGAGCGTCAAGACCCGTGGGGTTCGAGTCTTAGTGTAAGGCTAATCTGTCTTTGTAAAACCATTGTTCATAGTGATTGTCTGGCTTGGGCCGTCTGAGGTTGTTTTCCCGTTTTGTTTTTTTTTCTCGTACATCCAGCATTGTGAGTATTCTTTACTTTATTTTACTTGCTTTAATCACTAGATTAATGTTTATGATTAATCAAGATAAAATTAGTTTAAAGTAAGAATTGGGTTTTCACAACTTGGTTTGGTGCATAATTAAAAGTTGGATAATTTTTCAGAGAACAATTTGGTTTTGTTTGAAACACACATATTGGGCACTCTTCAAATTGGTATCAGAGCTAGAAAACATATTTTATTTGTTTTGTGATCCCGTGTGTTTGTTTATCTCTCCCGTGCTTGTTTTCTCTCGATGAATTCTCTAAGCTTTGACGATTTACATCGTTTGAATTTAAAATTTGCAAGACGTATTGAAGTTTTGGAGAAAGAAAATCACGGTTTCAAAAATAGAATTGAATACTTGAAAAATTTTTAAATTCAAAGAGATATTTGTCGTGAGCACTTTAGTTCCTTGTTTAAAAATTTTAATATATTAAAATTTGAGAAAAAGGAGAGTGATGATAGAGTCCTCGTTTTAGAAAAAGAGTTAGAGGGTTTACAAAATTCTAAAGTTTGTGCCGTTGAGGAAAATAATTCAATTAATGATTTTTTAGAACGAGAAATGGCTCTTAGGGATAAGTTTGATCACATTGAGGTGGAGCGATATAACCTTCTAGGGGTAATTGAAAATTTAAAGAAGGAGTCCCAAAAGTTTGAGGAGTCTAATCTTTTGCTTAAGTCGAAAGTTTTGAAGTTAAAAATGATTTAAATGACTCAAGTAGTGATTGTAGCGACTTATCTTGTTCTAGTGGTTTGAATGTAAAAGCCAAAACCATAGTTTGTTTTAGAGCGTTAACCACATCCGAAGGTATTATAAAAGGTCAACCTAAAGGTCCCGTTCCTTGTCGTGTTTTCACATGTTCGCATTGTGGTTGGAAAGGTCACCTTAGGAGTTTTGTTTTGCTCTTAGAAAAGACCCTAGGAAGACTAAACGTAGTGTCCTATTGGTTCCCAAAACACGTTTTGTTAGGTATACACCAATTTGGGTTAGGAAATCCGTTTTGAAGATGTTAAATGCTTCATTGGTTGATTCTCACATGCATGCACATGATTCATCTCTTGCTATTTCTTATGGATAGTAGCTTGCATGTTTTGTCATACGCTAGCCCTTGCATCATGTTTATAATTTGCTAGTGTTATGACATGTTTATATCTTTGTATTTTATGTTTCACTTGTTTGAGTCTTAATTGAAAAATATAAAAAGATTTTGTTTTTGAGAAAACTTTTGAAAAGCCAAGAAGATTTTAGGTTTTTGTTTTTGAGTTTACATGTTTGATGTGACATATTGTGTGCTTGGAACCTCCCCCCCCCCCCCCCCCATCGTTTCATTCCATGTGGCTAGGACATTTGGTCATTATTATCGATGCTTAGAATGATCTTAACCATTGTTTATATGGGGTTGTTTCGAAGTTGATAAGAATTTTGATCCGACTTTGTATATATGCCAACATTGCACACATGCACGAGTTTATATGGATGTTTGACTTTTCTTGCATATTTGAATTTGGTGAGGCGTTCTTATCTCAATCTTGTCATCTATGCATAAGTAGACTTAAGGAGAAGTGTGCATGTAATAACCGTCTACTGTGAGGATTTAAATTGGTAAAAATGATGAGTGATTCACGAGAAATGGTTGCGAGAGTTCAAAATTAACTCGTCGTGAAAGCCATTGTTTAAAAGAGCCCAAAAGAAATTACATTATGTTAAGAAAAGGGCCAAATTAGTTTAGTTCATTCCAAAGAAAATATGATATTATTGAGGGAGTTTGGATGGATTAAAAATTTTAACGGGTTTGCACACCTAATCCTAATGTTGAAACATTGCAATTTGACGCTATTATTTGTAGAATCGTCAAAATTTTGGATTTGTGTGCATGTAGTATGTTTAGTTCATTATGCTCACACTTTTATTGTCATATGGCTATGATAAAGTTTGATGATTTATCGCTATCAATTAGAGCTTCTTGATCATTTCGATGTGTTGGAATTGTGACTCTTTTGTTTTAGTTTCACACCTATACATTCCATATCCATGTTTGAGCACATCGATACTATGTTTGCATGTAACTCACATTTTTAGTTGTTATGAGTTTTTGCGTTTTGTGTCAAAAGCCTACTGTTTTAAACTGTTTTGCTTCTGTCAGGCCCTTCCTGGATTTTTTTTGTGGAAATTTTTTCACTCGGCAAGATTATATAATATTCTTGGGAATCTGACAAGTCGCGCGAAGTCGTTCAAACGACTTACCCATCTCGCGCAAAGGACATATGTACTTCGTTCGAGCGACATCCTCAACTCGTTTGAGTGATGTTCATGGCTCTTTCAAATGACAGGATGTTTTAGAGCTTCTGATTGGTTTGTAGTCCACTGGTTTATTTTGGTGATTTTTTTGGTACTGCTAGAAGTTTTTTTTTGACTGACTGATTTATATGAAGGTTTTATTGGTTCTAAATTATTTTTTCATATGAGTTCGTTTATCACACCTGATTAGTTTGTCATATTCTTTGTGTGATTCATTGGTTTACTAGCTACTGATTTGTCATCCCTTGATCATATTAAGCTGGTTGTTTCATGGTTATCTAGTGTTTTCAATTCTCAATTGGTATCCAATTGATTCAAATTAGTATATTCTCATGCTAGATACTTGGTTTGGTTTATCTTTTCACCGGATTGTCTATTCGAGACAAAAGGGGAAGAGATGTATGTGATGTAGGGGGAGAGCGTTTCCATTGATATCTGGATTTACATAGTGTTTAATTATATTTCTTCAAATTAGTATCAAATAATTGCTCACATGTTTCAAATGACTTGTTCTTATTATAAATATAAATTGGTATCATTTGTTACTCCATACTTCACTGGGTATTTATTTGTCAGTTTCATGTGTGTAGGTATGCTTCAGCGATTTGAGATTTCAAGTCTACATCACATTCAGACAATTTATGCTCGCCGGTGCTACATATACTAGTCCGTGTCCTGTAATTTTTGATTTTGGGTTTATGGGATAGGATTTAGGCGTCATACGGCTTGACGGCCCGGCTTAGACGTTTCACTGGTTTAGTTTTGTCCCGTAATAGTCAAAGGGGGAGATTTGTAAGGACATAAATTTCCAATTGAGTCCCTGTATTGTTTTGACTTAATTCCGTGAACAAAACTGTGTTTGTAATATTTCATAGGGAGATTTTTATTTTGTCACGATCCCACTTGGTTTATGATGTATTGAAGATAATTGAAGACGTTGCGGTAAAGCTTCAAAGATTTTACCATGATGATTTTTAATTGGTTCAAGTTTGATCATCTTCAAAGTAATTTCATTATGAGATCACTCAGGTATGAATGCGTATAATTAATGGTGCTCGAAATTATTTTTATAAAAGATAAGGATATATTTTTATAAAGAAAAATATTTTAAAATGTTTTATAGTGTTTTAAAAGGTTTACACTACGTTTTAATTCTGATAAGCTCAAAAAAGGAGTTTGACTTTACTAGGTCTCTTAAAAGAAACGTTTTAATTGAAAAGTCAAAAAGTCAAACTTCTCGCTCGAACGAGAGCCTTAAGTCGTTCGAACGAAACATTTTTTGAGGCGGCGCTAAATTGTTATTTAAAGCATGTTTCTATCAGAGTTTCAAAAAGTGTGCATTTGGAAAAAATAGAATATATTCCAGTACGTTGTTTGCACATGTTTTCTAAGGTTTAAAAAGCATAAACACATCCTTAGAGTTTGCAAAGATCCGAGTTATCATTCTTATATGCTTACGTGATCTTGCTACACCAAGTTTGTTTGTTTGTTCTACACTTGAACATAAGGGTTTTGCGGTGAAGAAAAGAGAAGGACTTCTTGTTCGACATCGTAGACGAATCAAAGCCATTCGGTGGACACCGAGATATACGTGGGCGCGTGTGTTGTGGACAGGTATCGTGGAAGAAGGAATTTTAAGTGGGCACTATTAAAGAATGGTTGAAGATCAGAAGGAGCATCAAGAGCCGTGGGGATCGAGTCTTAGTGTAAGGCTAATCTGTCTTTGTAAAACCATTATTCATAGTGATTGTCTGGCTTGGTCCGTCCGAGGTTGTTTTCCCGTTTTGGGTTTTTTCCTCATACATCCGGCGTTGTGAGTATTCTTTACTTTATTTTACTTGCTTTAATCACTAGATGCATGTTTATGATTAATTAAGATAAAATTTGTTTAAAGTAAGAATTGGGTTTCCACAACTTGGTTTGGTGCATAATTAAAAGTTGGATAATTTTTCAGAGGAAAATTTGGTTTTGTTTGAAACACACATATTGGGCACTCTTCAAAACCAATCCTCTATCCAGTCTAGCCTAAATCTTTCCATGATTTCTGTAATTATGCCAAGTATATTTAAAGCCTATGAACCCCACTTCCAATAAGGATGCATGGAGACGAAGTTATTGAAATCGTTCACTTCACCATAGTCTATTTTATCTCCTCCTAATTTTTCTTCACTGCTGGTCATAACATAAAATCTCCCATGATTAACCAAGGATGTCCCATAGTGATATTTTTATGACTGAGTAAATAATCCCATAGGGAGAGTCTTCCTTGTCTTTTACTTTTAGCATAAATAATAGAGATGAAAACTTCTCCAGGGAAATGGTCATGTTTAATTTTGAGAAGCAAGGCTTAGTCATCATCAATCATTATCTCACAACTAACTCCAAATCTCCATAATAACCATATTTGTTCAGATAGGTTGGAACAACCACCCTCAAAATTTATGATTCTTTTAAGTCTTCTATCTTCTCAGTTTGGGTTTTAGGTTCTCGCAAGGCTATAAAAAGAAGTTTGGGGCATTTTAAAGTCTTTCAACTCTTCTTTTGGAGGGCTTGTTGGACAGTCCCCTTATATTCCAAAAGATGGGATTAATTATTAAAAACATATAAGTCTTTGTGTCTGCTCATGTAAGTCTTCAAAACATTGGATCAAATGGTTGGAAGTTTGGCTTTTTATATTCCAACTTGTTTAGCACTAGAAGTTGAACCTCTAGAGAAGATTGGCATTTTATATTCCAGCTTTTCATTTCATCCAGAAAATGAAAGCTAATTCACCTTTATGAAAATATTAACTTCATATATATTAGATTCATCCAGAAAATAACTTCACTTATAAAGGTGAATTAGCTTCATAATTCACCTTATATTCCAGCTTTTCATTTTTAAGAAGAATTTTACATGTAGAAATTCAACACTCATGGACTATATGACATGGACAAAGAAAATATGACCCACAAATTATTTAGAGATGTGCTGCTGTAGAAACACTTTATAAAGGTGAATTAGCTTCATTTATATTAGCTTCAACCAGCTTCATAAAGGTGAATTAGATTTATATATATATAGTGAGAGGGTTTAAGGAGCATTAATGCTTCATTCATCACCCTTGGGACGGGGTGACTGCTATCATACCAATCAGTTTCGTCAGGGGTCTTTGGCAGATGGTTTCACAATGGAATTTTTTAAAGAAGTCTTTGACCTTCTGATAGTGCAAATGATCATGAGTGGAACAGCTTGCCCCAACACTGAAGTGTACACTATGCCTATTTTAAGGCCTAAGGAACACCAAATGAGCGAAGTTGAAAAGTTCAGTACGTTTCAGATGCCACTTCACTACCCAAGGTACAACAAAGCTGACTACCAGACTATGCCTGAGTGGAAGCTCGACTGCCTTTTCAAAGAGTATGGACTTCTAATCCTCTCCTCAGATGTTTACTACAAAAGAAACTTTGCTATGGGAGCCTTTCTTTGGCCTCAGTAGAATAACTGAACAACACGTACAAGGTGTATCAGATATCTACATCCTGTTTCCGATACAATAAAATTTATATAAACAAAACATAAGTTACAACAACTGTATTAGACCAGCTCCAACCAGGATGGACAGGACGCCCAACCACATAAGCCCGACATAAGATCTTTTTGTATCAATCAAACTCATCTTCCAGATGTTGGTAAGCTAAGCAACAGCATGAACATTTTCATTAAAGTTTGTGTTGCTATTTAAACTAATTTTCAAGATAGGTTAGAGGTGACATAAGCCTCGTCGCCCGACCAACTTTAGGCATTATGCTGCCCCAACAGTTGACACCCCAAACGGCTTGATTACAAAAATTCAATGTACACCCTCAAAATATAGTAAATAATTTACCACTTTTAAACAATAAAATGAAAATAAATATACACAGTTTTTGAATAATAATACCATTACAGTTTTTGAATCGACCCCAGAGGGTCTTCACAATTGAATTTGGGATAAATCACCTTTGATACCTTGTACTTTTCAATGGAGCTTCTAGTAACCCATCTTCTTTCCCACTTTTCAATACTAAAATGAATACAGAAATGCTACTGATCTAATTTGAATAATGCTACTGAAATTCATACTGATCTTATTTGAATAATGCTACTGCATTTGATGAATTAAATGAGAAGCATACTTTTTTTTAACAGGAAGTATCGATGGTACACCCTTATGTGGAATGACAAATGACTTGCAGAGCATCTCACATGATGGTATATATTAAAAGATATCTATACATCAGAATTTTGTAAATTTTTATTTATGCCTGTTCATTACTTTGGAATAGGTGATACTAATAGCACGTCCTCTCATAAGAGGAAAGTTAGAGGGAGTGCCAAACAATGGAATGAATGGGGTAATGGTGAGAAAAGGTTACTTGGTTGGGACGAAGATTGCCAACCAATTGGACCATATGCGACGAAGTTGGCGAGTCAACTCGGATATTATGCACGTCAAGGGGATTTGTTTCCTTTGACTTTGCCTTCTTGGACAAAAGAGAATCAACGAAAGCTTGACTTTGTTTGGGAACAAGTGAAGGTAATATTAAATTAATCTCGTATTAGTAAAATCAAATATTTAAAATTATTAGTATTTCTCACTAATGTATTTTTTTTGTTCTTAGATTAACACAAATGCGCCAGACAATTACCGAAATATATGTTGTCGTAAGCTTGGAATTCAATGGAGATCCATTAAGTATGATACCAAGAAGAAGTATTATACGAAATTGAACACGGATGCAGAGCGTTTAGAAACGACACCACCCCAAGTCAGCCCAAATCAATGAAAAGTCTTAGTGAAACAGTGGGGTCAAGAAACAGCAAAGGTATTACATTGAATTGGTAGACGAAATCTGGCATGTTATTTTTTTAATTATTGATGTTATGTTGATGATTAAATAGGTTGGATTACATGTAAAAACAAAGAAGACTCTGCCGAAATTTTCTAAAAATAATACATTGAATTGGTGAGGAGAGTATACAATACCAAGTAACTTGGAATGTCATTAACATTATTTATTTTCACTTGCAGCGAGTGGCAAATATGAATATCATTAACCGTGCTTATTTTTGTTCCCACCCTAGAATTGGGAGAACTTCAATTGCCATAATAAAACAAGAAGTTAGTATATGTTCTTACTTTAGTATAATTATATATATGTTCTACTAAACTATGATTATATTTATGTTCTTTTAAGATTTTGTTAACATGTTTTTTATTTATATATAAATTAGATGAAGTCAAAACAAGAGCCCATCGACAAATTGAGTGTTTGGAGATGGACACGTAAGAAAAAGGATCTCACATACAATGTCGATGATGGAGCGGCTGGTAGAGAGGTATAAATATGTTGATAATTGCAATCCAAACGACTTAGTTACATTACGAATTTTATTTTGGTGGATATTTGCAAGTTTCATTTACGAAAAAAGGTTGATGTGCTATATGTTTTTTCTCAATTTGTAGGAAATGATTAAAAGACAATTGGATGTGCTGCCATTTGATCAACAAAATCGAATTGAAGTGAGGGATGCTATATTTGAAGATGTGATAGGACCTGGCGAACATGGATGAGCATTGTGTATGGGAGTATGCATTAAACCAACTTCTTCACGTTCAACCACATCATCTAATTATTATCATAGTGAGATTGCTCGACCAGAGAAGGAGGCTAATGAGCGAGATACTCGTTATTGGAAAGAGGTGGAGGCACGAGAGAATCATCATCAAGTAGAAATTAATATGGTGCATCCTGATTTAGAAAATGAAATACAAGAAAGAGTCGCTAGGGCCAAGAGAGAAACTTTAGCAGAAGTTAGGCCTAAAATCGCTCGTATGATACGAGAGGCGGGCATCCCACTACCACCAGCAGCAGCAGCCGTAGTTGATACTATCGATAACCATGCTTGACTATGTATTAATGTAACTAACTTAGAAGTGGAAATACCAATTTGAAAGTATGTGATGGTGTTTATTTTTTGAAGTGTGATAAGACACTATTTGGTTTTGTTATTATATTTAAGGTTAAATTTTGGCAATGTCTTTGTGTTTTTTTTTTAATTTAATGTTATTGTATTAGAGATTGAATTTAGGCTGATTATAATATAAGTTTATAAAAAAAAATATATATATATATATATCTTTTAGGACAGCTATAACTGTCTTTTAAAATATTCATTTGGCGCCAAAATATATTTGGAACAGCTACTTCTGTCCCTAATACTTCGTTTTAAAGGACAATAAAATCTGTCCTTATAAATATGTAATAATACATGTATTTAAAAGGACGGAACAAAAAGGACAGCAATTGCTGTCCTTTTAGACTTTTATGACGCCCATCTATTAGGACAACTCTTGTTGTCCTTATGACTGTCCCAAATGATATTAGGGATAGCAAATGAGCTTTTGGGACATCAAATTAACTGTCCTTAATTGTTATTTTTCTAGTAGTGTATGTTTGGAGATCACCTACAAGCTCTTTGAGTTTTAGTGAATTTAACACTCCCAAAGAATTAATAACCGTGACTTTCAGAATGAAGCGACTAGGGAGAGATCTAAGAATCTTCTTAACAACATGAGTTTCGGGGATTTTGTCACTTAAGTTGAAGCATGAGTTAACAATATGGGACATACAGGCATAAAACTCATAAAATGTTTCACTTTCTTTCATGGTGATTGTTTCAAATTGAATGGTTAAATTTTAAAGTTTAGATGCCTTAACTGCACTTATTCCCCCATGAGTCACTTGAAGAATGTTCCACGCTTACTTTGAAGTTTCACAAGTCAAGATATGACGAAACTCCTCGGGAGTAACAACACTAAACAATGCATTCAAACCTTTAGAATTAAAATTACACAATTTCAACTCATTTTTTATTTTACAAGAAAACTACAAGATTTTTTTTTATTTTACAATAAAACTACATAAATAACATTTCCTTACATTTTATTTCGTAAAATGCTAAAGTATACATTTTGAAAATTTTTCATGTTTTAAACTCATTAAAAATCATCTTTTGAAACCCATTTAGTTATAAAATCATCAAAACTCACTAATCTATCTCATGGATGCAAACTATTCACAAATCCTATATATATTAAGCCTAATATATGCAAATAACTAACTAAAATTTTACTCATCAATAAAACCAAACCAAGGTTAGTAGATCCCACCTCTAAGATCTCTAATGGTTGTGTTGGTGTAGGAGGACCCCAAAGGGGTTGCCAAAAGCTCCTTCAAAAGCTCCATTTTGAACTCCAAGCAAGACCCAATTCATCTTCATTAAAACCCACTTCATCTTCTCCAAGAAAATCCCTAAATATAACTCCAAAATTCGTAGCTCTTCCTTATCAATGATGGAAATGGGTGTACAAGGCTTATATATGGTGGAACACTAGTAAAATATAGTGGCATTAGATGGTGGAATGGTGGTGTAGGGTGGCTTGTGGTGGTTGAATGGTGGGAGAGCTCTCAAGGCTAGAGAGAGAAAGGGAAAATTTGATCTAACATACCCAAATGGGATAACATACACTTATATACCCCTTAAAACCCTACGGGTGAAATTCACCAAATACCCCTCACAAAATGTTGATTTGCGTCACTTTCTCTCTCTCTCTCTCTCTCTCTCTCTCTCTCTCTATATATATATATATATATATATATATATATATATATATATATATATATATATATATATATTTGAAACTTTTAACTTGAGATTCATATTCCTTGAATTTATTTGGCTAAAGAATCATATTTACAATAGTCATTTGGCCTCCCGAATTTGTCCTATAGAAGAGGGGCAAGAATCGAGACCTCTGCACAAAACATATTTTTTTCGATTTTTCTTCGCTTGGTAAGATTCCTTATATTTTTATGAGTCTAAATATAAGGTCGAAATATTTTTTTGACATACCAATTGTCCTAAACAATTCGCACAAGTTCGCGTCCAATGTGACGCGTGCTGATGAAAAATCACCTAAAATAGGTCTAAATGATTTTTTTCGAAGACGTCGGAAAAGAGAAAGTTGCTTAAAACTAAATTTTAAGTTGATCTGGAGATTTTCATAATTTTCTGAGCACTTTTATTTTTTTTAACGAAAAATATTTTTTATTTATTTTTTTGACTTTTGATCCCATGGTATCTTTCTATATATATTTTTTGGACCCTATAAAAGTGATCATTTTGATATTTAGTAACGCGATGCATACTACAAAAATCCCGCAAAGTTATCTATCATGCGCGTCGCTTACCGTCCAAATTATCGCATTATTAACTATGACAGTGTTACAATCATTCATTGGTATTTTCACGTCAAACTTAACCAACATACTTACTAGGATTATTAGAACTTAAATATGCATCCAAGCGAACCATGCGCTGTGGGAATTTTTCTCCTTAATTACTTTTTGTAAGGCGCCATTTTTCGTGCCATTTGGCATAATCCCCTTATATATTTATTCCTCAAATTTTTTCTCTAAATATAATATTTCGATTATCATTAAATACTTATTTTATAGGAAGGGGTATTACATTTGGCAACCCTTTTTGATCATTTTTTAAGAAACTTTCGATACATGTTTTGGCAGCCAACATATTTTATTAAACTCTCCTATTATATATTCACATAGCCCCTTTTAATTTATCCATTCAACCTTAGTTTTGGAGGTGTTCTTGGACTGTTTTGGTGTTGGATCTTGGAAGAGTTTTTATGATTCTTGGGAGTTGATTTTGATGGTGTAATCTGATATTTCTTGGCAGATTTATAATGGTTCTTTTGATGGTTTAAGGTATGGGGTTTTACACAATATACTCGTTAATCTCGCGAGTGTTATTCCCTTTGATTTCATGTGATTATTGAACTCATATTTGAATTGCTAAATTCATTTGGAAATCTAGAAATTATTGTTGGAATATGATTTTGATTCATGTGGTATTATTATTTGTTAGGTATATTGTCATCATATTTTAATATGACACTGATGTTGGGCACCCGCCAAGATTCCTGTTCCGGCTACTTAATAAAGTATGGTCCGGTATGGTGAGGTCTGGTGACTCCGGTTAATATGTTGTTGAGAAATTATATTGATGAAATGCTTATGAGATTTGCATTTGATTTGAATATTCGTACTCGTGTTGTTACGTTTTATTCACCGCTAATATTTGTTGATCATCTTTCTTGTCGTATTGTGTAGATCCCCATATTTTCTTTTAGTTGGTAGGTTAGCGTGAATCTGAGCGCTATGGACCAAATGGAATGATTTAAGCCTGGTTATTTTTGGGAAGAATATTGAAGAATACTAGATGAGAAAATTTGTATTTATTTTAATGTATAGAGCATTGACGATTTATATTCTTTCGAGATAGATATTTGTATTATTTCGAGAGACTTTTGGTTGTATTTAATTTGAAGAAATTGAGATTAGTGGTTTCTCTTATATTGTGAGATTTTTAGATGCTCTATACCTTGTTGTTTCTGGATTTAGGTTAGTTTTATCGCAGTAGTGCTCCGGTCGCTCTCCCCGGGAGGGCGGGATGTTTATTTTTTTATTTTATAAGAAAACTACATAAATAACATTTTCTTACATTTTATTTCGTAAAATGCTAAAGAATATATTCTGAAATTTTTTCATGTTTTAAACCCATTAAAAATAAACTTTGGAAACCCATTTAGTTATGAAATCATCAAAACTCACTAATCTATCTCATGGATGCAAACTATTCATAAATCCTACATATATTAAGCCTAATATATGTAAATAACTAACTAAAATTTTACTCATCAATAAAACCAAACCATGGTTAGTAGATCCCACCTCTAAGTTCTCCAATGGTGGTGTTGGTATAGGAGGAGCAGCACCCACCTCCAAAGGTGGCCCCAAAAGGGTTGCCAAGAACTCCTCCAAAAGCTCCATTTTGAACTCCAAGCAAGACCCATTTCATCCCCATTAAAATCCACTTCATCTTCTCCAAGAAAAACCCCAAATATAACTCCAAAATTCGTAGCTCTTCCTTATCAATGATGAAAACGGGTGTACAAGGCTTATATATATGGTGGAACACTAGTAAAATATAGTGGCATTAGGTGGTGGAACGGTAGTGTAGGGTGGCTTGTGGTGGTTGAATGGTGGGAGAGCTCTCAAGGATAGATAGATAGAGAGAGAGGGAAAATCTGATCCAAAATGCCGAAATGGGCTAACATACACTTATATACCCCTTAAAACACTAAGGGGTGAAATTCCCCAAACACTCCTCACAAAATGTTGATTTGCGTCACTTTCTCTCTCTAAAAATATTTTTTTCTTTTTTTTTGAAACTTTTAACTTGAGATTCATATTACTTGCATTTTTTTGGCTATAAAATCATATTTACAATAGTCATTTGGCCTCCCGGATTGTCCTCTATAAGAGGGGCAAGAATCGGGACATCCGCACAAAATATATTTTTTTTCGATTTTTCTTTGCATGGTAATATTCCTTATATTTTTATGAGTCTAAATATATGGTCGGAATATTTTTTCGACTTACCGATTGTCCTAAATAATTCGCGCAAGTTCGCGTCCAACGTGATGCGTGCTAACGAGAATTCACCTAAAATGGGTCTAAATGATTTTTTTCGAGGACGTCGAAGAAGAGAAAGTTGCTTGAAATTAAATTTTAAGTCGATACGGAGATTTTTCATAATTTTCTAAGCATTTTATGTTTTTGACGAAAAATATTTTTATTTTTATTTTTTTTGACTTTTTATCCCATGGTATTTTTATATGTATTTTTTTGGACCCTATAAAAGTGGTCATTTCGATATTTGAGACCGCGATGCATCCTACAAAAATTCCGTAAAGTTAACTATCATGCGCGTCGTGTACCGCCGAAATTATCGCATTATTAACTATGACTGTGTTACAATCATTCATTGGTATTTTCGCGTCAAACTTAACCAACAGACTTATTAGGATTATTAGAACTTAAATATGCATCCAAGATAACCATGCGACATGGGTATTTTTCTCCTTAATTACTTTTCTTAAGGCGACATTTTTCGTGCCATTTGGCGTAACCCCTTATATATTTATTGCTCAAATTTTTTCTTTGAATATAATATTTCGATTATCATTAGATACTTATTTTCTAGGATGGGGTATTAAGTTTATGATTTGATGTTAAGAGGTGATTACTTTGAAGGATTTAGCATCTCAGGTGGATATTCGATTGTTTGCATCTGTGTATTTCAAGAATAATATTAATCGTTAATTGAGGAACAGGCGTGATTCATCGTAAGATTATTGTTTTTTCGTGTTTAGATTATACGGTGTAGTGTAGTATATGATGATGTAATGATGAGGAAGGCTTTGGTCTTCATGTTGCACGAATGTGTACAAATGGTGTGAAACAAGGAGGATTTTATTTTATTTTTCTTGGCGCTATAACATTGATAGAAGAAAAATCCACCAAGGGGGTGACACTCAAATTGTTTTATTGTATGTAGATTATTCATTATAGCTTAGTATATGATGGTGCAATGATGAGAACGTTTTCACTCTTTATATGATTGAAATTACATGAAACTTATCGATATAGGGGCATGGGGATTTCACATTCTTTAAACATTTAATAAGGCATATTGTTGAACCCATCATGAACTTCGACATGTTGTTTTCTAAATCCCCCTCTGACATACCCATTCGAAAAACTTATCTTAGGTATGATTGAATTCTCCATTTCGAAAGCCTAACAATGATGCCCGAGGTACTGGAGCAACCAATCTTCCCTTTTCTCTTTTAGTTTTTTTGTTTAGTTTTTGTCCCAAGATAATAACTGAGGTAATTTCTAACTAATTTGACATGTACTTTATTCTTTCACTTTTTATTAACCTGCTAGATGTTTTGTAATAAAAAGTTACATACCACTTCAACTCATGCCAATACAATATTATTGTATTTAAAAAAGTGATTTGATATAATTAGTGCTTAATTATATCAATTTAATATGATGAAATCCATGATTTCTATTTTGTAGTTGAAATCTTGGCGACCATCTGTATGCGACGTTGCACGTCTAAGGATAGAATTATGTAGTGTATATATCTCAAAATTGAAAACGATTGATATGAATCTTACTCCTACTCCTTTAAATTCATCTGGACATACTCTAGAAATTAATCCAGGTGATTATTTAGTGGATGCACTTGCTTCTCATCATCCTCTATTAACCAGTGTTCATGTACCTCCTTATAATTGCATATTTTGTTGTGAATCATTTTTCTATCAATGCTCTGCAATTCCAATTTATATTTCTAAAAAAATCTTATGTTATGCATACTAGACGGACAGTAAAAAACATTCAAAATTGTTCTACATTGACAATGTGTTGCTTTAGATCAAGTAGAAAAAGATAATGTCCCTAAAACCTTTTGTTGATCACCTTGGGTAAGTTTAAGGATGTCATTCATATTTTCATTGTATTTAGCTTTTATTGAGGTTAGATTTTGGAATTGTTTTGATTTGTTATCATGTTCAAGTATGATAATGTTCCTCCAAAAATCAACAAGCTAAGGTGCAAGGTGAACTATCACGCTTTATAATTTCTTCCTAAGATCGAGCATATGGCAGATCAACTGGTATCAAGAATGCGAAACCGAAGATGCACTTTAAATCCTTTCATATAAGTAATTTGTGTGATTGTTCTTTCTTGAAATTATAAATAACAATATTCTTTGATTGATTACTTTCACTCACGTTTCACTTGGAAATTTCTGTCTTGCATAGGGCCCTTCATCTTAGGTTTGAGAAAGGTATGGGAGGCCTATCATTCGGTGATTTTGTGGGGACAAGGTTGGAGAAAGCTTTAATGGATGCATACAAATTGAAAGAATGGCCTCGACGGTTCAAGGTGACTTAGAGTCCAAATAAATTTTTAGGACTGGACCAAGACCAGTAGATTTTTGGGGGGTTACTTGTTTTTTTTTTTCGAGTAATTTTTCCTATTGCACTTTGGAGTATAAAATTTTCACCGTATGCACTTTGTGGGCCAATTTTATCTTTTGCAATACTTTTTGAGACTTTTCTTTCATATGGCAAAAGGTGAAAATGCACCTCAAGTCGCAAATATTGAGAACTTTAGACCCTTACGTGTATTATGAATAAGTGAGAACAACTGGATGCCAAATACAAATAGCCTTTAAAAAAAAATTTACTCTGTACAATATATTTTTTTCTCTTGTAGTGATTTGGCCTATAGGATGGTTCCCATATATGGTCGTTGGCCCATCTGAAGCAAAAAGAAGGACATTGCCCTCTTGAGCCTGGGGAAGTGGCGGTCATGCTTCGGGCAATGGGCTATCCGAAAGAAACTAGAATATAAGTTCCTTCTGGGCAGGTTTATAGTGGATAGAAACAAATGGCACCACTCTGGAACATATTCTCAAATCTTGTAAGACTGTTCTTTAACATGTACAATTATTTATACCAACTTGATTATAACTGATTATGGCTATATTTTTCACTTTATATGTGCTAAGAAAGATTGTCATATTTTCACTTTTTTGTGTTTAGATTATGCATTATAGTGTAGTATATGATGGAATTTTGAGTTACAGGTTTCTTCTGAAGAGCCAAGCTATGTTGTTCTGCCATCGTGGACTGAAATTGCTACTTTATCACATTGGTTTCTATATTTGAGATGTTTTAAAATTTTAAAAGACTAATGATCATATTGGCAATGAAAAATGGCACTTTTATTTGTTCAACATGCCTATACAAATTCCTATTATTATTGCTGCAGGTTAGATCTACTATGTTGGACACTTGGCTACCAGATGAGGTTGAATTTATTCAATGTGAGCATCACACTTTAGTTTCTTACTTTCAGTAATTAATGTTAGACATCGTTTTATGAGCGAAGAACTTGTAGGTTTAAAGTCTGTTTGATGGTTGTTTGCTTTTAGCCATTAGAAATGGGAAATTTAATAGCTATTAGGAAGCTGAGGTGCCTTGTAACTGTGATAGAGTTGGGATTGAGAATTTCATTCGAGAAAAGTATGAGTTTATTGATTGAAATGTCATTTTTAATAACATTATTGAACCTTCAATATCGTCCTTGGTATTAATCTTAAAAGCAATGTGTTGTTCATACTAATTAATTCTAATCTAAATTAGGTATGAAAAAAAGATATAGATTTTTAGAGACTGAAAACCAAAATCACCTTCAAATGTGAGAGAAGAGAAGGTTCTAATTCATAGTCTCTACAATGAAATTTTCTACTTGATAGGTAGTCACACAAATATATCCTTTGCCTTATCTTCTTTTCTTTCGTCTCCCTTCTCCTTTTGGTGTTTGCCACATCAGAAATGTATATAAATCCACTTAGTTGCATGTAATTAGATAAGTTAGATATATCAATTTAACTTACACAAATCTGAGTTAAATTTACTAGTACTTATATTTAGACTCTATTTGCATGATCTTGAAATGCATGATGGAAAAATTTTAATATTTTATTCGGTGGTTTGAGAGATGAGGAATATGTTGGAATGTTAATGATAACTTAATATAAAGGTCCATGGTTTGAGAAATACTGATGTTCATGTTAGTTATACATGTTGAATGTTTAACTAAGAGGCACACACACTTCGCTAGATGTGAAATGTCCATGCATGGATCACACACGAATACAAACACACATAAGCTAGGCACTTTGTGGACATCGAAAAGTGTGTTTAACTATCCATATTATTCACAAACAAGCTGTTAAAAGGTGAAAACTCAAACCAACCCCCAAACGGCCCCACAAGAGGCATGGACACCTCCCACGTGACCAATGTAACTTATAGGAACTAATCGCGTAATCACGGGTCTCCGGTTTGAGAATATGACAATAATTTGTAAATATCTAGATTAGGCTTAAAAGTAAGACGTTAAAGGGTGAAAACCCAAACTAGTCTAGAACGGCCCCGTAAGAAGCATAAACACCCTACACAGGAAAATATAACTTGTAGGAACTAACTTCATAGTCACGTGTCTCTTAATTTGTGAATATGCCGATGATTTGAAAACAATTATATTAGGCTTAAAAATATGTCGTTGGAGGGTAAAAATCGAAACCAACCTCCAAACAACCCCGTAAGAGGTACTAACACCTCGCCTCGAGACCAGTGTAACTCGTAGGAACCGACCGCGTAGTCACAGGTCTCCCAGTTTGAGAATATGACGATAATTTGAAAATATCTAGATTAGGCTTAAAAACATGTTGTTAGAGGGTGAAAACCTAAATCAATCCTCAAACGGTCCCGTAAGAGGCACTAACACCTCGCATGGGACCAATGTAACTCGTAAAAACTGACCACGTAATCACGGGTCTCCCGATTTGAGACTATGACGATACTTTAAAAATATCTAGATTAGGCTTAAAAATAAGTCGTTAAAGGGTGAAAATCTAAACCAACCCCCAAACGGCCCCGTAAGAGGCATGAACACCTCGCACGGAACCAATGTAACTTGTAGGAACTGATCGCTCTACTGATTTGAGAATATGTTGATAATTTGAAAATAAATAGATTATTCTTAAAAAATATGTTGTTTGAGGGTGAAAACTCAAACCAATCCTCAAATGACCCCGTAAGAGGCAGTAACAGCTCGCATGGAACTAATGTAACTCGTAGGAGCTAACCACGTAGTCACAAGGTTTTCAATTTGAGAATACAATAATAATTGTAACTCATATATGCAATTTTTTACCATGAATAAGATTTTGTTTAAAAATTACTTGGTTACTTATATCATCACTTTTTTGTATCTAATTTTTTGCAGGATAATAATTTATTGGTAGCTTTTATCCACGTGGAACACATAAAGAAGTCAATAGTTTGCAATAAGGGAATTATTTATTTAATGTCATTAATATTCAGGATTCTATTTTTGTGTGTTATGGTTGTTTGGGATTTTGTAGTTTTATTGTTTACTTTTATCGCCGTGCGACTTTTGTAATTTTATTGTTATATTTTATGGCCGTGCGGGCTTTACATTACGCATGTTTTACATTAGCTGATTTTAGAATGTCCAGAAAATAAAGAAAACTCTATCCATTTTTTTTGGGTCTGTGAACTATTAAGAATTGTAATATTTTGAAGTTTGTATAACATTAGTATATCAACAAGGAACGAGATTCGTAATTTGTGAATTTTCTTGTTTTCAAAAAATGTTTTTTTCTTTAATCCAAAAATTTAGCACAGTTCAATACCGTGCTAAAAGTGTATCAAATTTTTGTACGATTTTGAACTGTGCAAAAAGTGTACCAAAAGTGTACTCAATCTAGCACAGTTATAAAGTGTGCTAGAAATATCAAATTCTAGCACGATTTTAAAGTGGGTCAGAAGTGTTCTCGTTTGGTTAAATTTTGTACACTTTTAAATTGGGCATAAAAATGGCCATTTTGGAACACGTGATTCTGGCACAGTTTAAAACCGTGCCAGATTTGATCTGGTACAGTTTTAAACCATGCCAGATTGCTATTTTTGGTATAGTGGATATCGGTTAATTGATGATCGGTGCCTACAAAGCTCAAGGAAACGACTTTCACTTCAACTAACTATCAAATAAAGTGTTCTCGAATCCTAATGTGCTTTGTTCTAGAATGTTGAACGAGATTTTGAAAAATATAGGTTGCACTCGTATTATCGCAATAAATAGTCATTGTGGTTTCTGGAATACCGTAATCCTCCAACATTTGTTTCATCTAAATGAGTTGAGTGAAAAAACTCATAGTGGCTATGTATTCGGTCTCCATCGTGGATAAAGAAATTGAATTTTATTTCTTGCTCATCCATGAAACAAGTGCACTTCCAAAATAGAAGCATCCGCCAAATGTGCTTTTACATCCATTTACAGCTCCTGCCCAATTGGCATCCGAATGTGCCGATAGAAAATCTTTAATGTTAAAAGAATACCAAATCCCAAAATACAGGTCCCACTAACATATTTAATAATATGCTTAGTGGAAAGTAAATAAGACTCTTTTGGGTTAGCTTGATATCGGGCACGAACTCCTACACTAAAGGAAATATCCGGATTACTGAGAGTTAAGTAGAGTAATCTACCTATCATACTTCTAAAAAGAGTGTGCTCTACATCCTTTCCTTTCATGTCCTTACTAATCTTAACTGATGAACTCATAGGAGTACATGCATGCTTGGAAGGGTCTAGATTAAATTTCTTCACAAGATCTTTCGCATACTTAGTTCGGGACAAAAATATCCCACAATCGAGATGACGCACTTGAAGATCTAGGAAGAATGTGATCTCTCCAAACATACTCATCTCAAACTCATGTTTCATTTCTTTCGAGAGGACTTGAGTATGTTTATCACATGTGGATCTAAAAGCTATATCGTTGACATACACTTGGGCAACTAAGATCACATTCTCATATCTACGAACAAATAACGTCATATCTACTCCCCCTATCGAAAAGTCATGGGTAAGGAGATAATAAATAAGCCTCTCATACCAAACATGAGTTGCTGGCTTCAAACCACATAGAGCTTTCTTTAAATAAAAGACGTGATTAGGGCGCTTAGAGTCTTCTTTTTCACATTTTCCCCCTAATATGAATAATGATACCATGAAAAAGTGTATGTAAGTGTGTCGTCACTATTACAAAAAAAAGCTTTGGCTCATTCCGTTTCTCCTCAAGCTATCTATATTTCATTTTTTTCACCATTTTTCATAAAGGAGCTTCGACCTAATTTTGTCCATATTCCACCCCATTCATGCATAGAATAAATAAAATCCAGACACAACATATTATAAAACAGACCCTCAAAATAAGGGGTATCCTAATTGACGTGACCACAAATGTGTCTAGTGCGCGTGGTATTTAGGCTCAAGTGAAAGCTTGTCGCTTAAGTAATAATCGCGGTAAGTCGGCTATCTATCCTCATGGAAACAGGACGAACGAAGTCGTGACGACGTCGAAAAGATAAAGGTAATCTAGCTTTGACTCTAGACAGAATGAAAAGATGATTTGGAATACGTAACAACAATGACTAGATGTAATTTTGAGAATGATTAGCTAATGAAACTAGAATGAGTAAAATGCTACTATGGTAATTAAACGTAGAGCTGATGAAAAATGGGTCTACGAGTTAACAATGAAATGAGAACAAATAGGCCGGGTTACAATCCCCCACACCCTAGTACTTCACTTTGTAGGATACTAGCGTCGAAATTAGAACCTTAAATGAACCCGATCTTTATTACTCCAAAGTATTACACATATGAGGGATCGTAGCCCGCATAGTACATAAGCAAGAGACGAGTAAAGCAGTGTCGCATTAACCAATACTCGTGTCGCATTCTTAAGCATCCCGATTACCTAGGGCAAATGAGATCAAAAGTCCTACGACAGTTTCAATGGTCATACAACACAATTCATTTACAATTTTAATTCAAACATATATTTCCACTATCGTGAATTACATCGGGTGGGGTTCATGCACCCCAACCCTTAAAAACTTAGTCGGGCATATTAAAAGAAGAAGAAAACATGCTTTTAATAAAAGGAGACATTTTAACTAACAACTTAAGATAAAGAAGAATGAAATTATTAGCTAAAGAATTACCTACAGCAATAATTAAAACAAGAATTGGAACAAATGTACTTAAATTGCAGAAGTTGAATCAAAGATAAATGACAAAACTAGGGTTACGGTTGTTCTTCCTTTAAAACTACTTCAAGGCTTCTCTAAAAACGAATTAGAAGCTCCTTAATGCCTGTGAGGAGTTAAAAATTTACACACTACGAAAAATACAAGAGTTGGAGTCATGCAAGAATCTAGCTTGAAGAAGATAATTCCAAATCTCGAACCCCGAATTGATCCGATCAGGACATTTCAGATTGGTCTGGGTGATAACCGGACCGATCAATTTTTTATTTCATCCGGATTGGTCCGCTAAACAGGTCTTATGATGAAAACTTTGGGGGCCGGATCGATTCTTTTTTTAGGAGGACCGGATCGGTCCAGAAGACGTAACCTTATGCAGTGAATTCTGGTACCCGGATCAATCTGTTTTTTGTACCATCCGGATTGGTCCGAATATTCTTCTCAATTTCTCTTGATTTTCTCTTCAACTTCTCTTGATTATCTCACATCTTCGGGTCATCATAACTTCTATTCCAGAACTCGGATTGGGACGCATTTTCTTCCTATGCGCTCTTAAATTCGATATCTTCGACTTTTATTTCGGGTCCTCAATCGGATTCCTGGTGAAAATTACGCTTTTGCCCATTTGATTCATCTTCTTTCTTCTCTCTTGCTTCTTCCGATTTCTTTCTTTATTTCATGTATTAAATACCTGTAAAACACATAGACTTTCTCCTAAATAAAACCATTTAGAAAATAACTTTTGACATCCATTTGATAAAGTTTGAACTCAAGATGACATGCTATGACTAGTAAAAAGTGAACTGTTTCTAACCTTGAAGCAAGAAAAAAGGTCTCATCAAAGTCAAAACCTTCTATTTGGGTATATCTTTGGGCAACTAACCTAGCTTTATTATGAATAATGATACCATTTTCATCAAATTTATTTTTAAAAATCCATTTAGTACCAATGAAGTTAGTATCACTAAGACGAGGAACTAACTCTCAAACATCATTTTTTAGAAATTGAAGCAACTCTTATTGCATGTCATTTATCTAATATTCATCTTTTTGTGTGTCTTTGAAATTTTTAGGTTCTATTTAATTCCGGATTCCGAATAATTTTGGAAGCCCAGGGAGATGGATCGGTTTTTTTAAATGTGTGATCCATTGAGTCATTATGAGACTCAATATTTTCAACATTGGGAGGTTCATCGCACTCACTTAAGAGATCATCCTCATCATAAACAAATGTAGTTAGGGCATCATCTTTTATGGTAACATTTATTGATTCCATAACTTTAGAACTAGCGAAGTTGTAAACTCTAAAAGATCTACTATATTGTGAATACCCAAGAAAAATACCTTCATCACTCCTTAAGAGTCGAATTTACCTAGAAGCTTTCTATCCCTAAGGATGTAACGAGGACTCCTAAAGACTCAAAAATAGGCTAGGTTGGGTTTCTTGTCGGTCCACAATTCATATGGAGTTTTATTAGTATTAGGACGTAAGTATACCCTATTCATTGAATGATAAGCGGTGCTTACCGCATCTGCCCAAAACTTACGAGGCACTTTCTTACCACGAAGCATGGACCTTGCCATTTCTTAGATCGTCTGATTCTTCCTCTCAACTATATCATTTTGTTATGAAGTCTGAACGATAAAAAATTCATGCCTAATTCCAAATTCATCACAAAAGGCATTAACTTCGAATTCCTTAAATTTAGTTCCATTGTCACTTTAAAATCGATTATGGTGACACCATGTTGATTTTGAAGGACTAGACATTTAATCGTTAAATACTTAACATCATCATACTTTTCTTTTAGAAATACTACTATTGAATATCTTAAAAATTCAACTACCATCACTAGGATATATCTCTTTCCTCCTATACTCTTGATACGAGTGGGACACATAAGGTCCATGTGAATCAATTCTAAGACACGAGAGGTGGTTATAGGGTTCAACTTCTTATGAGGACTCTTAATTTTTTTCCAAGTTGACAAGGTCCATAAATTGAGGAGGTTGGTTTTCCTAAATGGTCAAGATCTTTAAAGTGTACATGACCAAGAAGTTGATGCCAAAGATCGATAGACAAGACCTTAACACTGTTGCAAACGAAAGAAGACTTTGGAATGATTCCATAGAAACTATCACTAGTCCTCACACCTTGTAAAATATCTTCACCAGATTTATCATAAATGGTGCACTCTATTCGGCTAAACTTAATTGCTAGGTTTTCGTCGCATAACTGGCTAATTCTTATAAAATTAGCATTGAGTTTATGAACATAAAGAACATTTTCTAGTTTTGGAAAACCAAAAATTTCAATGGTTCCTTTACCCATGATTTGAGATTTACTCCCATCAATAAAGGTGACTTTACCATCTTTGTAGTTTTCAGTTGTGGTAAACACAGATTTATCACACGTCATATGTTTGGAGCATCCACTATCAAAATACCATTGGGAGTTACGTTTGAGCCTTAAGAGAAATATGAACGACAAAGTTTTCTTAGTCCTATTTTTCATAACCCAAGCTTGAGTGGTTTTCTTCCCTTTGTTGACTCTAGTTTTTTGGTTGGAATCATTTCCTTAAGCCATAGAGAACCTTTGAAACTCTTCCATTAAACCTTTGGATGTCTTAACTAGATACTCAACTTTGTTTTTAAGGCTAGATAAGGAGATATAATGTATCCTAGAAGTTGTGAAATAAGAATTCTTCCGAAGCTTGTAACATAAATCTCTAAGATGACCCTTTTTAGGCAAAAAGTACAAATACAGGGTTGATTTGGAGTCACTTTCATAGTTCACTTAGGTTGACTTCTATTAGGTGGGTTAGGTTTAAGAGGGTTTGTTTTGATAACAAACTTAGCTACAGGTTCGGATTTAACATTATATGACTCACCACCTTTATATTTTTGGTATCCCTTCTCTTTATAACCTAAATCCGGACTTAGGAATAACTTTGGCATTATACGAAAATTATGCCCAAGTGTGACTTTTAGTTATCGAGAGGACTCGAGATCTTTCTCAAGATTGATAATTTTTGCTTCAAGAATTTTTCTAATCTCCAAGGATTCATGAAGATCTTTATTAACAGAAGCTAAAGAGTCAGTCAAATCACATTTTTCTTTACCCACCAAAATAAGCTTCTGAGAGAGAGAAATCTTAATTGCCTCAAGTTGACTAACTAAAGCATCTTTCTCCTTCTGGCTTTTCAACTCCTTTTCTAATTTCAACACCTTAAAAGTTAACCTTTTTTTATCTTTTGAATACGCATAGACTCGATGTACAACTCAGAATAGGTGAATTGCAATTCAATTTCATTTACATCACTCTCACTTCCTTTTTCATCACTACTTTGTGAGTGCGTGGATACAACCTCAAGATCATGCTAAAAAATTTCAACACTAGGATGTGACTCACTTGAAGAGATATCATGACTTTCCATAAAGGTGGTGAAGTTATTTCCAGAAGGAAGGGAATCATCGAAGTCCTCAGATTCATTCTCACTATCGCTAAGAGTTGCATTATAAACAACTTTATCCTTATCTCGTCTCTTAAGCTTAGTGGGGCATTCATTCTCTTTATGACCTCGTCCTTCACACTCAAAATATCTCTATAATTCATCATTTTTATTTTTAAAGTTCTCTCTTTTAGATTTGTCATTTTTAAACTTCTTTTGATCCCGATTATTAAAACATCTAACTGCCTTGTATTTCTCAAATTTAGGTTTTTCAAATCTTGAGTTTTGCTTTTTAAACTTGAGAAATTTTATAAATTTTCTAGCAAATAAGGTCATATCATCAGGATCCATATTGGACTCTCTGGATTTGGACAATTATTTCTTCTTAACTTTTATAGATACTCCCCTATCTTTTTTTTGTTATCTTTAGGAAACATATCTAATTCATATGTTTGGAGATCAACTATAAGCTCTTTGAGTTTTAGTGAATTTAACACTCCCAAAGAATTAAGAACCGTAACTTTTAGAATGAAATGACTAGGGAGAGATCTAAGAATTTTCTTAACAACATGAGTTTCGGGGATTTTATCACTTAAGTTGAAGCATGAGTTAATAATATGGGACATACAGCCATAAAACTCATCAAATGTTTCACTTTCTTTCATGGTGATTATTTCAAATTGAATGGTTAAATTTTAAAGTTAAGATGCCTTAACTGCACTCATTCCCCTATGAGTCACTTGAAAATATGTTCCACGCTTCTTTTGAAGTTTCACAAGTCAAGATATGAAAAAACTCCTCGGGAGTAACAACACTAAACAAAGCATTCAAACCTTTAAAATTAAAATTACACAATTTCAACTCATCGTCACTCCATTCCTCTACAGGTTTTAAAACAATTTCTTCTTCAACAACAACAGTAGGAGGGAACTACCCTTTTTCAACAACAACCCAAACATGTTTATCAATTAATTTTAACGCAAATTTCATACACATTTTCCAGTAAACATAATTAGTTCCATTAACATAGGTCGTTTATTTGACGTATAACTTTTCATATAACCACCAGGATTCATCTAAATAACTTTTAGAAACAAGCTCTGATATTAATTTGAAACTGCAAGGTTATATGAATTCAGTTCCAATTCGTAAAATACACTATGTGATACAAATATTAATCAAGCCAACAAGTTGATACTTTAAAAATTTTAATCTTACTTACTAAATCCTAAGTGACCACACAAGATAATAAATATGCAATACGTAAGTACACCATAACGCGTCGATGCACGAGGAAAATCAAAATGCGAAAAACCTCGGACGTCTTGGCCTAAAAAAATCTACTACAAATTTGGTTTTTACAAAAAGGACACAAAAGACTTACAGACTTGACATAACACGACCCACTAATGCCGCCTTTGAAGTTCCAAGGTTATATGAATTTGCACCCGAGAGGACACGCGGCGCGTTACTACGATAAAATTAAACTAAAACCATCAACAAAAGTATAGAGAATCTAAATGTCCGTAATTTAAATACAACAAAGCCACAATTTCTATTTCCACAATAATGGTTACAATAACATTTCTCTCAAATACAAAATTCTCCAACTAAAATTACACCACTAATTTATACATAAAAAATAAATCTTCCAATCCAAGCTCTAAAATAATTGTTCAAAATAGTCCATAGAATCCCAATCCACGCTAGCCTGTCACTAAAAGAATATATGGTGAAGTACACAATATGGCATGAATAGAGGCTTAAAAATAAATAAGCACGATGAAATAAATCGCAACAATACGAATCGCATATACAAATCAAATGCAATACTCAAGCATTATATCAATATTAATTTTTCAAAAACACATCAATGAGTCACTAGGCCTCACCTCAACACGCATATGCATTATCAAGTCATATACGACGTTTGGACTATTGGTGGGTGCCCATTCTCCGTGCCATAATAAAATCTCATGACACGATGATCAAATCACAATATAATATGCCACAATGAATCAAAATTTAGATTCCAATAATTATTTCAGATTTCCAATGAATCACAATTCAATATGAGTGCAATCGGCACAAAAATACAAACGGAATACTCTCGAGATAATTTAGGAGCATATTGTGTAAGTCCCGTACCTCAAAATAATCACATGAATCACCACATAATTTTTTCTTAAAAATCAGATCGCACCATCACGTTCCTCTCGCGAAAATAATCCAATCACGTTCTACCCCCAACACGAGATAACCCCAAATAAGCCTCCAAATCTAAGGTTGAACATTGAATAAAATAGGGGCTAGGGTTTGTATATAGAGGAGAGGAAATAAAATATGTATTCTGCATTTTTGTGATTGTGAAAAAGTGGTTTAAAGGTCCACCCACGACTTATTTTGGTAAGGGAAAAAGATAGAAATTTATAAAGCCTCCAACTCTTAAAAAACAAATCTGTCGACTCTGATTTGGGCATAGTCGATCGATCGACCCTACAGGTTTGGCGACAGTTCCCCCACAAAATGCCTATAAGGCAAAAATAATTAAAAACTTAATTAAAAATCCATTTTAAATCCGATTTTAATTCCGGTTGAATTTTTATTCTTCTAAAATCAGAACTAACATATTTAACCAATAAAAATTATTAAATTCAAAAATTTATTTTTCTCAAATTTCCAAAATTAATTTAAAAATACCTATTTAAAAATTCGGGTTGTTACATACTTTCCCACTAACAAGGAATTTCTTCCTCGAAATTCGACGAAGCCTAACACTAAAAAAATCTGGCCACACCAACAATCTCCAAAAATAAATCTCGTTTCCAAAATAACCTCTAGCTTGATATGAGGATCCTTAGAGTTGATTTTGGAGACGTTAATTATTTAGAAGATCATTAGTATAAATTTGAGCATGTATTATATCGATGTGATTTGATTTGAGTATTTATGTGTTGCGAAGATTATTAGAAATATAATCGAGTGGTGATTTGCTAGAGCGCGTGGTACGCCGTTACTTTCATAGTTATGTATATGTATATATATATATATATATATATATATATATATATGTATGTATGTAGCGATATATATTATTTTGTTGTTCGTGGGGTAGGTGCGTCCAATTATGGCATTCAATGATAAGGCATATGTAAGCCTTATTTTGTGTTTCGCAATTTACGTTTGATGTTTATGCTTCATCTAATTTCGAAGAAGAAATTCCCGTGCTAGTGGTGAAGACAGTAATACCCCGTGAATTTTGGTCCGGGATTTATTAATTAATTGGGTGAACTAATTTAAATTTTTATTTTAAAAAGAAAATTATCTTTTTATTTTTAATTTAAACGGGGAATTAAATTAAATTAAAAATATCCTTTTTGGTAAACTAAATTATTTGTAATTTTGTTTTGGCCTTTACTTCCCAAGAATTTGTGGTGCATGTAGTTAATAGATATGATAAATTGTTGGTGTTTTTTTAAACGTAAAGGACCATTTGGTAATTCTTTTATTTTATGCTTATCTTGGGCGTGAGAGTTCTATTTCGTAGAATACACTCCTTGATACAAAAATTAATTAGGCCACCGAGTTGCTACTTTCCAAATTTTAATCCTATTTACTAAATCCCAAGTGAGTATGCAAGATTATAATAATGCAACAAGAAGGCCCAATCACAACATGCCGATATACGAGGAAAACCCAAATGGGAAAAACCTTGGACGGCTAGGCCTAGACAATTGCACTACGAATATGGTTTTACAAAAAGATACAAAAGACTTACAGACTTGACACAACAAGACCCACTGATGTCGTCTTTAATACCTCCATCCGTCGTACGCAAAAGTCCAACGTGCTGCATAACACCTCTGGTGACTTGGTATCCACCGAAAGACAAAAGCCACCTCCAATCCAAACTTGTATGGAGATCCACTGCACCCAACTAGGATGAATGTATGAGATGATATGTTTTTTTTGGTTCTTGTAAAATGATCAAAAGATCACATAAAGTTATTGGAGACTATTTGTGAAAAAAGATATGAATTTTCTCTTCAAGTTCAAGAAGTGTTCTTGTTAAAAACTTCATCCTTTTTGCAGTTACTTAAGTGAAAGAAGTGGATAAAATTTGCCGAATTTTGAAAAAATTTCCAAAAAATAATCGGTCGTTCAAACGACTTAACAGTCTCGTTCAAATGACATCATTTGAACGACATCATTTGAATGAGATTCTTACGATAATTCAAAAAAGATGTGAAGGAAGTCATTGGAAAGTCATTCAAATAGGCTC
Organism: Sambucus nigra; assembly: GCA_949130495.1. Taxonomy (NCBI): domain Eukaryota; kingdom Viridiplantae; phylum Streptophyta; class Magnoliopsida; order Dipsacales; family Adoxaceae; genus Sambucus; species Sambucus nigra. The sequence continues at coordinate 598,599,497 of OX422212.1, read as the reverse complement.
GTTCGAACAACATTGTTTGAACCAGACTTCGAGTGACAATTCAAACAATTCCATAAAAGAAATCGTTCGAAAGTTGTTCGAGCATACTTGTTCGAACATGGTCGTCCGAACGACATGTGCAATTTTTCAAAATAAAATTATTCTTAAAAAGGCTTAAATTGATTTGAAATTTCATTAAAAATCATTTAATAAAATTGAAAATGTCTCCAACAACATGGAAAAGAACCGGCTCATATATCTTTGGAAAAAGTGAACTCGGAATTGGATTGGTGAGTGATGAAAGCCTGGATGCTCAGAATCTTCATCGATGATAGATGTATGACACACAATGACCCAAAATGTTTTTCCTGATGTAATTAGACAATACTACAAAGTGACCCAATTGGAAATTTTTCCTTACAACTTTTAATACCTCCGTCCGTAATATGTGTAGATCCAATGCACTGTAAGACACCTCTTGTGTCTCGCTATCAACAGAAAGCCAAGAGCCATCTCCAACCCAAACCTGTGCGGAGATCCACCACACTCAAATAGGGATTAATGTGTGAGAGGATGAAATTAGGGATTTTGGTTTTTGAAAAATGATAAAAAAAAAGATCACATAAAATTATTGGAGACTTTTTAAAAAAGGAGGACTGTTTTTCTATTAAAGTTCCAGAGAGAATTATTTGTAAATTTTTGACCTCCTTATAGTTACTCAATAGAAAGTAGCAGTCAATAGAAGTTAAGGAGAAAAACTGAATATTTTAAAATTTTAACCGCTCGTTCGAGCGACCTAACAGTCTCATTCTAACGACAACGTTTGAACGAGACTTCGAATGACAATGTAGACGATCTTATAAGAGAAATCGTTCAATGTTGTTCGAATATTCTCATTCGAACAAACTCGTTTGAATGAGATTTCAAATGACATATCAGACATTCCTATAAAGGAAATCGTCCAAAAGTCATTTGAACATACTCGTTTGAGCATGCTCGTTTGAACGACCTGGGAAATTTTGGAAAGTAAAATTTAACTTTAAAGGGCGCAAATTGATTTTGAAAATTCCATAAAAAAATATGTAAGATATGAAAGATGTCTCTAACAACATATAAAAGGACTGGGTCATATACATCTGGGAAAAAGAGCAATCGAATGAAGATGTTTCAATTTGTAGAATGGTGAAATTCTGGATGCTCAAATTCTTCATTGATGAGAGTAGAATGACACATAATAACACTAAATGTTTTGTCGAATGGAATAAACCAACACTAAATTACATATCTCTCATCACCACTCTCTTAGTCAGTGCATCGCCAGGTTAACGTCAGTTGCTAACACTTCCTAGGCTATGGTATCCACTACCATGTCCTTTGAAACGGGACCTCATCCAAGAGACTATCAAGCCATGCCTCCTCCCAAAGAGTTTTTCACCCGACAAAGACACTTCATAGACCTTCAATTTACCCCAATCGTGTCTTCTCCGCCCTAAAATTGGATGGTCGCCTATAACCTCTCAACCCTAAACCACCCCTCAACATCAAGGATAATTACTGGCAGTTGGACTCACATTGTGATTTTCACCATAAGACAAGGGAGGCTCATTTTACTGAAGACCAGTGTTACTAATATCCCCCTACCATATCATCCCAACCCTAAGCCCTCGCCTTATAACCCACTCCGACCCCAAATACCAACCCATACACCCTGACAATTCCAATCCATTGCAATCCGAGGATGAGGACACCCCCAATTCGAAACATCTACCCTTGTAGTCACACTATCGTCCACCATAAAAGCGTAATCGAAACTAAGCCTACCCTTGACAATATGTCCTACTTCACATTGGTCACACACATACTATAAACCAACTACTGTAAACCAAACTTTTTCGTGATCATGTAATTTACTCTCTCAAAAGAGACGGGGCTCATCCATTCCTTGTTGGCAAAAATCGATCACTAGGTTGAGTGGGAGGAAATGTACCAAGAATATCTTTAGGCAACTGAGCATATCAATTGTTTAGTACCGATTCATTCCAACATATGGGAAGGGTCAACCACTAAAGAACACTTATTTTCCCTCTCATATTTAAAAAAAATAGGGATTCCCATCCACCCATTTTCAAATCTTTGGGAAATATTAGAAGCACGACATTGACTAATTATTAAATGAAGAACTCTTGATGTGTCCACCCCGATATCCTAACACCCAGAACATATGAGTGAAATAAATAAAGAATTTAGGGAAAATGATCACATCACTTGGAATTTTAGGGCCCGTCACGAATCACTGTATGAAGAAGTAATAATGAGGGACCAGATTTCACAAAGGGATGTCGATTAGTAGGATGAACGATAAGCCACTGGACTAGTAACATATTCCCCACATATGAGCCTTCCCAGAGAAATATGGAACATCCCTAGTGCTAACTAAAGGGTTAAATTCACCCAAATAATCTTTCTTACTAGGTATGACATGCCACGAGGAATGACCATCCGAGCCAACCACATAGGAGATAAATCACGTTTGGTTGCCCTTGCTACTATCCACATGATATAAACAAACATTTGGGGACACATTTACCCTCTCGACTAATAGGCTCAAAATTTGCACTCGACCATCTTACAAGAAAAACACCTACGACCAATCAAAACCTACTCCATGGTCTCCATCAATTATTCCCAAGAAAACTACTATACCGACCTACCAAAATAAGAGATTGTCGATTTCTTCGACCATCTCCTAGTCACTGAGGGGAACACATCGTCGGGATCCGAAGTAGTCATGATCAACTCCTAAGTCTTGGAGATGATGACAAAATGGGATTACTACCTAAGAAAAATGGCTAGGGATGCATGAGCAAGGATTTACATCCTTTGAGGTCACCAACATTTGAGGCTTCAAATTTAGAATCGGGTACAAAGCCACTACAAACGAGATGGATCAACTCAAATAACTTGAACATTAGATAGGTCACATGAAAAAATTAAGGCTACACTATATATGGTCTCTTGTCCAGTCTCTCATATGGAAGGCCACCCCTCCATCTCTTCAACACTAATGTGAAACTCAGGCACTAATATCAATATGTAGCAATGTATTCAACCCAATGGTTTGGTTGATATGACTATGTAAACACAAGATAATGTATTTAATATTATGAAAGTCGACCCCAATCCTTCTGAAGTTTTTTTTATTATAATAAACTTCATTGATCCATATAGTGAACTTGACCTTCTTATTATACAACTAGAATTCGACCTCCTTGTACTTGATGTATCACTATAGTCATACCAATACACTGATACGGGACATAGACATTGTAATACTTATTGGATGAAGCCCATGTAGTAATTATAATCGAATAAAAAGATAAAATGACCCACCAATGCCATCACCCACCAGAAGGTCCCCCTCCCGGATATACTCATACATATTCGAGATGAAACTAGTCGATCCCGCTCCACACGACTATGAATAAGGGAAGTTCGATAGCCTACAATACGTAGTATCAAAACTGACCCACAATAGATATATCTATGAAGTCTCCCATTGGGAGACAGAATACGCAGAATATCGGTACTATTATGGAGAAATATTCTATAAAGCCACCAATGTCATAAAAGAAATGGATACAGAGGAACCAGATTCCTCTTCCAATAATAGAAAGAGCTAACACACTGCCTTAGAAGGATATCGTTCCGATCAGGAAGAACACCAAGAAACTTCCTTAAACGATGACATTTGGTCGGAGTCCTCCATGTCTACCAAGCCCTCATTAAGGATACTAAACTAGACTAATGACCAGATCCTGGCGGGGATGATGGAAATATACACCCCACTCTAAACTCAAATGTATCCATAAGATGGATAAATGATGCCATATCACGAACTCCCTTTAAAATCGAGGCCAAGGCTCCTATAATCCTAAATCTAGCCCCAACCCTGGATTAGACCAAAGTAATGGCCCCAAAGACAACATTGCCTAGCTCCAGCCCTGCATTCTTAACTCCATTTCGAAATAGCTAAAAGGGAAGCTCGAGAAATACCCATACTCTGTACAGAAAAGAGGTAAAATTCCTCACCCGGTAGGGTTGACACTCCACTCTTTAAGATCTTTATAATAAGGAGAAAAATTCTCCTGAGGTAACCATCACACCTCTTCCCTGGGTAAACAATAAAATCTAAGAGAAACTCTGTCAAACATCATCCAACATCACCATCAGGAAATTTCTAGCTACATATCGAGAACACCGAGTTGCGCTCATATATTAATTGTCTCACGCTTATAAATCCATATATCTAACTCCAACCTGAATGTCAACAACCATCGAGTCCATTACCATACAATAACACATCAACTTCTTGGAATAAGAACTTTCGATGCAAGGCCACAATCACCAATTTACATTACACATTACTACTGAAACCTACAAACAGGTTGTACCCTTTATACTGGTAGACAATGGGTCCACCATCAATGTATGTTCCCTTCGCACCACTATCGGTCTGGGCCATCAGGGCCTATGATAACACTTAAAGAGAAATCCTCGGGGTCGTCGTCCTCACTCTCATGATATATCCCATCAAATGTGATATTAAGATCTAGGTACTTGATGTCCTAACTATTTTTTACCTCTTTCTTGGGAGGGCTTGGATACACCCAATGGGAGTATTATCCTCTTCAGATCACAAGAAAGTCAGATTCCCATTTAACATAGAGGTCATCACAATCCACGATAATAGTGGATGGGCTATAGTTTCTAACACTAGCACCCTGCCCCTCCTAGACACCCACCATGATAGCAATGACATCTGCCTCAATAGACTTTGGATTGTCCCACACTCTCATATAATAGAAGAGGATAAAATTATTCATATTATGGTGGGACAAATCATTCACAAGATGGGATACCTACCAAGATTAAGACTAAAAAAAACTAATAGGGAACCCTCAAAGATGTCACCGCAATGGAACACAAAGGAAAGGTCGTTCTTCGGCGCACCCCCAAGAGCAAAGCCATAACCACTAGTCCCAAAGATCCTCATTAAGGGTGGGATGGTCACTTTCATCTTCAAGGAGAATACTTCTCCTATCACGGACTTCCCAAACCATGGTGGGATAAAGCAAAGATATCATTACAACTCAGGATGAAGACCCTCTACGAGGAAGGGTTATACGTGGATAACGAGAAAATCCACAAGATTAACCAGAACGAGCTTAACATGTTATGAGTTACCGAGGAATACAGAGAAACCCCCAAGCTAAAAAATTGGATATTACCCGCATTATTTCCCGATGAGGCTGTTCTAGTAGTTACGTTGAGATTTACTACCTTAACCCCCATAGAAAGCTTTCACGATTGGTACACCACCTCGACCACCCGAGGTACCATAACAACAAAAGGCCGATTAGTCATCATTCCTACACTCAATATCTACCTCCATGTTCGAGACTCCACAAACCCTTCATCTAAAACACCGCCTTTGATCGAGCCTCAAAATGCATCCGATCAACTCTCGTTAAACTATTAGTGGAATGAGGAAAGTTACCAAATCTTTCTAAAAGACCTCCCCGAGGCATTCCCTTACACCAAACATATTTCAAACCCAACTAGAAATTTGAATGCCATCCTCAAAGAAAAGAAAACCCAACTTAAGAAACACCGCCTACCAACATATCTCACTATGTGTTGTCCCCATAAAGATGCACCCATCTCTTGAATTTTATGAATTAAATCAAAATAAAACTAAACGAGATATCAAACTATATCTAGGAATGATCTCTCAAAAATACCCTTACAAATTCTCTATAGCATGCTTGAATTATAAAATCAAACTACTTAGTCTTTGATCCCAAGTCTCCTTGGGTACATAGGTGCAATATGGAGTCCTTATCATGAGCTCAAACCTCGATATGTATCATGATATATTATTCCCTATAGAGATGCCACAATCTACCATCCCTTATCGCTTATCCTTAACTAAATCAAATGATATATCAAAATATCTCAAAGTCAAAATCTTGCGTAAATCACTACACTTGCTCACATATCACAATGGAACATGTGTACGACCAAAATATATAGGCTTTGATCTTAAGTATTCTTAGGTCATACGAGCAATACCGAGTCCTTTTCGTGAGCTTGAGCCTCGACAATAATTCTGTGATGTGTTGTCCCTTAAAGATGTACCCATCTCTTCCCCCTCATACATTACCCCATTTTTAAGAAAACAAGACGTCAAACTATCTCAAGCTACGACTTCTCTTACAAAAATTTACATACACTCGAAATGGTCAACCGTTACACAAGACGATCTTTCTCTCACGCCTATATTCATAATACTGCCCATCCATTATATAAGTGCGGAGTCATGCACATGCACCTTTATGTACCTACATCAGTTTATTGACATTCCTATACCTCTCACTGATACCGTTTCATACATAAGCATATATTTACATTTAAGGGATTGTCAAACTAAGTTCTCTAATAATGTTCCTAAAATAACTAAAAAGTCATCAATCAATGTAAATAGCAATAATAAGAATATAATTAAGGAAACGGAAAGAACAAATGGGGTGAATAACACCTTCCCCACTTATTACTCGGTTCTCGAACCCACGGAATAAAAATCTCATGTCCAACTACAAACTTAAACCTACCTTAGGGTTATCCCTAATCTTTTATTTCTTTTTATTTAAAACAAATCATCAACTCTGAACAACCTAAGATACCCTATTTTTTGCACGAAAGTCACACTTACGGGGGGCATGCACCAAAAACTCGACATGGCGTTAAACTAAATCCATGGACAAATCATCAAATCTAAACCTTGAATCGATAACCCAACCTCGGGGAGACGTAGTGTATTGGGAGACAAGAACTCTTGGGCATTCATCGTTCACACGTAAAGTTTCCCTCGGGCACTATGTCAAAGTAACTCGCTCAGGGATAGCAATGCCACACATAGGCCTAAAGGATGTGAGGTAACTTAACTAACAAACCGCGTTTGGATTTATTTATTATCTTCTAGATTCTATCCATTATGATCTTATTCGAGGCCTCAATTTGACCAATGATTTACGAATTAGCAATTGAAATGTACTCATTCTATATTCCGTGCTTAATGAAAAACTCTTAGAATAATCCATTTTGAAACTAGATGCCATTGTCTATGAAAGATTATCCTCTAGATGCCAAAACTGATGATGATATTCCTCTAGATGAACGCGTTTATATTGGCATCTCTTAATGGAAAGTGTCTCAATATTTTTCCACTTTGTGAAGTTATAAGAGTATCCATTATACTAATTTTAATAGGACTAAATTGTCTTATTATGTTGACCAAAATATATTTTATGTCTTGTGCTTGAGGTCATTTCGAAAAAGCACAACGCAAATCATTCAATCAGACATTCTCATCGTTCATACGTATCCTTTAATAACAGTATTAAGAAGGTACATGACCACTTAGACTCACACACATTTTGTCACACCAGTACTTTTTATAAAATCGTTTTAGTTTATTTTTGTTTGCTTGATATGGATATTTGTACATATATGGAATGCAAGTAGAAATCTTTCAAAAAATCTTATTTTATACATTTTACATGCCTGCTGTGTGTTTGTCGAAGAGATGTCACCACGATAAGGATTCCTTTGCTGCAGCGACTCACAACCTCTCACTGGCTGCACCACGGTCTAAAGATTTATCTTTAGTATTGCCTTATATTATCGCTGAAGGTTTTCTCCAACAAGGAATATCCTTACAATAGTGATGCTATAACAAAGAGTGTCAGTCTGGTACAAAAGCTACTTTTTGTAGTAGATTGTGCACATCATTCTCTGTACTCATGCAACACTAAAGATATGACCATATCATTTCTACTTTTTGCACTTATCACTTCATATACGTCCACAACTTACCTACTTCCCCCCCCCCCCCCCCCACCTAGCTTCTCTTGCACTCTTGTGTGTATAAGTAAGTGGGTTGGAACTTCATTTTACAAGTGGGTGAAAGAAGTGCGATTTTGTGATCTTTTTTATGGAAAAAATATTTTTGCTAAATCTTTTTTGCCAAAAGAATCATTTAAGTAGAGAAAAATATTTTTAAGATAAAAAAATTATTTTTGTGTTGAATCTTGTATTCTTCTAAGTTTCAAATCTTCTTTTCTCTTCAATATATTCTTGAGATATTTTAAGTTTAAGCACTTGTGAAATCTAAAAATATTTTGAAGTAAGTTTAATTAGAATGTGTTTATACATTGAACAAATCTATTTATAATTTGTTCTTATGTCATTTTTAGATTTCATTTATCTGAAAAATATAATTTATGAGTTAAGTCATTATTTATAAGTACAGTTTCAGTTTAGGATCTTCACACACCTAGAAAGTGGTACTACAATTATTGAAGGATTATCATCTTTGTTCCAAGATTTGAAAACTAAAGTTTTCTTTAAACTTTAAAAGAATAATTTATTGGAAAAGTATTTGACGGCATTGGTCTCAGAACAAAATGGGTGGTGTTTGTATAGTGTTCTTCAGTTATTGATGATTTATACGAAGGATATGGTGTGATAGATTGTCTAGTCAGTCATAGATTCATGTGGTTGTAAGTCTATGCCTTCTAGTTGTACAACTCTACCATAGTGAAATTTTTATTTTGTCGGCCCAAGCTTTTTCTTCCAGTTGTGGGTTTTCCTCGTACGCCTTCGTGTTATGATATATGGTTTACCCTTTCTGCACTTAGAATAAGTCACCTAATATTGAAGATAAAATTTGGTGTAATCTTCTTGGTAAATAATTTATCACATATACCTTTGGTTTGTGTTTGTTATCCTAACTTGAACTTGAAAAAAAAACGTTGCCATAATTTGACCAATGCTGTTTTGAGCACACGCACCTGTAACTGGTATGAGACCAAAACCTCTATTTGTTAGGTTTTACTACCTATAGGTATATCAAGTGTGTGAATATATAATTTTAGGTGAATGACCAAATGTGTGAAATGATGGGAATCCCAAAAAGTCATACTTTAACCGTACCTATCACACTGTTTGATATTTTGAATCACTCTAACAGACATATTTCCAAATCTCGTGTTAGTGATTATGAAAATAATAATCGCCATTCTTCTCTTGATGGGATTGTTTATCAAAATAAAGGTTTATCTAGAACCAATGTTAAGATTTTTATGAGAGTGAAACATTTGGAAAAAGAAAAATCTATCAAATGAAATGAAGTCCGTGAATATTGTTGGTTAACATTTAATAGTGATATTTTTCTTGATAAAATCAAATCCCTTTAAATGACAAAACTGATATTTTTAATGAGCTTACTTTCGTTAAAGAAGAGACTTAATTTTTTCAAATTTTGATGATCATGATCATTCCCTCTATCTTAAATTTAAAGATCTAGATTTAGACGTCAATAACTTCTTAGTGTTTCTTGATGAATTAGTTGAAGATAAAAATTTACCTTTAGTTGAGGAAGAATGCGTGTCCACATTGAAGAAGTAAATAAATAATTCAAGAATCCTTGTGGATAGATTAAAAGTGAAATTTCAAAATAGTATCGATCTTAGTGCCAAACATTTATAGAAAGTTGGAGATTTATCTTTGGAACTAGATTCAAGCTATGCTGAAATTCTAAGAGGAAAGGATTTGAATAACAAGTCTTCATCATCAAATCAATCATCCACTTTTGATCATGGTTTTCAAAACTTTTATAAATAAGGAAACATGATAGAATGAAAAATTTGGAAGAGAAGTACAATATGTCTACTCTCATTTGCAAAGATCTTAATCATAATGATAAAATACCCATTAGAGATTGTATGTGGCCTTATTGTCATAATTTTTTTCTTTAAGTTGAAAAAGGTTCAACATTTTGATAAGATTTATCCCAAAACTTCTTCTCCCATGTCATATCCTAGAATTTATAATTGTGATTATTGTAATAATAAAGGACATTTGAGAGAATTTTGTTATTTTCTTTAATCAATCTCGCACTTTCGCAATGCTAGGGAGAATTGTAGGTTTGCTAAGAATAATGCTTTGGTAAAACCACATAAACACCCTCAAAATGTTAATAGAAAAAGGAGAAAAAAAGTTTTCAATAAGCCCACGATTCAACCTAGTCACAATTTACCCAAAGTTAGGAGAATATGGATTAAAAGGATCATTTACATAAGGCAGACTTATAAAATTGACATGATCATTTGTTGGTCCCATCTACTTTTACTTATTAGAAGGTTTCACCTTATGCCTAAGACTCCTTAGAACACTTGTATTATTCTTTGGTTGATTTAACTCTTATGATGCTTTGTTTTCGTATTTTTTATTTTTAGATACTTTTATGATCATGTGCTTGTAGGTCAAATCACTAAAATGATTAAATTAGCCTACTTGAATTTTTTGCACATGATTTCTATATCTTGGTTTTTTGTATTACCATGAACTCTACATTTAGAATCTAAAAGCTTTGAAAAATAATGGTAACTTATTTGACCATTGGTATTCAAAAGGCTCTTGGATTCCCCAACTACCCTTAGGCAGGATCAAAAGTCCAAAATCTGTCCATGCCCTTAGACATATCGCTACTTAGCTCCCTAGACCTCCGTTGTGTTTGGTGACTGGACAAAGCATTATAGCGAACTCTAGCCATGTCTCTTCCCCTCTAAGAAGGACAATCGCACCAGCATACTCCCCCAACTAGGCTCAAAGACCATGACATTATGGTTCCACCATATCTAACCCTATGGGTAGACCTTAGATTAACGAGAAGTAACCTCTTGAGGTCACCTAACCCTTAGAACTAAGGAAAGTCATTACATAAGACCTCAAGATCAGCCTATGGCAACCGTATAATATCTTCAGACAACAACGCTCCTATAATAATCTTGAATTCACCTACCAAGCCAAACTCTCTTACATTAAAGACTCCCATTAGAATTTAATGCCATCAATAACCACGTTACACCACTTGAAAATCCTTTGGCTAACACTCTACCCCCTTGTTGACACCATTAGACCTCAAAGGAACCCCAACCATGCTCTTGTAGTGCACTCATTCTATTTCCTAGAGTTAGTATATAAATAGGGGAAGATTGAAGGACGAAGATGAGTTTAAGCAACCAGACTTGCAAATAATAAAGAGTTCTAAGCTTCCACAAGTGTTTTACTCATCGTTTCATACTCACAACCCACTGTTGTGACTATATATTTGTAACTTGGATCATTACCAGTGTTTACACATCTTGTATATCTTATTGAGCTTTAAATAAATATTTAGTAACCCTTAGAGAAGTCAACTAGTTACTTTCTAATATCCGTTAGATTGATAACAAAGGTCGCAAGACCTTAGACTCTCCTGACCAAATCTCAAGAGGTCTTACAAATTTTAATAACTCATTCATATTCTAATAAACTAGTACAAAATATTTGATAGTGGATCCTTATCTGAGATCCAAACCACTTTATGTCATTGTCTCACACTTTGATGTCCCTCTCCTCTTACCTGTCTAAGGTCCAAAAGGGAGAACTTGTGGGTCTAAAGTCACTTACAATTTTAACACTCATAAAAAATATGATTTTTCTAGATTAATTGATCTTGAGTATATGCCATAACTCGTCTCACTTACATTGCACTACATTTTGAGCATTATCTTATGAACTAAATAATAAAACATTTTTTATTAATGCTTTATGGAATTTTCAAAATGTATGTGAATTGAAAAAGAGTGTCATTTTAGCCTTAGTGATTGTGAGATTTGTATCTTTATGATTGGAGTTGAAAATGCTACATTTGAAAATCATAAGAGATGATGTGGTGAGGGCTAAACTAGCATATTTTGAGAACGAGATTTTATTTGGAAATAGTTACCCACCTTTAGTAATGAATGTGTGAAAGCCACCACATGAAAGATTTTTTTCAAGCGATGTTTTGAAAAGATAACATTAAGGATGTGAAACAAAATGTTTTAACCAAAATCGCTTTTATGGGGAAAAAATATTTTTAGTTGAAAGACTTTACATTTTGAGAAAAATGAGACTTTTTCAATAAAAATCAATTAAAGTTTGATATTTCCAAGTAAAAATTATCTTTCGACATCTGTTTTGATTTCATCAAACAAATTCTCATGTTTGTACAATTATTTTTTCCACACAACTTATATCCTATATGATCTTTTAGATTCACTTGAAACATGCCATTAGTCTTTCACTAGGTGGTTTATTTTTCAATTAAATTATGTGGAATAACCATTTAAACCTCGACTAAGACAATTCATAACGCAAATTTATTGATTTGTTTAAGTCATTTTAGAAAGTGAATCATGTGAGACTAATCACTTTATATCGTTTGTGAGTTATTCATTAAGTCCAACACTCATTTAAGGTTTTTGAAATTCTCTAGTCAAACTCACGACCAAAGAATATTTATCGTTGCAACAATTTTTCATCACTATAATGATTGTCGCAACCAATGAAGCCTCTCGCCGAAGAAACGTTAGGTTTCGCTGAAGTATAAACAGTCATACCTCCATTTTTAGAGCTAGACGAAGGTTTCTTAGACGTTTCCTCACTATTTCCATTTATAGAAACTTTAACGTAAGATTCTCTACATCCCTATTCTCTAAAACTAGAACTTTTGACTCTTTTTAGCATTTCTTTATGGATATAAAGAATGTCTTTGTATTTGTGTCTTTTTAGAGTTATTCTTTATCTCTATTAAAGGTTTTATAGTAGTAGTCCATGTAATAATAGTTGGATTCCACATATTTTACTAGTATTGAATGTTTTTACTCTAGATTTGGTTATTTTGGTTCTAAGTTTGTGATATTCTCGGCGTGTTGCACCAAGGGTTGAAAGTCATTCTAATTTTGGATTTCCTTTTTTGGGTTTATTTCTTAAACTTATTTTTCCTTGTTTGTGATATATTTGAGTTACAATGCATGGGTTTTTAGAATCCTGAAAAAATGTTTCTCTTTATCCGATCCATCTTCTCCCTCACATCCAGTTCCTCTAAGGTTAACAAACTCGAAAGAGTACACTAGGTCTAAGAACTTTTGACTTTGTGCCGTTCATTACGAGCGTACTATTGTCTAGGACTCCTTTCATATAAATCATGCCATCGGATTAAGGGTTTTATAGGAAAAAAATTGGATGAACATTATGAACCAATGAGTTGATAACAGAATGGTTTATCCCGATGTTGTTCGAGAGTTTTACAGGACCACTGTGATGACTGAGACTAGCTTTACCTATGTTGTTCATTGTATTTCCATTACCATCACTCCAACCTTACTTAAGGAAATTTATGGTTTATTCGTTGTTCAAAATTCCACCAATCTATATGATGTCGACGCCATCCTAAGTGAGAATGAGGTGGTCGCTGCGATCACTGATGGAAAAGTCACTGAGGCTCTTCAAATGGCATTGGAACAAATAAAGTTCTCAAATTTTTACTACCTTCTTCACATCATATTTTTAGCAAATATTACATAAAACTCGCATACTTAATCTATCCCTTCCTATACTTGTCAACTTTATTATGCCATTTGTACTGGTGCTCTTGCTATTTTTTTATGGATGTCTCCTTAATCGCTTGCTTTTAGCAAGAAATGTCCATATTTTTTCGTTTGAGAAAAGGGGATAAGATTTGAAAATGATCACCTACCAGACTTTCCATAACGGGAAATAAAAACTGAATAGGACACCTCCACGTACTAATGATGTCTATGAGGTGGAAAAAGTTCTCGCCCAAGTCTCGATGGTGCAACTTCACAACCTTGTCATAGAACTACGCCGTTCTAGTGCTTGTTGGAAATTAATGTTAAGTGTCGAAATTAATTATTTAATTTCAATTGTATTAAATTCTGAATTTCCCATTTATGTGGTTTTAATAAATGTCAGATGATTAATTAGGAATGTGATAAATAAAGATATTAAAAGATTGGGTAAACCTTATCCGTTAGTCACATGATGGTTAGTGGCATTAGTGGGAGACTTGAAAAGAGTCCCACCACCACTAGGATTTCGGCCCTCTTCCCATTATAAATAGAGACCTCTACACCATCTAGAGTCATCTCAATACACACTGTTTCTAAGGAGGGAGAGAAAATCCAAAATTCTCATTGTTCCTATTTTCTCACAAATATTCTGGGCACATAAGAGAGTAATTCTGGGCTGTTCATGAAGGGATTCAAAAGAAGCTTTGACAAGTCATCTTATTCCAATCAATTGCGATGGACAAAGGTTAGTTTTGATCACAGATATAGAGAAATTATGATTTTGTGATTGCATGAAGATTAAACATCCTGGATTCATGACAAAACTGTTTTTAAACGTGATGTAACATTATAGTTTATATCCGGTATTATGATTGTCAAAACAGTATTGACTAACATGTAGTATCAGAGCGTTCGGTTTATATTCTCATGTTTTCCATTAATGAAAACTCCTTTATAACAACTCTGATTTATGACCTTTTAAAAATTTTGAAATATGAATTTTTTGGTAAATCTGGAAATCTGGAATTTTTGGTAAATCTGAAAATCTGGAATTTTTGGTAAATCTGGAAATCTGGAAATTTTTAGAAAATCTGGAAATCTGGAAATTTTATTTTCCTGGAAATCTGAAATATTTAAGCAATTTGGTAATCATACATACGGTAATTCGAATTTGTGTTATGTATGATATTAAAAACAAAATTACTGCATACAGTCCTTATATTATGACAAATGTCCCATCATTGTTCAACCCCTTGTCGTGTTATTGGAACCCTAATATGACGTTAGCATTATTTTATTGTTTCAAGTTGTGTAAGCATTCTGGAAAATATGTTTATTAATCATGATAAGAAAAGGAATCTGTTTTTAAGATTAATTAAGTGAAAACTGTGATTTGGCGCAAAATAGATTCTGGTAGAATTTTTTTTTTGCGCAGTGAATAGTGATTTTTGAAATTTTTGGTGCCCGATTGACTTGAAACTTGATATGTTGACTGGAAACGGGCCAACGATCGAATTTCACGGCCTTCGGCATGATGTAATGTGTTTTTTGGCAATCTGAGTCCGTTAAGGCCCTCAAAACCCCCTTTTTGCCATTTTAGGAAATAATTTCGGGGCTTATAAATCTTTACAGAAAATTGATATTAACGTTTCGCAAAAATTTTTGGTTTTTTGGCATGTTTTATTTCAATTCTGTGGTGAAAACTCATTTTTGCCATTTTTGGCAAAATTCATGAATTATGTATTTTTTACTATATCTGGGCAATTCTGTTTTTTTAGGCATTTGAGCTACTATTGGTATCTTTGTAATTACTGATTAACTATATTTAAATTGGGACATGTAAGCAATTATTCATTTGAGTTAAGTCAAAGGCCAAACACAGGCTGAGACTGCATGTACGAATAATACACTTACATTCATTAAAGGTTTATTCTAATGTTAGTTATAAAATTGGATTGAGGCGCAACACATGCTAATATCTAAATTGAACAACATTAGAACTGGTTTTGTAAAAACAAAATAGTTGACATTAAGTCCATTAATCATGGTATTAAATGTTTAGGCAACAAACACAGATGCCAAAATTATGGGACCATGATAAATGAATTATAGCGTAATATATCTTTACAATCTGAACATTATGTGATGATTAACACGGATTTTGTGATATTCAGATTGTAAATGAAATATGCCAAAATTTTTAGTCAATAATTTTATATTCGACCCTTGCAATTTTTGTTGTGTGTGAAAATTTAATTTGTGAACATTGTTTTTAATTGCAGTTCCCCTTAACCTGTATTCGCGAGCTCAGTCCTATTCCAAATTTGATGGAACTAATTTTTCTGAATGAAATGAGAAAATTGAGTTCAGCCTAGGGGTTCTCGACCTAGACATAGCAATTAAGTGTGATGAACCCGCTGTTATTACTAATGCCAGTAGCGAGGATGAAATTACTGTCCATGAAGCATGGTCTCGATCCAATAGGTTGGCCCTTATTTTTATACGAATGTACGTTGCTGCTAACATTAAGACCTCCCTACCTAAAACTACGAATGCGAAAGAGTATTTGAATAACATTAAGGAACGCTTTCGCACTGTTGATAAATCCCTTGCTGGGAAACTGATGGCTGACCTGACCACTATAAGGTTCGATGGTACTCGAACAATGAATGAACACATTATAGTGATGACCAATCTGGCTGCTAGACTTAGAGTTTTGGGCATGACAGTGGATGATTCTTGTCTCGTCTAATTCGTCCTAAACTCCCTACCTCCTGAGTATGGGCCTTTCCAAATCAATTACAACACTATAAAAGATAAGTGGAATGTAAATGATTTGCAAAGCATGTTGGTACAGGAGGAAGAAAGGCTTAAGCAACAGAATGGCCATGTGACTAAGGGACAGGTGGAAAATCTGACAATCAAAGGAGCTGGTTTTAAGAAGAAGTTCGGCAAGGGCATTAAGAAAGGTCATGGTCCGTCTCATCAAGCTGAACCATCAACTGCTACTGTAAAAAAGAAAAAGAATGACAAGTGTCACTTCTGTAAAAATAGGGCCATTTCCAGAGGGATTGTCATAAACGAAAGGCCTGGTTCAAGAAAAAGGGTAAGCCCTTTATTTATATTTGTTTCGAATTAAACCTTATTAACGCTCCTTCTATCACTTGGTGGATTGATTATGGTTCTATCTGTCATGTTTCTAATTTGATGCAGGGCTTCACTTCGATCGGTAAAACAAATCCAAATGAGCATTCTCTCTACATGGGCAATAAAGCGAAGGCTAAAATAGAATCTATTGGAGTCTTTCGCCTGATTTTAAGCACGGGATTTATTTTATATTTGCAAGAAACTTTTTATGTTCCCACAGTTTCTAAGAATTTAATTTTTATTTCCAAACTTGCTTTAGACAGTTTTGCGATTGAATTTAAGTACAATGATTTTGGTTTGATTAAAAATTCTAATAATGTTGGTTCTGGATTTTTATTAGATGGTTTATATCAATTGAATCTTGAAAAGAATTTTTCTGAAACCCTTGTGACCCTGCATCCTAATGTTGGTACACTTAATGATGAAAAATCTGCTTATTTGTGGCATAAAAGATTAGGGCACATATCCAGGCCGAGAATTGAAAGGCTCATTAAAGATGGAATACTCCATAACCTGGATTGGGCCAATTATGAAGTATGTTTGGACGGTATTAAAGGAAAACAGACTAAACATACAAAGAAATGAGCCACAAGAAGCACCCAATTACTTGAAATATACATACATACATACATATGTGGACCTTTTGATATTCCATCCATTGGTGGAGAAAAATAATGCATCACCTTTATAGATGATTTTTCATGTTATTGCATTTTGTACATGTTGCATGATAAATCTCAGTCTGTGAACGTCGTTGAAATATACATTAATGAGGTTGAGAGGAAACTGGGTAAAAAGGTGAAAATTATTAGGTCTGATAGAGGTGGTGAATATTATGGTAAATATGACGAGTTAGGGCAATGCCCTGGCCCATTTGCTAAACTCCTTGAAAAATTAGGTATTTGCGCCCAATACACAATGCCAGGATCACCTTGGCAGAATGATGTAGCTGAAAGGCGTAATCATACACTTATAGAAATGGTTAGAAGTATGATAAGTAGGACCCAATTGCCTACATTTTTGTGGACACATGTATTAAAAACCGTTGTACACGTCTTAAATAGGGTTCCTAGTAAGTCAGTTTTAAAAACTCCTTTTGAACTTTGGAAAAGATGGAAACCCGATTTAAGGTATTTACGTGTGTGGGGTTGCCCAGCGGAAGCTAGAATCTATAACCCTCATGAAAAGAAATTGGATCCTAGGACATTATCTTGTCATTTCATCGGGTATCCAGAAAAGTCGAAGGGATATAGATTCTACTATCCAAATCATACAACTAGAATCATAGAAACTGGAAATGCTAAATTCATTGAAGAAGGTGAAGTAAGTGGGAGTATAAAAGAAAGGGAGGTAATCATTCGATAAGTCAGTGTAAAAATTCCTATACCCAAAGTTCATAGCATACATGTTGTTCCTAGTGTAGTTGTTGAACCAGTCATTGACCCAATCAATAACAATGAACAACAAGTGAATGATCAACCAACCGAACAACCACATAATGAGACTATAATCGATGAAACTTTTGAAGCACCACAGGAAGTTCCATTAAGAAGATCTCAAAGATAAAGAAGATCGGAAATTCTGGATGATTATGTGGTATACCTTCAAAAGACCGAATTTAATATAGGGAATATTAATGATCTAGTTTCTTATGAAAAAGCTTTAAATAATGATGATTCAGATAAATGGGTTAATGCCATGAATGAAGAAATAAAATCTATGAATGGCAACAAAGTTTGGGAGTTGGTCAAATTGCTAGAAGGACAAAAGCGAGTTGGGTGCAAGTGGATCTTTAAGACCAAACTTGACTCAAAAGGCAATATCGAACGACATAAAGTTAGACTGGTTCCCAAAGGTTTTAATTAACGAGAAGGCATTAATTATAATGAGACCTTCTCTCTAGTATAAAATAAGGACTCATTAAGAATCATATTAGCATTGGTGGCTCATTATGATTTGGAGTTGCACCAAATGGACGTAAAAATAGCTTTTTTAAATGGGAGTTTAGAAGAAGAAGTCTACATGGCACAGCCACAAGGCTTCATAAAGGAAGGAAAGGAAAATATGGTATGTACCTTAAAGAAGTCAATATATGGTCTAAAGCAAGCTTCTCGTCAATTATACATTAAGTTCCACAATGCAATTGCATCCTTTGGGTTTAAAGAAAACACTGTTGATCGGTGTATATACCTGAAGATCAGTGGGAGTAAGTTTGTATTTGTAGTACTATATGTTGATTACTTACTTATCGCTAGCAGTGATCTTGGTTTATTAAGTGAAACCAAGAAGTACCTATCTAAAAACTTTGAAATGAAAGATTTAGGTGAGGCATCCTTCATGAACAAGATAGAAATATCTCGGGATAGATCACGAGGAATGTTGGGATTGTCTCAGAAAGCTTACATTAACAAAGTTTTAGAAAGATTTAGCATGCAAAGTTGCAATCCCATTAATGTTCCACTTCATAAAGGGGATAATTTCAGCTTAAGACAATGCCCTAGAAGTGATTTAGAAAGGGAGAACATGAAAGGCATGCCTTATGCTTCGCTCGTAGGGAGCTTGTTGTATGCACAAGTCTGCACTAGACCGGATATCAATTTTGCCATTGGGATGCTAGGCAGATATCAAAGCAATCCGGGCATTCACCATTGGAAAGCTGCAAAGAAAGTGCTGAGGTACCTGCAAGGGACCAAGGATTACATGCACACATATCGGAAGACTGATCACCTTGAGTTGATTGGTTATTCAGACTCAGATTTTGGGGGATGCCTTGACAGTAGGAAGAGCACTTCAGGTTATATCTTCCTTATGGCTGGAGGAGCCGTTTAATGGAAAAGTGCTAAGCAAAGCGTCATTGCATCATTTACTATAGAGGCTGAATACGTAGCTTGCTTCGAAGATACAAATCATGGATTATGGCTGCGAAACTTTATTTCAGGACTTAGAATTATGGGGTCAATATCTAAACCGCAAAAAATTTATTGTGATAATGTCGTAGCAGTCTTCTTCTCGAAGAACGATAGGTATACTAAGGCTGCTAAGCATATTGAGATGAAATACCTATCAGTTAAAGAAGAAGTTAAGAAACAAAGAGTGTCAATTGATCACATTAGTACGCGTGATAACATAGCCGATCCTCTTACGAAAGGACTATCTCCGAAGACCTTTATAGAACATGTCAAAGAGATGGGTCTCGATTAGTTAGATTATGATTGCTATTTTGGCTTAGTTGTTTGAAACTATTACTTGAATTCAATAAAAGTGTTTCTGATTTATATTATTTCTGTCTTTTGTGAATGCATGCATATAATTATGAATTATTGTTGACAGAAATAGTCCTTATTCAAAAGGACATTATGAGGCCATTATGATACCCAATATTAAAGGCTCAGTTGAATGAAACATTGGTATTGTGGTACATAGAAGGAACTATGCTCTTGAATAGCATGGAACCTCCATGACTCGCATCCGTGAATCATTTAATTTAGCAAATGATATTTATCAATTATTATGCACCTTATGATACCTAATCTAATTACATGAATTATTAACACCAAGTGGGAGACTGTTGGAAATGTTAAGTGTCGAAATTAATTATTTAATTTTAATTGTATTAGATTTTGAATTTCCCATTTATGTGGTTTTAATAAATGTCAGATAATTAATTAGGAATGTGATAAATAAAGATATTAAAAAATTGGGTAAACCTTATCCGTTAGTCACATGATGGGTAGTGGCATTAGTTGAAGACTTGAAAAGAGTCCCACCACCACTAGGAACCGGACCTCTTCCCCTTATAAATAGAGACCTCTACACCATCTAGAGTCATCTCAATACACACTGTTTCTAAGGAGGGAGAAAATCCAAAATTCTCATTATTCCTATTTTCTCACAAATATTCTGGGCACATAAGAGAGTAATTATGGGCTGTTCAAGAAGGGATTCAAAAGAAGCTTTGAGAAGTCATCTTATTCGAATCAATTGCGATGGACAAAGGTTAGTTTTGATCACAGTTATAAAGAAATTACGATTTTGTGATTGCATAAAGATTAAACATCCTGGATTCATGACAAAACTGTTTTTAAACGTGATGTAACATTATAGTGTATATCCGGTATTATGATTGTCAAAACAGTATTGATTAACACTCTAGTGGATCTAGTGTAACCATTGAGTAGGTTGCTCTGATTTTTGATCGAGTTGTGGATCTTATATGTCCTAACATCGCTGCCACCCACCTTTCCATGTGCTAACAGTTTTCAGCGATTCGATAATCTCAGAATGTGCTTCAGACCTCGGTCTTTATACAAATAGATGCCATGCGGAAGGATGTGGTGGATCTTCGTTCCGAGGTGCATGTTCTCCATTATTATTATGAGCTCTCAAATGAAGATGATGATGATTCATAGGTAGTGGTGTTGCCATTATTTTGTTGGTGGTGCTGATATATGTAGGTGGTGATATCTTTTAAGAGTTGGTGATATTTGGTGGTTATTTTTATACATCTTTGTTTTTATTGGTCTTAAATAATGTTGGTTTGTTTTGTTGTTTACACATTTTGTTGGTTTATATTTTACAGTGGTTGTTGGGTTATTTATTGGGTATTTGTAAATTTAGGACCTATTATAACATGTATTTTGAAAATAGGACAACAAACATTTTATTTATGGTTTATTCCCTATTTTTGAATAAATTCGTTGGCGCAGACCTATATTCATAAAACGTCAATCAATCATAGCATGATACGTGTCCCTTTAATTTGAAAATATGGACTAAAAATGGAAACCAAATGTTTGTTGTCCTATACCCATAATCAATTTTTTTTAAGTCCTAAAATTACATACTCTATTATTTATTTTTGGTTTTAATGACTTTGTTTTGTTATCCTGGATATTATGGATGTATTGATAGTACTCAGTAGGTGAGAATACCAATTTTGGTGGAATCTATTAGTGCCTTCTTTTGACATCTTATGATATTTTTATTTCATGTTTATATTATGGGTTGTTTTGGATCAATTCTCTATTGATTATTGCTTTTTGATCTTTATCTCATTGTATTATGTGTTTTTACTTGGCACAGCTTAAATTATTTAGGCCTTTTATTCACGCTCTTACATTATTACCTATTACTCCATGTTATATACTTGTTGACTTGCACATATTATTTTCTATCATTCCTTGTGGTGCACTTCACCAATATTTTTTATTATTCATGCTCTTGCCTAGATACATTGTCTTAATTATGACTTTAGTGGATTCGGACTACATTCCTAAAAACATATATTGTATTTATGTAATTTTGATTGAAACAACTCATTATATGATCTTTATGAGCACACTTGATTAATTTGGTATTTTTTACCTTTGTCAATTTCATGACAAAAGGGGGAGTTCTAATAATAAACATATATTGATGTGTTTCATGAATAACTAAAATAAGATAGTGTATATATTCGAGAAAAGAAGTACATTTCCCAATAGTGTCTATAGCGCTAAGAATTTTCTATGTTAGAACCTGGATACATAACCTTGATTGATGAATCATCGTCTATACCTTATTCATCACATGTCTTCCGTTTAAACTGTTCATTACATTGGATTTATCATATCTATTGTGCATAATGTATGACAGCTTAACAAGTGCTAGATATCTTAGGAATTCTTGTGGCTTGAATAATTTTAGTATAAGATAGTTTCTTTGCCTTTGGACGGACTTGTGTCATTATGTCATAAGGTTTTAGAATTTTTTGTAATAATTTTAATCTTCTTTTTCATATATATTGTTGCAAAATAGACAATTGGGGAGATTGTAAGAGTATGCATTATACTAATGAGCCAAATATGACTAGATTGTCTCATTCCATTGATTAAAATATATTTTAAGTCTTATCCTTGAGGTCGTTTCGGTAAAGCCTCATGTAAATCATTCAAACGAACATTCTCACCCTTCATGTGTATCCTTTTATACCACTATTAGGAAGGTAAATAGACAGTTAGACTCACACATTTTATCACACTAGTACTTCTATTTTAATGTCTTTTTACTTTGTGTTTGTGTGATTGATACAGATCTTTAGACTTTATATGAAATTGAAATAAAAATATTTTAAAAAATCTTATGTTTTACATTTTATATGGTTGCTTTGTGTCTGTCGCGGAGCTATCTCGACATCAAGGATTTCCTTCACTACTATTATAGACAACCTCTCATTGGCCGTGCCATGTTCTGAATATTTCTCCTCAGTATTGTGTTGTATTGTCGGTGAAGGTTTGTCCCAGGGAGGAAGATCCTCATTGTAGCGATGCTCTATCGAAAAGTCTAAGTCTGCCACAAAAAGCTACTTTTTTGCAATAAATTATGAATATCTTCCTCGGTACTCATGAAAAATAATAACCATATCTTTTCTACTTCTTGCACTTGTCATTTCATGCAAGTCTACAACTTACCTACTTGTCGCCCGAAGCTTCTCTTGCAAGCTTGTAAGTATATGTAAGTTGGTTGGAACTTCATTTTGTAAGTGTGTGAACACTACAAGAATTTTCACCATTAGCAAAAATATTTAGCAAGACAAGCTACTTTGTTGCCAAAGATAACCTTTTGTCAACAAAATCTTATTTATGTTGCCAAAAGACCATTTTACATTGTACTTTTGGCAACATAAAATAAAACTTGTTGCCAAAAGTGAAAATTTTTAGGAGGAAAATTATTTGAAGCTTTAGCAACATTGTCTTATGTTGCCAAAAGTCATATCACTTTCTACAACATAAACCCGTGTTGTGGAAGGAGAACGACTTTGGCAACTAGAATTTTTTTATTCCAAAAGTTTTTTCTATATAATTTATATATTTAAAATACATTGAAATCTTAATAAACAAAACCCTTCTCACAAAAAAATAAAAATAAACAAAACCTTAAAATAAGAAACCGTCGTTCGTCTCTCTCTCTCTCTCTCTCTTTCTCAATGAATCTCTACTCTACCGCCGCCGGCTGAATCTCTACTCCACCGACCACTATAGAATGTTCCTCTATCTACCTCTCCCACACACACACGCACAACAGAACACACGCACGCACACCTACTTCAATTTTTATATATCAGGGTTAGATCCAGACAACAAGGTGGGCGGTCGGCACCAGATTTGGGTTGGATCTGTACCGATTGAAGCTGGACAAGGGTTTGGTTGGTCGGGGGTTACTGATGGTAGGGTTATGGTATGGTGGTGGTTTGAGGGAGTGCGGGGGGCAGAAGCTAAAGGTGAGGTGGTAGTTAAAATGACGGAGGAGGAATTCAAGGGATTGTGATGATGGGAGCCTTTTTTTTTTATTTATACTTTTTTATTGTTTTAATTTTGGATTTTATTTTTGGGTTGGGGTATTCTTTATTCCCTTTTTGGTAAAAAAATGGAGGGAATCCTGTTTCTAGGCTTAATTACAAAGAATTAATATTTAAGGGGGTGAATTTATCGGGTATTTTTTTAACGGGTGTCCCATAACTCTTATGGTCCTTATTAACTTATATGTTGTTTTATGCGCTTTTAAGATTTTGACATCTAAATGTGCAATGTTTACTAGGTCAGGTTATTTAGAAATGTTTCTCCTCCAATTATTAATGATGAAATTGATTATTTACGATTAAGTCGTAAATGTTGTCTCCTAAGTAACACGAATTCAATTGCTTAATAAAATATGAAATGATAATACTTTTAAGAAACATTCACAAAATTACACTATTATGTTTAACGTGTAGCTGATGAGAGAACAATTATTTTTTCAAGTGTATGTTTTCTTCTTTGCTTCCAGAAAATTCTCGAGAAAAGGCCATGGTTAAAGTGTGAGGTGCACTATCAACTCAATTCTTTTAGTGGATGCTCAAAGGTTTGATTTATTGGCTTAATTCTTCAATTATACATTAGATATATATTTACTATCTTTGTCTTTCAAATGTTCGCAAGTTTATTATTTTATTTTTAAAAAGTTAGACTTAGGTATAAAAACATGCCATGAAAGAGTGAAAACATAAACTAGCAACAAAACGATCCCGTAAGAGGCATGGACACCTCGCATGGGATCAATGTAACTCGTAGGAACTGACTGCGCAGTCACGACACTCCCGGTTTGAGTATACGACGTAAATTTGTCAAAAATTAGACTTAGACATAAAAACATGCCGTTAAATGGTGAAAACATCAAATAGTCACAAAACAGTCACGTAAGAGGCACAGACACCTCGTACGGGACAAATGTAACTCATAGGAACCGATTGCGTAGTCACGGGGCTCCCAGTTTGAGTATACGATGTGAATTTGCAAAAATTTTGACTTAAGCATAAAAATATGTCGTCAGAGGATAAAACATAAAACGATCACAAAATGGTCTCGTAAGATGCAAGAACAACTCATATGACACCAATGCATTCGTAGGAACCGACCGCGTAATCACGGGACTCTCGGTTTGAGTATACGACATAAATTCACAAAAAGTTAGATTTAGGAATAAAAACGTGCCAAAAATGGGTGAAAATGTAAAACAACCACAAAACGGTCTCTTAAGAGATACAAACACCTCGGATGGGACCAATGTGACTCATAGGAATCGACCGCGTAGTCACGGGGCTCCCGGATTGAGTGTACGACGTAAATTTATAAAACATTAGACTTAAGCAAAAAAACATGCCTTCGTAGGAAGAAAACGTAAAACACCCACAAAACGGTCCGGTAAGAGTCATGAACACCTCGCATGGGACCAATGCAACTCGTAGGAACCGATCGCGTAGTCATGAGGCTCCCGGTTTGAGTGTACAACGTATATTTGCAAAAAATTTAGTCATAAGCATAAAAACTTGCAATCAAAGGATGAAAACGTAAAGCAGCCACAAAATGGTCCACTAAGGGTCACGAACACCTCCTACGGGACCAATGTAACTCGTAGGAACCGACCGCGTAGTCACGGGACTCCCGATTTGAGTGTACGACGTAAGTTTGCAAAACATTTAGACTTAAGCATAGAAACATGCCATCGAAAGGTGAAAATGTAAAACAGTCACAATACGGTCCCGTTAAAGTCATGAACACTTTGCACGGGACTAATGCGACACATAGCAGCCAACCGCGTAGTCATGGGGCTCCCAGTTTGAGTGTACGATGTAAATTTATAAAAAGTTAGACTTGAGCGTAAAAAAGATATCATTGAATGGTGAAAACGTAAAATAACCATGAAACGGTCCGATAAGAGTCACGACCACCTCACACGGGACCAATGTGACTCGTAAGAACCGACCGCGTAGTCACGGGACTCCCAGTTTGAGTGTATGACGTAAATTTACAAAAAAATTAAACTTATGAATAAAAAAGATGCCATAGAAGGGTGAAAACGTTAAACAACTATAAAACGGTCGGGTAAAAGTCACGAACACCTCGCACGAGACCAATGTGACTCGTAGGAATCGATCGCATAGTCACGGGGCACCCGATTTGAGTGTACGACGTAAATTTGCAAAAAATTAGACTTAAGCATAAAAGTATGCCATCGAAGGGTGAAAATGTAAAACAACCCCAAAAAGGTCCGGTAAGAGTCACGAACACCTCTCAAGGGACCAATGTGACTTGTAGGAACCGATCGCGTAGTCACGGGGCTCCCGATTCGAGTGTACGATGTAAATTTGCAAAACATTTAGATTTAAGCATAAAAACATGCCATCGAAGGGTGAAAACATAAAACATCCAGAAAACGGTCCCGTAAGAGTCACGATCACTTCACATGGGACCAATATGACTCGTAGCAGCCGACCGCGTAGTCATGGGGCTCCCAGTTTGAGTGTACGATGTAAATTTACAAAAAAATAGACTTTAGCATAAAAACATGCCATCAAACGGTGAAAACATAAAATAGCCATTAAACGGTTCTGTAAGATTCACGAACATCTCGTACGGGATAAAATGTGGCTCGTAGGAACCGACCGCGTAGTCACGGGGATCCCGGTTTGAGTGTACGATGTAAATTTGTAACAAAATTAGAGTTAAGCATAAAAACACGCCATCGAAGAGTGAAAACGTACAACAACCACAAAATGGCCCGGTAAGAGTCACAAACACCTCACACCAGACCAATGTGACTCGTAGGAACCGACCGCATAGTCAAGGCGATCCCAGATTGAGTGTACATAGTAAATTTACAAAAAAATACACTTAAGCATAAAAACATGCCATCGAAGGGTGAAAAGGTAAAACAGTTAGAAAATGGTCCGATAAGAGTCACAAACACCTAGTACGGTACCAATGTGACTTATAAGAACCGATCGCGTAGTCATAGGGCTCCCGGTTTGAGCGTAGGATGTAAATTTTTGAAAAATTAGACTTAAGCATAAAAACATGCCATCAAAGGGTGAAAACATAATACAACCACAAAACAATTCAGAAAGTGTCACGAACACCTCGCACAGGACCAATGTAACTCGTAGGAACGGACAACATAGTCACGGGGCTCCCGGTTTGAGTGTACGACGTAAATTTATAAAAAAATTAGATTTAAGCATAAAAACTTGCAATCGAAGGGTGAAAACGTAAAAGAACCACAAAACGGTCCAGTAAGAGTAACGAACACCTCGTATGGGACCAATGTAACTCGTAGGAACCGATCGCGTAGTCACAGGGCTTCCAATTTGAGTGTAGGACGTAAGTTTGCAAAACATTTAGACTTAAGCATAAAAACCTACATTCGAATGGTGAAAACGTAAAGCAGCCACAAAACGGTCTCGTAAGAGTCACGAACACTACACATGGGACAATTGTGACTCGTAGCAATCGACCTCATAGTCATGGGGCTCTCAATTTTAGAGTATGACGTAAATTTACAAAAAGTTAAACTTGAGCATAAAAAGATGCCATTGAATGGTAAAAATTTAAAACCGTAAAAAAATGGTCCCGTTAGAGTCATGAACACTTCGAACGGGACCAATGTGACTCATAGCAACCGACCGCAGAGTCATGGGGCTCCCGGTTTGAGTGTACGACATAAATTTGCAAAACGTTAGACTTGAGCATAAAAAAGATGCCATTGAAAGGTGAAAACATAAAACAACCACAAAACGGTCCGATAAGAGTCACGAACACCTCATACGGGACCAATGTGACTGATATGAACCGACCGTAGTCACCGGGCTCTCGATTTTACTGTACGACGTAAATTTGAAAAAAATTAGACTTAAGCATAAAAATATGCCATCGAAGGGTGAAAACGTAAAATAGCCACAAAATGATCCGATAAGTATCACGAACACCTCGCACGAGAATAATGTGACTCGTCGGAACCGGTCGCGTAGTCACGGCGCTCCCAGTTTGAGTGTACGTAGTAAATTTTAAAAAAATTACACTTAAGCATAAAAACATGCCATCAAAGGGTGAAAATGTAAAACGACCATAAAACGATCCCGTAAGAGTCACGAACACCTCCCACGGGACCAATATGACTCGTAGGAACCACCCGTGTAGTCACGGGGCTCCTGGTTTGGTGTACGACATAAATTTACAAAAAAATTAGACTTAAGCATAAAAACATTAAATCGAAGTGTGAAAACATAAAATAACCATAAAACGGTCTGATAAGAGTCACAAACACCTCGCACGGGACCAATGTAACTCGTAGGAACTGACCGCATAGTCACGGGGCTCCCGGCTTGAGTGTACGACATAAATTTATAAAAAAAATAGGCTTAAGCATAAAAATAAGCAACCGAAGGGTGAAAACATAAAACAGTCACAAAACGGTCCCGCAAGAATTATGAACAACTCGCACGGGATAAATGTGACTCGTAGGAACCGATCGCGTAGTCACGGGGCTCTCGGTTTGAGTGTACGACCTAAATTCGCGAAAAATTAGACTTAAGCATAAAAACATGCCATCAAAGTGTGAAAATAGAAAAATAGCCACAAAACGGCCCAGTAAGAGTCATTAACACCTCGGACGGGACCAATGTGACTCGTAGGAACCGACCGCATAGTCACTTGAAAAAAAATTAGATTTAAGCATAAAAACATGCCATCGGAGGGTGAAAACATAAAACAACCACAAAACGGCCTGGTAAAAGTCCCAACCACCTCGCATCGGATAAATATGACTCATAGGAACCAACCGCATAGTTACGGGGCTCCCGATTTGAGTGTAGACGAAAATTTACGAAAAATTTGAGTTATGCATAAAAACTTGCCATCGAAGGGTGAAAACGTAAAAGATCCCCAAAACGGTCCCGTAAGAGTCACGAACAACTCACACGGGATCAATGTGACTCGTAGGTACCGACCGCGTAGTCACGGGGCTCTCCGTTTAAGTGTACGACGTAAATTTACAAAAAAATTAGACTTAAGCACAAAAATATGCCAACCAAGTGTTAAAACAAAAAGCAACCACAAAACGGTCCGGTAAGAGTCATGAACACCTCGTACGGGACGAATGTGACTCGTAGGATCCGACCGCATAATCACGAGACTCCCAGTTTGAGTGTATGACGTAAATTTGTAAAAAACTAAACTTAACCATAAAAACATGTCATCGAAGTGTGAAAATGTAAAGCAGCCACAAAACGGTTTGGTAAGCATCACGAACTCCTCGCACGGGACCAATGTGACTGGTAGGAATGGACCGCATTGGCACGGGACTCCCGATTTGAGTGTACGTCGTAAATTTGCCAAAAAATTAGACTTAAGCATAAAAACATGCCATCGAAGGGTGAAAATGTAAAACAACCACAAAACGGTCCGATAAGAGTCACGAACACGTTGTACGGGACCAATGTGACTCGTAGGAACCAATCGCGTAGTCACGGGGCTCTCGGTTTGAGTGTATGATGTAAATTTGAAAAAAACTATACTTAAGCATAAAAATGCGCCATCGAAGGGTGAAAATGTAAAATAGCGACATAACAGTCCCGTAAGAGTCACAAAAACCTTACGCGGGACCAATGTGACTCGTAGGAACTGATCGCACAGTCACGGGTTTCCCGTTTGAATATACTACGTAAATTTACAAAAAATCTAGAATTAAGCAGAAAAACATGCCATCGAAGGGTAAAAGAGTAAAACAAACACAAAATAGCCCGGTTAGAGTCACGAACACCTTGCACCGAACCAATGTGACTCGTAGGAACCGAACACATATTAAAGGGGCTCCCAGTTTGAGTGTACAATATAAACTTATGTAAAGTTAGACTTAAGCATAAAAACATGTCGTCAAAGGGTGAAAATGTAAAACTGCCACAAAACTATCCTATAAGAGTCACGAACCCCTCGCACAAGATCAATGTGACTCGTAGGAACCGACCGCGTAGTCACGGGGCTCCCGGTTTGAGTGTACGATGTAAATTTTCTAAAAATTAGACTTAAGGATAAAAACCTGCCATCCAAGGGTTAAAACGTAAAACAGCCATAAAACGGTCCTGTAAGAGTCAAGAACACCTTGCACGGGACCAACATGACTCGTAGGAACCGATCGCATAGTCACGGGGCTCCGGGTTTGGGTGTACGAAAACAAATAGACTTAAGCATAAAATAAAGTCATAACCACCTAGTACGGGACCAATGTGACTCATAGGAACCGACCGCGTAGTCATGGGGCTCCCGGCTTGAGTGTACCCCGTAAATTTTCTAAAAATTTGACTTAAGCATAAAAACATGCCATCGAACTGTTAAAATGTAAAACAGCCACAAAACAGTCCCATAAGAGTCACGAACACCTTGCACGGGACCAATGTGACTCGTAGGAACCGATCGAGTATTCACGGGGCTCCTGGTTTGGGTGTACGACAAAAATTTGCAAAAAAAATAGACTTAAGAATAAAAATTAGAGTCACCAACACCTGGTACGGGATCAATGTGACTCGTAGGAACCGATCGCGTAGTCGCGGGGATCCCGGTTTGAGTGTACCACGTAAATTTGTAAAAAATTAGACTTAAGCATAAAAACATGCCATCGAAGGGTGAAAACGTAAAACAACCCCAAAACGGTCCCGTAAGAGCCACAAAAACCTCGTACGGGACCAATGTGACTCGTAGGAACCGATCGCGTAGTCATGGGGCTACCGGTTTAAGTGTAAGACGTAAATTTGAAAAAAAATCTAGATTTAAGCATAAAAACTTGCCATCGGAGGGTGAAAACATAAAACAACCACAAAATGGCCTGGTAAGAGTCACAACCACCTCGCATCGGATAAATATGACTCATAGGAACCGACCGTATAGTTACGGGGGTCCCAATTTGAGTGTGCGACGGAAATTTACGAAAATTTGAGTTATGCGTAAAAACTTGCCATCGAAGGGTGAAAACGTAAAAGAGCCCCAAAATGGTCCCGTAAGAGTCACGAACAACTCACACGGGATCAATGTGACTCGTAGGTACCGATCGCGTAGTCACGGGGCTCCTGGTTTGAGTGTACGATGTAAATTTGGCAAAAAATTCGACTTGAGCATAAAAACATGCCATCTAAGTGTTAAAACTTAAAGCAACCACAAAACGGTCCGGTAAGAGTCATGAACACCTCATACGAGACCAATGTGACTCGTAGGATCCGACCGCATAGTCACAGAACTCCCAGTTTGAGTGTATGACGTAAATTTGTAAAAAAATAGACTTAACCATAAAAATATGCCATCGAAGTGTGAAAATCTCAAGCATCCACAAAACGGTCCGGTAAGCATCACGAACACCTCGTACGGGACCAATGTGACTCGTAGGATCCGAACGCATAGTCATAGGACTCCCAGTTTGAGTGTATGACGTAAATTTGTAAAAAAATAAACTTAACCATAAAAACATGCCATCAAAGTGTGAAAACGTAAAGCAGCCACAAAACGGTCCGATAAGCATCACGAACACCTCGTACGGGACCAATGTGACTGGTAGGAACTAACCGCGTAGTCACGGGACTCCCGGTTTGAGTGTACAACGTAAATTTGCCAAAAAATTAGACTTAAGCATAAAAACATTCCATCGAAGGGTGAAAATGTAAAATAGCCAAAAAACGATCCGGTAAGAGTCACAAACACCTTGTATGGGACCAATGTGACTCGTAGGAACCAATCGCGTAGTCACGGGACTCTCGGTTTGAGTGTATGATGTAAATTTGCAAAAAACTAGACTTAAGCATAAAAACGTTGAAGGGTGAAAATTAAAATATACACATAACGGTCCTGTAAGAGTCACAAAAACCTTTTGCGGGACCAATGTGACTCGTAAGAACTGATCGCACAGTCACGGGGCTTCCCGTTTGAATGTACGACGTAAATTTGTGAAAAATGTAGAATTAAGCATAAAAACATGCCATCGAAGGGTAAAAAAGTAAAAAAATCACAAAATAGCCCGGTAAGAGTCACAAACACCTCGTACCAAACCAATGTGACTCGTAGGAACCGAACGCATAGTAACGGGGCTCCCAGTTGGAGTGTACAATGTAAACTTATGAAAAATTAGACTTAAGCATAAAAACATGTCGTCGAAGGGTGAAAATATAAAACATCCACAAAACTATCATGTAAGTGTCACGAACACCTCGCACGGGACCAATGTGACTCGTAGGAACTGACCGCGTAGTCACGGGGCTCCTGGTTTGAGTGTACGACGTAAATTTTCTAAAAATTAGACTTAAGCATAAAAACCTGCCATCGAAGGGTTAAAACGTAAAACAGCCACAAAACGGTCCCGAAAGAGTCACGAACACCTCGCACGGGACCAATGTGACTCATAGGAACCGATCACTACAAGAAAAATGACAATTAAGGACACCGATATTAGGGACAGCGTTAAAATTGTCCTTTAAAAAAATATATAAGGGACACCAAATTATAGCTATCCTTTTAGATCTATTATAAAGTACAGCTAATTTTTTTAGTGTCCTTTATAATAGTTTTAAGGACATTAAATATTTACTGTCCTTTATAAGTCCTCTAATAGGACAGCAAATAGCTGTCCTTTAAAATTTTCGGTTCCCTCTTTTTTTTCCTCCATTCCCCAAATTATTTTTTCATTCCCTCTACTATGTGATAACAGACTCACCCGCTTCTCTCTCTCATATCCTCACCCGATCAAAGCTGGCGTGAAACATATATCGTGAGAACACATATGTTTATCGCTCTCTCAATTGCTCTCTCTCTCTCTCTCTCTCTCTCTCTCTCTCTCTCTCTCGTGAAACCTTCGAAGGATGATGTCTTGTGAGAACACAGATATCTATATTGCGTGATTCCATGACCACTAAGATTTTGTGAAACCTTCGAAGGTTTTGTGAAAGCTTCTTTGTTCTCTTGTTATCTCTATCGCGCTCTCTCTCTCTCTTGTAAAACTCGTTGGGTTATCTCCTGAAGAATAAACTCTTGAAGAATAACTCTTGAAGAATAAAGGTATGCAGGCTTACTCATATAGAGCTGATTTTTTATTTGATTTTGTGTTTGATTATAGAACTGATTTTGTTTTTTATTATAGAGTTGATTTTGTGTTTGATTATAGACTGATTTTATTTGAAAAGATTTTGTGTTTGATTATAGACTGATTTTGGGTGCAAAGATCGGATTCCGTACACCAGACTAAGGCATTTTGTGAATTTTTTGAAAAGGGAAACATTTTCATTGATGGAGGGTTCTATACTGCGAATTTTGGCTGAGTAGTTCTTTTAAAATCGGGGTGTTCTTGATGCAAGAGAATGCAATAACTTGTTCAGAAATGTAGAGTATATTCTATTTAAGGGGTTATATTTAAGGGGTTACTGATAACAATTTATTTGAAATGTATAATATACCAACTATGCCATGTTTGATTTTTGAGAGTTTCTTGGCCAAGGCAAGAATTTGGCAAGTCCCTTACATTTTTGAAGTCCAAATTTGATAGTGAAAGTGAAGCCAAAATTAGTACTTTAGGTTGTTATTTGACATAGCTAAGGTATTAAAAATGCATCAATTGATGTGTGGTGTCCAAAACATACGGGTCCAAAAGATATTAATCACTGTAATATTGACAACTAAGTAAGTCAAATAAATGGATTAGTTTTTGGGTACTAATGTTGTCTCTGGTTGAAGCTCTCGGTCGAAATTAACAGTTATGTTTACTTTCTGGATTGCCTTGAAATTAATAGTTGTTTTAAAAAATAATATATAAAATAACATGAAATGTTAATATTATCCGGCACATAGAAATTCAACATGCATTAAAAATTTTGAATGTCAGGCCATCCACAATGGGATACTTTAAATTTATGAGTTTTAAGGTGCGAAAGTTGGAGTGAACTCACAATGGGATTTCCGTTAATTTTTTAGGGGAACAAATTATAACTTATGAACTACATTACAAATCAGTTATGAATCATACATTGCAAATTTTTTGTGCCAAGCCCTTTCTCTTTCAAGCTGTTTCGGAAATCGATATTTATAAGTCTGAGCCTTGGGAGTTTGCAGGTTTCTTTTTTACGATGTAGTTTTAGATTTATATTTATGTATGTCTGAAAATGTGATGATGAAGATAAGATTTTTTAGAATGAGAAAATATAGGCTTGTGGAATGATTTAGATTTAGACGTAATCGCATGTATGTTTGTGTGTGTGTGTGGAATTTCTCAAACGATGTTTCCTTTAATACTATGTCACACTAACTCTCTATATCATGTTATGTTTAAATTGTATATCTTGTATATGTATGCTAATATATTTTTGTTGTTTATCGAATTACGTCTTAGGAGTTGATATGGATAAAAGTTAGATCGAATCACTTGATTGGAATTCAAAAGAATACATAGATGGGGTTGAAAGGTTTATTAGCTTTGCATATAGGAATAAAAATATGCAATCATCATATATCAAATGCCCATGTTGTAAATGTGTAAATCGAGTCTACCACAACCTACACACTATGAAGGGTCACATAGAGATGCATGGTTTTGACATGAGTTATAAGGATTGGATTTATCATGGGGAGTTGGTCGATGCATTGGAGGATAATACATGTAATTTTGGTAATGATGTGTCACTTGATGATATATCATATGAATCGAGCTTGGGGGGAAATATGATTGCAATGGTTCAAGAGGGAAGGGGAGTTCCATAGACGCATGCAAATTCATGTAGTGATGGACATGGAGTAGAAGATGTGGTGCCCGATGGTGGCATGCCAAAATATTTTAAACTCCTAAAAGATGCGAAAAGAAAGTTATATGAAAATTGTCCGGAGGGTATTACTGAACTCTCATTTGTAGTTGAACTCTTGCACTTAAAACAACTTAGTGGATGGACGAATAGTTCTTTCATAATGTTGCTAAAACTATTGGAGAAGACAATCCCTAATGCCAGAATTCCAAAATCCTTTTATCAGGCTAACAAGCTCACTTATCATTTTGGATTCAAGTATGAAATGTGGGATGCGTGCCCTAACAATTGAGTGTTATTTCGAGATGAAAATGCGACTTTAGAGAAGTGTGTCATTTGTGGGGCTTCCAGATATAAATCAAATGTTGCCAGTGATGTTGATCAAGTGCAACAGAGTAATCAAAGTACAAAAGTAGCTGAAAAAAAGGTAAGGTATTTTCCTTTAAAATCAAGATTGCAATGATTGTTTTGGTCATCAACTACTTCTTCGTTAATGAAATGGCACACCGAGGATCGTATTGATGATGGTGTGCAAAGGCATCCGGCTGATTCTCGTTCTTGGAAATAATTTGATGAGTGTAATCCATCTTTTGCGAGTGATAGTCATAATTTTAGACTTGGGCTAGGAAGTGACGGATTCAATCCTTTTGGTAATATGTGTGTTGCTCACAGTACTTGGCCAGTTGTACTCATGCCCTTGAATGTGAGCCCATGGTTGTGTATGAAGCAACAAAACCTAATTTTATCGATTCTTATTGATGGGCCAAAAGGGCCTGGTGATAAAATTGATGTATTTTTACAACCATTGATTGATGAGCTAAAAGAGTTATGGAGTGATGGAGTGACTACTTATGATTTATCGAGTAAACAATTTTCCAGTTGCGTACAACGTTGTTGTGGATAATTAATTATTATCGGGCATATGCCATGCTATCGGGATGGAGCACGAAAGGTGAATTTGCTTGTCCTTGTTGTAACAAAGATCATCAAGCGACTCTATTAACTCATGGTAAAAAGTATTGTTATTGGGGTCATCGTCGATTCTTACCTCTGCGCCATAGGTTTCAAAAAGAGAAAATAACTTTTAATGGCAATGTTGATCTCAGACCACCTCTGTTGAAATTATCAGGATCACAAGTTTTACAACAGTTAAATGAGCTCGACATTGAAACTGAATACAAGAAGGAAGATGTTTTTAGAAAGAGGAAAAGAGAACAATTAGAAAAAGAACTTGCGAAAACAACAAAAGACGTGGTGCCGAAGAAGAGATTAAATTGGAAAAAGAAAAGTATCTTTTTTGAATTGCCATACCGCCATAATCTTGATGTTATGCATATTGAAAAAAATGTGTGTGACAATATCTTATTTACATTGTTGGGCATTAAAGATAAACCAAAGATAATTTGAAGGACAAAAAAGATCTGCAAGAGAAGCGCATCAGACGACCACTACATCCGCAAACACGCGGGAAAAATTTGGAGTACATAGCTCCAGTAGAGTTTACAATGAGCAATAAACAGAAGGATATTTTTCTAAAAGTGTTGCAGGATGTTAAAGTACCAGATGACTATTCATCGAATATTTCGAGATGTGTTCACCCTCAAGAGCGAAGTATATGGGGACTAAAGAGCCATGACAATCACATTTTAATGCAACAATTACTTCCAATAGCACTACGGAGGGTACTACCAAAACATGTTGTCAAAGCATTAATTGAACTAAGAAACTATTTTTCAGTGTTGTGTTCAAGTACTAATACTTTGGTTGATGTAGAAAAATTGGAAGATCGTATGGCTCTTGCACTTTTCACTCTTGAGAAAATATTCCCCCCGGGATTCTTTGATGTGATGGAGCACTTGCCAATACATTTGGTTGATGAGTTAGTAATTGCCGGTGCAGTAATCTACCGTTGGATGTATCCAATTGAAAGGTATTTGCATACTCTAAAACTCTTTGTGCACAATCGTGCTCATCCTGAGGCCTCAATTGCTAAATCTATTATTATGGAAGTATGCACCACTTTTTGCTCGAGATATATGGCTGAAGATGTGGAAACTAAGTCTAATCGGCCTTCCATAAATGATGATGGAGGTAATAACCTTGGGAGTGGTGTGAGGCGAGGTCGTAAATTCTGGCTTGATTCAGTAACTCGTATACAAGCGCATCGATATGTGCTTTCTAACAGTGATGCAGTTGCGCCATTTATTAAGTAAGTTGTATATTAACCATAAGTAATTTTAATATAAAATGCATTATTGAATTCCATTTCTAACTTGACACACGTATGACATTTTCAGACAACATATTATTGAACTTACAAAACAATATCCTCACGTTTCACAAAAACATTTTGTGCAATGCATTCACAATGAACATTTCCACACATGGTTTAAGGATTATGTAAGTATGTTTATTCATTTTTAGTATTTGTAATTATATTTCCATATCGTAGTTTTCTTATTTATTGAAATATTAGGTGGATGGATTGCCAAAAGATATCGAATTATCTAGCGAAATATTGAGTTTGGCATGGGTCCTCTGGAGGATGCGTTAAGCTTCAAGTCATATATTATTCGTGGGTTTAGATTTCGAACAAAGGAAGTTGATAGTCGCCGGAAAACTCAGAATAGTGGAGTTATTTTAAAAGCAGAACAAAAGAGCTGTGCTAGTCGAAAAGATTCTAATCCTTTGTCTAGGGATGTTACTTTCTATGGGCAACTGACTGACATTATTGAAATTCAATATTTTAATGGCCAAAAGTTTGTACTATTTAAATGCAATTGGATAGAAAATTGTTTGGGGAAACGAGTAGATGAGTTCAACTTTACATTAGTAAATTTCAACCACTTGTACAAAGATAATCGATCGAGCGATGAGCCTTTTATCTTTGCATCCGAAGCAGAATAAGTGTGGTACATGCAAGACCCTTTGGAACCAGATTGGCATGTAGTTGTTCAAATGACGCCTAGAGATAGGTTTGATAGTTATTCAACCACAGAAGAAGAATTAGAAGTGCATCCATTCGAGACGTTTAGTGTGCAAGAGTTGGAACATGATCAAAACATATCTTGTGTGAGACGAGATGCAGATGGATCCGTAATTGATACATCTATGCCTGATGTTGATGATTGTGAGGATGATATGGACGAAGAATGAGAGTTGATAAGTTGTAAATTTATATGTAAGCATTATGACATATGTTTCTCTTATTTTTATCATACGATTTGTTATGTTTTATCATATTTTTTATTAATACGATAACTAATCATATATATTGTTTTGTTGTAACAGATTCAGTATGATTAGATCCTCGTTTACTAGCGGAGCGGCGCATGCATCACCCCCCATCTCAGATTCAGGTATATAAATTTTTACTTCTCGAGAAGTTCAAATATTACACTTGACTACTCTCACCCACTTAACCACGGACTAATAAATGAACAAAACCTACTTTAAACCATGAGATTTCCTTAGTTTTAATTAGAAATATCCATGCCACTCTATCATAAGACTTAGACGTATCTAATTTGATTACAACATTTGAACCATGAGATTTTCTCCCAAGTAGTCCCATCATATCTTGACATAACAGGATGTTGTCAGTGATCATTCTACCTTTGATGAAGCTAGATTGAGACTTATCAATTATGTGGGCAAAAATAGTGGAAATCCTTGATGCTAAGATTTTAGTGATGATTTTGAAGCAAAAATTAGATAAGTTGAATGGTTTAAAGTCAGAGCAATTGGTAGCATTCTTGGACTTTGGCTAGGTATTTAATTCCTGTTGATAATCAAGGGATAATCAAGGTGTTGTTCAGTGTTAGAATGAGTAGCCTGGACATGTCACAAATAAAATAAATAAAGGAAGACTACCTGTCAGCCAGCTAATCAATTTTGGTGTCTTTTCTGTTAGTAATGAATGGCTCACCATGAATTGAGGAGTCCTAACTTTTGGAATATTTTTCTATTTTAGCCTATTCTATGAGTTGCTACCTTTTTTTGGCATCTCCTCTTTGTATAAATAGTTGCCTTGCACCATTGTAATCAAATCATCTCTTGAGCTCATAATAAAACATTATCAAGGTTTCCGTCCCTTTTTATCTTGGTATCAGAGCTAACTGAGTAGCGTCCATGGCGTCTTCTCTGCCCAGTGCATCTCAAG
The DNA here is from genome assembly GCA_949130495.1 of Sambucus nigra. Lineage (NCBI taxonomy): Eukaryota > Viridiplantae > Streptophyta > Magnoliopsida > Dipsacales > Adoxaceae > Sambucus > Sambucus nigra. The sequence goes on along the minus strand of OX422212.1, from coordinate 598,560,577 downwards.
AGCAGTCCTCAATCACCACACCGCCTCATATTCCTTCTCCAGTACAAACTCCTTCATTAGCTCCGGTTCCTCCTCCAGTAATGTCTAATATGTCTATATTTCAAAGTCTTGCACCCCTCACACTCAAACTGGATCGTGCCAATTACTCCTTTTAGCTGTCCCAAATTCTTCCTGCTCTCCAAGCTTATGACCTAGAAGGCTTCATTCTAGGAAGGAAACTTTGTACTCGTCACTACTAGTGGCTCTATTCCTGGTGAGTCCAGAAAAGTAAATACGGGGTTCAGTCGTACAGACCAAGCCATTATGAGCTGGTCAATGAATTCTATTTTTGAGACCATGTTTGGTCATATTGTTCGCTGAACCACTTCATATGAGATTTGGCACACTCTTGAGCTTCTCTTTACCACACATTCTAAAGCCCGAACTCTCCAACTTCAATCACTCAAAAGGGGAAATCTCTTCATTCATGACTATATGCTCAAGATGAAATCTCTTGCTAAAAGTTTGTCTACCGCGGGTCAACTCATCTCTGATGATGAACTTATTCTTGGGGGTCTTGGTCATGACTACGATCCTGTTGTCGTCAATCTTACTTCTCATAATGATCAAGTCAGTACAGTATATGCTTCAAAGCCAAGAGATGCGCCTTGAACAACTCAACACACCACCACCTGTCGACTTATCTAATCCCAGTGCCAATTTTGTCACTCAGTTGCGTTGTTCTCTCAATCTCACTACCTACAATAATACCTCCAATAATTCTCCTAGACGTGATTACAATACTCGTGGTCGTGCCAAGGCAGAGGGGGAAGGAGCAATAGACCTGTTTGTCAACTCTATAAACAGACCTCTACACATTAACATTGCCTCAAAATGTTATCATCATTTTGACATTTCTTTCCAAGGTCAGTATAACTCCAACAACAACAATAACACTCAATTTCATCAATTTTCCTCCTCTGGCCAAAAACCATCAAGCAATGGTCAGCAAAAAAATCCCAAAGCATTTTCTACACTATCATCTTCAAGTTAAGGACCTTCCAACAATCAAGGTGATACTCCTTACTCAAGTTATTCTCTTCCTAACCATGATCCCGCTGAAATTGATCAGCCTGCAGTTGTATCCTCATTACTAAACTAGCCTACTGTTGAGCCTGACGAGACACTCCAACATAAACCTTCAGTTTCAACTCATCCCATGACCACCAAATCAAAATCAGGAACCTTCAAACCTAAAATATATCTAGCTTATGTACTCAAACATCCTGATTCCATCACCTATACATCCACCACACCAAATATAGTAGAAAATGCCCTATTTTCCCCTGAATGGAAGGCTGCAATGGACGATGAATACAATGCTTTAAAGATCTTGAAGATGATTTGATTCTCAATGAAGTTGTTTTTAAAGAAAACCTCAGTACTAATAATAGAATGAAGTTGCAAGAAATCAAAGCCAATCTTAATATAGCTCTTAAACAGGAGGAGATCTATTGGCATCAAAAGTCTTAACATTAAATGGCTCAAGTAAGGGGGTATGAATACAAAAACAATTCATTATTTTATGAAAGCTAAAAGAATTTAAACCATATTACTACCATTATTATCATTCATCTTCTTCAGTGTCTATTATAAGGTTGTTCTTAAATGTAATCATGCAAGTATTCATTTTATATACCTTACAAGTACTAAGTGCATGAACCATTTAACGTTGATGTTAGAATACCTTGATATTCTTCTCGGTTTGAAATTAGAAGGGGATGTGGTAGAATCAATTTACTGAATGGGTAGATCATCAGTTGATTTGGAAGTGCTCAAACAGTGGAAAATTCTCTTTTTCTTTGGTTTATGATATGTCCAGATCTTCAATATTATCCTCTTTGGCCTATAAATATATTTGGCATTCTAAAATCCCCCCTAACAGATCTGTTTTTGCTTGGAAGGTTTTATCAAAATGTGTTCCCATAGATGATCAAGTCCAAAATGAAAAGAGCTTAAATCATTTAATACAATTTGATCTAATTAAATGAGTGTCCATTTATTCACTTCAGGAGGACAATAGGATATAATGTATAGAGTGTTAATAAGAGGATAACATCCATTTGGTCAAAGTACCTAGCCGTGATTGCAGCAGTGGTTTAATCGTAAAGGAATATTTAACGAGGTATAGTCATGGTACTAAATATATAAAGTTATTTAAGTCAAATGTAATTTTTTGTGTATTTTGTGTATGCCTACAATAATGTAAATTCTTAGCAAAAGTCAACCTATTACTATCGACAGGTTGTTATCTATCATTTTCTTCCGCAATGAGTTTATCAACCATATATGAACTGCTAAAGCCTAGTTATATGCTTTGATTTCAGGATATCGGGAATGTAGGTGTTTGGGAATAATAATGATACATATAAATGAAGAGCAATGAGTCATACAATGTCACTAACAGTTCATCACTACTGATTTAAGTGTTGCCAACAATGTTGCTTCAGCCTTGTTTTTTAACAACTAGGTATATGTGTTGAGATATCTATTAATAAATATATCTTTTGGAACTTCCCTCGTGTATTTCAATTGAACCCCCTCGGTCTAGAGTTCCTACTTGACACATGATTGGCTGGGAATTTCACCAACTTCCCTCAAACCCTGAACTTGTTGCTTTTGATGTCGAAACATTGGATTATAGCTGTCGAGTTGGAATTATATTTTTGTAATATTTCTCTATCACCTAACCCCTTGCATGTGTGCTGAATAGTGTCCATAACGGTGTTCTTTTCATTAAGTCCCAATGTCTATCCATTACGCTTCTGTCAATTAGAAAACGCAATAATGTATTTGACGTCAACATATTAGGCCTGAATAATCGCATCTGCGTGTTTTTCAACGGAGTTATTTAAGCTATCAATTAAACAGAATGAATAATCTTCCATATAATTTAAAAAAGGGAATTCAGTGCTTTTAATGTATAATTTAAATCTACATATATTCATGAGCTTAATGTCCTTCGCATTCTGTTTAATTGATAGCTTAAATAACTCCATTGAAAAACACGCAGATGCGATTATTCAGGTCTAATATGTTGACGTCAAATACGTTATTGCGTTTCCTAATTGACAGCAGCGTAATGGGTAGACATTGGGACTTAATGAAAAGAACACCATTATGGATACTATTCAGCATATATGCAAGGGGTCAGGTGACAGAGAAATATTACAAAAATATGATTCCAACTCGACAGCTATAATCTAATGTTTTGACATCAAAAGCAACAAGTTCAGGGTTTGAGGGAAGTTGGTGAAATTCGCAGCCAATCATGTGTCAAGTAGGAACTCTAGACCGAGGGGGATCAATTGAAATACACAAGGAAAGTTCCAAAAGATACATTTATTAATAGATATCTCAACACATATACCTAGTTGTTAAAAAAGAAGGCTGAAACAACATTGTTGGCAACACTTAAATCAGTAGTGATGAATTGTTAGTGACGTTGTATGACTCATTGCTCTTCATTTATACGTATCATTATTATTCCCAAACACCTTCATTCCCGATATCCTGAAATCAAAGCATTTAACTAGGCTTTAGCAGTTCATACATGGTTGATAAACTCATTGCGGAAGAAAATGACAGATAACAACTTGTCGATAGTAATAGGTTGGCTTTTGCTAAGAATTTACATTATTGTAGGCATACACAAAATACACAAAAAATTACATATGAATTAAATAACTTTACATATTTAGTACCATGATTATACCTCGTTAAATATTCCTTTACGATTAAACCACTGCTGCAATCATGGCTAGGTACTTTGACCAAATGGATGTTATCATCTTGTTAACACTCTATACATTATATCCTATTGTCCTCCTGAAGTGAATAAATGCTACTGATCTGATTTGAATAATGATACAAGTTGATCTAATTAAATGAGTGTCCATTTTTTAAAGTTTCCTGACTGATATCTTTAGCCCCACCTTTAAAGCTAAGATTCTGCCCTATATCTGAAAATTGTAGAAATTATTTTATCCACAATGCTTTTGATATTCATAGGCATTGATTCAAATCTAGATTTATTCCTGCTTAACCAAATCTTCCAAATTATGTTCACTGCAATAGCTTTGAATAACCACTGAGAAGCCTTTGTATTCCCTGAATGACTGAACCATGAATTGTTGGAGTTAAATTATGAATCCCCATAACATTATTAAAATATTCTTGAACTTTTGAAACAACTGGACTTGATCTAAAGAGGTGGTTAAGATATTCAGTAGATTTTAGGCAATAAGAGGATCTTAACACCATTCTAATTCCTACATTTTGGACTTGATCATCTATGGGAACACATCTTGATAAAACCTTCCAAGCAAAAACAGATCTATTAGGGAGAATTTTAGAATGCCAAATAGATTTATAGGCCAAAAAGGATAATTTTGAAGATCTGGAATATCATAAACCAAAGCAAAAGAGATTTTTCCACTGTTTGAGCACTTCCAAATCAACTGATTATCTACCATTCAGTAATTGATTCTACCACATCCCATGCTGATTTGATTCTTTTAAAACTCTGAGAACCATTAATTTTCTCCATAAAATAGCTTCATAACCTAATGATGAAGTAATAATAACTACCATAACACATGCCTTTAATAATTCTAGCAACCTTTCTTGAACTTTTCAGTATGAAATGAATGTCAGGTAGTTCTTCACAAACGTCTGAGTGTTGAGCCTACCAACCATTCTATTCTGGAAGTAATTCCAAAGTTGATTAATGATGACTCTAATGCCTTTCTTAATGAGATGCCATCTGAAAGTGAAATTTTTAATGCGACATAAGCCTCGTCGCCCGACCAACTTCGGGCAATATGTTGCCCCAACAATTGACACCCCAAACGTCTAGATTACAAAAATTCAATGTACACCCTCAAAATATAGCAAATAATTTACCACTTTCAAACAATAAAATGAAAATAAATATACACAGTTTTTGAATAATAATACCATTACATTTTTTGAATCCACCCGAGAGGGTCTTCACAATTGAATTTGGGATAATTCACCTTTGATACCTTGTACTTTTCAATGGAGCTGCTAGTAACCCGTCTTCTTTCCCACTTTTCAATACTGAAATGAATACTGAAATGCTACTGATCTGATTTGAATAATGCTACTGAAATTCATACCGATCTGATTTGAATAATGATATTGCAATTGCTGAATTAAATGAGAAGCATACTTTTTTTTGAGTAGGAAGTATCGATGGTACACCCTCCTGTGGAATGACAAATGACTTGCAGAGCATCTCACATGATGGTATATATTAAAAGATATCTATACATCAGAATTTTATAAATTTTTATATATGCTTGCTCGTTACTTTTGAACAGGTGATATTAATAACACGTCCTCTCATAAGAGGAAAGTTAGAGCGAGTGACAAACAATGGAATGAATGGGGTAATGGTGAGAAAAAGATACTAGGTGTTGACGAAGATTGCCAACCAATTGGACCATATGCGATGAAGTTGGCGAGTCAACTCGGATATTATGCACGTCAAGGGGATTTGTTTCCTTTGACTTTGCCTTCTTGGACAAAAGCGAATCAACGAAAGCTTGACTTTTTTTGGGAACAAGTGAAGGTAATATTAAATTAATCTTGTATTAGTAAAATCAAATATTTAAAATTATTAGTATTTCTAACTTATGTATTTTTTTCTTAGATTAACACAGATGCGCCAGACAATTACCGAAATACATGTTGTCGTAAGCTTGGAATTCAATGGAGATCCTTTAAGTTTGAGACCAAGAAGAAGTATTATACGGAATTGAACACGGATACAGAGCGTTTAACAACGACACCCCCCCCCCCCAAGTCAACCCGAATCAATGGAAAGTCTTAGTGAAACAGTGGAGTCAAGAAACAGCAAAGGTATTACATTGAATTGGTAGACGGAATTTTGGATGTTATTTTTTTAATTATTGATGTTATGTTGTTGATTAAACAGGTTGGATTACATGTAAAAACAAAGAAGACTCTATCAAAATTTTCTAAAAATAATACATTGAATTGGTGAGGAGAGTATACAATACCAAGTAACTTGAAATGTCATTAACATTATTTATTTTCACTTGCAGCGAGTGGCAAATAGGAATATCATTAACCGTGCTTATCTTTGTTCCCACCCTAGAATTGGGAGAACTTCAATTGCCGTAATAAAGCAACAAGTTAGTATATGTTCTTACTTTAGTATAATTATATATATGTTATACTTAACTATGATTATATTTATGTTCTTTTAGGATTTTGTTAACATGTTTTCATTTATATATAAATTAGATGAAGTCAAAACAAGAGCCCATCGACAAATTGAGTGTTCGGAGATGGACATGTAGTAAAAAGGATCTCACATACGATGTCGATGATGGAGTCGCTGGTAGAGAGGTATAAATATGTTGATAATTGCAATCCAAATGACTTAGTTACATTACGAATTTTATTTTGGTGGATATTTGCAATTTTGATTTACGAAAAGAGGTTAATTGTGCTATATGTTTTTTCTCAATTTGTAGGAAATGATTAAAAGACAATTGGATGTGTTGCCATTTGATCAACAAAATCGGATTGAAGTGAAGGATGTTATATTTGAGGACGTGATAGGACCTGACGAACATGGACGAGCATTGTGTATGGGAGTATGCATTAAACCAACTTCTTCACGTTCAATCACATCATCTAATTATTATCATAGTGAGATTGATCGACTAGAGAAGGAGGCCAATGAGCGAGATACTCGTTATCGGGAAGAGGTGGAGGCACGAGAGAATTGTCAACAAGAAGAAATTGATATGGTGTGTGCCGATTTAGAAAATGAAATACAAGAAAGAGTCGCGAGGGCCAAGAGGGAAACTCTAGCAGAAGCTAGGCTTGAAATCGCTCGTATGATACAAGAGGCGGGCATCCCACTACCACCACCACCAGCAGCCGCATTTGTTACTATCGATAACCAGGCTTGATTATGTATTAATGTAACTAACTTAGAAGTGGAAATGACAATTTGAAAGTATGTGGTGGTATTTATTTTTTGAAGTGTGATAAGACACTATTTGGTTTTGTTATTATATTTAAGGTTAAATTTTAGCAATGTCTTTGTGTTTTTGTTTTTTAATTTAACGTTATTATATTAGAGATTGAATTTAGGCTCATTATAATATAAGTTTATAAAATATATATATATATATATCTTTTAGGACAGCTATAACTGTCTTTTAAAATATTCATTTGGTGCTAAAATATATTTGGGACAGCTACTTCTGTCCTTAATACTTCGTTTTAAAGTACAGCAACATCTGTCCTTATAAATATGTAATAATATATGGATTTAAAAGGATGGAACAAAAATGACGGCAATTGCTGTCCTAAATACTCAAAAAGGACAACAATTGTTGTCCTTTTAGCCTTTTATGACACCCATCTATTAGGGCAGCTCTTGCTGTCCTTATGACTGTCCCAAATGATATTAGGGACAGAAAATTAACTGTCCCAAAAGTTCTTTAGTTCACTGCTTCAGGGAATCAAATATGGTTGCAGATAGTCTTGCTAATTATGGGGTTAATATTCATTCATCTTCAATCTTCAACAATTTCTCGGATCTTCCTAAGATATCTCAAGGAGCTTATAAGATGGACAAGATGGGATGTTGCTACATTAGATCTTCTTTCAAATAATTTTCCTTTTCCCTTGTAATGGGACTTTTTTATTGCTTTTTTAAGTTTCCAGTTTCTTTCTTGTATCTAAGTTTGCTTAGTTGCCATCTGGGAGAGGCTTTTTCTCCTCTGATTAATAATATTTAGGGGGCTCAGTCTCTCTTTAAAAAAAAAAAAAAAAAAAAAAAAAAAAAAAAAAAAAAAAAGATCGCGTAGTCACGGGCCTCCAGGTTTGGGTGTACGACGTAAATTTGCAAAAAAAATGGACTTAAGCATAAAAATAAGAGTCACGACCACCTAGTACGGGACCAATCTGACTCATAGGAACCGACCGCGTAGTCACGGGGCTCCCGATTTGAGTGTACCACGTAAATTTTCTAAAAATTAGACTTAAGCATAAAAACATGCCATCGAAGTGTTAAAATGTAAAACAGCCACAAAACGGTCTCATAAGAGTCACAAACACCTCGCACGGGACCAATGTGACTCGTAGGAACCGATCGCGTATTGATGGGGTTCCAGGTTTGGGTGTACGACGTAAATTTGCAAAAACAATGGACTTAAGCATAAAAATAAGAGTCACGACCACCTGGTACGGGACCAATCTGACTCGTAGGAACCGACCGCGTAGTCACGGGGCTCCCGATTTGAGTGTATCACGTAAATTTTCTAAAACTTAGACTTAAGCATAAAAACATGCCATCGAAGTGTTAAAATGTAAAACAACCACAAAACGGTCCCATAAGAGTCACAAACACCTCGCACGGGACCAATGTGACTCGTAGGAACCGATCGCGTATTGATGGGGATCCAGGTTTGGGTGTACGACGTAAATTTGTAAAAAAAAATAGACTTAAGCATAAAAATAAGAGTCACGAACACCTGGTACGGGACTAATATGACTCGTAGGAACCGACCGCATAGTCGCGGGGCTCCCGATTTGAGTGTACCACGTAAATTTGTAAAAAATTAGACTTAAGCATAAAAACATATCATCAAAGGGTGAAAATGTAAAACAACCCCAAAACGGTCCCGTAAAAGTCATGAAAACCTCGCATGGGACCAATGTGACTCGTAGGAATCGATCGCGTAGTCATGGGGTTCTCGGTTTGAGTGTCAGACGTAAATTTGAAAAAAATCTAGATTAAGCATAAAAACATGCCATCGGAGGGTGAAAACTTAAAACAACCACAAAACGGCCTGGTAAGAGTCACAACCACCTCGCATCGGACAAATATGAGTCATAGGAATCGACCGCATAGTTATGGGACTCCCGATTTGAGTGTACGACGGAAATTTATGAAAAATTTGAGTTATGCATAAAAACTTACCATCGAAGGGTGAAAATATAAAAGAGCCCCAAAACGGTCCCGTAAGAGTCACGAACAACTCGCACGGGATCAGTGTGACTCTTAGGTACCGACCGCATAGTCACGGGGCTCCCAGTTTGAGTGTACGACGTAAATTTATAAAAAAAATTAGACTTAAGCATAAAAATATGACATCCAAGTGTTAAAACGTAAAGAAACATAAAATGTTCCAGTAAGAGTCATGAACACCTCGTATGGGATCAATGTGACTCGTAGGATCCGACCGCATAGTCACGGGACTCCCGATTTGAGTGTACGACGTAAATTTGCAAAAAATTAGACTTAAGCATAAAAACATGTCATCGAAGGGTGAAAATGCAAAACATCCATAAAACGGTCCCGTAAGAGTCACGTACACCTCACACGGGACCAATGTGACTCGTAGGAACCGACCGTAGTCACGGAGCTTCCGGTTTTACTGTACGACAAAAATTTGCAAAAAACCTACTTAAGCATAAAAACCTGCCATCGAAGGGTGAAAACGTAAAATAGCCACAAAACGGTCCCATAACAATCACAAAAACCTTGTACGAGACCAATGTGACTCGTAGGAACCGATCGCACACTCACGGGGGTTCCTGTACGAGTGTACGACGTAAATTTGCAAAAATCTTGACTTTAGCATAAAAACATGCCATCGAAGGGTAAAAACATAAAATAACCACAAAATAGCCCGGTAAGAGTCATGAACACCTCGCACCGAACCAATGTGACTCGTAGGAACCAACCGCATAGTTACGGAGTTCTCGGTTTGAGTGTACAACGTAAATTTATAAAAAAATAGAATTAAGCATAAAAACATGTCGTTAAAGGGTGAAAACGTAAAACAGCCATAAAACTATTTTGTATGAGTCACGAACACCTCCCACGGAACCAATGTGACTCGTAGGAACCGACCGCGTAGTCACGGGGCTCCCGATTTGAATGTACGTCGTAAATTTGCTAAAAATTAGATTTAAGAATTAAAACTTGCCATCGAAGGGTCAAAAGGGGTGGCAATTCGGGTTAGTCGTGTCATTTTCGGGTCGCGTTGATTTTTATTTGAGTATAAGTTTTGGGTATTTTTAAATCTATACAAGCTAATCGTGTCAAGTTCGGGTCATTTTGGGTTATTACCATAAATGGGTTATCGTGTCAAAAATTTCCAGCTCTAAAAATAGCCACAAAACGACCCCGTAAGAATCACGAACACCTCGTATGAGACCAATGTGACTCGTAAGAACCGACCGCGTAGTCACGGGCCTCCCGATTTGAGTGTACGATGTAAATTTGCAAAAAAATTAGACTTAAGCATAAAAAATGCCATCGAAGTGTAAAAACTTAAAGCAGCCACAAAATGGTCCGGTAAGAGTCACGGACACCTCGCACTAGACCAATGTGACTCTTATGAACCGACCGCGTAGTAACGGGACTCCCGGTTTGAGTGTATGACGTAAATTTGCAAAAAAATTGACTTAATCATAAATATATGTTATGGAAGGGTGAAAACATAAAACAACCACAAAACGATCCCGCAAGAGTCACGAACACCTTGCATGGGACCAAAATGACTCATAGGAACCGATCGCGTAGTCACAAGGCTCCCGGTTAGAGTGTAAGACGTAAATTTGAAAAAAATCTAAACTTAAGCATAAAAACATGCCATCGAACGGTGAAAATAGAAAACAACCATAAAACGACCCGGTAAGAGTCACGAACACCTCGCACCGGACCAATGTGACTCGTAGGAACCCACCGCCTAGTGATGGGACTCCCGGTTTGAGTATACGAGGTAAATTTATGAAAAAATTGACTTAAGCATAAAAACATGCCATCGAAGGGTGAAAACGTAAAATATCCACAAAACAGACTCGTAAGAGTCTTGAACACCTCGCAGGAATCAAGGTGACTGGTAGAAACCGACCGAGTAGTCACGGGGCTCCCGATTTGAGTATACGATATAAATTTGCACAAAAATTAGACTCAGTCATAAAGACATGCCATCAAAGCGTGAAAACGTAAAGATGCCACAAAACGATCTGGTAAGAGTCACGAACACCTCGCATGGGACCAATGTGACTCCTAGGAACCGATCGCGTAGTCACGGGGATCCCGATTTGAGTGTACGACTTATATTTGTGAAAAAAGTAGACTTAAGCATAAAAACATGCCATCGAAGGGTGAAAGAGTAAAACAACCACTAAATGATCCCGTAAGATTCAGAAAAACCTCGCACGGGACCAATGTGACTCGTAGGAACCGATCGCGTAGTCACGGGGCTCCCGATTTGAGTGTAAGACGTAAATTTGAAAAAAATCTAGACTAAATCATAAAAACATGTCATCGAAGGGTGAAAATGTAAAACAACCACATAACGGCCAAGTAAGAGTCATGAATACCTCACACCGGACCAATGTGACTCGTAGGAATCGACTGCATAGTTACAGAGCTCTCGGTTTGAACGTACGACGTAAATATATGAAAAATTAGGCTTAAGCATAAAAACATGCCATCGATGGTTGAAAATGTAAAACATTCTCAAAATGGTCCCATAAGGGTCACGAACAACTCGCACGTGACCAATGTGACTCGTAGGAACCAACCGCGTAGTCACGGGCCTCCCAGTTTGAGTGTACGACGTAAATTTGTCAAAAGTTAGACTTAAGCATAAAAACTTGCCATCGAAGAGTGAAAATGTAAAATAGCCCCAAAATGATCCCGTAAGAGTCACGAATAACTCGCACGGTATCAATGTGACTCTTAGGTACCGACCGCGTAGTCACGGGGCTCACGGTTTGAGTGTACGACGTAAATTTGTTAAAAATTAGATTTAAGAATAAAAACTAGCCATCGAAGGGTTAAAACGTAAAATAGCCACAAAACGGCCCCATAAGAGTCACGAACACCTCGCACCGACCGCATAGTCACAGGGCTTTCGGTTTTAGTGTACGATGTAAATTTGCAAAAAAATTAGACTTAAGCATAAAAACATGCCATCGAAGTGTGAAAACGTATAGCAGCCACAAAACGGTCCGGTAGGAGTCACGAATACCTCACACGAGACCAATGTGACTCTTAGGAACCGACCGCGTAGTAACGGGACTCCCGGTTTGAGTGTACGACGTAAATTTGCAAAAAAATTGACTTAATCATAAAAATATGTCGTCGAAGGGTGAAAACATAAAAAAACCACAAAATGATCCCGCAAGAGTCACGAACACCTCGCATGGGACCAATATGACTCGTAGGAACTGATCGCATGGTCATGAGGCTCCCGGTTTGAGTGCAAGACGTAAATTTTAAAAAAAATCTAGACTTAAGCATAAAAACATGCCATCGACGGTGAAAATAGAAAACATCCATAAAACGACCCGATAAGAGTCATGAACACCTCGCACTGGACCAATATGACTCGTAAGAACCGACCGCATAGTTACGGGGCTTCCGGTTTGAGTGTACGACGTAAATTTATGAAACATTAGACTTAAGCATAAAAACATGCCATCGAAGGGTGAAAATGTAAAATATCCTCAAAACAGTCCCGTAAGAGTCATGACCACCTCGCATAGGACCAATGTGACTGGTAGGAACCGACCGCGTAGTCACGGGGCTCCCGGTTTGAGTGTACGATGTAAATTTACACAAAAATTAGACTCAGGCATAAAAACATGCCATCGAAGTGTGAAAACGTAAAGCTGCCACAAAACGGTCTGGTAAGAGTCACGAACACCTCGCATGGGACCAATTTGACTCCTAGGAACCGATCGCGTAGTCACGGGGCTCCCGATTTGAGTGTATGACTTCAATTTGCAAAAAAATAGACTTAAGCATAAAAACATGCCATCGAAGGGTGAAAACGTAAAATAGTCGCAATACAGTATCGTAAGAGTCATAAACAACTTGAACGGGACAAATGTGGCACGTAGGAAAAAATATATATATATTACGCATAAAAATAGAAATAGAAATAGAAAGGCCCGTACGGGACAAATGTGACACGAGGACAACCTCCAGACAATATATATATTACGCATAAAAACTTGAACGGACAATATATATATTTCTCATAACCAGACAATATATATATTATGCATAAAAACTTGCCATCGAAGGGTAAAAATGAAAACGAGCCCCAAAACGGTCCTATAAGATTCATGAACAACTCGCACGGGATCAATGTTACTCGTAGGTACCGACCGCGTAGTCCCCGGGCTCCTGGTTTTAGTGTACGACGTGAATTTGTAAAAAAATTAGACTTAAGCATAAAAACATGCCATCGAAGTGTGAAAATGTAAAGCAGCTACAAAATGGTCCCGTAAGAGTCACAAACACCTCACACGGGACCAATGTGACTCGTAGGAACCGATCGTGTAGTCATGGGGCTCCCGGTTTGAGTATACGATGTAAATTTGCCAAAAAATTAGACTTAAGCATAAAACATGCCATCGAAGGGTGAAAAGGTAAAAAAATCCACAAAACGGTATGGTAAGTGTCATGAACACCTCCTACGGGACCATTGTGACTCGTAGGAACCGATCGCGTAATCTCGGGGCTCCCGGTTTGAGTGTACCACGTAAATTTGTAAAAAATTTGACTTAAGCATAAAACTATTCCATTGAAGGGTGCAAACGTAAAACAGCCATGAAACGGTATCATAAGAGTCACGAACACCTCGTATGGGACCAATGTTACTCGTAGGAACCGATCGCGTACTCACGGAGCTCCCGGTTTGAGTATAAGTCGTAAATCTAAAAAAAAAATATAGACTTAAGCATAAAAATAAGCCATCTAAGGGTGAAAATATAAAATAGCCACAAAACGTCCCAGTAAGAGTCACGAACACCTTGTACCGGATCAATGTGATTCGTTGGAACTGACTGCATAGTTACTGGGCTCCTGGTTTGAGTGTACGATGTAAATTTACAAAAAATTAGACTTGAGCATAAAAACATGCCATCGAAGGGTGAAAACGTAAAACATCCACAAAACGGTCTGGTAAGAGTCACGAACACCTCGCACGGGACCAATATGAGTAGTAGGAACCGACCGCGTAGTCACGGTGCACTTTATTTGAGCGTATGACGCAAATTAGCAATAAATTAGACATAAGCATAAAAACGTGCCATCGAAGGGTGAAAATGTAAAATAGCCATAAAATGGTCCCGTAACAGTCACAAAAACCTCGCACGGGACCAATGTGACTCGTAAGAACCGATCGCGCGGTCATAGGGCTTCCCGTTTGAGTGTACGATATAAATTTCCAAAAAATCCAGACTTAAGAATAAAAACATGCCATCGAACGGTAAAAATATAAAACAACCACAAAGCAGTCGGGTATGAGTCACGAACACCTCGCACCGAACCAATGTGACTCGTTGGAACTGACTGCATAGTTACGGGGCTCCCGATTTGAGTGTACAACGTAAATTTATAAAAAATTAGACTTAACCATAAAAATATGTCGTCGAAGGGTGAAAACGTAAAATAGCTACAAAACGGTCCCGTAAGAGTCACGAACACCTCACACGGAACCAATTTGACTGGTAGGCATCGACCGCATTTCCCGATTTGAGTGTACGACGTAAATTTGCAAAACAATTAGACTTGAGTACAAAAACATGCCATCGAAGGGTGAAAACATAAAACAACCACAAAACGGTCCCGTAATAGCCACAAAAATCTCGTACGGGACCAATGTGACTCGGAGGAACCGATGGCCTAGTCATGGGGCTCCCAGTTTGAGTGAAAGACGTAAATTTCAAAAAAAATCTAGATATAAGCATAAAAATATGCCATTGAAGCGAGAAAAGATAAAATAGCAACAAAACATCCCGGTAAGAGTCACGAACAGCTCACAAGGGACCAATGTGACTGGTAGGAACCGACCGCGTAGTCACGGGGCTCCCGGTTTAAGTGTACGACGTAAATTTGCCTAAAATTAGACTTAAGAATAAAAACATGCCATTGAAGGGTGAAAACGTAAAACATCCACAACACTATCTTGTAAGAGTCACGAACACTTCGCACCGGATCAATGAGACTCGTAGGAACCGATCGCATAGTTACGGGGCTCCCGATTTGAGTGTACGACGTAAATTTATGAAAAATTAGACTTAAGCATAAAAACATGCCATCGAAGGGTGAAAAAATAAAACATCCACAAAACGGTCCGGTAAGAGTCACGAACACCTCGCACGGGACCAATTTGACTGGTAGCAACCGACCGCGTAGTCACGGGGCTCCCGATTTGAGTGTACGACGTAAATTTGCCAAAAATTAGACTTAAGCATATAAACCTATCATCGAAGGGTGAAAACATAAAATAGCGCCAAAACGGTCCCGTAAGAGTCACGAACAACTCGCACAGTATCAATGTGACTCGTAGGTACTGACCGTGTAGTCACGGAGCTCCCGGTTTGAGTGTACGAAGTAAATTTGTAAAAAAATTAGACACAAGCATAAAAAAAATCCATCGAAGTGTGAAAATGTAAAGCAACCACAAAACGATCCAGTAAGAGTCACAAACTATCGCACGGGACCAATGTGACTTGTAGGAACCGATCCCGTAGTCACGGGGCTCCCGATTTGAGTGAACGACTTCAATTTGCAAAAAAATTAGACTTAAGCATAAAAACATGCCATCGAAGGGTGAAAACGTAAAACAACCACAAAATAGTATCGTAAGAGTCAGAAACACCTCGCACGGGACCAAGGTGATTCATAGGAACCGACCGCGTAGTCACGAGTCTCCCAGTTTGAGTGTTCCACGTAGATTTGTAAAAAATTAGACTTAAGCATAAAAACATGCCATCGAAGGGTGAAAACGTAAAAAAACCACAAGACGGTCATGTAAGAGTCACGAAAACCTCGCACGGGACTAATGTGACTCGTTGGAACCGATGGCGTAGACACGGGGCTCCCGATTCACTGCAAAACATAAATTTGAAAAACATCTAGACTTAAGCATAAAAATATGCCATCGAAGGGTGAAAACGTAAAACAGCCACAAAACGGACCGATGAAGAGTCACGAATACCTCGCATCGGACCAATGTCACTCGTAGGAACCGACTGCATAGTTACGGGGCTCCTGGTCTGAGTATACAACGTAAATTTACAAAAAAATTGACTTAACCATAAAAACATGCCATCGAAGGGTTAAAATGTAAAACAACCACAAAACGGTCCCGTGAGAGTCATAAACACCTCGCACGGGACCAATGTGACCGGTAGGAACCGACCGCGATTTGAGTGTACGATATAAATTTCCCAAAAATTACACTTATGCATAAAAACTTGCCATCGAAGGGTAAAAATGAAAACGAGCCCCAAAACGGTCCCGTAAGATTCATGAATAACTCGCACAGGATCAATGTTACTCGTAGGTACCGATCGCGTAGTCCTCGGGCTCCTGGTTTTAGTGAACAACGTAAATTTGTAAAAAAATTAGACTTAAGCATAAAAACATGCCATAGAAGTGTGAAAACGTAAAGCAACCACAAAACAGTCCCGTAAGAGTCACAAACACCTCGCACGGGACCAATGTGACTCGTAGGAACCGATCGTGTAGTCACGGGGCTCCCGATTTGAGTGTACGATGTAAATTTGCCAAAAAATTAGACTTAAGCATAAAAACATGCCATCGAAGGGTGAAAACGTAAAAAATCCACAAAAGGGTATCGTAAGTGTCATGAACACCTCCTACGGGACCATTATGACTTGTAGGAATCGATCGCGTAGTCACGGGGCTCCCGATTTGAGTGTACCACGTAAATTTATAAAAAAATTGACTTAAGCATAAAAATATGCAATCAAAGGGTGAAAACCTAAAACAGACACAAAACGGTGTCGTAAGAGTCACGAACACCTCGTATGGGACCAATGTGACTCGTAGGAACCGATCGCGTACTCACGGGGCTCCCGGTTTGAGTATAAGAAGTAAATCTGGAAAAAAATATAGACTCAAGCATAAAAATAACCCATCGAAGGGTGAAAATATAAAACATCCACAAAACGGACCGGTAAGATTCATGAACACCTCGCACCGGATCAATGTGATTCGTAAGAACTGACCGCATAGTTACTGGGCTCCCGGTTTAAGTGTACGACGTAAATTTATGAAAAATTAGACTTAAGCATAAAAACATGCCATCGAAGGGTGAAGACGTAAAGCATCCACAAAACGGTTCGGTAAGAGTCACGATCACCTCGCACGGGGCCAATGTGACTGGTAGGAACCGATCGCGTAGTCACGGTGCTCTTGGTTTGAGTGTATGACGCAAATTTGTAATAAATTAGACTTGAGCATAAAAATGTGCCATCGAAGGGTGAAAACGTAAAATAACCACAAAACGGTCCCATAACAGTCAAAAAAACCTCGCACGGGACCAATGTGACTCGTAGGAACCGATCGCGCAGACACGGGGCTCCCCGTTTGAGTGTAGGATGTAAATTTGCAAAAAATCCAAACTTAAGGACAAAAACATGCCATCGAACGGTAAAAACATAAAACAACTACAAAACAGCCGGGTATGAGTCACGAACACCTCGCACCGAACCAACGTGACTCGTAGGAACTGATCGCATAGTTACGGGGCTCCCGATTTGAGTGTACAACATAAATTTATGAAAAATTAGACTTAAGCATAAAAATATGTCGTTGAAGGGTGAAAATGTAAAATAGCCACAAAACGGTCCCGTAAGAGTCACAACACCTCGCAGGGAACCAATTTGACTGGTAGGAACTGACTGCGTAGTGTCGAGGCTCCCGATTTGAGTGTACGACGTAAATTTGCAAAAAAAATTAGACTTAAGTACCAAAACATGCCATCGAAGGGTGAAAACATAAAACAACCTCAAAACGGTCCCGTAAGAGTCACGAAAATCTCGCACGGAACCAATGTGACTAGTAGGAACCGATTGCCTAGTCATGGGGCTCCCAGTTTGAGTGTAAGACATAAATTTGAAAAAAAATCTAGAGTTAAGCACAAAAACATGCCATTGAAGCGTGAAAATATAAAATAGCCACAAAACGGCCTGGTAAGAGTCACGAACACCTCGCACCGGGCCAGTGTGACTCGTAGGAACCGACAGCTTCGTTACGGAGCTTCCGGTTTGAGTGTACGATGTAAATTTACAAAAAATTATACTTAAGCATAAAAACATGCCATCGAAGGGTGAAAACATAAAACATCCACAAAACGGTCCCGTAAGAGTCACGAACACCTCGCACGGGACCAATGAGACTGGTCGAAATCGACCGCATAGTCACGGGGCTCCCAGTTTGAGTGTACGGCGTAAATTTGCCAAAAATTAGACTTAAGCATAAAAACTTGTCATGAAAGGGTGAAAATGTAAAATAGCCCCAAAACAGTCCCGTAAGAGTCACGAACAACTCGCACGGGATCAATGTGATTCGTAGGTACCGACCACGTAGTCACGGGGTTCCCGGTTTGAGTGTATGACGTAAATTTACAAAAAAATTAGACTCAACCATAAAAACATGCCATCCAAGTGTGAAAATGTAAAGTAGCCACAAAACGGTATCGTAAGAGTCACAAACACCTCGTACGGGACCATTGTGACTCGTAGGAACCGATAGCGAAGTCACAGGGCTTCCGGTTTGAGTGTACCACGTATATTTATAAAACAATAGGCTTAAACATAAAAACATGCCATCGAAGGGTGAAAATGTAAAACAACCACAAAACAGTCCCGTAAGAGTCACGAAAACCTCGCATGAAACCAATGTGACTCATAAAAACCGATCGCGTAGTAACGGGGCTCCTGGTTTGAGTGTTAGATGTAAATTAGAAAAAAATCTAGACTTAAGCATAAAAACATGCCATGGAAGGGTGAAAACGTAAAACAGCCACAAAACGGCCCGGTAAGAGTCATGAACACCTCGCACCTGACCAATGTGACTCATAGGAACCGATCGCATATTTACGGGGCTCTCGGATTGAGTGTACGGCGTAAATTTATGAAAAATTAGACTTAAGCATAAAAACCTGCCATCGAAGGGTGAGAACGTAAAATAACCACAAAACTGTCCCGTAAGAGTCACGAACACCTCACAGGGGACCAATGTGACTGGTAGGGACCGATCGCGTAGTCACGACGTAAATTTTCCAAAAATTAGACTTAAGCATAAAAACTTGCCATCGAAGGTTGAAAACGTAAAATAGCCCCAAAACGATCCCGTAAAAGTCACGAACAACTTGCACGGGATCAATGTGACTCGTAGGTACTGACCGCGTAGTCACGAGGCTCCCGATTTGAGTGTACGACTCAAATTTGTAAAAAAATTAGACTCAAGCATAAAAACATGCCATCGAAGTATGAAAACATAAAGCAGTTACAAAACGGTCCGGTAAGAGTCACGAACACCTCGCACGGGACTAATGTTACTCGTAGGAACCGACCGTGTAGTGACGGGGCTCCCAGTTTCAGTGTACGACGTAAATTTGCAAAAAACTTAGACTTAAGTATAAAAACATGCCATCGAAGGGTGAAAACATAAAACAACAACAAAACGATCCAGTAAGAGTCACAAAAACCTCGCACGGGACCAATGTGACTCGTAGGGACCGATCGCCTAGTGACAGGGCTCCCGGTTTGAGTGTAAGACATAAATTTGAAAAAAATCTAGACTTAAGCATAAAAATATGCCATTAAAGGGTGAAAATATAAAATAAACACAAAAACGGCAGGTAAGAGTCACGACCACCTCGCACCGGGCCAATGTGACTCGTAGGAACCAACGGCTTAGTTACGGAGCTCCCGGTTTGAGTGTACGACGTAAATTTATGAAAAATTAGGCTTAACCATAAAAACATGTCATTGAAGGGTGAAAACGTAAAACATCCACAACACTATCCTGTAAGAGTCACGAACACCTCGCACGGGACCAATATGACTAGTAGGAACCGACCGCGTAGTCACGGGGCTCCCGGTTTGAGTGTACGACGTAAATTTACCAAAAATTAGACTTAAGCATAAAAACATACCATGGAAGGGTGAAAACGTAAAATAACCAAAAAACAATCACATAAGAGTCACAAACAACTTGCATGGGATCAATGTGACTCGTAGGTACCGACCGCATAGTCACGGGATTCTCGGTTTGAGTGTAAGACATAAATTTAAGAAAAAATTAGACTCAAGCATAAAAACATGCCATCCAAGTGTGAAAACGTAAAGTAGCCACAAAACGGTATCATAAGAGTCACGAATACCTCGTACGGGACCATTGTGACTCGTAGGAACCGATCGCGAAGTCACGGGGCTCCTAGTTTGAGTGTACCAAGTATATTTGTAAAAAAAAGGCTTAAGCCTAAAAACATGCCATCGAATGGTGAAAACATAAAACAACCACAAAACGGTCCCGTTAACGTCACAAAAACTTTGCACGGGACCAATATGACTCATAGGAACCGATTGCCTAGTCACGGGGCTCTCGGTTTGAGTGTAAGACATAAATTAGACAAAAATCTAGACTTAAGCATAAAAATATGCCACGGAAAGGTGAAAACGTAAAACAACCACAAAACGGCCCAATAACAGTCACGAAGACCTCGCACCGGACCAATGTGACTCATACGAATGGACCGCATAGTTACAGGGATCCCGATTTGAGTGTATGACGTAAATTGACGAAAAATTAGACTTAAGCATAAAAACATGCCATCAAAGGGTGAAAATAAATCATCCACAAAACTGTCCCGTAAGACTCACGAACACCTCGCAGGGGACCAATGTGACTAGTAGGGACCGACCGCGTAATCACGGCGTAAATTTTCCAAAAATTAGACTTAAGCATAAAAACATGCCATCGAAGGTTGAAAATGTAAAATAGCCCCAAAACGATCCCGTAAAAGTCATAAACAACTTGCACGGGATCAATGTGACTCGTAGGTACCAACCGCGTAGTCACGAGGCTCCCGATTTGAGTGTACGACTCAAATTTGTAAAAAAATTAGACTCAAGCATAAAAACATGCCATCGAAGTATGAAAACATAAAGCAGCCACAAAACGGTCCGGTAAGAGTCACGAACACCTCGCACGGGACTAATGTTACTCGTAGGAACCGACCGCGTAGTGACGGGGCTCCCAGTTTCAGTGTACGACGTAAATTTGCAAAAAACTTAGACTTAAGTATAAAAATATGCCATCGAAGGCTGAAAACATAAAACAATAACAAAACGGTCCCGTAAAAGTCACAAAAATCTCGCACAGGACCAATGTGACTCGTAGGAACCGATCGCCTAGTGACGGGGCTCCCGGTTTGAGTGTAAGACATATATTGGAAAAAAATATAGACTTAAGCATAAAAACATGCCATTGAAGGGTGAAAATATAAAATAGACACATAAACGGCCGATAAGAGTCATTAATACCTCGTACTAGGCCAATGTGACTAGTAGGAACCGACGACTTAGTTACGGGGCTCCCGATTTGAGTGTACGACGTAAATTTATGAAAAATTAGGCTTAACCATAAAAGCATGCCATTGAAGGGTGAAAACGTAAAACATCCACAACACTGTCCTGTAAGAGTCACGAACACCTCGCACGGGACCAATGAGACTGGTAGGAATCGACCGCATAGTCACGGGTCTCCCGGTTTGAGTGTACGACGTAAATTTGCCAAAAATTAGACTTAAGCATAAAAACATACCATGGAAGGGTGAAAACGTAAAATAGCCAAAAAAACAATCACGTAAGAGTCACAAACAACTCGTACAGGATCAATGTGACTCGTAGGTACCGACAACATAATCACGGGATTCCCGGTTTGAGTGTAAGACATAAATTTAAGAAAAAATTAGACTCAAGCATAAAAACATGCCATCCAAGTGTGAAAACGTAAAGTAGACACAAAAGGGTATTGTAAGAGTCACGAACACCTTGTACGGGACCATTGTGACTCGTAGGAACCGATCGCGAAGTCACGGGGCTCCTGGTCTGAGTGTACCACGTATATTTGTAAAAAAATAGGCTTAAGCCTAAAAACATGCCATCTAAGGGTGAAAACATAAAACAACCACAAAACGGTCCCGTTAACATCACAAAAACTTCGCACGGGACTAATATGACTCATAGGAACCGATTGCCTAGTCACGGGGCTCTCGGTTTGAGTGTAAGACGTAAATTAGACAAAAATCTAGACTTAAGAATAAAAACAAACCAGAGAAGGGTGAAAACGTAAAACAGCCACAAAACGGCCCGGTAAGAGTCACGAACACCTCGCACCGGACCACTGTGACTCATACGAATGGACCGCATAGTTACGGGAATCCCGATTTGAGTGTATGACGTAAATTGACGAAAAATTAGACTTAAGCATAAAAACATGCCATCGAAGGGTGAAAATAAAACATCCACAAAACTGTCCCGTAAGAGTCACGAACACCTCGCAGGGGACCAGTGTGACTGGTAGGGACCGACCGCGTAGTCACGGCGTAAATTTTCCAAAAATTAGACTTAAGCATAAAAACTTGCCATCGAAGGTTGAAAACGTAAAATAGCCCCAAAGCGATCCCGTAAAAGTCACGAACAACTCGCACGGGATCAATTTGACTCGTAGGTACTGACCGCGTAGTCACGAGGCTCCCGATTTTAGTATAAGATATAAATTTGCAAAAAAATTAGACTCAAGCATAAAAACAAGCCATCGAAATATGAAAACGTAAAGTAGACATAAAACGGTCCGGTAAGAGTTACGAATACCTCGCACGGGACCAATGTGACTCGTAAAAACCGATCGCGTATTCACGGTGCTCCCGGTTTAAGTGTACGACGTAAATTTGCAAAAAAATAATCTTAAGCATAAAAATATGCCATCGAAGGGTGAAAACATAAAACAGCCACAAAACGGAATCGTAAGAGTCATGAACACCTCGTACGGGGCCATTGTGACTCGTAGGAACCGATCGCGTAGGAACCGATCGCGTAGTCACGGGGATCCCGATTTGAGTGTACCATGTAAATTTGTAAAAAATTAGACTTAAGCATAAAAACTTGCCTTCGAAGGGTGAAAACGTAAAACAACCACAAAACGGTCCTGTAAGAGTCACAAAAACCTCGCACAGGACAAATGTGACTCGTAGGAACCGATTGCGTGACCACAAAACGGTCCCGTAAGAGTCATAAAAACCTCGCACAGGACCAATGTGACTCGTAGTCACGGCGCTCTCGGTTTGAGTGTAAGACGTAAATTTAAAAAAAATCTAGACTTAAGCATAAAAAATGCCATCGAAGGGTGAAACATAAAACAGCCACAAAACGGCCCGGTAAGTGTCACGAACACCTCGCACCGGATCAATGTGACTCGTCGAAATCGGCCGCATAGTTACGGGGCTCCCGGTTTGAGTGTACAACATAAATTTATGAAAAATTAGACTTAAGCATAAAAATATGTCATCGAAGGATGAAAACGTAAAACTTCCACAAAACGGTCCCGTAAGAGTCACGAACACCTCGCACGGGACCAATGTGAATGGTAGGAACCGACCGCGAAGTCACGGGGCTCCCGGTTTGAGTGTACGACGTAAATTTGCCAAAAATTAGACTTAAGCATAAAAACTAGCCATCGAAGGGTGAAAATGTAAAATAGCCCCAAAACGGTCCCATAAGAGTCACGAACAACTCGCACCGAATCAATGTGACTCATAGGTACCGACCGCGTAGTCACGAGGCTCCAGATTTGAGTGTACGATATAAATTTGCAAAAAAATTAGACTAAAGCATAAAAACATGCCATCGAAGTATGAAAACATAAAGCAGCCACAAAACGGTCTGGTAAGAGTCACGAACACCTCTCACGGGACCAATGTTACTCGTAGGAACCGATCGCGTATCCATGGCGGTCCCGGTTTAAGTGTACGACGTAAATTTGCAAAAAACTTAGACTTAAGCATAAAAACAAGCCCTCGAAGGGTGAAAACGTAAAATGGCCACAAAATGAAATCGTAAGAGTCATGAACACCTCGTACGGGGCCATTGTGACTCTTAGGAACCAATCGTGTAGTCACGGGGCTCCCGATTTGAGTGTACCATGTAAATTTGTAAATAGTTGGACTTAAGCATAAAAACTTGCCATCGAAGGGTGATAACGTAAAACAACCACAAAACGGTCCCCTAAGAGTCACGAAAACCTCGCACAAGACCAATGTGACTCGTAGGAACTGATCGCGTAGTCACGGCGCTCTCGGTTTTAGTGTAAGACGTAAATTTATAAAAAATCTAGACTTAAGCATAAAAACATGCCATCGGGTGAAAACATAAAACAGCCAGAAAACGGACAGATAAGAGTCACGAATACCTCACACCAGATCAATGTGACTCGTCGAAACCAATCGCATAGTTACGGGGCTCTCGGTTTGAGTGTACAACGTAAATTTACGAAAAATTAGACTTAAACATAAAAACATGACGTCGGTTGGTGAAAACGTAAAACAGCCACAAAAACTATCCCGTAAGAGTCACGAACACCTCGCACGAGACCAAAATGACTCGTAGGAACCGACGCATGTAGTCACAGGGCTCCCGATTTGAGTGTACGACGTAAATTTTCTAAATATTAGACTTAAGCATAAAAACCTGCCATCGAAGGGTTAAAATAAAAAAAAACCACAAAACAGTCCCGCAAGAGTCACGAACACCTCAGACAGGACCAATGTGACTCGTAATAATCGATCGCGTAGTCACGGGGCTCCCGGATTGAGTGTACAACGTAAATTTGCAAAAAAATTAGACTTAAGGATAAAAACATACCATTGAAGTGCAAAAGTGTAAAGCAGCCACAAAACAATCTGGTAAGATGCATGAACACCTCGCACGGGACCAGTGTGACTCATAGGAACCGTCCACGTAGTCACGGGACTCTCGGTTTGAGTGTACGACATAAATTTGCAAAAAAAATAACTTAAGCATAAAAACATGTCATCGAAGGGTGAAAATGTAAAACAGCCACAAAACAATCCCGTAAGAGTCATGAACACCTCGCTCGAGACCAATGTGACTCGTAGAAATCGATCACGCAGTCACGGGGCTCCCGGTTTGAGTGTATGATGCAAATTTGTAAAAAAATTAGACTTAAGCATAAAAACATGACAGAGAAGGTTGAAAACATAAAACAACCACAAAACGGTATCGTAAGAGTCATGAACACCTCGTACGGGACCAATGTGACTCGTAGGATCCGATCGCGTTGTCATGGGGCTCCCGGTTTGAGTGTGCCACGTAAATTTGTAAAAAATAAGACTTAAGCATAAAAACATGCCATTGAGGGGTGAAAATGTTAAACAACCACAAAACGGTCTCGTAAGAGTCATGAAAACCTCGCACGGGAACAATGTGACTAGTAAGAACCGATCGCGTAGTCACGAGGCTCCCGGTATGCAAATTTGAAAAAAATCTTGACTTAAGCTTAAAAACATGCCATTGAATGGTGAAAATGTAAAACAACCATAAAACGGGCCGATAAGAGTCACGAACACCTCGCACCGGACCAATTTGACTCGCAAGAACCGGCCGCAAAGTTACGGGGCTCCCGATTTGAGTGTACGACGTAAATTTACGAAAAATTTGACTTAAGCATAAATAAATGCCATCGAAGGGTGAAAACGTAAAACATCCACAAAACGGTTCCGTAAGAGTCACGAACACCTCGCACGGGACCAATGTGAATGGTAGGAACCGACCGCGTAGTCACGGGGCTCCCGATTTGAGTGTATGACGTAAATTTGCCAAAAATTAGACTTAAGCATAAAAACTAGCCATCGATGGCTGAAAATGTAAAATAGCCCCAAAACGGTCCCATAAGAGTCACGAACAACTCGCACCGAATTAGTGTGACTCATAGGTACCGACCGCGTAGTGACGAG
Source organism: Sambucus nigra (assembly GCA_949130495.1). Taxonomy (NCBI): domain Eukaryota; kingdom Viridiplantae; phylum Streptophyta; class Magnoliopsida; order Dipsacales; family Adoxaceae; genus Sambucus; species Sambucus nigra. The sequence continues at coordinate 598,534,640 of OX422212.1, read as the reverse complement.
GCTCCAGATTTGAGTGTACGATATAATTTGCAAAAAAATTAGACTCAAGCATAAAAACATGCCATCGAATTATGAAAACGTAAAGCAGCCACAAAACGGTCTGGTAAGAGTCACGAACACCTCTCACGGGACCAATGTGACTCGTAGGAACCGATCGATTATTCACGGCGGTCCCGGTTTAAGTGTACGATGTAAATTTGCATAAAAAATTAGACTTAAGCATAAAAACAAGCCCTCGGAGGGTGAAAATATAAAATAGCCACAAAACGGAATCTTAAGAGTCATGAACACCTCGTACGGGGCCATTGTGACTCTTAGGAACCAATCGTGTAGTCACGGGGTTCCCGATTTGAGTGTACCATGTAAATTTGTAAATAGTTGGGCTTAAGCATAAAAACTTGCCATCGAAGGGTGGTAACGTAAAACAACCACAAAACGATCCCCTAAGAGTCACGAAAACCTCGCACAGGACCAATGTGACTCGTAGGAACTGATCGTGTAGCCACGACGCTCTCGGTTTGAGTGTAAGACGTAAATTTAAAAAAATCTAGACTTAAGCATAAAAACATGACATCGAAGGGTGAAAACATAAAACATCCAGAAAACGGACCGGTAAGAGTCACGAATACCTCGCACCGGATCAATGTGACTCGTCGAAACCGATCGTATAGTTACGGGGCTCCCAGTTTGAATGTATAACATAAATTTACGAAAAATTAGACTTAAGAATAAAAACATGACGTTGGTGGGTGAAAATGTAAAACAGCCACAAAACTATCCCGTAAGAGTCACGAACACCACGCACGGGACCAATGTGACTCGTAGGACCCGATTGCGTAGTCACGGGGCTCCCGGTTTGAGTGTATGACGTAAATTTTCTTAAAATTAGACTTAAGCATAAAAACCTACCATCGAAGGGTTAAAACGTAAAACAACCATAAAACGGCCCCGTAAGAGTCACGAACACCTCAGATAGGACCAATGTGACTCGTAGGAATCGATCGCATAGTCACGGGGCTCCCGGCTTGAGTGTCTAATGTAAATTCGCAAAAAAAATAGACTTAAGGATAAAAATATGCCATCGAAGTGTGAAAGTGTAAAGCAGCCACAAAATGATCCGGTAAGATGCATGAACACCTCGCACGGGACCAGTTTGACTCGTAGAAACCGTCCACATAGTCACGGGACTCTCAGTTTGAGTGTACGACATAAATTTGCAAAAAAATTAACTTAAGCATAAAAACATGTCATCGAAGGGTGAAAATATAAAACAGCCACAAAACTGTCCCATAAGAGTCACGAACACCTCGCTCGAGACCAATGTGACTCGTAGGTACCGATCGCGCAGTCACGGGGATCCCGGTTTGAGTGTACAATGCAAATTTGTAAAAAAATTAGACTTAAGCATAAAAACATGCCATAGAAGGGTGAAAACGTAATACAACCACAAAACGGTATCGTATGAGTCACGAACACATTGTACGGGACCAATGTGACACGTAGGATCCGATCACGTTGTCATGGGTCTCCCAGTTTGAGTGTGCCACGTAAATTTGTAAACAATAAGACTTAAGCATAAAAACATGCCATCAAGGGGTGAAAACGTTAAACAACCACAAAATAGTTTCGTAAGAGTCACAAAAACCTCGCACGGGATCAATGTGACTCGTAGGAACCGATCGGGTAGTCACGGGGCTCCCGGTATGTAAATTTGAAAAAAATCTAGACTTAAGCTTAAAAACATGCCATTGAAGGGTGAAAATGTAAAACAGCCACAAAACGGGTCGGTAAGAGTCACGAACACCTCACACCGGACCAATTTGACTCGTAAAAACCGATCGCATAGTTACGGGGCTCCCGGTTTGAGTGTACGACGTAAATTTACGAAAAATTTGACTTAAGCATAAATGCATGCCATCGAAGGGTGAAAACATAAAACATCCACAAAATGGTCCCGTAAGAGTCATGAACACCTCGCACCGGACCAATGTGAATGGTAGGAACCGACCGCGTAGTCACGGGGCTCCCGGTTTGAGTGTACGACGTAAATTTGCCAAAAATTATACTTAAGCATAAAAACTAGCCATCGAAGGGTGAATATATAAAATAGCCCCAAAACGGTCCCGTAAGAGTCACGAACAACTCGCACCGAATCAATGTGACCGCGTAGTCACGAGGCTCCAGATTTGAGTGTACGATATAAATTTGCAAAAAAATTAGACTCAAGCATAAAAACATGCCATCGAAGTATGAAAACGTAAAGCAACCACAAAACGGTCCGATAAGAGTCACGAACACCTCTCACGGGACCAATGTGACTCGTAGGAACCGAACGTGTATTCACGGCGCTCCCGGTTTAAGTGTAAGGCATAAATTTGCAAAAAAAAATAGACTTAAGCATAAAAACAAGCCCTCGAAGGGTGAAAATGTAAAATATCCACAAAACAGAATCGCAAGAGTCATGAACACCTCGTACGGGGCCATTGTGACTCGTAGGAACCGATCGCATAGTCACGGGGCTCCCGATTTGAGTGTGCCATGTAAATTTGTAAAAAGTTGGACCTAAGCATAAAAACTTGCCATCGAAGGGTGAAAACGTAAAACAACCACAAAATGATCCCCTAAGAGACACGAAAACCTCGCATAGGACCAATGTGACTCGTAGGAACTGATCGCGTAGTCACGGCGCTCTCGTTTTGAGTGTAAGACATAAATTTAAAAAAAATCTAGACTTAAGCATAAAAAATGCCATCGAAGGGAGAAAACATAAAACAGCCAGAAAATGGACCGGTAAGAGTCACGAATACCTCACACTGGATCAATGTGACTCTTCAAAACCGATCACATAGTTACGGGGCTCCCAGTTTGAGTGTATAACGTAAATTTACGAAAAATTAGAATTAAGCATAAAACCAAGCCATCGAAGGGTAAAAACACAAAATATCCACAAACGGTCCCGTAAGAGTCACGAACACTTCGCGCTGAACCAATGTGACTGGTAGGAACCGACCACGTAGTCACGAGGTTCTGGGTTTGAGTGTATGACGTAAATTTGCCAAAAATTAGACATAAGCATATAAACTTGCCATCTAAGGGTAAAAATATAAAATTGCCCAATAACGGTCCCGTACGAGTCACGAACAACTCGTACCGAATCAATGTGACTCGTAGGTACAAACCGTGTAGTCACGGGGCTCCCAGTTTGAGTGTCTGACGTAAATTTGTAAAAAAATTAGACTCAAGCATAAAACATGCATCGAAGTGTGAAAACATAAATCAGCCACAAAACGGTCCGGTAAGAGTCACGAACACCTCGCACGGGATCAATGTGACTTGTAGGAACCGATCGCGTAGTCACGGGGCTCCCGGTTTTAGTGTACGACTTAAATTTTCAAAAAAATTAAACTTAAGCATAAAAACATACCATTGGAGGGGGAAAATGTAAAACAGCCACAAAAGCGGTATCGTAAGAGTTACAAACACCTCGCACTGGACCAATGTGACTGGTAGGAACCGACCGTGTTGTCATGGGGCTCCCGGTTTGAGTTGATGACGTAAATTTGTCAAACATTAGGCTTAAGCTTAAAAACTTGCCATCGAAGGGTGAAAACGTAAAAAACCATAAAACGGAACCGTAAGAGTCACAAAAACCTCGAATGGGACCAATGTGACTCATAGGTACCGATCGCGTAGTCACGGGGCTCCCGATTTGAGTGTAAGACGTAAATTTGAAATAAATCTAAACTAAAGGATAAAATTAAGCCATCGAAAGGTGAAAACGTAAAACAGCCCCAAAACGGCCCGATAAGAGTCACGAACACCTCGCACCGAACCAATGTGACTTGTAGGAACCAACCGCATAGTTACGGGGCTCTCGATTTGAGTGTACGACGTAAATTTATGAAAAATTAGACTTAAGCATAAAAACATGCCATCGAAGGGTAAAAATGTAAAACAGACACAAAACGGTCCCATTAGAGTCACGAACACCTCGCACGGGACCAATGTGACTGGTAGGAACTGACCGCGTCCCCCGATTTAAGTTTTTGATGTAAATTTGCCAAAAATTAGGCTTAATCTTAAAAACTTTCCATCGAAGGGTGAAAACGTAAAATAGCCCCAAAACGGTCCCGTAAGAGTCATAAACAACTCGTACGGGATCAATGTGACTCGTAGGTACCGACCGCGTAGTCACGGGGCTTCCGGTTTGAGTGTACGATATAAATTTGCAAAAAAATTTGACTGAAGCATAAAAACATGCCATCGAAGAGTAAAAACGTGCATAGCCATAAAATGGCCTGGTAAGAGTCACAAACACCTCGCATCAGACCAATATGACTCATAAGAACCGATCGCATAGTCACGACGATCCCGATTTGAGTGTACATAGTAAATTTACAAAAAATTACACGGAAGCATAAAAACATGCCATCGAAGGCTCAAAAGGTAAAACAGCCACAAAACGTTCCAGTAAGAGTCCCAAACACCTCGTACTAGACGAATGTGACTCGTAGGAACTGATCGCGTAGTTACGGGGCTCCTAGTTTGAGTGTACGATGTAAATTTGTAAAAAATTAGACTTAAGAACAAAAACATGCCATTGAAGTGTGAAAATGTAATACAGTCACAAAATGGTCTAGCAAGAGTCACAAACACCTCGCACGGGACCAATGTGACTCGTAGTAACCGACCGCATAGTCACGGGACTCCCGATTTGAGTGTACGATAAAAATTTACGAAAAATTTGACTGAAGCATAAAAAAATGCCATCGAAGGGTGAAATTGTAAAACAACAATAAAACGACACGGTAAGAGTCACTAACTCCTCGCACCGGACCAATGTGACTCGTAGGAACCGACCGCGTAGCCACGGGGATCCCGAATTGAGTGTACGACGTAAATTTGTAAAAAAATAAACTTAAGCATAAAAACATGCCATTGAAGGGTGAAAACGTAAAACAGTCATGAAACGGTCCGATAAGAGCCACGAACACCTCACATTGGACCAATGTGACTCGTAGGAACCGATCGCGTAGTTACTGGGCTCCCAATTTTAGTGTACGACGAAAATTTACGAAAAATTAGACTTAAGCATAAAAATATGCCATCGAAGGGTGAAAATGTCAAAAAGCCAGAAAACGGTCTCGTAAGAGTCACGAACACCTCACACGGGACCAATGTGAAAGGTAGGAACCGATCGCGTAGTCACGAGGCTCCTGGTTTGAGTGTACGACATAAATTTGTCAAAAATAAGACTTAAGCATAAAAACATTCCATCAAAGCGTGAAAACATAAAACAACCACAAAACAGTCCCGTAAGGGTCACAAACACCTCGCACGGGACCAATGTGAGTCGTAGAAATCGACTGCGTAATCACGGGGCTCCCGGTTTGAGTGTACAGCGAAAATTTGTCAAAAATTACACTTAAGCATAAAACCATTCCATCGAAGGGTGAAAACATAGAACATCCACAAGACGGTTCTATAAGAGTCACAAATACCTCACATGGGATCAATGTGACTCGTAGGAACCGATCGTATAGTCACGGGGCTCCTGGTTTGAGTGAACGACGTAAATTTGCGAAAAATTATACGTAAGCATAAAAACATGCCATCAAAGTGTGAAAACATAAAGCAGCAACAAAACAGTCTGATAAGACTCACGAACACCTGCACGTGGCCAATGTGACTCGTAGGAACTGACCGCGTATTCACGGGGCTCCCGATTTGAGTGTACGACGTAAATTTATAAAAAAATTGACTCAACCATAAAAGCATGTCATCAAATGGTGAAAAGGTAAAATAGCCACAAAACGGTCCTGTAAGAGTCACGAACACCTCACATGGGATCAATGTGACTCGTAGGAACCCATCGCATAGTCACGGCACTCCCGGTTTGAGTTTACATAGTAAATTTATAAAAAATTACACTTAAGCATAAAAACATGCCATCGAATGGTCAAAAGGTGAAACAGCCACAAAACGGTCTGGTAAGAGTTATAAGAACCTCGTACGGGACTAATGTGACTCGTAGGAACCGATCAAGTAGTCACGGGGCTCCCAGTTAGAGTGTACGACGTAAATTTTCAAAAAATTAGACTTAAGCATAAAAACATGCCATCGAAGGGTGAAAACGTAATACAACGACAAAATGGTCTTGTAAGAGTCACCAACACCTCGCACGGGACCAATGTGTTTCGTAGGAACCGACCGCGTAGTCACTAGGCTCCCGATTTGAGTGTACGACGTAAATTAGCGAAAAATTGGACTTAAACATAAAAACATGTCATCGAAGGGTGAAAACATAAAATAGCCACAAAACGGCCCGGTAAGAATCATGAACACCTCGCACCAGACCAACGTGACTCGTAGGAACCGATCGTATAGTCACGGGGCTCCGAATTTGAGTGTACGACGTAAATTTGCAAAAAATTAGACTTAAGCATAAAAACATGCCATTGAAGGGTGAAAACATAAAGCAACCACGAAACGATCTGGTAAGAGTCACGAACACATCGTACGGGACCAATGTGACTCGTAAGATCCAATCGCGTCGTCATGGGGCTCTCGGTTTGAGTGTGCAACGTAAATTTATGAAAAATAAGACTTAAGCATAAAAACATGTCATCGAAGGGTGAAAATATAAAACAGCCACAAAATGGTCCCGTAAGAGTCATGAACACCGCGCAGGGGACCAATGTCACTCGTAGGAACCGACTGCGTAGTCACAGGGCTCCCGGTTTGAGTGTACGACGTAAATTTCTGAAAAATTGGACTTAAGCATAAAAACATGCCATCGATGGGTGAAAACGTAAAAAAATCCAAAAAATGGTCCCGTAAGAGTCATGAGCACCTCGCACAGGACCAATGTGAATGGTAGAAATCGACTGCGTAGTCACGAGGCTCCCAGTTTGAGTGTACGAGGTAAATTTACCAAAAATTACACTTAAGCATAAAAACATGGCATCGAAGGGTGAAAATGTAAAACAACCACAAAACGGTCCTGTAAGAGTCACGAACACCTCGAACGGGACCAATGTGACTCGTAGAAACCGACCGCATAGTCACGGGGCTCCCGATTTGAGTGTACGACGTAAATTTGTCAAAAATTAGACTTAATCATAAAAGCATTCCATCGAAGGGTGAAATCGTAAAATAACCACAAAACGGTCCAGTAAGAGTCACGAGGACCTCGCAAGGGACCAATGTGACTCGTAGGAAACGATCACGTAGTCACGAGGCTCCCGGTTTGAGTGAACGACATAAATTTGCAAAAAATTAGACTTAAGCATAAAAACATGCCATCGAAGGGTGAAAACATAAAACAACCACAAAACGGTCCGGTAAGAGTCACGAACACCTCGTACGGGACCAATGTGAATTGTAGGCACCGATTCCGTATTTGCGGGTCTTTCGGTTTGAGTGTTCGACGTAAATTTGTAAAAAAATAGACTGAAGCATAAAAACATGCGATCGAAGGGTGAAAATATAAAATAGCCACAAAACAATCCCGTAAGAGCCACACACACCTCGCACGGGACCAATGTGACTCATAGGAACCATCCGCGTAGTCACGGGGATCCCGGTTTGAGTGTACGACATAAATTTGCGAAAAATTATACTTAAGCATAATAACATGCCATCGAAGTGTGAAAACGTAAAACAACCACAAAATGGTCCGGTAAGAGTCACGAACACGTCGCGCGGTACCAATATGACTCATAGGAAATGACTGTGTAATCACGGCGCTCTCGGTTTGAGTGTACATAGTAAATTTGTAATATTCAGGTTTTGATTATGTTTTTTTATTTTATAGTTCTCAATTTGATTGATTATTTGATTTTGTGCATCTATGTAGTGTTTGTGTGTTCAGATTTTGAAGTAACAACGCCGTGATTTAGTCATTCATTTGTAGTGATCTTTAAGTTGGGCGAGTTTGTGTTATAAACAACCCTTGAACTGCACATCTGTACATCTTTTGTTGCGCAAGTTTGTGTAGTTGTTACATCTGGAAAGTTCATCTTACCACCAGTTGAGTTGAAATGTTCAATAATAACCTTCTTAGATTATAAATGATCAGACAACTACACAATATTAACATACCTTGCTTTTTTTTGCAGCGTGGCCAGTGAATGAGAAGCAGAAATGCTATTTTTTTTGCCTTCAAGATACAACATATATATATATATATATATATATATATGGAGTATCACTACACCAAATCTGCCAAATTGTCACGGTCATTGACCTTGACAAGTTCAACTTGTCAAGGTCAATGACCGTGACAATTCGGGGAGAGACAACTTTTTTTCTCACAGACTTGTCACGGTCATTGACCGTGATAAGTTCGTTAGAATTGTCACGGTTGTGTCACGGTCCCTAACCGCGACAAGTTTAGTCACGGTTAATAATCGTGACAAAGCCTTGACCCTTTTTAAAAACATTGTCACGGTCAATGACCGTGACAAGTCCGTGACAACCTTATTTGTCAAAGACTTGTCACGGTCAATGACCGTGACATTTCAGGGCAAAATTTTAAAAAACTTTGTTGGGCAGTATGGCCACTGCCACTGTCCAGCAGTATATTTGTACCTATTTTAGCAACGTTGTACCTGTTCAAACATCATATATCCAAATAAACTAAAGATAATGCAAATATACATTCAAAATAGAAACAATATACATGACGATATAATCCAAATATAATTCAAATGTACTAACTTAAAAATAATGTCACTACATGTTTGGGGTAAATGTGAGGAGGCGAGTAGGCCACACGATATATGAATTGACACACCCACTAATATACATCGTGCCGCATTGTTCGTGCAACCACAATAGGGAGTTCTCCTTCTCGGGTATCACATGCGTGATGAGCACCTTGGACTCGATCTCTTGAAGCGCACGTCCATGAACTATTCCACCCTGGACGATATTCGGGTCCCTCAACCCCCGAACTATCCGCTGGCCATCAAATACATCCAATATGAACACGCTCGTCCAAATAGGGAAGTGGATCATCGAAGTACGCACGTGTCGGTGATGAAGCAACGAGGTCCACATCCTCGTCATCCTGCACCTCGTCCTCCCGCACCTCCTCCTCCACCGCCTTCTACTTCCCTTTCCCCTTACGGTCTCCGCCCAACGTACGCTTCATGAATGAGTACATATCTTGGACCGTCGCCTCCAAACGGGACAGCTTCACGTCATGTGAATCCACCATTCGAGCCAACTTGGTGTCGCTCGTCTCCAATCCGATGATCCTAGATTTGGCCACCCGCGAGCTCACCCCCCTTATCCTCCCCTTGCGATCAAAGCCAAGCACTTGGCTGAGTACGTCTGCGGACAAAGATGCCTTGTCGGTATCAGACTACGACTCATGCACTTCCTTAAGCTTTGCCTGAAACGACAAAAAGCACATAATTAGTAAAATAAGTAAACTAAAAAATTATAAGGTAATTAACAAAAAGTAAACTGTCGAATTACTTACAATCGTGGCCGCGATGCTGGGGGACACCTCCTTGTCCTCCCCCTTCTTCGTCTGAAGAGCCACATAAGTATCGAGCCTACGTGGCTTACCCCCAGGGCCACACCCTATCCCCTGAAATAAAATAAAGTAAAATTAGTATCGGCCCCGCAAAGTAAAATAATGAAGAATAATATATTTCTATAGTTATAGAAAAATTAAATCTTACCATCATCCTATGCTCCACCTCGGCATAAGAAGTCCGGTCGGAGTAGTGCACGCCCGTCTTTTTTTCCCGATTTTCCCTCCCCGATTCGCGAGATGCCAATTATTGCTCCCCGATCTCATTGTCAATGAACTTTTTCCATTGTGACAATGAGATCGGCTCCTTCAACGGGACGGATTCACGCTTTTGGATAATGGACTCTCGTGTTTTCTCAAAGTACCGTGTCCGCATATTTTTCTTCCACGTCTTGTGTTGCTCTCTCAACTTCTCCAAGACGAAATCGCGTAGCTTTGGATCCAAGTTGAATTGTCTGTCCAACAAATACAATGTTAGTTGCGAATAAATATAAATATAAATAATAAAATGAAATTGAAATCTAAATTGAAATATTCATATAAATATAAATATATAACCTGTAGTGCCGCCCAAACAGCTAACTTGAGCTCATATGGCACCTCCTTCCAACTCATATACCCCGGGCTGATGACCGTCTTTACCAGCTCGAGGGATTTTGCTAATAGCTCTGACTTGTTCTCGATGGTAATCCCAAATTTGCCATATTTGGGGAGCCTAGGGGCCGAGGAGCCCTCGTCGCCTCCGCTACCACCGAGCCCAGACATCATCATCATAACCAGCATCATCATCCTCGCCTTAATACCTGAAGGAGACATTTGCTGTAAAAAAATGTTACAGATAAAAAAAAATTAGAAGAAGACATGCAAATATGTACAATTACTACAAATAAAAATGAGCACTAATTATTAATTTACTTTCATACACCCCCTCCCCCACCACACACACACACACGTACACGCACACACACCACCCCCGCCCCCCACCACACACACAATAATTATTTTCATCAATTAAACTAACAATTAAAGTATACAATTATTAATTTACTAATTTACAATGAGGATCAATCCAACTTTCATAATTAATCATATATTAATTTACTAATTTACAATAAGGGGCAATCGGATATTAATTTACTAAAAAAATTAATAATCAATAAATTCTTTTACAAGGGACACTACGCACATACACACACATAGACACACACGCAGCCCCCACCCCTACCCCACCACCCACCCCCATCCCTGCCCCCTCCCCACACCTTGCCCCACCCCCTTCCCCCACCCTGCCCCCACCCCCACCCCCACCCCCTCCCCCACCACACACACGCACACACACCACCCCTTGTCCCCCACCACATACACAATAATTATTAATAATATAGCCATTTTCAGCCATACCAAAAGATCCCTACTTATCTTTATTAATAATATCTAGAATTAACCACTAAAGAATACCCACCAGATACATGTAAAAACCCACATTGGCCAACCCCCATATGGACAATAATCCAATTATTATTAATAATTATATATTGTTCGATATACAAAGTAATTTTCAAAAAAAATTAAAAAATTCCACCCCCATATGGACAATAATCCAGTGGTAATGCCACTTTTACTGTTAACCAACCCAACATTGATACACTATAATCCAACAACAATGTCAACAACAAATGCGTATCCCTACTCCTTCTAATTCATCTACTCAATTAATTCATTTCATCAATTAAACTAACAATTAAAGTATACAATTATTAATTTACTAATTTACAATGAGGGGCAATCCTACTTTCATATGAAATGGGCACTAATTATTAATTTACTTTCATCTAAAACTATACAATTAAAATTACAATTAAAGCTATACAATTTATTAATTAAAGCTATACAATTGTTAAGATTGCCCCACCACACACACACACACACACACCCACCACACCCCTCCCCCCGCCACACACACACACACACACTTGCACACACACGCACACCACCACACCCCCTGCCCCCCTCCCCCCCCCCCCCACACCTGCACACACACACACACACACACGTACACACACAGCCCACCCCACCCCCACCACCCCTGCCCCCCTCCCCCACCACACCCCACCACACACATACACACACACATACACATTCATATACACATATATATAAACACACATATAGAAATGAAAGAGAAAGAGAGGAAAAAACATACCTTAGAGAGAGAGAGAGAGAGAGAGACCTCGGAATTGCTTAGAGAGAGAAAGAGAGGGAAAAACCAAAATCGGTGGGAAAAAAAAGAAAGGGTAGGGCTTTTTTGCTGTGTAAATTATCACGGACGTGTCACGGTCCTTGACCGTGACAATTATTTTAAGTATCGTCACGGTCATTGACCGGGACAATACTTTGTCACGGGCGTGTCACGGTCAATGACCGTGACACAAAACGTGTGTTTGTTGTCACGGTCAATGACCGTGACAAGGGTGGCCGGCTGAAAGGTGATAATTTGGCCATTTTGGTGTAATGTATATATATTTATATATACTGTATATATATACTGTTATATATATGCAGTATATATACCAGTAGCATACATATGTATGCAGGGGAGAGGTTCACAAGTGGATCAAAAGAATGGACTTTTTAATGGACGTTAACAAAAAATACATATTAACACATTAATTTTAATTTCTATAGTGTAATTGGTCTGCGCCAGCGGCACCCGAGACCACACGTTCACCCCACTACCCCCCCCCCACCCCACCTCCACCGCCCCCCACCCACCCCACCCACCACCATCACCAAAGCAGCCCTTGTGGCAGCCCTTATGAAAGCAGGGCTGCCATGGAGGGTGGGGGTGGGGTGGGGTGGGTGGGGGGCGTGTGGGGGGGGTGGGGGATGTGACAACCCGCTATCCGAAATAAAGGGTGGCCAGCCCTATACCTCGATAAAATAGGAAATCATGGATAAATATCATCCTCAGCATCACAACAATATACAAAGCCTAAGGAATAACCACACTATATTCCAGAAAACGGGTTATCAAAAACTTTGGTTTTGAAATAAAAAGAAAACATTTTCAACAACCCATAATAGAAATAGAGGGTGGAAACCCCCACAAGCGCACATAAGAAACCCAAAAGATACAAAAGGACCGAATGAAACGTCGGTCAATAATAACCATACAACATGCAAATAGTACCAAGAGTTACATAATAGATTCATTATACAATTACAACGGTTTGGGCAACATGCCCGAATATACTGATCATAACTAGAAAACATAAACGGAGGCGACTACACAAACATCCCGTGAAACCCGCACGATGTCACGGCTCCTCAAAAACATGTGGAAGGAAAGGTCATTTCGGGCGACCGTGCAGCGGAACACCTGAACGGATTATATACATACATATACAACAAGAAAGGAAGACCGGTCAGGGCCGGATATATGTGATCAATAGATAAACGACAGGTATGACAACGATGCGCAAGTAAGCATGGATGATAGTCTAGCATGGTAACATCATGTAAGGAACTAAAACTGATAAATGACTACGTAGAATGAAATTCATATAAAGCCGAATTAAAAGTACTTAGGAGCCTTTAACATCTTTCAACAAAATTCGATTTCAACCTTCTTTTCCATTACTTATCAGGAATACAATTATTATCATGTGCTCTTTATGGCACTAATCTCAATAGCATGCTCTTTGTGGCATAAATTTTCTCTTTATGGCATTCATGTTCCATCGAGTCCAACTCGATAATTAGAATAGTCATAAATATAAATATAACGATTCTAAGACCGCCCGTCCGGGTTTCCCCACTGTGCGCGTCCCTAAATAACCATCATCTTCCAGGGCCTAACATAAGACAACCTGGGATCCTATCGAAATCGTTGGGAAGCGGCCATATGCCTGCGGGGTAGTCAAGACCACACCCTTGAATGAAATAAGAACTTCTCACCCTTGAATAAAATAAGACTTGGGAGGTTGTTAAACTTCCCTCGAGAAAGAAAATTATTTAGTGTCGTTGGGTATACAAGATTAAGTGCGAGAGCTATGGTTACTTGGAATGACATAAGTCAATACTTTTTGCTAGATGATTTACTCAAACATGTAGAGAACATTATACATAAGCATTTTCTCCTACCACAAAGATGAACACATTTCGAGTTCTTATATCACTGAAAATAAACAAGATTGGAAATTATTTCAAATTTATGTGAAAAATACATTTTTGCATGGCGATATTGAAAAAGAAGTGTATACGAGTACACTACACAACCATCTGTAGGAATCCAAATTTGGTCTGGTGTGAAAATTTAAAAACAAGGCAATATACAAGCTCAAACAATCCCCACAAACATGGTGTGCGAATCTCAGTTGTGTCCTCATGTAGATTGGTCTTGAAATGAGTAGTTAGAATCTTTTATTATTAGTTAAAAGATGTGCATTTGGTAATACCATTATTTTGTTTTATGTTGATGATTCTATTATTAGCGGTGATGATCACAATGAAATGTGAAAGTTCAAGGGCCTCCCAGACAATAAATTCTCTATTAAATATTTGGGAATTATGAAATACTTTATGGGGTTAGAAGTTGCTTACTCAAAAAATGGAATCTTCCTTAATCAATAAGAATATCTCTTGAATTTATTGAAGGAATCTACAAAAATAGGAATGAATATAACAAAAGGGCTAACTGATTGTGGAAGTAAGCTTGACGATGATAGTGGAAAATTAACTTGTGATATTGGCCAATTTCATAGACTAGTTTGAAGATATTGTATCTGACTATTACTCACCCATACATTTCTTATGCAATCTGTTTGGTATGTCATTTTATGCATTCTCCCAGGACTCGTCACATGAATGCAGTTAACATGATTTTACGATATTTGAGAGGCTTGTCGAGAAAAGGTATATTGATGCATAGGAATGGGCATAATGTTTTTTCTTCTCAAAAAGTTAAGATTTAATCAAACCAAAGGTATTTTACATGAGATGTTCGTTGTTGCTGACCTAACTACTGTACAACGACTCTGATCATGACATAAAGTAGGAAATAAAAAATAAGGAGCAGACCTAAAAAGAAAATAAAAAAGGACTAGATAACATGAAATCAGCAAGAGCATCAGCACAGTCGTTTGCTTCACAAAAACATAAGGAAAGGACTACATGTTGGAATCTCTAAAGGGCTTCAATGGATTGGATGGAGCAAATCCTCATGGACTTGATGGTAGGCTTAGTTCTTGGCAATCATATTGAATGCATTTTGACATTCACTTTTTATCTCAATACCTCTTATACCTGCTAGTAAAGCTATTTTGATACCAGTTTTTAAGGCCTAAAGCTCAGCAGTCAATGATGACACAAAACCCATGTTTCTAGTAAAACCCAATATAAATTCTCCCCTAGAATTTCTAAGGAGCTCGCCAATAGAGGATAAACCAGTTTTGTGGTATTTGGCCCCATCAGTGTTGCATTTGATGAAAGGGGTGGGAGGGGGGATCCTAGGCGATATGGTATTCCACTTTTGACTGGGCAGACTAGGAGACCTGCTTATGTTGAACGTTCATAAATTGAATCACTTGGTCTGATGTGTAGTTAATTATAATCTCTTTCACTGTTGGTTTGTAACAAAAGAATGCTTCATTTTTAGCAAGCCATATATTGAAAAGAGAAAAAAAAGGTTTAGTTCTGTGAACAGTGAGGACTGAAGGTTGGCATGTACCTTTTATTTACCGTAAAATGGAGATTGAAGATATTGCAGTCTCAACATGCAATGGTCGAACTTCAAGTGTCGCCGGATAAGTTGTAAATATGTGATTATTATAATTCGAAAGATAGCATAATGGGAAGTTAGAACTTGTAATTTTATGGTTGTGAAAGAGACGGTCCGATGTAGTCTGGTTTTCCAGAGCCACCTCCAAGGCGATGCTAAAATATGTCTCATGATTTCTTTCATGTGTAACCAACGACAAGTGTCCTTAATATTAAACTATCCCTCATGACTCGGCCACCAAGTTTGTAAATCATGATCCGTTGTAGCAGAGAAGTATATTTCTTATATTAAAAGAAGGAAATCTATTGGTAGAAATTAGGAAAACATGGACATGTTCCATTGGTGGTGATAGATAAATCAAGAAATCGGTTCCTGTAGAATATTTGAGGGAATGGCTGGGAATCGATTGGCCAGGGTTTCTAGAAGAAACCGTATATGATGACCAAATGTGATTGTGCCTGGACCATTGTGCCATTTAATCCCCTGTCTGAATACGGGAATTAATTTGGACACTCGAGTCCAAAACCAAGAAGCTAGGGTGGAGCGTGTCATGTCAATGAAGGAGGAGTGAGGGAAGTTTTTTTATTTGAGTACACGCACCCAAAGGTTTGTCGGGTTAGAGAAAAGCTTCCAAAGAAGTTTAATCATGAATGCAGTATTAAGCATATGCAATTTTTAATACTGAGTCCTTAAAATTATTTCGACAGTGTGACCGTAGTCCAGGGAATGGTTGTGATTTTCCTTGATTGTGATGTGGCATTCCAAAAAAGCGCCTTGATTTTTTTGGTAAGGTTATTTAGAATGGATCTGGGTAATGGATATGCTGACATATTATATGCAGGCAGGGAGGCACATACTGCGTTAATAAGTGTGGCTCTACCCGCATAGGAGAGAAAGATGGAGTTCCATGTTTTCAATTTGGTGTCAAGGTCTTCTATGAAATCAATGAAAAGGCTGGGGGTGACACTTCTACTGATTAAAGGAATACCAAGGCATCACTACACCAAAAATAGCAATCTGACATGGTTTAAAACTATGCCAGATCTAATCTGGCACAGTTTTGAATTGTGCAAGAAAATTGCCATTTTTTTCTGGCACGTTTTAAAAGTGTGCCAGATTTGACCAAACAAGAACACTTCTGGCACACTTTAAAACCGTGCCAGAATTTGATATTTTTGGCACATTTTATAACTGTGCCAGATTGAATACACTTGATACACTTTGGGCACAGTTTAAAATCCTGCTAAAATTTGATACATTTTTGCCGCAGTTTTGAATTGTGCCAAGTTTTTGTATCAAAGAAACAAAATATTAATAATATTACCTAAAACAAATTAGCAACATTTCCACTATTTTTTGTATCTATTTTAGAATAACAAAAATTTTAAAATAATACAAAACCAACATGCAAAAATAGTACAACAACAATACAAATAGTCCGTAGCAACACTAATACACATCCACACAATAAGACCCCTAAAAATTAATGGCTCAAATTCCATTAATAGAAAATTCATGTCAATACATATGAAATATATATTAACACATGAGGAAATTTGAATTTTATCTCAATTCATGTCAATATAAAATTCATGTCAATACATATTCAATTCATCTCAAATTTCTCAGTCTTCTCTTCAAGCAACACTAACGTTTTTAAATTCTCATTTATCAAGCAGTGGTTCACCTCTACTGCAGTGCTTCGTGGATAAAAAGAGGGTTGCATGCTGCCGTTGCGCTGCTTCGGCAGGAGGCTGAGTTTATTACTGGGGGAGGGAAGAGAGGATAGGGCAAAAGAGAAGAGAGGATAGGTGCGAAAGAGAAGAGAGGAAAGGGGATGCCACTGCTCTACTTCGGCAGGGTTATTTGATGACCTAATATTTGACAAAACAAAGTTCAAGGTGAAATTCAAAGAAAACATGATTGTCACGAGCAAACTTAGGCACACCACTAAGGTTTTTGGAAATTGAGGGAACATGTAGTCATTGATTTAAAACTAAGAATTTATAATGAAACTGAGAGGGAAATATTAACTAACCAACATGACAAATAGGTAATCTAGTACCATCACCCATATATATCTACTCAGTTCCAACATAATATTCCTGGTGCATGAGATTTCCTGGTAATGGTATGCAATGATTTATGCCTCTAGAATCTGGATACTAACAGGTGTTTAAGACAATTTCTGGTGAGGTACTCATGGCACCCATATGTGCGGATAGTTTCTGGTGTAGCCGAGTCTAATACTTTAAGATGCTTATCTATTCTTCTTTCTTGATCAAGGATAAGTGCTTCAATATTAGCAATTGAGTAAGAATTAGATCCAACTTACAAAAATAATTAAAGTATGATAGGAAGAAGTTCATATAATAGTTAATATAAATATTAATATAACTATTATATAACCAATTTATATAAAACCAATTTATATAACATTTAATATAACTATTATATAACTTGTTTATATAAATGTTATATAACCGTTTATATAACCATTATATAAATAGGTTATATAACAGTTTAAATACTATTAGATAACAATTTATATAACTAACAGAATAAAGAGAAGAGGCAACCCAATGATATAAACTAACGGAATGAATAGAAGAGGGAAATCAGCCTCCCAATGTAACTTAGTATTGAGAACATTTTTCTAAATTTGAGTTCACTGAGGATCAACGGAATTAAGACCTCTCATCTTGATCTGAAACCAAAACAGCAACAACGACGCTACTTATAATATTTTTTATAAGGTGAGTTTTATAGTTTATTAATATTTTTTGTGAAAAATATTGATTGAAATACTATATGATTGTCCATGAAGTCATGGGCTAATTTAGCATATTATAGTATGTTTGATTAAACACAAGTTCCATACAAAACTAGCTAATGAAACTTTCATTAAAGAAAACAACATTGGGATTATCCAGGTTTTTTCTCACCCGAAACATACTCCAGCACGGACAACTCCTTTTCTTCATCATCAAGTGCACCAACACTTCCTAGATAAGCCTGAATAGCAAAAGAGCATAAAGTATGTTAGTGATTTGATTGATAGAAAAAAAGTAAAATTAATTCAACAACTTTTATCCAAATTCATAACATTTCTGAAATTTGATATATTTTTTTCCTATTGATCTTGGCATGATAGGTACAAGTTTCAATTTGTAGGGATGATATACACAAGCCCTCTCATAGCTGCTGCCATCTATTATATATAGTAGTGTAATTAAGGTTTACTTATATAAATAATTGAATTATTTTCTCTCCAACGTCTAGGGTAGACAGTTGACTAAAGAAAAAAAAAAGTGAGGTTTTATACCGTAAATTCATTTTTCAAAAGAAACTCCAAGAAATGAACTATTATTTTACCATTATAAGGTATGGACATCTTTTTTTGAGTTCATTTCAAAAAAAATAAGGAGTCTAAAGTGTAATTCAACAACCATGAGCCATGGTTAGTGCATATTCGAATATCTTTATTAAAAATCGAGCAAATACATTCACATTAGAGAAATTCTAGATAAATGTCAAAAAATTCGAATCCATCTTTGTAGGGGTAGAGTTTTATAAACCACGCAATGTAATTAATGCAACTTAAAAGATACATGTGAATTCTAAAATAGTAATATGACGTCCAATAATTTTTTTTTTATATGTAAAAAAGTCCCATAATTTAAATAAGAGCTTACATAATGTGAAACTTATTAGGACTGAAATTTATGGGAAACTTTCAGGTAGTAGTGGTGTAATATTTCTAGCACTAAGAGAGATCGATTTTGATCTATTGTCAAAGTTATAGAAATGATTAAAGTGTCCATTACCATCAACAAATATTGTATTTCCTTACCTTGAGAATCTGAGTATTAGTCGGTGTTCCAGTCTGGTAACTATACCTAGTCATTTTCCATCCATTAAGGAATCGCATATTTTTAAACTTAGCAACAGCCTAGCGCTCAAAGAATTAAATAGTAAACTGGCCTTTATCACATCTCTATATCTAGCAGGTGTCCAAGGCTCGAAGTTTCAATTTGTGGTGGATGAGTTTTGGGGAAATAATAAGTCACTTAGAAAGTTGGACATCTATATATCTGGCAGATTGTCGTATTTACCAGCCCTTTCAGATCTAAAGGATTTAGATATAGTATGTTCTCCTCATCTGGCTTGTTTTATTTATATTTATAGTTTTCAAAACTTCCTTGTAGTTTTGAAAATCCAATACTCTAGAATGCCACTCAATTCAAGTCAATTGAGGGGAACATATATAACTAAAACTCCCAAGGCTGGAAGTAAGAAAATAAAATTCCAATTCAATTTGTAATCTAATACTCTATGATGCCACTCATCTTCACTAAATGTCCACCTTTTCTTCCTCGTATGAATATTCTTTATCTTTGACCGACAAACCCCCTGTCCAATCAATAATGTAAACCCATCCCAGTAAACATAAAACCATACCCCATTTGAGCCTATATTCCCCCTCTGTAACCAACCTTCACATGATCATGTTTATTAGTGTGGCATTCATCCATTGGTCTTCCTGTGGACTAGGCTGTCAGATCACTAATTCTCTCTTAAAGTATCCCCATGTGTATTCATCAAGGGAAACCACTATTCTCCCTCTTTTTTACTAAGTAATGATATGAGGATTCAAACAAACACCTGAATCATTGCACCTTGAATTTGTTGAATCATAGCAGAACCCACTTTGTTCTGAAAGCAAGCGATCCCAATTCCAAAGGAAACTAGAGCCGCAAAACAAGATACAAGCTGCCAATATTCTGAATATCTAATAGAAGTAATACTAAACATAGCAACCAAAACCCGTTCATGAACAACTTCGGTTCACTTACAACACAAACTTTATGATTAAACCCAAAAAAGTAACCATTGAGAACACACTTAACCACCAAATACCATAACCAACTACCAACGGCACTCCCTTACCATGAACTTAGCCTTGTCGGATTTCATGTGGTTACCATACCAGTGGTTATATTGCTTATAAAAACCTTAATGCTGTATAGAAGTTGTCGCTTCAAGCAGAGCTGTTCATGGACCCTATAACACTTGTAGCAGGGGGAAAATTATATACGCTTAGATAAAAGGAGTGAGTACATCGAAAGACCTCGATAGACGAACTTGGGATCTGTAGGATAGATACTTGAGTTGTCAACAGTTCCACTAGGCATTACACCACTTACAAGTGGGCAAAAAAATCAACCATTTGTAACACCCCATATTTTCATGCATTAAATATTTAATTAATTCGGAAATTCAAAATTACTTGTGTCATAATTTTAATTGAATTAAATATGGAAAGTTATATTTAAATATTAATCGGGAAGTGAATGGTTAATATTTAGGGAAACTTAATTACTAAGTGAATAGTAATAATGTATTTACGTCATTTCGAGTATTAATGACGGGACATGTACTTATTTCGGCCGGGAGCCGGTATACATTAATTTGGGTGTGAAATAAGGATTTTTCTAATTTAATTCGGATGCCAATTCTGAGTATACGGTTGAGTCCGAATGGGCCGAGATAGTCGGAAAAGTATACCCAGGGTAGTAAACGGGTCACGGGACGTTTTTAGGCATAGGCGGGCCCACACGGAGGAATTTGGGTTACTTGGGCTTGGCCCATTAAGACAAAAATGGGATTAAGGTTAATTAAACAATTAAAAGTAACAAGGGAACGACTGAATTGTTTTTAGAGGAGACTTAGAGGGTTAGGAAACCCTAACAGCAGCCAAAG
Source organism: Sambucus nigra (assembly GCA_949130495.1). Classification (NCBI taxonomy): domain Eukaryota; kingdom Viridiplantae; phylum Streptophyta; class Magnoliopsida; order Dipsacales; family Adoxaceae; genus Sambucus; species Sambucus nigra. The sequence continues at coordinate 598,513,551 of OX422212.1, read as the reverse complement.
GCAAATTTAGGGATCACCGGAGAGCCAAAAAGAGTCATCTTCAACCTTGGGCACTCACGATTCCGAATTCAAACTCTACGAACCCTAAGGCAAGTGGTTAACTTGCTATAGCATTTAAAGTGTATTTCAATTCATATTCATGTGATGTGGATAATCAAAGAAATTCATTTTGGGATTTACAGGGGTATAAACATGGGTTTTTGTAGATTATGAATCTGATTTCTAAATTGAGTAGAAATGCATATTTAATCTAAGTTGTGTGTTTGTAATCTGGTAAATTGTGTAAAACCGGAGGAATTAGGAACGAATTGATGATATGGGATTGATGGTTAAATGGGTTAAAGACTGAATTGAATTTTAAATCCAAACTCGTGAAAACAGTAGAGAAAAGGAATTAAGTGATGTTTCCGGACTTTCGGAAGGTTTCCTATAAGTTTTTTGATGTCTATTGCCGATGAGAAGGTTTAGTTTTTGGTGTAAAAGAAGCTAGGTTTGGAGGTGGGCGTTCATGGCTGAAACAACCAAGTCGGGGAAAACGAGGACCTGATCGATCGATCGATCGAAGGGGGACCATCGATTGATCGATGGTCCGGGAATTTGGCTAGTTTGCCCAATTTTTAATGTATAGGGAAAATAAATAAAAATCCTTCCATGCCTTAATTATTGAGTAATTAATACATGGGTTTAAATCTAATTAATTGTGAATCAAAATTAATTAGGATTTGAGGGCGGCTTGGTGTGACATCATAATTAAAATTTATTGAGTTTTGGAGGAAATTAGGTGTGACACACTAAGGTTAAATTTTGAAAAGTTTGTTTCAAAATGATTAAATATTGATGTAGTAAACAAATCCGGGGATAACGGTTGAGCGATACCGAAATGGAAATTTTATTTAAGTGAAGACTAAATAATTTAGAGTCGGGGATTTAGACTCGGGTGATGTTATTTCGGGCCACGAGAGTAAGTCCGAATATATTGGATGGGGCAATACCAAAAGAAATTAATGTGCAAATTAATTCATAATTAGAGTTGGGCATAAACTCAAAAATAAAATGGAATGGGCTTGTGTCACGGACTTAGTGCAAGGTGTAGCCGGGATATTTTATATTTATATATATACGGTGTGTGATAGTATATATATGGTGTGTGCATTAATATCAGTGGATAGATATTATTATTATTATTATTATTATTATTATTATTATTATTATTATTATTATTATTATTATTATATGCTATAGTGCTATAGGGGGAGGTTGCGCATAGTGGATGAATCCCCTAGCTTGAGGAGTAGGGCGAGTATAATCCCAGGTCATAGCGTCCGATATATGGGTGAGGGACATCTCACTTTCAGGGAAGGAATATGACCGCCTCCAACATTTAAGTATTAACCAAGTTAGTGAGTGGTTCTGACTTGGGGGTAACTAGGCTATGTGATCATACCTAGTGGGATAGCACTTTAGAGGATTTATACCCGGTGAGACTTTACTCGGGGGAAATACTATTATTAAATGTTATACCAGTATGTTTGTGAATACTGTAATATGATTGAGTATATAATTAGATAAATAATTATATACGGGCAAATTAATACAAATCATGATTTGTATTATATGTATAACAGATGTGAAAGTAATATGAAATTAAAAAGGGAAATGATTTAATTAAGTTGATGATGATAATAACTTAAAAATCACAACTAAGGCATACTCGGTTAGAGTAGGGTGGGTGCAAGGGTTTTTATAATTTATCTAGTCGTAAGATGAAGAACTAGGTGAATTTAATTAAGGCGTTAGTAATGCACATTAGAGGAGGGGTGAGGATGTCCTCAAGGGAGTGTGACACTAACTAAAATATGGAGAGCATGCATATTTATTTATTACTGCAAGTTAATAATTTGCTAAATGTTTTTTTTCAAATGTTTTTGGGTACTACCCTTGCTATAAAAAAATTTTAAAAATCTTTTAGGTGTCCAGCCACAGGGGCGCCAGGCTTGACTCTATTTCAGGAATCCGTTGCTGCAACATATGTGGATGTTGCGGGAGTTTTGATAGACGCCTCACTCTTTCATTCTAGTATAGAGACTTTTATCAGTTATTTCGAGCATGTCGCTCACAGTTCATTTAGTTTTTGTCAGACTTGTTGAGATTGATTACTTGTCTTTATTTTATCTTTGTTGGAGTTTGGGCCGATGGTTTATTCGGTCAGATAATAACTTGTGCATGGTTGTTTTATTTAATTGTGATTATTGTGTTATTGAAATTTCCGCATGAGTTTCATTTAAGTTAATGAAAGATAAAACTTGGCACCAGTCTAATTTTCTCACTTAGGTGGTTAGTAATTAAAAAAGCCGACAGTGATGCTAAGAATGATCCAACTGAGAAACATTTTCTAACTTAATTTAGGACTGATCACCCGGGATTAATTAGGCGGGGTGTCACAGATGGTAACAGAGCATCAGGTTCTAGTGTCCATAGGATCTGTGCGGTTTTCTACGTTTCAGCGTAGCACTCGGTTGTTATAGAGCCATATTATTAGGACTGTTGATTCATTTTCCGTTTATGAGATATTGTATTTCTGCTGTGAATATTTTTGTGTAAATTGTGTACTTATACGATTCAATCTATTTCAGATGCCACCGAGGAGATTGCGAGCGGAGAGGGCTGAGGCTAGGGATGAGGTCAGGGAGGCTCATCAGGAGCCACAGGTACCGCCACCACCCCCACCCGAGTTGATTTCTACTACTCAGGTGGCAGTGATAGTGGCCCTAGCGGTCAAGACAGCGATGTGAGCCACTACACCAAAACTGGCCATTGGTCATGGCCAAAATCCCTGACCAAAGCTGTGGGTCGCGGACTTGGGCCGTGACCATTTTCGTCCATTTTCTTGGGTCGCGGCCCAAGTCCGTGACCAAAAAATGGTCACGGTCGAGAGGGGTCACGGCAGATGGTCGCGGACTTAGGCCGTGACCCATGTCGTGACGGGTCGCGGCCTTCATCCGTGACCCACAACCGTGACAAATTGGTCGCGGCCAAAGTCTGCGACCCACGACCGTGACAAAAAAATTAAAAAAAAATTGGTCGCGGCCCTGATCCGTGGCCCACAACCGTGACAAATTGGTCACGGCCAAAATCCGCGACACACGACCGTGATAAAAAAAATATAAAAAAAATTGGTCGCGGCCCTGATCCGTGACCCACAACAGTGACAAATTGGTCGTGGCCAAAGTCCGCGACCCACGACCGTGACAAAAAAATAAAAAAAAATTGGTCGCCCATAACCGTGAACAAAAAATGGTCGCGAACTTTGGCCGCGACCATTTTTATGCGTGAAGAAAAAATAAAAAAGGTCATGGACAAAGTCCATGACCATATTTAACTACAATTTTTAAAAAATGTATTTTTTTGGTCCAATCCTAAAATTGGGGGTCCTGTGAGCGCACCATCAGTTGCTACGTGTAACGTTTGACACGTACGAGGTGTTACAAATATTTATTATTGGCAAAAAAATAAAAAAAATCACAAATTGCGAATCGAGAACGTTGTTAATAAACAAATATATATACAAACTTATAAAAATTACACATCTTAATAATTCACAGACCAAAAAAAATTGGGCAGAGTTTCCACTATTTTCTAGACATTTCAAAACCCGTAAATGTAAAACCTACTTATTATAAATCCCGCACGGCCATAAAATTCAACAATCAAATTATAAAAGCCCGCACGGCCATAAAACTAAACAAAAAAAGCCCGCACGGCTGTAACACAAAAATCAAAATCCTGAATGTCCACAACCTATAAACAATCTTCATGCTGTAGACCATAGCCTCCTTCGTTTGTTCCGCGTGAAAAATCCTACAAATGATATGATACATAAAAAAAAAATATCAGTAACCAAGTAGTTTTACAAAAAAATTAATCAAGCAGAAAAATTGCATATATGAGTTAAAATTATCAGTAACCAAGTAGAAATATGCAAATTAGCGTCGTATTCTTAAAACCGGGAGTCCCGCGGCTGCGGGGTCAGTTCCTACGAGTTACATTGGTCCCATGAGAGGTGTTGGTGCCACCCACGGGGACGTTCGGGGGCTGTTTCGAGTTCTCACCCTCTAACGCCATGTTTTTAAGCCTAAGTCTACAAATATGCAAATTATCGTCGTATTCTCAAACCGGGAGTCCCGCGGCTGCGGGGTCAGTTCCTACGAGTTACATTGGTCCTGTGGGAGGTGTTGGTGCCACCCACGGGGCCGTTCGGGGGATATTTCCAGTTTTCACCCTCTAACGCCATGTTTTTAAGCGTAACTCAAGAAATATGCAAATTATCGTCGTACACTAAAACCGGGAGTCCCGCGGCTGCAGGATCAGTTCCTACGGGCTATATTGGTCCCGTGGGAGGTGTTGGTGCCACCCACGGGGACGTTCGGGGGCTGTTTCGAGTTCTCACCCTCTCACGCCATGTTTTTAAGCCTAAGTCTATAAATATGCAAATCACCGTCGTATTCTCAAACCGGTAGTCCCGCGGCCGCGGGGTCAGTTCCTACGAGTTACATTGGTCTCGTGGGAGGTGTTGGTGCCACCCACGGGGACGTTCGGGGTCAGTTTCTAGATCTCACCCTCTAACGCCATGTTTTTAAGCCTAAGTCTATAAATATGCAAATTACCGTCGTATTCTCAAATCGGGAGACCCGCGGCTACGGGGTCAGTTCCAAAGAGTTATATTGGTCCCGTGGGAGGTGTTGGTGCAACCCACGGGGACGTTCGGGGGCTGTTTCTAGTTCTCACCCTCTAACACCATGTTTTCCTTAAGTCTAGAAATACGTAAATTACCGTCGTATTGTCAAACCGAGAGTCCCGCGGCAGTGGGGTCAGTTCCTACGAGTTACATTGGTCCCGTGGGGGGTGTTGGTGCCACCCACGGGGACGATCGGAGGCTGTTTCGAGTTCTCACCCTCTAACGCCATGTTTTTAAGCCTAAGTCTAGAAATATATAAATTATCGTCGTACTCTAAAACCGGGAGTCCCGCGGCTGCGGGGTCAGTTCCTACAAGTTACATTGGTCCCGTGGGAGGTATTGGTGCAACCCACGGGGACGTTCGAGGGCTGTTTTGAGTTCTTACCCTCCAACGCCATGTTTTTAAGCCTAAGTCAAGAATATGCAAATTATCATCGTATTTTCAAACCGGGAGTCCCGCGACTGCGAGGTCAGTTCCTACGAGTTACATTAGTCTCGTAGGAGGTGTTGGTGCCACCCACGGGGACCTTCGGGGGCTATTTCGAGTTCTCACCCACTAACGCCGTGTTTTCAAGCCTAAGTCTAGAAATATGCAAATTCTCGTCGTATTTTAAAACCGGGAGTCCCGCGGCTGCGGGGTCAGTTCCTACAAGTTACATTGGTCCCGTGGGAGGTGTTGGTGCCACCCACGGGGCCGTTTGGGGACAGTTTTGAGTTCTCACCCTCTAACGCCATGTTTATAAGCCTAAGTCTAGAAATATGCAAATTACCGTCGTATTCTAAAATCGAGAGTCCCGCAACTGCGGGGTCAGTTCCTATGAGTTACATTGGTCCCGTGGAAGGTGTTGGTGCCACCCACGGGGCCGTTCGTGGGTTGTTTCGAGTTCTCACCCTCTAACGCCATGTTTTTAACCCTAAGTCTATAAATATACAAATTACCGTCATATTCTCAAACCGGGAGTCCCGCGGCTACAGGGTCAGTTCCTACGAGTTACATTGGTCCCGTGGGAGGTGTTAGTGCCACCCACGGGGACGTTCGGGGGCAGTTTCGAGATCTCACCCTCTAACGCCATGTTTTTAAGCCTAAGTTTATAAATATGCAAATTACCGTCGTATTCTCAAAAAGGGAGTCCCGTGGCTGCGGGGTCAGTTCCTACGAGTTACATTGGTCCCGTGAGAGGTGTTGGTGCTACCCACGGGGACGTTCGGGGGATGTTTCGAGTTCTCACCCTCTAACGCCATGTTCTTAAGCCTAAGTCTAGAAATATGCAAATTACCATCGTATTCTCAAATCGGGAGTCCCGCGACTACGAGGTCAGTTCCTACGACTTACATTGGTCCCGTGGGAGGTGTTGGTCTCACTCACGGGGACATTCGGAGGCTGTTTCGAGTTCTCACCCTCTAACGCCATGTTTCTAAGCCTAAGTCTAGAAATATGCAAATTATCGTCGTATTCTCAAACCGGGAGTCCTGCGGATGCGGGGTCAGTTCTTACGAGTTACATTGGTCACGTGGGAGGTGTTGGTGCCACCCACGAGTCCGTTCGGGGGCTATTTCGAGTTCTCACCCACTAACGCCATGTTTTTAAGCCTAAGTCTAGAAATATTCAAATTATAGTCGTATTCAAAAACCGGGAGTCCCGCGGCTGCGGGGTCAGTTCCTACAAGTTATATCGGTCCCGTGGGAGGTGTTGATGCCACCCACGGGCCCGTTCGGGGGCTGTTTCGAGTTTTCACCCTCTAACGCCATGTTTTTAAGCCTAAGTCTAGAAATATGCAAATTATCGTCGTATTCTCAAACCGAGAGTCCCGCGGCTGCGGGGTCAGTTCCTACGAGTTTCATTGGTCCCGTGGGAGGTGTTGGTGCCACCCACGGGGACGTTCGGGGGCTGTTTAGAATTCTCACCCTCTAACACCATATTTTTAAGCCTAAGTCTACAAATATGCAAATTATCATCGTATTCTCAAACCGGGAGTCCCGCGGCTGCGGGGTCAGTTTCTACGTGTTACATTTGTCCCGTGGGAGGTGTTGGTGTCACCCACGGGGACGTTCAGGGGATGTTTCGAGTTTTCACCCTGTAATGCCATATTATTAAGCGTAAGTCTAGAAATATATAAATTATCATCGTACTCTAAAACCGGGAGTCCCGCGGCTGCGAGGTCAGTTCCTACGAGTTATATTGGTCCCGTGGAAGGTGTTGGTGCCACCCACGGGGCCGTTCGGGGGTTGTTTCGAGTTCTCACCCTCTAATGCCATGTTTTTAAGCCTAAGTCTATATATGCAAATTACAGTCGTATTCTCAAACCGGTAGTCCTGCGGCTGCGGGGTCAGTTCCTATGAGTTACATTGGTCCCGTGGGAGGTGTTGGAGCCACCCACGGGGACGTTCGGGGGTAGTTTCGAGATCTCACCCTCTAACGCCATGTTTTTAAGCATAAGTCTATAAATATGCAAATTACCGTCGTATTCTCAAATCGGGAGACCCGCGGCTGCGGGGTCAGTTCCTAAGAGTTATATTGGTCCCGTGGGAGGTGTTGGTGCCACCCACGGGGACGTACGGGGGCTGTTTCTAGTTCCCACCCTCTAACACCATGTTTTGCTTAAGTCTAGAAATATGCAAATTACCGTCGTATTCTTAAATCGGGAGTCCCACGGCTGCGGGGTCAGTTCCTACGAGTTACATTGGTCCCGTGGGGGATTTTGGTGCCACCCACGGGGACGATCGGGGGCTGTTTCGAGTTCTCACCCTCTAACGCCATGTTTTTAAGCCTAAGTCTAGAAATATGCAAATTACCGTCGTATTCTCAAACCGGGAGTCCCGGGGCTGCGAAGTCAGTTCCTACAAGTTACATTGGTTCCGTGGGAGGTGTTGGTGCCACCCACGGGGACGTTCGAGGGCTATTTTGAGTTCTCACCCTCCAACGCCATGTTTTTAAGCCAAGTCAAGAAATATGCAAATTATCGTCGTATTCTCAAACCGGGAGTCCCGCGACTGCGGGGTCAGTTCCTACGAGTTACATTGGTCCTGTAGGAGGTGTTGGTGCCACCCACGGGGACGTTCGGGGGCTATTTCGAGTTCTCACCCACTAACGCCATGTTTTTAAGCCTAAGTCTAGAAATATGAAAATTATCATCGTATTCTAAAATCGGGAGTCCCGTGGCTGCGGGGTCAGTTCCTACGAGTTACATTGGTCCCGTGGGAGGTGTTGGTACCACCCACGGGGCCGTTTGGAGGCTGTTTCGACTTCTCTCCCTCTAACGCCATGTTTTTAACCCTAAGTATATAAATATGCAAATTACCATCGTATTCTCAAACCGGGAGTCCCGCGGCTGCGGGGTCAGTTCCTACGAGTTACATTGGTCCCGTGGGAGGTGTTGGTGCCACCCTCGGGGATGTTCGGGGGCAGTTTCGAGATCTCACCCACTAACACCATGCTTTTAAGCCTAAGTCTAGAAATATGCAAATTATCGTCGTACTCTAAAACCGGGAGTCCCGCGGCTGCGGGGTCAGTTCCTACGAGTTACATTTGCTCCCGTGGGAGGTGTTGGTGCCACGTACAGGGCCGTTTGGGGGCGGTTTCGAGTTCTCACCCTCTAACGTCATGTTTTTAAGCCTAAGTCTATAAATATGCAAATTACCGTCGTATTATCAAACCGGGAGTCCCGCGGCTGCGGGGTCAGTTCCTACGAGTTACATTGGTCCCGTGGGAGGTGTTGGTGCCACCCACGGGGATTTTCGGGGGCAGTTTCGAGATCTCACCCACTAACACCATGATTTTAAGCCTAAGTCTATAAATATACAAATTATCATCGTACTCTAAAACCGGGAGTCCCGCGGCTGCGGGGTCAGTTCCTACGACTTACATTGGTCCCGTGGGAGGTGTTGGTGCCACCCACGGGGACATTCGGGGGCAGTTTCGAGATCTCACCCTCTAACGCCATGTTTTTAAGCATAAGTCTATAAATATGAAAATTACCGTCGTATTCTCAAATCGGGATACCCGCGGCTGCGGGGTCAGTTCCTAAGAGTTATATATGTTCCGTGGGAGGTGTTGGTGCCACCCACGGGGATGTTCGGGGGTTGTTTCTTGTCTAGAAATATGCAAATTACCGTCGTATTCTCAAACCGAGAGTCCCACAGATGCGGGGTCAGTTCCTACTAGTTACATTGGTCTCGTGGGAGTTGTCTGCCACCCACGGGGACGTTCGGGGACAGTTTCGAGATCTCACCCTCTAACGCCATGTTTTTAAGCCTAAGTCTATAAATATGCAAATTACCGTCGTATTCTCAAATCGGGAGTCCCGCAGCTGCGGGGTCAGTTCCTACGAGTTACATTGGTCCCGTGGGAGGTGTTGGTGCCATCCACGAGGCCATTCGGGGGCTATTTCGAGTTCTCACCCACTAACGCCATTTTTTAAGCCTAAGTCTAGAAATATGCAAATTATTGTCGTATTCTAAAACCGGGAGTCCCGCGGCTGCGGGGTCAGTTCCTACGAGTTACATTGGTCCCGTGGGAGGTGTTGGTGCCACCCACGGGGCCGTTCGGGGGCTCTTTCGAGTTTTCACCCTCTAACGCCATGTTTTTAAGCGTAAGTCTAGAAATATGCAAATTATCGTCGTACTCTCAAACCGGGAGTCCCGCGACTGCGGGGTCAGTTCCTACGAGTTACATTGGTCCTGTAGGAGGTGTTGGTTCCACCCACGGGGACGTTCGGGGGCTATTTCGAGTTCTCACCCACTAACGCCATGTTTTTAAGCCTAAGTCTAGAAATATGCAAATTATCGTCGTATTCTAAAATCGGGAGTCCCACGGCTGCGGGGTCAGTTCCTACGAGTTACATTGGTCCCGTGGGAGGTGTTGGTGCCACCCACGGGGCCGTTCGGAGGCTGTTTCGAGTTCTCACCCTCTAACGCCATGTTTTTAACCCTAAGTCTATAAATATGCAAATTACCGTCGTATTATCAAACCGGGAGTCCCGCGGCTGCGGGGTCAGTTCCTACGAGTTACATTGGTCCCGTGGGAGGTGTTGGTGCCACCCACGGGGATTTTCGGGGGCAGTTTCGAGATCTCACCCACTAACACCATGATTTTAAGCCTAAGTCTATAAATATACAAATTATCATCGTACTCTAAAACCGGGAGTCCCGCGGCTGCGGGGTCAGTTCCTACGACTTACATTGGTCCCGTGGGAGGTGTTGGTGCCACCCACGGGGACGTTCGGGGGCAGTTTCGAGATCTCACCCTCTAACGCCATGTTTTTAAGTATAAGTCTATAAATATGAAAATTACCGTCGTATTCTCAAATCGGGAGAACCGCGGCTGCGGGGTCAGTTCCTAAGAGTTATATTGGTCCCGTGGGAGGTGTTGGTGCCACCCACGGGGACGTTCGGGGGCTGTTTCTAGTTCCCACCCTCTAACACCATGTTTTGCTTAAGTCTAGAAATATGCAAATTACTGTCGTATTCTCAAATCGGGAGTCCCACGGCTGCGGGGTCTGTTCCTACGAGTTACATTTGTCCCGTGGGGGGTGTTAGTGCCACCCACGGGGACGATCGGGGGCTGTTTCGAGTTCTCACCCTCTAACGCCATGTTTTTAAGCGTAAGTCTAGAAATATGCAAATTATCGTCGTACTCTCAAACCGGGAGTCCCGCGGCTGCGGGGTCAGTTCCTACAAGTTACATTGATCCCGTGGGAGGGGTTGGTACCACCCACGAGGACGTTCGAGGGCTGTTTCGAGTTCTCACCCTCCAACGCAATGATTTCAAGCCTAAGTTAAGAAATATGCAAATTATCGTCGTATTCTCAAATCGGGAGTCCCGCGACTACGGGGTCCATTCCTACGAGTTACATTTGTCCCGTGGGATGTGTTGGTGCCACCCACGGGGCCGTTCGGGGGCAGTTTCGAGTTCTCACCCTCTAACATCATGTTTTTAAGCCTATGTCTATAAATTTTCTAATTACCGTCGTATTCTCAAACCGGGAGTCCCGCGGCTGCGGGGTCAGTTCCTACGAGTTACATTGGTCCCGCGGGAGGTCTTGGTGCCACCCACGGGGCCGTTCGGGGGCTGTTTCGAGTTCTCACCCTCTAACGCCATGTTTTTAACCCTAAGTCTATAAATATGCAAATCACCGTCGTATTCTCAAATCGGGAGTCCCGCGGCTGCGAGGTCAGTTCCTACGAGTTACATTGGTCCCGTGGGAGGTGTTGGTGCCACCCACGGGGATTTTCGGGGGCAGTTTCGAGATCTCACCCACTAACACCATGATTTTAAGCCTAAGTCTATAAATATACAAATTATCATCGTACTCTAAAACCGGGAGTCCCGCGGCTGCGGGGTCAGTTCCTACGACTTACATTGGTCCCGTGGGAGGTGTTGGTGCCACCCACGGGGACGTTCGGGGGCAGTTTCGAGATCTCACCCTCTAACGCCATGTTTTTAAGCATAAGTCTATAAATATGAAAATTACCGTCGTATTCTCAAATCGGGAGAACCGCGGCTGCGGGGTCAGTTCCTAAGAGTTATATTGGTCCCGTGGGAGGTGTTGGTGCCACCCACGGGGACGTTCGGGGGCTGTTTCTAGTTCCCACCCTCTAACACCATGTTTTGCTTAAGTCTAGAAATATGCAAATTACCGTCGTATTCTCAAATCGGGAGTCCCACGGCTGCGGGGTCAGTTCCTACGAGTTACATTGGTCCCGTGGGGGGTGTTAGTGCCACCCACGGGGACGATCGGGGGCTGTTTCGAGTTCTCACCCTCTAACGCCATGTTTTTAAGCGTAAGTCTAGAAATATGCAAATTATCGTCGTACTCTCAAACCGGGAGTCCCGCGGCTGCGGGGTCAGTTCCTATAAGTTACATTGATCCCGTGGGAGGGGTTGGTACCACCCACGGGGACGTTCGAGGGCTGTTTCGAGTTCTCACCCTCCAACGCCATGATTTCAAGCCTAAGTCAAGAAATATGCAAATTATCGTCGTATTCTCAAATCGGGAGTCCCGCGACTGCGGGGTCCATTCCTACGAGTTACATTGGTCCCGTGGGATGTGTTGGTGCCACCCACGGGGCCGTTCGGGGGGAGTTTCGAGTTCTCACCCTCTAACATCATGTTTTTAAGCCTAAGTCTATAAATTTTCTAATTACCGTCGTATTCTCAAACCGGGAGTCCCACGGCTGCGGGGTCAGTTCCTACGAGTTACATTGGTCCCGCGGGAGGTCTTGGTGCCACCCACGGGGCCGTTCGGGGGATGTTTCGAGTTCTCACCCTCTAACGCCATGTTTTTAACCCTAAGTCTATAAATATGCAAATCACCGTCGTATTCTCAAATCGGGAGTCCCGCGGCTGCGAGGTCAGTTCCTACGAGTTACATTGGTCCCGTGGGAGGTGTTGGTGGCATCCACGGGGACGTTCGGGGGCAGTTTCGAGATCTCACCCACTAACGCCATGTTTTTAAGCCTAAGTCTAGAAATATGCAAATTATCGTCGTATTCTAAAATATGGAGTACCGCGACTGCGGGGTCAGTTCCTACGAGTTACATTGGTCCAGTGGGAGGTGTTGGTGCCACCCACGGGCCCGTTCGGGGGCTGTTTCGAGTTTTCACCCTCTAACGCCATGTTTTTAAGCCCAAGTCTATAAATATGCAAATTACCGTCGTATTCTCAAACCGGGAGTCTCGCGGCTGCGGTCTCAGTTCCTACGAGTTACATTGATCCCGTGGGAGGTGTTGGTGCCACCCACGGGGACGTTTGGGGGAAGTTTCGAGATCTCACCCTCTAATGCCATGTTTTTAAGCCTAAGTCTATAAATATGCAAATTGCCGTCGTATTCTCAACTCGGGAGACCCGCGGCTGCGGAGTCAGTTCCTAAGAGTTACATTGGTCCCGTGGGAGGTGTTGGTGCCACCCACGGGGACGTTCGGGGGAATATTTCGAGTTCTCACCCACTAACGCCATGTTTTTAAGCATAAGTCTAGAAATATGCAAATTATCGTCGTATTCTAAAACGGGGAGTCCCGCAACTGCAGGGTAAGTTCCTACGAGTTACATTGGTCTAGTGGGAGGTCTTGGTGCCACCCACGGGGCCGTTCGGGGATTGTTTCGAGTTTTCACCCTCTAACGCCATGTTTTTAAGCGTAAGTCTAGAAATATGCAAATTATCGTCGTACACTAAAATCGAGAGTCCCGCGGCTGCGGGGTCAGTTCCTACGAGTTACATTGGTCCCGTGGGAGGTGTTGGTGCCACCCACGGGGTCGTTCGGGTGCTGTTTCGAGTTCTCACCCTCTAACGCCATGTTTTTAAGCCTAAGTCTGTAAATATGCAAATTTCCGTCGTATTCTCAAATAGGGAGACCCGCGGTTGCGGGGTCAGTTCCTTAAAGTTATATTGGTCCCGTGGGAGGTGTTGGTGCCACCCATGGGGACGTTCGGGGGCTGTTTCTAGTTCTCACCCCCTAACACCATGTTTTGCTTAAGTCTAGAAATATACAAATTATCGGGGTATTCTCAAACCGGGAGTCCCGCGGTTACGGGGTCAGTTCCTACGAGTTGCATTGGTCCCGTGGGAGGTGTTGGTGCCACCCACGGGCCCGTTCGGGGGCTGTTTCGAGTTTTCACCCTCTAACGCCATGTTTTTAAGCCTAAGTCTAGAAATATGCAAATTATCGTCGTATTATCAAAACGGGAGTCCCGTGGCTGCGGGGTCAGTTCCTACGAGTTAAATTAGTCCCGTAAGAGGTGTTGATACCACCCACGGGCCCGTTCGGGGGTTGTTTCGAGTTCTCACCCACTAACGCCATGTTTTGCTTAAGTTTAGAAATATTCAAATTACCGTCGTATTCTAAAACTGAGAGTCCCGCGGCTGCGGGGTCAGTTCCTACGAGTTACATTGGTCCCGTGGGAGGTGTTAGTGCCACCCACGGGGCCGTTCGGGGGTTGTTTCGAGTTCTCACCCTCTAACGCCATGTTTTAATCCTAAGTCTATAAATATGCATATTACTGTCGTATTTTCAAATCGGGAGACCCGCGGCTGCGGGGTCAGTTCCTAAGAGTTATATTGGTCCCGTGGGAGGTGTTGGTGCCACCCACGGGGACGTTCGGGGGCTGTTTCTAGTTCTCACCCTCTAACACCATGTTTTGCTTAAGTCTAGAAATATGGAAATTACCATGGTATTCTTAAACCGGGAGTCCCGCGGCTACGGGGTCAGTTCCAACTAGTTTCATTGGTCCCATGGGAGGTGTTGGTGCCACCCACGATCCCGTTCGGGGGCTGTTTCGAGTTTTCACCCTCTAACGCCATGTTTTTAAGCCTAAGTCTAGAAATATGCAAATTATCGTCGTATTCTCAAACCGGGAGTCCCGCGACTGCGAGGTCAGTTCCTACGAGTTACATTAGTCCCGTAAGAGGTGTTGGTGCCACCCACGGGGCCGTTCGGGGGCTGTTTCGAGTTCTCACCCACTAATGCCATGTTTTGCTTAAGTCTAAAAATATGCAAATTACCATCGTATTCTAAAACCGGGAGTCCCGCGGCTGCGGGATCAGTACCTACGAGTTACATTGGTCCCGTGGGAGGTGTTGGTGCCACCCACAGGGCCGTTCGGGGGCAGTTTCGAGGTCTCACCCTCTAACGCCATGATTTTAAGCCTAAGTCTAGAAATATGCAAATTACCGTCGTATTCTAAAATCGGGAGTCCCGCAGCTGCGGGGTCAGTTCCTACGAGTTACATTGGTCCCGTGGGAGGTGTTAGTGCCACTCACGGGGCCGTTCGGAGGCTGTTTCGAGTTCTCACCCACTAACGCCATGTTTTTAACCCTAAGTCTATAAATATGCAAATTACCATCGTATTCTCAAACCGGGAGTCCCGGGGCTGCGGGGTCAGTTCTTACAAGTTACATTGGTCCCGTGGGAGGTATTGGTGCCACCCACGGGGACGTTCGGGGGCTGTTTCGAGATCTCACGCACTAACGTCATGTTTTTAAGCCTATGTCTAGAAATATGCAAATTATCGTCGTATTCTATAACTGGGAGTCCCATGGCTGCGGGGTCCGTGTCCCGTGGGAGGTGTTGGTGCCACCAACGGGGACGTTCGGGGGTTGTTTCTAGTTCCCACCCTCTAACACCATGTTTTGCATAAGTCTAGAAATATGCAAATTACCGTCGTATTCTCAAACCGGGAGTCCCGCAGCTTCGGGGTCAGTTCCTACAAGTTATATTGGTCCCGTGGGAGGTGTTGGTGCCACCCACGGGGACGTTCGAGGGCTGTTTCGAGTTCTCACCCTCCAACGCCATATTTTTAAGCCTAAGTCTAGAAATATGAAAATGATCATCGTATTCTCAAAGCGGGAGTCCCACGACTGCGGGGTCAGTTCCTACGAGTTACATTGGTCCCGTAGGAGGTGTTGGTGCCACCCACGGGGACGTTCGGGGGCTATTTTGAGTTCTCACCCACTAACCCCAAGTTTTTAAGCCTAAGTCTAGAAATATGCAAATTATCATCGTATTCTAAAACCGGGAGTCCCGCGGCTGTGGGGTCAATTCCTTCGAGTTACATTCGTCCCGTGGGAGGTGTTGGTGCCACCCACGGGGCCGTTTCGGGGCAGTTTCGAGTTCTCACCCACTAACGCCATGTTTTTAAGCCTAAGTCTAGAAATATGCAATTTACCGTCGTATTCTAAAACCGGGAGTCCCGTGGCTACGGGGTCAGTTCCTACGAGTTACATTGATCCCGTGGGAGGTGTTGGTGCCACCCACGGGGCCGTTCGGGGGCTGTTTCAAGTTCTCACATCTAACGCCATGTTTTCAACCCTAAGTCTATAAATATGCAAATTACCGTCGTATTCTCAAACCGGGAGTCCCGCGGCTGCGGGGTCAGTTCCTACGAGTTACATTTATCCCGTGGGAGATGTTGGTGCCACCCACGGGGACGATCGGGGGCAGTTTCAAGATCTCACCCTCTAACACCATGTTTTTAAGCGTAAGTCTATAAATATGCAAATTATCGTCGTATTCTCAAACCGGGAGTCCCGCGGATGCAGGGTCAGTTCCTACGAGTTACATTGGTCCCGTGGGAGGTGTTGGTGCCACCCACGGGGACGTTCGGTGGCTGTATCGAGTTCTCACCCTCTAACGCCATGTTTTTAAGCCCAAGTCTAGAAATTTGCAAATTACCGTCGCATTCTCAAACCGGGAGTCCCGCGGCTGCGGGGCCAGTTCCTACGATTTACATTGGTCCCGTGGGAGGTGTTGGTGCCACCAACGGGGACGTTCGGTGGCTGTTTCGAGTTCTCACCCTCTAACGCCATGTTTTTAAGCTAAGTCTAGAAATATACAAATTATCGTCGTATTCTCAAACCTGGAGTCCCGCGGCTGCGGGGTCAGTTCCTACGACTTACATTGGTCCCGTGGGAGGTGTTGGTGCCACCCACGGGGCCGTTCGGGGGCAGTTTCTAGTTCTCACCCACTAACGCCATGTTTTGAAGCCTAAGTCTATAAATATGCAAATTCCTGTCGTATTCTCAAACCGGGAGTCCCACGGCTGCGGGGTCAGTTCTTATGAGGTACATTGGTCCCGTGGGAGGTGTTGGTGCCACCCACGGGGACGTTCGGGGGCTAGTTCGATTTCTCACCCTCCAACGCCACGTTTTTAAGCCTAAGTCTAGAAATATGCAAATTATCATCGTATTCGCAAACCAGGAGTCTCGCGGCTGCGGGGTCAGTTCCTACGAGTAACATTGGTCCCGTGGGAGGTGTTTGTGCCACCCACGGGAACGTTCGGGGGCTATTTCGAGTTCTCACCCACTAACGCCATGTTTTTAAGCCTATGTCTAGAAATATGCAAATTATCCTCGTATTCTAAAACCGAGAATCCCGCAGCTGCGGGGACAGTACCTACGAGTTACATTGGTCCCGTGGGAGGTGTTGGTGCCACCCACGGGGCCGTTCGGGGGCTGTTTCGAGTATTCACCCTATAACGCCATGTTTTAAGCCTAAGTCTAGAAATATGCAAATTATCGTCGTATTCTCAAATCGGGAACCCCGCGGCTGCGGGGTCAGTTCCTACGAGTTACATTGGTCCCGTGGGAGGTGTTGGTGCCACCCACGACGCCGTTCGGGGGCTGTTTGGAGTTCTCACCATCTAACGCCATGTTTTTATGCCCAAGTCTATAAATATGCAAATTACCGTCGTATTCTCAAACCGGGAGTCACGCGGCTACGGGGGTAGTTCCTACGAGTTACATTGGTCCCGTGGGAGGTGTTGGTATC
The DNA here is from genome assembly GCA_949130495.1 of Sambucus nigra. Classification (NCBI taxonomy): domain Eukaryota; kingdom Viridiplantae; phylum Streptophyta; class Magnoliopsida; order Dipsacales; family Adoxaceae; genus Sambucus; species Sambucus nigra. The sequence continues at coordinate 598,496,555 of OX422212.1, read as the reverse complement.
ACCCACGGGGACGTTCAGTGGCTGTTTCGAGTTCTCACCCTCTAACCCCATGTTTTTAAGCCTAAGTCTAGAAATTTACAAATTACCATCGTATTCTCAAACCGGGAGTCCCGCAGCTGCGGGGTCAGTTACTACGATTTACATTGGTCCCGTGGGAGGTGTTGGTGCCACTCACGGGGATGTTCGGGGGCTGTTTCGGGTTTTCACCCTCTAACGCCATGTTTTTGAGCTTTAGTCTAGAAATATGAAAATTATCATCGTATTCTAAAACCGGGAGTCCCGCGGCTGTGGGGTCAGTTCCTACGAGTTACATTGGTCCCGTGGGAGGTGTTAGTGCCACCCACGGGGCCGTTCAGGGGCTGTTTCGAATTCTCACCCACTAACAACATGTTTTTAAGTCTAACTCTAGAAGTAATCAAATTACCGTCGTATTCTCAAATCGGGAGTCCCACGGCTGCGGGGTCAGTTTCTACGAGGTATATTGGTCCCGTGGGAGGTGTTGGTGCCACCCACGGGGATGTTCGGGGGCTGTTTCGAGTTCTCACCATCTAACGCCATGTTTTTAAGCCCAAGTCTATAAATATGCAAATTACCGTCGTATTCTCAAACCGGGAGTCACGCGGCTATGGGGGCAGTTCCTACAAGTTACATTGGTCCCGTGGGAGGTGTTGGTATCACCCACGGGGACGTTCGGTGGTTGTTTCGAGTTCTCACCCTCTAACCCCATGTTTTTAAGCCTAAGTCTAGAAATTTACAAATTACCATCGTATTCTCAAATCGGGAGTCCCGCAGCTGCGGGGTCAGTTCCTATGATTTACATTGGTCCCGTGGGAGGTGTTGGTGCCACCCACGGGGATGTTCGGGGGCTGTTTCGGGTTTTCACCCTCTAACGCCATGTTTTTAAGCTTTAGTCTAGAAATATGCAAATTATCGTCGTATTCTAAAACCGGGAGTCCCGCGGCTGCGGGGTCAGTTCCTACGAGTTACATTGGTCCCGTGGGAGGTGTTAGTGCCACCCACGGGGCCTTTCGATGGCTGTTTCGAGTTCTCACCCACTAACAACATGTTTTTAATCCTAACTCTAGAATTATGCAAATTACGGTCGTATTCTCAAACCGGGAGTCCCATGGCTGCGGGGTCAGTTCCTACGAGGTATATTGGTCCCGTGGGAGGTGTTGGTGCCACCCACGGGGACGTTCGGGGGCTATTTTGAGTTCTCACCCTGTAACGCCATGTTTTTAAGCTTAAGTCTAGAAATATGCAAATTATCGCCGTATTCTCAAATCGGGAGTCTCGCGGTTGCGGAGTCAGTTCCTACGAGTTACATTGGTCCCGTGGGAGGTGTTGGTGCCATCCACGAGGCCGTTCGGGGGCTGTTTCGAGTTCTCACCCACTAACGCCATGTTTTTAAGCCTCAGTCTTAAAATATGCAAATTATTGTCGTATTCTAAAACCGGGAGTCCCGCGGCTGCGGGGTCAATTCCTACGAGTTACATTTGTCCCGTGGGAGGTGTTGGTGCCTCCCACGGGGCCGTTCCGGGTCTGTTTCGAGTTTTCACCCTATAACGCCATGTTTTTAAGTATATGTCTAGAAATATGCAAATTATCGTCGTATTCTCAAATCGGAAGTCTCGCGGCTGCGGGGTCAGTTCCTACGAGTTACATTGGTCCCGTGGGAAGTGTTAGTGCCACCCACGGGGCTGTTCGGGGGCTGTTTCGAGTTCTCACCCACTAACTCCATGTTTTGCTTAAGTCTAAAAATATGCAAATTACCATCGTATTCTAAAACAGGAGACCCGCGACTGCGGGGTCAGTCCTACGAGTTACATTGGTCCCGTGGGAGGTGTTGTGCCACCCACGGGGCCGTTCGGGGGCTGTTTCGAGTTCTTACCCTCTAAGCCATGTTTTTAAGCCTAAGCGTATAAATATGCAAATTACCGTCATATTCTCAAACCGGGAGTCCCCCGACTGCGGGGTCAGTTCCTACGAGTTACATTGGTCCCGTGGGAGGTGTTGGTGCCACCGATAGGGACGTTCGGGGGCAGTTTTGAGATCTCACCCTCTAATGCCATGTTTTTAAGCCTAAGTCTATCAATGTGCAAATTACCGTCGTATTCTCAAATCGGGAGACCCCCGGCTGCGGGGTAAGTTCCTAAGAGTTATATTTGTCCCGTGGGAGGTGTTGGTGCCACCCACGGGGCCGTTCGGGGGTTATTTCGAGTTTTCACCCTCTAACGCCATGTTTTGCTTAAGTCTAAGCCTAGAAATATGGAAATTACAGTCGTATTCTCAAACCGGGAGTTCTGCGGCTGCGCGGTCAGTTCCTACGAGTTACATTGGTCCCGTGGGAGGTGTTGGTGCCTCCCACGGGGCCGTTCGAGGGCTGTTACTGGTTTTCACCCTCTAATGCCATTTTTTTAAGCCTAAGTCTATAAATATGAAAATTATTGTCGTATTCTAAAACTGGGAGTCCCGCGGCTGCGGGGTCAGTTCCTACGAGTTACATTGTTCCCGTGGGAGGTGTTGGTGCCTCCCACGGGGCCGTTTGGGGGCTGTTTTGGATTTTCACCCTCTAACACCATGTTTTTAAGCCTAAGTCTAGAAATATGCAAATTATCGTCATATTCTCAAATCGGGAGTCCCGTGGTTGCGCGGTCAGTTTCTACGAGTTACATTGGTCCCGTGGGAGGTGTTGGTGCAACCCACGGAGCCGTTCGGGGGCTGTTTCAGATTTTTACCCACTAACGCCATGTTTTTAAGCCTAAGTCTAGAAATATGCAAATTAACGTCGTATTCTCAAATTGGGAGTCCCGTGGCTGCGCAGTCAGTTCCTACGAGTTACATTGGTCCCGTGGGAGGTGTTAGTGCCTCTCACGGGGCCGTTCGGGAGCTATTTCCCGTTTTCACCCTCTAACGCCTTATTTTTAAGCTTAAGGCCTCATATTTTAAAATTATCGTCGTATTCTCAAATCGGGAGTCCTGCGATCACGCAGTCTATTCCTACATGTTACATTGGTCCCGTGAGAGGTGTTGTTGCCTCTCACGGGTCCGTACGCGGGTTGTTTCATGTTTTTGCTATTTAACGCCTTGTTTTTAAGCTTAAGTCCTAATATTTTTTAATTATCGTCGTATTCTCAAACCGGGGGTCCCGTGATCTCGCGGTCAGTTCGTACGAGTTTCATTGGTCCCGTGTGAGGTGTTGATGCCATGTTTTTAATTTTAAGTCTCGACATTTGCAAGTTATCCTATCATCGTATTCTGAAACCGGGAGTTTAAAATATTTTCAACATATTATCCAACAATGAAACCAATAATTATCCCGTACTCCTTCTAATTATCTCATGCTCCTTCTAAAATACTATCCAATAACATTCCAACAGCCAATAATTATCCAACAGCCAAACCAAACAAAACCAATAACTATCCCGTACTCTTTCTATCATCTAAAAGATTTAATAGATAATGCATATCAATTATATAACTACTTTAGTTAATGTACAGAGTACCTGGTGTGTAATGAAGAACTGGTATGTAATGAAGAACTGGTATCCAATTGGTTAGATCTGTAATACGTAAACAATGTGTTATGAAGAACGGGTATGTAAAATTAAATAAATTACCTCACAAAACCACTTATTGTTTTTTAAAATTAAAGAAAGTACGGTACCGTACGGGGACTGCTACAAAAAAAATAGGGGATGCTAAAAAACTTCCTTCAAACAAAATAGGGGTTGAAGATGCAATAATCATACATATGACCTTTGTCCATATACTAAGAGAAGAGGGATGGAATATTTTTACGTGAAATCTGCAATTCATCCTCAACACTTGTCCACTAATGCCATTGATCCTCACGGCCACGACTTTGCTGTGCTAACCTCCAATGTACCTACAACTGTTATGTTTATGAGTGGATGGACTATAGACCTGCTCTATCATCTTGACTACTACAATCAACTATGTAAGGAATTGCAAATACAATAAACGCATAACAAAACTATTAATAAATAATCAAAACTTTACCTCGATGAATGTAGTGGTTCAATTAAATCCAACATCTTAGTACTGAAGTTTGGAAACCCTACATTTAAATTAGTCAAAAGGTTAATAAAAACAAATAAAGATAAAAATTTATACTCAACTTCTTAATAGAGAAAATAATCAAAACCTCAAATGCAATAATTGTCCACGTTTGAAATGCTCTCTCTTTTATTCTTCGGTTTCTGGATGGAATCTCAATTTGTTAAAAAATGAGGAGTGTACAATTTAATTTGTATGTTTAGCATTAGTCTTCCAAAAGTATGATGAAAAGATGAAAACTCTTATCAACGTAATATATGAAAGGAAAAACAGTAAGATAAATGATAGTATAATTACATCGCAGTAGCCTTGAATGAGTGAGTGTCTGTCAAGAATAGAGAAAAGCGATGCAACTGCTGCTGAGCCCTTGGCAAGATCGGAAGTCATGCACCCAGCATCAGTTATGACTTTCCCATTACTAACCAGTATGAAAAAAGTCTTAAAAACATCATCTGTTGTATGCATATATGCCCAAATCATTAATTTCAACACATGAACACATTATGACTATTTAGAAATCCATTTTATTATGCCCATGTGAGCATTGTAGAGTTGCCCGTGTCTAAGAAATTTTGTGAGCATTTTCAAATACTTAAGAGAGAAAGAACCGCATGGGTATTATCATTTAACACCCAAACAACAACTAACTCAAACTATTCTAAAAAAATGATTGGAAAAAAAGACTTACTTTGATTTACAAAAAGAAATATTACTACAATTACCTCGACAGATTGCTGTGTGTTGGCCCAAAAGTGTCCCAAATAAAGGTCTCCATAACGTTATTATCAATTTTATCACTACCTATGGGACAAACAGACAACCATGTAATGTATGACGTTAGTATAAAATTCCAAGATATAACACCCCAAATGTTTGATCCTACAGTACAAACAATAAATACAGCCAAGTAATGTATGATGTTAGTTTAAAATTTCAAAATATAGCACACCAAATGTTGAAAAATGCGTTACTAAAGCCGTTTATTGAAAATAAACTATTTAAGTAACTCCGAGTTGTTTTTTGAAGAAACTCTTTTCTTAAATCAAAAAGGATTAATCACAAGACGTGTTTAATAAAACAGTATGTACGAGATCTTATTCAAGATTTAGGCAACACGTTTAAAAGATAATTTAAACAAGTTTTAAACACAGCACAACCAAGAATGAGAAGAGAAAATGTAGAAGACTTCTTTTCATATTTTTTACGTGGTAAAACCTCACCAATTGAGGAAACATCCACGACTCCCTCTACGGAGTAAAATGAAAAATCCACTAAAACAAATATATGAGTTACAAACTATATAACTAACATGCAAACAACTCAGACCTATAGAAGTTTAGTAATGTACCCTCTGGTGTCCTTAAACTTCTCTGCAGTTCTGATTGTAGATGTAGTTCTCCCAGTTTGTCAACTTCTGATTTGTTCCAGCACTTTACCTCGACTTATGTTCTCAAGATCTTATCACCAACACTTTTCGTGTTGTAGGGTGTAAGTGTTTGTGAAGGTGCTTTCTAACACATGCATGCACACACACGCACTTATTAATTACAAACAGTCCTAACAAATTACAGTTACACTATATGCAGTGATCTTTTCTTTTTCTTTCTTCTTAGAAAACTTTGAACCTTTTTGACCTTTCAAACTATCCCAGAATCCACGGATACCTTGCTAGGAAGACAGACAAGGTCTTAATCAATCTCAGAATTTAAAACAAAAACTTTTTGAGATTGAAAACCTCCAAGTGAGATTCCAAACTAGGTCAAGGGTTTAGTTTACAAGAACAAGAAACAGAAAGCATTTATTGTTGATTTTAAAGTAAGAAAACGTTTTAGACAAAAATAATCAACAATATATTTCTCAAGATGAGAAATAAAATGAAACTAAGTGTAATGTAACATGAATAACTCAGATCTGAGATTTCTATGGAAACATAAACTAGATCTAAGTAGAAGTCTAAGTTGGAAACAAGATCTCATTTAGGTAAGTTCTTGGCATATAACATGACACGTGCCATCTCTTGCAAGGTACGATTCTTTCTCTTGGCGATACCATTTTGTTGAGGAGTCTTGGGAGCACTGAACTCGTGTTTGTAACCATTATAGTCACAGTATTCTACAATACCAGTGTCGTTGAATTCACCACCTCTATCACTACGGATTCGATTTACTTGAATGTCCTTTTCATTTTCAATCCTAAGAAGAATTTTTAGGAAGGTTTGAAAAGTGTCAGACTTTTGTTTTAAAAAGGCTACCTAAGTAAATCTGGTGAAGTCATCAACCATAACTAGGATATAACTGTGTCCACAAAGGCTAACAGTTTGGGAAGGACCCATTAGGTCCATATGGATGAGTTCTAAGGGATTAGAGGTGAGAATATCTTTGACTTTCTTATGAGGGGCCTTAACAATTTTACCTTCTTGACAGGAACCACAAACAATATTATGAATGGGTTTAATTTTTGGAATTCCTCTTACTATGTCTTGAGTAGACAATTTACTAAGATCATCGTTATTTATGTGACCCATTCTGTTATGCCATATCTCGTTGTCATCCATTCTGGCAACATTACAAGTTTCAGAATTGTTCTTGACAGTGTAACAGTTGTCAGGAGTTCTGAATCCAGTAATTATGCATTCACCTTTTTCATTTAAAATCTTGCAATTGTTCTTTGAAAAGGTAACAGTATGGTCTGAGTCACAAAATTGCGAAATGCTAAGTAAGTTGGCCTTTAGACCTTTAACTAGAAGAACATCTTTAAGAATAGGAAGCCCATCTTCTTGGAGAGTTCCTTTGCCTATGATTTGAGATGAAACTCCATCACCAAAAATAACTTTACCACCAGCAAATCTGGTTTTGTTTAAAAGTTTAGATTCATCTCCAGTCATGTGCTTAGAACATCCAGAGTCTAAATACCAACCAGATGATGTGTGTTCGGCTTTTAAAGCAGTAACCACAATATTACACTTCATCTGAGGTAATAGATCATCTTTTCTAATCCAAATTGCTCTAGTTTTCATCTTGCGCTTATTAGCTCTCAACTCATAGAATTTGCGAGCATTAGATTTTTGCTGAAAAATGTTTTGCGCATGATTTTGAATTTTGTGAAAGACTTGAGCATTTGGTTTAGGAAAATGTTTGGGATTCCTTCTAGGAAATGTTCTTTTAGGTTTGGTCTTTCTCTTTCTATAGTTAGAGTTTTTATCTGGCTGTCTAGGAAGTATATAATTGTTTCGACTCCTCCTAGAATAGTTAAAGTTCTGGTAAGTACGAGGATTGTAGATAGGTTTAACAAGTCTCCTAGCATAGTAACCATCGAAAAAGTGACCATATATGTCACAGTAGGAGCAATAAAGATTGCTCAAGATGGGGGTCTCCTTAAGAAAGTCTTTAAACAAAGGTTTTATAGAGTTTTGAGCCTGAACTCTATTCCTAGGTGTGACAGTCTTGAATGCAGACTCACTCTTTCTAATAGAAGTGCAAACGTATTTAGCCTTAGGTGAACTTTCATGTCTAGAGTGACTAGATTCCCCAATATTAAAACTTTGATTTTTTGAATCAAACTTAGTTTTTAGAGAATGAAAGTCTGGGCATGTTTTAATAGGTCTTTTGCCTCCTGACACAAACTTGATAGTTTCAAAAGATTTTGTTTGTGTTTTCAAATTGGGACAAAAACCTATACCAGTTCGATCATAAGAATTGGTTTTAGATTCAGCAACAAATTCATCAAAACAGTTAGAATTATTTTCAAATTTTGTAAATTTTTTGAAAATAGTTGTTGTCTTTTCTTTGGTTTGTTCCAATTCTAACAATGTCCCTTTGTATTTTGTCTCCAGAATTTCATTTGTTTCAGTCAAATTTTTCAGTTTTTCATCAAACACTTTAATTTCACTTTCATGAGTTAAACATTGGGTAGTGTACTCTTCAGCATTCAATTTAACCATCAGTCTTAAATCTTCCAATTTCTTGGTAAGATCTTTAACAGTCTTCTCTAGTCTAGCGCTTTTCTTGAGAGTCTTAGTGTAAAGTGTGTGAATGTCTGGGAGGTCTTCATTGTCCGAGTCACTAAGTGTGGTGTGTGGAGTTACCCCTAACGATTCATTTGTTAAACTCACACACCCATTGACATCGTCATTATCGCCATCCCTTTGACTCACACACCCCGAGGTAGAACATGCAACATTCTCAGTAATCAAAGCATCTAAACCAGTAATAACCACATTCGAATTATCAGTCATATAGTTATTTAGTTCATCCTCATTAACAAACATAGGCATGTCATCATTATAAATAATCTTAGCAAAGAAATACATTCAAGGATCAAAAGCATCTGATGACTCAGGTTCCTCGTTTTCAGAGTCACTTGAATCATCCCATGTTTTGCAGATGTTAGCTCCAATGTGATTGATTTGAGTGTTCAAATTAACTCTACAGTCTTGTGCAATATGCCCCAGTTTACCACATCTATAGCATTCAGTCTTCTTAAGGTCTCTATTAGGTCTAGCGTGAGAGTCCTTATGATTTTTGTCATTGTTTTTCTCATGAGGTCTGTGACTAGAAGGAGTTGGATAATTTGACTTGCCTTGTTTATTTGCCACTTTGTTTCTAAACTTAATGTTTTCTTGAACTGTTTTGTCATTAAGGCAATATGATTGTCCAGACTCCCTATATCGCAGTCCTCATCAGATTCATCATTGGTAGTATTAAACTCAGGCTTAATCAATTTAGAAGAGAAGCTTAGATTGGAACTAGTCTGTTTCCTATGGGATTGGGTTAATTGTTTCTTAAATTCCAGTTCCATTTCCACAGTTCTTAATTTACTACTGAGTAATTCAGGAGTGAGATTTATATCACACATTTCCTCAATATCATATCTTTTGTTATCAAACTTCTGTGGCAATGATCTCAGAATTTTAGATACAATTTCTTGTCTATCATAGGTTATCCCATTAGCATGAAGTTTGGTCACAATATCAGTCAGGTTCATATAGAAGTCATCAAATGATTCAGTCTCAGACATAATTAAGGAGTTATACTGCTGGATAAGCATTTGGGTTTTAGCAGCCTTAACTCTAGTGTCTCCTTCATGCACTAAGGTGTCCCAAGCTTCCTTAGAAGTGGTACAGGATGAGATTCTTTTGAACTCATGTTCATTTATAGACATAAATATAGCATTCTTTCCTTTATTATTATTTCGAGAAACTTGTTTCTCTTCTTGAGTGAACTCACTTAGAGCTTTCTAACCCTCTCATTACTTCCTTCATTGGCTGGTTTAGTAGGAAAAGTATAACCATTTTCAACAATGTCCCAGACATCATCTCCCAAAGTTCCTTGAATGAAAGCAATCATCCTTACTTTCCAGTAAGCAAAATTGGTTCCATCAAAGATTGGAGGTCTGGTTAAGTTACCAAATCTTTCATTTTTCTCGTCCATATTTGATTTTTAGAAAACAATTTCAGAAACACAGGATCTCTTTAAAAGCAGTTTACAAAGCTCTGATACCACTTGAAAAATGCGTTACTAAAGCCGTTTATTAAAAATAAACTATTTAAGTAACTCCGAGTTGTTTTTTTGAAGAAACTCTTTTCTTAAATCAAAAAGGATTAATCACAAGACGTGTTTAATAAAACAGTATGTACGAGATCTTATTCAAGATTTAGGTAACAAGTTTAAAATATAATTTAAACAAGTTTTAAACACAGCACAACTAAGAATGAGATGAGAAAATGTAGAAGACTTCTGTTCACAATTTTTTACGTGGTAAAACCTCACCAATTGAGGAAACATCCACGACTCCCTCTACAGAGTAAAATGAAAAATCCACTAAAACAAATATATGAGTTACAAACTATATAACTAACATGCAAACAACTCAGACCTATATAAGTTTAGGAATGTACCCTCTGGTGTCCTTAAACTTCTCTGCAGTTCTGATCGTAGATGTAGTTCTCCCAGTTTGTCAACTTCTGATTTGTTCCAGCACTTTACGTCGACTTATGTTCTCAAGATCTTATCACCAACACTTTTCGTGTTGTAGGGTGTAAGTGTTTGTGAAGGTGCTTTCTAACACATGCATGCACACACAAACACTTATTAATTACAAACAGTCCTAACAAATTACAGTTACACTATATGCAGTGATCTTTTCTTTTCCTTTCTTCTTAGAAAACTTTGAACCTTTTTGACCTTTCAAACTATCCCAGAATCCACGGATACCTTGCTAGGAAGACAGACAAGGTCTTAATCAATCTCAGAATTTAAAACAAAAACTTTTTGAGATTGAAAACCTCCAAGTGAGATTCCAAACTAGGTCAAGGGTTTAGTTTACAAGAACAAGAAACATAACGCATTTATTGTTGATTTTAAAGTAAGAAAACGTTTTAGACAAAAATAATCAACAATATATTTCTCAAGATGAGAAATAAAATGAAACTAAGTGTAATGTAACATGAATAACTCAGATCTGAGATTTCTATGGAAACAGAAACTAGATCTAAGTAGAAGTCTAAGTTGGAAACAAGATCTCACGAACATAAGGTTACAGCAACCAAAATAACTCAACTCAAACTCTAAAACACTCAAGAACACTCAGGATGGTGTTTTTGGCTATGGTGTTTTGAAGAAGTGTTTGGGTTAGGTTTTGAAGAGGATTTGGACGAAGTTAGGGTTTCTAACTTTTTTTCTCTCTCTGGTTTCTCTCTTCTCTCTCTACTCTCTTCTCTCTCTTCTCTCTCAATTCTTTGAGGAAATGAAATGGCAAAAAGTCTTCGAAGGCCGAGAATAGAGGCCTTTTTATAGCGAGAGGAGAAGGTTCGAGATATCTGATCAAAACCAAGGGCTGAGATCGAGTCAATTTAGATTGACTTGAATCTAAGGGCTCACACAAGGCGGTGCTTAAACGACCGCTGATTGGCTTAAAAAGTTACACAGGGATTCATCAAGGCAACATGCAGACCATTGATAAGAAATGATCCAAGGGCTGATAACACACGCGTCTATTGTCTCAGTAAAGAAACACACATCTAACCAATCAGGGGGCAACAGGTGTTGGCCAGTTATGGAATGTAAAACGCGCGTCAAAACTAATTACAAAGCACACCCTGAAGTCTCTGCCGCTTTTGGATTCTACCCAAGGTAACATTATGCCATAAAATACAACAAGTCATATTTGGAGATTGACCCCAAAAAACAAGTTTTAATTATTAAAAACATGATTTAAAAATTGTTTAAAAAATCCCAAAAAATTATTAAAAATCAAACTTAGGGATTTAAACACACACAACACATGTACACACATAATTATGCAATATGCCATGCAAAAATGAATTCTACTGTGTGTGAGTGTTGGCAATAGGTTCTTGATCAAAGCAAGAAAGAGAGATGAATAGGCAATCCAACTTCTGAGGCTCTTTGGTTTCTAGGAAGACACAATTTTGTCACAATTTCCAAACTAGATGAGCACTTATATAATATAGACTCAAGTGAGTCAAATGTATAAGGGCTTCAAATGTTTGATGAAGTGATAAACAAAATTATAGCACACCAAATTTTTTGTCGATGATATGAAAATGAAAAGAAAATTACTAATTGAAATCTTCCTAAGAAAAAAGAAGATACAAATTATGAAAACAAAATTTGAAAATTGACAATACCTGTACCCACTGTGTTATAGCTCCATCACCCAAACCCGATTTGGTCCAACAAAAATCAACCCACCGGACTTAAACCGGGCAAAATTCCGACAGCAACCCAGTTGAAAATCGAGACCCAAACCCAACAACCCTCACCGAACCCAGTTGAAAATCGCAACTAGCACTGGCAGTGGTGCGGGTTTACGAAGAAAACTCTCAAAAATATGTGGACCCGCTTCTCATTCTCTCTCTCTCTTCTCTACCAACTGTCTCATCTCTCTCTCTCAATCCGCACCCCAATCGCTGCTCCCTTATTTCAAGAATCAATCAACACCGATGAAACCCAATATTTTTCACTGAGTTGGTCCGGGCCGCCCGCTTGTCAACCCAAAACTAGCCCGCCCATTTTTTACCCGAACCCAAATTCAACCCGTCCATTTTCACCCATACGCGCCCAAATGCCAACGCTAATCGGAACCCAGTTGAAAATTGCCCCTGCCTCAATAACCCTCACCGTTGCCCTCCTGAAAAACCCGCCCAACCTCCATACACGGCCATACCTGCTACCAGCGTTTGGGGAAGAAACGCCATACCTGCTACCAGCGTTTGGGGAAGAAATAAATAAGATGAGCGGGGAAATGAAAATTTTGAGGCGCTTTGTTTTGTTTTAGGATCAACAGTGGTCACGGCCTAGAGCCGTGACCCACCCACCGCGACCCATTAATGAAGCTAAGTGGGATGTGTACTGCCTATTGTTCACGGCCCATAGCCGTGACCCATACCAAGAAATGGTCACGGCCCATAGCCGTGACCCTCAATCTATGATGCGCGACCCTTTTTATCAACACTAGTGCTTGAATGAGGGATGGTCACGGCCCATAGCCGCGGCCCACACCCAGAAATGGTCACGAGCCTAAGTCATGACCCTCAATGTGTGTACTTTCTTCTTTATCATGCCATGGGTCACGGACTTGGGCCGTGACCCATCCGCGACCAAGCTTGGAGGGAATTTTGGCGCGAGTTTGGCGCCAAGATGGTCACTACCTGATCATGGCCCAAGTCCGCGACCACAGTGTTCGCGGACTTGGGCCGTGACCACTTCCAGAACATAGATAATTTAGTGTGATAATAAATATGGTCACGCCAAATATTGAGTGGGTCACGGCCCAAGTCAGTGACCAGCTGGTCGCGGACTTGGGCCGTGACCCACTGGGCGTGACCATTCGCAGGATTTGGTGTAGTGAGCTATGGCAGCTCACTTTCCACAGCCCCAGGCACCACCTCCAGTGGCACCAGCAGTTTAGGCTCTGGTGGGGCCACCATCTTGGCAGCGAGTTAGGGAGACCTTTGAGAAGGGTCACCCACCTGAGTTTCGGGGTATCACAGATGTAGTAGAGGCTTGTGACTGGAAGAAGAACATTCAGTGCCATCTGCGCATGCTGGAGTGTACCAAAGTGCAGAAACATATGCTTACTACCTTTCGAATGTCGGGGGCAGCCTTACAGTGGTGGGAGTCAGTTACCACCGCCGAGGAGCGAGATTTGATGACGATAGCAGAGTTCTGGGTGCGGTTCGACCACAAATACTTTTCTCAGTAGTAGAGACTAAGATGAGAAAGAAATTTAGTGATTTAGTACAGGGTGAACGATCAGTGGCAGACTATGAGGAAGAGTTCACCCGTTTGGTAAACTTTGTGCCAAACGAGGTGAGCGATGAGGAGCGGAAGAAATCGAGATTTATGGATGGCTTAGCCTGGCGGATCAGGCAACATTTGATTGGGAATCCGGCATTGGTGACATATACAGATGTCGTTAATGCCGCACTTATACATTGCTAGGATCATCACTTCCATACGAAGGGGAGCAAGAGAACAGGGGAGCCGAGCCAACAGGGTAAGGCAGTTACTAGTGGTGACACGAGTGGTACTCAGCAACAGACGGGCAGTCAGCAAGGGAATCAGGCTAAGAAGTTTAAGCCTGGTGGGCTCCGACTAGGTGGACAGGGGTTCAAACATGGGCAGCTGGGCCCAAATCTGCAGCAGCAGGTTCCTCAGGGCCGTCAGGGCCAAGGGAACAATGGGGGAGGCCAGAAGGGCCAGCCACGTCAGGGCCAACAGGGCCAACGACAGGGGGATGGTCAGAGACGTTGTTTTGTCTGTGGCCAGCCATGACACTTCAAGAGGGAGTGCCCACAGAGGGGCATAGGTCAACAACAGGAGGCCTAACAGGGGCAACAGGGGCAGATGCACTACGGGCGTGTGTATAACGTCTGGGATGTTCCTAATCCTCCAGCGCAGCAGGCACCGCCAGCAGTCGAGGGTATATTTCTCATTCATGGTTATGAGGGTAATATTCATTTTTATACGGGAGCATCGCATTCATTCATTAAATATAATTTTGCTAAATGGGACAGGTTACTAGAGACCGTGGGTAGTCTTCGGATGTATGTTGAGTCACCAGTAGGCAGCGGGGTTTCGATTCACTCGATTTGTCGGGGAGTGGACATTTTGATTGGGAAGCTTAGTTTAGCAGTTGACTTCTTGGTGTTAGATATGGAGGGGTACGATGTCATCTTGGGTATGGATTGGTTGGCAGGTTATCAAGCGACGGTGGATTGCTACGAGAGGACCATCGTGTTCTCCATTCCAGGATATGAGATGTTTTTAATAGCGATACCGTTACCTGAAGGAGGGTCACGCACGCACCTGTATTACATCGAGGAAGAGACCTCATAGGAGGTGGCGATTTCGTTGCACTCAATCCCGGTAGTGAGGGACTTTGAGGATGTATTCCAGGAGATACCAGGGCTGCCACCTAATAGGGAAATCGAATTTATGATCGATTTAGCACCGGGGATGAGGCCAATTGCTCGGGCCCCATACCGTATGGCCCCTTCAGAGATGCGTGAGTTGAGAGAGCAGATTCAGCAGCTTCTAGGTCAAGGTTTCATTCGGCGGAGTACATCGTCGTGGGGTGCACCGGTGTTGTTTGTAAAGATGCGAGATGGCTCACTACGATTATGCGTGGACTATAGAGAGCTGAACAAGGCGACAATACGGAATAAGTATCTGTTGCCTAGGATTGATGATCTATTTGACCAGTTGAGAGGGGCGTCTTACTTCTCTAAGGTCGACTTGAGGTCAGGGTATCATCAACTACGTATTCGAGATGAGGATGTTCCTAAGACCGCTTTCCTGTCGCGGTATGGATCTTATGAGTTCAGGGTGATGCCATTCGAGCTCACCAATGCACCAGCAGTGTTCATGGACCTCACGAACAGGGTTTTTAGGGAGTTTCTCGATCAGTTTGTCATCGTATTCAATGATGACATCCTGATCTACTCGCACACCGAGGAGGAGCACGCAGAGCATCTGCGTATAGTGTTATAGAAATTGCGAAATCACGAGCTCTATGCCAAATTCAGGAAGTGTGGATTTTGACTACGGGAGGTTCAGTTTCTTGGCCACGTAGTGTCAGACCGGGGTATTGTGGTGGATCCAAGTAAGGTATCGGCGGTGAGGGAGTGGGGGCAGCCCACGATACCGACCGAGGTGCGCAGTTTTCTGGGATTGGATGGTTATTACAGGAAGTTCATCAAAGGATTCTAAAAAATTGTGGGCCCTTTGACGAATCTGACCCGAAAGGGGGTACCTTTCACTTAGAATGATCATTGTCAGTTAGCTTTCGATGAGCTAAAGAATAAGTTGACATCTGCACCCGTAGTTGCATTGCCGAAGGGAGGATTAGAGTATCGGGTTTACACTGATGTACCCTTACAGGGACTTGGGTGTGTGCTTCAGTAGGAGGAAAGGGCTATAGCTTATGCGTCTAGAAAGCTAAAGCTCCATGAGAGGAATTACCCCACTCACGACCTGGAGCTAGCAGCAGTCATTTTTTCTTTGAGGATATGGAGACATTATCTTCTGGGGGAACAGTTCACGTTATTCACGGATCACAAATCACTTCAGTATCTCTTCACGCAGAAGGATCTGAATATGAGGTAGAGGCGATGGCTAGAATTCATTAAGGACTACCAATTTGATATTAAGTATCATCCTGGTAAGGCTAATGTGGTAGCAGATGAATTGAGCCAGAGATCGACTGGGGAAATATCAGAAGTCTAGAAAGCGAAGTGGAAAGAGCTTCGATATGAGGATGATGTATCCAGGGCTTGCATGTCAGCATTATCCATCACACCTGAGATCATTATGCGGATTGTGAGGGCTCAGGCAGAGGACCAGATCTGTCGAGATAGGGTGAGCCAGTTGCTAGCTGAGGGAGCAGAGGGTTACTCGGAAGGAGGCGTACGCCTTAATGGGAGGTTAATTGTGCCAGAGGATAAGGAGTTGAGGCACGCTGTTATGACATAGTCCCATGGGATTTGTAGTACATCCCGGTGGGGATAAGATGTACCAGGTTATGAGGAGGCAGTATTGGTGGGCAGGAATGAAATGAGACATAGCAGAATTCGTTTCGAAATGTGCCACATGTCAGCTTGTGAAAGTTGACCACCAGAGACCATCAGGGATGCTACAGCCGCTGGAGATTCCCGTGTGGAAGTGGCAGAGCATCTCCATGGACTTCATTACAGGGTTACCTGTATCGCAAAGGGGTCATGATTCCATATGGGTCATTGTGGATCAGTTGACCAAAGTGGCCCACTTTCTGCCAGTTCGCACAGACTTTGAGACGATGCGATGTGCGCAGCTATTCATAGCTGAGATTGTTAAGCTGCAAGGGGTACCGGTTAATATTGTGTCTGACAGAGATAAGATCTTTGTGGCCTAATTTTGGCAGAGCTTTCAGGAGTCCTTGGGCACGGAGTTACGTTTGAGTATAGCCTATCACCCACAGACTGACGGGCAGACTAAGAGAGTCAATCAGATGTTGGAAGATATGCTCAGAATGTGCATATTAGACTTTGGGGGAGGGTGGGAGAAATATCTTCATTTGGTAGAGTTCGCGTATAACAACTCTTACCAATTCACGATCGGTATGGCACCATTCGAGGCATTATACGGGAGACCTTGTCGTTCACCCGCTTGTTGGTTAGAGGTGGGGGACAACAAACTATTGGGGCCGGAGATTATTCAGGAAACATCTGCCAAGATAGAGCTGATTCGAGGGAGGATTCGAATAGCTCAGGATAGGAAGAAAAGTTACGTTGATGCTTTACGGAGACATGTGGAGTTAGAGGTTGGGGATCAGGTATTGGTCCGGGTGTCCCCTATGAAAGGGGTGATGAGGTTTGGCAAGAAGGGTAAGTTAGCACCGAGGTACATGGGACCTTTCCCTATTATCGAGAGGGTGGGGACATTAGCCTACAGGCTGGGATTGCCGGAGCACCTTCAACGGATACACGACGTGTTCCATGTAGCATCGCTGAAGAAATATCGCAGGAGCGAGAGGGCTTTTCTGGCACATTCCACTCGAGGAAATTAATTTACAGTCAGACATCTTATACGAGGAGAGACCGGTGGCTATTCTGGACCGTGGTGAGCAGAAGTTACGATCCAAGATTGTTCCACTAGTTAGAGTACAGTGGGGTCATCACAAAGTTGACGAGTCTACCTGGGAGCAGGAGGAGGATATGCGGGAACAATATCCAGAGCTTTTCACCACAGGTACGACCTAATTTCGGGGACAAAATTCCTTTGTAAGGGGGGGAGTATGTAACACCCCGTATTTTCATGCATTTAACATTTAATTAATTCGGAAATTCAAAATTACTTGTGTGTCGTAATTTTAATTGAATTAATTATGGCAAGTTATATTTAAATATTAATCGGGAAGTGAATGGTTAATATTTAGGGAAACTTAATTACTAAGTGAATAGTAATAATGTATTTACGTCATTTCGAGTATTAATGACGGGACATGTACTTATTTCGGTCGGGAGCCAGTATAGACTAATTTGGGTGTGAAATAAGGATTTTTCTAATTTAATTCGGATGCCAATTTTGAGTATATGATTGAGTCCGGACGGGTCGAGATAGTCGGAAAAGTGTACCCATGGGTAGTAAACGGGTCACGGGACGTTTTTAGGCATAGCTGGGCCCATACGGGGGCATTTGGGTCACTTGGGCTTGGCCCATTAGGCAAAAAACGGGATTAAGGTTAATTAAAAATTTAAAAGTAACAAGGGAATGGCTGAATTGTTTTTAGAGGAGACTTAGAGGGTTAGGAAACACTAACAGCAACCAAAGGCAAATTTGGGGATCACAGGAGAGCCAAAAAGAGTCATCTTCAACCTTGGGCACTCACGATTCCAAATTCAGACTCTACGAACCCTAAGGCAAGTGGTTAACTTGCTGTAGCATTTAAAGTATATTTCAATTCATATTCATGTGATGTGGATAATTAAGGAAAATCGTTTTGGGATTTACAGGGGTATAAACATGGGTTTTTGTAGATTATGAATCTGATTTCTAAATTGAGTAGAAATGCATATTAAATCTAAGTTGTGTGTTTCTAATTTGGTAAATTGTGTAAAATCGGAGGAATTAGAAACGAATTGGTGATATGGAATTGATGGTTAAATGGGTTAAAGACTGAATTGACTTTTAAATCCAAACTCGTGAAAACAGTAGAGGAAAGGAATTAAGTGATGTTTCTGGACTTTAGGAAGGTTTCCTATAAGGTTTTTTATGTCTATTGCCGATGAGAAGGTTTAGTTTTTGGTGTAAAAGAAGCTAGGGTTTGGAGGTGGGCATCCATGGCTGAAACAGCCAACTCGGGGAAGACGAGGACCTGATCGATCGATCGATCGAAGGTGGACCATCGATCGATCGATGGTCCGGAAATTTTGACAGTTCGCCCAGTTTTTAATATATAGGGAAAATAAATAAAAATCCTTACATGCCTTAATTGTTGAGTAATTAATACATGGGTTTAAATCTAATTAATTGTGAATCTATATTAATTAGGATTTGAGGGCGGCTTGGTGTGACATCATAATTAAAATTTATTGGGATTTGGAGGAAATTAGGTGTGGCACACTAAGGTTAAATTTAGAAAAGTTTGTTTCGAAATGATTAAATATGGATGTAGTAAACAAATCCGGGGATAACAGTTGAGCGATACCGAAATGGAAATTTTATTTAAGTGAAGACTAAATCATTTAGAGTCGGGGATTTAGACTCGGGTGATGTTATTTCGGACCACGAGAGTAAGTCCGAATATATTGGTTGGGGCAATACCAAAAGAAATTAATGTGCAAATTAATTCATAATTAGAGTTGGGCCATAAACTCAAAAATAAAATGGAATGGGCTTATGTCACGGACTTAGTGCACGGTGTAGCCGGGATATTTTATATTTATATATATACAGTGTGTGATAGTATATATATGGTGTATGCATTAATATAAGTGGATAGATATTATTATTATTATTATTATTATTATTATTATTATTATTATATGCTATAGTGATATAGGGGGAGGTTGCGCGTAGTGGATGAATCCCCTAGCTTGAGGAGTAGGGCGAGTATAATCCCAGGTCATAACGTCTGATATATGGGTGAGGGACATCTCACTTTCAAGGAAGGAATATGACCACCTCTAACATTTATATATTAACCAAGTTAGTTACCGATTCGGACTTGGGGGTAACTAGGTTATGTGATCATACCTAGTGGGATAGCACTTTAGAGGATTTATACCCGGTGAGACTTTACTCGGGGGAAATACTATTATTAAATGTTATACCAGTATATTTGTGAATACTGTAATATGATTGAGTATATAATTAGGTAAATAATTATATATGGACAAATTAATACAAAGCATGAGTTGTATTATATGTATAACAGATGTGAAAGTAATATGAAATTAAAAAGGGAAATGATTTAATTAAGTTGATGATGATAATAACTTAAAAATCACAACAAAGGCATACTAGGTTAGAGTGGGGTGGGTGCAAGGGGTTTTATAATTTTTCTAGTCGTAAGATGAAGAACTAGGTGAATTTAATTAAGGCGTTAGTAGTGCACATTAGAGGAGGGGTGAGGATGTCCTCAAGGGAGTGCGACACTAACTAAAATATGGAGAGCATGCATATTTATTTATTACTGCAAGTTAATCATTTGCTAAATATTTTTTTTAAATGTTATTGGGTACTAACCCTTGCTATAAAAAATTTTAAAAACCCTTTTAGGTGTCCAGCCACAGGGACGCCAGGCTTGACTCTATTTCAGGAATCTGTTGCTGCAGCATATGTGTATGTTGCGGGAGTTTTGATAGACGCCTCACTCTTTCATTCTAGTATAGAGACTTCTATCAGTTATTTCGAGCATGTCGCTCGCAGTTCATTTAGTTTTTGTCAGACTTGTTGAGATTGATTACTTGTCTTTATTTTATCTTTGTTGGAGTTTGGACCGATGGTTTATTCGGTCAGATAATAACTTGTGCATGGTTATTTTAGTTAATTGTGATTATTGTGTTATTGAAATTTCCGCATGAGTTTCATTTAAGTTAATGAAAGATAAAACTTGGCATCAGTCTAATTTTCTCACTTAGGTGGTTAGTAATTAAAAAAGGAGACAGTGATGCTAAGAATGATCCAACTGAGAAACCTGTTCTAACTTAATTTAGGACTGATCACCCGGAGTTAATTAGGCGGGGTGTCACACCATTCTCACCACCACAGAGACAGCTAGATATACAATAGAGCCATTAAATCTCAGTGCATTTGAGAGGGTGTGGCAGGTATTGAATTTTATTTTTTGGTTCCTAACTCAAAGTTAAAGATACGAGTAATTCAGTCAACTACACATAAAAATATCAAGTTGTATTGTTCTAATGAAATACTCCAGAACAAATCAAATCCTTAACGAAATGTGCTATAGATTTTTCTCCACCACTATGTCTGGCTCATCTAATGTGTGGTACAAAAGCCTCCTAATAGGCCAGTTGAAAACATTCAAGTACTTAGATCATTCTTTTGTAAGCAACTTCTAATTTGGCACGATGTCTGCCAAGCGAGTAGCCCAACTCATGTGTTAGGAAGAGGGGGGATGAGACCACTTGAGAATACACCATGTGATTCAATAATAAGAAAATGGAAGTCGACCATTATGATGAAAATATAGCCTTGTCAAGGCAGGTATTGAGACCATGCAAAGGAAAGTCCTACAACTACGGATGAAGTCCTGGCCAAGGAAAGTAATGAAGGCTAACAATAATGGCTAATCTAAGGTTGGGGTAGGTAAAATCTCATATAATAAAGACGAGCATATTAATTTTTCTCAATAAAAGCATGAAAAAATGTTTAATGAATATACATTAGTCACAATGGAGTTCCACTAAATTCTTGGTGACATTTGAGATAAGTAAGATCTAAAATGGCCACTGAAACTAAAATTACTCGTGAGTAGATGCAACAAGAAAACATGTTGTAAATTCTCTATAATATAAGATTTTATTTCAATAAACATAAATGAGAGTCATTGAGAAAACGTCAAAAAAATAGCCTCTTACATAATTTACCTAATTGTGAAGCCCCTCTACATTATTCTTCCGTTGAGTTTCAGTGATCAGCTAAAGAAGATTCATAAACAAAAAAACAATCAAGTTTCGAAACTACACTAAGATAAGTAAACATAAATAGAAGAGAATAATTTCCCACAAATTTCAATCACAAAAAGTTGAGAAATTTATAAATATTAGTACTTCAAAATAATATTGTTTTGCAATTATAAACAAATTTATATTTATAACAAACGCTGAAATGATGGATGCTAAGGGTGGGAGGCAAAAGAAGAAAAAAATGAACTGATGGGAAGTTATTGATCCTTGGTCCCATTAGCCAGAATGAAATAGCTAACTGTTATGGGTTGAACATAAGACATTATCATTTAAAATAATTGTACTCCCTCCTACACTGATGCATTTAATCAATATTGTCAAATACACGGTATAAAGTCAGAAGATGGTCATTTCAACAACTTATTAAGTTCAACTTACTAATCCTTTAATCAATAATTTATATTGCGTATCGTGAGGACTATTAAATGTATAATGCTTATTTAGCGCCTCCAATGTATAGTGCTTATTGCGAGGACTATTGAATTAAGGACACACTACTCTACATATGACAAGCAGACTTTACTTCACATTTCACCGACTTATTAAGTTTAACTTCGAAAATGAAATGCTTTTTAATAGATCTTGTAAAGTAAAGATAAAGAAAAGCGTAGGAACAATTGTTTTTTTTCCTTGTTTGCTAGCTAACTTCCTAAAAATAGATCTTGTTTCATCTCACTAAATATCGGCAACACTTCTTTTATTCAAATAAAAGAAACTGTTGCATATATACACTACATTCATAGAGTATTTGAAGGAGTTAAAAAGTATGTATACCTTGAAACAGGGTATAATTCCTCGAGCTACATCAAAACAAGCAATTAATATCCATCCTTACTCACATCATTCTGGTTTGGGAGCTTCTCCTAATCTCCCTTTTGGATTCGAACCAATTTCATTGATGTATCTAAAATTCTCGTAAGAAAATAAAGTAATATCGGTCTTTTCTTGTGTATGATTGCCTTTACATTTATTTTTTGGGCCCTAATTTTATATTAAACTAAAAATAATGACCTAGTAGAATATTGGAGAATTATTAGGTTTGAAGGGACCTAATAATGCTTATTTGGATCAGAAATGGTATAACTTGGAAAATGGCATGGAATAGTAAAAAAACTATTTTCCAAGAAAGAATGTGCCATTCATGACTCAAAATTCAATACTTCTATAAATTCGGATGGAAATACCCAATTAAATCCTCATATGACAAAAATATCAAATACAAACTTATTTTCCCTAACAAATTACACATTGCCTTAAAGACCCATAAAATTTCGTCATGAGGAACACTTAATGTCGCAAGTGCTGATCCCCAATCAATATCTGCAAAGCCAACGGTGGAATTTATCAAAAGTGTTACTAATTTACCAAATCTTATTGCAACTGGTCTATATACTTTGAAAAAATAAAATGTTAAATTTCAGTAAACATGCCATTTACTAAGAAAGACCAGGTTCACCACATGCATTATCTACGTACCGCTATAGACACATGAGTACGATCCCCAATTAGTCCTTATCTAGCAAGGCCAAAGTTCGAAAGCTCCAGGTTGAAGTCCATGTCCAATCACCTACTCCAAAATAAAATAATAATATAGAATATAAATTCTACTGATCACTATTTAATATAGATAAATATAAATCACCAACTCTAAAAATATTTCATCATTCAACAATTTTAAAACACCCTAACACTCGATACTCAACACTGGTGCTAGTAATGCATATACACATTATACTATACTGATCACATACAACAACTAACAAGTAGTATTAAATCTAACAATTGAAAGCCCTAAAAATTTATATACAAAACCCTACAATCAATAGACTCATAAAAGCACACCGGCAGCCAAATAGAAACTTAAACAAATATATATATATATATATATATATAACCCTAAAAATGAAAAAATGAGACTCCAAAATGTGGGAGACTCCAAAACGTGTATTACCCGTGTAAGAGCCGAGCGGGACCGAAACGTAGGAGACCCCAAAATAACGAACTCCAAAGTGACAAACTCTAAAGTAATGAACTCCAAGAGAGAAAGAGATGAGCGAGAGACTCGAAAGTAAGAGGGATGAGTGAGTGACAAACTCCAAAAGGGAGTAAGTGAACTTTTGGGGAGGCATTTTATATTTTAGTCAAGTGTACTCAATTTTGACACACTTAAAAACAGTGCCAAATTTTAGCACTGTTTTAAAGTGTGCTAGATTGTCATTAAACTGTGCCAGAATTTGACACAGTTTAAAACTGTGCCAGATTTTTAATGTCTGGGTGTGCCAAATTATTGTATTTGGTGTAGTGTATTCTTCTAGACCTGGGTTTTAATTAAACCCTATCCTTGTACGCATTGTACTAATAGCACTTTGCGGCATTTGAGAACTAAAGGTTATCATGAATTTATCGCAATTGATGGTTTCACCCCGAAATGGAAGAAAAGTCTTCCAAAATTATCCAAAATTTGGTAATTTTCTGGGTTATTGGTTGTAGAAAAAAGATGCAATCATCTGCAAACGCCAACCCTAATATTTTTGGGCCAAACATGGAGGGTCTGAGGGCGGCTATATTTTTCAAAAAACTTTCTTTCTCAATTTTCCTTGACAACACATCCAGTCCCAAGATGAAAAGGAGTGGGGACAAAGGATCACCTCGCCGCAATCCACAATAAGGCCTAAATTAGGATCCCATATGTCTGTTAATTAACGTTTGAAAAGATGTGGTAATTATGCATGTTGTGATATACGAGATCCATTAATTCGGGAGTCCATGTTGTTTAAGGACCCACAAAATAAAAGGCCATTCCAGCTGATCATATGCTTTAGATAAGTCAATTTTAATGGCATAGTTTCCTTTTTTAGATTTCGATTTGTGCATCATATGAAGCATTTCATGAGCAATCAGAATGTTATCTTGAATGTGACATTGCTTGACAAAAGATGCTTGGTATGGGGACACCAAGTATTGAAGGAGAGCTCTTTTACGTGTAACTAAATGGAAGAAATGATTTTGAAATCACATTACAAGGACTAATGAGGCGAAAGTGTGACACTTGAGTTGGATTTGGTCAGTTAGGGATAAAAATTAGAAGTGCCCGATTTATTTCAGGAGGCATGTGATCGGTTTAAAAGATTTCGTATATGAGGTTGCACACTGTGGTTCCCACTTCAGACCAATGATTGATATAAGATTCAGTTATAAGACCATCCGGACCAGGGCTCTTATTTCGGCCCATGTGGTGCAATATGGATTAGATTTCCATTTCAGTGGCTGGTTGTAGTAAACGAGGTTTGTCAGCTTCTAGAATCTAGGTAAAAGGATAATTCCCTTGCACCTTATCCGGTACATTGTTTTGAAATAGAGTTGCATAAAAAGTTTGGAATTGATTCTCAGTACCATTTTGTGTTTTGTGCATGCCCGTGTCGGGGTAAAAAATGGGTGGAATGTCGTTGGTCCTATGTTGTTGAGCTACACAAGCATGAAAAAATTTAGTATTATTATCCTCGCTAAGGATCCACTTCAGATTATATTTATTTTTCCAGTACATATGTTCCTGATTTAAATGAAAGTCTAATTCTGATTGAATTACTTTTTTCACGTGTGAGAAAAGCCTGGTCAGGGTTGGTTTCAATAATATTTCGGAGATGGATTAATGCATGTTGAAATTTAGAATTTTTTCTGCCATATTGCCATAAACATTCCGTTTCTAAGCCATCGCAACCTGACCGAATGCCTTGGATTTTTTAAGGAAACAGGTGACCAGTGTTGCCAACAGCTGCCTACGCCATTATGACCTGAGCATGTCATGAAAGGAAGGAAACGACACCTATTCATTACAATAAATGAATCTTTGCTTCGCTTTTTCAGAAGTAGGAAAATTATCAAGAAGGATAGGGCAATGATTTGCGCCAGCATTTTGGAAGGTGTGTGATTCTAGTGTTAGGATAGAGGTCCAACCACTGGGTATTTTCCAGACCTTTGTCCAAACATTCACAATCGTGGTGTCCAAATGGTGTGTTTGCTTTCTAAGTATTTGACGGTCATGGATATTATATGTCATCATAAAATAATTTTAACACTTTGGGCATAATGTTATTACTGCCTATACTGATGTCGATTGGCTCGGGTGTCCAGTTCGTAAGAAAATCTACCACTGGATATTATACATTTTTTGGAGGAAACTTGGTTACATTGAAGAGTAAAAATCAAAATGTTGTTGCTTGATCAAGTGCTGACGTAGAATATAAAGCAATTACGTCAACTACTAGTGATATTATCTGGCTGCAAGCTTTGTTACAATATCTCGGCTTTGGGTTGTCTCGGCCGAATAAAATGTTTTGTTCCAATCAAGCATTTGCTCACATTGCTTCAAATCCATTGTTTCATAAACGCACAAAATACAAAGAGGTTGATCTTAATTTTGTGTGAGAAAATTTGCAGGCTAATGTCATCCACAATCCTTTTGTTCGTAGTGATGAACAATTTCTATATTCATAAAACGTCAACCAATCATAGCATGCTACTTCAATCGATAATTTAAACATAGGTATTAAAAGTAGAAACAAAATGTTTGTGGTCTTATATCCATAACCAATATTATTTGGAGTCCTAAAAGTGCATAGTCTATTGTTGTTATTCGTGGGTTGATATGCCGTGACCACAATTTTAGTTAGTGGTTACCAAAATAGTTTTCTCTATCTATTGAAACAATTAAGGCATGACTTATGCTAAATGTAACTTTATATTGTTGTTAGATCTCCATTGAGACATAATTAGTTATAACAACTCCATATCTCTTCTCTTATGCAGTAGGTTGCTACTTCGGCATCTGAAGCACACTAAAT
This sequence comes from Sambucus nigra, assembly GCA_949130495.1. Classification (NCBI taxonomy): domain Eukaryota; kingdom Viridiplantae; phylum Streptophyta; class Magnoliopsida; order Dipsacales; family Adoxaceae; genus Sambucus; species Sambucus nigra. Next base: position 598,470,422 of record OX422212.1, on the reverse strand, counting down.
CCATGTGTCTTCACTCTTATTTATAATTAGTTCATAAAACATTATGCCTTTTTCCTCTGAGATATTTTTATGGACATAACATAATGCTAACAGTTTCATAGAGTAATGCTCATGGCCAGTCTTTTTGCCCATGATTTAAATACATACACTAATTTTCTTCCTTTATTATTTTCCTTCCCACTCCACTCAAGCGTCTATTTTTTTTCTTACAAATAGGGGATGAGTAATCAATTTGGAGTAAACCACTGCAATTTAGGAGAAGGAAGAGAGAATAGCAGAGATATAAGGACATAACAAGGAAGAAGAGAAAAAAAATGTGAAGTTCTTAAACTATCTTAAACGGGAAGATAATTTATGCACTTTTATTTATTTATTTAAGATTTTTTGTTGTGAGTGACACAATACATGTTAGTTTTAAACACATCTATTGTATTTCTAATGATAAATTGCACAAATTTCACCCTCGTATTAACTATTTTGTACCTTTTTTTTTTCTTTCATTCACTTATTGCCACGTAAATTTGTATAATTTTTTTATATTTTCAACATTGCTCTTTTCGAATACCCATGTATATTCTGGTATATCTATTTAAGTGACATATATGTCTTCAATTATGTTACGCCTTTGAAGATTTTTTTGTAACAAGGGAAGTTATCAGGATAACTTATACACGCCTCAAGACTAATCATTTTGGCCCGAAGCAATATTTACCAGAGATTTCTCTCTGACTAAGGATGGAAACGGGTCGGTTCGGGATCAGGTTTTAACTCCCCGTCCACACCCCGTTCCCCATTATAAGGGGTTTGGGGATCCCTGTCCACGTTTAAAAGGGGCATCGATTTCCCCGCGGAGAACCCGTTTTTTTTTAATATAAAAAAATTTAATTTCATTTTTTTTGTAATATAAAATATTCATTTCATCTAAATATTTTCCTTCTATCAACATTTATTAAATTTATAACAAAGAAGTTTTGATTTATGGAGCATAAATATAGGTCAAATCTTAGAGATTTTGACTTAAACAATGCTTAAACAAATTTACAGATCTCAATGCTTAGACAAAGCTTAAATAAAGCTGAAACAAAGCATACACAAATCGCAAAGATTTAGACTTATACAAATTTATAGAGCATAAACATAAACCAAATCTCAAAGACATTAACATAAACCACATCTCAAACTAACTCACTTGTAAGTTATAGCAAAGCAACTGGAAAAAAATCTATATGAGACGCAGCACCAGGTTGTTGCAGCGGAGGGAAGCGGCTCAAGCAGCAGGTCGGTGCCAGCACAATAGATCGTCGTAGATGAGGGGGATTTCGACGGGGCCAGATTTTGAGACAAGGGGGATTTCGGCATAGGAGGAATAGTAATTAGGGTTAAAACAATTGAGATGTTATGTCACTTATTCTTATATATTAATATTAATATATACAAACATATTTTATAATATATTAATATATCGGGATCCCTGTGGAGACCCGAGGAAATATCCGAAATCGATCCGAAATTTTTTGCGGATTTTATTAACTCCCCGAACCCGTCCCGATTCTCGAATTTTCGGGAATTCTTTTTCAGATATCCACGGATACCCAAATTTTTGGAAAAAATTGTCTTCTCCATCACTGACTTCTCGTCCTAGATGGAACGAAATGATGAATTCTCGGGAGCAAACCTAAGATTTAACGAGTTGACCCGACCCCATGGTTAAACCTTTAATGTTGAATTAAAAGAAACAGGTAAAATTGATGGCCATACTAAACGTGTAAAGGGCTCTGGTATACATCTTTTGTGTGTACATATATGCATGGAGGACAAAAAAAAAAGGCATATAGGGGATTGATGGGTGTCGTTGTCATCCAATGGCTTTTGAAAAAGAACCTCTTTTCTTTTTCTTTTTCTTTTTCTTTTGGATTTCTTATAGATTATTAAAAACGTATCTTACTCTTTCTCCCCTATAGCACTTCAATTGGTAGTTATGCATAAAAGGTATGTTAATATAATCAGGACCTAACTCACATTGCTAAAACATGCATTTGCAGCTTCTTCTAGAGATGGATTTATAACGAGACAAATACTTAACTCTTGCGTAGAGCCAAGGGTGTTTAATTGGCCTTCCGTGATTGATTCGAGTTTTATTAGGATATCAGATACAAATATACGATAATACAATCTGAAAATAAACTCATAATTAATATGACATGTTGTGTTTGTATCAAGTTTTTCCACTTGAAATTCTATTTTGTTATATTCATATCAAAATTATGACTAGTGTTATCACGTCTTATCATGTTTTTTGACTTTTATTTTCAATTATCCTCATTTTTAATTGGATGTAAAAATTATTAATTATATCGATCGTGTCATGTCGTGTGTTAACTAAATCATGTGGTAAAAACAGTATTTCATAAATGCGTCGTGTTGTAAAAAACACGATTTCATATTATGTCATGTTTGAATGGTACTTGTCGTGTCAGGACCAAATAGAATCCAAAAACACAAATTTTCAAACACTCGAAATTAGTTCTCATGGCTCACACATATTGTTGGAGCCTAAGAGAAAAATAAAATTGTTATTGTATGCTTACTCCCAATTTTATAGTTGATTTTGTATTCTCCGTAATTGTTTTTTAAATAGTGCATTACACCGTCACTCCATAAGCATCATTAAACCATTAACCTATATGACTATGCTACTTCAATTTTTTTTCTCAACCACAAAAAAATTAACTTTGATAAATGAAAAAAATTGTAGTCTCGTGAATACGAAATGTGAATGATTAATATACTATAAAAGTATTATTATATAAAAACCACGATTGAAATTCTAAATTCATAATATAGTTTGGTACCCAAAAAGAATGGTGCCAAAGTAAAACAAAATATTTATTTTTGACACCCTCATCCCAGCCCACCACATTCGCTCTGCACCTCCTTACTTATGTATATAGGGAGCTTCATCTACATAACCCTTATCTACATGCTCTAGTACACACCATTTTTTTTAAATAGTAAAAAATTGATTTTTTTTATAAAACTTCTTGGATCTGATCTTCACACCTCCAATTTTTTTCTTCAAAAAATTCAATCAAAAAATGGGTGAGATGAGATGATATGCAAAAACGGTGTAAATATGTATAATCGGCCATTAAAATTTTTGATGATCATCTCACCCATTTTTTGACGAAAAAATTGGATATGGTCTCCTTACTGTGGAGATCACATCCAAGAAGTTTCATAAAAAAATCATTTTTGTACTATTTAAAAAAAAAAAATATGTACCGGAACACTTAGATAAGAGGTATGTATAGGAAACTCCCTATGTATATATATCCACACATACACACACAGGGGGAGTTCAACTTATACGGGTGTAGACTAAATATATATGTAAACTATGTGTCGCATTTTCTTTGGTCTAATTTTAAAAAATTTCATTAAAAAATCAATAATGATGTATCTTATTATATTTATGATACTTTATAAAAAAATATGTATACTGTTGTTGCACTTTATATATTGTGATTAAAAAATCACATCAAAGAGTTTTATGGAGAAATCGAAAAATAAAATCATAAATTAATTTTAAGTGTACGGTTCAAAATTAAATTATTACCTCATATGATTATCGCAAAATATGAACCTCATGCGTGAAATCAAAATAAATACTGCATAATAAAATTAAACAATATTACCTCAATTGTTACTAGATTCCGTAGTAGACGATTCTTGGGTTGAGTCGCGGACTAGGTCGCTCTCTTTAAGACGTTTTGCAGATCTACCCTCTTTGTGCAGGTAGTATTCAGTCACGCCGTTCCCAGGATAAAACAAGCCCAGAATCACATCTGTATCATATAACCATGCACCGTGGTTATATGTCTTCTAACACCCATTCCAAATTAATTGCTCAATTTCTGAAAAATATTTTGGGGAAATAAATATTTTCATGAAGAAAATATTTTTCTATTTTGGTTCTATTTTTCTTTCTAAGAAAAATTCATAGAGAGCATTTTGAGAGAGAAAACCATTTCTCCTTTTTATTTTTGTAGCATGTATTGCTTTCTTCTCTCTTACGAACACAAAAAACTGTTTTTGCTCTCTCAAGCTCACTCTCTTCTTATCATTTGATCGGATGAAGAGTAATAATTATGCGTGTTGCAAGTGGGTACACAAGTGAAAAATAAAATATGATTTAGTGAGTATAGTTGGAGAGGTTGACTAATTTTCAACCGAAAGTTTAGGAGAAATGGGTATAGTTAGTCTCCCACTTATATTTTAAAATACAAATATATATTACAACATATACATTATATAAAATCTCATGTTTACATTATCAAATATTGTGTATATATTACTGAAGAGACTCCCACATGGAATGCTTGGCCTCTCATTTATGTGGATGCCGCCGGTAAAGTAAAAAATATGTATTTTTTTATTTATCGTTGGTGCCTCTAGTTGCTTTGATTTTTGTTTAATATCTCTATAATTTATATGATCTTGCTAACACATCTTAGTAGCGTTTTGGTAAAATGTCTTTGTAAAGTCTTTAATATTTGTCTACAATATGTTGTAAAAACATCTCAGCAATTTTGCTAATATGCTTTTGTACTTTTGTAAAATATCTCTGAAATATTATTAATAGGCCTCTCAAATTGATTTGTATGCTTGAGATTGAGAAGTTGTTATAAACGTCTCTGAAAATTGTTATCATGCCATACCTTTTCGAATTGACACATTTACAATATACATACATCATTTTCCTTACAATAATGTCTGGCATATTTTACTGTTCATCGTTGAAAACTATATTGAAAAAATATATTATAGTCTGAAATACAACTGTATATGGAAAAACTGATCAATACAAATAGAGCAGCACTACACGGACCATCTCTCATACCCACACTCCATACCCACAAATAGGACAAAAACAATTGTAAGGAGAAATGTTTGTTTTTATTATTAGTTAACTTGGGTTCTTGTTTTTTTTTGTTTTAATTATAAAAATGAGTTTAAAAATAGAGTTTTTAATATTTTTTTGTTTTTATGGTTAACTTGGGTTCATGACCTTTTTTTTAATTTTAAAAATGATTTTTTTTCAAAGTTAAAAGAATTACTTTTTAAAAAGTAAAAGCTAAAACCTCCCAAATATTTTTTTAATAAAGAGTTTTTTTGAAAAATTGTGTTAAAAATAAGGCATGCCGCTGGCGCGAACCTTTAAAAATAAGATAATTTTGGGTAAATGGGTGTTTGGCGGACTAAATACATTAAAAATAAATTTTTAAAAAAATTCAGTATTTTTTTTTTCAAAAACAATATATTTAGTGTCTGTTTGTCAAAAAGAAAAATATTAAGTGTTTTTTTGCTAAAACTAATATTTTTAGTGCTTAATTTTCAAAAATAAAAACATTTAATGTTTTTTTACAAAAATAATATTTTCACGGTTTGTATGGGTTAAATAAAAATATTTAAAAAAAAAAGAGTTTAAAAATAAGGTGTGGTGCTGGCGCGGACCTTTAAAAATAAAATAATAGTAGGTAAATGGGTGTTTGAAGAACTAAATGCGCTAAAAATTCAATATTTTTATTTTATCAAAAACAATATCTTTAGTGTTTGTTTGTAGAAAAGAAAAGTATTAAGTTTATTATTTCTAAAAATAATATTTTCCCAGTTTGCCTGCCAAAAATAAAAAAATTCAGTATATTTTTTTGCTAAAAATAATATTTTGTAGTGTTTGTGTGCCAAAAAAAATCGGTGTTTTTTTTTCAATTAATAACATTTTGAGTGCTTAATTTTCAAAAATAAAAATATTTAATATTTTTTGACAAAAATAATATTTTCACGGTTTGTATGGGTTAAATAAAAATATTTAAAAAAATGAGTTTAAAAATAAGGCATGCCGCTGGCGCGGACCTTTAAAAATAAAAAAAATATTAGGTAAATGGGTGTTTGAGAGACTAAATGCGATAAAAATTCAATATTTTTTATCAAAAACAATATCTTTAGTGTTTGTTTGTCAAAAATAAAAGTACTAAGCGTTTTTTTTTGCTAAAAATAATATTTTTCTTGTTTGATTGCAAAAAGCAAAAAAATTCAGTATTTTTTTGCTAAAAATAATATTTTGTAGTGTTTGTGTGCCAAAAAAAATTCATTGTTTTTTTCAATTAATAACATTTTGAGTGCTTAATTTTCAAAAATAAAAATATTAATGGTTTTTAATAAAAATAATATTTTCCCGATTTGTTTGGAATATTTTTTTTTTTAGTTTACCCTTTTAAATTTATTGAACCCTTTGTTTGAAAATAAAGGTGGAACCCTTTATTTTTTGTCTTATATGTGGGTATGGTTTGTGGGTATGGTTTGTGGGTCCGTATAGTTTTATTCATACAAATAAGCTGAAAAGGACATGAACCATGTGCTATAAAGTTCCCAAAAGAGGTCGTAGGGTACAACGGATCTAAAGATTGATATTTTATTGGAAACATGGAGCCAGTATTCCGCATACATCATAGAAAACCATTCTCTAATTATTAATACTATAGATTTATTGCTATTTTTATTATTATTTTGATGTATCACATATCCATATAATATGGAGTATATATATACTAGCGGAATACCCGTGCCTGAAGGCACGACGAAAATTTCCAAAACACGTTATAGAAAAACGGCCAAAATTTCCAAAGTATGTAACTGCAAAATGGCAAAAATTTCGTTCCTCGACAAAACGAAGTGTAATTTTAAAAATATTGTCCATAACATCCTTTATTTATAGAACTGTCCACCCTGTTTAACAAATAATAAACAGTCCAACTTATACGCAAAGTTTAATCAACTACCTCAGGACGCAATCAGAATAGGTAAAAATTTGACGAAAAAAACTTACACAAACAAAATCCAACAATACAAATACGAAACTTCTGACTTCAAAGTCGATTTTGACCCCTTGAATATCGCCAAAAATAGCCCGAGATGTAGTTAGATAGGCACGGACAATACGAATCCAATGGCGCCAAAATCGCCTCATTCTGATTTGCGGTTAAAAAGTTGTGGCATTTCTTCCAAAACATATTATTTTAACTTGAAACGGAATAGTATTAACGCAATTCAACTACTACTCGCTCCAACTAAGATATAATAATTGGAATTTCAATGAGCGCATAAAAATCTGACTATTTAAGACATCAATGTCAACATTCACATAGCATATCACTTTAAGGGTTATTCAATCGCCATAAGGTGTAAAAGAGAATACTTCAACCACATTATGTAACAATATTGCTAAATAGCTCAATCTAACCGCGAATAGTGTTAACTCATAGCTAAAATTAAAAATCATTTAAATTCACATCACGAAATACAAATGACAGCGTTATAAAACCCAAACGTTAATATGTTCGTACCCCTCAATTAAGTCATTTAAACTTAAATCAATATACATTATTTCAACTATTGGGTGACCCCTTGATCGGAAGCGGCTTCAAAGGGCTGACCAACCACATTTTCAGGGACCTCATCATCGTCATTGACATCTTGATGTGTTGTTGTTGTAGCGACAGCTACTATGTTGTTGTTGCAGCAGCAACTGTTGTGTTGTTGTTGTTGCAGCATCGGCAGCATCACCGACGTCATCATCGACATCTTGCTACTTATAGAATTGCACTCTGACAACACCCAAATTTGACAAAGGCCATTAATTTAGTCATTTGAACAAACAAATGAAGTAAAAAAACATATTAAGAAAACATACCTGTTGGGGGATTCTCCTTCGCTCCTCAAGAGATGATACTAAACGTCTCCATGTGTCCACTTCCAGTGTTCGACCAGTTTTCAAACAGTTCAAAATAGATTGACAGTACCTAAGCCAACATATGGAATTATAATATAAAATAAGGCAACTCAACATATGGCTTGACAGTACCTCATCAAATGGGGATTTCATTTAGCCATTATAATGTTGTAGTCTTTCCAAAATGGCTTGACAATACCAACATATGGCCTGACAGTACCAACATATGGCATTATAATGTTGTACTCTTTCCAAAAAGGGGATTTCATTTGGCCAGATTCATGGCTTAACTTAATACCACATCAAATGCACTTTAAATCCTTGGCACACATAAAGGGAGAACTGATTTTGACACTTGAAGGACACACTTTTTTGACATCTAGAGAGACACCATGTTGGGTAGTCGAGTAATGCATTTTATGTCCTCACAACATTATATATGTAAAAAGAGAACATAACAAACAGAAGGGTCAAGACATATTATTTTGTCAATAGATTAAACTTTATATTGTTATGCATATTATAAATTATATATTTACTGAATGTTTTGACTACAAATTCATATAAAACAATATAATCAAACATAAAACACAATGCAAAATTAGTAATTATTTACAGCCTCAACTTCACAACTTGGATAAAATGGAATTACAGTAGAGTAGAAAAATATTGCAATGCCAACATATATATAATGTTTGCAAGCCCTACTCAGAGCCTATATCCTTAAGCCAAGAAACATAAATACCATTTTCATTTAGTAATGATCTACATCAAAGCCATAGAATAAGTATATTATAAGAAATATAATTGATCCAAAAAATATACTTAAATCAATGCAATTTTTACCTCTGAGTCCATTTTCAACAAAAGATAGATGAATTTTTCTTGAGGTTGATTCTTGAGGTATGGTAGCTGAATTTTTCTCATTCTTGGATCATCACTAATGTGACCAAGCTTATAAGTGATTATATGGCTTCCCTTTCTACAATGGTACAACTTGAACTCCCTCGTGTTAACATCCTCTACGAATGGCCCTTCTCAAAAACAAAAGAGACATTGAAGATTAGTTGAACCCGGAACCTCGAACATTACTTACAGGGTTGAATCGATGCATGGCTGCTCAATTTGAAAAGCTGAATATGTCTTTGATCGAATTGGTGGATCAGTATAGCATAATATAGCATGGTCAGGTCTACTTTGCAAATATTGAGAAAGTATGACACCAATATGTGGATACGGCATCACGTATTTGAGAAATATAGCATTATTAAATATACATGGCTATTACAATTCTTAGAAACTCAGTTCTAAAACAGGTCCCATGGTCATAAAACCCCTATTTTATTCTAAATAAGTCGAGCTAGTAGAAAACAAAAACAAATAAAATAACCAACTTATGTTTTGGATGGGGGACAACTAATTACAAAATCTCTAAGTATCCGAAGTGGTGCATTGTAATTCTACTACTTTAACTCCTGTAAAGCGCAATCTGTAAATACAATCAATATACCCTACTTTAATTCTACAACTTTAAAATCATGAACAATGTTACCTTATAATTACCACATTTGCAAAAAGCTTCATGTCTGATCTTTTATTTAAGGTATGTCCAGAGGCAGAGACATATTTCTTCTCGTGCTCTAATGCCTCCTCCTCGGCCATCTAACAAATCAAACTCAGTTCATGTCAAATCAAGTTTTGAAGCCTCGTCTACCAAGAAACCTTCCTTACGACGATCTAACAAATCAAATGTTGAAGGCTTGTCAGTATGAAACCATATTTACGCAGGCCTGAAATGTCAATTCATGCGAAATCAAGTTTCGAAGGCTCCTCCAGGAAGAAAGCACACTTGCACAGTCCTGAAATTCCCACATTACTTATAAGAAAAGGCGTGAATGTTTTTAAATAATAAAAAACCATTAATTTTGTAACAAATTATCTCTATCATTGGCAATGATAAGTTTCATACCCATAGATCTCCCAAAGTAATGGGGAATAGAAGAAAAACTTGTCATGGGTTCAACTAAGCATAAGAAATCCAGTCTATGAATAGCACATAGACTTCTAACATTTTAATATATAACTAACCTTAAGAAATGTGAGAACTTATTAGATAATAACCTACATGTCTTGAACGAAAACATTCAAACATTCAAAGTAAAAGAAAAAACTAAAATTATATCATAAGTAGTCTAGTAAAACTAAAAACCCTCTACAATAAACTAAATGATAAGAGACTTCCGGATATAATGCTTCACACCGAACCATAAGTGCATATAGTTTAGTCTAAGAGACTAAATAAACCACTGAAGCTTATTTCTCTTCCTGTTTCTCTTCTTTCTTGGGCTCAGATACAGTAGGTGCAGCTGTACCACCCCCATCGGCAAGTGCAGCCATCTCGACACCACAACCGCCAAGAAGAAACGGAAGCCAATTTCTCCATTCCAATTATAATCAACTCAGTTATGTCATTCCCCTTGATTCCACAAAAGAATGTCCCTATGATGAAACCAAAAAAACATATTCAGATTTAGTATCAAATCGAATAACTTTAAAAATCATAAATTGATTTGAGAGTTGAAGCAAAACGAACACAAAAAAATATAATAAAGGAGTTTGTAAAAAAAATTATTCACTTTACGAATGATACATTAGAACATATAGAATCCCATTAGCTAGCTTTAACACCTATTATTTGGAAACGAACGTAGTTCAACAGCTTTCATTTGGGCTTCAATTTTACTTTACCATTGCAGCACGGAGAACCTTTCTCGGGGACAGCTGAAAGATAATTGATAAGCGGAGTCCAACGTTCCCCAGATGCAGCAATTGTAGGAGGACTTGAGGGTCGAGCCGTAAAATAATCATTTTCTTCATCCAAAGTACTTACAGCTCTGTCAAAATTTGGATCTGACTTGCTTGAACATGATTTTAGTATGGTTTACCTCGCTATTCGTTTTGGAAGCACCACGGTCATGTTACAGCTCTGTCAAAATTTGGATCTGACTTGCTTGAATATGATTTTAGTATGGTTTACCTCGCTATTCGTTTTGGAAGCACCACGGTCATGTCCCAATACTCTTTCTAGAGATAAATCAGTTGAGGATGCAAGGGCATAATCATTTCTAAGGCTGCATTGGCATCTCACATTGTTAAATGAACCACATTTGAGGGCGATCACATATGTTTACACATTAAGTGATGGAATCTCATGAGTGTAGCAGTGTGAGAACATGTATAGCTCCAACTGCAATAGTAACCAAAAGAAAGAAAGTCAATAAAAAAATAAACATTCCAATAAAATCCAAGTTTCAAATATGTCAGTACCTATCTTATGTTGTTATTTTGACCTCTGTACATGTTCCGTGAAAAATTATACAATGTATCGCTTCAAAGCCTGCAATGTTTGATCAGTTATATAGAACTCTTATGTAAGTAGTACCAGTGGAAATTTAAAGAGTTTCACAATAAAGGCCGAATGCATTTAAATATAAATAAATTAGGGGCCAAATGTACAAAAATAAATATCTTTTTAATTCCAAATTTTCATTTTCAAACCCTTACATCCACCCCTGATTTGTTCTTCCTTTTACAAAGGCTGGTTAAAGCCAAAACAAAAGTTCATCTTCTTAGGTTCCTTAATAACTTGGTAGCCTCAAGTTATGAACCACTACTTTTTATAACAAAATAAACAACAGGATAAATATATTGGGAAAGGGCTTTAAACAGTATTCTCAGAGGCAAATTTTCTTGTCATATGTAGCTGCCTTTTTTTTCTTGTTCAATCATAGTTATAAAGCATTCTTCAATCAATCTTGTTGAAACTCAATCCAACCAAACTTATGTAACATGTATATACCCTGATCTATTTTCAAAACCAATTTGATTCAGAATACAAAAAAATCTCAAACACAGTATGCCAAAGTAACTTGTGTAACATCTAATAGGTATGCCAAAAAATGACAATACAGTATAAGAGTTAAAGTCATAAATATCCAAGAAGAGTGATTATACTGAGACTCCAGACAAATTAGGCAACAAAAAAAGAGTTAGTAAAAGTCATATACCTTTAGAAACCTCGAAAACAACAGTTTTCTTTATACAAATCCGGGAACAAAATAACAATTATATACTGAACGTAATAATAGTTACCTAAAAAATAAATAATAGATTTCTTTAGACAAACCAGGGAACAAACTAACAGTTATATACTGAACATAATATCATGTACCTTTAGAAACCTCAAAAAGTCATATACCTTTAGACAAATTAGGGAACAAAATAACAGTTACCTCTAGTGAACATAATATATCCTCAAAAACGATTAATTTCAGCAACCTGGGTAACAAAATAAAACTTTAGGGAAAAAAGGAACAACTAAAAATTGCCTTTAAGAAAGCTTTGACCTCTCAACATCAAGATATAAGTACACGTAAACCAAAAAAACTCAATTAATTAAAAGAGAACTTAAAGGCTTGTACAATAAAGCTTAGACCTCCCATCAAATAAAAAATATACTATATATTTTTTAAAGCATAGAATATCCTTCATCACTTCTCTAAACCTCCACCATATAGATACCCGTTCTCATTTTGTGAAAATTAAAAGCGAGATGTGGAGATAAAAAAAATCGAGATATGGAGATAAAAAAAAAGCGAGATGTGGAAATTAAAAGCGAGATGTGAAGACCAAATAAAGAAATCACCCATTAGCTAAGTTTACACAATCAAAAAAACTTTAAAGTAGTTGAGAAATAAAAACGCATTGCTGGGATGGATTATAGTGAATGGATGGAGAACATCAGGGACACATATAATTAGTGGGATGGAATTTCTCGCAGCACAACACGTGTTTTCTCAGGGCATGGACATCTATCTTAATCTCCCTCGACAATGTTGGTGTTTGGAATTTAAGAACATAAAACCTCGACTCATGGTATGTCGATCAAGAAATGTATGTGAAGGTTATCAAACCTAAACAAAATAACAAAATAGAATTACCCATGCCAGAAAATGTTTGACATTATGGGGCCCTCAGCAAATTGCAGACGCCTAAAGATATATCTGTAGCGACATTAATCACATTCGAAGGCAATGGATCAAAGTTGCTTTTTCTGTGATACTGATGTATCATCTCTGGTTTTTATTTTCCAGTAAGCATTGTCATGTTTGATGCCTGTACGTTTCTCGCAGGAGCATGGCTTGCTTAATTTACTGTTTCGAGTGTTTTAGGAATGAAATCAACCACCACTGTTAAAAACCATTGTCAAGTCACAAAAAAATTGAAAAGAAGCTAACACTACAAATATTGTTTCATCAAAGAAAAAACAAAACCATAATTGAAAACATTACTTTAATCGAATGGAATCAAGAAGCAAGGTCAGACTTACAACAATAGCCTATGGGGTAACCAAGAACCAACAATGACCACGATTGATGGAGAAACCACCAACACTACTGGAATTAAAACCAAAATGCAAATTTATAAAAAAATCTGTGCATCGTTGGTTTGAGTAGTAGTTCCATCAGCAGCCATCTCAGTTCCATGTACCTCATCATACATTCCTAACTCCTTATTATACAATGCAGAGCAATAGAGTCCGTATCCGTAAGTAGATAAAGAAAACATATTAAACGTTTTGCAACATTAAAAAAATTGTGCCATGTCTAGTGCTTTCATAAGTTCAAAATTATACCTAAATCCATGTGTAGAGATAAACATAGTCAATGAATTTTTAAACCGATAAAATATATGCGCATTACACATCTTCAACACACAATTGAGAAAATAAAATACATTAAAAAGGCTCCTGCAAATAAATAAATTATGCCCTCCTATAGAAACAACTTCAATAATGAATTGAGGAAGAGCATTTGAAACTCCATTATATCATATTATGACAGACTTACGAAAAAATCCGTTCATAGTACTAAGTTTAAAGGAAAAAGGTTCACAGACTTGTGGTTCAACTGGTGAGCATTCTAAATGACCATTCTAAAGTTGACATCACTTGGTGCAAAAAAAAGTATAAACAAAAAAAGGTATGAAGCAGACATATAATTTATATTTGGTTGAGAATATGTGGAATGCCAAAAAAAACAAAATTTCGTTTTTACGCTCTTAGTCAAAAAAGGTGTATGTTAACAAAGACGCTAACTGTATATATAATAGCGACATGGAGTCACAACGCTGAACATCTTCAACACTATCGAGTCACAATTCACAAAAAATGAAATTAAATGTAACATCAAAAGGTTGGAGAATATTTATACACCTTGTAAATCTCAAAAGGTTCTAAAAAAATATAAATCATATAAAGTGCCTTCAAGTATGATTAATATAAATCTCAAAAGTTTTCCACACAAATATTCATTTTAAGAGATTTGGCTTCAAGTATGATTAATGTAGTATATGGTGAACATTCAATATCCCATTACATAGATAACATTTCATTTCTAGCGCACCAAAAGCATTGAATTCATGTTTACAAAAAAAATAAAGTTTAAAAAATGTAAATATAGCATACACAATTATAACACATATAGCTTCTTCATGATTTATTATTTCCTCTGCCAATATAACATGACAATTGGGATGCCATAGAATACTATTCTCATAATTAATGTTCTTAGTTTTAACATCATGGTTGGTGATACCAAAAATGACAACACGGTATAAAGTTTCTTAGTTTTAGCATCATGTGTAGAGCATCACCACGTGTCATAACATCATAATGATATAAATTTTTTTGGTAAATATAAATCCTTTGTTTAAATCACGGGTCCAATCAATTTAGCCGGTATTTGAAATCATTAACAGAACATTGTGATACCATATAGTGATGTCGCTTGAGGGAACTGCAATAGAGCTGCATGAAAAAAGAACATTTATAATCAATGAAGTAGCTCCAGATGTAACATTGATGTGAATCAACTAATTAGAGAAAGAAGAGATTAAAAAGAAAATTGCATACTCATAAGTGTGATCTTATTAGGTGGACCATATCAAATATATCATTCAAACAACATATTAAACAAATTTAGTTGAACAATAATTATGAACACTCATAGAACAAAAAGAACACTTAAACACTTCAAACTTAAGTGGAATCCAAATCACCATGAGTTTGAAACTAACAATAAACGCACTACAAACCCATACATCAATACAAAATAGAGAACATATAGGTGCCAAGGCACCAACAATAACCTGATATCACTTATTTTTTTGTTGTTACTAAAACTTTATTTAATGTAAGAAAAACATCATAAGCCCGTTGTCACTTATTTAACCCACAAAATAAAGTATGCATCATAAGCCTGAGAATGTTGATTCTAAAACATCATCAAACTCAGCTGTTGACTACAGATAACTCAAAAAGTAACACAATCAATTTTCAAAATGAAATATTTATGTATGCCGAGAATACATCAATACCTAACACCATGGGTTGAAAAGAATCACACATAAATAATATAATCAAATGCATTATCCATCAAGCAAGAACATGAAGTAATTAATTTTACCACCATTGAATTACAGTCTATAATAACACTATATATATATATATATATATAGAGAGAGAGAGAGAGAGAGAGAGAGAGAGAGAGGGCACCTCACGTTCAACCATAAAACGTTAAACAAAAAGAAACAAAATATGAATTCCTTTGTAAAGAGAATTAAAAAACATAGTGTTTTAAAGATTCCACGAAAAAACAAATCTAAATTCCATCTTACAGAATATATAGATTATACCTTAGGGGGTTTGAAGAGTTAGATATTCAAAACATCTCACCATTCCTGCCAAACAAATAGAATCAAAATTAAGGCAAAAAATAGATGTAAACAACAAAAATAAACACAAATTACCTAAAGATTTGGGTTTAAAAACCTAAAGAGAGAGAGAGAGAGAGATATCAGTGGTCATAAAAACAAACTAAATACCCACAAAGTTCCAATCAGATATGAAAAAAGTTAGATCTAAAAAATAGTAGATCTGGATGAGGTCAGGGTCAGGGTCCGATCTGTGCGGGCCGGAGGTGTTATCGAATTTTGGGTATTGCAATCCAAACAAAACCCATTTCAGTTTTAGAAGAAGAATATGATTCATGTGTATTGCAATTAATAGAAAATGAAAAAGAAGATACCTGTGTTTCATCCCTTTCTTTAAATCCTCACCTGTGAGAGAGAGAGAGAGAGAGAGAGAGGACGAAGAGAGGAAGGGGGTAAATATTCGAGGGTCGTGGGTTGCGTGTGATAGGAGAGAGACAGCCGGTTGGTAGTGAGGGCAAGAGGTTGAAAAGTAGGATCAAAATGGGTATAATACCCTCTTACCCTTGAATTTGAATTTTGAAGATAGGAAAAAAGAATTAGGGTGTGTTAAAAGAGGGGGAACTCAAATATTGAAGGGGCAATGATGGTAAGAGGAGCATTTTAATTTCAACCATTAGATCCTTGCCTTGTTGGTTCAAACCTAGCCCCTGATTGTGTTATGATTTTATTGAATAGTGTCAAAAATTTTACTCCTTATTATTTAGATATCGAGAGGAGAAGTTCTAGATACGCCGCCTGGGACCCCTGACGACCGTCTTTGGCATTTATTTTTCAAGTTTTTTATTCTTTTGAGTTTTTTTATTTATAAAAAACAGTTTTGATATTAAAATTAAGCAACTTTTTTTTTATTAAAATCAAACAGTTTTTTATTAAAATAAAAAAAATCATAAATAAAAAAAAACTATGTTTACTAATAAAAAAAAGCTATAAAACAGTTTTTTTTAATTAAAAACAACATTTAAAAAAATATTTTTTAAATTTTAATAAATATTTTTTTAATTTGATGTCTTATATTCGCGATTGATTAGTGCCGCTGGCGCGGACCCACATTTAATAAATTATGTGAATCCGGGAATGTGCGTCCGGGTCAGCGCAACTACATAATCGCGATATTTTATTAAAAAAATAATACGATTAATTAGTGCCGCTCGCGCGGCGCGGACCAACATTCAACAAATGATGTGGGTGCGGGAATGTGGGCCACGTCAGCGCCACTAATTAATTACGATATTTTATTGAAAAAATATCGCGATTAATTAGTGCCGCTGGCGCGGATCACATTCAATAAATGATGTGCCCGGGAATGTGGCTCTACGCCAATGGTACAAATAAATTGCGATTTTATATTGAAAAAATATTGCGATTAATTAGTGCCGTTGGTGCGGAGTCACATTCAACAAATGATGTCGGTCTGAGAATGTGCGTCCGCGTCAACGACATTAATCAATCGCAATATCATGTTAATAGAAATAATTTTTTTATGTGTGAAAAAAATATTTTTTTAATTTAAAAAAAATGTTTACTTAAATTTTTTTATATATTAATAGGAAAACTGTTTTTTTTATATGAAAAATAATTTTTATATTAATTGTTATAAACAAAACACTAAGAAAGTTAAAAAGAAAAAAGAAAAAAAATGAAAAATGGGATGCGGTCCCAAGACGGGTTAAGAGGCGGGACATTTAGAATTTCTCTATGGAGAGTGATAATTTAAATGAACTCATATAAATCATAAACAATATTAAATTTGTGAATAAAAAAAAGTTAGTGAAAAATAATTTTTCTAATATTAATCTTCTCAAATATAATGTAATTCGAAGGTATTGGCCTTTTGTTCATTTAACAATCTATATATATTTAAAACTTAATTGGCTATTGGCTTTCATTAGTGTAGAGATGTACATGTCTCAAGCAATTCAAGTTCCTTTTTTAGTTTTTTATACAAAATATTTCTTATTTAATGGTTCATTCATTAATAAAGAATATCCCTGAGAGGTCTCCACCTGAACTCTTCTGTCATTTTTTAAGTTTGAGTCCAATATGTCCACATTTAAAACTAAGGGTGTGTTTGATTACAAATATGAAAAATGTGTAAAAAATAGTTTATTTGGATGAGAAGTTGGAAAATGAGTGAAAAAATATTTTAATTTTTGGTCTTAATTTTTTTATTTTCCATGGAAATCAATTATTTGATAAGTGGATAAGAAATATTTTCCATAACAATAGGGTTTGAGATGGAGCACTTCTTCTGTGAATGAGTGTTGTTCTTATAAGAAGTATTCATAATTAAGGGACTACAAAAGTAAAACATAAGTCAAAATAACTATTTTTCATGAAAATGATTTCCATATCAATCAAACATACCCTAAGAGAAATAAATATTCAAAACTAGAATTTATCATCAATCAACTCCACTACCACCTACTTTTTTTGATGTCATCTTCTACGGTGACACAACTGTGTCGACTATTCACTCTGCCAAGCTCAACTGTCAACTAAAAGAAACAAGTAACAAAAAAATATTTTTAAGGGCACCACACATTTTGCTTCAAAATATTACAAGTTTAATTTTTTTTGCTAATGGTCACCACCCCATAGTAGTATTTTTTTTTACCCAACTACAACACAAAATACCACTACACTCCAAACTCTTCCTTTCTTTCTCTATCCAATACACTCTAAACTCTCCCTTTCTCATCTTTACTTCACCCAATAATTTTGTCTCCATTAATTCAACCAACCATCTTTAACAACATTATTATCAAAGTGTTGTTCCATTGGTCCCTACACTCCATTATTAAAGTTTTGTCCCCCACCATCCATCTACAATAACATTATTAAATATTTAAGGTTTGTTCTTTAAATATTCAAATACTAAAGGATATTCTACCATTAGACAATGACAACACCTCAAAAGCAAATGACAACTCTACAAATATCATTTTTGAGGTAAACTTTGAATCCCATTGTGACACCCCGCCTAATAAAATACCGGGGATCACCCCTGTACCAAATTAAAACAGGAGTCGCATATGGTTCATTCTTAGCATCACTGTCGAAAACCACATTAATTACTAATAACCTATTACGCTGGAGTCAAAATTTTATTTAACTAATCTTTTAACAAATTAATCAATTAAAACATTCACACAGTTTATGTATAAATAAAACTGAGATGAACTAAAAATAACCGAACACTCGGTTTAACAATATACAACCAAATCCAATCCGCATAAAAGGAGGTAAAAGAATAAATAAATGCAGTTGGGTTATTAGTCCGAATGTTTATACAGTACCTCATATCTAGATTACAAAAATAGAAGCATCTACAGTAAACCTGCATGCATCCACAGCTGCTCCAGCAGACGTCTGACGCGAATGAATCTTCATCCAAGCGTCCATGTATCTGTATACACACACACACACACACACACACACACACACACACACACATATATATATATATATATATATATATATATATATAGCAAAAGAGGGAAAATATAGAAACGGGTCAGAGCCCGATTTATGAAAATATTTAGCAAGTGCATAAATGCTTTATTTATAAAAAAAATATGTTTTATCTCATATTTAAATTGGTATCGCACTCCCATGAGATAATCGTCACCTCTCTTCTAATAGTGCACACCTAACGCATATCCCCTACATAACCTAGTTAAGCTACCCTGCCTAACTAATCCGTTTCATCAAAACTCTAAAAATCCTAATTAACCCGAGTACTAAGGGCTAAACTTCTCCTCAGTCTCAACACTGTGTAATTTTTGTGCGTGGGGTGTCTCGCAAAGCGAAATCCAAACAAGGAACCCCCCGATACACTACTACTTGGCAATGTCGATCGTCGAGATCCATTAGGCCCTCAGTACATAACGTATACATATATATACCCCTATAAATACATATACATAACATACTTATTTTTATTTTTCATATCACAATTTAAGTCCGGATAAAGTCTCCCGGAATGAGAAAAAAATCCTTTTTCATTTATCTCTTTACACTTATTAGAGATATATATAATATCTTGTTCTCATACACAAGTAATATACTATACACACAAGTATAATAACCATCCCAACGAGCTATAACTCGAGGATGCAGTCTCTATGCTATCATCTACCAGGGAATCGCTCACGTATCATCCAGGTACCAACGGTCGGAATCTCACGCCGCCTTGGTAAAATCAAATAACAACGTATGGGAAGCGGTCATAGTTCCTCCCCGAAAGTGAGACGAAACATACCCACCGCGTCTCACCCCTAATAAAAAGCCACATAATATAAAAATGGACGCTATGACCTGGGGATTATACACTCCCTGCTCCTCAAGTCAGGGGCCTCACCCACATCGCGCAACTTCCCATGACAGCATAGAGGGGGTATGCTTCACATAAATAAATAAATATATATATATACATTTGTATCATATTATATGCATACTGTAATCACACCGTATATATATAATCTATATCATTCCTCAAATATATATATATGTGGCCATAATTTCCAATCTCACAAAACGATGGCCAATAACCCCAAATGTTTTCAGCCGTAATAACATTCAAATATTCACACACTCACGGTACTAAATCCCAAAGTATTCTCTCTCTTTCTAAAATTTTGATGGTTCCATAACCCGAATCAACCTCTTAAATGACCCAAAGTCAATTCACAACTCCTCTAGTCCTCTATAATACTCTAATTTAGAATGCCTCTAAGCTTTAAACTCAAATAGGAGAAGGAATAAAAATCTCCAAAATCTTGGGTTAAAAATAGGGTGTTGGTGGACCAGTCCTGGACCCCCCGGTCGACTGCGGTTTGCAGATAAGCCTAAGAAACCAATCAATAGGTGCTTCTTCCTTGACGCGTTCGACCGGCCATAGGGGCGCGGTCGACCGGTCATACCAGATCCTCGAAAATCAGTTCTCCAAATTTTCCATCCAACAACCCAAATTCCATTTTCATGGTTTCTAATTCCATTTGTGATGATATTGGTGTAGATTAGAAACTATGAAAATGGAATTTGGGTTGTTGGGTTGAAAATTTAGAGAACTGATTTTCGAGGATCTGGTATGGCCGGTCGACGGCATCAAGTGAAAAGGGCCCACTGGTTGGTTTCTTAGGCTTATCTGCAAATCGCGGTCGATCGGGGGTCCAGGATCGGTTTACCGACACCATGTTTTCAACCTAAGATTTTGGAGATTTTTATTCCTTCCCCTATTTGAGTTTAAATCTTAGGGGCATTCTAAATTAGAGTATTATAGAGGATTATGATCTAAAGGACTTGAGGAGTTGTGAAATGACTTTGGGTCATTTAAGAGGTTGATTCGGGTTATGGAACTATCGGAAGTTTAGGGAGAGAGACTACTTTGGGATTTAGTACCGTGAGTGTGCGAATATTTGAATGTTATTACGAGTGAAAACATTTGGGGTTACTGGCCATTTATGTGACATTGGCAATTATGGCCACATATATATATTTGAGGAATGATATAGATTATATATATACGATGTGATTACAGTATGTATATAATATGATACGAATGTATATATATATATATATATATATATATATATATATATATATATGTGTGTGTGTGTGTGTGTGTGTGTGTGTGTGTGTGTGTGTGTGTGTGTGTGTGTGTGTGAATGGTATATATATATTTATATGAAGCATACTCCCTCTATGCATGGGAAGTTGCGTGATGTGAGTGAGGCCCCTAGCTTGAGGAGCAGGGAGCATATAGTCCCAGGTCATAACGTCCATTTTTATATTGTGTGACTTTTTATTAGGGGTGAGACGTGGTGGGTATGTTTCGTCTCACTTTCGGGGAGGAACTTTGATCGCTTCCCATGTGTTATTATTTGATTTTACCAAGGCGGTGTGAGATTCCGACCGTTTGTACCCAGGATGATACGTGAGCGATTCCCTAGTAGATGATAGCATAGAGA
This sequence comes from Sambucus nigra, assembly GCA_949130495.1. Taxonomy (NCBI): domain Eukaryota; kingdom Viridiplantae; phylum Streptophyta; class Magnoliopsida; order Dipsacales; family Adoxaceae; genus Sambucus; species Sambucus nigra. The sequence continues at coordinate 598,448,831 of OX422212.1, read as the reverse complement.
CTGCATCCTCGAGTTATAGCTCGTTGGGATGGTTATTATACTTGTGTGTATAGTATATTTCTTGTGTATGAGAACAAGATATTATATATATCTCTCACTGTTCTAAAAAAACCCGCCTAGGCTTGAGGCTCGGGAGAAACTCCCCGCCTTAAGATTTTGACGCCTTACACTTGGTAAAACCCTTAAGACGTCTTTTTCTCTAAAAACAACAATACTTTAGTGAAACGATATCGCCTTTTAAAGATTTTTTTACAAAACGGACCATTATCTCATCCAAAATAATCAAATAGTATTTTTATTTGCAAATATTCAGACATATTTTTATAATATGTACAATTTTAGTATTTTAATAGCCTTGGTATGGTTAAAAAATATTAAAAAGGCCTAAACGTCTTTTCATGCCTTTTTACGCCTAGGCCCGCCTAGGCTTCTAAGGCTTAAGGCTTGGCCTCCACGCCTCGACCACGCCCCGCGTTTTTTAGAACCTAATAAGTGTAAAGAGATAAATGAAAAATGATTTTTTCTCATTCTGGGAGACTTTATCCGGACTTAAATTGTGATATGAAAAATAAAAATGAGTATGTTATGTATATGTATTTATATGGGTATATATATGTATACGTTATGTACTGAGGGCCTAATGGATCTCGACGATCGACATTGCCAAGAAGTAATGTATCGGGGGGTTCCTTGTTCGAATTTCTCTTTGCGAGACATCCCACGCACGAACATGGCACGGTGTTGAGACTGGGAAGAAGTTTAGCCCTTAGTACTCGGGTCAATTAGGATTTTTAGAGTTTTGATGAAACGGATTAGTTAGGCAGGGTATCTTAACTAGGTTATGTAGGAGATATGCGTTAGGTGTGCGCTATTAGAAGAGAGGTGAGGGGTATCTCATGCGAGTACGCTACCAATTTAAATATGAGATAAAACATATTTTTTATATATAAATAAAGCATTAATGCACTTGCTAAATATTTTCACAAATTGGGCTCTGACCCATTTCTATATTTTCCCTCTTTTGATATATATATATATATATATATATATATATATATATATATATATATATATATATATATATATGTGTGTGTGTGTGTGTGTGTGTGTGTGTGTGTGTGTGTGTGTGTGTGTCCAGATAAAGGGATGCCTGGATGACGATTCCTTCGAGTCAGACGTTTGCTGCAGCAGCTATGGATGCATGCAGGTTTACTGTAAACGCTTATATGCTTGTAATCTAGATAAGAGGTACTGTATAAACATTCAGGCTAATAACCCAACTGCATTTATTTATTCTTTTACCGCCTTTTATTCGGATTAGATTTGGTTGTATATTGTTAAATCGAGTGTTCGGTTATATTTAGTTCATCTCAGTTTCATTTATACATAAACTGTGTGAATGTTTTAATCAATTAATTTGTTAAAAGATTAGTTAAATAAAATTTCGACGCCAGCCTAATAGGTTATTAGTAATTAATTTGGCTTTCGACACTGATGCTAAGAATGAACTATATCCGACTCCTGCTTTAATTTGGTATAGGAGTGATCGCCCGGTATTTTATTTCTTGGGGTGTCACACTAACGACAATAAAAAGTCATAATGTTAATAATATTTCGACCATGAAAAAAATTTACAACGCCAAGGGCAAGTTGAGGATTTTCGAATGAGAGGATAGAACGACGATGCAACAGTTAATGAAGTTGCTTGGGGATAAACATTATGGCTATTGTTATAAAACGAATGAGTCTACCATGGAGGCGGAAGACATTTTGTTAGGCCCATACAAACTCAATCCAATTGGCAATGTATTTTTCGTTCATTGTCATTATTGATTGCACGTACAAGACAAATCGATACAAGATGCCTTTGTTCGAGATGGTTGATATAACATCGTGAAGAAGTAATTTTAATATTACCTTCACTTTTTTAGCAACAGAGAAGGTGGAGAATTGGGACATTTGAAATCCCTATTTGATCCATTTTCATGTCCCACGGTTTTCATCACAGATCGGGAGTACGTGTGCATGAACGCATTGCGGGTTATGTTCCCCGATGCGAGATCTTTAGTTTTCATTTTCCATGTTCATCGAAATGTGGGACTCTATGCTAGGAAAGCGATCCATGATGGGGACTCATTAAAGAAGTTCATGAGGGATTTGATTCATTTGATTGAATCGCCCACCGAGAATGATTTTATCAAAGAGTGGGCATTATTTCACTGTGATTGGGTTGAATACCCGAACATGCTTCATTACATAGATTGAACATGGTACAATCTAAGGGAGATCTTCATTCATGCGTGTACAAATATGATTAGGCACTAAGGCAACCGAACTAACATCCGTTGTGAAGGAGCGCACGCTAAGTTGAAGAGGCACTTAGAGAGTTCTCAACTTCCTTTTGACTAGGTTTTTGTCAGCATGCACAACTACATTGAGTTGGAAGTGACCGAGATTAAGAGGGAGTTTGAGGATTCCTTGTAAAAATTAAGTACTCCCACAATATTCCTATCTTGTGTTAGTTCATAGGCCGGGTTTCTCATTATGCCATTGACCTAATTGTTGTGGAGCTAAAGACTTGTGATATTATTGGCATGGATGTTAAATCGTGCTGACACTTAGCATGCAATATCTATAATGTACCGTGCGCTTTTGAATTGGTCATCTTTCAGAAGGAAGGTAGGGCAATACTTTGGGGGGATCGATGCATATTGGCGCAAATTAACAATGGTGCCCGAATTAGCAAAGGACCATATGGTTGACTACGAGCCAGAAGTGATACTTTTTAAACAAAGGTGGGAATGATCAACTATCGATGAGAAAAGGTCCATGCTGAAAAAAATCAAGGACGTCGGTTGTCCTACCATCGCTAAGCTATTTGAGTCATCTGTTCTTAAGCATTGCAAGGGTCACCCGAGAGGTCGAAAACCAATTGATAGAGAGCAAAAGCATGAGAAGTCAACTAAAAAGGATCCCTCGAGCTTCGAAATTTCTAGGAAATCAAGAGAAAAGGAACACCACATAGTGCAAAAGATAATAACATGAAATTAGTAACGAAATTAGAACACCCGAAAGTAATTAACACATCCTGAAATAGTAAAAACATAAAACTTACCAATGATGTTTATTGTTGATTTACCGTGCGAAACTTTGGGTTTTTTTACTCTAGGATGGGATTTGGACAAGAACCAAGCCATATAATTACTACTACAGTCCCACGGGCTCGACACGGGCACCGACCGAGACTTCTCAGATAGGAGGTGGTCTTGCCAATTTTCTTGGTACCTTTTTTTTATATCGAATTTTACCTTATATTATGCCGCCTTGTCTCCCCTATCGTCCTTCAAGGGTGTAATGGGCTCACGAGGTATGATTTACATCCAGACGACTAGTCTAAGGCATCTTTTCGGGTAATAGGGCACCCCCACCTCAAAGCAAACTATAATCCCACTATACCATGATGCTCTGTGAAAGGGATAAGCAGCCCGAGCATCTCGGTAGGGTTCCCAAATAACCTACACAGAAATAATACACAATTGAATGTTAGAAAATATCAAAGTCAAAATAAAACATTACAAACAATCCAAAGACTTTTACTACACAAAAAGGCAAAATTATCACCTTTGAGACAGCCAGCCTTGTGACGATCATTGACCGTGACAAAAAAAACATATTTTTTGTCACGATCAATGGCCATGACAAGGCCGTGATAAGGAGTTATCACGATCATTGATCGTGACAAGTCCATGACAACTGTACTTATCACGGTCAAATACCTTGATAGGTCTGTGACAATTCTTTTAACAAAATACTCTAGCACCTTATTTTTTCCCACCGTTTTGTTTCCCCCTATTTCTCTCTCTTCTCTCTAAGAGACGTCGCTCTCTCTCTCTCCTTTGTGTATGAATATGTGTGTATGTGTGGTGTGCCGCGTGTGTGTGGGGGGGCATTGGGTGGTGGTGGTGCAGTGTGTGTATGTGTACTACGTGTGTGAGGGGTGGGGCAGTGGCAGTGTGTGTGTAGGTGTAGGTGTGTGGGTGGTGGGGGGCAGTGGGGGTGGGGGTAGGTGTTTGTGTGTGTGTGTAGGTGTGTGGGGGTGGGGGGCAGGGTATGCGTGTATGTGTGTGATTAATTTGGCATAAATCTGAATTGGACCCCTTTATTGTGTAAATATCAAGTTATTGTAAATATTGGACCGCTTTGTTGTGTAAATATTGGACCGCTTTGTTATGTAAATACTGGACCCCTTGGTTGTGTAAATACTGGACCCCTTGGTTGTGTAAATATGAAATTAAAATTGGTTGGACATATTATTGTGAAATTAAAATAGAAATTGGGTCTTTGTGTGTTTGTGAAATTAATATATGTGTAATTCTTAGAAATAAAAAATATATTGAAATTGATATAAATTGGTATTGGTATAAATTAAAATTGAAATTGATATCGTATGCATTGAAATTGGTACAAATTTTAGTTCTTATGCGTATTTTAAATTAAATGTAGCATAATTTAAATTACATAATTAAATGAAATCTCTCCAATTGTGATAAGACATAATTAAATGAAGCATACTTTAAATTACTTATAGTGTGCATAAATACTAGCCTTATAGTTCTTATGCGTACGCATTCAATATCCCTTAGACCCGTTCAAGAGTAATTACCCTTGTAATGAGATCTCTTGAATTGTCATGTTTGGACAGTTTGGAACTGCATAGTTTCTGTATAATAATATTGTTCGTGGGTAAAACTTGTTACTTTTGAGGGAAGTTCTACAGTCATATCTTAATGTTCTCTCGGTACATACTAGATGATGAGATGTTAAGTGTTATTTCAATTGATAAATTGAAATAACACTCACACTTGCGAATCTATGTCGTGTACTTGGAGAACTATGGGGACATGCTGCCGAATTTTCCTCAAATTGGAATAATGTGCATGAACTGTTAAGTATATTTCAGAAATATGCGGTCTTGAATGGGATAGGACCACTCACCCTTTAGAGGAGATCGAGGAAATAAGAATTAATATTATGAATTGAATTTTAATTTTAATTTCAAATTAAAATTGAATTTGAATTTGAATGCACGAATAAATTTACCCATCGAAACTAGCTTTCTAGTTGTTATGCGTATGCACTCAATAGGTGATTGTTTATACTAATGGGAACTAAATATTCACACTTTTGTTTATGATATTTTACCCATAATAGGTGATTGTTTGTAGTAGCTGTCATGGGATATCCAAAATATAAAGAGTGGATGGGTGAGACAAATATATTAGGGGATGTGTTTTGCAGAGGTGATAATGAATTTATCAAATACGCAAAGAGATGCCATGATAATGAAGAGTTTCCGTGTTCGTGTGCTAGGTGTAAGAATGGTAAGGTGTTTGAGTGGAAAACAGTTGAAATACATTTGTTAAGATGGGGTATGGAAGATAGTTATTGAAGTTGGGTTTTTCACGAGGAACCGAAAGTTCATTTTGTTCCCGAGCAACCCTCACAACAACCTTCAATAAGTAGGATAGATGTTTAAGGGGAGGATGACAATGTAGATCATAATATGCTAGAGTATTTAGTTGATGACGCGTACGGATTTCATGAAGTGGGTGAGAATGAGGTCATTGACGATGTACAAGGTGCAGGCGCTTATGAAGATATCATGACAAACCTTGGCGATGACTAGAAAAAGTTTAAAATTTAAAGCGAGCCAGCTATTATACTATGGTTGTGAGAAAGATCAAATAAGTTTACATGTCATGGTTGGTTTGTATAATTTGAAGACTAAATATGGTTTGTCTGGCGTGACATGAATTTTAAATTAGGTGAAGGCCTTGCTACCCAAGCAGAATACGCTTCGAAAATGTTATCCCACTATGAAAAATAGTTTGAAAGGTTTGGGAATTAAGTATAAATCAATTCATTCTTATGTGTATGACTACATACTATATCGAAAGAGTATGAAAATATCGAATGGGGTCCGGTATGTGATGAACCTAGATATGTCCAATCTACTCAAAAAGAAGGCGCAAACTCAAAAGTGCCTCAAAAAGTGTTAAAAATATTTTCCCATTGGGCCTACATTAAAATGATTTTTCACAGTACCATGGATAGCGGAGGCAATGAATTGGCATGCTAGGGCAGAAGCAGGAGAAAATCTCACGCGCCAATCTATTGATTCTACAGTTTGGAAAAGGATGAATTTTGAGTATCCCGATTTTGCTCGAGAACAACGTAACATTTGTTTGGCAATATCAACAGATGGTTTCAATCCATTTTGAAATATAAGTTCCAATCAGAATGTATAGCCAGTGATCCTAACCCCACTAAACCTCGCTCCTTCACAGTTTATGAGACCTGAATTGTCCATGTTGTCTTAGTTGATCCTTAGGCCAAAGGCACCAAGTGAGAACATCGATGTCTACCTGGCTCCTTTTATTGAAGAATTAAATGAGTTATGGGAAGAGGGTGTGCAAGCATTTCACTCTTTCAAAAAATAAGAGTTTATACTGAAAGCTAGGTTGATGTGGGTAATTCATGATTTTCCAGCTTCTGGGACATTATTCGGTTGTGTAGTACATGGTTATTTGCAGTGTTCTATTTGTGGAGAGGAGACTGAATCTATTCTTCTCCCCGCTAGCTCAAAAAATGTATACCATTTCCATAAGAGAATTATACCCCCTCTTATAGTTTTAAATTTGAGAAAGGTTTTAATTTTTTACCGGGCAGGGTTGAACATAAGATACGATCGAGAATACTTTCAGGCTCAGAAATTGAACGTAAATCTTCTGATTATGGCCCTAATATGCCATGTAAGAATCCAAAATTTAAGAATGTCAAGCATAAGAAGATCCCAGCTGGGAATGAAACTGAGACAAGAAATCCATGGTCTAAGAGGTCAGTTTTATTTGACATTCCCGGTGCACCATGTATTGAATGTGATGCACGCAGAGAAGAACATCGATGAACATATGGTGGAAACATGCCTTAGGGGGAGTCATTCGAGGTTGAAGAAAATGTACGAAAAGGCCTTAAAGCGTTGAAACTTAAGCTACAACTATGGTTGAAAGAAGATAGTGGGGGAAGGATAATAATTTCCACTGGTACGTTCACTTTGATGAGTGAGGAAATGAAGGTTCTTTTGGACACAATACATAATTTGAATGTTCCATTCAATTTTTTATGCAACTTGCAAAGGATTGTGAATTATGTTACCCATGATTTACATAAGTGATCAGGCGCGAATCGTGCGTCGTGTAATACGCAAATCGTTGTTATCGGTTCGACGATTCAATGCAAAAAACCTAAACTACAACAACACTTGACAAGCAAGCACAACGATAAGTCGGGTATCGAGAATCCACAGGGAGTGATTGAATTTTATATTTTAATTAATTTACTACTTGAGAAATAAAAGTGTAAGGACATTATTGTCCATTAGCATTTTATATGTCGTAGGCCGTTACACCGTTGAGAAAATTCAAGAAAATTCAAGAATCATACGCTCATCAACGGAATCCGAATATCAAAAGCAGAAAAGGAATCAGGGAACAGACCGGACCGATCCGGCCCAGATAAAAGAACCGATCCGATTCATCCGGACCGATCCGCCTAAAGGAACCAGACCGATCCGCCTGCTGAGGTGAGGCCAGTATACCCCGGATCCATAGCGAACCGATGAAGCCAAAATACCGAACTGATCCGATGCCACCCGGATGGATCCGTCTTCAAAAAGGAACCGATCCGATGTCACCGGACCGATCCGCCTAAAGGGACCGGACCGATCCGACAAGGATAATTCCAAACAGATCGTGTTCAGATCATGTTCCGAATTTTAGGGCTCAAGTTCTCCTACTTAATCCCACTACGGGAAGTGGTTTTTCTAAGACTTCCACACACGATTTTCATAGCAGGGAAAGCCCTGAGTCTTCACCTATTGAGTACCAATACTCTAGGTATTTTGATTCACACAAATTCCATACATTTGTGAATCTTTTTGGAAACCCAGGAACGCAGCTTTTACAGTTCAACCCTTGTGGAGGAGACCGTTCTTCTTCTCCATTGCAGCCCTACTGGAAAGGGATAATTCCAGTCGCGACTACATAATCCGATACCTGAGGGTAATTCTTAGTCAACTTGTATTTTCATTGTAATCCGATTGTAAGCCGTTTTCTTACAAATTATAGTGAAAATAAATGCTTTTGCCCCTGTGGGGGATTTTTCCTTAATTATGTGTGTTTGAATAACTCTTGCATGATTTCATATTGTTTCAACCACACCTAGTTGCATGTTTAGGGTTTGTTTGGGTTAAAAGGTGTTTAATATATAACTTGATCATTTGAACGCGAGCACACACGTTCTCAAATTGGTATTAGAGCAGGTTATGCTAATTTATCGCGTATTCCTTTTTCCGCAAAATTTTTTCTAAGATATCAATTTTCTGAAAAAATTGATTTTTGAAAAAGTGCGTGTTCAAATGGAGAAGTCATATTATAAAATGCCTGTTTTTGACGGGATAAATTATGCTTATTGGAAAGCCCGTATGAGGTCGGCTTTAAAAGCTATTGATGAACGTGTCTGGATTTTGGTTGAACGAGGGTGGACTCCTCCCACCGTGACTGTTGATAATGTGACCAACTTGAAACCTGACATTACTTGGTCTGATGAAGAAATTAAATGGTCATCATTTAATTCTAAGGGTCTAAGTGCTATTTCTGGGTCTGTCACACCTGATGAGTTCAAACGCATAATGACGTGCACCACGTCAAAAGAGGCATGGGATGTTTTACAACTCACCCATGAAGGAACTAATGCTGTGAAAGAGTCTAAGTTGCAAAATTTGACAACTCAATTTGAAACAATCACCATGCATGAATCTAAATGCTTTGATAAATTTTATGCTAGACTTTCTGACATTGTGAATACTAGCTTTAATCTTGGTGAACATATTCTGAATGCTAGAGTTGTTAAAAAGATTCTCCGTTCTTTGCCTAAGCGTTTTATCCCTAAAGTCACTGTGTTAAATTCTATGGGTAATTTAAATACACTAAAATTGGAAGAACTTGTAGGAGATTTGCAAACTTATGAAATTGATATGTTCCCTAAAACTGCTAAATCTAAAGATAAGGGAATTGCACTTAAAGCCCAAGAGAGAAGGAGTGAGGGGTCAGCTAGAAAGAGGGTAGAGTCATCTAGAAAGAGAGAGACTGACACGTCAGATTCTGAGTGCGATTTTGACTTAGATGATTTGGCTCTTTTCGCAAAAAATTTCAAGAGGATTCTCAAATTTAAGAAAAATGGCAATTTTAAAGATAAAAAGAAATTTGAGAAAAATAAGTTTGAAAAGAAAAATGAAAAAGGTTCCAAAAATCCTCCTCTGAAAGAAAGTGAGAGATGTTTTGAGTGCGATGGTAGGGGTCATAGAGCTTTTGAGTGTGCCAATCGTCTGAATAGAGAGAAAGGGAAAGCTGTTCTTAATGTTACCCTTAGTGACGACAGTGAGGTCGAGACGGTGGATTCAGGAGATGAGTCACCGCATGAGTGTAACTTCACTGCATTCATGGCCAGCCAAGTGAGCACTCATTGTTCTCCTCACGACGTTGAGGATGATGCTTCACAAGGACACCTCGACAGTGAGATCTATGTGAGTGAGGGGGAGGATGACACAAGTGAGAGCGAGAGTGATATTCAACGCGCCTACGCTGAGTTGTATTCTGAGTCTTTTAAAACTAAAAAGAGAAACAAAGCGTTAGTTCTTAAGATCACCGGCTTAGAGGAAGATTTAAGAAAAGCAAGAGAAAAAGAGTCCTCCACCTGCACCGCACTGAGAGAGAGAGAATTTGCCTGTGTCGAGAAAGAGATCCTATTTAGAGAGAGAGAGTGTGTTTTAGAGAAAGAGAGAGGGGACTTGACTAAACAAGTGGCTAGTCTTACGAGTCAACTCCATTCCTCCGTGGAGACTTGGAAGAAACTTGAATCCCTTGTTGCCCAGCTGACTCATGATCTTGAGAAAGCACGGGAAGTCAAGGTACAAATCGAGGACAGATCTGGGAAGATGGGAAAGATGCTCCTCGGTCCCGCTTTAGGTTTTAGTGATCGTCAAGGAATTGGTTATGATGGTGCCTCCACGTCCCAAATTGCACCTGGACCAGTTCCTGAGTTTACTACAACCCCTTATGGTCACCGTCAAAAACCTCGTAGGAGAGTTCGACCAAGAAAAGCAAACCAAGGTCCACCTTTGACTGCACTCTTTTGTACCTATTGCAAAAGAAAAGGACACCTTAGGGAGTTTTGCTATAGCATGGGTCGGACACGACGTACTACTGCTCCACCACGTCATACTGATGAGTTTTCTAGTCTGAGAGAGCGAGTTGAGTTCTTAGCTACCACGACTCAGAGTATAATGGAAGAATTCCGACGGATCTCTTTGCCGTTAGTGAATGCTTCTCACATTCCAGCTAAAATCAACAACAACAAAGGCAAACAAAAGGTCATCTCGACTTGGGTACCTAAGAAAGATAACAAGGCTTTTGTTGTTCATGTTGCTCTCAAAGCACATAATACCTCTCAGTGGTATTTTGATAGTGGTTGCTCCAGACACATGACAGGTGATGCCTTATTTTTTACTACTCTTGAGGATTATCAAGATGGCAGAGTCACCTTTGGAGATGGGAGTAAGTCTAGCATTATAGGACGAGGTACTATCGAGTTACCTGGTTTTCCTAAGCTAGAAAATGTTTTGTACGTCAAAGGTTTGAAATCAAACCTTCTCAGCATTAGCCAGCTGTGCGACACTGACTTTGCAGTAAAGTTTGGCCGGGACGCGTGTAAAGTCTACAATCAAGCCGGTAAACTTTTGATGCAAGGGGTGAGGACCGAGGACAATTGCTATGGGACTGAGCCCACATCCTCACTTGTCTGCAATAGCGCAACGATCACTCCTATGGATCTGTGGCACCAACGTCTAGGTCATGTGAACGTTAGAGATCTTAATCGTTTAGCTAAAAAGGACCTAGCACGTGGCTTACCATCTCTTGGAAAGTCAACTTCAACCGTTTGTGGACCCTGTCAGTTGGGCAAATAAATTCGTAGTCCTCATAGGAAGTTACATTCCATTACTACCTCTCGTGTTCTGGAGTTGATTCACATGGATCTTATGGGTCCCACTCGTACTGAGAGTCTAGGTGGCAAGAGGTACATCCTCGTGGTGGTAGATGATTTTTCCAGGTACTCCATTGTAGGTTTTCTGAGAGAGAAATCCGATGCTGTAGATTTTTTGACGACCAAGTGTCGTGTCCTGCAAAATCAACACGGTGTCACTATTAACAGAATACGTAGTGACAACGGCACTGAATTTAAGGAAGCAAAGGTGGATGTGTACTGTGATAGCCTCGGGATCAAACATGAGTTTTCTGCTATGATAACTCCTCAGCAAAATGGGATTGTTGAGAGAAAGAATAGAATGATCCAAGAGATGGCTAGATCTATGCTTCTAGGTCGTAAAGTTTCTAGGAAATTTTGGGCAGAGGCAATGTCTACTGCATGCCAAACGGTGAATAGGGTGTATCTGCGTCCACACACACTTCACACTCCTTATGAGTTGTGGACTGGCAAGAAGCCCAACCTGGCATATTTCCGTGTTTTGGGGAGTAAATGCTACATCCTACGGGATAGAGAGCAATTAGGAAAGTTCGACTCCCGGAGCGACGAGGGAATATTTCTAGGATATTCATCGAATAGTAGAGCATACCGGGTTTTTAACCTGAAGAGCTCTAAGATTATGGAATCAATAAACGTCACCGTACAAGATGACGAACCTTCGACGAATATTGATCCTAATCTTCAGTGTGAGGACGAGGATTGTTCTGACAGTAATTTACCTGTTCCTCTCTCACACTCTGTGGACCCTACTCCTGCGTTAGGGGACACACCTGCTTGGGTTCGCAAGAGTCATGACCCTTCTTCCATTGTTGGCGATCCCACTCTAGGGGTCAAGACTCGTGCTCAGCTAGAGAACGTTGTTAACCATCTTTGCTACACGCCCAAAGTCGAGCCCAAGAACCATAAAGAAGCACTCAAGGATGAACACTGGATATCTGCTATGCAGGATGAGTTGCTTCAGTTTAAAAAGAATGATGTCTGGGAATTAGTCCCCCGACCTAGTGAGACTAATGTGATAGGTACCCGGTGGATTTTCAAGAACAAAATGGATGAAAATGGTACCATAATCAGAAATAAGGCTAGGTTGGTCGCTCAAGGCTACACACAGATAGAGGGTATAGACTTTGGGGAGACATTTGCTCCTGTTGCGAGGCTTGAGTCCGTCCGTCTTCTGCTCGCCATCGCATGTCATCTGCGCTTCAAGGTATATCAGATGGATGTCAAGAGTGCCTTTCTGAATGGCATTCTACAGGAGGAGGTTTATGTGGAACAACCAAAAGGGTTTGAAGACCCTTAGTACCCTGAGCACCTCTACTATCTGAGGAAAGCCTTGTATGGTTTGAAGCAAGCACCCCGTGCTTGGTACGAGAGGCTTACTTCCTATCTCTTAGCTCGTGGCTTCAAGAGAGGGGGAGTAGATATGACGTTGTTCGTCAGGAGAGATGACGGTGCTATTTTGGTTGCCCAGGTTTATGTGGACGACATAGTCTTTGGATCCACATGCTCCCAGCATGCTCATCACTTTGAGGAGGAGATGAAAAGTGAGTTTGAAATGATCATGGTTGGTGAGCTTACATTCTTCCTTGGTCTCCAGGTTCGTCAGCTAGAGGATGGGATGTTCATCTCCCATTCCAAGTATGCTAGAGACCTAGTGAAGAAATTTGGTTTAGACTCCGCTAAGCATGCACGTACACCTATGAGTACCACTACCAAGCTTAGTAAGGACACTTCAGGCAAGGACGTAGAGAAAACCTTATATCGGAGTATGATAGGTAGTCTTCTCTACTTGACTGCTAGTCGTCCCGACATCGCCTTTAGTGTTGGAGTCTGTGCGCGATATCAGGCGTCTCCGAAAGAGTCACATTTACTTGCTCTAAAACGTATCATTAAATACGTAAGTGGGACTCTCTCATACGGTATTTGGTATTCCTTTGATACCAATGACCATTTGTTCGCCTATTCGGATGCCGATTGGGCTGGGGATGTAGATGGTTGTAGGAGCACTTCTGGTGGGTGTTTGTATTTTGGTTCTGCTCTTGTTTCCTGGCTGAGCAAGAAACAAAATTCCATCTCTTTGTCCACTGCAGAAGCTGAGTACATAGCTGCCGGGAGTTGTTTCACACAACTCTTGTGGATGAAGCAAATGCTGGAGGATTATGGGATATCACAGGACACCATGACCATTTCCTGTGATAACACGAGCGCGATACACATATCCCGCAATCCAGTTCAGCATTCGCGCACAAAACACATCAGAATACGTGAGCACTTTATACGTCAGTTAGTTGAAGAGAACGTCGTATCCCTGAATTTTGTTCCTACCGACCGTCAGTTAGCCGATATTTTCACGAAACCTTTAGATGCCCTTAGATTTGAGAGTCTTAGGAAATCTTTAGGGATTTGCACAGTTGACTGAGGGGTTGGTCTATGTCTAGAATAGGATGCTTCTTCATGTTCATATCATATGCTTCCTATTGCTAGTCTGTTTATATGTACTATTACTTAGTTGTACAACTTTTCTTTACTCTTTTTGCTGTTTATATTGCTTTTGAAAAAAGTACAAAAAGATTTTATTTTGATAAATTTTTTTTGAAAAAGACCACAAAGATTTTTGTGTTTTGGATGAGCATTTAAGTTAGCCAAGTCACAACTTCATTCCATACATCCATGTGACTGTTTGATAGAGATTTGAGAGGCTACATCATTTCATCCATGTGCTTTACATTGGTCGGAGTCTTTGAGATGTAATTAGTGATATCTTCCTACATGTTTGACTCCTATATCCTTTATTGCACACATGCACGGCTATATTTGATTATTGCACTTGTCTATCTCATGTTGGCTTGCGTGTTTTCATCTCAATCCTGTCTATACAATGTACAATATGCGATAAAACTTGACAAAGATTGGAATGCATGTAAAAACCGTTTTGGTGAGACTGTGTGTTTTTGTATAATGGGGAGGGGCTGCGAAAGGTAATCAGTTATCCTTTGCGCAAAAGCCACCGTTAAAAAGGACCTAAAAAATGGAGGAATTTTAATATCCGAGGTCCAAAGAGGATAAAATAGCCCGAAAAAATTTATAGGCAATAAAAAGCAATTCATGCCAAATATGGGCCACTTAGGTTTCACCATCAATTCTCCAAAGTTTGAGAATTTATAATTCCTCTATTCAATATAATATCTGAGGGAGTTTGGTTGGAGAATATAAACGGGTGTGCACTTCCTTGAAAGTCCTGAAAAAGCATAAAATCATTTTGGACGTTATTGGTGTGAAAATCATTTTTTAGCTTTGATTTGTTGATTTGATTGAGTCAATGTCTTATATTTCCAATATTTTACACCAAAGGAAGCATTTGAGTTCATTCGTTAGGAATATCCAATATTCATCGTGCACATATGTCATGTTTGTATGCTTTGATTTTCCTATCGAATTTTGCTCACACCTCTTCATTTACGCTATCATCGACTTGGTTGCTTTGTGTTCATTCATGGTGTGATTTTATCCTGGTGACACCCCGCATTTGCTTATTTGATTTATTTCTCTCATTTGTCTATTTGGGGACATCATAAAAAGGGGGAGAATGTATCATCTTATTATGGGGGAGATTTATTGAGTCTGTTCATAAATTTGCATATATGTTTATCTCATTTCAAACTCGATATGTCACTTGGTATTTTGCTTTATCTCATGTGTGTAGGTACTACATCGATGATCATTAAATTGCACACCCTGATGAGAAAAGATTTGAGTTTCCTGAAGATTTGAAGATCAAACGATGCAGTCTTATTCACTTGTACTCTTTCAGTTTTGGGTTCATGGAAGGGTAGATTTGTATAGGCACTTTTACTTGATAATTCGGATGTTTGTTTTTATGTATGTACCGCCATAGACACAGGGGGAGATTTGTAAGGACATTATTGTCCATTATCATTTTATATGTCGTACACCGTTACACCGTTGAGAAAATTCAAGAAAATTCAAGAATCATACGCTCATCAACGGAATCCGAATATCAAAAGGAGAAAAGGAATCAGGGAACAGACCGGACCGATCCGGCCCAGATAAAAGAACCGATCTGGTTCATCCGGACCGATCCATCTAAAGGAACCGGACCGATCCGTCTGCTGAGGTGAGGCCAGTATACCCCGGATCCATAGCGAACCGATGAAGCCAAAATACCGAACCGATCCGATGCCACCCGGATGGATCCATCTTCGAAAAGGAACCGATCCGATGTCACCGGACCGATCCGCCTAAAGGTACCGGACCGATCCAACGAGGATAATTCCAAACATATCGTGTTCAGATCATGTTCCGAATTTTAGGGCTCAAGTTCTCCTACTTAATCCCACTACGGGAAGTGGTTTTTCTAAGACTTCCACACATGATTTTCATAGCAGGGAAAGCCCGAAGTCTTCACCTATTGAGTACCAATACTCTAGGTATTTTGATTCACAAAAATTCCATACATTTGTGAATCTTTTTGGAAACCCAGGAACGCAGCTTTTGCAGTTCAACCCTTGTGGAGGAGACCGTTCTTCTTCTCCATTGCAGCCCTACTGGAAAGGGATAATTCCAGCCGCGACTACAGAATCCGATACCTGAGGGTAATTCTTAGTCAACTTGTATTTTCATTGTAATCCGATTGTAAGCCGTTTTCTTACAAATTATAGTGAAAATAAATGGTTTTGCCCCTGTGGGGGATTTTTCATTAATTATGTGTGTTTGAATAACTCTTGCATGATTTCATATTGTTTCAACCACACCTAGTTGCATGTTTAGGGTTTGTTTGGGTTAAAAGGTGTTTAATATATAACTTGATCATTTGAACGCGAGCACACATGTTCTCAAAAAGTGTAAAAGGTGATTTGGGGTTTTAAAGGAAATAAAGAAAAAGAGAAGTTACGCTACACAAAAGTAAAGAGAGGATCGGGATCGCATTCCACCACACAGATCGAAACGACTACTAATTAGATTTAAGGCTCGAAAGCAATTTAATCGAGCATTTTCAATTAAGCATAAACTTCACGCAATAAGGAATTTAGGCTAAAGTTGCTTGGATAAACATTTAATAAAAAATGGTCGCACACGAATTAAATTCGGATTGTCGCTATAAACTCTAACATTGCATGACAAAGAAAGATAAGCGCATAGCAATCCAACTTTGATATGCGCGGTTTCAATTAAATGCAATTTTACACAAAACCTAGTTTTTGGAGCTCAAACCCATTAGTGGAGGAACACAGCCCCGACCTATTTATCTAAGGACTAAGAATGGAAATAAACTGAATTACACTAATTAACTAAGGAAAACAATAAGTAAAGCAATAAACTAATTAACAAAACATGTAAATCTAATTAACAAAGCAATAAATCAATAAATACAACTATATTAATGAAGGAGAAGATGAATAGTGGCTTATAACAATCCAAATGGAGCAAATCCTAGGAGAGATAAGCTCCACCAAAATCCCCCTCTCTTATAAACCCTAAAGACTATTTAAAAATGAAAGACCCCTCTCCAAATGAGAGAAAGCTGGTATATATACAATCCCACAAAAATGGCAAACTTGTAAATAAAGAGAAGAAAAACTGCAGACCCGAATCGATTCGGGCCAAATCCGAATCGATTCGGATGGGAGATATTTCGAAGTTGCATAAGGGGCGAATCTATTCAGCTGAAATACGAATAGATTCTCTCAGGGAGACATACCTCACTGGATTTCAGCGAATTGATTTGCCAAGGGGGCGAATTGATCCGAACATGTAGGTTTTCTTACATTCCCCTATTTTGGGTTGTTTTGTCTTTATCTTTCGCTTGAATCTCCGTAACTTCTTCGTTAGGGCTATTAATCACGCACCGTTTACAGCTACACAAAGGTCGCCCAGATGGCTATAACTTTCGTGAGATGTTGGGCGAGATACCCAAGATGTGAAATGTCTAAATTTCCCTTGAACGTGTGGATTTGTATGGAAACTCGTCGGAATGCGTTCGAACTCCATACTAAGTACATAATTACCTACAAAAGCTCAATTAACCCCTTCAAAACATGTATATATAGAAATTAGAGGTTGTCTGGTTAACGAGGATAAATATAGGGATTAAGATACCCGAGGGCGCTAATAATACGTAGGTTAATGGGTGAAATACGCAATATTTGCGTCATATCACCCCCCTAAGTTACACATTGCTAGTCCCTAGCAATGAAATATGATACAACAAGAACTACAAGTAAACCAAAAGTAGGATACAAGTACAAAAATGGGATAAAAAATGATAAGGCCACTTTCACGGGCAACGATTGAATTTAGCATATGCAATAAGCCGTTAAATCCCGAGGGGACGATTGCTGTCTCGTGAGGATTTTTAGGGATGAAACCCACAAACATCGTATGGTTTCCTCAAAATATGCCCAACCCAACATGCGAAAAACTCAATAATAACGAAAAAGATTTCAAATATGTTATTAGCATTTTGAACGAATTTTAGCTAAAGTTCGTTGTTATTAACAAGTTGAATGCACCTCATAGAATTGAAACTTTAAAAGTGGGAGGGGAACGAGCACATGCAAAAAATGATTTGGCCAAAACTAAAATAAACCGAATAAACATAAAAGCAAGCATATATTCAATCCTCATGGTCATTACACTCATCAAATGACTTCACTCGAAATAGGGAGGTAACACATGGAACATGCGGACATAAAGAGTAAATGTAAAAGGAAACACGGCCGCACACATGTCACCAATGAAGAACGCAATATAGAAAATGAAAAATTGTAATGTCAATGAAAGATACCGCTCATTAAAGGAGGCGAAATGCATTTTCATGGATTATCAAAACTATTATGACTTTTAAATTAAATGCACCCTAAGATCACATAGGAATTTATATGGTTGTAAAGTCGGCTAGGGTTAAGGTATGAAATGAAAGGTGTATGTATAGATCCAAAGTGTTCGGGGATGAAAACTCGGGATAATGGAAAATTTGGGCAATTTCAAAATTGGAAAATAAGTACCCAAACAAGCATTAAATATAAATTGGAGAGTAACAAGGATTATTGAAAACTTTATACAACATACACAAAGTTTCTCTTTCTTTTCTTTTCTTCTTTCTTGAATTTTTTCTTTTGCTTTCTTTTCTTTTGTTTTTTCTTTTTCTTTTCTTTTTCACTACACCTTTTTCTTTTCTCGCTTTTTTCATGCTCAAATTGAAACCAGACTACACAAACATCATTCAATCCCAAGCAACATTACAAACAAAGGTATGTGAGGTAATATGTACGGTATATAACTTCAATGTTAAGTTGGTTATGGGATTTGGGGTTATGAACTGAAAGGCTATATTAATGCTCAAAGGGGTTGACGAGGGAAAACATAAAAGGTGGTGTCAAGACTAATATGGATGATATAGCAAAGATTGCCTATGATCATTTCATAAAGTTTATGCAATTCTCGAGTCAAAACAATATATAAAAATCATGCTCAAGTAATACATTTCATAAATGAACTCAATTAATGAACGATCAAATGAATGAATAGTGAGATTATCCACGAATTTAACGTTTTCAATGAGGAATGAATAGTGTATAACACTCACAAATGAAGGTAAGTCTCTAATCTCACTCTGTGTAAGTATATACAATGCAACAAAAGATTACTGAGTTATAAAAATCTTAAACCAAATTAATAAAACAAGAAAAGCTCATGTGCTTATGGGATAAAGTTTAATTCATGAAGTTATTCATAATATCAATGATTTGAGGACTAAAGTCTAATATCTTCTAAAATCTAGAACATGCATTGTTGAGTTGTCTATTGGATCGGGCATTTATTAAAATTTATCATCGGAAACAAAGGGAAAATGCCCAACTAAAGAGAAAAAGGAAAGAAGAATATATTTGAAAATTTTAAATTTTTAACAAAAAGCATGCTTTGTAATTAACATGTGATTAAAGCAATGGATAAAACAAAGAAATGGATAGAATATCCTACACCCCATAAGTTAATTATTGCATTGTCCTCAATGAGCATTAAGAACAAAACACAAAGAGAGGAAAAGAGAGATATTACCCAAAATTGGAGCGATCCCCGATAAGAATGAGTCCAAAGAATTTAGAAAACAAGTTAGTACCGAGCATAGCAAAAACAAATAACAAAAAAATTAACTAATTACACTAGACTAAAGATAAAAGGAAGGAAAAACTAAAGAAAGGAAAAAATTAAAGGCTAACTATTTACAACCTACTATTTAGACTTCACACTAACTATACACTAGAAGTCTAAATAATTGAGGATCCACCCAAAAAGGGATGTGACTTTGAAAGATTAACCGTGGACCCTCTAAAGAAAACATGCCTCGTGGATGATATGAATTTCGTTTGAATAATGGAAGGCATGTGCAAGGTGTAAAAAATGAACCATCGCCAATTAAAAAATTTGAGAGGGATGATGGGGGATTTGGATATTAAGGGGGACAAGACCACATTGATCTCAGAAAAATTAAAATCACATCCCCAAGGTTCTTTAATTGGAAGGGGAGGTGAGTATAGTGCAAGTGAATAGCACATGAGATGAACCATCTCAAAATAACATTTTTGTTCAAGAATCTGGTCAAAGTTCTCAAGACTTTCATCCAGTTCTTGTGATAAATTTAACGGTTCGAGAATAGTAGGGAATAAGGAAGTGAAGGACAGTCGACAATGATCGGATCACTCTCAATTATTTCTTCCTCAAAAAGGGGTTTAGGTGAAACACAAGTTTCAACCTCAATCCGACTTTTTGAAGAAGAAATGATCTCACCGAGTTGGACATTTTTCTTTGTCCAAGCATCATAAATCGCAACCTCGTCATTCATTTCCTTATTCCCACAACGCAAAGTTCCATCTCAAGATAACGAGGGATTACCTATCACTTCTTGATTTTCACGTGCAAGACGCTCATACTCAAGAAATTGTAGGCATTCTCGTATTAGTTTGGGAGTGTAACTTTGAGAACTATTAGCATAATAACTAAATTTATCTAAATAGTTATGGTGAAATATTTCAAAATAAGCTAATTCAACAAAAACAACAAGCGCCAGAATTTTAATTTCTCGAAATAATATAGTACAAGTAAAAAAGAAAGGATAAAATAAAGAATACAAATATGAATAAAAGAAATATTATGAAATATTAAAGCAACTACAATCTAAAACACACTCCCCGAAAATGACACCATTTTGACCGGGCGCGAACTGTGCGTCATGTAATACGCAAATCGTTGTTATCAGTTCGACGATCAATGCAAAAAACCTAAACAACAACTACACTTGTTAAATAGAGTGCGCGTGCATTCAAATAGAGAGATTATTTAATTAAACACGGTTTTTATCAATTAAACCCTAAACATGCATCTAGGTGTGATGAAAAGATGATGTAATCATGCAAGAACATTCAAACACACACATGTGAGGAAAAATCCCCCAAAGAGGCAAATTTTTTTATTTTCACTATAATATTGTAAGGAACAGTTACACGGATTACAGTAAAAATACAGTGTGACACAAAAATACCCGCAGGCGTCGGTTCTGTATTCGGTGGCTGGAACTTTCGCTTTTCAGGAGGGCAGCAATGAAGAAGAGCGACGGTCTTCTCCACAAGGGTTGAACAAACACAAGGTTGTGTTATTGGGTTGCAAACAGATTCACAAAGGTTTGTCAAAGATGTGTGAATCAAAACATGAGTATTGGGACTAAAAAATATGAAGACTTGATGTATTTGGACTCTAAAAACGTCTCTCAAAAGTCTTGTGAAATAACTCCCCCGAAGTTGGCTTTTATAGGGAAACCAATAAAGAGTTTCATGATTTTAAAACTCTGCCAGCGTATAGGTACCCCGAACCGGTTCGGGTGTACCACGAACTGGTTCACCCCCTGAACCGATTTGGCCTTCGGTTCGTAGAAAATCGCTGGAATGTCGGGCTTTAAACACTTAGCATTTTTTCAAGAGTTTTCCTCAGAATTTTCTTCATTTTCAAAAGGCCATAACTTCTTCACCGTAGCTCGGATTGAGGTGTCGTTTCTTCCAGTGTCTTCGTTGCGGCGAGCTCTACAACTTTCCAGTTGATCGGACCTCCGAACAGTGGCTATAAAATTACCAAAATTCTCTTAAACTTCCATATCTTGCATTCTTTCACTGTTTTGACTTCTATTGCATACCACTTGCATTAAGTACCTAAAAGCGTGTCGTTGAGGCAGATGTGGAACACATGATGGAGATAATGAACGCTTGATTCTCGAAATTCGGATTGAGGCCGTCGTGTGAGATCGTGTAGAGATGTGCCAAAGGTAGTGGCGGACGATATACATAAATATAAGATAACGGACATGAGAAATATCTCCTTACAAATCTCCCCTTATGTCTATACCGGTACATACATAAAAATATGAATTATCAAATAACAAATTGCCTATACAAATCTACCCTCCCATGAGCCCAAAACTGGGAAGATACAAATGAATAAGACTTCATCGTTTGTTCTTCAAATCTTCAAAACTTTTCTCATCAGGGTATGCAATTCAGTGATCATCAATGTAGTTCCTACACACATGAGATAAAGCAAATACCAGGTGACGTATCGAGTTTGAAATGAGATAAACATAGATACCAACTTAAAATAAATCTCGACATCTCAAAAACTCCCCCATAATATGATAATTCTTCTCCCCCTTTTATTATGTCCCCAAATAGACAGATATGAGTAGAAGAAATAAATGCAATTATAGTGTGTCATAAGGAAATAAACTTCTATTTTTGAATTTTTTAAAAAAAATTTCTCATAAAATATATAAACAAAGAATCACACCATGAAAGAACACAAAACAACCAAGTCGATGCTAGCGTAAATGTATCGGTGTGATCAAATTCGATAGAAAAATCAATGCATACAAACATGACATATGTGAACGATGAATATAGGATACTCCTAACGAATGAACTCAAAATCTTCCTTTGGTGAAAAAAAATTGAAATATGAGACATTGACTCAATCAAATTAACAAATCAAAGCTCAAAGTGATTTCCACACCAATAACGTCCAAAACGATTTCATGCTTTTTCAGGACTTTCAAGGAAGTGCAAACCCATTTAAATTCTCCAACCAAACTCCCTCAGATTTATATTTTGAATACAGGTAATCTAAATTCTCAAACTTTGGAGAATTGATGGTGAAACCTAATGGCCCTTATTTGTCATGTATTTGTTTTTATTGCCTTTAAATTTTTTGGGCTCTTTTAACCTCTTTGGACCCCGGATAATAAAATTCCTCCACTTTTTAGGTCCTTTTTAATGATGGCTTAGTATTCGCAAAGGCTAAATGAACCTTTCGCAGCCCTTCCTCATTTTCAAATTAACACACAGTCTCACCAAATGGTTATAACATGCATTCCAATCTTGTCAAGTTTTATCGCATAGTGTACATTGTATAGATAGAATTAAGATGGAAACACTCAAGCCAATATATGATAGACAAATACAATAATCAAATAAAGCCGTGCATGTGTGCAATAAAGGAGATAGGAGTCAAACATGTAGAATGATATCACTAATCACATCTCAAAGACTCCAAACAATGTAAAGTACATGGATGAAATAATGTAGCGTCTCAAATCACTATCAAACAGTCACATGGATAAATGGAATGAAATTGTGACGGGGCTATCTTAAATGCTCATCCATCAAAGGTGCAAAAAAATACAAAAATATTTTTGTGCTTTTTCTAAAATTTTATAAAAAAAAAATCTTTTTAGATTTTTCAAAAAAATATATAAAAAAGCAAAAGTAATAATACACATGATACAAACTAGCAATAGGAAGCATATGTTATGAACATGAAAAGGCATCCTATCCTAGACACGGACCAACCCCTTAGTCAACTGTGCAAATTCCCAAAGACTTCCTAAGACTCTTAAATCTAAGGGCATCTAAAGTTTTCGTGAAAATATCGACTAACTGACGATCGGTGGGAACGAACCTCAGGGATACGACTTTCCCCTCAACTAACTAACGTATAAAGTGGTCGCGTATCCTAATGTGCTTTGTCCGCGAATACTGGACTGGATTGCGGGATATGTTTATCGCGCTCGTGTTATCACGGGAGATGGTTATGGTGTCCTGTGATATCCCTAATCCTCCAGTATATGCTTCATCCACAAGAGTTGCGTGCAACAACTCCCAACGACGATGTACTCAGCCTCCGTAGTGGATAGAGAGATGGATTTTTGCTTCTTTCTCAACCAGGAGACAAGAGCAGAACCAAAATAGAAACATCCACCAAAAGTGATCTTACAACCATCTACATCCCCGGCCCAATCGACATCCGAATAGGCAAAAAAATAGTCATTGTTGTCAAAGGAATACAAAATACCATATGAGAGAGTCCCATTCACGTATTTGATAATACATTTTAGAGCGAGTAAGTGTGACTCTTTCGGGGATGCCTAATACCGCGCACAGACTCCAACACTAAAGGCGATGTCAGGACGACTGGCAATCAAGTAGAGAAGACTACCTATCATACTCCGATACAAGGTTTTCTCTACGTCCTTGCCTGGAGTGTCCTTACTAAGCTTGGTAGAAGTACTCATAGGTGTACGTGCATGCTTAGAGGAGTCTAAACCAAATTTCTTCACTAGGTCTCTAGCATACTTGGATTAGGAGATGAACATCCTATCCTCTAACTGACGAACCTGGAGACTAAGGAAGAAAGTAAGCTCACCTACCATGCTCATCTCAAACTCACTTTTCATGTCCTCTTTAAAGTGTTGAGCATGCTGGGAGCACGTGGATCCAAAGACTATGTCGTCCACATAGACCTGGGCAACCAAAATAGCACTGTCATCTCTCCTGATGAACAATGTAATATGAACTCTCCCTCTCTTGAAGCCACGGGCTAAGAGATGGGAAGTAAGCCTTTCATACTAAGCACGAGGTGCTTGCTTCAAACCATACATGGATTTCCTCAAATAGTAGACGTGCTTCGGGTGTTAGGGTCTTCAAACCCTTTTGGTTATTCCACATAAACCTTCTCCTGAAGAATGCCATTTAGAAAGGCACTCTTAACATCCATCTGATATAACTTAAAGCGCAGATGACATGCGATGGCGAGTAGTAAGAGGACGGACTCAAGCCTCGCAATAGGAGCAAATGTCTCCCCAAAGTCTACACCCTCTATCTGTGTGTAACCTTGAGCGACCAACCTAGCCTTATTTCTGATTATGGTGCCATTTTCATCCATTTTATTCTTGAAAATCTACCTGGTACCTATCACATTAGTCTCACTAGGTCGGGAGACTAGTTCCTAGACATTGTTCTTTTTAAACTGAAGCAACTCATCTTGTATAGAAGATATCCAGTGTTCATCCTTGAGTGCTTCCTTATGATTCTTGGGCTCGAATTTGGACGTGTAGCAAAAATGGCTAACAACGTTCTCTAGCTGAGCACGAGTCTTGAACCCAAGAGTGGGATCGCCTATAATAGAGGCCGGGTCATGACTCTTGCAAACCCAAGCAGGTGTGTCCCCTAACACAGGAGTAAGTTCCACAGAGTGTGGGTGAGGGATAAGTAAATCATTGCCAGAAAAGTCCTCACCCTCACACTGAAGGTTAGGATCAATAACCGTCGGAGGTTCGTCATCTTGCACGGTGACGTTTATTGACTCCATAACCTTAGAGCTCTTCAGGTTAAAGACCTGGTACGCTCTACTATTCGATGAATATCCAAGCAATATTCCTTCGTCGCTCAGGGAGTCAAATTTTCCTAATTGCTCTCTATCCCATAAGATGTAGCATTTACTCCCCAAAACACGAAAATATGCACGGTTGGGTTTCTTTCCAGTCCACAATTCAGAAGGCATCTTAAGTGTGTGTGGACTCAAGTAAACCATATTCACCGTGTGGCATGCTGTAGACACTGCCTCTGCCCAAAATCTCTTAGAAACTCTACGATCTAGAAGCATGGATCTAGCCATTTCCTAGATCATCCTATTCTTTCTCTCAACAATCCCATTTTGCTGAGGAGTTTTCACAAAAGAAAACTCATGTTTGATCCCAAGGCTATCACTGTAAAGATCTACCTTTGCTTCCTTAAATTCTGTGCCATTGTCACTACGTATCCTGTTAATAGTGACTCCATGTTGGTTTTACAGGACACGACACTTGGTCGTTAAAAACTCTACAGCATCATATTTCTCCCTTAGAAAACCTACAATCGAATATCTGGAGAAATCATCTACCATCACGAGGATATACCTCTTACCACCCAAACTCTCAGTACGAGTAGGACCCATAAGATCCATGTGAATTAACTCAAGTACATGGGAGGTAGTAATGGAATGCAACTTCCTATAGGGGCTACTAATTTTCTTTCCCAACTGACAGGGTCCACAAACCGTGGAAGTCGGCTTTCCAAGTATGGTAAGCCACGTACTAGGTCCTTTTTAGCTAAGCGAGTCAACTCTCTAACATGTGACATTGGTGCCACAGATCCATGGGAGTGATCCTGGCGTTGTTGCAAGCAAGTGAGGACGTGGGCTCAGTCCCATAGCAATTATCCTCTGTCCTTACCCCTCACACTAAAAGTTTACCGGCTTGATTATAGACATTACATGCATCCCGGTCAAATTTTACGGCAAAGTCAGCGTCGCACAACTGGCTAATGATGAGAAGGTTTGCTTTTAAACCTTTGGAGTACAAAATATTCTCTAGCTTAGGAAATCCTGGTAACTCTACTGTACCTCATCCTACAATGCTAGACTTGCTCTCATCTCCAAAGGTGACTCTACCATCCTTATAATCCTCAAGGTGGGTAAAAAATGATGCATCACCTGTCATATGTTTGGAGCACCCATTATCAAAATACCACTGTAAGGTATTATGTGCTTTCAGACAGACATGAATAATAAGGGCTTTCTTATCTTTCTTAGGTACGCAAGAAGTGGTAACCTATTGTTTACCCTTGTTGTTGTTGGTTTTAGCCGAGAAGTGAGAAGTATTCACTAACGGCAAAGACATCCGTCGGAATTCCTCCATCAAACTCTGTGATGTGGCAACTAAAACTCAACACGCTCTCTCAGACTGGCAAAATCATCAGTATGATGTGGTGGAGCAATAGTACATCGTGTCCGACCCAAACTATAGCAAAACTCCCTGAGGTGGCCTTTTCTTTTGCAATACATACAAAAGAACTCAGTCTTAGTTGGACCTTAGTTTGCTTTTCTTGGTCGAAGTCTTCTACGTTATTTTTGACGATGGCCATAAGGAGTCGTAGTAAACTCAGGAACTGGTCCAGGTGAAATTTGGGACGTGGAGGCACCATCATAACCTATTCCCTACCTATCACCAAAACCTAAAGCGGGGTCGAGGAGAATCTTTCCCATCTTCCCAGATCTGTCCTCGATTTGAACCTTAACTTCCCGTGCTCTCTCAAAATCATGAGTAAGCTGGGCTATAATAACTTCAAGTTTCTTCCGAGTCTACAGTGAGGAATGGAGCTCACTCGTAAGACTAGCCACTTGTTTAGTCAAGTCCCCTCTCTCTTTCTCAAAATAACTCTCTCTCTCTCTCCAAACAGTTTCTCTCTCTCAACACAGGCAAACTCTCTCTCTCTCAAGGTAGTGCAGGTGGAGGACTCTCTCTCTCTCTCAATTTTTCTAAATCTTCCTCTAGAGAGGTGATCCTAAGAACTAATGCTTTGTAACACTTTTTCGTTTTAAATGACTCATTATATAACTCGGCGTAGGCGCGTTGGAGATTACTCTCGCTATCACTTGCATCATCCTCCCCCTCACTCACATCGCTCTCATTGTCGAGGTGTCCCTATGAAGTAGAATCCTCATCATCGTGAGGAGTACTAGAAGTACTCACATAACTAACCATGAATGCGGTGAAGTTACACTCATGCGGTGACTCGTCTCCAGAGTCCACCGACTTGACCTCATTGTCGTCACTAAGGGTAGCATTAAGGACAACTTTGCCCTTTTCTCTGTTCAGACTAGTAGCACACTCAAAAGCTTTATGACCCCTACCGTCGCACTCAAAGTGATGATGCTGGAAACTGCACCACCCTTCAAGGGGTTTGTGAGCTCAGTTCAGTGTTAACAATGGCAGTATAAAGATATATATATATAGTAAAAAGAGGCGAGGAGAAGAGGAATCAACACCGGAATATAAGTGGTTCAGCCAATCAGGCCTACGTCCACTGTGCAAGTGTATGATGTGTATCACTGTATGAGGGCTCTAATGGCCATAGATACAATCTCTCAAGCTTTCTCTCTCTACTGTGTATTTAGACAGAGTTTCAACTACGGTTGCTAATTTTGGTCCCTTTACAAGGTAGAGGATGACCTCTATATATAGTCCCTAGGGGGTGTAATGTGTCCCCCATGCATGCAATGAGCATGTGCGTGTTAATCTAGCCAATATGGAGAAGGCATCTCTCACTGTCACATGTAGAGAATGATGATGAAATATTCTCCCCACGTGTGGGGAATGATTTGTTATAACTGATTTGTGTCCACGTGTCCTTATCCATGTCAATAGGTACTCGACTATCATGCTTGGTTATGACCTCGGCCTGGGAGAAGCCGAGGTTGATAAGTCTAGTTGCTCGTTCATTCCGAGATGAGCCGTGAAGGTCTCAACTTAAATTCAGCTGAGACAATGGATAGGGGTCGGCCTGGGCCGAGGTTGAGCTGGCATGTGCTTGGAGCATTAACTGATATCTTGATGATGTTGACCTTGGTAGAAGTAAGGCTTCTTGCGAGCTCGGCCTATATTTGGCCGAGGTTGCCATTGCCAGGTGTACTGGAGTGCTGTTGACCCTTATGATACGTGTAGTGTCCTTTAAAGAGATTGGTGGTAGTGTCGTCATGGACCGACCCTTATATGGCCGAGAGTTGCTATCACGGATCCAAGGCTTTTCCAACGTCGGCTACATTCTTGGCCAAGGTTGGTGTCTCTGAGCCGAGGTCACACTTGGGGCATATCAATCACCCCCCAGCCCTTAGTTACATGTGAGAGTAGGTGATAATGGGATCTCTAAACCTCCGAGGCCTTTTTCTTATGAGCCAATATTCGTTTGGCACTTGTCCAATGCTGAAGTGTGGCTTGCCTGGCAAGCATGTGTTGTCAGCCGCCCTTTGGGGCTCCCAAGGCAATGATGGGCCTTGGGAGACGTGCCTGCATATTTAAGGGTTTGAACCCTCATTTTCCCCTCCTTCCTCAATTCTCTTTCCTGGCACGACTTCACTCCAGCAGTTTCTCTCACTAAAGGGCATTTTTTTCACGATTTCGCTTCAGAAGTCCTTGGTGGTGATTTCCTCGCATTTTCTTCGCTTTCCCTTATCATTTCATCTTCAGGTATCTTCTTCCCTTCATTTGTCTTCATTTTCTCTGCTTTTTTCCCTCTATTTGTGTTTTTCGACGAGTTTCTGAGTTTTCCGGTGAGGACTCCATAGTTTCAGGCGACCTGTTCTTGCTAAATTTGGGCAGTTTGATCTTTAAATTGCTTTATTTCCTTAGCTAATCTTGTTTGTCACGTGAGCTTTAAAGTGTAGTGCTTCCTCTGATGCTCAGACCCCTCTATCAACTTCTTGAGGAGTTCCCTTCTCTCAGAGAGAAAACTTTAGAAAAAATTAGGCAAATAGAAAGAGCACAGGAGGAGGCTCGTAGGTCACAAGAATTCCCTCTGACGCCCATCTTTCCACCACCCCTGAAGGTGATATATCCTAATCCATTAGAGCCATTTAGCCAAACAGAGGTCCCTGCCGAACCAGTTCCGATGTCTGAGTCTGAGTCTTCAACCTCAGACCCTATGTCTGTGGATTCCTTCCAGGAGGCCATAGACTTCACAACTCGACAGGATCAGGCCCCTGATCAAGCCGAGGTCTCTAGCCTGGCCTCATCCCATAATAATTCAAGCACCTCGTCCTCTTCCTCAGAGGTTGAGATTATCGAGCCGAGTGTGGCTATTCCACCCATACTTGACGCCATTCCTCTGTCGGCCGTCACCGGGGCTAAATTCGCTCAAAGTTTCCCAAGCAACCCGTCAACGTCTGCTCCGGCCGACGTTGAGCTAGATGATGATGATGAGGCTGAAAGCGATGTCGACGTCTCTGAGGCGGCCGAGATCGAGAGCACCGTTACTGAGGTAGATCTTCTTTGCTTCAGATATCTGTACTCTATCAACCCCTCCATAAAGCTTAGAAGACCTCTGAGGGAAGAGAGGGATTACCATGGCCGAGACGGTGAGATCTGCTTGTACGAGCAAATGTTCAAGTTAGGGTTTCGTTTGCCCATTCATCCCATTATTAGGTCTATTCTTGCCTTTATCAATTTGGCCCATTCCCAACTGTCCCCTAACGCTTGGAGGGTCATAATAGGGGCCATAGTCTTGTGGAGGGCTGTCCACCGCTCAGACCTTCCAGTTCAGGTCTTTGTTGGTTGTTATGTTCCCTCCTCTGCCAAAAATCATCCGAGCTACTATCATTTTGTAGCTCGAAAACCTAAGAAAAAGATGCTCCAAATAACTCAGACTTCCAACCACAACTGGAAGCCTCGATACTTTTTCGCTTCTGGGCCATGGGAATTTGGTCCATGTGTTCCCTCGTCCTTGCTAGAGCCGAGGATGCCCCTGATATGGGGTAAGGTCACAATGTCTATGAGGGCCGACCCTGGTGTGAGCCTGCAGAATCTTCAGAAGGTGAAAGACCTTCAAGATCAGGGGATGCATGGTATACTCATAAAATTTGAACCCTTGATGACCCTCCACTACCTCTCTGAGACCGGCCTAGGTGGAAGTCCTCTTGTCGAGTTTGGTAAGCATTTTTTATTACAAGTTGATCCTCTGAGTTTATTCGTGTCTAATCTTCTAACTCATACCTTTTAATTTTGCAGAGCGCCCAAAGGAGATCTCAGACGAGCTTTGGGAAATGGTTGCACCTAGCTTGACGAGGCTCGTAAAGAAGGCAGGTCTTAATTCTCCTCCTCCATCTCCCTCTGCATCAAAGCCCCAAGCCACAAAGAAGAGGGATCCTACTGAACATGCCCCTGAGGATCAGAGGCAGAAGAAAAAGAGCATTGATTCTGCCATTCCAATCTCTTCAGCAGACGCCTTATCGGCTCATCTTGAGAAATTGAAGATTACTGACAGCATCGTCGGCCACAGTCTGCAGGCCCTGGATGCCTTCGGCTCTACAATGACCTAGGCCGATAAGGGTTTCTTTCGGTCACTGGATACTCCCTTGCTGATTGAGTTCGACATCCACAGATCCATTCAGGTATGACCTCATATTTCTTTGTAATTTCCAAGTGTAACCTCTGATTTGTCTCTAACTTATTCATGATCACAAAATTTGCAGGGTCTGGCAGCTATGCACCACCTCTCTAACTGGACTCTGAGGAAGTTGCCCCTCATCCAGAAGGGTCAAGAGGCCGAGAAGGTGCAAAGCACCCTGAACGCAAAAATTAACCACCTGAAATCTGAGCTGGGTGAGTCTAAGAAGAAGGTGAAGGGGCTGGAGAAGGAGATCTCTCAACTTAAGAAGGACCATGTTGTGGCTCTGAAGGCCAAGGATGATTTGCTGCAGCAGAAGGTCAACTCGGCTGTGAAGGCAGCCCTCGATGATGCCTTTGAGGGGATAATAGTTGAATACAAAACTTCTGATGAGTTTATGAGCTTTAGCTTTGAATACCTCGAGAGAGGTATCAAAGCTACTACCAAGTGGGCAGCTGCCAAGGAGAAGGAGGCTGAAACTTTGAAAGCCTCTGATTTCTTAGGCCTTGGCTTTGCTAATCCTCATCTTGCCCATGCCCTTCAGGATGTTGAGAAGGAGGTTTCCGCGCTTGCTGAGACTGTAACGTTGGATGGCACAGAGGTTGGAGGGGCAGACCACAATGATGACATTGCCGAGGTGACCAATGTCGTCCAGCATGACCAGGCCGAAGACACCAATATTCCCCCCTCAAACCCTTGAATTTAATTATGAAGCTTATTTGTAACCCCTAAACATTTGTAATCTCTGAATGAGCATGGTTGACTCATTTTTTGAATCTTGTAACCTCTGAATATTTGTAATCCCTGAATATGTCAATCTCTGAGGAGGATCATCTTCTTAATTTACTTTATTGAATGTTTGTCATGTGATATTTTAACTCTTGAAGTCTTGTTGCAATAGTCTGTTTAAACTCAATTAGTAGTCTCACCTCAGACCTAGTCACCACCGAATGATGTTATAAGGGTCTGAGGTCATATCCTCATAATAAATCTCGCCACATTAATGATGTTAAGGGTCTGAGGTCATCCCATTATGGTGTCTGAGATCAGACCTCGTCACCACTAAATGGTGTTATGAAGGTCTGAGGTCATCACCTAAGATGTGATCCTCATAATTAATCTCACCAAATTAATGATGTTAAGGGTCTGAGGTCATCCCATTATGGTGTCTGAGATCAGACCTCGTCACCACTGAATGGTGTTATGAAGGTCTGAGGTCATCACCTAAGATGTGATCCTCATAATGAATCTCGCCACATTAATGATGTTAAGGGTCTGAGGTCATCCCATTATGGTGTCTGAGATCAGACCTCGTCACCACTGAATGGTGTTATGAAGGTCTGAGGTCATCACCTAAGATGTGATCCTCATAATTAATCTCACCAAATTAATGATGTTAAGGGTCTGAGGTCATCCCATTATGGTGTCTGAGATCAGACCTCGTCACCACTGAATGGTGTTATGAAGGTCTGAGGTCATCACCTAAGATGTTATCCTCATAATTAATCTCACCAAATTAATGATGTTAAGGGTCTGAGGTCATCCCATTATGGTGTCTGAGCTCAGACCTCGTCACCACTGAATGGTGTTGTGAAGGTCTGAGGTCATCACCTAAGATGTTATCCTCATAATTAATCTCACCAAATTAATGATGTTAAGGGTCTGAGGTCATCCCATTATGGTGTCTGAGATCAGACCTCGTCACCACTGAATGGTGTTATGAAGGTCTGAGGTCATCACCTAAGATGTGATCCTCATAATTAATCTCACCAAATTAATGATGTTAAGGGTCTGAGGTCATCCCATTATGGTGTCTGAGCTCAGACCTCGTCACCACTGAATGGTGTTATGAAGGTCTGAGGTCATCACCTAAGATGTAATCCTCATAATTAATCTCACCAAATTAATGATGTTAAGGGTCTGAGGTCATCCCATTATGGTGTCTGAGCTCAGACCTCGTCACCACTTAATGGTGTTATGAAGGTCTGAGGTCATCACCTAAGATGTAATCCTCATAATTAATCTCACCAAATTAATGATGTTAACGGTCTGAGGTCATCCCATTATGGTGTCTGAGCTCAGACCTCGTCACCACTGAATGGTGTTATGAAGGTCTGAGGTCATCACCTAAGATGTGATCCTCATAATTAATCTCACCAAATTAATGATGTTAAGGGTCTGAGGTCATCCCATTATGGTGTCTGAGCTCAGACCTCGTCACCACTGAATGGTGTTATGAAGGTCTGAGGTCATCACCTAAGATGTGATCCTCATAATTTCTGCCATAAGTGCACAATGTAGCAAGAATCGTCATGGGAACTGATCTTTTATTAATAACCTCTTCACAATAAGACGGTACATTTACATAAAACTCTTTGCAACATCATATGTAATACTTCTTTAGGTGATCAGCATTCCATGGATTAGCGAAAGGTTCCCCTTCTATATTTTCTAGCCTGTGAGTGCCGGGCACAACCTCTTCTGTCACTTTGTAGGGACCGTGCCAGTTTGGATGGAGCTTGTTTGTTTTCTGTAAGGTCTTCTTTAGCACTAAGTCTCCCACTGTGATGGGTCTTGACTTCACCCTCTAGTGTTAGAATTTTGCTGCCCTCTGTTGGTAGGCTGCTTGCCTGACCTCTGCGTCTTCTCTTCTTTCTTCAATTAGATCTAGGTCTAGCCTCCTCTCCTCCCCATTTTTATCAGGGTCATAGGCCTGAACCCTGTGAGTAGGGAGCCCCACCTCTATTGGTATGATGGCCTCAGAGCCATACGCAAGCATGAACGGGGTTTCTCCTGTAGGTGTCATTGTCGTGGTCCTGTAGGCCCATAACACAGCGTAGACCTCTTTAGTCCATCTTCCCTTCGCATCTTCTAACCTCTTCTTAATTCCATCGAGAATTGTTCTGTTCGTGACCTCGGTCTGTCCGTTTGCCTGAGGTCGGCCAGGAGATGAGAAGAATTGCTTTATCCCAACTCTTAGGCAGTACTTTTCTAAAGAGGAGTTCTTGAAATGGGTTTCATTGTCCGAGATGAGAGTGTTTGGGAGACTGTATCTGCATATGATGTTCCTCCAAATAAATTGGAATGTCTTCTGCTCTGTGATTGTTATCATCGGCTCTGCCTCCACCCACTTCGAGAAGTAGTCAATGGCAACTATTAAGAATCGATAACTATTGGTAGCTCTTGGTAGAGGTCCTACTAAGTCAATCCCCCATACTGCGAATGGCCATGGAGAGCTAATGGACGTCATAGGTTGATGAGATTGGTGAGGAATAGTGGCGAATCTTTGACATTTATCACACCTCCTCACGTAGGCTGCAGTGTCTTTGGACAAGGTTGGCCACCAGTACCCCTGTGTGATGATTCTTTTGGCCAAGGGTCTTCCCCCTATGTGGCTAGAGCAAGAACCCTCATGAACTTCCTGTAAGATCTGGGGAACTTCCGTGGGATGCACACATTTGAGGAGAGGTAATAGAAATCCCTTATTGTACAAGACGTCTCCTATCATCGAGAACTTGGCAGCCCTATATCTCAATTTCCTCCTCTCTATCTTGGACTCAGGTAGCTCTCCCTCTCTGATATATCTGATGAGGGGGTCCATCCACGAGTCTCATAGGTTCCAATTGTGACAAGGGTTACATACCTCTTCTTCTTCGATGGTTTCTTTCTCCAAGATCTCGACCGGAACTGTCCTTCTGACGTCTGTCTTCATCGCCGAGGCCAACCTTGCCAAAGCGTCTGCGTGGCTATTACTTTGCCAGGGAACTCTCCTCAGTTTTATCTCTTCAAAATATTCTAACATCGCTCTCACTCTCTTCAAATACTTGGCCATCCTTTCATCTTTGGCCTCATAGACCCCCAATACTTGATTGACGACTAACCTTGAGTCGCTGTGGAGTAGGGGTCGCCTTACACGAAGAGTCTTTGTAAATAAGAGACCTGCTATCATGGCCTCATACTCGGACTCGTTGTTAGAAGCTTGGAAGTTGAATTTCAAAGCGTATTCAATGTTGGCACCATCAGGGGCTGAAAGTATCAACCCTGCACCGCTTCCGCTGTCGCAGGAAGAGCCATCAATGAAGAGGCTCCAAATGTCTGTATCTGATGAGAAGACCCCCTTCCGACATGATTCCTTATTTGAAAAGGTATCGATCCTCTTCGTTCTCCGCTACACTACTCCTGGCCCTGTTGGATGCGACTTCTTCCTGATCTCGGAAGACATTTGGTGCCTTCTCTTCCTGATCCTAGAAGATGTTTGGTGCCGTCTCTTCCTGATCCCAGAAGATACCACGATTTGTCTTCTCCACACCCTCTAGGTCATTCTCTGCCTCGGCCTCTTCCCATGTGAACTCAGCAACAAAGTCTGGGAGATCTTTCCCTTTGATGGCTGTCCTAGGTTGGTAGGTAAGATCATACTCTCCCAACTCAATGGCCCAGGTCATCAATCTCCTGAACTTCTCAGGTTTATTTAGGACCTGTCTTAGTGGGGAGTCGGTGAGGACAACCATGGAGTGGGCTTGGAAGTAAGGCTTCATCTTCCTCGAAGCATGTATCAGGGAGTAAGCTAACTTTTCCATGCGAGGGTAATTTTGTTCAGCCCCTTGAAGGGCCTTACTGTTGAAATACACAAGCCTTTGGATCCCCGCGTCTTCCCGTATTATGGCTGCGCTGATGGCTGATTCGGAGACTGCCAGATACAAGTACAATTTTTCTCCTGCTACAGGCCGAGATATCAATAAGGGAGACCCCAAGTAAGACTTGAGCTGGTTGAAAGCTTTTTCGCACTCTTCGTCCCACTGGAAATCCTTTCTCAATAATGTAAAGAATGGAAGGCACTTGTCCGTTGCCCTAGAAATAAATCTGTTAAGTGCGGCCACTCTCCCCGTAAGTCTTTGGACATCTTTGATACTCCTCGGTGTCTTCATGTCAAGCAAAGCCTTAATTTTCTCAGGGTTCGCTTCAATCCCTCTCTGGTTGATGATGAATCCTAGGAACTTACCAGCTCCTACTCCGAAGACACACTTCACAGGGTTGAGTTTCATTCTGTATGAGTCCATAATATCGAAGGTCTTCTCGAGATCTGCTACATGAGTGCAAGCTTTTAAGCTCTTCGTTAGCATATCGTATACATACACTTTCATAGTCTTACCTATTTTCTCTTCGAACATCTTATTCACAAGACGCTAGTATGTTGCCCCTGCATTTTTCAGGCCGAAGGGCATCACTTTGTAGCAGTACGTCCCTTTATCGGTAATGAAGGTTGTCTTCTCTGAGTCTTCAGCATCCATGAAGATCTGATTGTAGCCTGAATACGCGTCCATGAAGCTCATGAGCTCATGTCCTGCTGTAGCATCCACCATCTGATCTATCCGAGGTAAGGGATAGCTATCTTTTGGATAAGACCTGTTTAGGTCAGTGAAATCAACACACATTATCCACTTCCCATTGGCCTTGGGCACGATGACTGCATTCGATAACCACTCCGGATATGTGACTTCTCTTATAAACTCAGCCTCTTCTAATTTTTTATCCTCTTCCCGGATGACGTCGTACTTCTCCCTGGAGTAGACTCTTTGTCTCTGTTTGATAGGCCTGGCATCTTTGGTCACGTTGAGCTTGTGACTCATAACCTCAGGGTCCATGTTGGGCATGTCTGCGTGACTCCATGCGAAGACACTCTGCCTCCTCCTGAGGAAGTTTATCATCTCTTCCTTGATTTCTGTCTTTAGGGCTTTGCCGACCTGGATGTTTTTTACCATCTCGTCCTCATTGAGGATGATGGATTCTACCTCTTCTGCGGCCTCTCCCTTCTTCAATTTTGTCTCATCTCTTGGGTCAAGCGTATCAATGTAATAAGTGGTGGTTTCCCTTTTATGGGCCTCTCTTTCTTCGACCGAGTTGAAGTAACATTCTCGCGCTATGGTCTGGTCACCTTGCACTTCCCCTACCCCATAGGGAGTAGTGAATTTTAGCATCTGATGGACCGTCGATGGCATAGCTTCAAACTCTTTAAGGGAAACTCTTCCTATGATGAGGTTATAGGCCGAGAATACGTTCTTGTCCATTACGAAAAAATTTATCTTCCTGGTAAACTTCTTAGGCCACTCATCGCCCATCCGTACGTCCATCTCATATATGCCCAAGGGGTGGACCTCTAAAGCCTATCAAGGGGTGGTGATAGAGTACCAACCTTGCTCTGCTAAGACCTAGGCTCTTGAAGAAAGTCCAAAACATCACGTCTGTCGAGCTCGCCTCGTCTACGAGGATCCTCTGCACCTCGCACCCATGCACCCTTGTTGTTATTACCAAAGGGTCATCATGGGGGGCTAAGATACCTTTGAAGTCGAGTCTGGATAACCCAACTACAAGGGTGTCCATGTCTACCTTCTTCCTCTTTTGCACTGTATCGGAATACGTTAGGTTTACAACCTCCAGCTTGGCCACTGACTTGGCCTCCGCCACGTGAGCCTTCCTGTCAGCTATTTCAGAGACACCTCCTGCAAATCCTCCGCATATGGTGTCAACACCAAACGAGATCATACCAACCCTCTTCACCGGGGTGTTGTCATCTTTCGGCGGAAGATCCGGATCGTCTTCATCATCACCTTCTGGATCATTGTCTCTTTTGGATGGGGCATTGTCACGAAATCCATCATTTCTCCTTTTCTTAGGGTCATCTATTCCCCCTTTGGGAGCCTTACCGTCCACATACTTCCTCAACTTTCCAGATTTTAACATCTTTTCAATCTCATCCTTCAAGACGAAGCATCTGTCTATGACGTGGCCATGGTCCTGGTGGAACTCGCACCATAGGTTTTTGTTCCTCTTATGTGGTGGGGCCTTCAGTTTCTCTGGCCATCTCAGAGTCCTATCATTCTTGATCTCGTTGAGGATGTGCTCACAGCTCACAATCAGAGGAGTATAGTGGGCGAACTTGTCATCACCCGACCTCTTCTTTCCATCTTTGTTTCTTTGGGACTTTACACTACTACCACGGTTCTCATCCTCATACTTAGTGGCCATTGCCTCTTATGCATTCATGACTTTTACTGCGGTTGCCAGGAGCTCCGCTATAGATCTAGGAGGGTCTTCCGCTAATTTCCACAACTGCTTCCCTTTCTGCAGACCCCCTATGAGGGCGGTCATGGCTATATTCTCTTCATAATCTTCAACCTCCAGCTTCTCTTTGTTGAACCTGGCTATGTATTCTCTTAGGCTCTCGTCCTTTCCCTTCTTGACATACAACAGGTGAGTAGTCTTCTTTTGAGGTCTCACCCCAAAGCAGAAGTTATGAATGAATCGTTCAGCCAAGCCTTTGAAGTTTTCAATTGAGTTCTTCGGAAGAGAGGTAAACCAGCTGTGTGCTTCTCCTGTTAAGGTCCTAGAGAAGGCCCTACACTTCCTCTCATCGGGTATCGAGTAGATGTCTGTTACCGACTGATACATCTCGATGTGATGTACGGGGTTGGTGCTGCCATCATACTTGGGAGACACCATGGGAGGTTTAAATTTAGCAGGAGTTGAGAAGCTCACTATCTTAGACACAAATGGAGAGCCCTCTGAGTAACCCCTTTGTAATGGGTCCCTACTTTTGATGAGGTCTCCTATCTTCTCCTCAAGGCGCTGGATAGAGTCATTCCACGGTCTTCTACCATCGGCTTGGCCAAGGTTGTCCCCAGCCGCCTCCAAGGGGTGGACTGAGGGTTCCCCTGCCACAGCACAATGTCGGCTGTTGACCTCTTCCTGGTCCCTCCCCCTTCTTTCACAGTGTCGGCCTTGGTCTGGCCGACCCTATCTGTTTCCTCACTGAGAGCCTGCTACGCTCCTCGATCTCGACAATCTCTGTCTTAGGTCATTCATTGGACCCAACCTCTCAAAGGCGGACCCTCTGCTCAATCGATCAAAAGCTGATCCTCGCTGTTGGGCCTCTTCAGCTCTTCGGCCAGCACATCCTCGGCTCTACTGAAGAGGACGAACCGTATTGTTCGAAACCTCATATGGCTCCCAACATTCTTCTGGGGCCTCTTCCGCCTCTAGATCGTCATACCTATCCTCTGGGCAAGGGTTTCCTTGCCTCCCCAGGCGTAAGCGCCTAGGGTCAGCAATGTCCCTTCTCCGCTGGGGTGCAGGCTGGTCCTTCATTGGTGCCTGGGGTGGTCCCCTGGCGTCAGGATGAGGCTGAACAGCCGCCGGAGTGATCATATCCGGTGAGACTCCAGGTGGCCTCATCATAATTTGGCTGAGCTGTGCAAATTGCTCCTGCATAGCTTGTTGTGTTGCAGCCAAAGACCTCAAGGCTGCAGCTACCTCCGCTATTTCGGACTGGGGTGGCGCCTGACTGAAACTAGGCCCCCCACCTCCGGGTGGCGGAAGAGGCGGCGGTAACTCTGGTGCCATGTGTTGCTTAGTGAAGAGCTTAAGTGTCAGGTGAGCTTAATACCTTAAAGGACCTATTTCAATGGTGAAACAGATCCACACGAGGGGTGATGCCTGGTTCACCACCAGAATCTCCGGTGAGGTTAAGCTGAAGAAGAGGAAGAGATATCTTCTCGTTCCCACAGACGGCGCCAAAAATGATGATGCTGGAAACTGCACCACCCTTCAAGGGGTTTGTGAGCTCAGTTCAGTGTTAACAATGGCAGTATATATATATATATATAGTAGAAGGAGGTGAGGAGATGAGGAATCAACACCGGAATATAAGTGGTTCAGCCAATCAGGCCTACGTCCACTATGCAAGTGTATGATGTGTATCACTGTATGAGGGCTCTAATGGCCATAGATACAATCTCTCAAGCTTTCTCTCTCTACTGTGTGTTTAGACAGAGTTTCAGCTAGGGTTGCTAATTTCGGTCCCTTTACAAGGTAGAGGGTGACCTCTATATATAGTCCCTAGGGGGTGTAATGTGCCCCCCATGCATGCAATGAGCATGTGCGTGTTGATCTAGCCAATCTGGAGAAGGCATATGTCACTTTTACATGTAGAGAATGATGATAAAATATTCTCCCCACGTGTGGGGAATGATTTGTTATAACTGACTTGTGTCCACGTGTCCTTATCCATGTCAATAGGTGCTCGACTATCATGCTTGGTCATGACCTCGGCCTGGGAGAAGCCGAGGTTTATAGGTCTAGTTGCTCGTTCATTCCGAGATGAGCCGTGAAGGTCTCGGCTTAAATTCAGCCGAGACAATGGATAGGGGTCGGCCTGGGCCGAGGTTGATATGGCATGTGCTTGGAGCATTAACTGATATCTTGATGATGTTGACCTTGGTAGAAGTAAGGCTTCTTGCGAGCTCGGCCTACATCTGGCCGAGGTTGCCATTGCCAGGTGTACTGGAGTGCTGTTGACGCTTATGATACGTGTAGTGTCCTTTGGAGAGATTGATGGTAGTGTCGGCCTGGGCCGACCCTTATATGGCCGAGAGTTGCTATCACGGATCCAAGGCTTTTCCAACATCGGCTACATTCTCGGTCGAGGTTGGTGTCTCTGAGCCGAGGTCACACTTGGGGCATATCATAAAGCATCTCTCACTCTCTTTCTTAGGAAGATCTTTAAAATCTTTTTTATTTTTCTTTTTAGACTTATTTTTCTCAAACTTCTTTTTATCTTTGAAATTTCCATTTTTCTTGAATTTGAGAATTCTTTTGAAATTTTTAGCAAACAGGGCCAAATCATCTAAATCAAAGTTACACTCAGAATCAGACGTATCTATCTCTCCTTTTTTAGATGACTCCCTCTTTCTTGTCGACCCCTCACTCTTTCTCTCTTGGGCATTAAGTGTAATTCCCTTATCTTTAGACTTGACAGATTTAGGAAACATATCAATCTCATACGTTTGCAAGTCTCTTACAAGTTCCTCCAATTTAAGGGTATTTAAATTACCTATTGAATTTAGCACAGTGACTTTAGGGATAAAATGCTTAGGTAGTGATCTAAGAATATTTTTAACAACTCTAGCATTAGGAATGTGTTCACCAAGATTAAATCTAGTGTTAACAATATCAGACAGTCTAGCATAAAATTCATCAAAACATTCAGAGTCAAGCATGGTGATTGTTTCAAATTGAGTTGTTAAATTTTGCAGTTTAGACTCTTTCACATTATTAGTTCCTTCATGGATAAGTTGTAAAACATCCCATGCCTCTTTTGACGTGGTCCACGTCATTATGCGTTTGAACTCATCAGGTGTGACAGATCCAGAAATAGCACTTAAACCCTTAGAATTAAAAGATGACCATTTAAATTCTTCTTCAGTCCAAGTAGTGTCAGGTTTTAAACTAGTCACGTTATTAACAATGACGGAGGGAGGTGTCCACCCTCTTTCAACCAAAATCCAGACACATTCATCAATGGATTTTAATGCAGATCTCATGCGGGCTTTCCAGTATGCATAGTTTGTCTCGTCAAAAATTGGCATTTTATTATATAATTTCTCCATTTTGAACACGCTCTTTTTCAAAAATCAATTTTTCAGAAAATTGATATCTTAGAAAAATTTTGCGAAAAATTACACGGTATAATTGTGTAATTGGCTTTGATACCAATTTGAAATAGAGTGCGTGTGCGTTCAAATAGAGAGATTATTTAATTAAACACGGTTTTTATCAATTAAACCCTAAACATGCATCTAGGTGTGATGAAAATATGATGTAATCATGCAAGAACATTTAAACACACACATGTGAGGAAAAATCCCTCAAAGGGGCAAAACCTTTTATTTTCACTACAATATTGTAAGGAATGGTTACACAAATTATAGTAAATATACAGTGTGACACAGAAATACCGGAAGGCGTCGGTTCTGTAGTCGGCGGCTGAAACTTTCCCTTTCCAGGAGGGCAGCAATGAAGAAGAAGGACGGTCTTCTCCACAATGGTTAAACAAATACAAGGTTGTGTTCTTGGGTTGCAAACATATTCACAAAGGTTTGACAAAGATGTATGAATCAAAACATGAGTCTTGGGACTCAAAAATATAAAGACTTGATGTATTTGGACTCTCAAAAACGTCTCTCAAAGTCTTGTGAAATAACTCCCCCAAAGTTGGATTTTATAGGGAAACTAATAAAGAGTTTCATGATTTTAAAACTCTACCAGTGTACAGGTACCCCGAACCGGTTTGGGTGTACCTCGAACCGGTTCCCCCCGAATCGGTTTGGCCTTCGGTTCACAGAAAATCGCTGGAATGTCGGGCTTTAAACACTTAGCATTTTTTCAAGAGTTTTCCTCGGAATGTTCTCCATTTTAAAAAGGCCATAACTTCTTCATCGTAGCTTGGATTGAGGTGACATTTCTTCCATTGTCTTTGTTGCGGCGATCTATACAACTTTCCAGTTGACCAGACCTCTGGACGGTGGCTGTAGAATTACCAAAACGCCCTTAAACTTCCATATCTTGCCTTCTTTCACTATTTTGATTTCTCTTACGTACCACTTGCATTAAGTCCCTAAAATAGTTTCGTTGAGGCAGATGTGGAACACATGATGGAGATAATGAATGCTTGATTCCTGTAATTCGGATTGAGTCCGTCGTGTGAGATCATGTAGAGACGTGCCATATGTAGCGGCATACGACATACATAAATGTAAGATAACGAAAATGAGAAATATGTCCTTACAAATTGATAAACAAGAACAGTGGTAAGTCGAGTATCGAGAATTCACAGGGAGTGATTGAATTTTATATTTTAATTAATTTACTACTACAGAAATAAAAGTGTAAAAGATGATTTGGGGTTTTAAAGGAAATAAAGAAAAATAGAAGTTACGCTACACAAAAGTAAAGCGAGGATAGGGATCACGTTCGACCACACGGATCGAAACGATTACTGATGAGAGTTAAGGCTCGAAAGCAATTTAATCGAGCATTTTTCAATTAAGCATAAACATCACGCAATAAGGAATTTAAGCCAAAGTTGCTTGAATAAACATTTAATAAAAAATGGTCACACGCGGATTAAATTCGGATTGTCGCTATAAACTCTAACGTTGCATGGCAAGGAAAGATAAACGCATAGCAATACAACTTTGATACGCGCGGTTTTAATTAAACGCAATTTTACACAACACCTAGTTTTTGGAGCTCAACCCCATTAATGTCG
This sequence comes from Sambucus nigra, assembly GCA_949130495.1. Taxonomy (NCBI): domain Eukaryota; kingdom Viridiplantae; phylum Streptophyta; class Magnoliopsida; order Dipsacales; family Adoxaceae; genus Sambucus; species Sambucus nigra. The sequence goes on along the minus strand of OX422212.1, from coordinate 598,406,255 downwards.
GAACACAACCCCGACCCTATTTATCTAAGGACTAAGCATGGAAGTAAATTAAATTACACTAATTAATATAGGAAAGCAATAAATAAAGCAATAAACTAATTAACAAAACATATAAATCTAATTAATAAAGTAATAAATCAAGAAATACAACTATATTAATGAAGGAGAAGATGAATAGTGGCTTATAACAATCTAAATGGAGCAAATCCTAGGAGAGAGAAGATCCACCTAAATCCCCCTCTCTTACAAACCCTAAAGACTATCTAAAAATGAAAGATCCCTCTCCAAATGAGAGAAAGTTTGTGTATATACAATCCCACAAAACTAGCAAACTTGTAAATAAAGAGAAGAAAAACTGCAGCACCAAATCGATTCGGGCCAAATCCGAATCTATTCGGATGGGAGATATTTCGAAGATGCATAAGGGGCGAATCGATTCAGCTAAAATCTGAATCGATTCGCTCAGGGAGACCTGCTTCACTGGATTTCCACGAATTGATTCGTCAAGGGGGAGAATCAATTCGCACCTATAGGTTTTCTTCAAATCCCTTGTTTTGGGTTGTTTTGTCTTTCTCTTTTGCTTGAATCTTCGTAACTTCTTCGTTAGGGCTCCGATTCATCCACCATTTACAACCACACAAATCTCGCCCAGGCGGATACAACTTTTCTGAGATGTTGGGACAAATTCCCAAGCTGTGAAATGTCTAAATTGCCCTTGCATGTGTGGATTTGTATGAAAACTTGTCGGAATGCGTCCGAACCCCATACTAAGTACCGAAATACCTACAAAAGATCAATTAACACATGCAAAGCATGTATATAGAGAAATCTGAGGTTTTCTGGTTAACGAGTATAATTATAGGGATTATGATACCCGAGAGGGCTTATAACGCGTAGGTTAACAGGTGAAATACACAATATATGCATCGCATCAATAAGTATAAGTCCCACGATTGGCATGTGATCATTCAATTAGTTCCACTACTTTTTAAGCATTGTTTCTCCAAGGAAAAGGATTTGCGGAGGGCTATTCTGCAAATTAGTATTATCACTTTTGTTGGGGCTGGAAATTTTTGACACGATAACCCGTTTATGGTAATAACCGAAAATTACCCAAAATTGAGGCGATTAGCTTGTATAGATTTAAGACTACCCAAAAATTATACTCAAATAAAAATCAACGCGACTCGAAAATGACACGACTAACCCAAATTTCCACCCCTAACTTTTATATAAGAAGGTAGTCAATCGAGATCACATAGTTGTGACACCCCGCCTAATTAAATACCAGGCGATCACTCCTTTATTAAATTAAAATCAAGGTGAACAGTTGGTTCATTCTTAGCATCACTGTCGTAAAAATAAACTTTTCCAAATTAACACCCTAATTAATTAAGCTAAGTGTCAAAACCATTTTTTTTTCAGCATTTCTGACCAATTTCATTTTTAAAGGAAAATTATTTATTTAATTAGTAACAACATTAACAATAAATAAGAATCATACCCCAAATATCCTGGAACATAATCCACTTAATTTAAACATTCAACATTCAAAGTCCCAACATTTAAAACTTAAAGTAAAACATCCATACTGAAATAAATCCCACAGTAACAGTACTAGAAATAACTGAAATACAAATGTCCCAATAAAACAGATAAATAGTGGAAAGGGCGACACATGCCCAATAAATGAGTATGATAGATGTGGAATCAAGTAAACGAAGTCGTCTATCCAAGTTGCCTACAACTTCCACCTAAGCTGCAGCACGTTCCTTTCAAGGGATCCTAAGCAAGACGCCCCTGTGGCTGGGCACCTGTAATACATACATATATATACAAGAGAGAGAAAGAGAAAAAGAAACGGGTCAGAGCCCGATAGTGTGTTTGATTTAAAATACGTTTAGCAAGTATTTAAATTGATACAGGCCAATGCAACAACATATTAGTGCGACACTCCCTTGAGAAATTCTCACCTCTCTTATAATGTGCACACCTATCGCACTAAACTTCCCAACGGTTTGTCTTATCATTTATCGCACTAATCTTCCCAATGATTTAACTTATCTTAGATTACTCGTAAGATTCAAAATTTAACGATTCAATTGTTTGAAAAGAATATTTCAATTAGTAACCAAAGTTCTCATTTTAACTTTATTAATCAATAAAGTTTTCCAGTGTCATATTATACTTTCTCAAAACAAGTATTTATAATTGAGTCATCAGCCATGTCCTACATATCACATAACAGTAGGCAGTTCCAGATTCCAGAATTTCATATATATATTAACTACTCGTAAAAAATATATATATATATCATAACAGCACCCCAAATAATAACTATGGTGCGGGCATACTCTACTATCCAAACCCCATATCACTCACATTAAGGGGAATACAAATTCGGAATCACTCTCGAATTGTATTAACACATACTCAAACAATATTGAGGCGAAGTATAGATCCAAGTCTCTTAGGACCGTCTGAACTATCACTGCGATAGCATGTACCAAGGATACCTATACACAAACAATATGAGGCGAAGCATAGATTCCAAGTCTCTAAGAGAAAATCACATACCCGCATCTCTTAGGACCGTCTGAACTATCATTCCGATAGCCTGTACCAAGGATATCTATCTTCTAGGGTACGAGTCAATATCCCCCATAAAGGTCCCATCGAGATAAGACTGTCCCAGCGCGGAAACCTCAGGGATAGCAAGTAGTGTGGGCATGATTTTCACACATAGATAGTATATGTATACACAATCATATAACTATACTAATATTACCATATCAATAATGGGTAAATTCTCAATTCCCATAATTGCGTCATTTGCATTTATTTCTCATTATATAGTTATCACGTATAACCATTCACATCTTACTTTAATTTGAGGAACTTTTCCACTTACTACATAACGCTTCATGGATTCTATCCTCCTAATTATAAAATTCAGTAGGTATACACATTTGTCCCAAAGTAACTCTCTTACGTGTCTCTCTCTTTAAATCATAAATTCACCGACCCTTATGTAATTATCCCAAAATACAATCTTTGCCCGACATCAAGGGTCCCAAAAATCTATTCACATGTCCTACTGGTCTTCCCTATCTCCCAAAATATTTTATTAAGGATGCCCAAGAATTATCTCACAATAAATTAAATTTAACTCATTTAAAAAGGAAATAGGAGTCTGCCAGGAGGGGTCGATCGATCGAGGTCTGGGGCTCGATCGATCGAACCTTCGATCGATCGAAGCTCTGGGCTCGATCGATCGATCAAGCAGGTCTACGAAATCTGCAGAATTGCAGTTACGGGTTTCATCTTCTAACTTACACCAAATCCATATTTTACAATCCCAAACGTCTCAAAATTTGTACTACTAACATCCTAACATGATATCATACATTTCCTACGTAAAGCATGTCAATTTACGTCACTAAACATGGATTAATCATGCCACAATTCATTTAAATATTCAAGAACCCTAGAAATCTCTAAATCATGGTTCCAATCTGTTTTTCCAGAAATTACTTCTTATAAACATCATAATTTCGTGGGTAAATTCCTCTACATGGCAAGGGTTTCGAAAATTATCATTTAAACCATAACTACATGCGATTCCTATCTCAAATCTTAAGTTTTCTTCCATAAAACTCATCCTAATCATTCCTACACTAATATGAAAGATGCATCAACGAAATAAGCAAGATAAAGACTATCCTGGGATTTTTGATGTTCTAATTTGCAGATGTTTTTGGTATGGTGGCATAGCCTGTCGCGCGATCTACGCGTTGGTGGTGGTGACGGTGCAAACGGATGACTTTTGGGGCCTTGGATTGCCTTGGAAGCTTTCTTCTTCCCTCTCCTATGGCCGTCACTTGTGTTTGAGTTTTATAACCCTAGCTGACTAACCTAAATGGCTGATATAGGTTTCTGATTTTCGTGGGTTTAATTACCCATAAATGTGAAATGTCCAAAATGCCCTCCCGGGGTACCACTTAGGCCTAAAAACGCCCCGAGACCCAAACTAAACCCCCGGGTACACTTTTCTGACTATCTCGACCCTTTCGGACGCGTTGGCGCACTCAAAATGACCATACGAATGAGTTATAAAATATTCACTTTTATTTATCAAAGTTTAGTCCCGACGCGACACGGGCGCGTCCCGACTCAAATTTCTAAAATTGTCATTTTATTCACTCGTGACATTCAATATAACCAATATTACATATTAGTTTGCTCATTAGTAATATTTAACAAATTTCCCATAATTACTAACTCTCGTCACGTTAATAATTATAACATAATTAATTTCTGGATTTTTATTAAATAATTAACTCACATTAAATTTAATAAATCCCCAAATTAATATAGCATAAAAATACGGGGTATTACAATAGTGGTCACAAAATTGTGTCTTGGAGAAGTACTTTGACCCATCTTTATTTGAAATAAATGTTCACTTCTTGGTATACCTATGCGATGAGGCACTTCTTTGCGGCCCAGTAAGATATTGGTGGATGTATCCGTTTGAAAGATTGATGAAAGTTTTCAAAAATTACGTCAAGAATACACGATACATTGAAGGATCAATTTCAGAGGAATACAACACCGTTGAGTCATCAATCTACATTTGAGAATATATGCCTGACTCGACCAGCGTGGATGACAATGATGAGTTCATCGATGAGGGTGGTCATGTGATGGTCAAACGAGTGAAATTAATGAGTTTTCAACATGAACAAGTAGCTCGTTATCTTCTTGACACTCATAAAGATGTCGAAGAATGGAAAAAGTAAGACTAAATTATTTTAACCTTTAAATTATTTTAATTTTTACAAGATTAATTTAGTAATACTTTTGTCACCATCTATGCAGAAAATATGTGGCCTGTGAGAATAATAAAAGACTAAAAACAATAGCACAATCAGACAACGAGTTTAGGCTGTGGTTGTCACACGAGGTAATTATAATTAATATAGACCGTTATCAAATGTCACATTAAAAGAAAGCTTTATAACTAACCTAATTAATTAATCTATATTCTCAGCTCTTAAAAATGGGTGATGAGACATCAAGGCTTTCTCTTCTAGCCACTGGACCCTTGTTCATAGCACAAGAGTACAAAAATTATCGATTGAACTATTACGTATTCGGTACAAAGGTGTACGAGGAAAATAAAAATGTACAAAACTCGGGGATTTCATACAAGGCTCTTACATTTTTTAAGCGGGCGCGAAAGATAAAAACCTCGTTGAAGCTAAAATGACTTACTATGGTATAATTCGAAATATATTTGAATTGGACTATGTAAACTTTGAAGAGGTTATATTTTATTGTGATTGGGTAAGAGTTGAGGATAAAAATTCTTGTAAAGTTGATCCTAGCACCAATTTAATTATGGTTGACTTGTCCATGTTGAAAAGAAATGAACACGTGAGCGATGAGCCATTTGTTTGTTCTTTTCAAAAGGTCAAGCAAGTGTTTTACTCGAAGTATATCAATAAAAAGTCGTGGTTAATTATCCTAGATGCGCAAAAGCATCTAAACAGTAGTGTGGATGACTTAGCTGCACCTACCGAATATCAATCCATTTTTATGATAACCCGAATTTGAAATACTTTTTGATTTGTAATAAGTATTCAATTTATTTGTAATGATTAGTAGTTGTATTATTAACGGACGACAATTTTTTTTTATTAATTTGTACTTGATCATTTTAATGCTTGTAATTAGCAAGTGAATATGTTAATTAGAATTTTCATCAATTTAAGCATGAATTCAAAGTCCATGACCCGAGTGTGTGTGTAAATTGAAATTGGTATTGGTATAGATTGAAATTGGTATTGGTATTGGTATAAATTGAAATTGGTATTGGTATAAATTGATATTGGTATTGGTATAAATTAATATTGGTATTGGTATTGATATGTGTTGTTATTATCGGATCTGAGCATTAATTAAAAGTTCATATACATTTTTATACTATTAATAACAATTTTTGAAGAAAATGACTTCATCAGGACGTGATAGAAGAGGCGATCAGGGCTCCTCGGACATTAGACCCCCAAAATGGGGAAAATTAGGGGTCGTCGTCGAATATAAGACGGTATTATTAGCTAGAGCGCTAGAGTTGTTGAAGGCGATTATCGGGGCGGGGTACACTGATTGGAGGGATGTGCCTATTAACCTTAAGATGAACATCGGGGGGGGGGGGGGGGGGGGGGTTACAGGTTTTGTAATAATATTTATATTTATATTTAATTTTATATTTATAGTTATAACTGTAATAATTACTTACAGGATCGTTTGTATTTGTTTGACAGGAACAACTCAGCTTGAACGCATATTTTCGCGACCCCACATTGGAGCAATTGAGGGATCAATATAAAACGTGGAAGAAGAATTTACGAGCACGGTACTGTGGGAAGACCCGGGAGTCCATTTTGAGACTTCGTGAAACCATCCCCCCCCCCCCCAAGGAGTCAATCTCATTGGCACAGTGGAAGAAATTTATCAATAATGAGACCTATGAGTGAAAAGTGGCATCTCGCTATCGGGAAGGGGCAACCGGATAAAAAAGTTGGATGTGCACTACTTCGGGCGGACGTCTTACGCCGATGTTGATACCAAAATTAATATGCTGATATAGACGAATAATAAGAGGCCACGTGTCAATCTACGTGGCACAATAACAACGAGGAAGTTTATTTCCCCGACCAAGTCATACTCACTCCGAGGAACTCCATCGCTCCGAGGAACTCCATCGCTCCGAGGAACTCTTGAACGACGAGCAACTAAGGCGGTCCGAGCTGCATCTCGACCACAACATTGATTGCCAGATAATCAACAGTTCAACTATTCATTGAATGCTTATCATATAGACGTATACTCTTAAGGGGCATTAATTGTTTACCCTTTCACATGTACAGCCTAAGGGCTATAAATACATTGTATCACCCTCATTCAAAGGGACCGGAATTTCTGGAGAGAGCTGGTAATATAGAATTCCCAAACACTCAGCAATAACATAACAGTGGACGTAGGCCATTCTTATAAGGCTGAACCACTTTAAAATTCTTTGTCTCATTTATATTTATCTGTGATTAAATAATTAGAAGCAATCTAATTTTTTACATCAACAGATTGGCGCCGTCTGTGGGAATCGACTGTTGTTATCATTTTTCACCAAAAATCATTCATCATCAATGGCAGATAACCCAGAATCCAGCAATCGAAACGCTGGAAATGCTGGAAATCTTCCAAATCCTTCTGCACCTCCATATCTGGCTGGAATTATGACGAATCTGGCTCAAGGACAAACCGCCATGCAAGAGACAATGCGGCAACTCATTCAAACCCTTCATGGTGGTGCACCTGCACATTCGGGACATCGAAGTGGTCAGAGGCAAACCTATTTACTTTCTTCACGATCTAGGCGTACAGATGCGTATCGTGATGAGGGATCTGATGATTCCTCTTATCAACCTGGACGAACTTCGTCAATGCGGGCTACAGATACTGAGCAACGTATTACTCTCTCTCTAGAAAGAACCAGTGCCCTGGAAAGACTGAGCAGGGTATCTTCTTTCAGTCGATTAGGCCCTAGGAGGAATAAGAGTCCACCTAAAACCATGTCGAGGAGTTTTCGACAACCATCAGATCTAAGAGAGGGATCAGCACAATCACGACTAGTTGCTCGTCAAGATAGATCTCAGGAGGCCACTTCAGAACAATCAATTGCTCGAACTAATAGACCCGAGGAAGGAAATGATGCTTGGAAAGGTTCCATTCAGCGGTTGGAGGATAGATTGGGAGAAATGGCTAAGGCAAAGAACCCCTTACAACGAACTTTTGTTCAAGGGACACCTTTTGTCAAAGCCATTGTGGATTTTCCTACACCGTCAAAGTTTAAAGCCCCTGTGGTGACCCCCAAATATGATGGAAAGACAGATCTTGTTCTGCACATAGAGCAATATCAAGCTGCTGCCGACATCTATGCTGTCCCCGACGAGATGAGATGCAAAGCATTCTCAGGAACTCTTACTGGATCTGCCCAGATATGGTACAACAATCTTCCTCGGGGTAAGATTTCAACTTTCTTTCAGTTGGTCGAGTTGTTCATTGGCAATTTCTGTTGTGGAGCAAAGCCAGTAAAACGAGTAGCACACTTGTTAAGTGTTAGACAAAAATCTGGTGAGAGTACTAGAGATTACATAACTCATTTCAATAATGAGAAGCTGGAAGTCATAGATTATGAAGAGAAGACAGCAATCACCGCCTTGATGAGTGGGTTGTTGCCTAACAAGTTGTATTACACTTTGGCCAAAGATCCACCTATAACTATGTCAGAGTTGATGGAAAAAGCGGCCAAAATCATGAATGTCGAGGAGGCTATGGCTGCGAAGAAGAATATGGATAAAGAAACCAAGGAGGAAGGCGACAAATCTAAAAAGAAAGAGTATAAGGGCAATGGCGGTGACAAGCATTCCAAGAATAATAAGTCGTCATGGGAAGTCCTGAAGAAATTCGATAATTATACTCCTTTGAAAATGGGTATTAATCATGTCTTGGAAGAAATCAAGAATAACGAGGAAGTAAAGTGGCCAAAGAAACTGAGGTCAGACCCTGACACGAGGAATAGGGAGAAATATTGTGAGTTTCATAAGGATCATGGCCATATGACCAAAAATTGCATAGCTCTTCAGAACGAGATTGAAACTCTCATCCGAAGAGGGAAGCTAACAAAGTATGTTGATCGGGGAGGTGAAAGAAGAAATAATGACCGAACTAGAGAGAGGTCTAGATCTCCTCGTCGAGCAGATGAGAAAAAGAAGAGAAACCGTGAAGATGATCCAGATGATGACCCCGATCTTCCCAAGAAACCAAGGCAGCCAGAACGAGAGGTATTCTCAATACGCTTTGGGTCATTTGATTGTAATGTCATTACAGGTGGAGATGCAGGAGGAGGAGATCTTCCCGCAGAAAGAAAATCTTACCTCGGTGAGGCTCAGGCTTGCTCGTACATTCAGCAAATAAATTTGGCTGAGGAGGATCGCCCGATGAAGATAAATAAAGAGAAGCTGGTCATTGGTTTTTCAAAAAACGACCTTGCAGGTGTTCTTTACCCTTACGACGACCCTTTGGTGATCAAAATGAGGATGAAAGAAGTAGTGATTTCAAGGGTTCTGGTAGATAATTGCAATTCGGCAGACATCATGTTTTACTCATGCTTTGACAGTTTAAATTTAAAATTATCTCAATTGGAGCCTTATCACAGACCTCTCCTGGGTTTTGCTGGCGAGAAGGTTTTTCCACTTAGGACGATCAAGTTGGATATATTCATTGGAAGTTGGCCTGCTTGTCGAACAGAAAGAATACGCTTCTTTGTGATGGGTAAGAATGTGCAATCAGCTTACAACATCATCATGGGAAGAGTTGGTTTGAAGAAGTTCGAAGCAGTTCCATCTACAGTACATCAGTGCTTAAAATTCCCAACAAATTTTGGAGTAGGAGTTGTGAAAGGTGATCAAAAAGTATCTCGGGAATGCTATTATTCATCTGCGGAGCAAGAGGATCTTGAAGAGTCAAGGAAAAGGACTACTACTTACCAGGTGGATGAAGGTACAGAAATTGAAACACTGGATCCCAGAGATGAATCCCAACTTGTAAAAGGACAGGTGGTGGAATCTACAGAAAATGTTATTCTGGACGACGAGCACCCTGAACGAATAACCCAGATAGGTTCGACGTTGGATGCTTCAATAAAACAGGAGTTGATAACTTTCTTGAGAAACAGGAAGAAAACTTTTGTATGGAGTCATGAAGACATGCCAGGAATAGATCCAAAATTCTTATGTCACGAGCTCAATGCGAATAAGGAGATCAAACCCGTAAAGCAGAGAAGAAGAGTATTTAGTCCCGAGAAGAATCAAGCTATACAAGAGGAGGTCGAGAAGCTCCAGAAAGCTCGATTCATTGAAGATGTAAAATATCCAGACTGGTTAGCAAATGTGGTGATGGTAAAGAAGAAAAATAATAAATGGAGAATGTGTGTTGATTTCACAGATCTCAACAAGGCATGCCCAAAGGATCATTTTCTATTGCCCATAATTGACCAGCTAGTAGATGCTACCTCGGGGCACGAGCTGCTCAGCTTCATGGATGCTTACTCTGGCTACAACCAGATCAAAATGAAACCAGAAGACAGGGAAAGTACTTCTTTTATTACCCCTAGGGTAACTTATTGTTACAATGTTATGCCTTTTGGTTTGAAAAATACAGGAGCGACATACCAGCGGCTGATGAACAAAGTTTTTGCCGAACAAATCAGTTGCAATATGGAAGTCTATGTCGATGATATGCTAACAAAGAGCAAGAAAGCTGTTGATCATCTAGTTGACTTAGGTCAGACCTTTGATCAATTGGATAAATACCAGATGAACTCAACCCGATGAATTTCACCTTTGGAGTACGAGAAGGAATGTTCCTCGGGTACATCGTCAACCAGCGAGGCATTGAGGCGAATCCAGAAAAGATCAAAGCTCTTTTAGGGTTGCGATCTCCAACGACGAAGAAAGAGGTGCAGAGTCTTACAGGACGAGTTGCAGTGCTCAACAGATTTGTATCCCGAGCAACTGATAGATGCCTCCCATTCTTCAAAACACTTCGAAAAACTTTTGAGTGGAATGATGAATGTGAAAAATCCTTTCAAGACTTGAAGAAATATTTGGGAGTACCTCCACTGTTGTCCAGACCAGTGATGGGAGAAAAGTTATACTTGTACCTGGCAGTATTAGAGAATGCAATCAGCTCGGCATTGATCAAAATGGAGAATGGAGTCCAGAAGCCAATTTATTACACAAGTAAGGCTTTCCGAGGTGCAGAGATCAGGTACCCAAAGCTGGAAAAATTAGCATTGGCATTAATTGCGGCAAGTAGAAGAATGAGGCCATATTTCCAGGCCCATACCATCGTCGTGTTTACCGACATGCCATTGAGACAAGCCCTTCATAAGCCAGAAAAATCAGGGAGACTGATGTACTGGGCAATAGAGCTCGGTGAATATGATATTGTGTATGAACCCAGATTATCATTAAAAGGACAAGCTGTAGCAGATTTTATAGCAGAGTTTACCTATCCTGATACCCCCGAGGAACAAAAGTTGCTCGATGATCAACCTGTGGATGTTACAGGATCATCAAACACAAGCCCAGACCAACTCCGGTTGGTAAAAGGTCTTGTGGATGTTGAAGGATCATCAAATTCGAGCTCAGACCAACTCCGGTTGGTAAAAGGGCGAGAAGAGATAATCGACGAGGAGCGAAAAATATCAGGGGAGGATGAAAAGAAACAACAAATATTTCACCGAGGAACCTTGTCAGATAAGAAATTTGAAGACGAGTTACCTGCATGGAGATTATATGTAGATGGGTCATCTTGCACAACAGGTTGTGGAGCAAGGATTATTTTGAACACCCCAGACGAGATTGACATAGAATACGCCCTGCGATTCCAATTCAAAGCTTCCAATAATGAGGCTGAGTATGAGGCGATGATAGCAGGTCTTAATTTAGCAAAGATTATGGAAGCGCAACAAGTGATGGTATTCAGTGATTCTCAATTAATTGTGAATCAGATGATGGGAACATATGCAGTTAAAGGAGAATTAATGGTCCAGTATCATGCAAAGGCGATGGAGTTATTGGCAGAATTTGATGCCATTCAGTTGATCAGAATACCAAGAATGGAGAATGCACGAGCAGACGCACTGGCCCGACTAGCATCAGCTACTTGTACCGAGCTGCAAAGAACAATACCAATTGAAGTATTAGAAAGTCGGAACATAGATGAAGACCTGACGATGAATATTATTACCCTTGATTTAGGACCATCTTGGATGGATCCCATCAGGGTATATATTGAGGAGGGAGAACTACCGAAGGATAAGCTCACTGCCAAAAAATTGAAGTTTAAAGCTGCTCGGTATGTACTAACTAATGGTGTTTTGTATAGACGAGGAATTATGGCAGGTTTGCAAAGATGTGTACATCCCTCTGAGGTGAAAGAATTGATTGAAGAGATCCATGAAGGGTCCTGTGGAGCCCATGTAGCAGGCCAGACACTTTTGTAAAGAGTGATGACGCTGGGATATTACTGGCCAACGATGAGGGCTGATTGTATAGCATATGCTAAGAGATGTGATAAATGCCAACGTTTTTCCTCCATCCGACGAACTCCACAAGCATTATTGACACCCATAACTTCTCCTTGGCCATTTTCCATGTGGGGAATGGATTTGGTTTGACCACTGCCAACGACCCGAGGAAGATTCAAGTACCTTGTCGTCGTAGTGGATTATTTTACTAAGTGGGTAGAAGCTAAGCCACTTATTGATGTGACATACGAGAAGGTGTACCAGTTCGTTTGGAAGAACATCATCTGCCGATATGGTATCCCTCATGCCTTCATCACAGACCATGGAACACAATTTGATAACGAGGAGTTTGCCGCCTATTGTCATCAGTCAAATATCTTGAAGATTCATTCAGCACCAAGCCATCCTCAAAGTAATGGACAGACTGAAGTGACGAACAGAACATTACTAAATGGTTTGAAGAAGAGGCTAAGTGAGGCTAAAGCTAATTGGATTAATGAGCTACAGTCAGTATTGTGGGCTTACCGAACAACTCCCCGAGCAGCAACTGGAGAATCACAATATATGCTGACATTTGGAAGTGAGGCCGTAATACCTACCGAGTTGGGTCTTCCAACACACAGAGTGTTGAATTTCAATTCCCCAGTCAGCGACTTAATGAGGAGATTAGATTTGGACATGCTCGAGGAGGTTAGAGAAGAGGCAGCCATTAGGAATGCTGCTTACCAATGACGAACAGCTCTGTTCTACAACAAGAGGGTGAAGAAATGCGATTTAAAGGAAGGAGATTACGTGCTAAAGAAGGTCATTCAGAAGCACAATAAGTTGGAAGCGAACTGGCATGGATCTTACCGAGTTACAGAAGTTGTTCGACCAGGAACTTACCGAATAGAAACTCTAGAAGGGGAGGAATTCAAGAATGCATGGAATGCTGAACACCTACGCAAGTATTATCAGTGATGTAAAATGTAAAGCAGTTCCATCAATATGAATAAAACGATGATATTTCGCCATCTTCTCTCCTTTTATTGAAAGTTTTTCGGGGAATACTAGTGTGTAACACTACGCTGCTCGGCAGTAAAAACAACACGATAGTTCGAACTCAGACCAACTCCGGTTGGTAAAAGAGCGAGAACAAACCATACTCCTTTGGTTAGGAGGCGTACACTAGCTCAGACCAACTCCGGTTGGTAAAAGGGTGAGTGGACATGATAGTTCAAACTCAGACCAACTCCGGTTGGTAAAAGAGTGAGAACAAACCATACTCCTTTGGTTAGGAGGCGTACACTAGCTCAGACCAACTCCGGTTGGTAAAAGGGCGAGTGGACACGATAGTTCGAACTCAGATCAACTCCGGTTGGTAAAAGGGCGAGAACAAAACATACTCCTTTGGTTAGGAGGCTGACACTGGCTCAGACCAATTTTTGTAAAAGGGCAAGTGGACATGATAGTTTGAACTCAGACCAACTCCGGTTGGTAAAAGGGCGAGAACAACACTCCTAAAAATGCCAATCTCGGTTGGTTAGGAAACAAGATATGCTCTTAAATGCCAGCTTATGTTGGTCGGGAGGTAAGATTATTCCAGAAAATACGAAAGTTCCTCGTAGAACAAAATATTCCAAATTGTACCAAGTATGGTTGGTCGGGGATAAAAACCCACTAATTGTAGTTGGTCGACGAGGAGAAAATATTCCAAACTGAACCAAGTATGGCTGGTCGGGGATAAAAACCCACTAACTGTAGGTGGTCGACAAGCACAATTTAACAACCTTGGTTGGTTGGAACAATTTTAAACATTTTTATACTCATTATTAAGTGATCGAGCAACATTACTGATACTTGTAACTTTTTTATTACTAAATTGGTCGATGAACCACACAATATTGTTATGCAAGCACAAATATAAAGTGTTTGACAAGTACAAGACAATAGCAATACATATTTGCAAACAAAAATGAAAGTCTTTCATAAAATTCAAAATAAATTACAAGTTACATTGATAAATTACATGGATATGTATACTAACTCATACATAAAAAATTCCTATTCTATTGGTTTTTTCCCCTCAGCTTTCGATACAGGTTCCTCGCCAGCAGGCGGATCATTTAAAGACGGGGGAGAATTGATGAAGTTTAAATCCTTCAGCATCCTGACGGTCATCACAGAAGGTCGATCTAGAAGATGCTCGGGACGAGATACCTCGATCTGAGAATGAAGATTGTAATCACCGAGGTATTTTGCAATTAAGCTACGAGGAATGGCACGAGCTGGGATCCATTCCATGTCCAAATTATACGGTGGCACAGGCAAGTCAAGTACTCCAGGATCATAATAGTCCCACAGGTAGTGTCCTTGTTCGAGCTTCAGCACGCCCAAGGCATTCAACCAACCTTACTTGTAGCCCTCATTATTGGCATTCTGGATACGATCATCTAAATAAAATAGTGCTTCGTTGTATCCAGCCATCCAGAACTCCCTGGGCTGTTTGTGAAATTGAAATGTCAACCTTTCAAGTTTCTCGTGAAGACTCTGGATGAAAAGTTGATTAGTCTCCAACACTGATTTCTTTGAAGAGAGTTGTTTTTACAATTCTCTAATTTTCTTGGACATCTCAGACAAGGCTTGATTTTTTACCGACAATTGGAATGCTTGGTTTTCCAACGCTGATTGAGTACGAGCTTCTTCAACAGTACGGTGAAGAACTCTTGATCGTCCCCGAGCAGGTTGAGTATTTTGTTCCTCGACAACATTCTGAGCAACTCTTCCTCGTCCACGAGAACCTCTTCCTCGTCCCCGAATAGCAGTAGAAGGCCCAGCTCTTCTCAAAGTCTCTAACTCTTCTCACAACTTGGCATTTTCCACTTCCAAAAATGAAAATCCCTCGTCAGTCACTGGGATTACAGCTGTTGAAGAAGAGGCTGCAGACTTATACTGTGCTAGCTATTTCTACAAATTGTTATTCTCTTGCTCCAGCAGCTCGGCAATCTGTCTACATGCCTCAACTTAACCCTTTAGGGTTCTCTCTCTAACATCGTACCCAGCAAGAATCTTTTCGTGGCCCTTCTCGGCAGAAAGCTGCTGATACTTCTTCTCATACCCCTCATGCAACAGGGCAGTTGATTCTTTATACTGCTGCTGAAGTTCATCGAGAGTACCTTGCAAGTCTTCAATCATTTCATAATAAGCCACATTGTTGGCTACAGCACGATCAAGAAGACACTTCAAGTATTGATATGCCTCCACTGCTTGGTCTGAAGCATCTCGACCAAGAATATCTACAATCTGGGATTTATCCAAGTCAGTGTGGCCAGCCTTAAAATATTCATTACACTGTCGAAGCAGAGTTGTGTGATGGGCAGACAGCAGATCCATCCCGGCCAGAAACTAGCAGAGAAAGAAAAAGTAATCATCAAAAAGAAGATCAAGGCAGAGTACAGATAGAAAAGAGACAATCGTATGGAAGAAAAGTACTCAAATTTTATTAGATCATAGTGCAAAGTTACAAAGATCTAGGTTACACTTGAAAAAGAAGAAAAAAAGAAAGAGAATACCGAACAACTACACAACTTTTCCTTGTCTCCCAAGACTTTCTCGGGAGGCTGGGACGAGGAGATCGGTTGCTCGGTTGGAACAATGAGTTGGTCGGCTAAAGCTGGAACTTGTTCAGGAGGAGCAGGCAGAGATGAAAGCTCCTCGTCGGTAGGCTGAGTAAGGATTGGATCACCCACTGCCATTGAAGATTCTTCGGAGGTAGCTTCGTCCTCCTCTTCATCTTCAATAATTAGGGGAGGACCAGGGAGATGCTGTTGAAACATCTCTAAGTCCTCATTAACCTTCAATTCTTACAGGGCAGCCACCCAACCATCTCGAAAGTATTTCAAACTCCCATACTGCACCTGAGTCATCATTGCTGCTACCCCCTGTCCCATCCTTTGTCCCAACCAGTGCGGAAAGATTTTTTCAGCACTACTTTTCTTTTATTTTCTCCGAGGAGAGCTTCTCGGATAGAAGATCCTCGGTGGCCTTCAACTTAGCTTCCACCTCCTCCTTCTGGAAATTTACTTCTCGCAGAAGGATTAGCTCTTCCTCAGCTAATTAAAACTTATTTTCAAGCTCCCCAAAGTCTGTGAGCTTCTCGGCATACTTCTTGTTCTCTCTCTTCAAATCCTTCACTTTATTTTCCAAACCCTTGGAAACTTCAACAAGATGCACCTTCTCTGTCTCAACTGCAGCCAATTTCTTCTCCCAATCAGCCATATCCTCATTATACTTCTGACGGGAATCCTTCAAAGATTTGGTCAAACCCAATAAAGCATCCTCCACTCCGAACGAGGAGCTAGAAGCCTTGATCGCTTCATCCTTCTTCACCATGGTGTTAAAGCAACTCACCAGCTGAAAAAAGGAGATAACGATAAGTCAGCACAGAGATACATGAATTGATGGAAATAAAGGAAATTCAGAATAAGAGAAACTTACTGAAGCAATGTGATGAGTAGCCAGGGATATAAGCATATCCCTAGACATATTCTCCTCAATTCCTTGGACCTCAGGAATAACCCAAGTCTTTACCGAGCTCATCGCAGAGCTCGGGGGAATAACAGTTGGGACACCAGCTCCACTAACTTGCAGCTGGGGAATGGTTTCAGCCAAATTGACCGAGGAGGATTTCTTCAGTCTCCTCGGTGGCATTTCAACAGTCTCAACCAAAGAAGAACTTTTGGTTGGGGAGATGGTGATCACTTCCACAGGTGCATCCTTCTTGCTCGGAGCCACTGGGGGCTTCTCAGCAGCCTTCTGAGGAGCAACAGAAGGGGCAGTATCTACTTTCTTTGTCCCCTTTGGGACGTCAGACTTGTTTCTTTTTCCATCTCCAGCAGAGGTAGTCTCCTCAAAGATAGCAGGAACTCTTCTCTTGCCCATCCTCTGACTCAAAGGAATATGAGAGTCTGGTGAAGAATCCTCAAGAGCTGGTGCTGGTTCACCAGTGGTGATCACAGGACGAGCAGTAAAGGATGATGTATAGCTCCTGTACTGCAACAAGTATGAAGCAGACCTGATGTGATCGTCTGCAACTTTCTGATGCAATTTCCAGATAAGTTTCAAATGCTTAATATTAACTTCTGATTATTTTGGAGTTTTCCTTTTGCTGTCAACTGCAAACAAATGCATATTGAAATGTTAATCACACATTTATTCAAACATAATGAAATCAGAATTTCAGAAATAAAATAAAATGAAAATAACCTATCCCATTGCCATATGGAGGACATCTGGGACCTTCATATACTTCATCTCCAATCAAAGGGGCATGTTGCCAATTTTTGATAACTACCCCATGTTCAAAATAATCCCTATTAGCATCAGGGAGATTGACTACTAAAGCCCTATTCAAAAATCTAGTTTTTAAATAATAAACATTATCTAGAACAGCCCATCTATAACAATACATAATCTCTGGAATTCCAATATGGGTTCCGTGAGTTTGATTTAACCTATACACCCCATTAACTATTCTCCATGTGTTGGGGGCTATTTTTGCAGGGACAATATCGAAATAATGACAGAACTCTAAGTACAAAGGGTTTGGTGGAAAAGAAAATCCACATTCAGCAATAAAGAGGCTGGGGAACCAATGTCCCTCAGCCAAACGAAAATAATTTGAAGGCTCAGAAAGATCCTCCAGAATTACCCAAGATGGAATAGAAAAATCAAAATGGAATTTCTCAAGACATTCAATAACATAAACCATGGCGAATAAAAGAAATGAAGAAGAAGGAAAAAGATCTTACAGAAAAAAGGGAGATCTGTTGACAACGAACGAAGAAAAGGATGAACGCACAAGAGAGAGAAAGACTATGGAAAACTCGAAAGCAGAAATTGGAAAAGGTAGAAGACGGTGTGATTGCCTATGAAGCTTAAATACTTTGCCTTGGGAAACGGTGAAAGAAATGATTACAAAAAAGAAACTATTACGCTACCGGCGGCTAAAAGGACGAAAAGTGCGCGAAGATCGAAGCATTTATAAAAATTCAAAAAAGGCGGATTCTGCGAATTTGGAAGGAAACTCGAATACGGAGAAAATGCTCCTAAAAACCAGGAAGGTCATTCAATATTGCCATATACCGAGAAAGAATGTTCCATACTCCTCAAAGTTCGAAATATGAAACATTGGGGGCTTCTGTTGATACCAAAATTAATATGCTGATATAGACGAATAATAAGAGGCCACGTGTCAATCTACGTGGCACAATAATAACGAGGAAGTTTATTTCCCCGACCAAGTCATACTCACTCCGAGGAACTGCATCGCTCCGAGGAACTCCATCGCTCTGAGGAACTCCAACACTCCGAGGAACTCTTGAACGACGAACAACTAAGGCGGTCCGAGCTGCATCTCGGCCACAACATTGATTGCCAGATAATCAACAGTTCAACTATTCATTGAATGCTTATCATACAGACGTATACTCTTAAAGGGCATTAATTGTTTACCCTTTCACATGTACAGCCTAAGGGCTATAAATACATTGTATCACCCTCATTCAAAGGGACCGAAATTTCTGGAGAGAGCTGGTAATCGAGAATTCCCAAACACTCAGCAATAACATAACAGTGGACGTAGGCCATTCTTATAAGGCTGAACCACTTTAAAATTCTTTGTCTCATTTATATTTATCTGTGATTAAATAATTAGAAGCAATCTAATTTTTTACATCAACAGCCGAGGTGGAGCACAGAATGGTAAGTTTTTAATTTTCTTTAATTTTAGTTAGTATAGTTTAGCATTAATTTGTGTTACTTTCTAATTCTGTATTATTTCATTTCAGGTAGCGGGGAATGGCCGTGGGGGTAGGCCACATATGCTCGATGCCTATGTGAAAATTCGTACAAAAAACGAAAAGGATAAGGAGGTGGCCCCGAGCATCGCAGCCACTATTGTAAGTTATAAATGTTTAAGTTTTTCAATTATGTTATAATTTTTTTATTTACTTAACTGACTAATCGTGTAATTTTTATTTTTTCATGCAAAGCTTAAAGAAGTGCATGAGTGGCAGTCTGGTGCCGACAAAGCATCTTTGGCTATGGACGCACTCAGCCAAGTGCTCGGTACAGATCGTAAGGTGAAGACTAGGTGGTGAGCTCGTGGGTGGGGAAGTTCAGGATCATCGACATGGAGACGAGCAACAACGGGTTAGCCCATAAGGTGGACTCCCATGACGATCATCTATCAAGGTTGGAAGCGATAGTCCTAGATATGTAGGCATTCATGAAGCGTCAGGAAAGAGGAAGGAGAAGGTGGTAGAGGAGGAGGATGAGTATGCTGACGCTGACGACATAACTTCATCCCCGATACGTATGGACTCGGCGTCATATGATGATCCATTTCCCATCGTGACCCCCATCGAGTGGTTTATTTCAACACTTGGTTGATCAAGCGTTCATCTACTCGTCATATATTGTGGGCTTCTAATAGTGAGGTAGTTGAGGGATCCGATCTTCCTTTCTGGTATGACGTTTCATGAATGCCCCCTCCAAGACATTAAGGCGAGAGTGCGTGTCACGCATGGTTTGGAGGGAAAGGAAAGCACACCCGTGTGGTTGTGCGAACAATGCGACGTTCAACAGATTGCAGGGTGTGTCAATTCATATGTTGTGTGGGCTTTCTTCCTCCTCCGATCTGCTGACGGTTGACATTATTTCTATCTCTTTTTATTTTAAAAATTGGATTGTATTTATATTCTTTTGATTTTGGTACAATTTGGTTTGGATTAATGGATATTTACATTTCTATTTTATTTGGATATGGATTATAAATGTCTTGATTTGGTATATGGTTTGTATTTTATTTGGATATATGTTGTTTGAACAGGTAAAATTTTGTTATAACAAGTACAAATATACTATTGGGTAGTGGCAGTGGTAATGGCCATACTGTCCAGCATTTTTTTTAAAATTCTGCCCAGAATTATCACAATCAAAGACCGTGATAAGTCCTTGACAAAGAAACTTGTCACGGTCTTTGATCGTGACATTTTTTTGATTTTTTCACGGATTTGTCATGATCTTTGACCATGACAAAAACTTTTCACGGTCAAAGACCATGAGAGGACCGTAACAATCTAGTGAACTTGTCAAGGTCAATGACCGTGACAAATAAGTTGTCACCCTCAGACTTATCATGGTCAATGACCTTAACAAGTTTGACTTGTCACGGTGAAAGATCGAGACAATTCGACAGTTTTGGTATAATGTTTACTTACATTACCAACATTCATATCATCCAACTACTCGCGATAATTTATTAGGTTTTGAAATGCATTTTTTAGATAGGTGAATTACAATGACTAACGTGAAATCCTTAGCATGGTTTCATCGAACTCTATGTCGATCCATCCGCCAACGCCTCGAAAGTGCTCATATATCCGTGGCTATAAAAAACACATATTATGATTTTATTAAAAGAAATGGGGAAATTGATAAACATACTTGACCAAAATATAAATTTAGATTATTAGTTACCCATATAAGAGATAGGCAACCACTTAGTTACCTCACATGTGAGTGAGAGGCAAGGCCTGACAACTGATACACATTCGCCCGGTTACCTATCCCCATGCTAGTTTCCTCACCTTCTTCACGTCTCTAAGAGCATAAAGGTAAAGCATGAAAATTTTGTTCTTTAACTTGCTGGGGAAAATTGTGCACCCGATAATGTAGAGTAAATAGGCCTTGGCGCAATAGTCTTTGACTGCACTCGAGACATTGGCGTCCTGAGACTGTTCCTTGAAATTCGCAGTGAGCCAGTTCAATCGGAAGGGAGAATGCTCCCTACATTCTTTCAAGGCAACATCAATGCTCACTCCCAATGTCTCCACCACAAGGTCCACAACCGATGGGACCACTACATCCTCATCCTACTCCTCAACTACAGGCTACGGGTTATATAGAGGCAATCCGGTGAAAGGAACACCCATGATCGTTGATATGTCATTAAGGATGATTATTATCTCCCCAAATGGCATATGGAATGGGCTAGTCTCCGGATGCCAGCTCTCGACAAATGAAGATACAAGGGCGTAGTATATATAATAGTGGATAAATGCTATAAGACCACCCAACTTATCCATTTAGGCCCTCCTTTGTACACTTGGAGAAAGATCACTGAATTCCCACTCCCTGATCTTCGTCCAGTGATTGATGCATAACAAAGGCACCCACTCATCCAATATTATAAGAAAAATATTTATCATTATTTATCATAGTAATTAATGATATAAAATATTAATGATTTAACATTGTACAGAAACGTAATTACCACTGAACTGGTCCAAATATCGTAGGCCACATGATACTTAAAATGTTTTAATAAGCTGAGATCATCGGGGGCCCTGTAAGTAGCAGTAGATGTGCCTTCTTCAGGAACATTTTTCTTCTTGATATACACGAAAACGGTCTTGCTATAAACGGTAAATTGAGTATCAGGCCGTTGGGGGTAATACCCCCCCCCCCATATGGAGCAACATCCTCCTGCACGACAACACCCCCCGCTGTTTCATGTCCCTCCTCATCAACCTCAACCTCAACATCATCCTCATCCTTAACCTCAAAGTCATCCCTAGTCTCATCCTCCTTCCTAACCTTAATCGCAACCTTTTCATCATGAACCACAACCTCCTCAGGCATCTCAACCACTAGGGCATCTACCTCCATCACATCCGGGATAGTGCCCTCTAAGGGTGTAGTAGTCGCAGTAGATAGATCGTGGATCTCTTCTCGGTGCTTCCTCTATGAGGTAGTCATTGTCTTTCAGTTCTTGCGAGAGCAGGATACTAGGTTATCTATGGTAGACCTGCACTAAAAATAATAACACACTGATGAGTACAATGAAATATAGAATTTATAAACATAAGTCATGTATTGTTTAAAACATAATTCACAAACATAAGGAATGTATTGTGATATACATAATTCCTTAAGGATAAGCCATGTAATGTTGTAAACATAAGCTATGTATTGTAGTATATATAAGTCATTAACATTAGTCATGCATTGTTGTAATCATAAGTCATGTATTGCTATAAACATAAGTCATAAACATTGTGAAGTCATAAGTCATGTATTATTGAAACCATAAGTCAAAAATGTTGTGAAGTCATAATTCCTGTAGTCATACTATTAACATATCATACTAGATGGATCATTATTCATATCAATGTCATAACAGTGAATACTTAACAAATAAAACATATCATACTTATAAAATGTCATGACAGTGAGTGCCTAACAAATAAAACATAAGCCATATCAATGTGCATTCGACATATACATAGTGAGTGGATAGTTAGGACTCGCTATGTTTACAACGATTGTGGAGTGAGGACTCGGGATGATCACACCGAAATAAATGAATCTGTTCGGCATAAACATAACGAATCAGTGCAAATAATTCGGTATAGACATGACAAATGTAACCCTAATTCAAATTGCATTCATTCGTTATAAACATGACGAATCTATGTAACTAATTCATGTTGTTTATAGGGATTGAAACCCTAGTTTGATAGACACAACATTTCAAACAGGTCGCTCAATTAAAAAGACATCATACAGTTCGGGGTTCATTTTGATTTAAAAAAATCATATAGTCCATTTATTTAGCTTTCAATAATCAATCGATTGATCCATTTAAACATTTTAAACCTTGTGATGTTTGGACTTAATAAATTGAATAGTGAAATAACCTTATATCATTCGACAGCTCGTTCTTGGTGAAGGTTTGAAGCTCTCAACAATATAGTTCATTCATTTATGATAAAAAAAAAATTGTAAGGCTGTAAAAATATATATAGGCTGTAAAAATATCTTAGTTCATTTGAAGATGAAAGGTTATTTTGTTCAATGTACCAACCTGATTAGCTTAATATTTACTTGAAGATGAAAGGTTTGGAAGTTAAAGATGAAGGGTTTGAAGGTTTACAACTTTAAACATATGGTAACCCTTTTGTGGTATTTGGAAGTAACTATTAAAATTAAGTTGTATTTTGTAGTAAAAATGAGTTATGATATTTTGGAGTATTATTTGGGATGACCTTATAACTACCCAAAAAGAAGGTTGTTTGAAAGTTCAACCACTGACATGACGTATATTCTCTTGTCAAATAACCACGATGAGCCTCATCTTTTCCAGCGCATCTTCTACGTGACTATAAAATGAACCAAGCTACTCAAGATTGACTCGTATTTGTTCACATAAAAACTCGCTTGGAATCGAATCGTAGAATAAATGAATCAAATTTGAGCATATTTTCAATCTATGTTACTTTATTGAACTCATATTGAATTTGGCTAGATTACTAGTACTCGCAATAAAACGATATAAAAAATCAAGCAACTCGATATCTGCTCATGATCGTTTAGATAAAACTCATTCGAGTTTGACTTGAGAGATAGACGAACCAAGATTGAACACATTTATAAACTCCATAAGCTTTTCAAACCAAGTTTGAGAATTCTATTCACGTCAACTTGACTCATAAGCTGCTATTCTCAGACCACCACCATCATCAACATTTGAAATTTGAATTTAATCACCTTGAGTACATTACAATACCTAAAATATGAATTGGAAATGTTTTATCAAAGTTATTAGAAATTTTAATTAATTTCTCCATTCTATTCTTCGCATTAGTTTCAGACCCCCGGGACAAAACTTTATATATTCTAGACCATCTCAAGAGTGTTAAACAAAATGATATTTTGTCATTTTGCACGATAATTTAGCAAAAATAGCACTCCACATCCTTTAGTAAAATTAGTTCGTGGTAAAATTTTGGCAAATCTGATGTTATTTTGTATAACACCACCTATTTTTCATGTTAGTTGATCGGGACGGACGCAAAATACAGGGAAAACTAAAAGATTTATATCATCCTCGACATTAACATGAATATAAAAAATGACGGTAAATAAAAACATCCATAATAAAAATTCAATAAAATATGACAATAAGAATAAATAATCTGATATAAAATTAAAAATCCAATAAAACTATGGGTTATGATAGGATACAGGACGTCACCTACAACCTATTAACCTCAAGGTCTACCTCACCCAAATCCTCCATGACTGTTCAACTATGGAAACTAAATTACCTCACTATGCTAATATCATATCAAGTTCTAACCTACGAGTTAACACGACTATATAAATCTTGGTAGGATACGGACATCGGGTATTGCCTATAAATACCAAGGTCCATACGATGGACGTCACACGAGATCATATTCCTCAATGTCCAATTATAATCAAGACACACCCAACCTAAGTCCTCGACCAAAGGTTCTAATAGGTGCTCACCACAAAATCAATACTTATGAATGCCACTAAGCTATTTAGTCTCCATACAAGAGATACACAACCTTTACCACTGGGTCGAAGCGAACACCACTCACTATTGCCACTAATAAGGTAACTCTTATCACCAAAGTCATTTCACACCACATCTCACACAAGGGTTTACGACATTGCCACTATCATTCTACATAACTTCACGAGTTCTCCGAATTTGCCTAATTACATCACTGGCATTAATTACCCATAAGTGTTGTACCTAAGGGTCATATATATATATATATATATATATATATATATATATATATATATATATATATATATATATATATCTTAATAGACAATCATTGTGTTTAGTCGAGACACCCTAACCATCAATCTCTACTGTTGACTATATGAAACTCGTGCCACTTGCCCATTGGGCGTCATTCCATTCTCTCATCATTTCAAAAGATTCTATCCCATCAAAGTTTCAACATAAGAACCTCACACTAATACCTACAGTGTCACCACTATAGGCTTTCATCGACACCCATAAATTACTTCCATTTTAATTAGAAACATAGAAGCGATTACTGACTATCAACTTAATTGTGCACCACTTGGCACTAACTCACTTGCCGTGCTAACCTCTTTGACCTTACCGTCGAGAACACGAATTAAACCTTAATCAAACTAGCATGAATTGCCCAAACCACACCAACATTGAAAGATCAAATATCGATCTCATCACTTCAATCCCGAAAGGAACCTTGAACCTAGAGCTCTGATACCATTTATAATACCCTGACCCGAATTTATAGGTTACCTGTGAGTCAACCCAGTATGACCCCGAGCGTTAGGTGTGAAGTGAAACGGAACAACCTACATAATGTTGCTTCTCCAGTTTTGTTTTCGTTAACATTTCACTCGTTAGCATGCGATTCCAGTTTCAAAATAAGCTACTTGAAGGACCCATGAGGAGCACCCCAAAGTTCAAGTACATAGTGTAACGTAAAATAAATAAAGTATACCTACCTTTATAATGCTCTCAAAATACAAAACCGCACCTAACCTGCCGTAACAAAGCGAGGGTGTGAGTCAATGCCCAGTGGGATTATACAAAAACAATATAAAAATGAATGGAAAAAAAGATACTCACACACTATAATCATATGCATACGAAAATATGTACACACACACACACACACACACACATACACATACATATACATATATATATATATATATTCTCTTTTTTAGCTAAACAATTTTATTCATTGAAATTCTTAGAAGAAAAGGCCTCTTCTAAATAGCTTACATCGGAATCAATGCTATGAATACTAAGAAACTTGGAACATAAATGAAGATCTTTATACTTGATACCCTTAACAAGAATAAATGGAAATTTAGAGAAAATTAAACATAGCTTTCAACCATTAATTGATTTAACCAAACCCCATGAACACCTATTCATACTTGAAATTTGGAAGCCCCCATTTGTCCATAGTGATTAAACCTTTAAGATGCTTTGGTAAATTAGCAAGATAATGAGATTACTTCCCATTTTTGCTAAATAATCTGCCACTTGATTTCCTTCTCTCTATATATGGATTCTAGAGAACTTGATTTTCTTAAGCATATAAAGAATTTCTTGAACTGACTAGCTAATTTTCGAAGGAATTGATGAATTTCCTTTAATAATATCAACTAATACCTTGGAATCACATTCAATGATTAGCTCAGAGTCCTTTAGGTTCATGTAGAATTCTAAACCATATTTCAAAGCACTTGCCTCTGCCTCCATATTTGATACATTCTTCAAGGAATTTTGAAAAGCCCATATTAGATCTCCTTTCTGATTTCAGAGAATACCCCCTCCTCTTCTGTGACATGTTGAACTTATAGCACTTCCTTCTATATTCATCTTTAAAACTCTTGAGGAATGAAATATCCATTTGATCTGCAGCCTTTTAATTTGAGGAGGATTTATTTGTTTGAGGATAAGAGTCTTCTTCATATGATAAACCTGATTCAAAACTGAATAAAAGTTAGTAGAAACATTTTCAGACTTGCTTTTTATTTCTATGAATCCATAGGCACCAACACACTTTAGATGGGATCAATCTATTAGTTATAGGATCTGACTTGGGACCATGGATCCACCGTTGAAAAAGTGGATTACAAATGCCTCCATTAGCCCTTCTTATGCCATGTTCCTAATTTATTTTATCCCAAACTTTAGCTGCAACATCCCCTTCTTTAACTATATGATTAGTGGATTACTATTTTATATTAATACAACACTAGCATTTGGAAGGATCCCGTATCCCTATTGATTTTATCTTTTCATCAGTAGGAAGTGGGTTATTTATAATTTTCCACATCAGAACTGATATCTTAGTAGGAATTGAATAATGCCAGATGAATTTTATACTAAACTGAGTTGTCTTCTTTGGTCTACACACCTCCCAACTTGAAGAAATTGAAAAGGATCCACTATTACTTGGTTTCCATATCACTTTATCAGGCTGATTCTCCAAAATTTCCCCAAATTTTGAAATGTGAGATAGTGTTTGAGCAGTAAAACAATTATCAATCTTTTGTTTATCCCATTTCTTACTCTAATTCAAGAAGTTATTATTATTTATTCCTCTAAAACCTCCATATTCTTTTCAACATCAACTCCATAGTTACCAGAATTATACTTATATCACCACACTCAATCTACCAAATCATATGTTCTTCTGAGATGCCTTTAACTGAAACCATTGCATTACAAGAATGGGTCCTTTTCTGATTAGATATGTGGAAGGGTGAATATACTTATAATAAGTTACCTTCGTATAATGAGTCCATAAAGAGACTTTATTTATGAAATTTTTCCACATCTTCATGCTTAAATCAGTCCCTATATCATTTAAGTTCCTGATTCCCAGACCTCCTTCATCCATAGGCCTTGTAATGTCCTCCCTTTTGCACCATTGGTGTCTCTGATCTCCAAAGTTTGAACTCTAAAAGAACGTTGTCATTAGACTATGCAGCTTGTTGACTACTACCTTAGGATCACACATAGCAATTAAAAGGTATAATTGCATAGAAACTAGGACAAACTATATAAGCACAAGTTTACCTCCTGTAGAGAGACATTGGATAACCATGTCTTCATAGTAAATAATCCTCTTTCTACCACTGTACAGAGGGAAACCAAGATAAGAAATTGGACAATTCTTTATTTCCATACAAGAAGTCTGCCTTGAAATTGATAATGCACATGGCCTGATATTCTTCGAGACTACTAAAAAGATTTTGGAACTACTTATCATCTGTCATGATACACTCTCAGAGGACCTCAAAACTTTCATAAGCTTCTTAACTTCTCTTCTCATGCTTGAACTAAAAATAATCAAGTCATCTACAAAAGCTAGGTGGTTAAATATTGGACTACCAATAGGCATTTTATAACCAACATAGGAGGGCTACAAAGCAAGGTTGTGGAGGTTTCTTAGAAGAACATTGGCCATAATGATAAAAAGACTTGGTGAAAGGGGATCACCATGTCTCAAACCCCTAGAAGACTGAAAAAACCTGAATTCTCCCCATTCACATTGATGGTTATCTAAGTATTTGAAATGATTCTTCATATCAGATCCAACTATTGCTCACAAAAGCCCATTTTCCTCATTACCTTGATGAAGAAACACTAAGAAACTGTGTCACATGCTTTTGACATGTCCATCTTCATGATCATATAGCCCCCCATATCTTTTGAGTTGATTATAGCCATACATTCTTGAGCAAGCATCACATTCTCAGTAATAGATCTACCTTTAATAAAAACCAAATTGCATAGGAGAGATGATAGAAGGAAGTATAAGAGATAGCCTATCATTTAATATTCTGGAGAAGATCTTATCGACTAATTTTGAATACTAATTAGTCTATGATCATTGAAAGATTTGGGATGATCTACCTTTGGTAAAAGAATTATTTTTGTGGTTGTACATATGTTAGGAAGATTGTTGGCTACAAAGAATAATTGGACTACATTATGAATATCACCATTAATTTCCTCCCAAAAGAATTGAAAGAAAAAACCATTGAAACCATCCACCCCTAGACTACTCTTGGCATTTAAACCATTAACAACTTTCTCTACTTCATCCATTGATGGCCATTTGATTAGGGAAGAATTCGCATCTTCATTCATCAACTTTGGAATAATATCCATCACTTTGTTATGGCCTATTGGATCCATCATTTCTTTAGCTTGGAATTTCTTAGAGAAATACTCTACTGATGCAGATTGAATATTCTCTTTGGTTTAAACCCAATTTCCCTCCAAATTCTTTATTTTCTGGATCAACAATTTCTTATGTTTGCTTCTCACCACTCTATGAAAATAAGCAGTGTTCTTGTCTCCTTCAACTAACCATTTTTAATTTGCTTTGTGGCTCCAGAAATCTTCCTTAATTTTTAACTTGTTGTATTAAGTAGCTGTAGAAAGATTTAACTCCTCTCTTTTATTTTCTGTAGGGACCTTCTCATAGCTAATTTCTGCATTTATGAGTTGGTCCTCTACATTTATGGCTTCTTGAAAATACATGTTCCATTGCATTAACCGTTTTATTTCCGAAACCCTGCTTATCTAGAATAATTTACCTTAACCTTGTAAAAGAATTACTTTACTCATTCGTAACACATTCGGTTCAACACTTGAAAACCACTACATTTGATTTATCTAAACACATTCCTTTATCGAAATCACCTTTTTATTTATTTCAATATACTTTAGTATTTTTGTTGAAACTCACCCTTTCAACACACGCATGCACTGTGTTAGAAATTAACTTGTTTGTCATTTAAAAATATTTTTTAATACATACTTATGCAAATTATGGGTTTAACTACTTGGTTGCTTAATCACCCAATTACCCACTTACTTTACCTTTTTTTCTTCATTTATGGGCATTAACAGATTTGTGTAATTACTTGTCTATTTCACTATAACATTTATTATGTCCATTCAAGTTAGGATGTGTTAACACGTTTTACCACACAACTCATTTCTTTACATGTTCCATGTTTTCTTTAACTTTTCTCGAAATCTTCCAATACCGCATACTTCCACGGGCTCCACACCGTTGGCTATGCACACCATATGCTCTGCTGCCCAGTGTTTTAGGGCCTTTCACCCAAGGGCTCCGGGCCCTTCTTGCTTTATCCTGGTGTCCTTCCATTTGCCTTTATGTGTTTTAATATTTTACAAATGTCCACTTTATTTCACTTTTCCTTTTTACCTCGGCGAAGTCAATACTCGGGACTTTACCGTCCCAACTTGTGTTACACTTTAAAATTTTACGATTTCATGTTATTTACATCTAAGCTAGAATTTATTTCAAAAATCATATTCATTTAGGACCACTTTGTGTAAAACCTATTTCAATATTTTTATGTCATAAAAATGTTCCACTTTAACTAAAATTACCAATTTACCTATTTGTTTCCAAAATCACATTTGACTCTATTTTCATAAGTGTTAATTTTTTCAAAGACAATATTAAGTTTTTTATACCAACTTCTTAAGTGTTTTGACACTTTAACATCTTTTTACACTTTGGGTAATATATTTCTTAATTGGAAACACTTTTACACCTTTAATTCTTTTTTAATTCCATATGTGTCATTCCTTTACAACATTACTAAGTTACACACTAACTTTCCCATGTTTACCCATTAACACTTAATGAATAATTTTATCACCACTTTTCCAAACACACATTTCTTTACTTTCTTCATTCAAGAAATCTATTTACACTTAAGACTACATTTATAAGAAAATACCATTTTTTTTTATCAACATTTGTAATATTATTATCTCGTGTTCATCATATCTTTTAGTCCCAATTTCTCACACTTTGAAGACTAAAATTCTAACTTTTCTTATTTCATGTTTAAACCCAACAAAATCTTCTTTAAACTTGTTTATACATTTAGTTCCAAAATACTGCAAGTTTATATACATAAAAAGATGGATTTTAAACCCAAAAATCATATTACGTGATTTAAACACATTTTTCATTCTAGAATTTCATAACACTTGCAAAAATTACATTTACAAGACATAAAAGACATTTAATTTCTTCAAACTCAATGAATGTTTATTTTTCATAAAATCTCCACTTTTGCAAGAAACTTTAAAACATTATTTCACCAATGTTTACCAATATAATTCATTATTTCCAAACATTTTATTTCATAAATTGTCTAACATTAATCTTTCTAAAAACATATACCATTTCAATAAAATACCAACTTGTGCTATTTCAAAACCTTAAAATATTTATTCAATCTTTAGTTTTGAACAAAATAACATTTTTTCAATATTTTTAGTCTATAAAAATATTCATTATCATCTACATGTTATTTACACCATTTAACTAAATACACCCTACTCATATAATCTAACTACAAGACTACAAATGAAAATAACATCTTACACTAATAATGTTATTGTAGGATTAGCAACACCTACCTCCAAAAGTGGCCTCAAGGGATTACCAAATGCATCCTCCAAATGCTCCAAAGTATGCTCCATGTTAAGAACCCTTTCAAAACCCATTTCAAACCCCATAAAAGCTCCATCTTCATCTCCAAAAACTCCAACAACAACTCCAAAATTCATATCTCTTCTTAGTCAATGGTGGAAATGGGTATTGTGGGTTGGGACAAAGTGGAATACTACATAAAATGGTAGCGGAATGGGGGTGGAATGGTGGATGAGTGATGGGACAAACCCTCCCATGGAGTAAGATCACCCTCCTCCCTCCCTCTCTCTCTTTCTCTCTCTCTCTCTCTCTCTCTCTCTCTCCCAATAAATGAGCCCAATCACCACCTTATAAAACCTCCAAACACTCCAAATTCCCGTTTTGCCCAATCTGGGCTGTTCTGGGCTCGACGGCACACAAAATTAAGGTTTGTAATCGTGACAGTGCACAAGGGAAATCATATTTAAAAACTCGACTAACTTTGTTCGAAGGACTTACCTTTTGTCGTTCGAAAGACTTTTACAACGCCGTTTGAAGATTGGATCGTGCGACTCTTCACGTGATTTTCAACTGTAAGTCAGTAGCATGTCGTTAGAAGCCCTGTATCTCATGACCTTTATATTGTCGTTCTATCAATAGGCCTTTGTCGTTTTAATGACCTTTTTCTTTTTTTCCAATCTTATCCATAATTTTTCCATAATTATAGTTCACTCCTCCTCTACCATCATCCATATATAGTTTTAATTCAATTTTTAGGGCGGGGTATTACACATGTCACCCGCACGATAAGATATACACGATCTGATAATAAAAATATTAATGTGGTACATGGCTTTAATCAAAATGTCCATCATCAGACTAATATAATAGGCTCATATATAAGTCATAGCAACTACACGAAGGCATTTACTTTAGAGGGACCTTCTTGTGCTTCTATCGATAAATTCGTAGGAGTCCCTCACCTAACGAATTGAAAGCATACACACATAAATGAAAACGTGGGACCACGATACAATCACACCATTGGGTAGTCCCATACCAAAACTTGTCTAGTGGATCGGATCATTCGCCTTTCTCATCACGAAGTATAAATCGACTAAATTTATGATGTTAATGTGTCAACACGTAGTAACACCATCGCCTATATCACCCGATGGATCGAGCCGTACATATGTCACATTATGAGGTGGTGGATAACCTAAACATGTGATCTCAACACATCAATCTCCATAAAATCTTGTGTAATTATCCAAGCGTGTAGTACACGGTAACAATATCTTGAATCCAAAACCCCGACTAATAGACTCACCACAAATAATATGTCTATTCACATAATCAACCTATATATATATATATATATATATATATATATATATATATATATATATATAGAGAGAGAGAGAGAGAGAGAGAGAGCATTACATGATAACGTGTACTCTCAAGATTCCCCAAATCATCTTTATCCCCAAACACTGGATTGCCCATTTAATTATAGGTCTCCCTCTCTTAAAACTTTAATTATACCCAAATTTACAACATTATGTAACTACCACACAATAGGATACACACATACTCTCAAGTGTACTCTAAACTATCCCAATTCCCGTCGTTGAATTGTCCATTAAATAATTAGGTTAATCAACTTCTCAAACCTTATTAAAGTTCCCCTCCTAGTTTAACACACTCTAAACTATGAGTACACCACTATAAATAATATACTATCCTATAATAGACATATAAGGTTCCAGAGTCATATTAAAAATATCCAAATTCGAAACCATACCACAAAAACCCCCCACGTGTCAAACCTACATGGGTTGAATCGATTCGATTCGATCCTAACCCAAATCAATTCTGGTCGGGGTAGGACAACTCTTCTGCTTCCCAAATCGCCCAACAATATATACAAACAACCCCAACCTCTATTAATGATAGCCCAAGCTTCAAAAATCATTCTAAACCCCATCTCCAGTTGTATAAACTATACACACTTGATCCCAATTTGATTCTACAACAAATAACATCATTATAACACAAATTAAGGTTCACATTTTACAAGGCCCAACTTAAACCTAACTTAGTTCTTAAACTTTAATTAATACAATCAACATGCGATTTCAGATTTCAAACATCAAATTAATTCGACCAATCATTGATTCTACCCTAAATATGCACTCTAACAATATAATCATAATTCAAAACAATTCAATTAATAATTTCCAATAAAATCTCCGATTAAGTCTAATGACCGAAATCATCAATTGGATTAATCTCATAACACAATGTGAGCATGATTAAGATGATAGATTTAAATCTCTAGACATGCTTCTAAATCCCATATCAATCCCATGACGATGAAAGCATAAATAAGTTATAAATTACTGTAATACCCCATACTTTTATGATTACTTTTAAATTTCATGTGTGCATGAATTTATTAATTTAATTAGGGAAATTAAACTCGTTTTGGTAAATATTAATTAGCGAGTTAATAATTAATATTTATTTGGTTATTATTTACTTGCGTGTGATAAGTAAATAGATATGTGATTTATTATATGTCGAATATAAGTGAGAGTGATGATTTATTACGATTTGTCGATAGACTGTTATATTGGCGGATTGATATATTTTATGAGTAACAAGTTGGGTACGCACATATCGTGTCAAGTTAAGGAGATGTTAGTATATTTTTAGTTGGGTCAGTCGGATAACCTTTTTGAGTGCACTGGTGGTCCGAGAAGGGTCGAAATAGTCGAGAATAAGTGCCCAAGTATTATGTTTAAGTTCGGAGGGCTTTTTAGACATAATGTGGCCCGTATAAGGGCACAATTAGGGCTGAGAAGAAAAATGGAATTAGGTAAATTAAGGGTATATATAAGAGGGTGGAAGGTGGATGGTAGCCTACCTTTCTTATTTCACACAAGAGATTGAGATTGAGATTGAGAGAGAGAGAGAGAGAGAGAGAGAGAGAGACCAAGAGAAGATAAAAAGAAGAAGAAATAGGAGAATACTTGGAGAAGAGAAGAAAGTGGACCCAAACCGTAATTAAATTCCTAGAAGACTTCGAATTTTAATCCAACGAGGAAAGTAGATACTTACTTTATATCGCAATTTGATAGTAGTTATTTATTTTCATGATTAGAGGTAGAAATCTAAAAATTTAGATGTTAAAGATTGAAACTTCCTTGATTGATTTATAAATTCAAAAGATAAAAACTAGGGTTTGTAAATGAATCATTAATGGAGATCAATCATATGTGAAATTCAAAATATATTCTGCAATTTAAATGTATAAACATTTGAACTTGTATATAAATATTGGATCTTTGATAAACAATTTGGGAAATTTTTGTGTTGAATTAATCAAAAGTTTGATTTAAGATCCAAGAGTTTGATTCGGGATTTGGGGTTAATTTTCTTATTAAATACCTCTGGAATGTTAGGGTAATGTTATAAGAGTCAACTTTTGTGTTTGGAGTGTACGGAAACCTCCATTGGAGGGTTTAGAAGAGAAAAAGACTCGAGGAAGAATATGTTTAGAAAATCGAACTAGTTCGCTCCCCTAGAGAACCGGTTCACTTTTGGAAGTTAAATAAGATTTTCCATAATCAAATTACGAAGCCGTGAGCGTCGGCTTAGTAGTTTTTTTTATTTTTTTTACTTTGTTATAAATTTTCTACTAAAAGGTCAGCGATACTGAATTTTTAAATTGGTGATTGTGGATTGGGATTTCTTTTGAAATTTTTAATTTTCGGGGCAGCTAACTGGTTCGGTGTGTTGGCTTACCCGATTTTTTATTTTATGTGTTATCTTTATTAGTTACGACTTGGGAATTGACCATAAGGGATTTTGAGAAACTGTGGAATTACTAGGGAAGACTTTACAGAGTCTGGCATGTGTGATAGGCAATATTGGATAGGTTC
Source organism: Sambucus nigra (assembly GCA_949130495.1). Classification (NCBI taxonomy): domain Eukaryota; kingdom Viridiplantae; phylum Streptophyta; class Magnoliopsida; order Dipsacales; family Adoxaceae; genus Sambucus; species Sambucus nigra. The sequence continues at coordinate 598,371,291 of OX422212.1, read as the reverse complement.
AAGTGAGGATAACCAAGGATTAAAGTGAGTGACTATTTATTTAATTAATTGGGAAGTCAGGTTGAACTTCAGGATTGGGTTAATCGTGCGCGGTTGGACATGTGTACGAGCTCGACACTTATTATATATATACATATTTGAGTGATGTGTGTGTTTATCTATGTGTGTATGCTATTTGTTTAATTAAATATACCTACTAGTGATTACTATCGTATGAGGTTGCACGTAGTGGGCAATCCACTTTTTCATTGACCTGCAGGTGTTGGGTTGATTCTCCGGGTCATAGCACTGTTGCATGGACATTATTCGTGCATGAGTATAGGTGTTGGCTTTGAGTCCGTTTAGGTGAGATGTGGTATGGATGCAACCCTCGGATGTATGTCTATGACCACCTCCATTGCTTGTGTTAACATTTGGGATCGGTGCTAAGATTGCTCATTGTGATACGTGATGCCTAGAGCCGGATAATACACGAGGGATGTATCCGCAAGGTGTAAGATCCGGGGTTACGATTATACATAGATAACGAGCGATATATACATGTATGGTTTATACGATATAGTGTACATTATCTATTTATAACATGAGCGTGGCTATGTTATGTTTATTACGTGATTATTTATTTATAGCAATGTGTTGCTACAATATTGTTTATGAACATATACCTACATAAGGTAATATTACTTGGTTATATGTCCTAGTTAGATCGGATAATTTAATTAGGATAAATAAAAAGAATACGTTAGGTGCGCACTATAATTTAAGTGTGACCGATTAATTATGAAAGTAATATACAACCATTGTAATATATTTAAAATAATTACCTACTTGCAAAATATTTTCAACATTATGGTATTTGACCCCTGAGATTTAGTTTTTCCTTATTTTTCTTTTTTATACCCCCGGTGTGTAGAAGCAATAGTTGGGACCTCATGGATAGATTCATTCTTGTCGTGCAGTAGCTGTGGATGCTACATATTTGATTAAATGCTTCAGTCTGTTTTATTTATATAGGATCAATCAATTCTTTTTCAGTTTTTGGCATGTTGCCCGCAGATGGTTAGGTTTTTATATTACTGTCAGATATTTATATTTCGGTTTTAGTTTTGTTACTCAGTTTTATATTGTGGATGTTTTATTTGGTGACCGATGGTTTATTCGGTTCACTCTTATTTTTTATTTATGCATGAGGATTATTCATTCATTTTAATTTTATGGTTTTATTCGTATAATTTCTATTATATTGTGATTGCGACAATGATGCTGAGAATGAACCATACAGAGATTCCCATTTTATTTTCGTAGAGGATTGGACACCCGATATTAGAATAGGTGGCTTATCATAGTTGGTATCAGAGCATAGTGTCCTTAGAATATGTGTGGACTTGCTACATTGTCAGTGTTGCATTCCTTTGATATAGAGCCATGTGATTAGGATTGTTATTTCATATTGAGCATTCATGTTCTTCTACTATTTCTTATATTTGAAGTGAATATCATAAAACTTCATTTTGGTATCATATACCAAATGAAAGGATATGTAGACTAACACGTGCTACGAGGAGGGTCGAGGAGGCTCAACCGAAGCCACATGCCACTAAGGGGACTGTGACCGCAGTAGGGGTCACAGTTATTATAGCATAAGAAGTTAATGTCGTATGACTGCCTTGACACAAAATTTCCCCTAGGTACAGTCACAGCCGTCAGTGGCAGCAATAATTCAGACTCAAATAGTGTCGTCAGTTTGGGAGCGAGTTAGAGAGGCCTTCCAGAAGGGCCATCCTCTAGAGTTTCAAGGGAGTGCAGACGTTGTAGTACCTAGCCAATGGAAGAAGGATATTAAGAGGCATTTGCATATGGTTGAGTGTAGCAACACTCAAAATTGGGTACTATCTATGTTCAAGATAGTTGGGGAAGCTCTGTAGTGGTGGGAGGCAGTTACCTCATCAAAGGAGTGGGATTCAATGACTATCTAGGAGTTTTGGGCATCGTTTGACTGCCAGTTCTTTTCGTCAAAAGTGCAGACAGAGTTGAGGAGGATATTTCTAGATCTCTTATAGGAACGCTGGAGTGTGGCAGAGTATTTGGAAGAGTCCACTCACCTAGAGAACTTTATGCTAGATGAGGTGAACACTCATGAGAAGAAGAGTCTCACATTTATGGATAGGCTGACTTGGAGGATCTGCGAGCACTGGTTGGGGAACCCGACGTTGAGAACTTATACTGATGTCGTTTATGGTGCGTTGCTTCACTGTTAGGGTCATCGTCATGACGAAAAACAAGGGCAACTTCATCACGGCCAGCAGGGCCAGAGGTAGATGAATTTTACTAGGAGATGTTTTGTGTGTGTAGAGTAGGGTCACGTGTAGTGTACATGCCCGAGCAAGGCTACGGGTCAGGGGTAGGGTGTCCAGTAGGGGCCATAATTACAGCAACTTTCAGCCCCACCGATAATTTTAGTTTTGTTGCCTTCGCAGGGGTAGGGGCATGGGTCGGGGCAGCACTACACCAAAACTCATAAAATAGCACCCTTAACTAGGCCAAGGTGTCATGTAAAAAAACGTAACAAAAAACACATATTTTTGTCACGATCAAAGACCGTGACAAATAGGGTAGTCACGGATGTGTCACTGTCAAGAACCGTGACAACCTTATAAAGTTTTCACAGTAAAAAATTGTGACATGTCCGTAACTACTCGTATAACTTAATATCCTAACCGCTTTATTTTCTTTTCCCTCTTATAACTTAATACCCTAGCTGCTTTATTTTCTTTTCCCTCATTTTGGTTTTCCTTATTTTTCTCTCTGTCATGCCTGCCTCTCTCTCTCTCTCCCCCTCCCTCTCATCGATTTTCTCTCTCTCTTTCCTTTGTGTGTGTGTGTGGGTCACTGTGTATGTGTGTGTTTTGGGGTCAGTGTGTGTGGAGGAGGCAAGATTTCATTGTGTGTTTGGGGGGGGGGGGGGGGGGCTGTGTGTGTGTTTTTTTTTTTTAGGTCAGTATGTGTGTGAGGGGGTCAGTGTGTGGGGGGGGGACAATATTTCAGCTTATGTGTGTGTGTGTGTGTGTGAGAGAGAGAGAGAGAGAGAGAGAGAGAGAGAGTTGGTGTGTGTGTGTGTGTATGTGTGTTTCAGTTTGCGTGGGTGTGGGTTAGTGTGTGTTTTTTGTATGTGAGTTAGTATAAATTAAAATTGAAATTGGTATTTGAAATTAAAAATGAAATTAGTATTATAAATTGAAATTGCAATTGGTATTGTAAATTGAATTTGAAATTGGTATTATAAATTAAAATTAAAATTAGTATTATGAATTGAAATTTAAAGAAAAATTGGTGTTTGGTATTTGATTTCTCTCTCTAATTGCAGTAGCGTCCACCCCATTTCTTCTTCCTCACATATTCCGGCGACCATATCTCTCTCTACACACATTTCGGTACATCTCTCTCTCTCTCTCTATATATATATATATATATATATATATATATATATATATATATATATCATTGTTGAATTGCTTGGGATTCTTGAATTGTTGTTGACTGGTGGATTTGAACATTTAGATGGCGATTGAGTTGGTTGGCCCTTAGACCATACTATAATTTTTAAAAGTTTGTTGTTAAACAATTAATAATGAGAAATACATTCATAACTATGTACAAATTATCACTATAAACATTATTATCGAATAAATGAAACATATTTACCATGGTAATTTATAACTACTTTGAATTACAAACAGTGCTCATAGATACTAGCCTTCTAGTTCTTATTCATATGCATTCTATAGCCTATAGACCAGTTCGAGAGTCATTACCCCTGTAATGAGATCTCTCGAATTGTCTCGTTTAAACAGTTTGGGACGACATAATTTATGTATAATAATAATCTAAGTGGCTTAAACTTTTTACTTTGGGGGGAGTTCTGGTGTCTTCTCTTAATGTTCTGTGGGTACATACTAGATGATGTGGTGTTAAGTGTTATTTCAGTTGACAAATTGAAATAACACTTACACTTGCGAATTTATGTCGTGTACTTGGAGAACTATGGGGATATACTATAAAATTTTCCTCAAATGCAAATAATGTGCTTGAGTTGCTAAGAATATTAGAGAAATATGCGGTCTCGAATGGGATAATACCATTCACCCTTTGGAGGAGATGGAGGAAACATTTACTCTTCAGTGTGTGTATTCTGAAATTAATATTTATATATTGAAATTGGTATTCTGAAATTAAAATTTGTATATTAAAATTGGTAATTAGTATAAATTGATCTATTGTGGTAATTAATATAAATTGGTAATTGGTATAAATTGATTTATAGTGAGTTTGTCCTTACAACTCTCTCTCTCTCTCTCTCTCTCTCTCTCTCCAATTGCAGAAGCAACGACCCCCTTTCCTCTTTCTCACACATTCCGATACATCTCTCCATTTCTCTCTCTCTCTCTCTCTCTCTCTCTATATATATATATATATATATATATATATATATATATATATATATGAAAGACCGTGTACAATATTGATTTCAATAGTTGCACAAATTCCAATCATAACTTATTTAATTAGAGTCAATTAATAAATTAACTCAATTCAGCCCTTAAACTCAAATAGCAACGTGCGTGCAAGTGTCAAACCAACATAAATAAAGTATGCGACACAAAATTCAGAAAAAAATCCCCTCAGGAAAAAACCTTTTTATCTCACTATAATCGTAAATCGCAACTTACACCGGATTATAATGAAATACAGTTTGACACTCGAATACCAGCAGGCGTCGGTCGATGTCGTCAGTAATAAGTCCACATGAAGCGAACCTACATGAAACGTAGTCCATTCTTTAACCCAGGAGAGCCGTAGCACTCACTAATGACACGCAGTCACAAAATTTCATCGAGACTCACTCCATAATAGCACGCAATACTCGGTTGTACAAAACTCCCACAAAGTATGAACAATAGAAAAATATGCTTCTGGGTTCCAAAAAACAACTCACACAAAACCTATTGGGATTGTGAATTGTAAAAACAAAAGTTATGAACCCTCAAATATGGTTGGAGAATAGAGAAAACGTATTCTGTCAAAAACAATTTTTCTTCACCAAAATATCAGTAACCTGACAGCCTTTAAATAATAAAATTCGAGGCGGTGACGTGTTGGCTAAAAAGACATCTCGTTCAAAAGACATACGGTGTCGTTTGAGCGAGATACGATCTCATTTGAACGATATACGATGTCATTCGAACGACATCATACACGTTTCCCAAAATGCTTCAGTCTTTTATAAATCTTGGACACTTCAAAACTTAAGACTGTTTTCGAGATCAGATACGTTTATCCAAAAACTTTTATGATTTTGAAAAATTAAAAACCATTTACAATTATTTCAAAAATCATTTAATCTTTTATAAAAAATATCCCAACACTTTTAATGTGAAATGTAAATGAAACTTGAACACATTTTAGCAAATTCATCCTCATTGGGATTGAATGTTGAAGACTTCTTGAAATTCGAATTCGTCTTGTGTAGATGAAATCTTCTCAATCCTTGATGACTTGTAGCTACTTGTAGCGGTATACGTCATACTAAAATGTGACAGACAATGTCCTTACAAATCTCCCCCTATGTCTATGCGGAACAAAATAAAAATATCCGAATTATCAACCAAAATATGACCTATACAAATCTACCCTCTCAAAAACTCAAATGTGGAAAGATAAACAGACAAGTCTTCAAACTTTGCTTCAACAATCAACTTTTCAAAACTCCAAACTTTTCACATCAGGATGTGGAATAAAAAAATATTCAATTGTACCTACACACATGAGATAAAGCTAAAACCACGTGACGTATAGATTTTGAAATTGATATGAAGCATACAACATGTAAGCATAATCAAATCTCCCCCACACTTAAACTCCGCCATAAAATCATAATTCGTTCTCCCCATTTTTATTCGTCTGAAATAGACAAGGAAAAGAATAAATCACACGTAGCGAATCGGTGATAACTTTACTTTTTGCATGTTGTTGTTGTTGAAAGCCAAGTTAATCAAAATCTCAAATACCTACAAAATATAACAAACTCAAGTGTAGAGGTAAGTAAGGGTATCAATCCACATCTAGGGGGTAAGCTAGAGACAAACTCAATTGTCATTCAATTTTATTTTCTTTTTGGGTTTTTGCTTTTTCTATTTTTTTTTTAGCTTTTTCAAATATTAAAACAATTAGGTGAGGTAAGGTGAAATAACATTAAACTAAAATGAAAGATCAAATTACAAACTAAAAAAACGTAACTAAAATGGAAAATAAAGTCTAACACTAAAATAAGAGATAAATGAGATAAATAATTGTGAGAACAATCAAGGAGTGGCCTACACCGCAAATTTTAGCTATTCTAACTAATTAATTTAATTAATTGAATTCTCCCAAATTAATATCAAAATTACAAATCAACTCTCGTTGCAAGTGTAATTTTAATAGTAATCTTTTAGAAAATTAAGTTTAACACCCCACAACTCTAGAAAATAGATCTACACTCCTTTTAATTAATCACCCGCTATGATCGATCGATTAAAATTTATGTAAATCTTTGAAAATAAATTTAGAGCTGAAATTCAAGTAATAATACCCCACTTAAGAAATCCCTATCTCTAATTCGAATCTAAAATGAGTATTATGACTAGAATTTCGATTTTTTCAAGAAAATCATTTACCCTCTCTCGAGGTGTATATTTAAGGGTGAGGGATCAAAATTAATATTCAAAGGGAATTTTCAAGTAATCAAACTAATTTAATTAAAATAAAATCAAATAAGGGTTTCTCCCACCGCTTGAAAGGGGATTTAGCCTAATATGATATAAGATATTTGACAAATTAATAATCAAAGGCATATAAAATAAAGTAGAAAAGAAGAACAATCAAACCAAATCTCTTTTAGTGAAATTGGACTTCAATCCTTGAATTTGCAATTTACATCCCTCCAATTAAGCATCCAAGTGATTTGCAATTTAATAATCACTCAATTAAATCTCATATAAAATTTCCCCTCACAATTCTCCTAAAAAAACTATTTACAAAATGGTGTTTATCCTAATTTATTTTCTACACAAAACTATCTCTAAAATTGATATGATAAAAGGTTCCTATTGAATCTAAACTAAAAATTACAAAATAAAAATAAAAAGGATAGTGGATGAACTCATAATGGACAATTAAATAATAAAAGAGATTTGCTAAAAATGCAAATCCTAACATTATAAAATTGTACATTAGAACTCACCCAAAGAAATAAATTCTAGATCATTACTTTATATTGAGATAATTGTTAAAAATGCAAAATCTCAACATAAAGGAATGGGTTTGAATTTACCTCCCATAAGGGATGAATTCAACTACATCAATCTATTTTGAAATAATTGCTAAAAATGCAAAAATTCATAATAAAGGGGTGGGGTTGAATTTATCTTAGAGATAAATTTCACTACACACCTTTATATTGAGATATTTGCTAAAAATGAAAATACTCTCTAAAGAGGAGTGTAGAGAAATTTATCACACAAAGCTTAAAAACTAATTTTGAGAATGGTCCAAGTATTTAATTTATATAGTGCACATGGAAGCTAGGGGTAAATTGGGTATTGGTAAAATTGAGTGAGGATGAGAGCACATGATCATGACAAAGGTGTGCATGTGGTTTGAGAGGTGTGAGGACACGTGAGAAGTGGAGAATTGTGATAAAAATCATATTGGTTTAGAGGGGTAAATTGGGTAAAAGGTGTTAAAGGGTTTATTAGGCACATGGATTTTATGTTTATTTGGCTTTGTTTGGCTTGGACTTGGTTTGTAGCAGTAGGATTTTGGACAAAGGGGGGAAATGGATTTGGTTTCCATGGAGGGATAAGGTTGGATGAAAATGGGTATGAAGCTAGGTTCACGGGTTATGGGTCAGCAGGAGGTCGGACAGTCTCGGGTCACGGTTGGGGTTGTTGATGGCAGGTTGAGTGGGTTTGGGATTTGGGCCGAAAAAGGGGGCGTAGACGGGTCGGGTTGAGGGTGGCTGGAGTGAGCAGATCCGCCGGCGGGTTGGAGTTGGTGGCGCTAGGTCGCAGGTAAGGGTTTGATGGTTGGCCGGAATCTGGCCGACGGGTTAAGTGGGCGGCGCTGGGTCGCATTGGGTATGGTGGGGTCCGGAGCTGACGAAGATGGGTCTTCAGGTGGTTCGGTTATGGAGGTGTAAGGGAGGAGTTCTGGCCGTAGGTTTGGAGGTATGTGGTTATGGTGGTAAGAGATTAATGGAGTTTTGGGTGAGAGGAGAGAGAAAAAGGTGGGTGATGGGAGGTTGAGGAAGAAGATGAGGGTTTTGGGTGTTTGAGGGGGTAGGGTGGCAGTATGAGGGTGAGGGTTTTAATTAGGTGTTTGTGAGTGTGTAGTAATTGGGTGTGAGGGGTTGTGTGTGTGTTTAACTTATGATCCCTAAAAAAATAAATTAAAAATAAAAATAAAATAAGTCAAAATAAAAATTTAACTAATCTAAAAAAATAAAAATGACATGACACACTATACAACCTTTAAAAAAAACTAAACACAACTAAAATAAAAACTATAAAAATAAAAACTAATAAAATAAAAATAAAAATAGAAAATGAAATAATAATAATAAACTAACTAAAAATAAAAATAAAAGAAAATATAAAAAGTAATACACGACGAACTAAAAATATAAAAAATCCTAAAAATATATACGTGACTTAATAAAAATAATAAAATAAACCCTGAAAATAAATTGGGACAAACTAAACACAAACGGTTCGGGACAGGTTAGGCTAGGTTACGGTAGGGTAGGTTTGGGTACGGGATAAGGGTATTTAGCTCCATTCAATGCGCATTTGCCTTGATATAAAGCTTTTGACATCGCAAACGGGCATTTGACCTACAAGATAAACATTTGAGCACATAAGACCCATATTGCTGAGAATTAACAACTAAAGTACGATTATTCGGGGTATAAAATGTACAGTTTTGGGTGCTTATCACACCACCTCCAAATAGAGTGTTGCTAGTCCTCGAGGAATAAGATAGAGAGAAAGAGAAAGATAAGTAATCAAAAGTGTACCCCTTTCACGGGCACTTGCGATTGCACTTAGCATGTGCAACAAGACTTTAAACACATAGGTTGCCCTACAGGACGAGTTGTGTCTTGTGAGGGTTTGCAGGGAATATACCCACAAAATTCTTATTTAAAAGATTTATTGAAAGTCAATCAATCTCTTATTAGACATAGAATAATCGCACAATCCATCATGAGAGAAATGAATTGAGAAATACAAGCTAGAATGTGTAAAAATATTTAGCTAAGTAAATATACAAGGCACATTCTTCCTAGAACTCAATGTGTGTAGTGTGAATTAGTCAAAATGGGTAGAGTATCATAAGATTAATTCTTAGATTGCCTTTTCGAAATTAACGCTTCAACTTCAAAATCTCACGGAATATAGCTCTCTCAAATGAACTCTCGAGATTAGGGTAAGTGTATCGCTCTTGTGTGTGAGGAGTTGAATAAATGTAAAAAAGTTCAAACGTCTCACACACATATAAGAAAGAACGAGCATTTAGGAAGAAAATGATCTCATGAAAGAATGCTAATCACTATAGTGAAAATATCGAGTTATTCACCACGTTGACTTTCGTTTGCCCGAACACCTAGGGGAAAATATGGATGTTTATGGGTGACGAAAAAATGAGATGGGAAGGATGGTATGAGGTGAAGTAGGATATAATGGATGGATGATGGATGATGGATGTGTATGCGAGAAGAGTGTATGATACTTTGACGAACAAATTTCTTTATTTCTTGACTGCAACTTTCTTTTTTTCTTCTTATCCAAATAATCATCAATGTATGAGATAAATCTGCTAAAAATACAAATAACCCCAATATAGATTTGTATTTAATTTTTCTCCATCTGAATCGGCTTTGGGAGAGATATCCGCTAAATGCAAACACTCTCTATGACAGATCTTTTCCTTTTTTACTTCCTTTTTTTTCTATTTTTTCTTTTCTTTTCCAAATACGCATCAATGTGTGAGATAAATCTGCTAAAAATATAAATAACCCCAACACAGATTTGTATTTGATTTTTCTCCATCAGAATCGAAATTTGGGAGAGATATTCGCTAAAAATGCAAACATTCTCTTAGACGGATCTTCTCCTTTTACCTTCAACACTCTTCTCTTTGGGTGAAAAATGGAAGTGGATATGGAAATGGGTGGTATGATATGGAAAAGGGAAGGTGAATGGATGAAGATAAATGGAATTTGGTTGGTGTATGGGTGAAAGTATGGTGATCGGGACAAACTTCAAGACACGTATTTCTTACAACTCGAAAGTGATGTCGTTCTCAGTGATCAAGCCAAAATTTTAGTGAGTAATAATGAGATCATACAACGATTTAAGTGCGGACCCAAAAGAAGTTGAATCAACTTGTGACTCGGAGTTTTTCGTAAAACACTTTAAAAGGGTGAAAGGCACAAATCTCACAAGATAAAGTCTCTACTAGTGATCCTTAAGGTTCTCTTGAGAATTATAATACTCCTCAACTCTAAATCGTATTGACGTGATATGGGCGCACTTTTTTTTTATTGAGTCTAGAAATTCATGATGTAAAATGCATTGTTATGTATTACATAAGCTATTTAGAAAAGAACATTTTCTAGCTTGATTCCTAGACTTTTGAAAGATGGATGATTGAAAATTCACATCAATGAGTGAGATGAAAGAAACTGCGCGAAATTTTAAAAAACGGGTTCAAAATCAAAAAAATTCAAAAGAGGTACGATTTTGATAAAATTTCCCACCCCCAAACAAAAAGGAACATCGGCCTCGATGTTAGGTAAAATAATTTTTAAAACTGAGAGCATAACGTAGGAAAGAGATTACCGGAATCAACCGCTAATGAAATGGACATTTAAATCCAAAATGAATCCTGAATAAGAACTGAGATAGAAAAAAAATGAGTACAAGTCCATAACATGGTAAAGCATAGGGTGATGTGAAACACCACCCCCAAAGAGGATGGGACTAGTACAAGAAACCACGAGTTGCCTCCCGATAGCGCTAAGTTTAATGTCTTCAGCCAGATCTATGGAATTTCATTCTAAAGATAAGATCTATGAAAGTGCGGGGCGGTAAAAAAATTAGGTGATGAGAATCACCCCCAAACAAGACTGAACCATTAGTCTTACTGGATAAATTGACAGAGCTGAGGGTGAAGAAACTCCGATCACGGCCTTGTTTTTAATTTTCAAGATGTTCTCTTTTTTTTGTGTGATTTTTGAATAATTTGAAAAAGAAAGGAAATATTTTTGGGATTCTTAGAGAATGAAAGGAAGAAAATGTTTTTCAATTTTTATAAAAATAAAGGAAGAAGATATTTTTGGATTTTTTGGAGAACAATAAGGAAAATATATATATATATATATATATATATATATATATATTTGGATTTTTTTGAAAAATAAAGGAAGAAAATCTTTTGGAATTTTTTTTGGAAGAAAATAGTGGGAAAAGAAATGTTTTTGGATTTTTTATAAAAATAAAGGAAGAAAATATTTATGGATATTTTTAAAAAAATAAAGGAAGAAAATATTTTTGGATTTTTTTTTTATAAAAATGAAAGAAAATGTTTTTGGATTATTTTGGAAGAAAAGGTGGGAAAAAATATGGACTCTTGATTTGGACGAACTAACTAAAATTGACTATCGAAAAATGAATTGGACACACGCAAGCCAAGGAGAAATCCTAACTAGCACATAACCAATTTTTATCTTTGAAGTCCACGGGCGATAAAAAACACGGAATTATCTGTGTGATCGAATTTGCAAAATTTTCTCCTATTGGGCTACCTAGTTGATTGATTTTAAATTTAATGATGGCTAGGGTAGCACACAATGGTAAGCGAGTGAGTCGGGTGATGAAATCCCTTCTTGTGAGTGTCCGGGTGTAGGTCTTAGTAATTTAATTCATCACACCATTCAAAAAATAAATGCGAGAATAAAATCACACAAGAGCACACAAAATAATTGACTCCCTAACACGAGAGGTGCGAGGGTTGAGAAATATACCTCCCACGATTTTTACACCATGAGGTGCCAAAAATTTTGGGTCGACCGGGGGGAGATCATGCCTATCTCAGTTGTCCTCGGGAGTCCTACCGACCCAAGATAGAGAGGCTTCGTTTCCTCGCCTTTGGACGCCCTCTCTCTACCTTTTTCGGTTTTTTTATCACGCTTGTCTTCCATTATTACAATTTTTTAAAACGAAAAATAAAATAAAGGTTTCTCTATGCACAACAATACAAGCAATGATAAAAATCCTAATACAAGTCGTCTAAAGATATAAAAATGGTACAAAAAATGATAAAGTGCAAAAAATAAATGAACTACAAATTTAAATCCGCTCTGAGTGCTTTACACTCCCAAGAATGGCAACGACGCCATTTGATAACTTTCCTTTTTGTGTGTCTTGTTGTTGAAACCCAAGTTAATCAAAACCTCAAATACCTACAAAATATAACAAGCTCAAGTGTAGAGGTAAGTAAGGGTATTGGTGATGTAAAAAATTAGATCACTCTAATAATTCAATCACAGATAAATAAATGAGACAAAAGATTTTAAAGTGGTTCAGCCTTATAAGAATGGCCTACGTCCACTGTTGTTTTATTACTGAGTGTTTAGGAATTCTTGATTACAAGAATTCTCGTTCTGGATCCCAAAGTTTGGATTCAGGATCAGGTCCCCCCACAATGAGGATTGTATAATGTATTTATAGCCCTGAGGCTGTAATGTGAAAGGGTAATACATTAAATGATATGCATATGAAAGGGTAATACATTTAATGTCATCTTTGCGTGCGCGTCCAAATGATAAGCATTTAAGGAATCAGTTGAACTATTGGTTATCTAGCTATTAATGCTTTGTTCGAGATGCAGCTCGGATCGCCTGAGCTTCTCGGTGCTAATGAGTTCCTCGGAGAGGTCTTGTTCCTCGGTGCTAATGAGTTCCTCGGAGATGTCTTGTTCCTCGGAGCATAAGAGTTCCTCAGAGCGTATGATCATCTCGGAAGTGCTTATTGTTGCCATGTAGATAGCCACGTGTCTTCATATGGTTGATCCAAGTCAGCAGATTAAATTTGGTATCAACAGAAGCCCCCAATGTTTCATAGTTCGAAATTTGAGGAGTATGGAACATTCTTTCTCGGAATACGGTAGCTTTAAATAGTCTTCCTAATTTTTAGGAGCATTTCCCTTGTATTTATTTTCTCCTTCCAAATTCGTAGAATCATGCTTTTTTGGTCTTTTCTGCGTGCTTCGATTCCCGCGTTACTTTACGTCTTTTTGGCCGCTTTGGTTCTCGCGCCACTTTTCATCTTTTTAGCGGCCGGTAACGTAATCATCCTTTTTGTAATCATTACTTCGCCAGTTCCCAAGGTAAGGTATTTAAACTTCACAGACACTTCATTCGTCTTCTACCTTTTCAAATTTTCATCTTTGAGTTTTTCATTGTCTTCTACTCTCTCGTGTATTCATCTCTTCCATCGTCTGTCGTCATCAACTATACTCTTTTCTTGTAAGATCTTCTTCTTTCTTCTTCATTTCTTTTAATCACCATGGTTTACACTTTTGAATCTCTTGACAAATTTTGTTCTGATTTTTCCATTCCCTCTTGGGTTGTCTTGGAAGAGCTTTCTGAGCCTTCTAATTATTTCAATTTGGCTGAGGGACATTAGTTACCCAGTCTCTTTTTTGCTGAGTGTGGATTTTCTTTTCCACCAAATCCTCTGTGTTTGGAATTCTGTTAGTACTTTGATGTTGTTCCTGCACGAATAGCCCCCAACACATGGATAATAGTTAATGGGGTGTGTAAATTAAATCAAGTGCATGGAACTCGTATAGGAATTTCAGAAATCATGTACTGCTATAGATGGACAGTTAATGATAATATCTGTTATTTAAAAACTAGGTTTATAAATAGAGCCTAAGTAGTCAATCTCCCTGATGCCAACAGGGATTATTTTGAACATGGGGTTGTTGTAAAAAATTGGCAACACCCTCCTTTAACCGGAGATGAGGTTTACCAGGGTCCCAGATGTCCTCCTTATGGCAATGGGATAGGTTATCTTTATTTTATTTTATTTATTTTGAAATCATGTTTGTTTTATTTTTGATAAAATGTGTCACTGATAACAATGTTTATTTATTTGCAGTTGATATCAAGAGAAGGTACCCAAAAGAAACAAATGTCAATATAAGGCATTTGGGACTTATCTGGGGTCTGCATCAAAGGGTTGCCGACGAGCACATCAGGTCGGCTTCATATCTTCTCCAGTGAAAGAGCTACACAACCTCCTTCACTACTCATCCAGTGATCATTGAAGCAGAGCCAGTACCAGCCTCTGCAAGTTCATCGCCTGAATCCCACATTCTTTTGAGCGAAAGGATGAAGAAGAGAAGGACTCCTGCTCTGCTGAGAAAACTGCCTCCGGTTCTGGGGAGGTAAAAAGGATTAAGATTGATGTCCCAAAGGAGGGGACAAAGAAGACTGGTGCAACTCCTTCAGCTGCTCCTGCTAAAGTCTCCGAGAAGGTTGCTGATAAGCCCGCAGTGGCTCCGAGCAGCTCTGCTGCTCCTGGGAAGGTGATTGTGATATCACCGACCAAGGATTCATCCTTGGTTGAATCTGTAATTATTTCTCCGAGGAGGCTGAAGAAAAGCTCCTCGGTCAATTTGGCTGATACCACTACTCAGCCCCCAGCTGCTGGGACTGCAGTTCCCATTTTTGTCTCTCCGAGCTCCGCCATGAGCTCGGTGAAGTCCCGGACCATTCCCGAGGTCCAAGGTAATGAGGATAATATTACTCGGGACATGGTTACTTCTTCGGCTGCTCGTCACCTTGCTTAAGTAAGTCTCTTTACTTTAAACTTTTCATAGTTTCCTTTGTCATTTCTTGTTTCTAACTTGCTTTCTTTTTCTGTTCATAGTTGACGAGCTGCTTTAACATAATCTTAAAAAAGGATGAAGCCATTAAAGCCTCATGCTCCTCGTCCAGTGTGGAGGGACCTATGGAAGAGGCTATCAAATCTTTGGAAGACTCCCGCTAAAAGTATGCCACTGATAAGGCTATCTGGGAGAAAAAACTTTCCTCCTCCGAGCAAGAAAAAGCTCAAGTTGCTGATGCCTCCAAGGAGTTGGAGAAGAAAAAGAATGCCTTGGAGAAGGCAAATAAAGAGCTTGAGGAAAAGCTCAAAGCCGCTGGAGAGCTGGAAAATAAACTCAAGATTACTGAGGAGAGGTTGGACCAGCTTCAGGAAGTAACTCGGCAGAAAGAGGAAGCTGAACAAAAGTTGAAAGCTGCTGATGATTTGCTGTCCGAGAAGCTTGCCTTGGAGAAGGCCAAAAGGAAAGCTGCGGTGAAGAAGTCCTTCAGCTCTGGCTGGGACAAGGGGTGGGATAAGGGGTGTGCTGCCATGGTCTCTCAAGTGGACTATGGCAGTCTAAAGTATTTTAGGGACGGATGGGTTGCTGCCCTTCAGGAAATAAAGGTCGACGAGTCATCCGAGCTCTTCCAGAAACACATCCCTGGTCCCCCTCCTACTCCGGAAGAATTAGAAGAGGACGAAGCTACCTCCGAGGAGTCTTCAATGGTAGTGGGAGAACATGCCCTAACTAACCAGCCTGCTGCCGAGCAAGTCGTTTCTTCTACCGAGCAACAGCTGGTGCTTTTCGAACAACCCACAGTTCCCTCCGAGCAACCTGCTTCCTCCTCCCAACCTTCCGAGAAGGTTTTGGTAGATAAGAAAAAGGTGTAATGTTGTTCGGGTTTACCTTTCTATTTTTCTTTCTTATCAAATGTAACCCAGAATTTGTAACTCCAAATTTCATGATCTAATAAAACTTGAGTTCTTTTTGCATACTGTTGTCTATTTTCTGTTTGTATTCTACTTATTCTTCTTATTGATGATTGCTCTTCTTTCTCTGCTAGTTTCTGGTCAGGATGGATCTGCTATCTGCCAATGATACAAAGCTGATGCGGAAATGTAATGAATATTATAAGGCTGGTCACACAGACCTGAGTACATCAGAAGTTTCCGACATCCTTAGTCATGATGCTTCAGAACAGGCAGTTGAAGCATATCAGTACCTGAAATGTTTACTTGACCGAGCAGTGTCCAATAATGTGGCTTACTATAAAATGATCGAGGATCTCCAGTGTATCCTCGAAGACCTTCAACATCAGTACAAGGAATCAACTGCTCTGTTGCATGAGGGGTACGAGAAGAAGTACTAGCAGCTTTCTGCCGAGAAGGGTTACGAGAAGCTCTTTGCTGGGTATGATGTCAGGGAGAGAACCCTAAGGGGTGAAGTTGAAGAATGTAGACAGATTGCCGAGATGCTGGAGCGAGAAAATAACAATTTGCAGAAAGAACTAGCACAATTGAAGTCTGCAGCCTCTTCTTCAACAACCCGAATCCCAGTGACTGACGAGGGATTTTCATTCT
Source organism: Sambucus nigra (assembly GCA_949130495.1). Lineage (NCBI taxonomy): Eukaryota > Viridiplantae > Streptophyta > Magnoliopsida > Dipsacales > Adoxaceae > Sambucus > Sambucus nigra. The sequence continues at coordinate 598,354,738 of OX422212.1, read as the reverse complement.
TAGAAGTTGAGAATGCCAAATTGAGGGAAGAGTTGGAGACTTTGAGGAGTTCTGGTACCTCGACATCTTCTCATGGTCGAGCAAGAGCTCCTCGGGGACGAGCAAGAGCAGCTCGGGTGCTCGTCGAGGAACAGAGGACAGCGTCTGCCTTAATAAACCAAGCCTTCCAATTAATGGCTAAGAACCAGGCTTTGTCTGACATGTCCAAGAAGATAAGGGACTTGGAGAAACATCTCTCTGCGCAGAAATCAGTATTGGAGAATAAGGAGCTTTTCATCAAGAATCTCCACGAGCAGCTAGAAAGGCTAACATATCAGTTCCACAAATAGCCCAGGAAATTCTGGATGGCTGGATACAACGAAGCATTATTCCATTTGGATGATCGTATCCAGAATGCCAACAATGAGGGCTACAAGCAAGGCTGGCTGAATGCCTTAGGTGTGTTGAAGCTCGAACAAGGACACTATCTGTGGGATTACCATGATCCCGGATTGCTCGACTTGCCTGTGCCTCCATACAATTTGGAGATGGAATGGATCCCTGCTCGGGCCATTCCTCGGAGCTTAATTTCAAAGTACCTCGGTGACTACAATCTTCACTCTCAAATTGAGGTATCTCGTCCCGAGCATCTTTTAGATCGACCATCCGTGATGAATATCAGGATGCTAAAGGATCTTAACTTTATCAATTCTCCTCAGTCTTTCCATGATCCGCCCGCTGGCGAGGAACCTGTGTCAAAAGCTGAGGGGAAAAAACCAGTAGAATAGAAATTTTTGATGTAATAGTTAGCATATATATCAATATAACTTTCATCTTATCATCAATGTAATTTATTTCGAATTTAATGAAAGACTTTCATTTTTTCTTGCAAAATCTTAATTGCTATTGTCTTGTAAATATCAACACTTTATATTTATGCATATCTGTTAAAAAGATAATAATATTGTGTTTTTCATCGACCAACTTAGTAGTAAAAAGGTTACAAGTATCAGTAATGTTGCTCGATCACTTAATAATAAAGTAATGAGTATAAAAATGTTTAAAATTTTTCCAACCAACCAAGGTTGTTAAATTGTGCTCGTCGACCAACTACAGTTAGTGGGTTCTTATCCCCGACCAGCCATACTTGGTAGATTTTTCAATGTTTCTGACCAACCAAGGTCGGTAAATGTTCATTATCGACCAACTACTATTAGTGGATTTTTATCCCTGACCAACCATACTTGGTACAGTTTGGAATATTTTCTCCTCGTCGACCAACTATGTTGGTACAGTTTGGAATATTTCTCCTCGTCGACCAACTATAGTTAGTGGGTTTTGATCCCCGACCAACCATACTTGGTACAGTTTGGAATATTTTCTCCTCGTCGACCAACTATGTTGGTACAGTTTGGAATATTTTCTCCTCGTCGACCAACTATGTTGGTACAGTTTGGAATATTTCGTTTCCTAGCCAAACAGGTTGGCATTTTTAGGAATATTTCTCCTCGTCGACCAACTACAGTTAGTGGATTTTTATCCCCGACCAACCATACTTGGTACAGTTTGGAATATTTTCTCCTCGTCGACCAACTATGTTGGTACTGTTTGGAATATTTTCTCCTCGTCGACCAACTATGTTGGTACAGTTTGGAATATTTTCTTGAGTAGTCTGCCGAGCTGTACCGAGTAGTGCATAGCACTAGTATTCCCCGAAATGTTTTTAATAAACAGAGAGACTTGCAGAATATTTTCATTTTATTCATACTGATGGAAACTGCGTTACATATACATCACTGATAATATTTGCGCAGGTGCTCTGCATTCCAGGCATTTTTAAACTCCTCGCCTTCTAAAGTTGCTATTCGATAAGTTCCTGGTCGAACAACTTCTGTAACTCGGTATGGTCCATGCCAGTTTGCCTCCAGTTTATTATGCTTTTGAATTACTTTCTTCAGCACATAGTCTCCTTCTTTCAGGTCGCACTTCTTCACCCTCTTGTTGTTAAACAAAGTTGTTCGCTGCTGGTAAGCAGCATTTCTAATGGCTGCTTCTTCTCTAACTTCCTCAAGCATGTTTAAATCCAGTCTTCTCATTAAGTCACTGACAGGGGAATTGAAATTCAGTACCCTGTGTGTTGGGAGGCCCAACTCGGCAGGTATGACAGCTTCACTTCCAAATGCCAGCATGTATGGTGATTCTCCAGTTGCTACTCGGGGAGTAGTTCGGTAAGCCCAAACTACTGATTGTAGCTCGTTGATCCAGTTTACTTTCGCATCATCCAATCTTTTCTTCAAGCCGTTCAGCAGCGTTCTGTTTGTCACCTCAATTTGACCATTGCTTTGAGGATGGCCTGGTGCTGAGTGGACCTTCAAAATATTTGACTGATGACAATAGGCGGCAAACTCCTCATTATCAAATTGTGTCCCATGGTCTGTGATGAAGGCGTAAGGGAGACCATATCGGCAAATGATGTTCTTCCAAACCAATTGGTACACCTTCTCGTATGTCATATCAATGAGTGGCTCAGCTTCTACCCACTTAGTAAAATAATCCACTGCGACGACGAGGTACTTGAACCTTCCTCGAGTCGTTGGCAGTGGTCCAACCAAATCAATTCCCCACAGGGCAATTGGCCAGGGGGAAGTTATGGGTGTCAACAATGCTTATGGACTTCTTTGGATGGAGGAAAAGCGCTGGCACTTGTCACATTTCTTGGCATAGGCTATACAATCTACCCTCATCGTCGGCCAGTAGTATCCCTGCGTCATCACCCTTTGTAAAAGTGTTTGACCTGGTATATGTTCTCCACAAGACCCTTCATGGATCTCTTCAATCAAATCTTTCACCTCGGTGGGATGTACACATCTCTACAAACCTTCCATAATTCCTCGTCTATATAAAACACCATTAGTTAGTACATACCGAGAAACTTTAAACTTCAATTTCTTGGCTGCAAGCTTGTCAATTGGCAATTCTCCCTCCTCGATATATACCCTGATGGGATCCATCCAAGATGGTCCTAAATCAAGGGTGATAAAGTTCATCTTCAGATCTTCATCTATACTCCAACCAGCTAACACTTCAATTGGGATTGTTCGTCGTAGCTCGGTGCGAGTAGATGATGCTAGTCGAGCTAGGGCGTCTGCTCTCGCATTCTCCATTCTTGGTATTCTGACCAGCTGAATAGCGACAAATTCTGACAACAGCTCCTTTGCCTTTGCATGATATCTGATCATTAGTTCTCCTCTAACTGCATATACTCCCATCATTTGGTTTACAATCAGTTGAGAGTCACTGAAGATCACAACCTGCTGTGCCTCCATAGTTTTTGCCAAATTAAGCCCTGCAATCATGGCCTCATATTCAACCTCATTGTTGGAAGCTTTGAATTGGAAACGCAAGGCGTATTCCATATCGACCTCGTCCAGAGTGCTCAGAACTATCCCCGCGCCACATCCTGCAGTGAAAGATGAGCCATCTACATATAGCCTCCATATAGGTAACTCGTCTTCAAATTTTTGATCAGTCAGAGTTCCTCGGTGAAATATTTACTGCTTCCTTTCATCCTCCCTGGATTTTTCTCGCTCCTCGTCGATCATCTTTTCTTGCCCTTTTACCAACCAGAGTTGGTATGAGCTCGAATTTAATGACCTCGTAACATCCACTTTCCCTTTTACCAACCGGAGTTGGTCTGAGCCAGTGTTTGTTGATCCTGTAACATCCACAGGTTGATCAGCGAGTAACTCTTGTTCCTCGTCCGGAGTCCTCCCAACTATCCCTGCATCATATCTTGTAACATCCACACGCCCTTTTACCAATCGGAATTGGTCTGGGCTTGTGTTTGTTGATTCTGTAACATCCACAGGTTGATCAGTGAGTAACTTTTGCTCCTCGGGGGTATCAGGATAGGTGAACTCTGATATGAAATCTTCTACAGCTTGCCCTTTTAGTGATGATCTGGGTTCATAAATTATATCGTATTCTCCAAGCTCTATTGCCCAGTACATCAATCTCCCTGATTTCTCTGGCTTATGAAGGGCTTGTCTCAATGGCACATCGGTGTATACTACTATAGTATGAGCCTGGAAGTATGGCCTCATTCTCCTACTCACCTCAATCAGCGCTAGTGCCAATTTCTCCAGCCTTGGATATCTGACCTCTGCTCCTCGGAAGGCCTTACTTGTGTAGTAAATTGGCTTTTGTATTCCATTCTCCACTCTGATCAACGCCGAGCTAACTGCATTCTCGGATACTGCAAGGTACAAATATAATTTCTCTCCCATCATCGGCCTGGACAACAGTGGGGGTGCTCCCAAGTATTTCTTCAAGTTTTGAAAAGCCTTCTCACATTCATCATTCCACTCAAAAGTCTTTCTGAGTGTCTTGAAGAATGGGAGACATCTATCAGTTGCTCGTGAGATAAATCTATTGAGTGCTGCTACTCGTCCAGTGAGACTCTGTACTTCCTTCTTCGTTGTTGGAGATCGCAGCCCTAATAGAGCTTTGATCTTTTCAGGATTTGCTTCAATGCCTCGTTGATTGACAATGTACCCGAGGAACATGCCTTCTCATACTCCAAATATACACTTTGTCGGGTTCAGCTTCATTTGATATTTATCTAGTTGATCAAAAGTTTGACTTAAGTCAACTAGATGATCGGTAGCTTTCCTGCTTTTTGTCAGCATGTCGTCAACATAGACTTCCATATTGTCACTGATTTGTTCAGCAAAGACCTTGTTCATCAGCCTATGATATGTCGCACCTGCATTTTTCAAACCAAAAGGCATAACATTATAACAATAAGTTCCCCTAGGGGTAATGAAAGAAGTACTCTCCCTGTCTTCAGGTTTCATTTTGATCTGATTATAACCAGAATAAGCATCCATGAAGCTCAGCAACTGGTGTCCCGAGGTAGCATCCACCAGTTGATCAATTCAGGGCAGTGGAAAGTGATCTTTTGGGAATGCTTTGTTTAGGTCGGTGAAGTCTACACACATCCTCCACTTGTTGTTTTTCTTCTTTACCATCACCACATTGGCTAACCAATCTGGATATTTAACATCTTCAATGAAACGAGCTTTCTGCAGCTTCTCGACTTCCTCCTGTACAGCTTGATTCTTCTCGGGACTGAATACTCTTCTTCTCTGCTTCACATGCTTGATCTCCTTATTCACATTGAGTTCGTGACATAAGAAGTTTGGGTCCATCCCAGGCATATCTTCATGACTCCACGCAAAAGTTTATCTTCTGCTTCTAAGGAAAGTTATCAATTCCTGTTTTAGTGAGGCTTCCAATGATGAACCTATTTGAGTAGTTCGTTCAGGGTGTTCGTCGTCCAGAATGATATTTTTAGTAGCTTCCACCACTTGACCCTTCACGAGTTGCGACTCATCCCGAGGATCCAAGGTTTCAATTTTTGCACCTTCACCCACTTGATAGGTAGTAGTCTTTTTCTTTGATTCTTCCAATTCATCTTGCTCGGCGGATGAATAACAGCACTCCCGAGCTACTTTCTGATCACCTTTCATAACTCCTACTCCAAAGTTTGTTGGAAATTTTAGGCATTGATGCACTGTAGATGGTACAACCTCGAACTTCTTCAATCCTACTCTTCCCATGATGATATTGTATGATGACTGGACATTCTTATCCATCACGAAAAAGCGTATTCTTTCTGTCCGACAAGCAGGCCACGTACCAATGAATATATCCAACTTTATCGTCCCAAGTGGAAATACTTTCTCGCCAGCAAAACCGATGAGGGGTCTGTGGTAAGGCTCCAATTGAGATAGCTTTAAATTTAAACTATCGAAACACGAGTAAAACATGATGTCTGCCGAGCTACCGTTATCGACTAGCACTCTTGAAATCATTACCTCCTTCATTCTCATTTTGATCACTAGTGGGTCGTCATGAGGATACAGAACTCCTGCAAGATCATTCTTTGAAAACCCAATGACCAATTTTTCTTTGTTCACCTTTCTCGGGCGATCTTCCTCAGCTAAATTTATTCGCTGAATGTACGAGCAAGCTTGAGCCTCTCGGAGGTAAGCTTTTCTTTCTGCAGTAAGGTCTCCTCCTCCCGTATCTCATCCTGTAATAACATTACAATCAAATGACCCAAAGCGTATTAAAAATACCTCTCGTTCTGGCTGCCTTGGTTTCTTGGGAAGATCGGGGTCGTCATCTGGATCATCTTCATGGTTTCTCTTCTTTTTCTCCTCTGCTAGACGAGGAGATCTAGACCTCTCTCTAGTTCGGTCGTTGTTTCTTTTTTCGCATCCCCGATCAACATACTTTGCTAGCTTTCCTCGTCGGATGAGTGTTTCAATCTCGTTCTGAAGAGCTATGCAATTTTTGGTCATGTGGCCATGATCCTTATGGAACTCGCAATATTTCTCCCTATTCCTCGTGTCAGGGTCTGACTTCATTTTCTTTGGCCAGTTTAACTCCTCGCTGTTCTTAATTTCTTCCAGGACGTGGTTGATATTTGCCTTCAAAGGCGTGTAATTATCAAACTTTTTCAAGACCTCCCATGACGACCTATTTTTGGAATGTTTGTCACCACCATTGTTCTTATGCTCTTTCTTCTTAGCTTTATCACCTTCCACCTTGATTTCTTTGGCGTCCATATTCTTCTTCGCAGACGTAGCCTCCTCGGCATTCATAATCTTGGACGCTTTTCCCATCAGGTCTGACATGGTTCGAGGTGGATCTTTGGCCAAAGTCTAGTACAACTTGTTCGGCAGCAGTCCACTCATCAAAGAAGTAATCGCTGTCTTCTCCTCATAATCAATAACTTTGAGTTTCTCGTTATTAAAACGAGTTATATAGTCTCTAATACTCTCACCAGCTTTTGTCTAACACTTAACAAATGTGCTACTCGTTTAACTGGCTTTGCTCCGAAGCAGAAATTCCCAATGAATAACTCGGCCAGTTGAAGAAAAGTTGAAATCTTACCCTGAGGAAGATTATTATACCATATCTGAGCAGATCCGGTAAGAGTTCCCGAGAATGCCCTGCATCTCATTTCATCTGGGACAGCATAGATGTCGGCAGCAGCTTGATATTGTTCTATATGAAGGACGGGGTCAGTCTTCCCATCATACTTGGGAGTCACAACAGGTGCTTTGAACTTTGATGGTGTTGGAAAATCAACAATGTCCTGGACAAAAGGTGTTCCCCGAACAAAGGTTCGTTGTAGAGGGTTCTTAGCCTTAGCCATTTCCCTGAATCTATCCTCCAGCCTTTGAATAGATCCTTTCCATGCATCATTCCATTCCTCGGGCCTATTGGTTCGAGCAACTAATCGCGTTGAAGTGGATTCCTGGGATTTATCTCGATGAGCAGCTGGTCGGTCATCGGATTCATCTTGACGAGCAGCTGGTCGCGACTGGGCAGATCCTTCCCTTAAGTCTGATGGTCGTCGAAAGCTCCTCGACGCTGCATTAAGAGGACTTTTATTCCTCCTAGGGCCTAATCGATCGAAAGGAGAAGCCCTACTTAATCTTTCCAATGCACTGGCCCTTTCTGGGGAGAGGGTGACACGTTGTTCAGTATCTGTGGCTCGCACTGACGAAGTTCGTCCAGGTTGATAAGAAAAATCTTCAGATTCCTCATTGCGATATGAACTAGTACGCCTAGTACGCACAGAAGGCGCACGGATATTTCTTTGAATTCTTCGTGACTCGTAATGGGATGGCGCACCGCCATGGAGGGTTTGGATGAGTTGTCGCATCGTTTCTTGCATGACGGTCTGGCCCTAAGCCAAATTCTCCATCATTCCAGTCAGATCTGGAATAATTGGTGGAGCAGATGGATTTGGAGGGGTTCCAGTGTTTCGATTGCTGGATTCAGGTATATCAACCATTGGTATTGGATTGTTATTGGTGAGAAAACGATATTACCAGTCGTTTCCCACAGACGGCGCCAATCTGTTGATGTAAAAAATTAGATCACTCTAATAATTCAATCACATATAAATAAATGAGACAAAAGATTTTAAAGTGGTTCAGCCTTATAAGAATGGCCTACGTCCACTGTTGTTTTATTACTGAGTGTTTAGGAATTCTTGATTACAAGAATTCTCGTTCTGGATCCCAAAGTTTGGATTCAGGATCAGGTCCCCCCACAATGAGGATTGTACAATGTATTTATAGCCCTGAGGCTGTAATGTGAAAGGGTAATACATTAAATGATATGCATATGAAAGGGTAATACATTTAATGTCATCTTTGCGTGCGCGTCCAAATGATAAGCATTTAATGAATCAGTTGAACTATTGGTTATCCAGCTATTAATGCTTTGTTCGAGATGCGGACCGCCTGAGCTTCTCGGTGCTAATGAGTTCCTTGGAGAGGTCTTGTTCCTCGGTGCTAATGAGTTCCTCGGAAAGGTCTTGTTCCTCGGAGCATAAGAGTTCCTCGGAGCGTATGATCATCTCAGAAGTGCTTATTGTTGCCATGTAGATAGCCACGTGTCTTCATATGGTTGATCCAAGTCAGCAGATTAAATTTGGTATCAACAGGTATGAATCCACATCTAGGGGGTAAGCTAGAGACAAACTCAATTGTAATTCAATTTATTTTCTTTTTGGGCTTTTACTTTTTCAATTTTTTTTAGCCTTTTCAAATATTAAAACAATTAGGTGATGTGAGGTGAAATAACACTAAACTAAATGAAAGATCAAATTACAAACTAAAAAAAAGAAACTAAAATGGAAAATAAAGTCTAACACTAAAATAAGAGATACATGAGGTAAATAATTGTGAGAACAATCAACGAGTGGGTCTACAACACAAATTTTAGCTATTCTAACTAATTAATTTAATTAATTAAATTCTCCCAAATTAAAATCAAAATTACAAATCAGCTCTCGTTGCAAGTGTAATTTTAATAGTAATCTTTAAAAAAATTAAGTTTAACACCACACAACTCTAGAAAATAGATCTACACTCCTTTTAATTAATCACCCCCTAGGATCGATCGATTAAAATTTATGTAAATATTTGAAAATAAATTTAGAGTTGAAATTCAAGTAATAATACCCCACTTAAGAAACCCCTATCTCTAGTTCGAATCTAAAATGAGTATTATGACTAGAATTCCGATCTTCTCTCGAAAATCATTTACCCTCTCTCGAGGCATAAATTTAAGGGTGAGGGATCAAAATTAATATTCAAAGGAAATTTTCAAGTAATCAAACTAATTTAATTAAAATAAAATCAAATAAGGATTTCTCCCATCCCTTGAAAGGGGATTTAGCCTAATATGATATATGATATTTGACAAATTAATAATCAAAGGCATATAAAATAAAGCAGTTGAGAAGAACAATCAAATCAAATCTCTTTGAATGAAATTGGACTTCAATCCTTGAATTTGCAATTTACATCCCTCCAGTTGAGCATCCAAGTGATTTGCAATTTAATAATCACTCAATTAAATCTCATATAAAATTTCTCCTCACAAATCTCTAAAAAAAGTATAACTATTTACAAAATGGTGTTTATCCTAATTTATTTTCTACACTAAACTATCTCTAAAATTGATATGATAAAAACCTTTTATTGAATCTAAACAAAAAATTACAAAATAAAAATAAATAGGATAGTGGATGAACTCATAATGGACAATTAAATAATAAAAGAGATTTGTATGCAAATCCTAACATTATAAAATTGTACATTAGAACTCACCCAAAGAAATAAATTCTAGATCATTACTTTATATCGAGATAATTGCTAAAAATACAAAATCTCAACATAAAGGAATGGGTTAGAATTAACCTCCCATAAAGGATGAATTCAACTACATCAATCTATTTTGAAATAATTGCTAATAATGCAAAAAATCATAATAGAGGGGTGAGGTTGAATTTATCTTAGAGATAAATTTCACTACACACCTCTATATTGAGATATTTGTTGAAAATGCAAATACTCTCTAAAGATGAGTTTAGAGAAATTTATCACACAAAGCTTAAAAATTAATTTTGAGATCTTTTGAGAATGGTCCAAGTCTTTAATTTATATGGTGCACATGGAGGCTAGGGGTAAATTGGGTATTGATAAAATTAAGTGAGGACGAGAGCACATGAGCATGACAAAGGTGTGCATATGGTTTGAGAGGTGTGAGGACATGTGAGAAGTGGGGGAATTGGGATAAAAATCAGATTGGTTTAAAGGGGTAAATTAGGTAAAAGGTGTTAAAGGGTTTATTAGGCACATGGGTTTTAAGTTTATTTGGCTTTGTTTGGCTTGGACTTGGTTTGTAGCAGCACGATTTTGGACAAAGGGGGGAAATGGGTTTGGTTTCCATAGAGGGATAAGGTTGGATGAAAATGGGTATGAAGCTAGGATCACGGGTTATGGGTCAGCAGGAGGTCGGACAGTCTCGGGTCACGATTGGGGCTGTTGATGGCAGGTTGAGTGGGTTTGGGATTCGGGCCGAAAAAGGGGGCGTAAGCGGGTCGGGTTGAGGGTGATCGGAGTGAGCAAGTCCGTCGGCGGGTTGGAGTTGGCGGTGATGGGTCGGGGGTAAGGGTTTGGTGGTTGGTTGGAAACTGGCCGGCGGGTTAAGTTGGCGGCGCTGGGTCGCATTGGGTAAGGTGGGGTCCGGAGCAGACGGAGATGGGTCTCCCGGTGGTTCGGTTATGGAGGTGTAAGGGAGGAGTTCCGGCCATAGGTTTGGACGTGTGTGGTTGTTGTGGTAGGAGATTAATGGAGTTTTGGGTCAGAGGAGAGAGGAGAGAGAAAGAGGTGGGTGATGGGACGTTGAAGAAGAAGTTGAGGGTTTTGGGTGTTTGAGGGTGTAGGGTGGTTGTATGAGGGTGAGGGTTTTAATTAGGTGTTTGTGAGTGTGTAGTAATTGGGTGTGAGGGGTTGTGTGTATGTTTAACTTATGACCCCTAAAAAAATAAACTAAAAATAAAAATAAAAGAAAACAAAATAAAAATTTAACTAATCTAGAAAAATGAAAATCAACTAAAATAAAAATGACATGAGACACTATACAAACTCTAAAAAAAAACTAAACACAACTAAAATAAAAACTATAAAAATAAAAACTAATGAAATAAAAATAAAAATTGAAAATGAAATAATAATAGACTGACTAAAAATAAAAATAAGTGAAAATATAAAAACTAATACACGACGCACTAAAAATATAAAACAAATCCTAAAAATATATACGTGACTCAATAAAAAATAATAAAATAATAAAATAAACCCTGAAAATAAAATGGGATAGTCTCGGGTCACGGTTCGAGACAGGTTAGACTAGGTTAGGGTACGCTGGGGTACGTGATAAGGGTATTTAGCTCCATTCAATGCGCATTTCCCTTTATATATATCTTTTGACACCACAAACGGATATTTGACCTTCAAGATAAACATTTAAGCACATAAGACCCATATTGCCGAGAATTAACAACTAAAGTACGTCTATTCGGGATATAAATTTACAGTTTTGGGTGCTTATCAATCGGGGTGCCACGGTAAACCAAGAAAATCGACTAATTTTGAATTTTTCAAATTTTTCGTACCAAAAAAACAAAAATTGATGTTACAAAAAAACCATGAATTTTTACTAAGACAACAAAATCATGGAAACAGAATGAATGGGTGTGAACAGATTCGATAAGAAAATCAACTCAATCATATCATATGTGTACGATGCATAAATGTACTCCTAACGAATGAACATAAACAATAGTCCTTTAGTGGAAAAATTGTTGAATTTAGATGACATCGTCTTAATCATATCAACAAATCAAAGTATAAATGATTTCCACACCAATAACGTCCAAAACTATGTAATGCTTTTTCATGACTTTCAAGGATGTGTAAACCGTTTTAAATTTCATCCAAAACTCCATCATTTAAAGATAATGCTTTTTACTTTTCTTATGAGGTGATCAAAAAACGATTGGCCTTATATTTGGCAGAATATTCTTTTTATTGCCTTTTAATTTTTTCGGGCTCTTTTAAACCTCATCAGGCCCCGGATGATTTTCAATTCCTCACTTTTTTAGGTCCATTTAAACGGTGGCTTAATCGTAAAGGATAAATGAGTAACTTTCGTAGCCCTTCCCCAATTTTCAAAATTACACACAAACTCACAAACGGTTTATATCATGCACAACTTTTTGTCAAGTTATATCGCATTTGGTTCGTTGTATAGACATAATTGAGATGGAAATACTCAACCAACATGTGATAGATAAGCACAAAAATAAAAAAAAATCCTTGCATGTGTGCAATAAAGGACAAATAAAGTCAATCATGTAGGTAGTAACACTATATCATCTCAAAGAGTCCAAACTTTATAAAGCACATGAATGACACAATATATTATCTCAAAACACTATCAAATAGTCACATGGATATGGCATGAAGTTGTGACTTCTTCATCTTAAATGTGCATTCATATAAGGTGTAAATAAAATATAAAACTCGTTTTGAATTTTTCAAATTTTTTTCTAAAAAACGAAAATATTTTTGAATTTTTTAAACATTGTTCAGAAGTAATCCAGCAGTATCAATAACATATAACAGGAAGAAACAGGGGGCTCCAAACAGAATTCCAGGGGTCATTCGAATGAGATGCCATGTCATTCGAACGACAGGCGATCTCAGGAGAAGATTTTGCGCAAGATGCAATCTCGTTAAAACAAGAATACACAAATTTCCCAGATTATTCAAAATGTCATGCAGTTGTGTCCAGTGGGAAAAAATCATAAAAACAGTTCCTGAAAAGGGCAAACAGATCTAAAACAGTGCTAAAATAGTACCAAAACTAAGAAAAGCAAACGAAAATGCTAACTAAGTATAAAACAAATGGTACATACTAGCAATAGGTAAGAGTGTTATCATGGAGATCATCCTATGCTATCAAAAATGTCTAGACCTCATCCATCAGGTGCGGTGGAGTTTTTCAAAGACGGTGATCTTTTGAAACAACTCCATCAAATCATGAGAAGTCTTGACCAAAAACTTTACTTGCTTAGAAATATGTGCAAATTATCTATCATTATGTGCAAGCAAAGTATCATGAGTGGGTGCGGTACGAATGAGCATGTGTAGTGGCATAACATGTCAATAAACCCAACATGAAGCAAAACTCCCTAACGTGTCCTCGCTTTTTAAAATGGGAGCAAACATAAATCGGCTTAGGAACACAAACTTATTTAATTAGAGTCAATTACTGATTTCAATAGTTACGCAAATTCCAATCACAAACTTATTTAATTAGAGTCAATTAACGAATCAAATCAATTCAACCCTTAAACTCAAATAGCAACGCGCGTGCAAGTGTCAAACCAACATAAATAAAGTATGCGACATAAAGTTTAGGAAAAATCCCCTCGGGGCAAAACTTTTTTATTTCACCATAATTATAAATTGCAACTTACATCGGATGACAATGAAATACAGTTTGACACTCAAATACCCATAGGCGTCGGTCGATGTCGTCAGTAATAAGTCCACATGCAACGAACCTACATAAACCGCAGTCCAGTCTTCAACCTAGGAACATCGCAATACTCTCGAATGACACGCAGTCATAAAACTCCGTAAAAACTCACTCCACAATAGCACGCAGTCCTCGGTTATAGAGATCTCCCCACAAAGTATGAACAATGGCAAACTATGCTTTTGGGTTCCATAAATTAACTCAAAAAAAAGATATTGGGATTGTGAATTGTAAAAGCAAAAGTTATGAGCCCTCAAATATGGTTGGAGAATAGAGAAAACATACTCTGTCAAAAACAATTTTTCTCCACACAAAAATCAGTAGCCTGATATCCTTTAAATAATAAAATTTAAGGCGGTGACGTGTTGGCAAAAAAGACATCTTGTTCGAACGACATACGGTGTCATTTGAGTGAGATACGATCTCATTTGAACGATATACGAAGTCATTTGAACAACATCATACACGTTTCCCAAAATACTTTAGTCTTTTATAAATCTCGGACACTTCAAAACTTAAGACTGTTTTCGAGATCAGAAACCTTTACGCAAAAACTTTATGATTTTGAAAAATTAAAAACCATTTACAATTATTTCAAAAATCATTTAAACTTTTATAAAAAATATCCCAACACTTTTAATGTGAACTGTAAATGAAACTGAAACACATTTTACCAAATTCATCCTTGTTGGGCTTGAATGTTAAAGACTTCTTGAAATTCGGATTCGTCTTGTGTAGATGTAATCTTCTCAATCCTTGACGACTTGTAGCGACTTGTTGTGGGATACGACATACTAAAATGTGACGGACAATGTCCTTACAATATATATATATATATATGTGCATGCACCCTAAAGCAAGTGTATATAACAGGTAACGAGGGTAAAAGGTAATAAGTAATCATATAGAAATGGATTTAGTGTATAATTAAACCTACCTACATTGTAGTAACGAGAAACGCAATAGATAGTCATTGGCTCCCACTTCACACACATATTTGCCATCATAAACAAGATGATGTCAAATAGGCGAGTTAAATAGGAGCTAATAACAATCAGTAGCGGCTCTCGTTACTATAATATCGGCAGGTTTAAATTTACACTAAATCAACTTGTATACGATTACGTATTACCTTTTAACCCTCATTACTTGTTATATAACACTTGATTTGGGAGGTTCATGCATACATGCATGTATTCTCATGTGAATGTGTGATGTAAGAGTACCATAACGAGTTCTTAAATTATTATTGAGTGGTGGATTTGAACATTTAGAAGGCCACTGAGTTAGCTGGCCCAAGGCATTTCTAGTATTTTGCATTATTATTTGAATTGTTGTTTCGAATTATTGACTTATTGTTGACTGGTGGATTTGAACATTTAGATGGCCATTGAGTTGGTTGGCCTTAGGCATTTATAATATTTAGGGTTGTATTTTTCAAATTTTCTATCAAACAACTAATAATGCCGAATGAAACGTAACAATGTATAAATCATTACCATAAACATTACTTCCAAATAAATGAATATACGCATTTGTTTATACTAATCCATAAATATTTGCTTCTTACCCATAATAGGTGATTGTTTGTAGTAGCTGTGATGGAATATCCTAAATAGAAAGAGTGGATGGGTGAGACAAATAGATTGGGGGATATATTTCACAGAGATGATAATGAATTTGTGAAATACGCAAAGAGATGTTCTAATGATGAAGAGTTCTCGAGTCCATGTGCTAAGTGTAGGAATGGTAAGGTGCTTTAGTGGAAAATAATTTAACTACATTTGTTAAGATGGGGTACGCAAGATAGTTATTAATTTAGACTTT
This sequence comes from Sambucus nigra, assembly GCA_949130495.1. Classification (NCBI taxonomy): domain Eukaryota; kingdom Viridiplantae; phylum Streptophyta; class Magnoliopsida; order Dipsacales; family Adoxaceae; genus Sambucus; species Sambucus nigra. The sequence continues at coordinate 598,339,450 of OX422212.1, read as the reverse complement.
TCACGGGGAATCAAAAGTTCCTTTTGTCCCCGAGTAACCTTCAGAACAACCTTCAACAAGTAGGATAGATGTAAAAGGGAAGGATGACAATATAGATCATAATATACAAGAGGATTTAGTTGATTATGCGTATGGAGTTCATAAAGTGGAAGAAAAATGAGGTCACTGGTGATGTATAAGGTTCAGGTGCTCATGAAGATATCAAGATAAACCTTGACGATGACTATTAAAGTTTAAAATATAAGGTGACCCAGTAGTTGTACTTTGGTTATGATAAAGATCAAACAACTTTACATGCCATGGATGGTTTGCATAGTTTGAAGACCCAATATATTTTTTCTGGATATAGCGTGACAAGAATTTTGAATTGGGTGAAGGGCTTGTTGCCTATTATATGTAAAAATTACTCTCCTCCGTGGACTAGTGATAAATGTACATCTGTCCTCCTACGTGGCCGACTAAATACCTTGATCTGCTTCAGAGATACACAGTTAGCTGGATAGCCGACCAACTCCAGGAATGCCAACTATCAGGAATACCAAACGTTACTCGGATGGGATGCTAACCAACACTGAATTCCAAGAGTTTCACTTATTGTACACAGATGTAAATGCCTGAAAATATAAAGGCGTTCCATCTCTTGGGTTTACACCATTATAAATACGAAATACTCCCGCATCTGGAGGGGAAAATGAAATTCACTCATATCCACACCATATTGAGATAATGTAAACCCTACGAAATAATATCAACAGTGGATGTAGGCTCTTTTACAGGTGAACCACTTTAAAAATATCTTATCTTGTGTGTTTATGATTTGATTAATTCACTCTATTTTATCTATGATTATAAATCTGAATTCAGTCCATTTTTAGATATCCACATATTCGCGTCATCTGTGGGAACGATTATTATTCAGTGTTCTCAACCTCATATACTTCATTCTTTAGTTTAAATAATGAATATATCCCCTGAAAGCAGCCTAGCGATTACAGGCAATAATTAAGAAATATTTGTTCCCCTTAGTGAGACAGACCTTTAAAGGATAATGTTCAATTTGGCTAAAGGACAGTAGGCCATGCAAGAATTAGTCAGATAGTTGGCTTGAACAATGCAATACAAGTCCTCCATTTCCAATAGAGATATGCCACTCCCACCAGCCATAAATAAATGGAGTTATCATTCTCGTTCTTTTCATGATCGATCATTCCGTCCTGACGCAACTTCTTCATTCTGATCAACAAATTAATATAAGAGTGAGAAAATAGACAAAATGTCTTGGAGAGGCTCAGTAGGGAGTTTGTATTTAATCATATAGGGCCCCGAGTAGATAGAGGTCATCACAAGGAGAAGGACCATCACCGTGAGCACAGAGAAGGTTTAATGAGATCAAGAGCTAGTATGACTGGCTCTATGCGTGTCGAGAAGACTTCTGAGGAGGAGAGTTCAACACATAGATATTGTAAAGCCGCTAAATATACCTCGACCAAATCTAAGCCAGAAGAACATCCCTGGAAGGGATCCATGAAATGATTGGAAGATTGATTAGGTGAAATGGCCAAAACCAAGAATCCATTGCAAAGGAGTTTTGTTTAAGGCTCTCCTTTTATTCAGGCTATCGTGAACTACCCTACATCATCCAAGTTCAAGCCTCCAGTAGTTACTCCCAAGAAAGATGGTAAAACTGATCTAGTTCTGCACATAGAGCAATATCAAGTTGCCGCCAACATTTACTCAGTGCCCGATGATGAAGTGTAGAGCTTTCTCCAGTTCTATCACATGACCAACCCAAATCTGGTATAATACTATCCCAAGAGGTAAAATCTCTAGTTTTCATCAGTTAACTAAATAATTCATACACAACTTTTTCTTTGGGACTAAGCCGATCAAGAGTGTCACTCATCTCTTAACTGTGCGATAAAATTCGGGAGAAAGTACTAGAGAATATATTACTCGTTTTAATAATGAAAAATTAGAGGTGATGGACTATAAGGAGAAGAAAACTATTGCAACACTAATAAGTGGATTCCTCACTAAAGATATCTACTATGATTTGGCGAAGAATCCTTCCAAAACCATGACAAGATTAATGGCTAAGGCTGGAAAGATTATGAATGTAGAGGAGGCTATGGAAGCTAAGGAAGCTCCCGAGACCAAGTTTGAAGGTTAGAAAGGCAATTCTAATTCATTCAAGAATGATTAAAAAATAAAAACCCTGATAGGATCAAGAAGTATGATGAGTAGACAACACTCGATAAAGTTGTTCACCATATCTTGGAGGAAATCAAGGGGAATCGAGAATTGAATTGGCCTGGAAAGTTAAAGACACCCCCTAATAAGAGGAATAAATCCAAGTACTATGAATTTTACAAAGACCATGGGAGCAACACCAATAGCTGCATTGCATTGAAGAATGAGATTGGAAATCTTATTCGGCGGGGAAAATTGAGTAAGTTTGTTAATCAAAATAGCAATCGAGATAATCGGAGAAGGTCTGAATCTCTAGACCAAGTAAGGAAAAACAACAAAAGAGCAAGAAATAATGATTTTAAAGAAGATACAGACTTGCTGAAGAAGCGTGATAAACCAGAGGTGGAGGTCGGTATGATATCCTTTGGATGCCATAACATCGCAGGAGGAGATGCTGGAGGAGGAGACGTGATTGCAAAAAGGAAAGCTTACTTAAATAAAGCCAAGCCCTTCCCAACTACTAGACCTATTGATATGGCTAAATCGAATGATAGTCGGCCAAGGAAAGTCATCAAACACAAGCAAGTGATTAGATTCTACAAAAATGATTTGTGTGGGGTACTTTATCTTCATGATGATCCATTAGTTATAACTTGCATAGTTCATCGTGGAAGAGTTGCAAGGATATTAGTTGATAATGGGAGTTCACCTGATGTAAAGTTCTACAATTATTTCCAAAGATTGGGGTTAAAAGACAGTAATCTAGAACCACATCGTAGACCTCTCATAAGATTTGCAGGAGAGAAAGTAGACCCATTGAGAATGATCAAGATGGAATTTTTGGTAGGCACCTGGCCAGCGAGCAGGAGAGAAAGAATTTATTTCTTTGTGTTAGATAAAAATGTCCCATCAGCCTATAATATCATCTTAGGAAGAGTTGGAATAAGGCAGTTATAGGCTAAGCCATCTGCAGTGCATCAATGCATGAAATTTCTAACAAACTATGGAGTCATCATAGTAAATGGCAACCTGAAAGAAGCCAGGGAGTGTTATTATACTTCAGCCAACCGATAGGAGATACAAATGAAAGGCACAACCACTTTTCGCATTGGCACTTTGGATCCTCGAGAAAAAGAGAAGCTGGGGAAGGGCAAGTTATGGAAAAAATAGAAGCAATTGTACTGGATGACGAGAAGCCAGAAAAAACTACCCAAATTGGTTCAAGATTGTCTCCCTCTCTCAAATAGAAATTAACTATATTCCTTAGAGAAACGAAATTTTTTTTCGCTTGGAGCCACAAAGATATACTAGGAATTGATCCAAACTTTATTTGTCATGAGCTTAATATCTATCCAGATTCTAAGCCGATCAAGTAAAAGTAAAGAGTTTTTAGCTCTGAGAAGAATATGGCAATCCAGGAGGAACTGGAGAACTTGCAGCGAGCACGGTTCATTTAAGACATCAAGTATCTCAGTGTGACAACCCGCTTAAAATAATAACGGGTGGCCAACCCTATACTACATTAAATCAGGTATCTCAGATGGCTCAGTCTCAACATCAACTGACAATACTAAATAATATAAGGCTAACTACCCGAAACTATTAAAAGCGGATGCCAAAATTTAAATAAAATATGCAATAGATAACAAACCAACACTATCAGCTACTAACAAAGGTAAAATTCACAAGTATGATGATGAAAGAGAGTGCTAGTATAACGTGAAATGAGTATCTATAAGAAAATATACCCGAATAAGTTGTCGGGTCACAGACCGTACAACAACCATAAAGCAGAAATATAAACATCTACAAATAAACCTTGGGTATAAACCCGATGTACCACATGAATCCTATCTAGATTTACAAGGAGATAAGAAGCGACTACAATCTAAGTCCCATAACAGCCCGCACCTATTATGGCTCCCGAGACTCTGGATAGAAAAGCATCCGGTATCCATGTGGTAGGACACCTGTAGTAATATGTACATACGTATATATAGCAAAAGAGGAATATAAACGGTTCCAAACCCAAGATGTAAAAATGTTTTTCATGTGTGTTAACCGTGCATAATAAATATAAATCCACTTATTTCATAATTAAAGTAGAGTCGCACTCTCGTGAAACCCCAATCTCACCTCTCATCTAAAAGCGCGCACCTATTCGAGTCCTAGAATCTTTATTAAGTTACCCCACCCATAAGGACAAACTAACTTACAATAGGCACGACCTATACCCGCAAGACCTGCCATTCTAACATAACCCAAGAATCCTTTACATTCTAACCACACTTAAATGTATAAACACATTAGATGCCATACTAGCCTTAATTGATTTCGATTTATTAACTTATACCAGTTATAAGTTTTAATACGTTACCCATTAACATTAGGCTTCAATAATATAATTTAATCCTTAAATAACATGCATACAATTTAATAAGGACAAAACTTCTCTCCACTCTCAACATTGCACTATGTTTCGTGCGTGGGGCGTCTCGCAAAGCGAAATCCAAACAAGGAACCCCCAAAATACACTACTCCTTGACAATGTCGATCGTGGGGATCCATTATGTCATCCACACCAATTATACTACTGCTACTTATAAGTATTAAGGACAAAACTTCTCTCTATTCTCAACATGGTACTGCGTTTCGTGCGTGGGGCGTCTCGCAAAGCGAAATCCAAATAAGGAACCCCCAGATACACTACTTCTTGACTATGTTGATCATAGGGATCCACAATGTCAACTACACAATCATATTACTGATACATACAAGTACAAAGGACAAAACTTCTCACTACTCTCAACATTGCACTGCGTCTCGTGCGTGGGGCATCTCGCAAAGCAAAATCCAAACAAGGAACGCCCCCGATACACTACTTCTTGGCAATATTGATTGTAGGGATCCATTATGTCATCACACAATTTCTATTTCTTCAACTTCTCAAATTTTGATTACTACCTAAGAGTAACCTCAAAATCTCCACTAAATCCTTGCGTTGTATAACCGAAATTTTTCTTAAATGCGATACATCAACCCCCAACATTTTAGTACACCATAATCTCCCAAGATGTGCACAATAGGAATTTCATATCCTTTCACCTATAGGATATAATATATATATATATATATATATATATATATATATATACACACAACCATTCATTCCCATTGCCAAGTGTACATATCATATATAATGTACAATGTCCATACGCATAATACAACCGACTAATATTGCCGATAAACTACACCATGCTATCATCTTCCAGGGCATCACTCATATACCATCCTGGGGACCACGGTCGGACTCAATATCACCGATATCGGGGCCAACACACACACGACATCCGGGAAGCGGTCATAGTTCCTAACCGGTCAATGAGACGAAACATACCCACCATGTCTCACCCTAAAAAAATGTAAATCACATAATAACACAATGGACGCTATGACCTGGGGAATATCCACACACTGCTCATCGAGCCCGCAACTTCCCAATGATATCATGTGCGGGGTATGCTTAACAATACAAGTATATATATCATTCACATGCACAATATATATACATCCATATGGTTACATCATATAATTAATCCATCACATATGGTTTAGATATTCATAACATGAGTATATATATATACTATCTCACATTTAGATGTATAAGATTTATAAGCTCGGCTATAACTATAAATAATTCTCAATGTACTAGCTGTCGTCCCAAACACATCAACTCGTCTCGTTATATGAATACGGCCCTTCACTTGAAGCATATTCATTTATTTCTCCTATGATATAACTAATTTTCTAGCATATATATCTCCAACATTAAGGTTATCACCCAAAGTTTAGTGTAGGAAACCATCACTACACATCTCATCTATATCCGAAATTACATTAATATCTCCAGTACTAATTTTGAATATTGGTATGCACATAACTAATAGTCTATAAACCTCAAGCTCAATCTTAAATTCATCCCATAATACCATCACTTAGGGAAATAACACACTGATATATAATCACTATCCCGACCATCGTTCAATTACTCCTATGAACCCCTAAATCGTATTGCGTTTACAATCTATTCCTTAAGTAAACCTTACTAAGGATACGCGACCACTCTCTCTCGTCGGTCTCAAATCAATTTTGAGTAGAATCCCATCTCTATAAGGATTCGATACAATTATCGGCCTACTATTCCATGTCGTACCCTCATAACTCTCTCAAGGGACCTTAACTGTACATCATAACTAGGCTCATTTATGACCCCAAATTAGAACTCCCATTCTCAATGAGATTCCCCACTATATCGATATGATCCTCTCTAGTATATATGAATATAAGTCCCCAAGATAACTCGATACGTACCCGCGGTCCCATCATGCGAGAAACTTCTAATAAATCTCCAAAACATCTCTCTTACATCATATGATCATGTCCTAAATCAATAAACCCAACCAAAGAGGGTTAAAAATCATTCTAGAGAAAATTCACAAAACATCCCTGTTTCCGAATCGATTCGGCCTAGCCCGAATAGATTCGGCATCAAGAGCGAATCAATTCGATCCAATCGTAAATAGATTCGGTTCAAAGGACATGGGACTCTGTCTTAAGCCGAAACGATTCTCCTTGGGTCCGAATCGATTCGGTCATGTAGACCTGCCACTTTTGCCTAAGCCGAATCGATTCGCTTAAGGGGCGAATCGATTCGGGTCTGCAGAACCTTGAAGGTCTCTTCTTCTTCACAAAAACCCACGAATTCTAAACCCTAAAATTTCACTTATAACCATTAAACCTCCATCAAAACATGATTATAAGCCAATAACTCAACCCAACTCTAATTCTAATCATCTCTACACCCTCAAACCCATTTGTGAACATCAATCTCAAGATTTAACCAACAAAATCTAGGTTTTGATATTAATACCCAAAATCCAATTCTTTTATCCACAAATTATGAAATGAAATACACAAATGAAATATTTAGCAAGATTAAACACTTGCCTCAAATTTGTAGAGGTTGAATCATCCTCGAGATCGCGTTTGGGCCGAAAATCTCTAAGTTTTCTTCCTCTCTCTCTTCCTTTCTTCTTCTTTCTGTTTTCCTTCCTCTTTCTCTCTTTCTCACAAATGAGAAGACTTGATCCGTAAGCCTCTTAAACCTTTAAAATAATAATCCTAGTTTTAAATGTTAATACACACTTTAAATGACTCGTTTACTCCAATTCGAGTCAAACTAACTTAAGAATAATTCGAAACCGAAATAAAACCCAATGATAGTCATTTTGACTATCTTGACCCATCTGGGATCGATGGTACACTCAAAATCATCATCCGGAATTCTTTGAAATGTCCTCAATTTTTGGATTTAAGTTTCCAAATTTTAAAATTCTCCAATTTAAATAAAGTTATTTCTCCCAAAAATTTAATTTCGTAGTCCCAAAATCGTGGGGTGTTACACCCAGGTGGTTCGCTAATGTGGTAACCATTAAGAAGAAAATGGCAAATGGCTCATGTGCTTAGATTTCACAGACCTGAATAAGTGTAAGGACACAAATTTCCAATTGAGTCCTTTGTTGTTTTGGCTCAATTACGAACAAAAACATTTGTGTTATAGGATAGAGTTGTTGACCATCCTTCAAGACTATGACATACTAAAGTTGAAGACGTAGAGGCCAAGTTTAAATCTTCATCACAATGTCTAGTTTATTGTGCCTCGTTTCTACGTCAACAACATTTGTTCCGTTTACTCCTAAGATATGAATGCATTATATATTTACATAGGAGCTTGGAACAAATTTTAATTGGATGTAAGTTTGTTTAAACTGTTGTTTATTTTCAGAAAGTTACTTTAAAACTTTAAAATAAAGTTTCTGGGCTAAAATCGAATTTTTAAGCTTTCTGGATTTTCGTTCGATATTGTCGTTCGAACGAGTTTTTCGTTCGAACGAGGTTTGCCAACGATATTGCCTCTAGAACTTCGTTCGATATTATCGTTCAAATGAGTTTGGCAATGAGATTTCCCATCAGGCCACTGGAACTTCGTTAGAAGGGTCGTTCGAACGAGACTTCGTTCGAACGAAAATCTCGTTCGAATGAGATTTCTGGCAGGAAATTAAATTGGCAATTTTGAGCAATTTTTTCCACTTTTTCCACTGCTCTTCCCCACAAACGTTTGACAAACTTGTCAAGTGAGGGAACAAACTTTGAAAAACTAAGTTTTTCACTATCCTCCATCTCTAAGAGAGAGTTTGAGAGCAAAAAAAAAGAAGAAAAAGTTCATGTTTGAGTGTTCATTTTTCACAGAAAAATCTTTAAAACACTTATGTTTTCACCCATATTGTTTATTCCAAGTTTCAATACATAAATATCTTGCTTGGAGTGTTTGGCACTGGTTTATCTCTACACCTTGAAGAAGAGAAAGTTTGGGTTTACTTCTATATCCCTCAAAGAATAAGTCTCTTATTTTGCTGTGGCATTCTCACATGGTGAAAGGAACCATGTGTGGTTGACGGTGTACCTAAAGTCTCATTGGTGAAGTCCAAGGTTCCGGTGGAGCTCCGGGGTTGTCGACTAGGCGGAGGAGTTTACAAGAAGATGCGTCAAGGCTTAAAAGGGGTAAAGTCAAGGAATTAAGTCATCTGTCTTGTAATTGTAAAACCATACTTTGTGGACTTAAGGCTAGGGCCATCCGAGGTTTTTTCTCATTGTGGGTTTTTCCTCGTACATCGCGGCGTAGTGGTTCATTGTTTAATTTATCTTTTGCAAAAATCACCTAGAACGCATGTTTAGGTAAAAAGATAAAATTTGATTTAAATCACTACTTAGTTTATTTGGTGCTAACATGAATTTGGGTAAATTTTAATTCAAGTCATCATTTAATTTGTTAAATTTGGTTTGGCCTAACTTGGTAATATTGCAAATATGACTTAGGCAAATTTCTAGGACTTGAGTTAAGTTAATATGTTAAATTGAAAATTTCATTTGTTAAATAATTTAATTTCACTTTAAGTTGTGTTTAATTTTAATTTGAAAAGAAATTAAATTAGTCAATTTGTTTAATTTGAACCATCTCGCTTCCGCATCTTTAAAAGGAAATTAGTTTTTGGAATAAGATTTAAAATTGGGGGCCTCGTGTTCTAACAATAAGGCATGCCCAAAAGTTCATTTTCCTTTACTAAGGATTGATCAATTGGTCGATGCTATATCAGGTCATGAATTACTCAATTTCATGGATGCTTATTCTGGTTATAATACGATTAAAATGAAACTTAAAGACAAGGAAATCACCTCATTTACTACCAGACGAGGAACTTATTGTTACAATGTCATGCCCATCGGAGTGGAGAATGGTGGAGCAACCTATAATAAGCTAGTGAACAAGGTATTTGAAAACCAGATTGTGAAAAACATGGAAGTGCACGTAAATGATATGCTCACTAAGAGCGAATTTCTGTTCGACAACATTGCGGACTTGACTCAAACCTTTGATGAATTGGAAAAATATCAGATGAAACTCAACCCAACCAAATGTATTTTGGGAGTACATAATGGAATGTTCCTCGGGTACATCATCAATCAAAGGGGAATATAAGCAAAACATGTAAAATTAAAAACTTATAGGAAATGCAGTCCCCGACCAGCAAGAAAGATATTCAAAAGCTAATAGGAAGAGTAGCTGATTTAAATCATTTTCTCCCGGAAAAGTAAGAAATGTCTTTTATTCTTTAAGGTTCTTAGAAAGACCTTTTAGTTGAATGACGAATACGAGAAGGCCTTGTTGGAGTTAAAGAATTACTTGGGTTCTCCCACACTCCTCTCTCGACTAATTTTGGGAGAAAAAATGTATCTATACTAGCAAAGTATTTCGAGGAGTTGAAAGGAGTTCAAATTCTCTTAGTTGTTAGTTCAGCGTTAATCGAGTATATTATACTAGCAAAGCATTTCGAGGAGTGGAGATCAAATATCCATGACTGGAGAAGTTAGCGCTAGCTCTTATTGAAACTTCCAGGAAAATGAGGCCATATTTTCAAACTCACACGATTGTCGTCTACACTGATTTTCCTTTGTGACAAGCATTACATAAACCTGAGAAATCTGGATAGTTCATGTCTTGGGCAGTTGAATTGGGAGAGTATGAAATTCTTTATGAACCTAGAGTTGCAATAAAAGGCCCAGTAGTGGCAGACTTCATAGCCAAATTCACATATGCAGAAGTGCAACATAATCCAAGTTTGCCTCCCGAGCAGACTTCTTCGAAAGAGAGATTAGCTAAAAAGAAAACAAAAATTATGTCTGATTAACCAAATTCGTCGGCTGTTTAAGAAATAATTTAGCAGAGCAAGAAGATGCTCAAACATGGGGTGCTGGCAGAAGATGATTTCTCCAATGATACTCCTATCTGGAAATTATTTATAGATGGATCCTTATGTGCTATTGGAAGTGGCACTGGTCTCATCATCAACACTCTGACTAACTAAGATATGGAATATGTTATGAGATTCCAATTCAAGGCTTCGAACAATGAGGAATAATATGAGTCATTGATAATAGGACTGGAACCGGCTTCATCATTGGGTGCCGACCAAGTATTGGTAACTTTTTCAACTTCAAAACAGTTCTTGATATTAATCAAACTTTTCCAACTTCAGAAAAAAGTTCTTTATATTTATCAAACTTTTCCATCTTCAGAAAAGTTCTTTATATTTATCAAACTTTTCCAACTTTAAAAAAGTTCTTTTAAGCTTTTCTGACTTCAGAAAAGTTAAACTTCATATATGATTTTACCTCAGCAAGTCAAGAACAAGAAGTTAGTAAAATTTCTTAATTGGAAATTTTACCGGATCAGGTTAAAACACATGAATAATTATACATTCCTAATAAACTGGGTCGCCACTGATAACTAATGCTACAACTTATTACAATAAAGTTATTTATAATTTTATCTAAGTGTATTAGTCTAATCTAAGATCGTGTAAATCATTCAAACATGAATCAAATATTAAACATTTGAGCAGGTTATTTAGTCTATAAGTTGATTAACTAATCATTATACAGTTTACCTAGTCGGTAAAAAGATTAATATCAACCACAAGATTAAATAGAGGAAAATAAATAAAAAATAACTTCATTTCATTGATTAAAATGCATTATTATAGCAAAAAATATAAATAAATTCTGCTGGAGGCTTTCTTAGTGCCTTATCCATCCCAACAGGAGGATTATCAAGAGTATATGGATAATTTATTGTGTTGAAATCTCTCAAAATCTACTTATTGCTACTGCTCGGCCTATTAAGCAAGTGAGGAGGACAAATCATCTCACATTCATCATTGAGGCCATAATCCCACAAATATTTACTTATCAGGCATTGAGGAATGGTATTGGGTGGAATCCAACTTATGTACAGTTTAAAGAGAGGCTTGGCACAATCCAAGAAACTTGGCTCATTCGAGTGCCACAACCCACTGTCTTGATCATACTTTAGCAAGGTTAACAAATTCGTCCACCCCCATGTATAGCCTGCATGGTTGCTTTGGGCAAGATGATCATCCAAGTGAGCTAAGGCCTCATTATAGCCATCTATCCAAACTTCCCTTGGTTGCTTATGAAAGTGGAATGTCAGCCTATCAACTTGATCTTGAAGTTACTTAAGGACAATATCTTTGTATTTTAACAGGGAAGCATGGTCGGAAAGAGTCTTCTTAGTTGTCTCTTCCTCAATGGTTGGCCGAACAATTATACTTTACCTGAGGGCTTGTCCAAGTTCAAATTTTGTCTTCTGAAAAAGCTTTCAGCTCCTCCAAAAATGTGGCATTTTTAGCCTCTAAAAATGAAACACACTCATCTAGACTAGTAGGGGTTGATCTCTTCAAATTATTAATTTCATTCCTCAGGGCATTATTTTCTCTCTCCAACATTGCGAAAATTGACCAGGCACTCTCCAAATCTTATTTCAAAGTGCAAAGCAGAAGTAATATCTTTCAATGTCTTGTCAAAGCCATAACTTTCACTCAATGCCTTATATTTCACTTAATAGTCAGAATGGGGAATGCCTTGGAAATTTTGTGAGCCTCCTACATTCTCTCTATCATCTCATAATAACCAGCATTATTCACTACAGCTCTATCCAAGAGGCAGTGAAGATGGATGTAAGATTCTTTCACTTGATTAGAAACATCTGGGCTGAGCAACCCTGATAAATCTTCCTCAGACAAAGGAACATGGCCATCTTCAAAGAGATTTTTACATCATCTAAGTAAGTCGAATTCAGCAAAAATAATGTCCTTCTTCCTATCATAAAATTAGAAAGGTACACGTATATTAGTTTATGGTGCAAATTCAGAGAAGTAGACAATACAGAAAAGAACAAACCAACAAGAAATCTAAGCCACTCAAAGAAAGCAATAATTGAGCAAAAAAATATGTTCTTTCACTGAATAATCTTGAAGTACAGAGGTGAATACATCACCAAGAAAAATAAGAAAAGAAATAAAAAAAATACATATGAGAAAAGACAAAAAAGGAAACTAGTTGAGAAGGAGTTATACCTTCTCCTATCCTTAGTTTGGCCCTAACTAGCAACAGGTCGGTCGGCACCTACCTCTGGCACCACTGAACACTCAATGAACATCAAGGAAGACTCTTTTGACCCTTTTTCATCGTCAAACTCCTCATCTAAGTTAGGAGGAGGGTCTGGGTCATGACTTTGCAACAACTTAAAGTCTGCCTCTGTATTGACCACTTTCAAAGCTTACGACCGACCTTCCTTGAAGGATAATTTCTTGTCCTACTCAATTTTGCAGAGGCAGTAAAAATGGCCTTCTTCCAACCTTTGTTAAAGGCAATTTTTCTATTAGCCTTCAAGGAAGTAACTTTAGAAGTCAAACCAACCACTTTATCTTCAGTAGTCTGGGCCCGACTTGTGACCTCTGTAAGTTTATCTTCGACAGCCTTGGCCCTACCTTCAGCATCATCCAACTTCTTCTCGGCTGGCTAGGCCATCTTATCATCAACCTTTATTTTATCTTCTGCCATGGTTGCCCTATCATTTGCTTTCTTCAGCTTCTCTTCCCATAACTTCTTCTTTAATTCCAAAGCTTGACGGGAATCAGTCAGAGATTATTTCAGGCCCTCAAAAGCCTCTTCCACTTCACTAGGGTAGGACCGTAGTTGGTCGTCCTTATCTATCATCTGGTTGAAAAATTACAAGAATAGTGAATAACATATGTCTGAAAAAGTTATCAACATCAAGGAAAAGTAAAAAATAAGATACTTACCAAAGCCAATTTATGGCAAGCCCTTTCAGTTATCCTGGACTGGGTATGGGGGCTGATACAACCCGATCAGAAGGAAGGGTTCTAGATTTGATCAAACCCCTAGCCAACACAAGGTTAATAGCACCTGAAGTTGACCTAATGTCAAGGTTAACTTAAATTTGTTTCACTAACTCTTGTTATTCGACCATAGTCTTCTTTACAACCAACACTTCCTAGTTGGTTTGAGTTTTCTGGGCCTGGTTCTAGGGATCAGGCAAAACTCTCGTCAGTCTCTTAAGTTGAGAATTAGTAGTTTGAGTATCTCCAGCGCAAAAAGGCCACTTATTATTGGCATAGGATTTTTCATCAACTGGCTTCTTTCTAGTGTCAGCATTCTTCTTGGGGGAGGAGACAATAGCCCACTCAGAAAAATGGGTATTTTCCTCTTAGTCATGTCAGCTTAAGGAGAAAGTGGGGTTTTATAAATATCAAAGGATTCAAATGAGGAAGAAGTTCCTCCCAACTCAGCAGCAGTAGATTCTACATATGAAGAAATAGGTACAAGATCCTCTTCAAGATTGATGGAAACTTAGGGCAGCACAAGTGTTGGTTGGGTAACGAAAGAGGTAATGGAACTCTTGTATTCCAATAGCAAAGAAGCATCTCTAGGATATTCTTCTCCAACCCTCAAGTTAAGTTCCCACAAAAACTTTAGCCCTTCAATGTTAATTTTTCCTTCTTTAGGACACATCTTCTTACGTTCCCCTGAATGAAAAATGAAACAACAAAATTAGTCGGTCGAACTTAAAAACACATAATAAAAGAAGAATAAGTAAAAGAATTACAACCTATGCCACGTCAATTTGAGGACATCTTAGCCCTATGTACAACATTCCTTGTGGAAGAGGAGCGTGTTTCTAGTTCTTAACAAGTACACCATAATCCTAATAATCCTTATTGGAATATGGTAAATTCATTACTAAGGTCCTATTTGCATGCCTAGTCTTCAAATAATATGTGTTCTCTCCAACCGCTCCCTATTTATAGCAAAACATTAACTCATGGACCCCAATATGAGTTCTATAAATTTTATTCAAGCTATGGAAACCGTTTACAACCCTCCAAGTGTTTGGTACCAGCCTAGCAGGAACAACATCAAAGTATTAATAAAACTAAATAAAAAGAGGGTTTGGTGGAAAAGTGATGCCACGCCCAATAATGAATAAGGTGGAGATCTAGTAACCCTTAGGAAGAGAATACACATTTATGGGACCCTAGGTTATCTCTAAATTTAACCAAGATGGATTTTTTTCTCTTTTCTATAAACTAGTCTAATGAACCCTTATCTATAATGTGAACCATGGTGGAAAAAGAGAAAAATATGATAAAACAAAGAAAGAAGGAAAGAAGGCTTACAGGGGATCTAATGTGACTACAAGAACTGAAGTAAAAATATTGGCAGCAAACGATTATATAAAGAAAGATTGAAGATGAAGGAAAACTATTAAGTGCAAAAGGTTTAAGTTGAAAAGAGAGGAGGAAACAATTATACCTATATATAGGTTGCCTTGATAAATGGGAATTGAGTGATTAACTGAACGAACTGTTGAACTACCATCGGTTAAACACCTCTCGAAGCTTCAAAAGACTATTGTATCTTTTGACGATTCAAAAAAGTTTGCATTATTTATTAAAATGCCATTATCAAATAGTATCAGTGAAAATTTCTACAAGTGTGGGAAGTCAGATACCAATCAAATATTCAAAATAGTACATCGAGCGATTTCTTGGACTAAATACTCCATAATTTTGATCAATCAAGCGTGAAGCATTGGGGGCTTTTGTTGTATGTAAAATTTACTCTTCAACGTGGACCAGCAATAAATGTACATCTTTCCTCCTACGTGACCATCTATCCACCTTGATCGGCTTCAGAGATACTTAGTCAGTTGGACAGCTGACCAAATTCAGGAATGCCAACCATTGGGAATACCAAAAGTTACTCAGATGGGATGCCAACCAACACTGAATTCCAAGAGTTTCGCTTATTGTAAACTAATGTAAATGCCTGGTAATATAAAGGCATTCCATCTCTAGGGTTTTACACCATTATAAATACGAAATTCTCCCTCAAATGGAGGGCCAACTCAAATCACTCATATGCACACTATATTGAGCTATTGTAAACCCTGCGAAATAATACCAACAGTGGATGTAGGCTCTTTTATGGATGAACCACTTTAAAAATATCTTTTCTTGTGTGTTTATAATTTGATTAGATAACTATATTATATTTGTGATAATGAATCTAGATTAAGTTCATTTTAAACATCAATGGTACCCAAGCAGATATGCTTTCCGATAGCAATCCTACTATGAAGAGAAGTTTAAAAGGTTTAGGAATGAAGTATAAATCAAGTCATGCTTGTGGGTATGATTGCATACTATACTGAAAGGAATATGAAAATCTCTATCGGTGTCCGGTATTCGATGAACCTAGATATGTGCAATCTACTGGCAAGGAAGGCACAAGCTTAAAAGTGCCTCAAAAAATGTTGAAATATTTTCCCGCTGGGCCTATATTGAAGCGATTTTTCATAGTTCTATGGATAGCGAAGGCAATGACTTGGCATGTTAGGGAAATAGTAGGAGATAATCTCATGCATCAAGCTATTGATTCTACAACTCAGAAGATGATGAATTAAGTATCCCGATTTTACTCGAGAATAACGTTACATTCATTTAACAATATCGACAAATGGTTTCAAACCATTTAAAAATCTAATCACCAATCAGAGTGTATGGCCAATGATCCTAGCACCACTAAACCTCCCTCATTCACAGTGTATGAGATTTGAATTTTTGATGGTGTCTTTGTTGATACCTGGGCCAAAGGAACCAAGTGAAGACATCGATGTCTACCTTGATCCTTTGGTAGAAGAATTAAATGGGTTGTGGGAAGAGTGTCTACAAGCATTTGACTCTTTTAAAAAATAAGAGTTTACGCAGAAAGCTATGTAGATGTGGGAAATTCATGCTTTCTAGCTTATAGGACATTATCTAGTTGTGTAATACATGGTTATTCAGGGTATCCTATTTGTGGATATGAGACTGAATCTCTATGTCTCATCGATAGAAAAAAAATATATACCACTTCCATAGGAAGTTTTTACCCCCGATTATAGTTTTAGATTTGAGAAAGGTTCTAATTTTTTACCGGGAGGGGTTAAACATAGGCTACCTCCGAGAAAACTTTCAGGTTTAAAAATTGAATGTAAATATTCTAATTATGGCCCTAATATGCCAGGTAAGAATCCTAAATTCAAAAATGTCAAACAAAAGAAGACCCCAACTTGAAATGAAACTGAGATAAGAAAAGCATGGTCTAGGAGGTTAATTTTATTTGACTTGCCTCGTTGAAAGAATAACCTGATGCTCCATGTATTGGATGTGATGCATGCGGATAAGAACATCACTGGACATATTGTGGGCACATTCCTTGGGGGGAGTCATTCAAAGGATGGAGAAATTGCAATAAAAGACCTTAAATCGTTAAAATTTAAGCCACGACATTGGTTAAAAGAAGATAGTAGGGAAAGGACAATAATTTCCACTGATACGTTCACTTGACGAGTGAGGAAAGGAAGGTGCTTTTGGACACAATATATAATTTGAACATTCCATCCAATTTTTTATCCAACTTGCAAAGGATTGTGAATTATGTTATCCATGATTTACATAAGTGTAAGTCCCACGATTGGTATGTGATAATGTAATTGGCTCCTCTGTTGTTTAAGCATCGTTTCTCTAAGCTCAAAGATTTGCGGAGGGTTATTATGAAAATTAGCATCTACTTATCACTTTTATGTGAGAAGGTAGTCAATCTAGATCACATAGTGGCCACACAAATATTGGTGATCGAAGCGCTTTCTGTGTTGGAGAAGTAATTCCCCCATCTTTTTTTAACATAAGTGTTCACTTGTTGGTACACCTATGTGATGAGGCACTTCTTTGCAGCCCAATTAGATATCGATGGATGTAACCGCGTGAAAAATTGATGAAATTTTTCAAAGATTACGTCAAGAATATACGATACATTGAAAGATAAATTGCAGACGAATACATCACTAAGGAGTCATCAATCTACACTCAGGAATATATGCATGAGCCAAGCAGAGTGGATAACAGAGATGAGTTCGTCAATGAGGGTGGACAGGTGACAGGCAAACGAGTGAAATTAACAAGTTTACAACATAAACAAGTAGCTCGTTATCTATTTGACACATATGAAGATGTCTAAGAATTGAAAAAACGAGTTTATATCATTTAAACTTTTACATTATTTTTAATTTTTATACATAATCAATTTTTTAATACGTTTGTCATAATCAATGTAGAAAATATGATGAATGTGGGTACTATTAAAGATGAAGAACAATGGCACAATCAGACAACGAATTTAGGTTGTGGGTGTTACGCGAGGTTATTATAATGAAAATGCCTATTATTAAATGTCACATTACAAGATAGCATTTAAACTAACATATTCAATTTATCTATAATATCAGCTCTTAAAGACAGTTGATGTGGCATCAAGACTTGCTCGTATAGCCACTAGACCCTTGTTTATAGCACACGAGTACAAAAAGTATCGGTTGAACTATTATGTATTTGGTGCAAGTTTGTACGAGGAAAATACAAATATACAAAAGTCAGGCATTTCATACAGGCTCTTCCTTATTTTCGAGCGATCGCGAAGGACAAAAACCTCGTTGGCGCTAAAATGACTTATTATGGTGTCATTCAAAATATATTTGAATTGGACTATATACACTTTAAAGAGGTTGTGTTTTTCTGTGATTGTTTAAGAGTTGAGAATAAAAATGCTTGTAAAGTTGATCCTAGGACCAATTTGATCATGGTTGACTTGTCTAAGTTGAAGAGCAACGAGCACGTGAGCGATGAGCCATTTGTTTATGATTTTTAAATGGTCAAGCAAGTGTTTTGATCGGAGTATGAACAACGAGCCGTGGTCAATCATCCTACACTTGCCAAAACTTCTATCCAGTAGTGTAACACCCCGCTAAATTCTGGCGTTGGCCGCCACCAAAATTAAGCCGGGCATTAATAAATTAAATATCATACTTAGCATGTGACAGATGTGAGACATACTAATTTTAATCCACAAGATGAATATTTTAAATCTATCCCAAATATTAAGAATATCCAACTGATTGATCACTAAAGTGTGATATAAAGTCTGTCACATGAAAGCTTCGAATATCTCAATTATTACAATAAAAAAACTAAACTGAAATATAAAGACAACTTTGGAACCGAAAGGCCCAATAAAAACTCAAATATAATCTCACAATAAATACGATTGAATAGGAGAAGAAATAAACTACTAAAATAATTATATATCTCCAGCTGCACTTCCGAAGTATCTCCAATAATTTCTATGCAGCTACTCCAATTAAATCCCCGAAAATATTAGCCAACACATGTGTCAGAGCCAAGGTCCTGAGCATGAATATCGGCTACTCCTTTCAATTAAGGTCCTTGAACCCAGACAATAGTGCTATACCTATCGACCAAAATAATAGAATCTTTTAATTAAAAGAAAGTCTATAATCATCAACCGTAAATTTCTAGGTACCCGAAATGTTTAAATGTGTCACACCAATATTATTTTAAATTAACCCAAGTTTCACGATATTAATGTGTTTGAATTAACCAGGATGATTTTTTCTCACTTTATTAATTAGTTATAGCGGTCCTCCTATCATGGGTGATTTACACCAAAATATATTATTAGCGGTCCTCCTCCCACGAGTGATTTTCTCCACCAAAATTTTGATGGTCCTCCCATCATGGGTGATTTACACCAAAAACACTTCCCCTTGTCATACTCGCCGTCTCACTCATTTTTATCCTGCGACCCTCGACATATGACAAGGTTCCACACACGACACGACATAAATCGCCCTTTGACCCGGTTAAATTGTCAGCCCTGGACACATTATGTTGCCAATAAATTTTAATATCAGTTTTAGTCTTGCGGTATTAATTTTCCAAAAATTTCTCATACTAGTTATTAACATAAATTTTTCCACCCTTAAAAGTGTTGTGAAAATCCTCAAAATATTCATTAGTCCCAATTAAAAGCTCCCAAAACACAACTTCATCCCATCATTAATAAATGATGATTATAACAATTTTACTTCACCTAGATATCAATCCTAGGTTATCACAACAACGGTATATATAGAGAATTTGCCCCCACCCCAATTTATATAACCTGCATAGATTTATATTAATTAGTCCCATAGCTAATTAGTATAAATTTCAACTAAGGCCTACTTACTAGTCCCATACCTAACAAGTGTATTATAACAAGGGGTGAAAATCAATTATCTAAAATACCAACGTTCCTGAAATAATCAATATTATAATATTTCGTAAGTGACACAATTTACAATTTATGATAATATTCTCAAAAACACTAAATTCCCAATAAATGATTTTTAATCTAAATATGGGGAAATTAAGAACACATAATTATTATGATTTTTCCGAATCATTATTAATCTCAAGTTTCATAATAGCTATTTATTTTCTAGCACAAGTAATTTAATTAATTTAGGAATTTTTCTACATAAACATCCAAATTAAATTACTAAGGGCTCCTCTACATGTATATGCCCACAATATCACCAACTAAGTAAATACAATCCAAATAACAATAAAATAATAATTACTTGGTATTATTAATTATTTTCACAAAACAACCCCAAAATTAATTTCTTCAAAATATTATGTTCTTAATTTAATTTAGAACACATGAGTTTTAATGGAGGCTATAATCAAGATACATAACACTAAAGGAAAAGAATAGGATAAACATGCCTGATTTTTAGATGAAGAAATTGACAAGAAATTCGGGTTCTCCTCGAAAAATTGATCGAAACACCCTCCCCAAAATTAAGCTTCAAAATTCTGTTTTAATGGAGGTTTGGGTTTTGGAGCTGGAAGATAATGAGAAAATAGGGGGTTGGTTGCTAAGGGTTGGTAAGGAAGGTGTGTTAGAAAACTAGTCCCGGTCTTCCTTTATATAGGTAAGTTAATGGGTTAAAAATATAAATAAAATTTGTTATTTGGTCAAAATGACGAACTGCTGCGCACAGATTTCACTATGATCGATCGATCGACCCCCTGGCATCGATCGATCGATCAAGCAGATATTTTGATTCTGCCAGCGTGTTATTTATAAGGGGTTAAATCTTTAATCGTTAATTAAAAATTCATTTTAACTCCGCATTCAATTCCACTTGAAGTTTTATTTTTCTAAAATTATTACCAACATATTTAATCAATAAAAAATATAAAATTCAAAATTTTATTTTTCTCTAATATTCCAATTTTTTTAAAATATTCATTTAAAAATCCGGGTTGTTACATACTTCCCCACTAACAAGAAATTTCATCCTCGACATTTAGCAAGACTAAGTGTGTACATAAAACCAAAGTCCACGAGTTTTTTTCATAACGTAATATAATTAGGCATCCATACACCTAATTGTACCCAAGTGGAAATTATTAATACTACACATATAACACGTAATAAAACATTTTACGTACCGATCCTCTATTTAGCCACGTTGTGGCTCCTGCAGTGGTTGCTCCTCTCGAGGCTGAAATTGGTAGCACCTCCCATAACCAATGTTGGTTGGAGCTGCTAGCGCTCCCTGAACGCCTATTGCTGCCATTATTGTTGGGCGCCCCCGCACCCTGGGCCCTGCCGGTGCTGGAGGCCCTTGGCTTTGCTGGCCCTGATTAACTTGACCCTGAATAACAGGACCCTATTGTCCTTCTTTTACGTAACACTTATTCGCTCTATGCCCCACTTTCCCACACTTGAAACAAGTACCATAAAAAGGTTCTGAATTTCTATTCCAATTTTGCTCACCCTGACGACCCTGCCTCTGGTTGTCCTAGTGAAAGTTATTGTTCTGCTATCCTTGGTTCGGCCTCTGCCTCTTCCATGCTTGGTCATTACGGCCCATGTTGTCTCCGCCCTGATCTCTGTCTCTTTCCTCTTTTCCAATTTCGTCTGATGGTTTATTCTTTCCTTCAAATGTAACATCGCGACATCCACTACTTGGGAGTAAGCAGTGTACGTTGGATTTCCCAAAACCATTTGCCTGATGGTCCAGGACAACCCTTTGATGAAGCATTCTATATTTTTATTCTCAGTATCTACCTCATCCGGTATGAACATAGATAAATTTGTGAACTCTTGTTCGTACTCTACAATTGATTTTGAACCTTGGTCCAACTCCAGAAATTATCTTTTCTGCGCAATCCTAATAACATAAGGGAAGTACTTGTTGTTGAACCTTATTTGAAAATCAGTATAATTCAATTTATCTCGTTCCTCCGACGTGGTGGTGCTCTCCCACCATTGTAAGGCATTTCTCGACAACTGAAATGTTGCTAATAACTGCTTTTGCACTTTCGTGCATTCCACTAATCTCAAGTGTCGTTCCATGTCCCTTCTTCATTAGTGAGCGATCGTGGGATCGGATCCTTCGGTAAAGATAGAAGGATTTCCCTTGAAAAAGCTGGTCCTCACTCTATCCCAATTTGAGACGGGTGGTTCCTGCTGTTGGGGTACTAACGTCATCACTCTTTATCTCCTGATTTTAATACCGGACGCTGTGGCCTCTCGTACGATTGTCTCTAGCGCTTCGGCATCTAGGATAAACTGCCTTTGTCCTTCCTGAACTGCTGGACTAGAAACAGACTCCTCCTTCCTATTACCATTTTTCCTAGTGGTCATCCTCTGAAAAGATAAGAACAATCATCATGAGACGCAAAAAAATTGAGAGTACAAATCATCGAAACGAAATCAAAGGTAAGCAACGCGGAAGCTAAACAGACTCATAACCTCAAGACCTAAGACCATGCTCTGATACCATCTGTAACACCCCGCTAAATTTGGCATCGGCCGCCACCAAAATTAAGTCGGGCGTTAATAAATTAAATATCATCCTTAGCATGTGACAGATGTGAGACATATTAATTTTAATCCACAAGATAAATATCTTAAATCAATCCCAAATATTAAAAATATCCAACTGATTTATCACCAAAGTGTGATATAAAGTCCGTCACATGCAATCTCCGAATATCTCAATTATTATAATAAATGAAACCAAACTGAAATCTTAAGACTACTTTGGAATCGAAAGGCACAATAAAAGCCCAAATATAGTCTCACAATAAATAAGACTGAATAAGAGAAGAAATAAACTACTAAAACAATTATATAGCTCCAGCTGCACTTCTGAAGGAACTCCAATAATTTCTATGCAGCTACTCCAATTAAATCCCTGAAAATATTAGTCAACGCATGTGTCAGAGCCAAGGCCCTCAGCATGAATACAGGCCTGAAAAACGTTGCTAATGCCATTTAATACAAGATTAAACTGTATAAGCAACTCCGAGATGTTTGTTGAAGAAACCCTTTTCTTTTGAAAAATAAAAATTATAAACAAGATGTGTTTACAAAGAAACTTATGTACGAGAGTAATTAAGACTGTGTAATCAGTTTTTAAAACTAAGGCAGTTTCAAAAATTCAGCACACTTATAGAATGAGATGAGTAGATGAAGATAATCAACACACAGTTTTTAACGTGGTAAAACCTCTCCCAACAGAGGAAACATCCACGGTGACTTCTAAGTCACAAAAGTAAAAATCCACTAATAACAAATAATAGTTACAAACAATACAACATGCAAGCACACAAATCAACCTATTCTAAGTTTAGGAATATACCCCACTTGGTGTCCTTCTAACTTCTCATAGATCTGATTTGTTGATGATGTTCTTCCAGTTTTCTAACTTCCTTTGCTTTAGCTTCCTTATGTCGACTCAATGATCTCTGATCTTATACGCAACACTTCCAGTGTAGTAGTGTGTTAAGTGTTTGTGTAGTGATTCCTACCAACATGCATGAACTCACACACACTTAGGTTTATAGACAATCCTAGTAAATTACATATAAAGACTATATGCAGTGATTTTAGTTTATTTCTTTCTCACGGAACTTGAACCCTTTTTGACCTTTAAATATAACCCAGATTCCACGGATATCTTGCTTTTAAAATCGGTCAAGATCTTAATCAATCTCTTTTTGAAAACATTTATGAGATTGAAAATCTCCAAGTGTGAATCCAACTAGGTCAGGGTTAAGTTTCGTAAGAATAGAAACCACAAAACATTTTCAAAACTAAATCAGTAAAGATTTTCTTAAATCAAGTAGTAAATATGCAGATCTAGTGAAAATGTAACATGCAGAGTGTAGATCTAAAGTTTCTATGAAAAAGAAACAAGATCTTCACACGAATGTTTAAGTTGTGAACAAGATCAAAGACAAGGAGGTTACTGCTTTGATATGAACAAACCACTCTCTCTCTCAAACACTCAAGGTTGTGTTTGGGGTTGAATATACGAAGGTTTGTTTCAGAGTTGAGGTGTTTAGGGTTAGGGTTAGGGTTTGGCTAACAGTTTTTCTTTCTCTCTCTTCTCTCTCACTTCTCTCTTCTCTCTCACTTCTCTCTTATTTTTTTCTATCAGAAAGACGAATGCCCAAAAGTCTACTAAGGCTGAGAAGTGGAGGGTATTTATAGGGCTGAGGGAAGGTTCTGGATGTTCGAGGGAAATCAAGGGCTGAGATAAAGTCTTGCAAACTTTGACTTGATCCAAAGGTTATAAAACAGCGGTGATTAAAAATGATTGTGATTGGTTCATATGGATAGCACCGGGATTAACTAAGAACACATGCAGACCCTCGATTAGGAATGATCCAACGTTCAGCAATCAACCATCCAACCTTCTCACATAGCAAACACAAATAGGTACACCCGGAGGATGACAAGTGTTGACATATGAGTGGCTCTCACACGCGCGTCCAAAGTAATTACAGAAGGCACCCTGAAGTCTCTAGCGCTTTGAGATTCTACCCAACCAAACATTCGAGTGAAAAAATGAAGTCTACAAAATAAAATATTAACCACACAAATTTTAGAACCACATTTTATTAATGAAAACATTTATTTAAAAAATGTTTAAAAAATATTTAAAAATTCCCAAAAAATTATTAAAGCTCCATTTTAAGGGGAATTAATCACACACTCAATTTCAAGAAATATGTACACATGTATGCACTTCTAAGTGTGTGTAGTGTGATTCAATTTATACCTTCATGAATTATTGAAGAGGATTAGAGAGATAAGTTCTGAGGCTTTTTGGATTCTAGGTTGGACAACCAATTTTGTCACTATTTCCAAACTAGTTGAACACTTATACAGTATAGACTTAAGCAAGTCAAAAGTGTAAGGTGCTTCAATCTCCCCCTTTGGAAATATGAGACAAAATCTCCTTTGAGTTAGCTTAAAACTCGTAGGGAACCAAAAAAAATAAAACCTAGTCCTATACAAAAGATACTATCTACCCATTTCCTAGAAAGTCAAAAATTACATAACTCAACTATTTACAAATTTTTACACTAGAAAAGGTAGACAATCAGTAGAAGAGATTCCTGTAAATATACACACTAAGATCAAGCAGTTTAGATGAAATGTGAACAAAATATTGAACTCATAAAACTCAAATTTCTCCCCCATTTTGTCTCAAATGGACAAAGGGTAAAACTTAAGGTCTTAATAGTTTAATCAGCGCATACCATGCCTATAGAATTTTGCAAATACAGAAATCTGCTATAGTCTAGAGGTTTAGTGAACATGTCTGCAAGTTGCATATCAGTAGGCAGGTAATGAATTTCTAATTCCTTAGTTTCAACAAGTTCGCGTATAAAATGATGTCTTATTTTAATATGCTTAGTTCGCGAGTGTTGAACCGGGTTTTTAGATATGTTAATGGCGCTTTGATTGTCACAATACAATTGTAATTGATCTTCTTTAATCCCATAATCGCTTAACATCTATTTTATCCATAACAATTGAGCACAGCAACTTCCTGCTGCTATATATTCGGACTCAGCCGTAGATAAAGATGTGCAATTCTATTTTTTGCTACTCCAACCAACTAAATTATTGCCGACATAATAACAGGCACCTGATGTACTTTTATTGTCATCAGTACAACCATCCCAATCAGCATCAGTATACCCTATGATGGTGCTACAGGTATCCTTAGTGTACCTAAGTCCAAGATTAAGAGTGCCTTTTATGTACTTTATTATACGTTTTACACTCAATAAATGTATCTCTTTAGGGTTATTCTGGTAACGAGCACACAGACATACAGCATTCATTATGTCTGGTCGTGAGGAAGTTAGATAGAGTAGGCTACCAATCATACTACGATACAGTGTGGAATCAACTGACTTACCATTTTCATCTTTACTTAATTTAACGGTAGTACTCATAGGCATTTTGGCAACTTTAGCATTCTCTAAACCAAATTTCTTAACAAGGTCTAAGGCATACTTAGTTTGAGAGACAAATAGTCCATCAGAATTCTGTTTCACTTGAAATCCTAAGAAAAGTTCTAGCTCCCCCATAAGGGACATGTGAAACTCCTTGTGCATAATAGCAGAAAAGGATTTAACTTCAGAGTTTGAAGTTGATCCGAATATGATGTCGTCTACATAGACTTGGGCTATAATAATGTTTTTGTCAAAATGTTTGACAAAGAGAGTCTGGTCATTTCCTCCTCTCTTAAAACCCTTATCCAACAAAAAGTTGGAAAGGCGTTCATACCAAGCTCGAGGAGCTTGTTTTAAGCCATACAGAGCCTTTTTTAGACGAAAGACATGGTTAGGGTATTTAGGGTCAATGAACCCTTTGGGTTGTTCTACATATGTTTCTTCGGACAGAATTCCATTGAGGAAGGCAGATTTGACATCCATTTGATAAAGTGTAAATTTTAAGTGACACGCTATGGCGAAAAGAAGTCGAACAAATTCAAGACGAGTGACAGGGGCAAAAGTCTCACTAAAATCTATTCCTTCTATTTATGAGTAGCCTTGAGCAACTAGTCTAGCTTTGTTTCTAAGGATGACCCCATTTTCATCAGATTTGTTCTTAAAAATCCAACGTGTCCCAATAACATTTTTGTTTTGAGGCCGTGGTACAAGATACCAGACATCGTGAATGACAAATTATAAAAGTTCTTCCTGCATAGCAGAAATCCAGTGTGTGTCATTCAATGCTTCATTAACATTTTTTGGTTCCACAAGGGAGACGAAACATGCATAATTAGCATAATTTCTTAACTGGGATGTAGTACGAACTGGCTCATTAGGATTACCGACCACGTTGTCAATGGGATGATCTTTAGAGACCCAGCCAGGTACTTATGGACTCTCACTAGGTAATGAGTCATATATTTCTGGTGAATCAGTTTTGAAATCATTTTCAGATTCAACCACAATAGGTGATTCAGATATCTTATTTTCGACAATAGTGTCGCTTACAATTAGATTTATCGATTCCATAAGGGCCTTAGTACGCAGATTGTATATACGATAAGCATGACTGTTTGGAGAGTATCCTAAGAAAATGGCTTTATCACCACGTGCTTCGAATTTAGACAAATGTTCTCTGTCTTTACAGACATAACACTGACTTTCGAAAGTTCTTAGGTATTTCAGATTAGGCTTCTTACCGTACCAGAACTCATAAGGGGTTTGTTTAGAGTTTTTCCTTTCAGCAATACCATTCTGCTGAGGAGTTTTAGGGGAACTAAATTCATGTTTGTAACCGTTGTAGTCACAATATTCAACTATTCCTGTGTCAATGAACTCTCCCCCTCTATCGCTACGAATACGATTTACTTGTGTGTCCTTCTCATTTTCAATTCTAAGTAAGATTTTTAAAAAATTCTGAAACGTGTCAGATTTATGTTTCAAGAAGGCAACCCAAGTGAATCGTGTGAAATCATCAACCATGACTAGGATATAACTGTGTCCATAAAGACTAACAGTTCTAGAGGGACCAATAAGGTCCATATGGATGAGATCTAAAGGTCTAGAGGTGATAATGTCTTTAACGTTTTTATTCGAAGTCTTAACTATTTTTCCTTCATGGCAATGACCACAGACAACACTTGAAATAGGTTTAATTTTAGGAATTCCTCTAACAATCTCTTGACTAGACAATCTACCAAGGATATCATAACTCAAGTGACCCATACGATTATGCCAGATTTCATTGTCATTCATTCTGACAATGTTACAGGTTTCAGAACTAGTCTTGACAGTATAACAATTGTCAGGTGTTCTAAATCTTGTAATAATGCATTCACCTTTATCATTTAGAATTTTACAATTGTTCTTTGAAAAGGTGACTGTATGGTCAGAGTCACAAAATTGTGATATACTTAGGAGATTGGCTTTAAGACCTTTAACTAATAGGACATTTTCAAGACCAGGCATTCCTTCTTCTTTTAGGGTTCCTTTACCTATGATCTGGGATGAAACACCATCACCAAAAACTACTTTGCCACCAGCAAATCTTGTTTTGTTTAAAAGTTTGGTTTCATCTCCTGTCATATGTTTGGAGCATCCTGAATCTAAATACCAACCAGATGAAGTGTGTTCAGCTTTTAAAGCAGTGATGACAATGTTACACTTCATTTGGGGTAAAAGATCATCTTTTCTAACCCAAATAGCTCTAGTTTTAATTTTTCGTAAGTTTGCCCTCATTTGATAAAACTTTCGAGAAACAGCTTTTTGTCGAAAAACATTTGGGGCAACAAACTGATTATTGTGGAAAATTTGAGCTTTTGGTTTAGGAAAGTTTCTGGGAGCCTTTCTCTTAAATGAACTCTTAGTTTTGGTCTTTCTATTTCTGTAGTTAGAGTTCTTATCAGGTTGTCTTGGAAGGACATAATGGTTACGATTTTGCCTAGAATAGTTAAAGTTCTTGTAGACAGAAGTGTTGTACACAGGGGTGTTTAGACGCCTAGCATAACAACCTTCAAAGGAATGACCATAAATGTCACAGTACGAGCAATATTGATTGCTTGAGGGATGAATTTCCTTAGGAAAACTTCTAAAGATAGGTTTAATAGCATTCTGTTCAGAAGTCCTATTCCTAGGAGGGATGGTTTTAAAGGTAGATTCAGCCTTTCTGATCAAAGGACAGACGTATTTAGTCTTAAGTGTAGTGTCAGCCTTAGAATTACTAGACTCTCCAATGTCTTTCTGTTATTTCTTTTGATCAAATTCCTTTTTAATAAACTGAAAATCTGGACATGTTTCAATTGGTCTTTTGCCCCCAGACACAAACTTAATAGGTTCAAGTTTTGTAGTTTGTGGTTTGTTCTTAGGACAAAATCCAATACCGGTTCTATCATCAGAATTGGTCTTGGAGTCAACAACAAAGTCAGTAAAACAATTTGAATTGCTTTCAAACTTAGAAAACTTTTTGAAAACAGTAGCTGTCTTTGTTTTTGCTTCCTCCAGTTCTAATAATGTTCCCTTGTATTTCATTTCCAGGATTTCATTAGTTTTAGTCAACTCTTTAAATTTTTGATCAAAAGATTCAATTTCAGATTGATGAGACAGACACTGGTTAGTGTACTCTTCGGCATTTAGCTTCACAATAAGACTTAGATCATCTAATTTCTTAGTCAGGTATCTAACAGTTTTCTCCAGTCTAGTGCCTTTTTTAAGAGTTTTAGCATACAAAGTATGGATATCAGGTAGGTCATCTGTGTCTGAGTCGCTAAGTGAAGTGTGTGTAGTGACCCCTAACGATTCAGTTTAGTACTCACGCACACATTTACATCGTCATTATCGAGATCACTTTGACTCACACACACAGTAGTAGAACTAGCAACATTTTCAGATAATAAAGCATCTAGGCCAGTCAAAACAGTATTCACACAAGCAGGAGTAGGAGCATCATTATCACACACAGGCATATCATCATTGTAAATGATCTTAGCATAAAAAGACATGCAAGGGTCAAGTACATTTGATGACTCAAGTTCCTCTTCATCAGAGTCACTTGAATCATTCCAAGTTTTACAGACATTTGCTCTATTGTGTGTGTTGGCTTTATTCAGATTAACTCTGCAATCGTGAGCAATGTGACCTAGTTTCCCACATATAAAACATTCAATCTTTTTAAGGTCTCTAGTGGGTCTGGAGTTGTTGTCCTTAGGATGTTTATCGAGACCTCTCTCATGAGGTTTGGGATTAGACAGAGTATGATAATTAGGCTTGCCTTGTTTAGATGCCTTTTGTTTCGAAATTTAACAATTTTCTTAAATTGTTTAGACATCAAGGCAATCTGATTATCTAGTTTGTCTATATCGCACTCCTCATCAGAGTCAGAGTTGGTCAAATTAGACTCAAGTTTGGGTATCTTAGAGGCAAAACTCAAGTTAGAGTTGGGCTATTTTCTTTGAGAATGATTTAATTGTTTCTTAAAGTCTAATTCCATTTCCACAGTCCTAAGTTTGCTACTGAGTAACTCAAGGGTAAGGTTTTGATCATTCATTTCCTCAATAGCATACCTCTTACTGTCAAACTTTTGTGGTAACGACCTTAGGATTTTAGAAACAATTTCATTTCTATCATAAGTAATACCATTAGCATGCAACTTAGTGACTATATCAGTCAAGTTCATGTAAAAATCATCAAAAGACTCAGAATCAGACATGATCAAAGAGTTGTACTGCTGGGTAAGCATTTGAGTTTTAGCAGCTTTAACTCTTGAGTCTCCTTCATGGGCAGTGATTAATGTGTCCCAAGCTTCCTTAGAAGTGGCACAAGATGAGATTCTTTTGAACTCATACTCATTAATAGACATAAAAATGGCATTCTTGCCTTTATTGTTATTTCGAGAAATGGTTTTCTCTTCTTAGGTAAATTCACTTAAGATTTTCTTTATCCTCTCATCACTTCCTTCAGTGGCTGGTTCAGTAGGATAAGTGTATCTGTTTTGAATAATGTCCCAGACATCATCTCCTAAAGTCCCTTGGATGAAGGCAACCATTTTTACTTTCCAGTAAGCAAAGTTGTTTCCATCAAAGAGTGGAGGTCTGGACAGATTACCAAACCTTTCATTCTTCTCGTCCATAGTTAGGTTTTTCAGAAAACGATTTCAGAAACACAAGATCTTTTGAAATAAAAGTTAACAGGGCTCTGATACCAATTGAAAAATGTTGTTAATGCCGTTTAATACAAGATTAAACTGTATAAGCAACTCCGAGATGTTTGATGAAGAAACCCTTTTCTTTTGAAAAATAAAAATTATAAACAAGATGTGTTTACAAAGAAACTTATGTACGAGAGTAATTAAGACTGTGTAATCAGTTTTTAAAACTAAGGGAGTTTCAAAAATTCAGCACACTTATAGAATGAGATGAGTAGATGAAGATAATCAACACACAGTTTTTAACGTGGTAAAACCTCTCCCAACAGAGGAAACATCCACGGTGACTTCTAAGTCATAAAAGTAAAAATCCACTAATAACAAATAATAGTTACAAACAATACAACATGCAAGCACACAAATCAACCTATTCTAAGTTTAGGAATATACCCCGCTTGGTGTCCTTCTAACTTCTCATAGATCTGATTTGTTGATGATGTTCTTCCAGTTTTCTAACTTCCTTTGCTTTAGCTTCCTTATGTCGACTCAATGATCTCTGATCTTATACGCAACACTTCCAGTGTAGTAGTGTGTTAAGTGTTTGTGTAGTGATTCCTACCAACATGCATGAACTCACACACACTTAGGTTTATAGACAATCCTAGTAAATTACATATAAAGACTATATGCAGTGATTTTAGTTTATTTCTTTCTCACGGAACTTGAACCCTTTTTGACCTTTAAATATAACCCAGATTCCACGGATATCTTGCTTTTAAAATCGGTCAAGATCTTAATCAATCTCTTTTTGAAAACATTTATGAGATTGAAAATCTCCAAGTGTGAATCCAACTAGGTCAGGGTTAAGTTTCGTAAGAATAGAAACCACAAAACATTTTCAAAACTAAATCAGTAAAGATTTTCTTAAATCAAGTAGTAAATATGCAGATCTAGTGAAAATGTAACATGCAGAGTGTAGATCTAAAGTTTCTATGAAAAAGAAACAAGATCTTCACACGAATGTTTAAGTTGTGAACAAGATCAAAGACAAGGAGGTTACTGCTTTGATATTAACAAACCACTCTCTCTCTCAAACACTCAAGGTTGTGTTTGGGGTTGAATATACGAAGGTTTGTTTCAAAGTTGAAGTGTTTAGGGTTAGGGTTAGGGTTTGGCTAACAGTTTTCTTTCTCTCTCTTCTCTCTTTTCTTTTCTCTCTTCTCTCTCACTTCTCTCTTCTCTCTCACTTCTCTCTTATTTTTTTCTCTCAGAAAGACGAATGCCCAAAAGTCTTCTAAGGCTGAGAAGTGGAGGGTATTTATAGGGCTGAGGGAAGGTTCTGGATGTTCGAGGGAAATCAAGGGCTGAGATCAAGTCTTGCAAACTTTGACTTGATCCAAAGGTTATAAAACATCGGTGATTAAAAATGAATGTGATTGGTTCATATGGATAGCACCGGGATTAACTAAGAACACATGCAGACCCTCGATTAGGAATGATCCAACGTTCAGCAATCAACCATCCAACCTTCTCACATAACAAACACAAATAGGTACACCCGGAGGATGACAAGTGTTGACATATGAGTGGCTCTCACACGCGCGTCCAAAGTAATTACAGAAGGCACCCTGAAGTCTCTAGCGCTTTGAGATTCTACCCAACCAAACATTCGAGTGAAAAAATGAAGTCTACAAAATAGAATATTAACCACACAAATTTTATAACCACATTTTATTAATGAAAACATTTATTTAAAAAATGTTTAAAAAATATTTAAAAATTCCCAAAAAATTTTTAAAGCTCCATTTTAAGGGGAATTAATCACACACTCAATTTCAAGCAATATGTACACATGTATGCACTTCTAATTGTGTGTAGTGTGATTCAATTTATACCTTCATGAATTATTGAAGAGGATTAGAGAGATAAGTTCTGAGGCTTTTTGGATTCTAGGTTGGACAACCAATTTTGTCACTATTTCCAAACTAGTTGAACACTTATACAGTATAGACTTAAGCAAGTCAAAAGTATAAGGTGCTTCAAGGCCACTCCTTTCAATTAGGGTCCGTGAACCCAGACAATAGTGCTATACATATAGACCATAACAATAGGATATTTTAATTAAAATAAAGTCTATAATCATCAACCGTAAATTTCTAAGTACCTGAAATGTTTAAATGTGCCACACCAATATTATTTTAAATTAACCCAAGCTTCACGATGTTAATGTGTTTGAATTATCCATGATGATTTGTTCTCACTTTATTAATTAGGTATAGCAGTCCTCCCGCTATGGGTGATTTACACCAAAATATATTATAATAGCGGTCCTCCCGCCATGGGTGATTTTCTCCACCAAAATTTTGACGGTCCTCCCGTTATGGATGATTTACACCAAAAACACCCACGCTTGTCATACTCGTCGTCTGACCCGTTTTTATCCTGCGATCCTCGATATATGACAAGGTTCCACACACAACATGACATAAATCGCCCTTTGACCCGATTAAATTGTCGTCCCTGGACACATTATGTCGCCAATAAATTTTAATACCAGTTTTAGTCTTGCAGTAATAATTTCCCAAAATTTCTCATACTAGTTATTAACATAAATTTTCCTCACCCTTAAAAGCGAGGTGAAAATCCTCAAAATATTCCTTATTCCCAATTAAAAGCTCCCAAAACACAATTTCATCCCATCATTAATAAATGATGATTATAACAATTTTACTTCACCTAGATATCAATCCTAGGTTATCACAACAACGGTAAATATAGAGAATTTCCCCCCACCCCAATTTATATAACCCACATAGATTTATATTAATTAGTCCCATACCTAATTAGTATAAATTTCAACTAAAGCCTACTTACTAGTCTCATACCTAACAAGTGTATTATAATAAGGGGTGAAAACTAAGTATCTAAAATACCAACGTTCCCAAAATATTCAATATTATAATATTTCACAAGTGACACAATTTACAATTTATGATAATATTCTCAACAACACTAAATTCTCAATAAATGATTTTTAATCTAAATATGGAGAAATTAAGAACATTAAATTATTATGATTTTTTCGAATCATTATTAATCGCAAGTTCCATAATAGCTATTTATTTTCTAGCACAAGCAATTTAATTAATTTAGGATTTTTTTACATAAACATCCAAACTAAATTACTAAGGGATCCTCTACATGTATATGCCTACAATATCACTAACTACGTAAATACAATCCAAATAACAACAAAATTATAATTATTTGGTATTATTAATTATTTTCACAAAAAAACCCCAAAATTAATTTCTTTAAAATACTATGTTCTTAATTTATTTTAGAACACATGAGTTTTAATGGAGGCTATAATCAAGACACATAACACTAAAGGAAAAGAATAGGATAAAAATCCGGGTTGTTACAAGTAGTGTGGATGACTTGGTTGCTCCTGCAAAATATCAATCCGTTTTACATGATAACCCAAATTTGAAACAATTTTTAAATTTGTAATGAGTATTCCAATTATTTGAAACAATGCTTAGTTTGGTTTATTTTATGGATTTGTATTCTTATTATGCCGTAGACCTGTATTCTTCTAGTGCTGTATTAATATCGGACGATTGTTTAATGCTTTTATTCATCTGGATTCGATCTATTCGAGTGGATTTGAATCAAAATTGGTGGGTTGATTATTGAATATGTTAATTTGGATATTACTCAGTTTAACCATTAATTCTTAGTCCGTGACATAACCAAAATTTGAAATAATTTTTAGATTTGTAATAAGTATTCCTTTTATTTGAAACAATGCTTAGTTTGGTTGATAATATGGATTAGTATTCTTATAATATCGTTAACTTGTTTCGTTTATTGCCTTTTTTCATTTGGATTTTAGTGAATTTAAGGTTTTTATTCATTTAGATTTGATCATTTTGTGACAACCCGCTCAAAATAATAATGGGTGGTCAGCCCTATACTATATTAAAACAGGTATCTAAGATGGCTCAGTCTCAACATAAACTGACAATGCTAAATAATATAAGGCTAACTACCCGAAACTATTAAAAGCGGATTGTTACAGATGGTATCAGAGCACAACAATAATATAATAACCATCCAAACGAGCTATAACTCGAGGACGCGGGTTCTCAATGTTATCATCTTCCAGTGCCCAAACCACGTAGCATACTGGGGACCACCCGTAGGACTAAACGACACCTACTTCGTGATTAACTCACACACACAACGTCCGGGAAGCGGTCATAGTTCCGAATCGGTCAAGTGAGAACGACACATACCCTCGACTTCTCACCCCCAAAAATAATAATGTATATCACATAATAATCACCATGGATGACTATGACCTGAGGAATATCCACACCCTTCTCATCGAGCCAGGATGCTCACCCTCATCGCTCAACTTCTCAATGATAGCAAGGAGGGGGTATGCTTCACTTATATATATATATATATATATATCATCACATAAGATATACATATATCATCACATCATATAAAGATATACCATCATATAAGGTATACCTATCACCTTGTTTACATATTTGTATTACGCTCTAGGCGTAAATGAAATAATAATATTATTTAGTATATTTCTCTCTCTTGATATACTAATCGTCAATTCTCACACATCTTCCCCACTTAGTATACACTATAATATTTCTCACTTGAAGTTTTCGGTATCTCTCAAATTAAATCCATATGACCCTAAAAATATATTACGAGGGAAACCCCCTAAAAGTCTCCAAAACACACTTCACATATCTCCTACAGAGGTTCCCAATCGATAACCTCGAACGAAACGGAATGAAGTTCTCCCCAGAAAAACATCCCCCAAAATGCCCTATTTCCGAATCGATTCGGGCCAAATCCGAATCGATTCGGCCTCCAAGGTGAATCGATTCGGGTCATAAGACCTGGGACTCTGTCTCAGGCTGAATCGATTCGGCTGGGGTCCGAATCGATTCGGTCACTCAGACGTGGGCACCTGCATATTTTCGAATCAATTCGGTAAGGGACCGAATCGATTCGGCCTATCAGTGGTCATGAAAATGGCCATTTTCTTTAAAGCCAAAAATTCCCAAAATTCATTTTCATCATCTTCTCTTCATTTCTCTTCAACCCAAATGTATTTTTATGATTAATATTCATCCAAGAACACATCTTAACTAATTTCTAACCTCAAATTCATTTATATACAACAAATCTAAGATTTTCCCAAAAATATAGGTTTTACATATTCAGCCCAAAAATCACAATTTTAATCCACAAATCATGAAATAAATGGTACACAACAATTATTTAGCAATTTTAATCACTTACTTGAAGTTCGTAGGGTCTGATCCGTCCTCGAGATCGCGTAATGGCCGGAAATCCCACTTTTTCTCTCCTTTTTCTTCTTCTTTCTTATCCTCTCTTTCTTTCTTTCTATTTCTCTTTCTCTCTAAGGGTATTTGATCTCCCGTAGGCTTTTAAGCCTTGTCTCCCAAGATACACAATTTTAAATGATAATACATACTTTAAATGACTCGGTAACTTTAATTCAAGTCAAACGAGCTTAAAATATTTCGGAACCTAAATAGATCCCAAGTACAGTCATTTTGACTTTCTCGGCCCTTCCGAAAACAACTACACCCTCAGAATTTCCATTCGAAACACTTTCTAACAACTTCAAATTTCGACTTCAAATACCAATTTAATAATTCTCCAAATAAAATGATATTTATTTCTCCCAAAATAAATCAATTATCATCTCTAAAGTCTCAGGTTGTTAAAATTTTCTCATATACATGTTGGTATTAGTAACAATATTTTTTTACAGGAAATGGATTCATTAGGGAACCACGGTAGCAGAGGCGAGAAAGGCTCGTCTGTCACTAGGCCCCAAAAATGGGGCATATTGGGGACCGTCGTCGAAACAAGATGACCTTACTGGCTAGAGGCCTGGAGTTTCTTAAGTCGATCGTCGGCCAGGGCTACACGGATTGGAGGAAGGTGCCACGAAACCTCAAGATGGCGATCTGGGGGGCACTACAGGTAGTTACTCACTTTATTTTTATTTTCATATTTATATTTTATAATTTAGATACAACTAACACTTACTTTCTTTTTGGTTTGTATTTGTTTGATAGGAATAATTGAGTCTTCCCTCACTTGTCCTTGACTCCACATTAGAACAATTGAGAGATCAATACAGAATTTGGAAGAAAAATATGTGGGCACGATACTTCGGGTAGGACAGGGAGTCCGTATTGAGGGTCGGTGATTATGGACCGTCGAAGGAGTTGATCTCATTGGCACAGTGGCAGCAGTTTATCGACCATGAGATCGAGGTGTGGCAGTTCACATCTCGTCAATCGTGGAGGGAAAACTGGGTGAAAAAGGTTAACGTTCACTACTTCGGGTGGACGTCTTACGCCGAGGTGGAGCACATGATGGTAAGTTTTTATTTTTCTTTACCTATAGTTTTATGTTATTTTAATTTAGCATTACTTTTCGTTACTTACTAATTCTGCATCATTTTATTTCAGGAGACAAGGAGTGGACCTGGGGGTAGGCCACATAGGCTTCATGCCTATATGGCATTTCAGACGAAAAAGGGTAAGGATAAGGAGGTGTCCCCGAGCTTGACAGCCACGATTATAACTTATAAAAATATTTTACAATTATCTTTTTTAATCACGTTATAATCATTTTATTAACTTAACGAATCGTTTACTTTTTTTCGTTTTAGGCAAAGCTTAAGGAAGTGCATGACAAGCAGTCTGATGCCGACAAGGAATCTTTTACTATAGACGCACTAATGCAAGTGCTCGGGGCAGATCACAAGGGGAGTAATAGGGGATGCGATATCTAGTGGGGAAGTCGAGGTTCACCGGGATTGAGACGAGTAACATCTGGTTGGCTCGTAAGGTGGATAACCATAGTGATTAGTTAGAAAGGTTGGAGGCAACGATCCTCGATATATTCAAGTTCATGAAGTATCAGTTGGGGTCCATTTCATGTATGGGCAAAGGGAAGGTGGAGGAGGTAGACAAGGACACCACTTATCCATCTCTCCTACCTTCATCGCCAATACGCACCCATTCTCCGCCTGCATATGATCCATTTTCCATCTTGACTCCCATCGAATGACCTATGTTAACACTGGGTTAATTGAGGGTGTATTTAATAGACACCTTAGTGACACACCGATAGCTAGGGTTTGAGGGACCCGGACAAATATCTGGGTAGTGTGGTTTATGGACATGTCATGCAACATATAGAGGCAAAGGTTTGAGTCACCCATATTGTGCCCGGGAGAGAGAATGCACCTTAGTGGTTGGAACATCAATGCGATGTTCGACGAATTGGTGGATGTATCAATTCATATATAGTGTGGCCTACCTTCCTCCTATGACTTGTTCAAGACCCTAGTCCGTGACATTATTTGTATTTATTTAATTTAGATATTGAATATTGGATATTATATCTATTTTTGTGATTTGGTTATGGATATATATTGGTTGGTTATGGTTATGGACATTTGTTGGTTGGTTATGGTTACGGATATTTGTATTTATTTGATTTGGTTATAGAATATTAAATGTTTCTTGATCTATATGTTGTTTGGACATGTTTAAATATGTTGTAACAGGTACAAATATACTGTTGGGAATTGACAGTGGTCATATTGCTCTTGTCACGGACTTTGATCATGACAAGTTAATGAAAATTAACTTTATCACCGCCAAACTTGTCACGGTCTTTGACCTTGACAAGTTTTCCTTATCACTATTTGTAATCGTGACAAGGGAGTATTTTTGGTGTAGTACAGGGCCAATTTAGAATGGTATATCACATTCGAGGACCAGTTTTACAGCTAAAGTCGTTAGAGATTGAGGGAATATTTCTTATCCATGGGTCTATAGGACAAGTTTTGTGTGTGAGACGAGTTTAGTGGATATAGTGTCAGTTATTATTTTGATCGTATATTTACCTTGGGTAGCGGGGCTCTCATTCATTCCATTTACAGGGGAGAAGGTGTGAACATTGGGAGGTTATGCTTAATAGCAGATTTGCTCATTTGAGTGATGTACGAGTATGATATTATCCTGGGTATGGACTGGTTAGCGACGTGTAGTGCAATGTTGGACTACGTAGAGGGGGCTTGAAGGTAATCTTAAGATTAGGGACAAATCCCTAATCAGCAATAGTGCTTGAGATTAAGCAACCGAGGTAGCTCAAGCGTGACAGCTCAAGCATGGCAGCTTGGCGCGGCAGCTCATATTTTAGCTTGTTGTATTAGTCATATTGTATTTTCATTCTTGATGATTGCAAGATATAACGGTTGTAATGACATAACAATAATAATAATAAGTGGGTTTATGTGAGGTCGAACGGTACTCGCGAGAGGCCAGGCTTGGCAGGGCCTGGGAGAGCTTTCATGCTCTATCGAACGACCTCACCGTGGGAACTTTAGAGGGACTTGGTATGGAGGATTGAGAAGTGAGGCACCATTGGGGCTTGTCCTGACCATCTTAGATACACCTGGTAAAACACCGAAGGACCCTGACCATGGAACCTCGGGCGGAGCAGCTTTGAGTTCCATCGGGCGTTGAGTTATGAACTAAACAACCATCTATTTAAAGTCACATCTACTTTAGGTGATGTCACCAGCTAGCTAACCAATTTCAGACCTCCACTTGAGTAAACCACCGTGGTATTTGGGGCTGTCAGGCAGTTGGTGAGCCACCTCTGCGACAACAGCCTCCTGACACACAGTGGTTAGGCAAAAGGCATGTCTTGGAATTTAATGTTCATGACGTGGAGATAACCAATGCATCAGGCATTTACTGTTGTGACATAAAGCATGAGGGATGTCTTTCATAGTTTTTAATGACTGAGTTGCCTTGGGGGTGGTGGTTGGGGCTATTTAAGAACCCCAACCACCTTTGAGAAAGAGAGATCTTTTTGAAGACTCTTACCCACCCACCATTGTTACTTATTATGAAGCTTTTAATACTTGACAAATATTCTTGAGAGTGTTAGGTGTGTTTCTACCTGCCTACCAAGGTGTATCTAGGGTACTTACCTCTCTCTCCCCCTAGCTAAGTTACTTCTAAGGTTCATTACTATTTCTTGAGTTATACACGAGAGTTTTGTGAGTTTAAACTGAGTCTTGTCTCCATTGAACTTGTATCTGGATGTTCTATTGCTAATCCAAGGCTTTGGCTAATTAGCTTATTATTACCATACTCGAACAGGGGTTACGCCTCCATCTATAATCTAAAGTACCCTCCTATATTTGGCGACTCCGCTGGGGTGGCATTCTCCTAGGTAAGGAATATGGCACAAGACAATGCTACTCGAAGAATCAACTTTGATGATATCCAGCACAATGAAGAACAGGCCGCGTGAGAGATGGAGGCCCTAAGGGATGGGGTTCCTCGGGTAGAGATACCTTCGGTTCCAATGGCGTCAGGTGTTCCAGGGGTGGCACAACCTTCCACGAGCGCGGGGTTGGGACCCACCCATATTTCGCTCCTCATGAACAAGTTTTATGAGTTTTTGCAAACTCCAGTAGCTTCAACTATGCTGGGAAGTTTGGAGGGTAATGCTTTCGTAACACCCGGAGTAGCTCCGACGGCCCCACCAGCTACAGGTATTGCGGAAACGATCCTAGTAACCATACCCTCCGGCGTGAATCCGGCGGTGGGGATCTCTGGAGTATCAATGGCACCAGCAGTAACGATAGCCCCAGCTTTAACGGGTGTTCTGCCTGTAAGAAGTTCATGCAGGCTTCCTCGCAACCTGTGGGTGAGGTAGCTTCGGTCTACGATGACTTTCAAACACCTTACCCTCAGGAATACAATGACGAGCCTTTCCCAAAAGACTATATTCCCCCTATCTTTGAAAAATACACAGGAAAAGGTGGGAACCCGAAGGAGCACATTAAGCGTTTCGTTGAGCACTTAGGAGCACATTGAAATGATAAGAAGCTTAGATTGAGGGAGTTTTCTAAATCCCTATCTGACAAGGCATACACCTGGTACTCCCATTTGACTCCCAACAGCGTTTCTACGTGGGAGGGGATGCATGTATTGTTTGTCCAAAAGTTCTTCTTAGCGGAAGATGAGTTCACCCTGACCCAACTCGGTAGGGAGAAGCAGAGACCGGGAGAAGAGGTGGTGGCCTATATTCGAAGGTTTAGGGAAAGGTCCCTCGATGTAAGGGAAGAAGCTAAGGAATCCAAGTTGTTGCAGATTTGTGCTGAGGGACTACTTCCTGAGTATATTTGCCACCTAATCAACGAGATGTGCGAGGGAACTTTTTTAGCATTCCTAAAATCTGCAAGAAAAATCTCTTTGGTGGTACGACCCATCTCGGTGGTGGATCCCATGATGTTCAGGCAACCGATGCAACTCGCGGGGGAAAGGTCTCATCCCCCACGGGTAGGATACGTCGAGAGGGAAGATGGGGGCAAGGCACCAAAGAAGGACAACAAGAGAAAGTTTGAAAGGGACAGAGAAGACCCGCCACCATTTCCTTGTACGATAGAGGAGGTAGTGAGCTGTTATAACGCAATGGTCCAAGGTGGAACAGTTTATGAACCAAAAGGCATTCCGGTAGCAGAACCCGATGTTGCGACGAGGGCTGATCCCAAATACTGTCAGATTCATCGAAAGATCCCGCATCCAACGGAGAGATGCTTCACACTACGAAGAATCATCGACAAATACATGAAGGCAGGGACATTACAAATCCCCCCGCAGAACATTAACAACAACCCACTTCCAGCACATGGGGCCAATCTTGTGATGGCCTATGACGAGGAGGCAGAAAGAGAGGGAGGAAGGCTAATGATGAAGCAGAAAGAGTTCGATGAAACTCTGGAGCATTGCACCAGGGGGATGGCTAACGTAGTCCTAGCCTACGATGAAGAAAGAGCTA
Source organism: Sambucus nigra (assembly GCA_949130495.1). NCBI lineage: Eukaryota > Viridiplantae > Streptophyta > Magnoliopsida > Dipsacales > Adoxaceae > Sambucus > Sambucus nigra. Next base: position 598,297,909 of record OX422212.1, on the reverse strand, counting down.
AAGACGTGGAATACGTGTATAGCGTTGAAGGCGAAGAAGCAGACCCGGTCATAGAATATAGTGCAGTTTTAAAATCTCCAAAGTTCACTTGGTTCTTTGAGCAAGTGGGGATCCCGAAGGAGAGTAGGATGGAAGTAAGCCAGGCGATTTTGGACATTGCAAGGAGGAACGCGGTCCCCTCGCTGAGGTGGAGGGGACCCATGGCTAGGTTGGTGAAGAAGTTTCTGTCCGAGGTAAGCTTCAGCGATGCAGATAGAGCTGTAAGGTTCCCTCACAACAGGCCTTTGTATGTAACCGCTAGTGTCAACGAGGTTAGCTTTGCAAGGACTCTTATGGATGGGGGTGCTTCTATCAATATTATGCCGATCAACTCCTTCCATGCGGCTAACATTCCAAAAGAAAGGTTGGTTCCCATGCCTTTGGTAATCTCGGGTTATGACAATCAATCTTCCAAATCCATCGGGCATGTAAATGTTGGGATTGTGATGGGAAATCTGAGTTCCCACATCAAGTTCCATGTAATAGAAAGTGCAACTTCCTATCATTTACTAATAGGGAGAGTGTGGATGCAAAACTAAGGGGTAGTTCCTTCAACTTATCATCAATGCACCAAGGCAAATATCAAAGGAACATAAGTGACCATTAGGGCTACGAAGAGGCCTTTCGCCATCGAAGAAGCACACTTGGTAGATGCGGTATTTTATTCTGAGCTCGAGGAAGATGTGTGGGTCCTGACAAGGAGAATGGAGGGAGAATGGGTTCCCTCGATTAGAGAGAGAATGGGGCCCTTGAATGAGCAAGGTAAAGAGGATGCAAGTGGCGGAGGGGTGAAGACCGAAGAAGCCCATCAGGCGATCCCTCGACCCTAAAATATCTCGAAGCAACTCAAAGACAGGATGAGGCCTGGAGCCAACCCAGTGGAGCATGAGGTCCAACGACAAAGCGTGTTGAGTCGTTTCTCAGGGGAAAGAATTACTGAGGCTTCCAAAGAAAAGAAGAGGAAGGCCGTGGCAACAGCTACCAGCAGGCAGTGCAAGAAAATCGTCACAAAAGAGGGAAAAGTGGTGTACCGCTTGTAACGATGTGACCGGGCGGCCGAAGAGATGAAGAATGAGGTTGACCCGATATATGAATGTTTCTTAGTGGACCAACAAGGCCAATGCATGGTAATAGACAACTCCAACATACAGGAGTTCGTAGAAGATATCGCCAAAGAACCAGACTACATGGCAGATCAACCAAAACCCCAAGCACAAGAGTTGGAGCAGCTGAACTTAGTAAGAGAAGGGGAAGACCCAAGGCCTATCTTTATCTTGAAAGGTCTCGGTAAGGAGAAACGAGAAGCCTTGTTTGAGCTGATTCGGGAATTCATAGATGTCTTCGATTGGAAGTACACTGAAATAGAGGGGTTCGATGAGGAGGTGAGTTGCCACAAACTGAACGTGATGCCTTCGGCTATTCCGGTGAAGCAGGCAACAAGGACTTACAAACCTGAACTAGACTTGAAGATTAAGGAGGAGGTCCAACGTTTGTTGGCAGCAGGATTCATCAAGCCAATACAACATCCCCTTTGGCTATCCAGCATTGTGCCAGTGGGAAAGAAAGACAAGAACCAAATAAGGATCTGCGTGGACTTCAGAGACTTGAATAGGGATTGCCCCAAGAATAAGTTTCCCCTACCCTCCATCGATAGTTTGATAGATGCCACGGTCGGTCATGAGATGTATAGCTTCATGGATGGGTACGTGGGATACAACCAGATCAAGATGGACCCCACCGACGCAGAGAAAATGGCGTTCAGAACTCCGTTGGGCAACTTCATGTACAAGGTGATGCCGTTTGGACTCAAGAACACTGGAGCCACATACCAGAGGACAATGATGACCATTTTTCATGACTTCTTCCACAAATTTGTTGAGTTCTACATGGACGACCTGGTAATCAAATCAAAGAAGGAGGAGTCCCATCTGAATGATTTAAGGAAGGTGTTTACTCGGTGCAAGAGGTATAAATTGAGGATGAACCCGTTAAAATGTGTCTTCGGAGTAACAAGCGGGAAGTTTCTAGGCTTCGTGGTTGATCGACAAGGGGTGCAGATGGACCAGGATAAACAGCGGGCGATCTTGGAGATGCCATGTCCAAGAACGACGAAGGAGCTGAAGAGTTTTCTAGATAAAGTCTCCTACCTTAGGAGATTTATGCCTGGATTGGCCGAAATAACACACCCACTAATGTAGCTGTTATGAAAAAACATGAAATTCAGGTGGGAGGAGGTTCACCAGGAGTCTCTTGCGGGGCTGAAGAAACTGCTCGTTTCACCACAAATCATGATTCCTCCCCAGGCAGGAGTACCGTTGCAGCTATACCTTACGTCTACCACGAGGTCCGTTAGATCCCTGCTGGCACAAGAAGTGGACGGGTAAGAACGACCGGTTTACTACCTCAGCAGGATCATACATGGTCCAGAGATTAGATATAGTAGCTTAGAAAGGCATTGTTTAGCCTTAGTCTTTGTAGCACCAAAACTAAGACATTATATGATGTCTTTTACAATTCATATTGTAACTAGATGTGATCCTATTAAGTATTTGTTGGCAAGAACTATATTGATGGGAAGGGCAGCTAGATGGTTCCTCATCCTCTCAAAATATAACTTGAAGTGTGTGGTTCCTCGTGCGATCAAGAGCCAGGTGTATGACGATCTATTGGCAATCTTTCCATCAGGAACGTTTGAACCTCCTAAAGAAGACATTCCGGGAGATAATTTGCAGGCTAATTACGTGGATACAATTGATGAGGAATGGACAATGCAGTTCGATGGATCTTCGATGGAAAAGAAGGGGGACCAGGGGTGATTCTTTCAAAAGGGATGGAGGAGATTTCCCTTTCCTACAAGCTAGATTTCCCTTGTTCTAATAACGAAGCAAAGTACGAGGCGTTGGTACTGGGGCTGCTGGAGGCTCTTCGAATGGGAATTCTCTCACTCTGTGTTAAGGGTGACTCGAACTTAGTGATTCAGGAAGTAAACGGAGAATATGCGTTGAAGCACATGAGCCTGGAGCCATATAGAACAATCATTCAAAGGCTTCTCAACCAGTTCCATCGAACTAAGATCAAAAGACATCCCAGAACGATGAACCGCCATCCAGACGCCTATGCCACTATCGGCCAGAAAATGGTCATGAAGAACGATGAGACTATCATTGTGATCTAACGAAGAATAGCTCCTTCAGTGGTACAGTCAATACTACCGATGGAGGAGGATATGGACTGGAGGGGAGAGATTAGGAAGCAATCGGAGTCTGGAGAAGGAGCTATGGGATTAGGAGAGTTGGCACAATATTTTACAAACCAGGGAAATATTTACCACAGAAATGCTGGGGGATGGTTGTCAAGATGCATCAGCCCAAAGGAAGCAGAGCGGAGATTGAAGAAAATGCATGAGGAGCACTGAGATACCTCTATATAGGAAAATTTAAAGAGATGGGTATTTCTAGCCTAGAATGAAGCAAGATGCGGCAGAGCTGCAACGGAAGTACGATAAGTGTCAGCTATTCTTCGAAGCAGATGAGTGCCATTTCATTAAAGCTCAAACGGACTGGAGGCAGCCCTACATCGACTTCATTCAGGATGGAGTTGTCCCAACGGAGAAAATGGATGCGATGGGCCTGAGGCAAAGGTCTCCAAGGTTCTATGTTCAGGAGGGGTAGCTTTATCGAAGAGGGTACTTCAACAGGCCATTTTGTTGCATCACGAAAGAAGAAGCAACTGAGGTCCTCAAACAAGCGCACGATCCAACCCACATAGGAGGGGAAAAGTTATATGATCAGTTGATGACGTTGGGGTATTATTGGCCAATAATGGAGAAAGACTCTGCTGAGTTCGTTCGAAAATGCAAAACTTGCCAACTTCATGGAAATATGATCCATGCCCCATCGGTAGACTTACACTCTCTCTCAACACCCTATTTGCTTCATACTTGGGCGTTCGACCTAGTGGGGGAAATACACCCTTCTTCGAGAGGCAAGATATGGATACTGGTAGCAACAGAGTGTTTTAAAAAATGGGCCAAAGCGATACCACTCAGAAGAGCAACGGCTGGGGTGGTGAGCAACTTCATCAGGGAATACATCATTTTCCATTTTGGGATCCCAAAGGTTATTCTTTCAGATAACGGGACTCCCTTCGTCAATTTCGAAGTAACAATGCTCACGGACAAGTATTCCATTGTTCATCACACCTCAACGGTGGCATACCCAAAGGGAAATGGTTAGGCCGAAGCAACTAATAAAACCTTGGTTAATATTTTGGCCAAGATGATGGAAGACTTTCCAGGGGCGTGGGATGACAAGATACCAGCTGTTTGTGGGCCTATCGAATAACAAAGTGGAAACCCATAGGATACACGCCGTTCTCCCTTATTTATGGGGCTGAGGCAATCCTTCCAGTAGAGTTGGAAGTTCCCTCCGCTCGATATGCCTTGCAAAGTAGCATGTCCCTCAAAATAGACATGTACAGTTGGAAGCATTAGATGAACACAGAGATAATTCGATGCAACACTTTCAAATGTATACGAAATAACTCTCCAGGGCATACGATAAATTGGTAAGACCAAGGAAGTTCGTAAAAGGAGACCTCGTTTTGAAAGCAGTAGTGAAACACATCAAGGGGCTTCCTCTACCAAAATTTGTAGCTAACTGGGAGGGACCTTCGTCGTAAAAGAAGCTCATGATTCAGGTTATTGTTTAATTTGGAAGATTGAGGAAGATAAGCCATTCAAGATAAACAATAAATGGCTTAAGGTTTATCATGTGTAAACAATCAAGTTTGAATCATCGTTGTAACTAGTTGTTGTTATGAATATACAAGTTTTAGTTATGATTTGAACACAATGAGGGAATGGAAGAAATGTAGAAATTTATAACATACAAAAATAGTCACAACCCATGGAAGAATTGGAAAATATACATTCTTCATTCATGAACAATGGAGCATTAAAAAAAATTGGGAGCTATCGCCCAAGAATTACATAGATAAAGGCAGATGGAGGATATGTATACAAGAGACAATTAGCCTAAGAGAAACGATAAATCTGAGGAAGAGAAAAAATCTCCAGGAAGGCCCGAAGAAGCCGCTGTGAAAGATCATTGTGCTTTAATAGACACCTCCAGCCTCGTCAGCACTTGTGTACGTTCAATGAGGAGCTTCTCTCGTTTCAGCTTTGCCAGGCACAAAGCTTCTTCGGCATCCTTTACCTCTTGATCCACTGCTTCCAAAAGAGGCGCTAAAGCGACCAACTTAGCTTCCTCAGCTCGCTGGTCCTCCTGGTGCTTTCGTAACACTTCCCTGTGGCCGATCAGTTGCTGGTTCTTCAAAGTCTTTAAATGTGTTATGAGCCAGTCAAAACGGAAACCATCACGCCCCAACTCCATCAGAAAACCCAGAAACTGGTTAAGGAGTGATCTGGTAATGCTTGCATTAGGAGTACTGGCAATTACAGCAACAACGATCGCTAGGGGTGTTCACGGGTCGGTCGGTTCGGTTTTGACCGGGTTTTTTGGGCCGAACCGACCATGTCGGTTTTTGGAGGAGGAGAACCGAACCGAACCGAAAATGCTGAAAAACCGAAGCGAATCGAACCGAATCGGGTCGGTTTTAAACAGGGCCGGTTCGGTTTGCCCGTCGGTTTTTGACAGGGCCAGTTTTATACAGGGTCGGTTCGGTTTTTTCCTTTATTTTAATAAAAAATATATTTTTTTAATACCTAATATAAATATAAAATTAAAAAATATAATATAATATGTCAAGACTAATATAAATATAATGTAAAATATAAAATTAAAAAGTATAAAAATTAAATCGGTTCGGTTCGGTTCAAAATCGGTTTTTTTATGCCAAAACCGAAAACCGAACCGACCCTGTCGGTTTTATACCTGATTAAACCGAACCGAACCGACCCTCAAAAAAACCCGGCCCGAAAATTTTCGGTTCGGCTCGGTTTTGTCGGTTTGTCGGTTTGGTCGGTTTTTTTGCACACCCCTAACGATCGCCATGCCTTGAAGTCTGTGACTCATCACGTGAATATTGGAACGTAGGCAATCTGATGTGAGGGTCTCAGGGTGACAATTCACCAATTGTTCGATCACCAGGTAGTGGTAGACAGGCATTTGAGGAGACTGCCGAAGCATCATCAGGCAGAAGGCGTGAGGAGCCAGGTCAAGAAGGGGGAGTTCACCCCCAGATTCGCTCTCTGTGGCAGCACCAGTCGTGGAACCTTGATCATCATGATCAGAGTTTTCCGAAATAGCAGGTTCCTGAGGAGGTGATCCTATAGGCGAAAGAGCTGGGGGAGAATTTTCCCGAGCAACCTGAGAAGAGATAGAAGGCATAATAAGTTTATGAAAAAAAATCTTAACAAGCATTTTCGTTGTTAAGTCACCGTTATAAGGTGGAGTTTATGAAAAAATCTTAACAAGAGTTTTCGTTGTTAAGTCACCGTTATAAGGTGGAGTTTATGAAAAATCTTAACAAGCGTTTTCGTTGTTAAGTCACTGTTATAAGGTGGAGTTTATAAAAAAAACTTAACAAACGTTTTCGTTGTTAAGTCACCGTTATAAGGTGGAGTTTATGAAAAAATCTTAACAAGCGTTTTCGTTGTTAAGTCACCGTTATAAGGTGGAGTTTATGAAAAAACCTTAACAAGCATTTTCATTGTTAAGTCACTGTTATAAGGTGGAAGTTCATGAGAAATAACAAAAATGCATATTTATACCTCAATCACTACAGGGCCAAGAACGGGAGCCATGGTGGCAGCTGCAGGGACAGGAACTGTTGGGGATGGGATCATTGCCTCAGAAGTCATAACGGGGTCCCTGGTCGCAGAAGCCTCAGCGCTCGGCAAGACATCCTCACCAATATAAGGCACCAGGGCCAGCATACGAGGTTCATCGGGAGAAGATAATGGGCTCCCAAGCAAAGACCCAACACGAAGGGGTGCAGAAGTACCACTATGCTGGGCAGAAGCACCAACCTGGGCCTTGACTGCATGAGGACCACCAAGATAAGTAGGTGGTACAAGATCAAGAGAAAACTGTGACATGAGGGCAAGTGTTAGAAAAGAGGAATAAGTACAGAAAAAAAATGAAGAAGTATCTCTACGCGCTACTTACCTCGGTTATGGTGCTGAAAAGGGGAATGGCGGTCAGAGGTCTCACCAGCATCGTTGGAAGAAGAACGTCTGCTAACAACGAGGATATTTCAACCTGGGGCACCCAAAACATCTCGAGGTTTAGCGGGAAAATAAGTAAAAAGGGTGGGAGCGAAAAGAAGCTATAACAAATAAGTTGTAGAGGAAATCATACCTCGGGCTCACTTTCCTCAACAAGAATAATGGTCAAAGAAACCTCAGATGAAGTACGTAAATCAGAGGGGACTGGGAGTGTTATCTCGGGTTACGTTACCTCTGGGGGTGAAGAATCACTCGCAGGTTCAGCGGCATCACCTCCCATAACAACTTCCCTAGCACGGTGGGAGCCTGAACGACGAGAATAAGTAAGCACCATCATGGGGGAACGGGGAGGAGTCACATAGGTATGAGAAACACCAAAGCGTCCCCCACAAAAGGGCTCACGGGAGGACTGGGGGGGTTTGGTCTTTCTATTTCAATCCCCTGCACCACAGTTGTCAAGAATAAATAAGCAAATGCAGCCTGCCTTAAGCAAAAAAGAGAATGAGTAAATCAAGCATACATACCTTGGATCCAGAAGGGGAACGAGAAGATATGACCACAGGCGAAGAAGGAGGAGTAGCAACAACAGAGGGGGCGGGAGTGAGATGCACCTCAGAAGTTCGATGCACCTCAGGAGTCCGCTTCTTCTGAGACTTGGTGCTTAGAAAGCCCCTTTGGAGGAAGAAATCTCCACTCAGAAGAATCCTCGTCTTCATCACCCAACAGTAAGGCATCAAACTTGGAAGAAAAATGCACGACCTTGCAGGCAACAGCAAAGTCATCACCCTCCCCAAAAATAGGAGAGCGACGATAAAACCTCAACTGTTCCTGGCGGGCAGCATCCAGGGCGGAGGCAGTAGTGGTGGTGGCAGACGGAGCACCAGTAGCAGAGATAGCAGGGTTACTTGAGGTGGCCATGGAAAACGATGATGAAGATAGAAGAAAAGCTTTAAGCAAGAGCGGTTTGAAGAACGAGAGTAAAAGACCACGACCATAGGTAGCGGTTTAGAGGATGAGAAGGGAAGAAGGCAAACAGGAGCTTAGCAATAATGGAGTTCTTGTAAGTTTTTCTCTCTCTAAAAAGGGAAGTCTGAAGAAGATAGTAACAGAGTAAGAAAAAATAAAGAGAGGGTTTAAGTATTTTGGATATAGCCGTTTGAAAATTTTGGAGTTGTCATTTCAGTCTCCCACCATCACACGTGCAAAGCCGCCTGAAATCATTTCCAATGAACACGTGGCGCATTGGGAAGTGCTTCGACAGTTGAGAAGACAGCGCCACGTCATTTACGAAGTGACACCTGGGGAACACAAACCGTTGCCTTCCTATGCAAGATTGAGTTTTGGCGCCAAGGAAATTTTTATCAGACATATCCAATAGACTCCTAACGAAGAAGATGTCCCAACGGTTCCAAAAAAGCTATGATGTTCTCTCGTCATAAGTCCAGACGTTGTTTAGTTATGACTAAGGATAAGAGGCCTGAATCTTTTCACACCAAAAAAGGTCCATCGGTTTGAGACATTTCGTGCAGACACTTTTTGTTCCAATAAATCTCTCTACGAGGGGGCAAATGTAGAGGGGGCTTGAAGGTAATCTTAAGATTAGGGACAAATCCCTAATTAGCAACAGTGCTTGAGATTAAGCAACCGAGGCAGCTCAAGCGTGGAAGCTTGGCGCGGCAGCTCATATTTTAGCTTGTTATATTAGTCATATTGTATTTTCATTATTGACGATTGCAAGCTATAACGGTTGTAATGACGTAATGATAATAATAATTGGGTTTATGTGAGGTCGAACGGTACTCTCGAGAGGCCAGGCTTGGCAGGTCCTGGGAGAGCTTTCATGCTCTATCGAACGACCTCACCGTGGGAACTTTAGAGGGACTTGGTTTGGAGGATTAAAAAGTGAGGCACCATTGGGGCTTGTCCTGACCATCTTAGATACACCTGGTAAAACACTGAAGGACCCTGATCGTGGAACCTCGGGCGGAGCAGCTTTGAGTTCCATCGGGCGTTGAGTTGTGAATCAAATAACCCTCTATTTAAAGTCACATCTACTGTAGGTGATGTCACTAGCTAGCTAAACAATTTCAGACCTGCACTTGAGTAAACCACCGTGGTATTTGTGGTTGTCAGGCAGTTGGTGAGCCACCTCTGCGACAACAGCCTCCTGACACACAGTGGTTAGGCAAAAGGCATGTCTTGGCATTTAATGTTCATGATGTGGAGATAACCAGTGCATCAGGCATTTAATGTTGTGACATAAATCATGAGGGATGTCTTTCATAGTTTTTAATGACTGAGTTGCCTCGGGGGTGGTGGTTGAGGCTATTTAAGAACCCCAACCACCTTTGATAAAGAGAGATCTTTTTGAAGACTCTTACCCACCCACCATTGTTACTTATTACGAAGCTTTTAATACTTGATAGATATTCTTGAGAGTGTAAGGTGTGTTTCTACCTGCCTACCAAGGTTTATCTAGGGTGCTTACCTCTCTCTCCCCCTAGCTAAGTTACTTCTAAGGTTCATTACTATTTCCTGAGTTATAAACGAGAGTTTTGTGAGTTTAAACTGAGTCTTGTCTCCATTCAACTTGTGTCTAGATGTTCTATTGCTAATCCAAGGCTTTGGCTAATTAGCTTATTATTACCATACTCGAACAGGGGTTACGCCTCCATCTATAATCTAAAGTACCCTCCTACATTTGGCGACTCCGCTGGGGAGGCATTCTCCTAGGTAAGGAATATGGCGCAAGACAATGCTACTCGAAGAATCAACTTTGATGATATCCAGCACAATGAAGAACATGCCGTAAAAGAGCAGGCGGCCCTAAGGGATGGGACTCCTCAGGTAGAGATACCTCCGGTTCCAATGGCGTCAGGTGTTCCAGGGGTGGCACAACCTTCCACGAGCGCGGAGTTGGGATCCACCCAGATTTCGCTCCTCATGAGCAAGTTTTACGAGTTTTTGCAAACTCCAGTAGCTTCAACTATGCTGGGAAGTTTGGAGGGTAATGCTTTCGTAACACCCGGAGTAGCTCCGACGGCCCCACCAGGTTCAGGTATTGCGGAAACGATCCCAGCAACCATACTCTCCGTCGTGAATCCGACGGTGGGGATCTCCGGAGTATCAACGGCACCAGCAGTAACAATGGCCCCAGCTTTAACGGGTGTTCTGCGTGTAACCCCCTTGGTTGTTGCTCCATCTCCCATGGAAGAAATAAGAAGGGATAAACTTATTAAGTGTCGAGAGTTTGAATTTATTTGGGCTCTAGGACATTGGTTTTATTACGTTAGGCATTACATGTGTGAAGATGTAACATCAAGCAGTGAGAAATTATGTGAGTTAAGGCCAGCGAAGCCAAGGAGTGCAATGCCAAAAGCACTGAGGGAGGTTTTTCACCAGTAGTTGGATAAGTGGGGCAATCTCAGGAAGACTTGAATCTCGATTAATAGGGTAATTGAGTATACCTTTTCTGTATGGTCATATATGGTATGTATGGTTGATTTGTGGATCTATGCATGTTGCATTGATGATTATTGCGTGTGAGAATGAGGTATAGAGTGATTGGGAGTCATAGTTAATTTTATGTTTAGTATCATCTGGGAAAGGTTGACATGGTGGCAGCAACATCGAGCCATATACATGTAGGGCAATTGGCACCAGTGTGAAAGATGAAGTGGGATGAACTCCTTCAACAGGAGGATATAGTCCAAGTCTATATAATAATGATAACCGTAACATTCGAGATCATTCTAAGGATTATGAAGGCATTGGCAGTGGAATCCTCTTGTCAGAAGGAGATACAACAATTATTAGTAATAAAGCTGAGTGACTGAGAATGGCTTACACTTCAATTGGAGGTTAATGGCCACAAATAACAAGGACCTGTAGCGCACAGTTTTGGGTGTATCCTAGAGGGAATAAGATATACTAGGTGTTAAGGATCCAGTATGGGTAAGACAGTATGAAGAAAGACATAGATGGGGTTGTCTCCAGGTACGCCACTTGTCAGGTGGTGAAGGTTGATCATAGGATACCAGTCGGGGTCGTATAGCTGTTGGAGATACCAATGTGGGAAGGGGAGTATATATCGATGGATTTAAATTCAGAGTTTTCCATATGGGTTATTAGGATCGATTGACCAAGCTAGAGGAGTTATTACTAGTTTGGGTGGATTACACAATAGGGCAGTATGCCCCACTTTTCATTACAGTGATGGTGCAATTGCTCGGGGTGTATCATTATAATATTTTAAATCAAGATAAGTTTTTTGTGTCCCACTTCTGGCAGAGTTTTTCAAGAGGCAATGGGGATGGAGTTACGTTTCGGCATAGCGTATCAACTACAGATCGACGATGAGACAGAAAGGGTGAATTAGATGTTGGAGGATGTGCCGAGAATTTTCATTCTGGACTTTAAAGGGTATCTGGGAGAAATCTTTACTGATGTTAGAGTTTACGTGTAATAACTCGTGTCAGTTTGCCATTGGCATGGCACTTTTGAGTCATTGAAAAGGAGACCTTCTCATTCACCCTCTTTTTGGGTAGAGGTGGATGATAATAAGATTCTCGAGCTAGACATGATTCAGGATACATTGACAAAGATTAAGTGGTCAAGAATCGTGTTCGGGTATCTCAGGATCTTTAGAAGAATTATGCCGATGAGAATGAGAGACACCTGGATTTTGATAAGGGAGATTAGGTATTTCTGTGGGTATCTCCCACGAAAGGAGTGATGCGATTTACGAAGGAAGAAGTTGGCTTCTAGGTATGTGGGGCATTTCCCATTATAAATAGGGTAGGGTCGATTACGTGTGCCTTACTGGAGCATTTGAAGAGGATTAATAATGTGCTTCATGTGTCATCGTTAAGGAGGTATCTCATGGATGACGTGGTTTATCATCATGTTGCATTAGAAGAGATTGACTTACAACCGAATATTTCTTACAAAGAGAGATATGTTGCCACTTTCGGCTATAGTGAGTGGAATCTTCGATCAAAGGAGGTATCATTAGTGTGGGGGCACCACAATGTCATCGAGTCGACATGGGGGTGCGAGGATGTCGTGCGGGAAAAGTATGAAAAACTTTTTTTGGTAGCTTCATTCCATATTCGAGGATGAAATTCTGTTATTAAGGGAGAAGAATGTAATACCCTATACTTTTTATGAGCATTTAAATTTCCACATGTGCATGAATTTATTAATTTAGTTAGGGAAATTAAATTGGTTTCGGTAAATATTAATTAATGAGTTAAGAATTAATATTAATTTGATCATTATATACTTGGGCATGATAGTAGGTATATATGTGATTAATTATATCGCGAATGGGATGGTTTATTACGATATGTCAATAAACTGTTACATCAACGAATTGGTATGTTTTATGGGCGACGCGTAGGGTACACACGTGTCCGTCTCGGTTAATGATATGTCAGCATATTTATAGTTGGGTGACTTAGATGACCTTTTCGAGCGTACCGGTGATCTGATAAGGGTCAAAATATTCTAGAATAGGTACCCGGATGTTATGTTTGGGTTCTAGAGGCCTTTTAGACATAATTGGGGCCCGTATAAGGGTAGGTGGGTCATTTTACTCTTAGGGCTAAGAAGAAAAATGAAACTAGCTAAATTAAGGGGATATTTGAGAGGGTGGGAAGGTGGATGATAGCGCACCTTTCATATTTTATAAAAGAGACTGAGAGAGAGAGCCCTAGAGAAGAGAAGAAGAAAAAGAAAAAGAAAAAGCAGGAGGAAGCTTAAAGATGAGAAGAAGGAGGACTCAACCCGTTATCAAATTCATAGAAGACTTCGGATTTTAATCCAATGAGCCAAGAATATACTAACTTTATGTTGCAATTTGATAGTAGTTATTTATTTTCATGATTAGAGGTAGAAATATGAAAATTAATATGTTAAAGATTGAAATTTTCTTAATTGATATAGAGATTTAAATAATAAAGACTAGGGTTTGTAAATGAATCATTAATGATGATCAATCATACGTGAAATTCAAAATATATTTAGTGGTTTAAATGGATGAACATGTAGAACTTGAATATAAATATTGGATCTTTGATAATTAATTTGGGAAAAATTATGTGTTGAATGAATTAGAAGTTTGAATTAAAATTCTAGGGTTTGATTTGGGATTTGAGGTTAATTTTATGATTAAATAACTATAGAATATTTGGATAATGTTGTATGCGTTAATTTTAGTGTTTAAAGGGGATGGAAACCTCCATTTAAGGATTTGGAAGAGAAAAAATCCAAGGAAGAAGATGTTTAGGAAATCGAACTGGTTTGATCTCCTAGCAAATTGGTTTGCTTTTGAAAGTTGGATAAGGTTGTGCATAATCAAATTACAAAGCCTTGGACGCCGGTTTCGTTTTATTCTGATTTTTTTGAATTTATTATGATTTTCTAATAAAAGGTGCGCGATACCGAAATTTTAAACCGGTAGTTTTGGATTAGACTTTCTTCTGAAAATTTTGATTTTAGGTGCAGCGAACTAGTTCGATTTGTTGGCGTGTCCGTTTTTTGTTGATGAGTTATTTTGACCCGTTGAGACTTGGGAATTGACCGTCGAGGCTTCCTACGTATTGTGGGAATACTGGAGAAGACTTTATAGAGTTCAACACATGTGATAGGTCAATGTTGGATAGGTTCGAGTGAGGAGAACCAAGGATTCAAGTGAGTGACTATCCGTGTGTGAGGATATGTGATAGTTTTGAGTCCAGTTAGGTGCGATGTAGTATGGTTGCGACCCTTGAATGTATATCTATAACCGCCCATTGCATGTTTTTATGTTTAGGATCGGTGGTAAAATTCTAACCTGGTGGCTCAGTGTGATGCGTGTTGCCTTGTGCCGAATAACACACGAGGAATGTATTCGTGAGGTCTAAGATCTAGGGATACGGCTATACGTATATAGCCAAAGATATATGTGTATGTTTTATACGATATAGTATATATATCCTTTTATAGCACGGGCGTAGCTATGTTATGTTAATTACGTGACTCTTTATTTAAAGCAGTGTGTCGCTACAATATTGTTTATGAACATATACTTAGAGAAGGTAGTATTACTTAGCTAATAGAGGGTATTAGCGGGATTAGGATCAAATAACGGTTATATGTCCTAGTTAGGTCAGGTAGTTTAATTAGAATAAATAAGATGAACACCTTAGGTGCACACTATAATTAAGAGGTGAGGTTTATCTCAAGTGAGTGGGAACGGTTAATTATGAAAGTAATAAACTACTATTTTCATTGATTTAAAATAATTATCTACTGGCAAAATATTTTTACTTTACGAGCTTTGACCCGTAGGCTTTTATTTTTCCTTATTTTTCTTTTTATACCCCAGGTTTACAGCAGCAACAGTCGAAATCGCAGGGATATATTCATTCTTTCCGTGCAGTAGTTATGGACATTACATCTTTGATTAGCCGCCTCAGTCTATTTTATCTAAATAGGATCAGTCATTTTAGTTTCAGTTTTGGGCATGTTGCCCATGGATGGATAGGTTTTTATATTACTGTCAAACATTTATATTTCAGTACACAGTTTTATTATTTAGTTCTATACTGTGGATGTTTTATTTGGGGGCCGATGGTTTATTCGGTTCACTCTTATTATCTATTTATGCATGAGGATTATTTATTCATTTTAATTGTATAGTTTTATTCATATTATTTATATTATATTGTGGTTGCGACAATGATGCTGAGAATGAACCATACTGAGAAACCTGTTTTATTTTAGTAGAGGATTGACCACCCGATATTAGAATAGGCTAGTTGTCACAATTACACAGTGATAAAACAAGAGATTTCTTTCTTGCACAAAACGAATGAGTGATTCCTCCCCTTGATCACTTGTTCTTCCTCTCCAAAGCTCTTTCCAAGTTCTCCCAAATCTTTAGGGCAACTAGGGTTTTTGTTTGTGTGTAAAGTGTTAAACTAGTGAGGGTTAACACCCTTGAAATGAGTCTAAATTCACAGGTCACCAAAAGACCTCATTTTGGGTATCTAAATGAGTCCAACATACTACCTAAGCTACTACAAAACTTAGCCCAAATGTACACATACCCCATAGACCCAATCCAAACTACTAAAAACACATATTCGACCCTCCGCGACACTCAAGAGTCCAATACAAATGGTAAAACCTCACCAGACGTTGTAATTATGGGTGCACACGGTTTGGATTGGTTCGGTTTCGTTACTAAACCAGAACCGGAACCGAGGTGGTTCGATTCCAGGATTTTGGAACCGAAACCGAAATCAATTTTTTTTGGAACCGGACCAATGGTTCTTGGCTTGGTTCGGATCGGTTCCCGGTTCTATTCACTTTTATCATATTTTAATATTGGCCATTCCTTTTCAACAGTAGTCAAATATAATTTTCAAATGGATTACTATCATATTATTCAAATATAGTTTTCAAATCAATTCCTATTCTTTTATCATATTCTAATATTTCACGATTCATTTTCAACATAAAAAATGATATAGTCTCACACCACACTTAAAAAACAGCATAAAATTCACATTACACTTGAAAAAATAGCATCAAAACAGCATATATAGATAGTTTCCTCCCATTACATTGCAAGTCCTTAAAAACATAGGTGGGGCACATTACATTGCAAGTCTTAAAAAATAGCATTAAAAAACAGTATTACAAGTCCTTAAAAAGCAGCACAAAGTCCTTAAAAAACAGCACAAATCAAATAAAAACAGCACTGAAAAACAACATCAAAATGACTTCCAAACAACACCCAAACAGCTTCCAAACAGAACCATTTAACTATAAATAAAATTAACATAAAATAAGCACACCTAAAAACAAATATTTAATGAAAAAATTAGTTAAAAACAACACCATTTACCTTAATACGGAGGATTTGAAAACACATTAACAAGTTCAGGTTCGGGATCTTTCGTAATGACTGAAATAAAGCACAAATATATAATGAGAACATTTAATAACAAAACAAATATTTAATGAGAATGTTTAATAATAAATAATGTTAAACTTACTGGATTCAAGATCACTCATCTCATCCAATCTCATCTCAACATTTATAGATGCTGATGAACGTAACCAATCTTGGGTACATATTAAGCACTCCGCAATTCTAGGAGTTAATGAACTTCGAAATTGATCAAGTACACGTCCATCCGTGCTAAAAGTCAATTCCGAAGCAACGGTGGATACCGGAATAGCCAAAACATCTCTTGCAACTAAAGAGAGAACCGTATACCTAGAGGAATTGAGGTTCCCCCAACTTAAAATATCAAAGTTAGACACATCCTTTTCAACTTCTTCTAAATATCTATCAACCTCGGATTTTGCATCAACATTTTCTTCTTTTTCTAATTATTGAAAAAATTTCGATTGAAGAGATTTCATTTCATCGTCTTCCACAACCTCACCAAATTGATCAACCACCATTTTATTTGAACTTTGAGTTCCTTTTATTGGGTGGGAACTCATACTTTGATAATGAACGAACATTCTAGTCAAAAGGTCTCTAATTCGCATATTCAAATACAAGTAAAGCTAAAAAACAAATAAAGATGTTCGTCACATCCCAAATTATAACTAAAGCTAGAAAACAAATGAGAGAGAATATTGTTTCTGCAAACAGGGACAGATAAAACAGATGGCTGAGTAACACGGCCGCAATTGTTTAGAAACAAACCCCATTTTGATGATTATGTCATGACAAATATGTATGGAATTTTGAAACAGATATCTGTGATTAGGTATCACAAAAAAAATAGATCAGTATTTTTCGTGAAAAAAAATCAGTGTTATAATAAACCTCCATAAACGAAAACAGTCCCAAATCAGTGTTATAACAGGTCCGTGTTATAACAGTCTATAAACACACAGGTTCGTGTTATAACAAAAAAGAAAAAAATGACTGTTCAAACTTCAAACCTCCATAAACACACAGACCCGTGTTGTAAGAGTCCCAAATCAGTGTTTATAAACAAAAAAAACATAGGTCCAAAATTATTTTAGTTGCGAAAATGAAAAAAAAATGAAAATGGAAGGAGAGAGAGAGAGAGCTCCGGTTACCGATTTCATTTTAACGGCGAGATAGAGAGAGAGCTCCGGTTTAGGTTAGCGGCGAGAGAGAGAGAGAGAGCTCTGGTGACTTGATGTTTTAGCAGAGAGAGAGAGAGAGAGGATGGAGGAGTGGTTGATAAGAAAGTTAGGTTAGGGTAGGTTTTCTTTTCTTTTATATGGCCCATAAGAAAGTTAGGTTAGGGTATTTTTTAGTTTTACTTATTATATATATTATATATAATTATATATTTATATTATATATCACATTATAAAGTCGGTTAGGTCCCGGATTGGTTCGGTTTCAGTGTCGGGTCCGATTCGGATCGATTTTCGGGTCCGATTGTTTTTTTTTCCACTGGAACCGAGAACCGAACCGAAGTATCATTTTTTTAGAACCAAAACAGAACCCTAGCGCAAAAAAATGAAACGAACCGAACCAAACCAATGTCATCGGTTTGGTTCGGTTTATTAGATTTTCGATTTCGCTGTGCACCCCTAGCTGTAATACCTCATGACATAAATAAAATATAAATACAATATTATTTTACACGTAAAACATAGTCCAATATCACATAATTAATGTCATCAATTAAGTAGTACAAAAATACAGCACATGCAAAATTTAATTACCATCTAAATTATGAATTTTATTATTACCAAATCATAGAAGTAATAATTAGTCACATTTATTAATTTATTTCTCAATAAATAAAAACAATGAAAATACGAGGTATTATATTTTTCTCCCACTGATTTCTAATAATAACTTGGATAAATGGATATCTCACATGACATTACACGTCCCAAGACCCTCACACGGCATTTTGGTCGTCACATCAACTTCAAAAATTCTGATGCAATCTTATTCGTTCGTTTTTTACCTGAAAGAATCATAAAAATTAACCCCGCAGTTTTGGAAAAAAAAACGCGTTAGTTAAAATGCCTAACTAACGAGTCATCCAAAATACCCACAGTTTTAGAGCTTAGATCAATTTTTAGTAAACTAATGTTTTGACTTTTTACCGTACTAAAATTCTCAAACACTTTAAAATGGGTCTTAGAAAAGTTGTCCTTTTATTTAGAACATTACAAACACCGATTCTCATTTGCAACTTGAGTAAAAGAAAAGGACAAGGTTATAGCTTTAGTCCATAATGTTTTTTTAAACTTGGTTTACAAGTATAATCAACAACGGAGAAAAGTTCACTTACTTGGAGTGACAATTTGGCATCTTAAACTCTTAACTTCCAAGTCAATAATCCTAATCCCTCACGCATAATCTGTGAATTTTTAAAAGTTCATTGAATAATTTCAGATTGCAAAATTTTGTTTTAACCACCTTTTTATTATATTTTTTTAATTGATAAATGCTTTCCAACTACATAATTATTATTATAAATGGACGCTTATATAAAATATATTGTAGTTTTAAAATTGTTGTTTTGCACTGTAAGATTTCACAACAATGTGAATTGTGAGGACTTTGAAATTAGGCATTTTGGGAGTTTTCAAAAACATAAATTGGGTGTCAAAAAAATTATGTATTTTGGGATATATTTAATTTTAAATTTGTATACAAAAAGGAGAAATAATAATTAAAGGGTAAATCGATTAGAAATTTAATTTATAGATCTCACACTAAAATATGTTTTTGGTTGGTTGAACATTCTACATATTTTCAACCATGATGATTTAACCGAAAACACTATTGTTTTAAACACATTAGCTGCGATTTGTCTAATGAGCCCAATATTATATTTTAGTTTTTGTGAAAAAAAAATACATTTACCATGCTTTGTAGAAGGAAGAACATTTCATATTAGATATTGTTGGAAAAAAATACATAGCAGAATATATCAATTATATTTGTTTACAATATACATATAACATATATATGTTAGAGTTATAGTTAACATTTCTTTTAATGATGCGTGATACACTAAATTTTCCCAAATATGATCAAACATATTGTGAACACCTAAGTATACCATGTATACCGTATAAAAAAAATTATTAATATTGTTGAGACCATTATGTTTAGCATATGTATATTGTCAAAAGACCACAAATATTATCACGAAATATATGGTTGATTATAGTTTGCTCCCTAACACTTTATCCCAAGTTTCACTTCACCCCATAAACTTCGATTTTTCACATTAAACCCTCCAAACTTTTCAAAATGCCTCACTTTATAAAACATATTTACATAGCACATATATATACACATACTACCCCCTTGTATATATTTTGATAACCATGTCCTTTGTTGGAAAATTGGACTTAAATTGGTTTTAGAAAGCTGTCCAGAATTTTCTAGACAAAATTTTGAGCAACTTTGAGCTCAAATTTAGATGGGACCCACACTATGAAACTCGTGGGACCATATACGAACGCGTTCTCCTCCGCAAGGAGATTAACGTAGTATATTCATATATCCAATTTCAATAAGTTATGAATGATAAATATGTCCCCAAAGTGACTAACAAAGCAATGAAAATTAATGAATTGAGTATGTTTTAACTCTTGTCCCACATTGGAAGAGTAGTGGAAAGTTGATGAGTTAATAACACCCCAAGTATGGACTAAGGCTTGGATGCCTTGGGATATCCCAACTCTTTGAAGTAGGAGATGGCCTACACTATGCATGTGTTGGGCTTGGGCGTCGGCTTGGGCTTGGGCTTATAAACTTTCTGGGCTTTTATTAATTAACTGTTTGACTTTTTATTAATTAATTATCTGTTTGACTTTTTATTAATTAATTAACTGTTTGACAGTTAATGCCAAGGGTTAACAGATTAAGGAGACTGTTCTTCAGGACTCGGATTTATATTTAATTCTTTTATTATTTCTGCAAATTCAGGTAAGTGTTAATTTTTGTAATTCCGTTTTATTTCTGTAATTATATTAATAATTCATAATTTTGTACAATTATTATTAATAAATAGTAGACATAACAATCTTAAGGAAAATTTAGACTTGTTCTACTGTTTTGTAGTGTACTGAAATTTATTTACAGAAAATAAATCTGTTTTGATAGAAAATATGAATTAAATTATTGCTTTATTGCAGAAATTAATAAAACAGTTTTGGTACAGAAATTAATTTCTATACTGTTTTTATATTCTGTTTTAGAATATAAAATTTTATTTGTAAATTGCTTATGTAAAAAAAATTAATCTTTAAATTATAATTCTGTTTTGTACGGATTTCTTTTTATTATTAAAAATTAGTGTGACAGATTTTATTGTGTATAAACTTCTGTTTATATAATAGTTTAATTCTGAATTTTATTTGAAATTCTTTTGGAATTCATTTATTGTGAATTATATTTGGAAGAAATTGGTGCACAGAATTTTGTATTATGTTTTTGATTAATTCATTATATATGAATTGTATCATTGATAAAAATTCTGTTTTTGTAACAGAAATGGAATCACAAAGTACGAACACCACTCCTACTAAAGTGATTGTCACCAACACAAATGTGACTGCACCCGTATCTATGCCACACGGGGAGAAATCGAAAAAGTTCATTGGGGCTGACTTCAAACGTTTGCAATGATAAATGTACTCCTATCTCACTACCTGCCAACTGGGTAGGTTTGTATATGAAGATTGCCCCTCTATTCAAGAGGGAGATGAGGCTGAAAAGGTTGTTGTTGTTGATGCTTGGAGGCACTCGGACTACCTATGTCGGAATTATATTTTGGCCTACTTGGACAAGACATTGTATCATGTCTACTGCACTATCAAGACATCCAAAGAATTGTGGAATTCTTTGGAAAAGAAGTACAAAACTCAAGATGCTGGGATGAAAAAATTTATCGTTGGGCATTTTCAGGACTTCAAAATGGTTGATTCTAAATCAGTGATCTCGCAAGTGCAAGAACTTTTAGTGATCCTCCACGACATTCATACTGAAGGAATGTCAATTAGTGAAACTTTCCAAGTTGCTGCAATTGTTGAAAAATTGTCACCATCTTGGACTTTATTCAAAAACTATCTCAAGAACAAGAGAAAGGAGATGAATGTGGAGGAGTTGGTGGTCAAGCTGAGAATCGAAGAAGACAACCATGAGTCTCAAAAGAAAAGAGGGTAGAATCCAATGGAAATGAAGGTCCATGTTGTTGAAGCTCCTAAGAAGAACAAACGAAAGTATGATGGGGAAGGCACTTCAAAACAAAATAAGAAGAAGTTCAAAGGCAAATGCTACAATTGTGGTAAACTTGGACACCGCTCAAGCGAGTGTCGTAAGCTTAAGAAGCAAAATCGAAATAACCCTCAAGCAAATGCAACTGAGGGTGAGAATATCGCCAACGATTTGGCGGATATGAATCTTTCTGCCGTGGTCTCTGAATGTAACTTGGTTGGAAATACCAAGGAATGGTGGGTGGACACTGGAGCCACACGACACATTTGTACAAACAAATGGATGTTCACCACCTACAAGCCTTTGGAAAATGAGGAGAACCTCTTTATGGGAAATTCTTCTACTTCTAAGGTGGTGGGGCAAGGAAAGATTGCTTTAAAAATGACTTCTGGAAAGCAACTTACTCTCAACAATGTTCTTCACGTGCTTGATATCCGAAAGAATCTAATTTCTGGATCTCTCCCGACTAAAAATGGTTTCAAGCTTGTGTTTGTGTCTGATCGCTTTATGTTGTCTAAAAATGACATGTATGTAGGAAAGGGCTACCTAAATGAGGGGCTCTTTAAACTCAATGTTCTTACTGTAACCCCAAAAATATTTGTTTCAATGAATGAAATTACTAGTTCTTCTTACTTGGTTGAGTCATCTAATATTTGGCATGCTAGATTAGGACATGTTAATTTTGATACATTGCGTAGATCAATTAACTTGGAATTTTTGCCAAAATTTAATATTGATAAAAATCATAAATGTGAAATTTGTGTGGAATCTAAATTAGCTAGATTACCTTTCCATTCAATTGAAAGGATAACTGAACCTTTAGATTTGATTCACACCGATATTTGTGATTTAAAATTTGTTCAAACTAGAGGTGGGAAAAAGTATTTTATCACTTTTATTGACGATTGCACAAAATATTGCTATGTATATTTGTTACATAGTAAAGATGAGGCTATTAATGCATTTAAACAATACAAAAATGAAGTTGAGAATCAATTAAGCAAAACGATAAAGGCTATTAGGAGTGATAGAGGAGGTGAATATGAATATCCATTTGAGGAATTTTGTTCTGAAAATGGGATTATTCATCAAACAGCCGCCCCTTATTCTCCTCAATCAAATGGTGTTACTGAATGCAAAAACCGTACTTTGAAAGAGATGATGAACTCAATGTTATTAAGTTTAGGAGCTCTACAAAACTTGTGGGGGGGAAGCCTTACTTTCTGCTAATTACATTCTTAATAAAGTACCTCACAAAAATACTCACAAGACACCTTATGAATTATGGAAAGGTCGAAGACCTTCCTATTAATATTTACGAGTGTGGGGGTGCTTAGCCAAAGTGATGGTTCCTAAACCTAAAAAGGTAAGAATATGGCCAAAAACCGTGGATTGTGTATTCATCGGTTATGCTACTAATAGCAGTGCATATCAATTTCTAGTTTGTAAATATGAGATTTCGGATATTCATGTAAATACGGTTATTGAATCGAGGGACGCTTCATTTTTTGAAAATGAATTCCCGTATAACATGACCCGGGAATCTGGTTTTTCTAAAAGGACAAATCAAGCTACTACAAGTGGTACTCATCAACCTATTGAATCAATAGAGGATGAACCAAGACGTAGTAAAAGAGCAAAAACCTCGACTTCTTTCGATCCGTATTTTCTAACATATTTGCTAGAAAATGAACCTCAATCGTATAAAGAAGGTATATCCTTACCCGGTGCTTCCAATTGGAAAGAAGCAATTAATAGTGAAATTGAATCCATATTACAAAATCATACATGGAAACTAGTGGATCTTCCACTAGGTTCAAAACCGTTAGGTTATAAATGGATCTTCAAAAAGAAGTTGAAGACAGATGGATCATTTGATAAATATAAAGATAGACTTGTAGCTAAAGGCCATAGGCAAAAGGAAGGGTTGGATTACTTCGACACATATTCACCGGTAACAAAAATAACGTCCATTCGGATGTTAATAGCAATAGCTGCAATTAATGGACTTGAAATACATCAAATGGATGTAAAAATCGCATTCTTAAACGGTGAACTAGACGATGAAATTTATATGGAGCAACCTGAAGGGTTCAAATCTCCCGGACAAGAAGGAAAAGTATGTAAGCTTGTTAAATCACTATATGGATTAAAACAAGCACCTAAACAATGGCATGAAAAATTTGATAATGCAATGTTATCAAATGATTTCAAAATTAATGAATGCGATAAATGTGTTTACTTTAAATACATGCAAAATGGATATGTCATTGTATGCCTCTATGTTGATGATATGCTTATTATGGGTAGTAACTTGGAAATTGTCAAAACTACAAAACAAATATTGAGTAGTAGATTTGACATGAAAGATTTGGGAATCGCCGATGTTATATTAGGAATTAAAATTTCTAGAACATCGGATGGACTTATATTATCTCAATCTCATTACATAGAGAAAGTACTTGAAAAATTCAAAAAGTATGATATTAGTCCTACCAAGACACCTGTAGATGTAAATTTACATCTAGCAAGAAATAATGGTGAAAGCATATCTCAACTAAAATATTCTCGTATTATCGGCAGTTTAATGTATATCATGAACTGTACGCGACCGGACATAGCATACTCAATAAGTAAGCTAAGTCGATTTACGAGCAATCCAGGAAGAGATAACTGGAAAGCAATATTGAGAGTTTTGGGTTATTTAAAATATACTCAAAACTATGTGCTGCACTACTCAAAATATCCAGCTGTTCTTGAAGGACATTGCGATGCAAATTGGATATCCGATATATAAGACTCTAAGTCTACGAGTGAGTATGTGTTTACCCTTGTAGGTGAAGCCGTATCTTGGAAATCCTCAAAACAAACATGCATTGCTAGATCGACAATGGAATCTGAATTCATTGCACTAGATAAAGATGGGGAAGAAGCTGAATGGCTTCAAAATTTCTTGGAGGATGTTCCAAATTGGTCTAAACCTGTGCCCGCAATATGTATACATTGCGATAGCCAATCAGCGATTGGAAGGGCAAAAAATCACATGTATAACGGAAAGTCACGACATATTCGTCGTCGACACAATACCGTTAGAAAACTTCTCTCAAATGGAATTATCTCAATTGACTATGTAAAGTCAAAAGATAATATATTGGATCCACTAACGAAAGGTTTAAACCGAGAGCAAGTTGAAAGATCATCGAGAGGAATGGGTCTAAAAGCCTATAAATAAATAAGAATCAATATAGTGGCAACCCAACCTAGCTGACTGGAGATCCCAAGATCTAGGTTCAATGGGCAAACCGAACTACGTTGTATTCAGTAAGCACTGGAGGATGTTCAATCCTATCCATTCCAAAGATGAGACAGTGCACATCTGCAGCGAAATTAGGATAAGTTATGCTTTAATTGACATTTATATCTTAGTACGTCTAAGTGGGGTATTGCAGGATACTCTTTATGGAAGTCACCTATGTGAGTAAGAAGGGGGCCACTTCTATGACAATAATGAAAGGCGTATTCTCTAAAATACTCACGGAACCAAGTGGTGTTCATGGCCAAAATGAACACAAATGTGAGAACCAACTGTGTTGAAGAATTATTATGTGAATACTGTTGTCTAGGTTTACAAAAACGGTTGACGGTTCAAGGACGTGAAGTCTACTGATTAACCAAGTAAATCAGATAGGATATCACTAAGGAAAGTTCAAGGCCACTAGGCTACTTCTCCCGATGCAATAAGTCTTCAGTTTTACTCAACCTGTGTCTGCATCTGCATTAGCATCTGTTATGTTTTATTTATAGCGATATATCATTCATGTGGGGGATTGTTGGAAAATTGGACTTAAATTGGTTTTAGAAAGTTGTCCAGAATTTTCTGGACGGAATTTTGAGCAACTTTAAGCTCAAATTTAGGTGGGACCCACACTACCAAAATCGTGGGACCATATACGAACGCGTTCTCCTCCGCAAGGAGATTAACGTAGTATATTCATATGTTCAATTTCAATAAGTTATGAATGATAAATATGTCCCCAAAGTGACTAACAAAGCAATGAAAGTTAATGAATTGGGTATGTTTTAACTCTTGTCCCACAATGGAAGAGTAGTGGAAAGTTGATGAGTTAATAACACCAAAAGTATGGACTAAGGCTAGGATGCCTTGGGGTATCCCAACTTTTTGAAGGGGAGATGGCCTACACTATGAATGTGTTGGGCTTAGGCCAAAAGAACACACGCGCGCGCGCGTGCGCGCGCCATCCGTCCGTCTGGCCGGGCCGGCTCGGCTCGGGCTTGGGCTTTTAAAATTCTCTTGCATTTTTGGGCCGAGCCGAGCCGAGCCGAGGGTCAACAATTAACAGATTAACTATTTTATTGATTAATTACGGAATTAATTAATAATTAATTAACTGTTTGACACTTATTGCCAAGGGTCAACAGTTAACAGATTAACTGTTTTTGACAGTTAATTTCGGTTTTGACTATTCCAACAGTTAACTCAAAAGCTATAAATACAAACCTTTCCCTCCTGTTTTATTTGCTGAAAAATAAACCCTCCAGAAAAATTCCGAAAATATTCTTTCATCCAAAAAATTGTTTTCTTCATTTCTGCATATCATATCACTGTTCTGGTTGAGTATTAACACAGATTTGTGTCCGTTGGAATTAATTATTATTGTGCTATATAATTAATTCGGGAAATCTGTTCTATCTTGGGAGGCAATTATTCAATAATCTTTGAGCACGTTAGAGGGAATAAATTTGCCTTAAAGAGATTGTTCTTCAGGGCTCGGATTTATATTTAATTCTGTTATTATTTCTGCAAATTCAAGTAAGTGTTAATTTCTGTAATTCCGTTTTATTTCTGTAATTATATTAATAATTCATAATTTTGTACAATTGTTATTAATAAATAGTAGACATAACATCCTTCTCATGCAATGCACATGTCAATTTTTGTTAACAAAGTTAATGACTTTAACATTTTGTGGTAAAGTGAGATGTTTAACAAAGTTGGAAGGGTTTAATGTTCAAAACAGAAGTTCAGGGTAGGGCTGACAATTTTTGACACGATAACCCGTTTATGGTAATAACTCGAAATGACCCGAACATGACACGATTAACTTGTATAGATTTAAGAGTACCCAAAACTTATACTCATATCAAAATCAACCCGATCTGAAAATGACACGACTACCCGAATTGTCACCTCTATTCAGGGGCGAAGTGAAGCTAGGATAAAATTCATGAGGGCAACCTGTGACTTACCCTAAAATATCACATATAAAATACGAATATATCATGGAGACCATACAAATCCCATACATATGTGTGTGAGTGTGTCTCTATATATTATTAACAAAGAGCATGTATACATTACAAAATGCTAAACGCGCAAACCATATACGGAAAGGTTTGACACGGTTCAACATCGTGCCAGAATTTGAAATACATATTTATCTATTTGAAATGCTTTAAAGTTGCGCTAAATTTTGACTCGAATGTAGACTGTGCCAAACTTGACACGACACATTTAAATAAATTGTACAAATTAATGCGACACAATTTAATGTTGGAGAGTAGTAAAAATAAAAACATTAAAAGTACGACCTCCAAAATTATTTATTCGTGTCACATTAGTTTGTACAAAAAAAATGTACAATTAGTTTGTACATGTAGCATTACTCAATTATATCACATCCATTATAAAAAAAATACCGTATAGTATAAGAGGAATACTACTGCAACCGGCTAATTGCACGGCAATTAGCAGCCGGCTGACATGGCTAGATGAGTTGGCAGCTACCACCTCACACAACTCAACAATTCTTTATCAAGGTGGATTTCTTCAATTTTACATGGGTATGATTAAAAAGGTTTAAGTTTTTAATTATTTTTTTTCAATTCTAAATTCAATTTTAGTTTTAAACAAATTATCTTAAAATATTCTAAATTCATTTCCAAATATGAACAAGGCCCAATTAAAATGCGACAGAATAAATTTTTTATTTTATTTATCTAACACCATCACAATATATTTTTTTATTGAGAACACACAGAGGTCGGCACAGTTTTTTAAACTATAAAAATATTTTTTTTAAGAACTTAGGATTTTTTTATAAAAATAATTTTTTTGTGCCGCTTCTTATTGCAATTGGTTAGTGCCGTTGGCACGGACCCACATCTCTTAACGAATGCGAGCCCGCTGGAGCGGAACTAACCAATTACGATAAAAAGCGACAATTGAAAAATATTTTTTTTAACAACTTAGAATTTTTTTATAAAAATATATTTTTTGTCACACTTTTTATTGTAATTGGTTAGCGCTGGCATGGAACTAACCATTTGCGCTAAAAAACGGCAATTGAAAAATATTTTTTTAACAACTTAGGATTTTTTTTATAAAAATATTTTTTTAGTGCGGCTTTTTATCGCAATTGGTTAGTGCCACTGGCGCGGTCCCGCATTCATTAAGAGATGTGTCAATCGCAACACATCATGTCAGTGTATTGCAACCGACACATTTTACACGACACAACAAAAACAAAAGAAAAACATTTTTGTTATCAAAAAGATGTTTTTAACAATAAAAAATAATTTTGACATAAAGAAAAGATTTTTTTAATGAAAAAACATAATTAATTTCCAAAAAAAAATTGTTTTACCGAAAACTGAAAAACATAAAAAACAACTTTATCAAAATAAAAAAAAGTTTTCAAATCGATTAGTTAGTGCTGCTGGCGCGGACCCATATCCATTAAATGATGTGGATCCTCGCCATGACAATAATCGATCGCTGTTTTAAGATGTCAACGTTTCGATGTTTAAGAGACACAAAAAAAATTTCCCAAACTTATATATATATAAAATGTCTCAATTGTAACAAATTGATATAAAAAATTGTTTTTTAACAAAAAAAATATCTTACCACAAAATAGTTATTAAAAATATAGTTTCTAAAAAACTAATTCTTACACTAAACCAACTTATAACGGGGAAAAAATTGTTCTAAAAAATAGTTTTAACAATAAAAAGACTTTATAACAAAAAAAAAATTAAAAATAGTTTTAAAAAACAGTTTTTAAGGGGGAAAAAGGTAAAACTTTTGAAATATGGATTAAGCCACAAAAGAAAACTTCTCTCCTACCCACAGACAAGCCATCTCAGCCGGTGTAATAATCCGGTGCATTCCAACCGGTATCAAAAGCATTATTCATAGTATAAAAATATTGAGTGCCATAAAATTTGACATATATATTAAAAAAAATGGACATATATATTAAAAAGCGTCCCATATGCTTTAAAACTTAAGAATGTTTGATACTTTATAATATAATTATTTTTCATCAAAATTTCATATGTATTATTGGACTTGTTTAATTGATCTCGGTGTGTAATTTTTAAATACTAATTATATATATAAAGTGTACTTATAAAATCAAAGTTTTAGTAATTAAGGGCATGTTTGGTTTGCAACTATAATTCTGCTTTCTGGGTTTAAATACAATTCTGATAAAAATCTTCATTTGGCAACCTGTTTTTAACACAGAATTATAATATATCTGTGTTATAATCAAGTTTTTCAGAAAACAGGTTTAGGGTGTTTTATAACTTCTGTTTTTTATTTTTCAACTCGGAACTATTCATTCTTAATATTTTAATGCAACCATACCTTAATATATAGTATACATACATAATACATTAATATGTGTGTAATTCTTATATATATATATATATATATATATATATATATATATATATATATATATATTACGTATGAAATAATATAAAGTTAAAGAATATTATTAATAGATACATGATACTTATATATAGTTTTATACATGTATTATTAATGTATGAAATACTATAAAATATACATATAGTACATATGTATTAAAAAATATTATCAATTCATGTATGTATACAATTTTATAGTGAATTATATATGCAATATCATTATATATATATATAGTTAAACTCCCCAACATACCTAATTAAGTATAGCTAAAAATACATGATATTAAATGTAAGTATATAATTTATGATGTATGTGTGTGTGTGTCTGTATGTAAGTATGCATTCGTGTATCATGTATGTATGAAAGTTCTATGTATGTATGTATATATAAACATGCATAAAGCTTTCATACATACATGATACATGAATAAGCTTTATGTATGTTTATGTTTATATATACATACATACATATGTATACATATACATGAATAAGCTGTATGTATGTTTATATATATATATATATATATATATATATATATATATATATATATATATATATATATATATATATATATATATAATATGTATGCATATACATGAATAAGCTGTATGTATGTTTATGTTTATATATATATATACATACATACATATGTATATATATACATTCATGTATTTATGTATGTATATATAAACATACATAACTATATGTATGTTTATATATACATATGTATATATATATACATACATTCATATATCATGTATGTATGAAAGTTTTATGTATGTATGTATACATAAACATACATAAAGCTTTCATACATACATGATGCATGAATAAGCTTCATGTATGTTTATATATAATATATAAACACACATAAAGCTTATTCATGCATCATGTATGTATGAAAGTTGTATGTATGTTTATGTATACATACATACATAAAACTTTCATACATACATGATGCATGAATGCATACATACACACACACACACACACATGTATGATATAAATATATATGTTTGCTAATTTTGTCAAATTTTCAAAAAACCGTATTTAAAACAAGTTTACCAAACGCACGCCAATAATTATAAACACAAAAAACTGAATTTTAAAACTGTATTTAAAAACAGTGTTTAAATCGAGTTTTCAGAATAGAGAACCAAACAGGCCCTCCCGAATAAATAATTATGGGTTTAATATCTTAACAACATCAAAAATTAGTTGTTTAAGGTACTGCTAAAACGTTGGAGACTGTATTACTACGAATTTGAATTACCTATTAGGGATGCTCCCCCTGTACATATAGTCTATACATTCTACCAGTGGTGGAGCAACTTTGTCACTGGGCTAGGCCAGGATTAGTTTTTTTTTGTTTGTTTTAAGTTGTAGATTATATCAAGCCTTGAACCATGTTAAAGTTAATTTTTGACAACTTGAGGAACTTAGGGTTTGCATTATCCCCTTTTTCATGTCCAAGGATGTATCTCTTGGCATTATACCACTCCACTCTCCATTGCAATGGAAGCTCCAAAGAAATAGTGACTTGTTTGGCAACACTGTCATCTTTGTCTGGGCTAATACACTTGAGATAATGAGTGGTAAAGTTTTTAGCCCTATCTAATATGTTTTCACCATCCCACGCCGTCTGAGGCTGCGTAATATAATATTTGTGGACCTTTCAAAAAAATTATTCGTTGGTACTTTTTTCTGTTAAAACAAGGTCAGTTGCCCCATAAATTTACAAATTACACTTTCTAATTTGGATAATGTTATTAGATCACGTGTTAGGTACTTATATTTAGATGAAGTAACCAATATTACAAATCATTATTGTACTTTTATGGTGCCTCCAACAGAAAAAATCTATTCTTGTCAAATTCTATTTTTGATCCTAATAATGAATTGTTATTGTAGTCGGTGTTGTTTTATTTGAATTATAGTTGTCTAAAAGTACAAATTATCAATTAAATATTTGTAAAAACGTGAAAATAATCCTAAATTATTTTTTTCGAGGGTTACCGCTCCCGAACCCCCCTCAATGAGTTGTGCCCCACCCAGCGTCAAATGGTGCATCCGCCACTGCATTCTACTTGTTTTTTTAATCTTGAGTTAGGGTTTTATTTGTTACAGTCATATCTTGAATGAATAATTAGTACACACAAAATGGTCTTATTTAGTAATATTTGAAAATATAAATATGTGATGAAAAGTAGAAGGCCAAAGTATTATGAGCATAATTATTCTAAATCAATATTGTTTTTGATTCATATAATTATTAAGGATAAGGACATGTGGAAAATAGATTTGTCTATACACCCACATGATATATATATATATATATATATATATATATATATATATATATAGAGAGAGAGAGAGAGAGAGAGAGAGAGAGAGTCAGGCTCTAATGCGGACGCAACTTGCGGATTTAACTTACGGACGAATTTTTGTGTATTTTTTAAAAATAGCAAACAATCAAATTTTGACTTGATTTTTAAATTGTGGTATTTAAACATTTCAGGGGGAGCATGTAAAAAAAAATCAACTCAAAATGAAATGTTTTACTATTTTTAAAAAATCGGTCAAACATATCTCAGTTTTAAAGAGCTTTAAAAACTGACATATGTTTGACCGATTTTTAAAAAATAGTAAAACAATTCATGTTGAGTTGATTTTTTTTATAGGGGTCTTGGAATGTTTAAATACCACAGAAAAAAAAATCAAGTCAAAAAAAGTGTTTTTACTATTTTTAAAAAATAGAAAAAAATCCGTCCGCAAGTTAAATTCGCAAGTTGCGTTCGCATTAGAGCCGGCCTGATATATATATAGTTAGGCTCTAATGCGGACGCAACTTGCGGATTTAACTTATGGACGGATTTTTGTATATTTTTTAAAAATAGCAAACAATCAAATTTTGACTTGATTTTTTTTCTGTGGTATTTAAACATTCCAGGAGACCTCTATAAAAAAAATCAACTCAAAATGAATTGTTTTACTATTTTTTTAAAATCGGTCAAACATATGTCAGTTTTAAAGAGCTTTAAAAACTGACATATGTTTGACCGATTTTAAAAAAATAGTAAAACAATTCATTTTGAGTTGATTTTTTTTATAGAGGTCTCCTGGAATGTTTAAATACAACAAAAAAACAAATCAAGTCAAAAAAAGTATTTTAACTATTTTTAAAAAATACGAAAAAATCCGTTCGCAAGTTAAATCTACAACTTGCGTCCGCATTAGAGCCGACCTGTGTGTATATATATATATATCCAAAATGTCTACTTCTCTTCAATATTACGTATTTATGTAGTTTTATGACACCCCTGCTAAAAAACAAAAATATAAAGGGATAAAATGTTTTCTTAGACAAAATAGTGGAAGGCATGGGATGAGCTTGACATATAATATAAGAAGAGTAGCGCTATGAGTTACAAATAACTTTTCAGAAACCTCTTTCAAATGCAATAAATTTTTGTGTTCTGGCGGAATTCATACCACAAAGCGACACTTAATTGGTAAGCGAGGGAATAAGTTGAATCCACTTCATTTTTGGAGAATTTTTGGGGGAGATTTTGATACCCATATCATTATTCATATAAGAAACGCTATGGTTGTCCATACTTGTTTAGTTCCGAACCAGGCCTCATTATACAATCCCAAGTCCGTCTAATTTTAATGCCTACCCGGTCCAGTAGCCTGGGCCCACAAATATTTTTTATAAATATTTTTATCATGTACTTGACTTTATTATTTTCTATATATTACGATTGTATTAATTACAACTCCAATTGTTTTAATTTATTACGTTCTTCATCATATTAAAATTTGATTTACAAAAATATATGAAGCATAATAACATATTTTATCAAATAATTAATAGGACACAGATACTCATGTGCCGCTTTCATACTTACTGTTTTAAGCTTCAAAACATATGCTCTTAGGGCACATGTAAGAGCACAAGTTAAGATTTTCCTTTTAAATTATATATGCATATACATAATAATTCTCGAATTTCATGTTTGGGGTCGTGTCGAGTCTCGTGTTCTTAAGATAACATAAAAGTTTTCGTTTATCTTTCCTACTAATAAAAAATAAGAAATCATAACTTGAACTTACAAGTGCATGATAATACTTAATGAAAACATATAAATAGTGCCTTTTCAAAAGATTAATGATATTTTTATTGGTATTTAGTATCGAATTGGTATAAAATACGTTTTATATGACTTGTATCCTATCGGAACCCACACCATAATACAAGTCATATAAAGCGTATTCGACATTAATTCGATACTAACAATCAGTAAAAGTAACATTATTCTTCTCAAAAACACTAAGAATCTGAGCAAAATTTAAGGGAGAATGGTAAAGAAAAGAAAGAAAGAATTGCTTTGTATTTATTTAATAATTCTCTAGCATCCATGCATAACCTCTATCCGTAACAATGATATCAGATTTGGTCAAAAGTCTAAATATAATACTTGTCCAAATTGGCAACCAACCAGCCGAACGTTTGAACTGGGCATTAAATATTAGCTTTGACTAAGCCACTCTAGTCATCTTTCAGCTGCGTTAGTTTACAAGGGACAAAAAATTCGTAACCAATTTCACGTCTGGGAATTTGTTGCGACAACTGAGAGCACATTGTGATTTCATCCTTAGGATAGTGTATAAGACTTCTTAAAGGATTAATACATATATAATTTTTAATATAAAATAAAAATAGTAATTTGAGACTCGTAAACCTTATTAAAACAAAATTCCTCCGATTTAGGACATGATAAAAAGTTTTTTCATTATTTTCTCTATGTATAGGGTATACATGATTTTTTCGGTGATATATACATGAAATTTTATAGCATTTACATGTATTTTTATAATTTGTACTCAAATTTTTATAATTCATACATGAAATTTCATAATCAATAATGAATTTTGATAATATACACATTTTAAGTTTGTGTATATCCTAATATATAAGAATTACATTAGAAGGTGGGGGGCCTTAATGCCAAAAAAATGTTAGTGAACTAGAGAAAGACATCTTATGATCGAGAACTAAATTAAATAGCTCATAGTCATTAATTGACACATTTGACTGACATAATAATGTATCTTCAAATCATTGAGCGGTGTGTGGCATACTCAAATCTTACAAAATTTAGCTAAACAACGCGCTGAATACACTTCATTGTGTTAATAAATTGTGTCCGCCAAAAATTTATGATTCAATTAGGGTTTTTGGTCCAAACATTTATTTTGGTTTAATTTTCAATGTGCTCATACATTCTTGGTTATGTCTCACAAAATTTAGCAAAACAATGTGTTAGAATTATTATAAATATTTCTCTATTATGTGCTCCATAATTATATTAATACTAAAAGTCATTTTGGTTAATGAAATATTACTCTAAATATCAAAAGGACTCTTGAGCATCTACCTTGACGGACGGTTGATATTAATTGACTGTTGAGAATTTAGATCATGTCCCTCCCTATAAATTAATTATCGATTTTCATCATTCAGGCACTCTAAAAAGACAACATAAAAGAAAGGGAGAGAAATCTAAATTCTCAAATAGACTAAATTTCGAAATAGTATTTTGGCTATATAGAGATATCTAATCGTTGGAATGCATTGAAATTGGAGTATGTTCTTGCCATAAAAAAGAGGAAGCCATGTTTCGAAATTCAGTCCAATCGGACATCGATAACTGTGACTGGTTCATCAATTTTTCTAGTTGTGACATGATGGAGGTATGTTATTTTAATACCATTTTATGTTTCTCATAATTGATTATATGTGATTATCATGAAGATCCAAGATTCTTTTATTAAGAACAATTGTATATGAAAATTTAATCATTAATATATCAATGGTTAATATTATGGTGTTCTTGAAAATGGTTTTACTTGTGGTGTCAGAACTAAAGTTTAAGATCTCATGATTTTCTTTATGAGTGTTTGCCTATAATGAAGTCTATATTAAATCAATTTTTGTGTGAGCATGGGATTTTTGCGACGTTTTTCTTATGTCGCCCATACTCACTAATCACAATGAAAGGTCAAAATTTGATTGAAATTTTCTGAAACTCACATGATCGGCTGGAAACGTCAAAATAAACAAAACCCGTTGTAAACAATGGGCTCCACCCAGTTTTGTAATTTGACGTCGTTTAGACTTCTAAAAATGCATTTTTGTTATTTTTTATAATAATATTAACGCTAATAACTTTCGCTTAAAAATTGATTTTGCGATTTCGCAAATTGGAGAGTGATCGTGAAGAAATTATTTATGTTTCTGTAGTGATAACTCAAAAAATTTCATTTTGGGAAAAATAAATTATCTTTCCATATTTTATGGTATAAATCACTACATATATTTTTTTATTAAATGGTCCTTCTAATATTCATGTTATGTATTATTTTTATTGATCAAAAGGTTCAATATAAAATTTTGAATGTTTGATTCATATTTATGTGCTTGACAATAATATTTCGATAGATTAGATTCTTCTGCATAATCTATATTTGGTAGTCCAAAGATCCTAATGTAATTATGAATTGATGTTTCAACACTAATATTTATATGATGTTATATGGGAAAGACATTAAAGTGTGTTAATCTATAATTATAAATAACAAATTATTGTGTATGCATCTATATTAGGACCTTTAATTATACATTAAGTTTTGAGTGTAATATTTTTTTGAGGCATTGATTTTACATATATAATGTCGAAAATAT
This sequence comes from Sambucus nigra, assembly GCA_949130495.1. Classification (NCBI taxonomy): domain Eukaryota; kingdom Viridiplantae; phylum Streptophyta; class Magnoliopsida; order Dipsacales; family Adoxaceae; genus Sambucus; species Sambucus nigra. The sequence continues at coordinate 598,261,956 of OX422212.1, read as the reverse complement.
CTCCTTCCCGAAAAATTCTTTTTGTATTTCGTCGAATATTTTGGGATTCTGGAGTAATTTGCTACAGTTCCATGATACTAACTCATTTTTTCGTTTTTGGTAAAATTTAAGTTTTTCAATATTTCATGTATGTTTTATCTAGAACTGTTATAAAACTTTTTTCTAATGATCCTATTTTAGTTGAATATCGCGTCAAACAAAGGCCACATATTTCATATAGTAGGATATTAGACTTGTGTTATTGTTAGTATTCATACTTTGATGAGTCTCGTGCCAAACACAGGCCAACGATTCATATTCTTGAATATTATGTTATTGTTAATATTCATGTTTTGATGAGTCTCGTGTCAAACATAGGCCAATGATTAATATTGTTGAATATTATGATATTAGTGTTTTAATTATTCTCGTGTCAAACACAGGCAAACAATTCATGTAATTGAATATCAGAACTATTGTTTAATCTATGCTAGTACTCCCATTAAGTTGAATTAAATGCCAAAAATAAGCTACAATTCATATGTGCGGATACTAGATTTATGATTTCGTTCGAATGTTAGTATTCATGTTAAATTGAATTAAATATCAAGCACCTACTATGATTCGTATGCATAGCTACTAGATAATATATTTCGATCGGATACTAATACCTTTTAAGTTGAATTAGACGATAAACACAGTCTATAGTTCATATACGTGGATATTAAATTATTATAATGTTCATCTTTAGTTTAGATTAGACGCCAAACACAGGCTACGATATAAGATTATGGACATTAGGCTAATTTCTTTTAATGTTGAATTGTTGGTGTATGTTCAATTACTTAATCATAATTAATGTTGTTCGACATCAAACACATATGCCACAAGTATGGTACTACACCAAAACTTCCAACTTATCAAGGTCTAAAATCGTGACAAGTCAACTTGTCAAGGTCTAAGACCGTGACACGTTTGGAGATGACAAAGGCATTTATCACGGACTTATCACGGTCAAAGTCAGTGACAAGTTCTATATTTGTCACGAACTTTGACCATGACAAAAAAAAACTTGTCACGGTCAAAGTCTGTGACAAATCTGGACATATTTTTAAAAAAAAATGATGGACAGTATGGCCACTGCCACTGCCAGTAGTATATTTGTACCTCTTATAGCAAAATTTAACATGTCCAAACAAAATATATATTAAGCAACCAAACCAAAATGTAAATATCCATAACCAAATAAAAATATCCATATCCAAACCAACATGTACCAAATCAAAAAAATTTAAATATAATTCAATATCCAAATAAAAGAAATACAAATAATGTCATAGAGTAGGGTCTACAATATATTGGAGGAGGAAGGAAGGCCACACGACATATGCATTGAGACACCCATCAATTCGTCGAACGCCGCATTGTTCTTGTAACCACAAAGGTGAATTCTCATTTTCAGTCAAAATATGTGTGACGAGCACTTTTGCCACAATTTATTGCAGGGAACGTCCATGAACCACCATACCCGGGTGGGTGCCCGAGTCCCTCAACCCACTCGCTATCGGATACCCACCAAATATGCCAATTAAAAACACGCTCGGCCAACCGATTGTTGACATAGGCCGTTCGACGGAAGTTAAGATGGGAAATGAATCATATAAGGACGGCGAGTCCGTACGTATCGGCGATGAAGCAGTGACGTAATCTTCTACCTCCTTCCCCTTCCCCTTGCCCTTTCCCTTGCCCTTGCCTTTATCGGAGGTGTCGTCATCGGAGGTGGACCCCCATTGATGCTTCATGAAAACGTACATATCTAGAACTGTCGCCTCTAACCTTGATAGCTTATCGTCATGGGTGTTCACCTTACGAGCCAACCCGGTGTTGCTCGTCTCCATCCCCATGATCCTCGACTTCCCCACCCAAGAGCTCACCCCTAGTCCTCCCCTTGCAATCCGCCCCGAGCACTTGGCTGAGTGCGTCCGTAGCCAAAGATACTTTGTCGGCATCAGACACCTTTTAATGCACTTCCTTAAACTTTGTCTGAAACGATAAAAAGTACACGATTCGTTAATTAAGTTAATAAAAAAAATTAAAACGTAATTAAAAATTAAAAAATTGTAACTTACAATCGTGGCTGCGACGCTCGGGGACACCTCCTTATCCTTGCCTTTCTTTGTCCGAATTTACACTCCCCGTCTCCAGAAAGTAAAATAAGGCAGAATTAGTAAGTAATGCTAAATTAGAATACCATAAAACTAAAATTAAATAAAAAATAAAACTTACCATTCTATGCTCCACCTCGGCGTAAGACGTCTGCCCAGAGTAGTGCACGTCCACTTTTTTTGCCCAGTTTTTCCTCCCCAATTGACGAGATGCCAATTGCCCCTCATCGATCTCATCGTCCACAAACTGCTTTCATTGTGCCAATGAAATCGGCTCCTTCGACGGGATGGTGTCACGCACTCTCAGAATGGACTCCCGGGTATTCCTAAAGTATCGTGCTCACATGTTTTTCTGCCACGTCTTACACTGATCCCTCAACTGTTCCAATGTGGAGTCGCGGATATGTAGGGGCAGGCCGAATTGATCCTGTCAAATAAATACAAACCAAAAAGAAAGTAAGTGTTAGTTGTATATAAATATAGATATAAATATAAATACACAACCTGTAGTGCCCCGGGTCGATGATCACCCTCAGCAACTCCAGGTATTTAGCCAGTAATGTCGTCTTGTTTTCGACAACGGATCCCAATTTGCGCTATTTTAGGGGCCTAGTAGCCGAGGAGCCCTCGTCGCCTCCGCTACCGTGCTGCCCTAACGAAGACATTTTCTGCAAAAATTGTTGTTATTAGTACAAACATGTATATGATAAAATGATCAAATCCAACTGAATTAGATAATAGAAAATTAACATATTCACTAACCATATTATTTGAATATGATTCAAATCCGATAATAACAAAGCACTAGAAGAATATAAGTTATCGGCATTATAAATCTAAATATTGTTTCAATACCGGGTCATGCCAGGGACTTTGAATTAATTCTCAAATTGATTAAAATCCAAATTAACATATTCACTTCCCATAAAACCAATTTAAATTCAAATTCAAAAATAACAAAGCACTAGAAGAATACAAGTTAATGACATTATAAATCTAAATATTGTTTCAATATCGGGTCATGTTATAGACTTTGAATTAATGCTTAAATTGATTAAAATCCAAATTAACATATTCACTACCCATAAAACCAAATGTTGATTCAACTCCCAAAATAACAAAGTACTAGAAGAATACAAGTTAACGACATTATAAATCTAAATATTGTTTCAGTATCGGGTCATGTCATAGACTTTGAATTAATGCTTAAATTGATTAAAATCTAAATTAACATATTCACTACCCATAAAACCAATTTTGATTCAAATCTGATAATAACAAATATATATATATATATATATATATATATATATATATATATATATATATAGAGAGAGAGAGAGAGAGAGAGAGAGAGAGGAAGGCTCACATACATCATGCACTATACATCACACCGTACATCACACGTAATTCTAGGCCATTGAAAACTTTTTTTTTCAAATTTTATATTTTTTCCTTGAAATTAACCTTCCAATAAACCCATATGCAAAAAATTAGGTCAAAATACATTTTTTAGCTATTTTTAAAAAATCCACAAAAAACTGCTGGCGCAGACCCTTATAAATAAGGTATTTTTAGCAGGTTTTTGTGAATTTTTTAAAAATAGTTACAAAATGTATTTTGACCTAATTTTTTGCATATGGGTTGATTGGAAGGTTAATTTCAAGGGAAAAATATAAAATTTGAAAAAAAAAGTTTTTTAGCGCTTAGAATTAGGCGTGATGCATGAGTGATGTATAGAGCATGATGTAGGTGAGCCTTCTCCTATATATATATATATATATATATATAGAGAGAGAGAGAGAGAGAGAGAGAGGGAGATTATACCCTTATAACAATCACATATATGGTTTTAGATTTCAATATACCCAATTGCGTATAAATAAAAAATAAATGTACAAATATTACACAACATTATACCCAATTTCATATTTACACAACACTATACCCAAATTTCGTTTTATACCCAATTTCAATTTTAATTTCACATTTACACAATAATGTGTCTAATTTCATATTTATACCCAATTTTAATTTCATATTTACATAACAAAAGGGGTCCAATTTCATATTTGTGCCCCATTTTTATAAACACGAAATTAATCACACACACACACACACATATATATATATACACGCGCGCGCGCGCAAAGGAGGGAGAGAGAGAGAGAGAGAGAGAGAGAGAGAGAGCAGACGTCGAGAGAGGGAAAAATTGGGAAATGAAAAGGGGAAGAAAGATCGCCTAGGGTTTTTACTTAAGACACTTTTAACGGATGTGTCGAGGTCTTTGACCATGACAAAAAACGTGTATTTTTTGTCATGGTCAAAGACCGTGATAAGGGTGGACGGGTCAAGGGTGAAATTTTAGCCTTTTTGGTGTAGTGGTTGCTACGATTAACTGAATATTAATGGGTAGCAATATTTTAAGAAATTATTGGGCATCAAATACAGATGCCATTGATTTCTGCAATCATTTAGAATGTTACTGACATAAGTTTTTTTTTTTTTGCAAAACACCAACAACTTAATGTTATAACCATATTGTGCATTAGTATGACCATGAATGATTTGGGTCAATATTTATGATTTGTTACTCATACATAAATGATAAAGTGAAAGTAAATTATTCATGTTTTTCATTTACTATTATTCGTGTAATATCTCATGCAAACTCCTTCTTTATTTGATTTTCATATTATGTCTAGTTTTTCGTGAATTTCAAATTAAGAAATAGACAATTGTATAATTTATTCATATATTACGAGTATTGTACACATATATGCTTATCTCTAATATTTATATAATGTAAGGATTGATGTTTGATACAGTACTCCATTCCATAACAAATAAATATTGGACTAATGCGTTATTATCATGTAAATTTTGGTTGCTTACCGATCCATGTATGATATTGAATGCTAAGATTTATGTTCTTACACACATATTATTGTTTATTCAATTATTGTGATTTGGTAGCCTACATGTCCAATTATAATTATTGAAAAAAAATTAAGTGCTAATATATATTTAGGAAAGGAAATAACGGTCTTAAAATACAAATGCCATTGCTTCTTTCATCATGATATCACCAATTAAGTTTATGGAACCCAAACATGAATAATTTAGTTCATTGGTCATGCGATATTTAATGAACATAAGAGGAAAATTTATTAACTTATGTATGTAAGTCTTTACTTAATATAATATTCTTATTACGAAAGGTTTGGTAGTCACCACAATTACCCAACTATAATGAGCATGAATATTAATTGTAAAGATGACAGTAGTAGTAACCTGTGATACTTATAATTGTGGAGTATATTGAGTTTAATCATCAAACAAGATTACTTCTTACATGTTGTTGATTTTGATCGATTGACTAAACTCTACATATCATATACATTATTCAAGTATATATCATGGCTACTAATAAGAAAAATAAAATGCACATTAGATATAGAGAGATATTAACGTTTGTGTTGTAAAATCAAAGCATAATATAGTGAGAAATTTATCTCATATCTTTAAAAAGTTATGGTGTGATTTTGTTTCTCTCGATTATTATGTTGGATTTTCTTTTTAGTCCACTATTAATCATCAATATTGTGTGGAACACTCCATAAAATGTTTGAAGAAATTAAACAAATTAAGTTCGTTTATATATTACACACTCGAACTAATAATAATAGAGATAATATGTATCTTTTATGGTTAAAAATGAGTTTTCATCTTAGTAGAGTTTGAAAGTTAAACTTATGGTGTTACAAAAAGTATTTACTTTTGATTCAAGGATTGTTTACACAGCAAATTAAAAATTCCTTCTCTTTTATTCTTGGGGAATCAAGTCATTTATCTTTCATAAACCCTCAATGCTTTCAATTTTATTGAAAAATATTTGTCTAGACTTGATTGCGAGGGATATTTTTTTTAAAGCATTTTTTAGTCCTTCTCAAAGATTTTGTTATTCCTTCGATGTTTTAAATAAAATAAAGTTTGGATATATTTCTTTTAAAGATTTTTGATCCCGCATTATAATCATAGTATTATTGATTAAACTATTTAATCTTGTACCAAATTAAATCTAGACTCCTTTTCATATTTTTATGGACAAGATTTTTGTAATATCTCTTATGAATCTTGATAGTCGAGTTATACCCGTATGGTGTTACAATATCTAATAAAAGTATGGCCTATGCGACCCAAGTGGGAGATTATTATCCCTTAATGTGGACCTACATAGATCATACAATTTTCATTGACATATACGTATTGCATTGTAGAAAACCAAATGTCAAATTCATTATGAATGGTGAAATTAGTGGGAGCAGAAAGTCATGAATATGCATATAAAGTAAGGGAGGGTACTTTCCCCATTCCCAATAACTTTATTCGATACCTTTTCTTCTAGTTGTTAGATTGTTTAAACAATAAAAAAACAAATAAATGATCAACTACTAAATCATGGTATTGTCATAGTGCGACAAATGTAGATAAAATAATATGGAGTAGTATTTAGAAGATCCTAAATGGATTCTACAATTCTAAATAATTATGTGGTGTATCTACATGAATATGAATTTAGCAGAAGGAAAAATAAATATTTGGTTTTATTTTTATAAATCATAAGAAGTAAACTTACTAGTCTACGAGATCTAATTGAATTACATTTAAGTTGAGTATAGAGAGGTCGTCAAGACCACACACGATGTTAATTATAATTAAATGAATAAAGTTAAATTATAGTCAAATATTATATGTGTAATGAGAAAAAGGTTATAAATGTACCTTCTCACCTTTTCCAAGGGGGTCACTTTTTCCAAGGACGTAAAATTCTTATGAGATGAGTATCGCATTATGATGAGAGTTGCATTTAGTGTATGTGAAAACTATTATGGACCTACATAGATCACGTAATCGTCATTGACATGTACTTATTTCATTATAGAAATTCAAATGTCAAATTCATTATGAACGGTGAAATTAGTGGGAGTAGTAAAAACAAGAATATGGTTATAAAGGAAGGGAGGGTACTTATCCCATTACTGATAACTTTCTTAAATACTTGTTCTTTTAGTTATTGGACTGTTTAAACAATAAAGAACAAATAAATTATCAACCACCAAATCATGATATTGTCACTGTGAGACAAATGTAGATAAAATCACAAGGAGTAGTATTAAGAAGATCCTAAATTGAGTCTACTATTCTAAATAATTATGTGGCGCATCTACATGAATATGAATTTGGCATAAAGATAAATAAATATTTGGTTTTATTTTTACAAATCATAAGAAGTAAACTTACTAGTCTACGAGATCTCATTGAATTACATTTAAGTTGAGTATGAAATGGTCATCAAGACCAAACATGATGTTAATTATAATTAAATAAATAAAGTTAAATTATAGTCAAATAATATATGTGTAAGGAGAAAAGGGTTATAAATGAACCTTCTCACCTTTTCCAAGGACGTCACTTTTTCCAAGGACATAAAATTCTTATGAGATGAGTATCTCATTATGATGAGAGATACATTTAGTGTGTGTGAAAACTCTTACGAGCGTACATACATTATATAATCATCATTGACATGTACTTATTGCATTATATAAATCCAAATGTCAAATTGATTATAAATGGTGAATTAGTGGGAGTAGCAAATCATGAATATGGTTATAAGAGTACTTATCCCATTACTGATAAATTTCTTCAATACTTGCTCTTTTAGTTGTTGAATTGTTTAAAAAATAAAGAACAAATAAATGATCAACCATTAAATCATGGTATTGTCATTGTGAAATAAATGTAGATAAAATCATAAGGAGTAATATTAAGAAGATCCTAAATGGAGTCAACTATTCTAAATAATTATGTGGTGTATCTACATGAATATGAATTTGGCATAAGGATAAATAAATATTTGGTTTTATTTTCACAAATCATAAGAATTAAACTTACTAGTCTACGTGATCTCATTGAATTACATTTAAGTTGAGTATGAAAAGGTCATCAAGACCAAACACGATATTAATTATAATTAAAGGGATAAAGTTAAATTGCAGTCAAGTATTATATGTGTAATGAGAAAAGGTTATAAATGAACCTTCTTACCTTTTTTAAGGACGTCACTTTTTCCAATGACATAAAATTCTTATGAGATGAACATCTCATTATGATGAGAGTTACATTTAGTGTATATGAAAACTATTATGGACCTACACAGATCATATAAACATCATAGACATGTACTTATTGCATTATAGAAACACAAATGTCAAATTTATTATTGTTGATACCAAATTTAGTCTGCTGACATGGCTCAATTGGGTGAAGACACGTGGCAATCTACATGGCAACGACAAACACTTACGAACAACACCTCGACTCCGAGGAACCATACTGCAACGAGGAACTCTGTTTCCACGATCAACTCAGACGCTCCGACCTACAAGAACTCTTCGAGGAACTTTTGAGCACGGAGAAACTTAGGTGGTCCGAGCTGCACCTCGGACAAAACATTAATAGTCGGATAACCAGCAGTTTGACTACGCATTAAATGCTTATTATTATCATACAGATGTATACGCTTAAGGAGCATTAAATGTATTACCCTTTCACATTACAGCCTTAGGGCTATAAATACATTGTATTATCCTCATTGTAAAGGGACCGAAATTTCTTGAGAAAACTTGTAATCGAGAATTCCCAAATAGTCAGCAATAACATAAACAGTGGACGTAGGCCATTCTTATAAGGCTGAACCACTTTAAAAGTTCTCTGTCTCATTTTATTTATCTGTGATTAAATAATTATATATAATCTAATTTTTTACATCAACAGATTGGCGCCGTCTGTGGGAAACGACTGGTAATATCGTTTTTCATCAAAAACAATTCATCACAAATGGATGATATTCCAGAACCCAGCAATCGAAACGCTGGAAGCCCTCCAAATCCATCTGCTCCGCCAAATATTCTAGATCTGGCTGGAATAATGACAAATCTGGCCCAGGGCCAAACAGTCATGCAAGAAATGATGCGACAACTCATACGAACCCTCCATGGCGGTGCACCAACCCACTCAGAATCGCGAAGTATTCAAAGAAATACCCATTTACCCTCTTCGCGTACTAGGCGTACAGATTCATATCGTACTGAGGAGTCTGAAGATTTTTCTTATCAACCTGGACGAACTTCGTCAGTACGAGCCACAGATACTGAACAACGTATTACTCTCTCTCCAGAAAGGACTAGTGCGCTAGAAAGATTAAGTACAGTATCTCCTTTTGATCTATTAGGTCCTAGGAGGAGCAAAAGTCCTCCTAGAGCCGCATCGAGGAGTTTTCGACGACCATCAGACTTAAAGGAAGGATCTGCCCAGTCGCGACCAGCTGCTCGTCAAGATAGATCCTAGGAAGCCACATCAACGCGATCAGTTGCTCGAACCAACAGGACAGAGGAAAGAAACGATGCGTGGAAAGGCTCTATTCAGAGGTTGGAGGATAGATTAGGGGAAATGGATAAGGCTAAGAACCCTCTACAACGAACTTTTATTCAAGGAACACCTTTTGTCCAGGCCATTGTAGATTTTCCAACACCATCAAAATTCAAATAACCTGTTGTGACCCCCAAATATGATGGAAAGACCGATCCTGTCCTTCATATAGAACAATACCAAGCTACAACCGACATTTACACTGTTCCAGATGAGATGAGATGCAGATCATTCTCGGGAACTCTTACCGGATCTGCTCAAATATGGTATAATAACCTTCCTCGGGGTAAGATCTCAACTTTCTTTCAACTGGCCGAGTTATTCATAGGGAATTTCTATTTTGTGGTAAAGCCAGTTAAACGAGTAGCGTATTTGTTAAGTGTTAGACAAAAAGCTGGTGAAAGTACCAGAGATTATATAACTCGTTTTAATAACGAGAAGCTCGAAGTCATTGATTATGAGGAAAAGACCGCGATTACCGCCTTGATGAGTGGATTACTGCCCAACAAGTTATACTACACATTGGCCAAAGATCCACCTAGAACTATATCAGATCTGATGGGAAAAGCGGCCAAGATTATGAATGCCGAGGAGGCTATGGCTGCAAAGAAGAATATGGATGCCAAAGAAACCAAGGTGGAAGGTGATAAAGCTAAGAAGAAAGAGCATAAGAACAATGGTAGTGACAAACACTCAAGAACAAGGTCGTCATGGGAAGTATTGAAGAAATTTGATAATTATACTCCTTTGAAGAAAGACATCAATCACGTTCTAGAAGAAATCAAGAACAACGAGGAATTAAATTGGCCAGAGAAAATAAAGGCAGACCCTGACAGGAGAAATAAGGCAAAATATTGCGAGTTTCACAAAGATCATGGCCATATGACTAAAAATTGCATTGCTCTTCAGAATGAGATCGAAACACTCATCAGACGAGGAAAACTGGCAAAGTATGTTAATCGGAGAAATGATAGAAAAAACAACGACCGAGCAAGTGAGAGGTCTAGATCTCCTCGTCGAGTAGAGGAGAACAAGAAGAGAGACCATGAAGTTGATCCAGAAGACGACCCCGATCTTCCAAAGAGACCAAGGCAGCCAGAACGTGAGGTATTGTCAATACGCTTTGGGTCATTTGACTGTAATGTTATTACAGGTGGAGATGTAGGAGGAGGAGACCTTACTACCGAGAGAAAAGCTTACCTCTGTGAGGCTCAAGCTTGCTCATACATTCAACGAATAAATCTAGCTGAGGAGGATCGCCCGAGAAAGGTGAATAAAGAGAAATTGGTCATTGGTTTCTCGAAGAACGACCTCGTAGGTGTTCTATATCCTCATTATGACCCATTGGTGATCAAAATGAGGATGAAGGAGGTAATGATTTCAAGAGTACTGGTAGACAATGGTAGCTCGACAGACATCATGTTCTACTCGTGTTTCAACAGTTTAAACTTAAAGTTATCTCAACTGGAGCCTTATCATAGACCCCTCCTCGGTTTTGCTGGCGAGAAAGTATTTCCACTTGGGATGATCAAATTGGATATATTCATTGGTACGTGGCCTGCTTGTCGAACAGAAAGAATACGCTTTTTTGTGATGGATAAGAATGTTCAATCATCATACAATATCATCATGGGAAGAGTAGGATTGAAGAAGTTCGAGGCTGTACCATCTACGGTACATCAATGCCTAAAATTTCTAATAAATTTTGGAGTAGGAGTTGTGAAAGGTGATCAGAAAGTAGCTCAGGAATGCTATTATTCATCCGCCGAGCAAGAGGAAATGGAGGAATCAAGGAAAAAGACTACTACCTATCAAGTGGATGAGGGTGAAGAGATTGAAACATTGGATCCTAGAGATGAGTCGCAACTCGTAAAGGGTCGAGTGGTGGAAGCTACTGAAAACATCATCCTGGATGACGAGCACCCTGAACGAACTACTCAAGTAGGTTCGTCGTTGGAAGCCTCACTAAAGCAGAAATTGATAACTTTCCTAAGAAGCAGAAAGCACACTTTTGCGTGGAGTCATGAGGATATGCCTGGGATAGACCCAAATTTCTTATGTCACGAACTCAATGTGAATAAGGAGATCAAGCCTGTGAAGCAAAGAAGAAGAGTATTCAGTCCCGAGAAGAATCAAGCTATACAGGACGAAGTCGAGAACTCCAGAAAGCTTGCTTTATTGAAGATGTTAAATATCCAGATTGGTTAGCAAATGTGATGATGGTGAAAAAGAAGAACAACAAATGGAGGATGTGTGTAGACTTCACCGACCTCAACAAAGCATGCCCAAAGGATCACTTTTCGCTGCCCCGATTTGATTAACTAGTGGATGCTACCTCGGGACACGAGCTGCTGAGCTTCATGGATGCTTATTCTGGTTACAATCAGATTAAAATGAAACCTGAAGACAGGGTGCGTACTTCTTTCATTACCCCTAGGGGAACTTATTGTTATAATGTTATGCCTTTTTGTTTGAAAAATACAGGTGCAACATATCAGCGGCTGACGAACAAAGTGTTTGCAGAACAAATCAGTTGCAATATGGAAGCCTATGTTGACGATATGCTGACAAAGAGCAAGAAAGCTGCTGATCATCTAGTTGACTTAGGCTAGACCTTTGATCAACTAGATAAATATCAAATGAAGTTGAACCCGACGAAGTGCACATTTGGAGTACAAGAAGGCATATTTCTCGGGTACATTGTCAATCAGCGAGGCAATGAAGCTAACCCTGAAAAGATCAAAGCTCTGTTAGGGCTGCGATCCCCAACGACGAAGAAAGAGGTACAAAGTCTTACAGGACGAGTAGCATCACTCAACAGATTTGTATCGCGAGCAACTGATCGATGTCTCTCATTCTTCAAGACGCTCAGAAAAACTTTTGAGTGGAATGATGAATATGAAAAGGCTTTCCAAGACTTGAAGAAATATTTGGGAACACCTCCACTGTTATCCAGGCCAGTGATGGGAGAAAAATTATACTTATATCTGGCAGTGTCCAAGAATGCAGTTAGTTCGGCATTGATAAGAATGGAGAATGGAGTACAAAAACCAATCTACTACACAAGTAAGGCCTTCCGAGGAGCAGAGATCAGATATCCAAGGCTGGAAAAATTGGCACTAGCATTGATCGAAGTAAGTAGAAGAATGAAGCCATACTTCTAGGCTCATACCATAGTAGTATATACTGATATGCCATTGAGGCAAGCCCTTCATAAACCAGAAAAGTCAGGAAGGTTGATGTGCTGGGCAATAGAACTCGGTGAATATGATATAGTTTATGAGCCCAGATCATCGCTAAAAGGGCAAGCAGTAGCAGATTTTATAGCAGAGTTCACCTATCCTGATACCCCCGAGGAGAAAAAGTTGCTCGCTGATCAACCTGTGGATGTTACAGGATCATCAAATGCAAGCCCAGACCAACTTAGCTTGGTAAAAGGGCAAGTAGATGTTACAGGATCATCAAATTTAAGCCCAGACCAGCTTAGGTTGGTAAAAGGGTAAGAAAAGATGATCGACGAACAACAAGAAATATCAGGAGATAGTGAAAGGGAGCAGTAAATTTTTCACCGAGGAACTCTGTCAGATCAGCAATTTGAAGACGAGTTGCCTATATGGAGTCTGTATGTGGATGGTTCATCCTGCCCTACAGGATGTGGCGCAGGGATAGTTTTGAACAGTCCAGATGAGGTCGATATAGAATACGCCCTATGTTTCCAATTCAAAGCTTCGAATAATGAGGCTGAATATGAAGCCATGAATGCAGGTCTTAGTTTGGCAAAAACCATGGGGGCAGAACAAGTTATTATTTTCAGTGACTCGCAATTGGTCATAAATCAAATGATAGGAGTATATGCAGCTAAAGGATAATTAATGATCAGATACCATGCAAAGGCAAAGGAATTGGTGTCCGAATTTATTGCTATTCAGCTAGTAAGAATACCAAGAATGGAGAATGCAAGAGCAGACGCCTTAGCTCGATTAGCATCAGCTACTCGTACCGAGCTACGAAGAACAATCCCAATTGAAGTTTTAGTTGGTCGGAGTATAGATGAAGATATGACGATAAACTTTAATACCCTCGATTTAGGGTCATCATGGATGGATCCCATCAGGGCATATATTAAGAAAGGGGAATTACCAACTGACAAACTTGCAGCCAAGAAACTGAAGTTTAAGGTTGCTCGTTATGTACTGACCAATGGTATTTTATATAGATGAGGAATTATAGCAGGTTTGCAAAGATGTGTGCATCCCACCGTGGTGAAAGATTTGATTGAAGAGGTTCATGAAGGGTCCTGTGGAGCCCATGTAGCAGGTCGGACTCTTTTGCAAAGAACGATGACTCAAGGATACTACTGGCCGATGATGAGGGTTGATTGCATAGCCTATGCTAAGAAATGTGACAAGTGTTAGCGCTTCTCTTCCATCCGAAGAACTCCCCAAGCGTTATTGACACCCATTACTTCCCCTTGGCCATTTGCTATATGGGGAATAGATTTGGTCGGGCCACTGCCGACGACCAGGGGAAGATTTAAGTATCTCGTGGTCACTGTGGATTATTTGACTAAATGGAATGAGGCTGAGCCTCTCATTGATATGACGTACGACAAGGTGTACCAATTTATTTGGAAGAACATCATTTGTCGATATGGTCTTCCTCATGCCTTCATCACAGACCATGGAACACAATTTGACAACGAGGAGTTCGCTGCCTATTGTCATCAGTCAAATATCTTGAAGATCCACTCGGCACCAGGCCATCCTCAAAGCAATGGATAAACCGAAGTGACAAACAGAACGCTGTTAAATGGTTTGAAAAAAAGACTGAACGACGCGAAAGCAAACTGGATCAACGAGCTACAATCAGTGTTATGGGCTTACCGAACTACTCCCCGAGCAGCAACAGGGGAATCTCCATATATGCTGGCAGTTGGAAGTGAAGCTGTTATACCCGCCGAATTGGGTCTCCCAACACACAGAATACTGAATTTTAATATCACTGTCAGCGATTTTATGAGAAGGTTAGACTTGGACATGCTCGAGGAGGTTAGGGAAGAAGCAGCCATTAGAAATGATGCTTACCAGCAACGAACAGCTTTGTTCTACAACAAGAGAGTGAAGAAGTGCGACTTGAAAGAAGGAGACTATGTGCTAAAGAAGGTGATTCAAAAGCACAATAAACTTGAAGCCAACTGGCATGGACCCTACCAAGTTAAGGAAGTTGTTCGATCAGGGACATACAAAATAGAAACTTTAGAGGGGGAGGAGTTTAAGAATGCATGGAATGCAGAGCACCTGCGCAAATATTATCAGTAATGTAAACTCTCATGTAATGCAGTTTTATCAGTATGAATAAAGTGACAATGTTCTTCCCAGTTTCTTTCCTTTTATTGGATTTTTTTTGCGGAATACTAGTGCTACACACTACTCAGCAAAACTCGGACTACTCAAATATATTCCCGAAAATGCCAACTAAGGTTGGTCAGGAAGTAAATCTATTCCTAAAAATGCCAACTCGGTTGGTTAGGAAGTAAATCAATTCCTAAAAATGCCAACTCGGTTGGTTAGGAAGTAAATCTATTCCTAAAAATGCCAACTCGGTTGGTTAGGACGTAAATCTATTCCTAAAAATGCCAACTTGGTTGGTTAGGAAGTAAATATATTCCTAAAAATGCCAACTTGGTTGGTTAGGAAGTAAATTTATTCCTAAAAATGCCAACTCGGTTGGTTAGGAAGTAAATATATTCCTAAAAATGCCAACTCGGTTGGTTAAGGAAGTAAATCTATTCCTAAAAATGCCAACTTGGTTGGTTAGGAAGTAAATATATTATCGAAAATGCCAACTAAGGTTGGTCGGGAAGTAAAACTATTTCAAAAAGTGCCAAAGATTGGTTGGTAAGAAAAACCCACTAACTGTAGTTGGTCGAGAAGAAAAATTTACCGACCTTGGTTGGTCGGAAACATTTTATGAGTACGAGAAAGTGATCGAGCAAAATTTTTGATACTCGTGACTTTTTAAATTACTACCAAGTTGGTCGAGAAACGAAATATCATCAATTTTGGTGAGTCATCAAATGATTACCATAAATTCAAGATAGTCGACAATAAGTTTTAACAAACTCTAGTTGATCGACAAATAACACAATGGTGTTATCTTTTTAACAGATATACATGCACAAATGTAAAGTGTTTTATAATTACAAGACAATAGCAGTCAAGATTTGTAAATAAAATTATTTCATTAAATGTAGAACAAAATGCATCAAAAACGAAATACAAATTTATTACATTAAGATTCCTATTCTATTGGTTTCTTCCCCTCTGCTTTTGGAACAGGTTTCTCGCCAGCAGGTGGATCCTTTAAAGCATGAGGGGAATTTATGAAGTTAAGATCTTCGAGCATCCTGATATTCATCACAGATGGTCGATCTAGTAGGTGCTCGGGATGAGATATCTCGACATTGGAATGGAGATTGTAATCGCCGAGGTATTTGAAAATCAGACACCGAGGGATGGCCCGAGCAGGGATCCAACTCATATCAAGCTTGAATGGTGTCACTGGTAGGTCGAGCAGCCCAGGATTATGGTAATCCCACAGGTAATGACCCTGTTCCAGTTGCAGCACACCTAAGGCATTCAACCACCCCTGTTTGTAACCCTCATTGTTTGCATTTTGGATACGATCATCCAAATGGTAGAGAGTCTCGTTGTAGCCAGCCATCCAGAATTCTCTGGGCTGCTTGTGGAATTGATATGCCAATCTTTCCAGCTGCTCGTGGAGATTTTTGATAAAGAGTTATTTATTCTCCAAGGCAGACTTCTGCGCAGAAAGCTGCTCTTTCAGATCCCTGATCCTCTTAGACATTTCAGTCAATGCCTGGTTCCTTGCCATCAGTTGGAAGGCCTGGTTCTTTAGAGCAGATTGAGTCCTCTGTTCCTCGACAGGAATCCGAGCAGCTCTTGCTCGTCCCCGAGAAGCACTTGCACGTCCTCGAGTAGATGTAGAAGGGCTAGACCTCTTAAAGGTTTCTAACTCATCCCTCAGGTTGGCGTTTTTGACCTCCAAGAACGATAATCCCTCGTCAGTCACTGGGATCAAAGCATTTGAGGTGGAAGCTGCAGACTTCAACTGAGACACCTCTCTTTGCAGGTTATTATTTTCTTGTTCTAATAACTCAGCTATCTGTCTGTGCTCTTCGACCTCAGCATTCAACGTTCTCTCCCGCACATCGTAAGCAGTAAACTGTTTATCATATACCTTATCGGCACAGATTTGCTGATACATCTTCTCGTACCCCTCGTGCAAAAGGGCAGTGGACTCCTTATATTGTTGCTGAAATTCTTCAAGAGTGCCTTGGAGATCCTCAATCATATCATAGTATGCTACGTTATTAGCCACTGCACGGTCGAGTAGGCACTTCAAATATTGATAGGCTTCAATAGCTTGCTCTGAAGCAACCTGACCGAGGATGTCAGTAATTTGAGTTGCACTCATGTCTGTATGACCGGATTTAAAATATTCATTGCATTGCCTTAATAGCTTTGTATCATGAGCAGATAATAATTCCATCCTGGCCAGAAACTAGTAGAGGAAGAAAAAACAATAATCAATAAGAGTATAAACAGAGCATGAAGAAAAGAATCAACAGTATGCATAAGAAAAAGTTCAAATTTTATTACATCACAAAGTTCAGAAGTATAAGGTTTAGAGTTACATGTTCAGAAGTTACATTTTACAAAGAAAAATAAAATAGAGAGAGAAATCCGAACAACTCTACACCTTTTCCTTGTCTCCCAAAACTTTCTCGGGAGGTTGGGACGAGGAGGTAGGTTGCTCAGATGGAGCATGGGGTTGCTCGGGAAGTGCTGTAGGTTGCTCGAAGGAAGTAGCAGGTAGTTGAAGTTCCTCGTTAGGGGGATGGATGGCGGGGGATGAGAAACTTGATCTCCCATCACCATGGAAGACTCCTCAGAGGCAGCTTCGTCCTCTTCTTCATCTTCAGGAGTTGGAGGGGGGCAGGGATGTGTCGCTGAAATAATTCAGAAGTTTCATCAACTTTCATTTCTTGTAGAGCAGCGACCCATCCATCTCTAAAGTATTTGAGGCTGCCATATTCGACTTGCGACATCATGGCAACCAAACCTTTGTTCCACCCTTTGTCCCAGCCGGCAATGAAAGATTTTTTCACAGCGAACTTCCTCTTTGTCTTCTCCGAGGAAAGCTTCTCGAAAAGAAGATTGTCAGCAGCCTTCAGTTTATTCTCAACTTCTTCTTTCTGACGACTTACTTCCCGAAGTTGACCCAACTCCTCCTCAGCAGCCTTGAGATTATTTTCAAGCTCCCCAGCATTTTTGAGCTTCCCTTCGAGCTCTTTATTTTTCTTCTCCAAATCATTCATTTTTTTCTCCAACCCCTTGGAGACCTCAATAACCTGAGCCTTCTCCTGCTCGGTCGAAGTAAGCTTTTTCTCCCAAATTTCCTTATCATCATCATATTTCTGACGAGAATCTTTCAGAGACTGCGCCAGGCCTACCAAAGCTTCCTCTACACCAGACGAGGAGCTTGAAGCTTTAATAGCTTCATCTTTCTTCAAAATTGTATTAAAACAGCTCACCAACTGTGAAAAGAAAACAAAAAAAAAAGTCAAGGCACAGATACAAAATGGAAAGAATGAAAATTTAAGACTATAAGACTTACAGAAGCAATGTGACGAGCTGCTAATGTGGTAACAGTGTCCCGGGAAAGGTTTTCTTCAATACCTTTGATCTCGGGAATGATCCTAGTCTTCACCGAGCTCATAGCAGAGCTCGGGGGAACAAAAGTGGGAACACCACTAGTCGGGGGCTGAGAGATGGATTCAGCCAAATTGACACAGGAGCCTTTCTTCAGCCTCCTCAGAGGAGCATAAACTTTCTTGACTAATGTTGTAGTCTTAGTCGGAGAAATGACGATCACCTCGCCTGGAGCAGCAGCGTTGGTCAGGGCTACTAGGGGCTTTTCGACCACCTTCACAGGAGCAGTCGAGGGAGGTGCATCAGTTTTCTTTGTCCCTTCTCCTGGGACATCAAGCTTACTTCTTTTTGCCTCACCAGCACCAGAGGAAGGTTTCTCAAAAAGGGTAGGAGGTCTTCTTTTCTTCATCCTTTCACTCAAAGGAATATGTGACTCAGGTAAAGAACTGGTAGAGGCTGGTATTGGTTCTGCGTCGCCTATCACTGGACGAGCAGTAAAAGAGGAGGTGTAACTCTTGTACTGCAGCAAATATGAAGCTGACCTAATATGCTCGTCAGCAACAGTCTAATGCAAACTTCAGATAAGTTTTAAGTGCCTTATATTAACGTCTGCCTCTTTTGGAGATTTTCTTTTGCTGTCAACTGCAAGTAAATCAAAATTAAAATATCAGTGACACATTTTATCAAACACAAAGGAAGCATAATTTTGAAAATAAAATAAAATAAAAACAACCTATCCCATTTCCATAAGGAGGACATCTGGGACCCTGGTAAACATCATCTCCAGTTAATGGAGGGTGTTGGCAATTCTTCATAACAACCCCATGCTCAAAGTAGTCCCTATTGGCATCTGGGAGATTGACTACTAAAGCTCTATTTAAAAAACTAGTTTTTAAATGAAAAGTATTATCGCCCACAGCCCATCCATAACAAAACATGATTTCAGGAATTCCTATACGGGTTCCATGTATTTGATTTAATCTATAGACACTGTTAACTATTCTCCACGTATTGGGAGCTATTCTTGCAGGAACTACGTCAAACTATTGACAAAATTCCAGACATAGAGGGTTTGGGGGAAAAGAAAAGCCACACTCAGCAACAAAGAGACTGGGGAACCAATATCCCTCAGCCAAACGAAAATAGTCTGAAGGCTCAGAAAGCTCTTCCAAAATAACCCAGGAGGAAATAGAGAAATCAGAGCGAAATTTATCAATCGATTCTACAGGATAAACCATGATGAAAGAAGGAAATCAAAGAGAAAGAAGAAATTCTTACAGGAAAGAGGTGAGTCTGTTGACAACAAATGATGGAAGAGATGAACGCACAGGAGAGAGAGACGATGGAAAACTCAAACAGACAAATTTGAAAAAGTAGAAGACGATGGGATTTTTTGCAAACGTTTAAAAACTTTGCCTTGGGAAAGGGTAAAAGTAATGATTACAAAAAGAAACGGTTACGTTACCAGCGGATAAACAAAAAAAAGGGGCGCGGGAATCGAAGCGGTTAGAAAAATTCAAAAAAGACTGATTCTACGAATTTGGAAGAAGAAATAAATACAAAAGAAAATACTCCTAAATTTCAGGATAACCATTTAAAACCGCCATATATCGAGAAAGAATGTTCCACACTCCTCAAATTTCGAACTATGAAACATTGGGGGCTTCTGTTGATACCAAATTTAGTCTGCTGACATGGCTCAATTGGGTGAAGACACGTGGCAATCTACATGGCAACGACAAACACTTACGAACAACACCTCGACTCCGAGGAACCATACTGCAATGAGGAACTCTGTTTCCCCGATCAACTCAGACTCTCCGACCTACAAGAACTCTCCGAGGAACTTTTGAGCACCGAGGAACTTAGGCGGTCTGAGCTGCACCTCGGACAAAACATTAATAGCGGGATAACCAACAGTTTGACTGCGCATTAAATGCTTATTATTATCATACAGATGTATACGCTTAAGGAGCATTAAATGTATTACCCTTTCACATTACAGCCTTAGGGCTATAAATACATTGTATTATCCTCATTGTAAGGGGACCGAAATTTCTTGAGAAAACTTGTAATCGAGAATTCCCAAATAGTCAGCAATAACAGAAACAGTGGACGTAGGCCATTCTTATAAGGCTGAACCACTTTAAAAGTTCTCTGTCTCATTTTATTTATCTGTGATTAAATAATTAGATATAATATAATTTTTTACATCAACAATTATGGATGGTGAAATTAGTGGGAGTGGCAAATGATGAATCTGGTTATAAAGGAAGGGACGGTACTTATCCCATTACTGATAACTTTCTTCAATACTTGTTCTTTTAGTTGTTGAACTGTTTAAACAATAAAGAATAAATAAATAATCAACCATTAAATCATGGTAGTATCACTGTCAGACAAATGTAGATTAAATCATAAGGAGTGGTATTAAGAAGATCCTAAATAGAGTCTACTATTTCAAATAATTATACGGTGTATCTACATGAATATGAATTTGGCATAAGGATAAATAAATATTTAGTTTTATTTTCACAAATCATAAGAAGTAAACTTAATAGTCTACGAGATCTCATTGAATTACATTTAAGTTGAGTATGAAGAGGTCATCAAGACCAAACACGATGTTAATTATAATTAAATGCATAAAGTTAAATTGCAGTAAAATAATATATGTGTAATGGTAAAAAGGTTATGAATGAACATTCTCAACTTTTCCAAGGACAATAATTTTCCAAGGACGTGAAATTCTTATGAGATGAGTATCTCATTATGATGATAGTTACATTTAGTGTATGTTAAAACTCTTATGGACCTATATATATCATATAATCGTCATTGACATGTACTTATTGCGTTATAAAAGTTCAAATGTCAAATTCATTATGAATGGTGAAATTAGTGGGAGTAGCAAATAATGAATATGGTTATAAAGGAAGGGAGGGTACTTATCCCATTAATGATAACTTTCTTCAATACTTGTTCTTTTAGTTGTTGGATTGTTTAAACAATAAAGAACAAATAAATTATCAAACACTAAATCATGGATAATGTAGATAAAATCATAAGGACTAGTATTAAGAGATCCTAAATGGAGTCTACTATTATAAATAAATATGTGGTATATCTACATGAATATGAATTTGGCATAAGGATAAATAAACATTTAGTTTTGTTTTCACAAATCATAAGAAGTAAACTTCCTAGTCTATGAGATCTCATTGAATTATATTTAAGTTGAGTATGAAGAGATCATCAAGTCCAAACACAATGTTAATTATAATTAAATGGATAAAGTTCAATTGCAGTCAAATATTTTAGGGGTAATGAGAAAAAGGTTATAAATTAACCTTCTCACCTTTTCCAAGGACGAAGAATTCTTATCAAATGAGTATCTCAATATGATGAGAGTTACATTTCGTGTATGTGAAAACTATTATAGACCTACATAGATCATATAATCGTTATCGACATGTACTTATTGCATTATAAAAATTCAAGTGTCAAATTCATTATCAATGGTGAAATTAGTGGGACTAGCAAATCATGAATATGGTTACAAATTAAGGGAGGGTACTTAACCTATTACTGATTAATTTCTTCAATACTTAATTTTTTAGTTGCTAAGATTGTTTAAACAATAAAGAACAAATAAATGATCAACCACTAAATCATGGTATTGTCACTGTGAGATAAATGTAGATAAAATCATCAAGAGTAGTATTAAGAAGATCCTAAATGGATTCTACAATTCTAAATAATTATGTGGTGTATCTACATGAATATGAATTTAGCAGAAGGAAAAATAAATATTTGGTTTTATTTTTATAAATCATAAGAAGTAAACTTACTAGTCTACGAGATCTCATTGAATTACATTTAAGTTGAGTATGAAGAGGTCATCAAGACGAAACATGATGTTAATTATAATTAAATGAATAGTGCTAAATTGTAGTCAAATATTATATGTGTAAGGATAAAAAGGTTATAAATGAAGCTTCTCACCTTTTCCAAGGACGTCACTTTTTCCAAGGACGTAAAATTCTTATGAGATGAGTATCACATTATGATGAGAGTAACATTTAGTGTATGTGAAAACTATTATGGACCTACATAGATTATATAATCATCATTGACATGTACTTATTGGATTATAAAAATCCAAATGTCAAATTAATTATGAATGGTGAAATTAGTGGCAATAGCAAATAATGAATATGGTTATAAAGAAAGGGAGGGTTCTTATCCCATTAGTGATAACTTTCTTCAATACTCGTTCTTTTAGTTATTTCATTGTTTAAACAATAAAGTACAAATAAATAATCAACCACTAGATCATAGTATTGTCACTGTGAGAAAAATGTAAATAAAATCATAAGGAGTAGTATTAAGAAAATCGTAAATGGAGTCTACTATTTTAAATAATTATGTGGTGTATCTACATGAATATGAATTTGGCATAAGGATAAATAAATATTTAGTTTTATTTTCACAAATCAAAAGAAGTAAACTTAATAGCCTACGAGATCTCATTGAATTACATTTAAGTTGAGTATGAAGAGGTCATCAAGACTAAACACGATGTTAATTATAATTAAATGAATAAAGTTAAATTGTAGTAAAATAATATATGTGTAATGTTAAAAAGGTTATGAATGAATATTCTCACCTTTTCCAAGGACGTCAGTTTTTAAGGATATAAAATTCTAATGAGATGAGTAACTCATTATGTCGAGAGTTACATTTAGTGTATGTGAAAACTATTATGCTTATGATATTTTACACAAGTTATAAAGAAATAATTGTATAAACTTAAATAAGTTTTTTACCTATGGTATTTTTAGAAGTAATACCATTATATTTCTTAATCGTTGTATATTCAATTTATATAACTAATGATGAGTGGGAGTAAGTTTTATTTTCATTTTTTTGTCAAGTAGAGAAATAATATGTTACATGAATTTTCAATATGTAATGGTTGAAGTTATGAGATACTAACAGATTATATGCTCACATTAAAGATGACTGTTCATTTTTGAATGATCAGTTCTTACAACTTAGATTTACTGGTTTTGTGGAAAGTATGAAGTTCACTCTTATCTACTTATGTTTATTTTGGTTTAACGACCAATATAATGAAGGAGTGCAACATAATTCATTGACTATTATGGAAATCTGAATTTGTAGCATGCTTTGCTGCTACAACTAATTGATTATGACAATGTAACTTAAATTTCAAAACTTGGAGTTGTCGACACTATTACCATGATGCTAAAATATTATGATATTGTCATTGCAATCTTCTTTATTAAGATACATTAGGTATTATGTGAGTAACTAAGTACATTGAATGTAATTATCTTTTAAAGAAGAAATTTTGAAACAAGTGCCATTTAACACAATTGTACAAGTGTTAACATGAAAAATCCGCATGATTAGGCTATCATGAAATACATTAACGAAGCATGCTTAAGATATGAGTCTTAAGTATAGTCGATAGTTACTTAATGTGGTGAAGTTTTAGTGCTTATTTTGACACCACCATATGATATCATACAGTGTTTCAGAATCATTTATTTATGTCGTTATTGTATACATGCATGTGAATGAAAGAATGTGACATAAATAGTTTTTTGCAAAGACATTATTGACCATTATTGAATGACCCTATTTATAAACCTTATTCGATGAGTTGTTAATGTTGTGGTACATGGAAGCGATCATGCTCTTGAATTAGTATGTGAGCGACATGACTAGAATTAATGAGTTGTTTGATTAAGGTGTTTATGACAAACTATGTAAGAATGACTCAAAGATTATTGATTCCTTTATGATAATTATGGATCAAATGGGAGACTGTTAGAATTATTTTAAATAATTCTCCATTATGTGCTCCATAATTATAATAATACTAAGAGTCGATTTGGTTAATGAAAGGTTACTCCAAATACCAAGAGTCAAAAGGACTCTTGTGCATCTACCTTGATCGACGGTTGATATTAAGTGACTATTGGAAATTTGGGTTATGTCCCTACCTATAAATAAGTGACTGATTTTCATCATTCGGGCACTCTAAAAAGACAACATAAAGGAAAGGCAGAGAAATCTAAATTCTCAAAGAGAGTAAATTTCAAAATAGTGTTTTGGTTATATATGGATATCTAACCGTTAGAATGCGTTGAAATTGAAATATGTTCTTACCATATAAAAGATAAAACCATGTTCCAAAATTCAGCCCGATTGGACATCGTTAAGGTTGACTGCTCCATCAATCTTTCTAGTTATGACATGATGGTTAATACCATTTTATGTTCTGCATAATTCTCTATATGTGATTATAATGAAGATCCAAAATCCTTTTATTAAGAACAATTGTATGTGAAAATTTAATCATTAATATATCAATGATTAATATTATGGTGTTCTTGAAGATGGTTTCACACAATGCATTGAATATACTTCATTATATTAATAAAATGTGTCAATATAAAATTTATGATTCAATTAGAGTTTTCGATCCTACCAATTCTTTCAATTTAGTTCTTAATGTGCTTATACATTATTGGTTACATTTCTTAGACAAATATAAAACTATCAATTTGGAGTCACTTTTACTTCTTACTATATATATATATATGGGCGAAGCCACTGTATGACCAAGGGGAGCCATGGTCCCCCCCAAACTTTTGAAACCCCATAAAAAAAAATACACATATTAAACCCAACAAAAGCCCAAATCATTAAGCCCACACAAAAACCCATCTTCCAACCATTTAAACCTTTAATATATAACTAAACTATCTTTAACTTCTCTTCACCCAACCAAAACAGTCGATTTTTATTTCAAAGGCACCTCTCCACTTTTTCAAAGCTTTCATCTCAACGATTAAACTCCGTTCATCATTTATTCAAAGGTACCTCTCTTTCCCCTCACTTTTTTTTTTGATAAAAACTGTCATTTTTTTTATATAAAAAATATCATTGTCAATTAGTTAGTATTAATTAGCCAATATTATAAAACATAATTAGTTAGTATTAATTTTATCCACTGTTATTAATTAATATGTGTTTTAAAAAAACATGTTTACCCCTATTATTACTGTAAATCATTTTTTAAAATAAAAATTGCCATTGTTAATTAATTAGTTAGTATTAATTTTATCCATTGTTATTAATTAATTTGTGTTTGTTTTATTTTTGTGTTGCAGAATATGGGGGAATCAAAGACCCTTGATTCATTTTTCAAGAGAAAACATACCGAAGGCGAAAATGTCGACGAGCCTCTGATTTCTCCCGACTCCAATGTTCAAAATTCGATACGTGAAATACTTGAACAACTATTATATCGTATCCTTGTTATGGTAAAATATGTATATTGTATGTGGTACAAGTATTATATTTTGATGATGAATACATATGATATTGTTGAGAAAAAATGCTTATGGTTAATATAATTTTAGTGATAAAATATTGAATAAAAATGTAAACAGCACAAAAAAATCGCATATATATATATATATATATATAAAGTAAACTCAAAGGTTATAAATGCAAAAAAATTGGTCATTACAAATCAGAATATAAAGTAAAAGTCAAAATTAACCAGTTACAACTATCATGTGAAGTAACACAAGAAATATACAAAATTCTTGAACTCAAACAAACTTCTAGTGAAAATGAGCAGAGAACTAATTATGAATCATCATCTGACCACTAGTCTAGTACAAATTCTAGTTCTCCAGATATAAAATTAGGATGCAAGAAAATTGTTGTAAAAGAGTCAATGTTCTCACTACACAAGAAGAACAAAAAAAATTATATATATATATAGTAAGGATCCTATACATCATGGTTCCTACATCACACCAAATTCTAACCCCCCAAAAAATATTTATTCTCAATTTTTTTATTTTACTCATAGATTTAACCTTCCAATCAATAAATATTCAAAACATTAGGTCAAAATACAATTTCTAGTTTTTTTTTTAAATCCAACAAAAAACTGCTGAAAATACCTTATTTATAAGGGTTTGCGCCAACAGAATTTTGTGAATTCTTTAAAAATAGTTAGAAACTGTATTTTGATCTATTTCTTTGAACGTGTATCGATTGGAAGGTTAATTTCAATAGAAAAATAAATAAATTGGACAAAAAGATTTCTTAGGACTTAGAACTTCGTGTGATGTAGAGTGCGATATAAGAGAACCTCTCTCTCTCTCTCTCTCCATATTATATATATATAATCTTTTATCAATAAACTTTATAGCCAAAAATGTAGAAAATGATTACCATTTTCCTCCAACCATTCTTCCATCTCCATTAATCGGCCTTCGTACCATCGTCCTCATTTGCACATTTGGAATACCACATGAGCTATAGCGTCTCGTCTTCATCACAGATTTATAAGTTTCATTCCGCTAACCATTATCATTGATAAATGCTTGTCATAAAAGATACATACCAATAAACACTATGCATTTGCCTATCTAATCGCACAAGAAAACTTTTAGGTGAGCCACACAACAATCATTGTCACAAGTAAAGCCAGGAGTTAGGTTAATTAAGGCCAGGGGCAAAGGGAGAATGTTTTTCAAGGTGGCCAAAATAAATACTATTGACATTTTATCTCTAAATTAAGGTGGGAAACATGTCAAAGTTTCTAAAATTTAATCGATTTTCTATAAAAAAATAATCCAATTCATAGTACTATTATCATAAAATGACAAAACATAAGGTGGGAAATTTCCCACCATGCTTTCTACATGGATCCGCTCATGAATAAGGCAAGAGTGTGCCATAGAATTACCTTAAGATGCTCTAATGGTTTTTTTTTGTGTGTGTGTGATGGGGGGGGAGGGGGATCTCTATATATTCAATAGAAGACTATAAAATATTAAACATATCTTCTTTAATAGTTGTTAATTTTAACGTTCATTTCAATGTTTAAATGATATGAAAGTGTGGGAGAAATAAATATGCCTACATAATAGCATGACACGTGACGAGCACCCCGGTCAAGATGGAGAGCAACAGACGCTCCAACAAGATAGGGACGACTAGAGTCCTTGATAAACTAGAAGACCGAGGAGCAGTATCTGATTAAAATCAAACTCCACGAAGATAGGACTCATCCATTTTTGCAACCCTAATGTAACCCATAACTCTATATAAAGGGGACACCCCTCATTATGAAAGGGGGATTAGAAGCAAGAGAAACACTCTCATGTAAAACTCTCTCATTCTAATGGAAGACAACGGCAGTCTCGTGGACGTAGGCCATTGATGGTTGAACTACGTAAATCTTAGTCTCTATCATATTTATTTTTATACATGCATCATGGTAAATGGGCACCCCCCCTACGGGTAGATTTTTTTACACCAAAATTGGCACCGTCTGTGGGAAACAACACAAAAAGTCTTTCATTCCTATTGATAAGACGAGAATTTACGTTGCGACACAATGGTTGACACGCACAAAACCTCATCAAGAGCTAAATTTTCTTTTATATCTTTGCATGAACAATTATATATTTGATATAACACCTCGTTTTGTTGATGCACGATTTTTTGTACATCTGTATTCATAAATCATGCGCTCAATTTGTATGCATCTGCAATTCTGCATAACATTATTATTTTCAGATAATTTTTATTGTTTATTTCACATAAATTCGATTACATGTGATCTTTCACAACCCCTTGAATATCTGGGTTTCTATGATAAGAATTGGGGGTGATACGGTTGTTCATTATATTCTTCTATCTGCAACTCAAAAGTAAGAAGGGATAAAGATCACAGAATAATTTCTCTCTCCTGGAATACCAACTACCCACCTCCGAAAAAGAATGAGAGGATAATGGGCGTGACCGTTGCTCCTGATTATTAGAGGAAACCACGTCGATTTGTGGCTCCGAACATAAACCTGAGATCGAAAACCTAATCGGACATGTGGTATATCTTTAATAGCCAACAGATCCACTGGAATGGTCAGAATCAAATCCACCAACACATTTGTCTTAACTCCTCGCAAGAGGAGACACAACTTGGTGTGCGAGTTGTCTCTCCAGCCTAGGTAGAAGGTCGACAGCAACCCGAAGGTAGAGCTGCCTCTCAATTCGTTCAAGAGAGATAAAAAATCCAACCCAACATAAATGATCCAAACTTCGACGGCCCAGCATCGGAATAGGCAACCGCGATATTTCAATCTGAAATGTGGTTTTTTATGCCTGAACGATCCGCAGCAACAAGAGTTTACCTCTGATTTTCTCTTTTATCGTGCCAACCAACTCTTTCTCCTCTTCGGCCAACAGGGCAAGCAAGACTTCGGTGGTACGAAAATTGATCGAGGGCTCGTCAACAACATCACTGGAGGTCGGCAAACACTGTATGGAGTGTACCACACCTCAATGACATCTCCAAACCACTCTCTATTAGTCGACAACAACTGTGTTGGACATTCACCACAGTACAAGTTAAAAAAATTCTTGGGCCTGATTTTCTTCAGCTCGACCCAATCAATGCTCGACGGAGAGCACATTCATGTGCAAAATTTACAACGCCGAACAAAATCTCTTTGGGGTTGGCTTTCTTCGATAATAACATCAGTTGGTTAGTGGCAGGGATGAGCACTCACGAGCTCGGAGGAGATCGTCACGGGACCAAATCACTGGTCGACGATGAAGGAGAGCACGTCCTTTAGTTCCTCTGGTTGGTCGATAGCCACGATGAGGACGACTTGAAACCCGCGAATAGGGAAAAATCTCGAGGGAGATCACCACTGAACCACCCTGGCTGTATCAAAGACACCTCCGGACCACCCTTCGTAGTCGGCAACCACTATGTTATGGCGATGAGCCAGGACACAGTAGTTCTTGTGGGCCATCTCTTCAGATCGCGACCACCGGACCATAATTATTGGTCGGCGGCACCAGCTCAACACCCTCCATGTGTCTTAATAAACAGATTTGTAATCTATATGGGGCACAAGTCCAACTGGGTTTAAAAGTCTTTCAAATTATTATTTTAAGTTCAACACTTCCTATTTTCTTCCTTCTTGGTAGCTTTATGAAGCTCTACGAGGAAACAAAATTTTTAAACCAACCTATATTAGACTATTTGTTTGGACTTCAAAAAAATTTTGCAAAATTTCAAAATCAAAACTCTCTTACATTTGAGATATATTTGACTAATTTTTGCACTGCTCGATTCTCTCTGAAGTTTTCTTTTAGGGATCATATGACTTTATTACAATTATTACAACGATTTTAGTTGGCAATTTTTATGCGACCTTATTATAGATTATTTCATTCACATAAATAGCAAGGTTCACTTCTATAGCGCTAACGTAATTTATTTTATCATTTAATTTTCAATATTGCCATCCGACTACAACTATTTAATATCGGCAAAAGGATATTATTGCTTATTTAGCTCTGTCCTGACGGATGCTCGGCCACAGTTATCTCATGTGAATTTTTAACATAAAAATCATTGGATCATTCATTACATTCATACACTAATATGAAGTCCTTTCCTCGGTAAATGGCCAAGCGGATGCATATTGTATATATTGCTGAACAAATCATTCTCCTGATAATTTCTATTTGATTTAGCCTCAATAGATGGTCGGACAATTTATTAAACCCCACAGGTACAAGATTTAGTCCCGATGAGTGCTCGGCAACAATCTTAAGCTCTTGGAAATCTCATCGATGTTTCGACAGATGCTCGAGTACAAATTATTCACTATACCTACTCGGTATTGTATAACTTTGCCCCGACGGACTATCCAGGCACCATTTATTTTATTAATGCTCTGACGGATAGTCGAGCACACTATAGCACTCTAGACCCCCCAAAAAAATGCTTGGGAAAAATTATTATTACTCTGACTGAAGCTCGGGTTCTATGATTCTTAACCTGAAGGATGATCAGGCACATTTAAGATTCATCTCGGCAGAAGACATCTACCGCACAAGTATCATTTTATCCCCGATGGATGGTTGGTCACGATAATTCTTAGATTTAGCACATCCCCAATTGATAGATACGCACATTTTTGTGCATCGTTCATAATATTTTATTTGCTCACAAATTATGGTCACGATTTTTATCATCATAAATTTGTTAGTAGGGGGTTATCTATACGTTATACTTCGCAATTGCCACAACACAATTTTCTGTGGAAATAATTTTGTTGGAAACCAACTTTTAATTGAGTATTTACTTAAAGATTTTTGCAGAAATTCCAAATTAACTCCTATGTCGTACAGCTGGATATATTTGATAAATTTTGCATCTTTTATCATACTTTATTACAATTATTTTGTTCGCATAAATTTTGGGGCGCACTTATAGAGCACTCATGTCATTTATTCGATCATTTAATTTTCAATATTGTCGTCTAGCTATTATTGGTCATACCAATGGATGGTCGGTGTAATATCTTTACTAATACTTAGCGTAGCCCCGATGGATTCTCGAGCACGGCCATCCTCGTGAGATTTTATCATAAGAATTATGGGATTATTCATGTCATTCATTCAATACCATGAATCTTTTCCTTGAAACATGGTCGAGCAGATACACATCATATATTCTTTAACTAAATAAGTGAATCACATGATAATTTCTATTTGATTTAGCCTCGACAGATGGTTGAGCAATTTATTAACTTCCACGGGTGCAAGATTCGGTCCCGACGGATGCTCGGACACAATCTTAAGCTCTTAGAAATCTTATTAACACACCACTTGTTGTATTTACTCGGTACTGTACAACTTAGCTCCGACAGACTAGCCACTATTGACCATCCGACTTTATGATTTTAAACCTGAAGGACGATCAGGCATATTCAAGGTTTATCTCGGCAAATGGTCGGCAAAATATTTCTATATATTTAGTCCCGAAGGTATTTGCCACACATGTCGCATTTTACCCCTAATAAATGGTTGGTCAGGATAATTCTTATATTCAATCCCGACAGATGGTTGGCGCAGTCGATTAACGATCGATATTACATTTATTATTGTTATTTAACCCTGATAAATGGTTTGGAAATTTAGTTTTCACTAACACTGCACGATCGTTCATAATATCTGCTAGGTCCTTTTACCTCGACGGATGCTCGAGCATGGATCACTCGCAATATCTACCAGATCCTCTACAATTTTTGCCTCGATAATCATTCAAGCATCATTTATTTAAATCTGGAAATGTACTTTTCACCTTGCTAATCTTGCCACGATGGATGCTCAGGCACCATTTATCTTACCAATGCTCCGATAGATGCTCGAGCATGGATCGTTCGTAACATTTACTAGATCCTTCGTAATTTTTCTTCGACAGACCCTCAGCTTCGATGAATAGTCGACATTATGTGATCATGTAGCGAGCTCCAATGCACAGTTGGGCAATGCAATTCTTATTTAATTCAACCTCGACGAATGGGAAGTTGGGCAATCTGTATAACAAAGATCAAATAACACATAAAGCAGTATGGAGTGCAACGATCAACTATATTTCTCAACAAGAACGAATCCAACATGTAGGAAGTCACATATCCAGCAAGATCATAATCAACCAAAGTTGCTAAGGGTTAAAAGCCGAGCATCACCAGACTCCTCTTTGTCCACTCCGACCAATGATCTCATGGTTTAAGGATGACTTACGTCTCATCTCCACCAACCCGCTTCGTGGTCTGCAGACTTAAGAATTTTTAGCCCACCAACCTGCGAACTGGAGCTGTCACAACCAAGCGCCCACATATTCTTTCTAATCCTATGTCCAGTCATCATCGACCTGCTTTCGGGTTTGCCCGTACTGGTTGACACATGCGATGAACAGAACGTGTTGGCAATAACACTAGACCACCCCAAATGTATTAGCAATATCCTCTGACAACCCATGGTGATCGACGATCACTGGGCGATGAAATTTTGCTTGTCGACGTCAAAAGGGCATCATCAACACTAAGATATCCGCTCCAGAGGAATGGCATTTCTTGAACGCCGTATCAAATTAACTCATTTTTTAACGAAGATGCTTTGAACTCATATTAATTTCTATGGGTGCATAAGATATATGGAGTCTTCCACAGCCTCTTGGAACCACCATGCATGGTCGACGAACAAGTGTGACCCGAGGAACGATACATTACATGGAGCTATATGAGGAAGACAATCCTTAATTATATCCAGCTCGAGAAACGATCAATGCGATACCCTTCAACACAACAAAGCCCCGAGGAACGATCGGTCACACTTATCATCTCAGTTATATAGATCAAATAA
The DNA here is from genome assembly GCA_949130495.1 of Sambucus nigra. Taxonomy (NCBI): domain Eukaryota; kingdom Viridiplantae; phylum Streptophyta; class Magnoliopsida; order Dipsacales; family Adoxaceae; genus Sambucus; species Sambucus nigra. The sequence continues at coordinate 598,229,291 of OX422212.1, read as the reverse complement.
CTCAATGGATGGTCAAGCAGTCTTCTCTTTACAGCCCAATTGGGGGCTCCATGGCAACAATGACACGTGAACAGATTCATCGCAACATTTAAAGCAAAGTATAAGAGGCCAACTCAGGATGGCTTCCACCATGGCTAACATTGACATTAGTCTTTCAAACGATGATCAGGATTAAGCTTGATTTAATTACAACAACCACCTTGCTTGTTTCAATTAAATTAAGGAAGTCCTCAGGCCTTTGTCATCTCCAACCACAAATGTCCTCACGAGTTTCTTCGGCAATAATAAAAGCCCTACGGGGGATCCCTATGCAAAAAGTTAACTCAGGTTCGTCGCCAACTATATTGGTCGGTTAAAATCCTGAACGGGTGGATGGCCCTTAAACCAGGTGCATTTTTGCCATCGTCTTTTAGGCCTAAGGAAGTGTGATGACACAACCTAAAAGGTAAAATAAATAGATATTTACATGCAAGGCATTATAAAATGGAAAAATACGAATATAATTGGTATTACATTGACTTACGGGAAAGGCCTAAGCACAATAAGCGTACTGATTACGTATCAAATATGAAAAACCTAATGCAGGGTCTTACCCCGACTAGGTATATGCTCGAGCAAGGCTCGACACATAAGTCTGTGGTCGGCCTCTCCAACTGGACCATATGAAAAACCTAATGCAGGGTCTTATTCCGACTAGGTATATGCTCGAGCAAGGCTCGACACATAAGCCTGTGGCCGGCCTCTCCAATTGGACCATATGAAAAACCTAATGCATGGTCTTACCCCGACTAGGTACATGCTTGAGCAAGCCTCGAAACATAGGCCCGTGGTCGGCCTCTCCAATTGGACCATATGAAAAACCTAATGCAGCGACTCACCACGACTAGTTACATGCTCGAGCAAGGCTCGACACATAGGCCTGTGGTCAGCCTCACCAAATGGACCTTATAAGATCAAAATACAGGGAGATGCCCTAAACTTGGTGCATGCTCGAGAAAGCCTCAATAAACGAATTCTGAACAGGCCTGTGGTCGGCCTCATGAATTGGGCCATACAATAAAATAGAACAATGAACTACAATCTACCTGATCCCATGAGGGTACGTAGGCAGCTCGACACTCTCGAGTCCGATTCCCATATCAACTGAATGTCTCTCAAATCAAGCCAAGCATTCAGCTAAAAAACTTATAAAGGCAAGAAGAACAACCAAAGAAGGCCAAAAATTGAACGACAGTCCAAAGAACGACAGCAACTACACACGCCTAAAGAGATTATGGACCAGCTCCTAGATCATCTCGGAATCAACTCGGTTGAACTGCAACCTGTGGGGCTATTATGGGGGCAATAAATATGCATACATAATAGCATGACACATGGCGAGCACCCTAGTCAAGATGGCGAGCAACAGATGCTCCAACAAGATAGGGACGACTAAATTCCTTGATAAACTAGAAGACCGAGGAGCCGTATTTGATTAAAATCAAACTCCACGAGGATAGGACTCATCCATTTTTGTAACCCTAATGTAACCCCTAACTCTATATAAAGGGGACACCTCCCATTGTGAAAGGGGGCTTAGAAGCTAGAGAAACACTCTCATGTAAAACTCTCTCATTCGAATGGAACACAACAGCAGCCCCGTGGACGTAGGCCATTGATGGTCGAACCACGTAAATCTTTGTCTCTCTAATATTTATTTTTATACATGCATCGTGGTAAATGGGCACCCCCCTACGGGTAGATTTTTTGACACCACAAAAAGTACAGTGAGAAAATTCTAGAATTTATTGCTAGCTATTGAAAATTTTGGGAGAATTTATCAAATATCAAAGATATAAATTAATTATAAAAGAATTAATTCAATTGTATTTAAATTAAAAATCTAGATAAGGAGATTTTATAAGAATATTCAAGTTTATTTGAGGATTTGTTTATGACTTAGTAATTAATTCCATCACTAATGAATGTTGTGAATATCTTAAATTAATAAATTATTGAAGATTTAGTTGGATTCCAATAAATCTAGTCGATAATTAATTAGAGGGAAATGAGACATATATGATTAGATTACAAGAGTAAATCTTCCTGTGAAGGGAAAAAACAATTTTGTACTACACCAAAATAGTCAAATGGTCACGATTTTTCCTTATGACTAAAGCCTATAGGTCACGATTTTGGATCGTGAACATATTGAGGGAAATAAAGTCGCAAGTCTCGGTGCAAAATCGTGACCTAATATGGGGGTCCTGGTCTAGTGGGTGACATGGTTGGTCACGGTCCGAAATCGTGACCCACAATATGACGATTTAAAGTTGTGTTAGTGTTAGTTACGGCCTACACCCGTGATCCCCAAAGTGACAATTTAAAACTTTAAAATATATAGTCACAGTTGTAAACCGTGACTAAATATTTTATAGTTTAAATTATCACACTAGGGGATCACGATTGTGGACCATGATATAACACCCCGTATTTTTGTACATTTAATATTTAATTAATTCGGCTAATTTTCTATTACTCGTGTGTCATTATTTAATTGAATTGATTATTATTAGTACGTATTTAAATATTAATCTAGAGAGTAAATGGTTAATATTTATGAAATTTATATTACTAAGTGAATAGTAATAATTTATTTACGTTATGACGAGTGATAGTGATATGGAATTTATTTATTTTAACCGGGAGTCGGGAACAGACTATATTGGGGTCGAGATAAGGAATTTTGGTAAAATTATTCGGATGACAATTTTGAGTGTACGGTTGGTTCTGGATAGGTCGAGATAGTCGAAAAAGAGTACCCGGGTGGTAAAAGAGTATCGAAACATTTTTAGGCATAACTAAGCCCACACGGGAGTGTTTGGGCCATTTTAATAAAGCCCACAAGCCTAAATACAAGATTGACATAATAAAACCTAAAAGAGAGAGGGTGTGGCAGCCACAACTCATTTTATAAAACATAAGTATGTAGAGAAGAAAAGAGGGAGAAATTGGAGAACCCTTGGGAGCTCAAATCAAGAACAAGTGGGAGTGTTCTTCATCAAATCACCACCTACATCAAAGGATTCAGACTCTACAAAATTCATCAGGCAAGTGGTTAATTTACTTAAATATAAAATTATGATAATCAATTCATATCATAGTGGGTGTGATATAATTCATTATTTTGGGTTTTGATTTATGAAACACCTCATACGAATTTTGTGTTAAAGAAGATTGTGATGACATGCCTATTGTTGAAGGTTTAGTTTTAGGGGTATAAGATCCAAATATTAGACTCCTAAATTGATGTAAAAAAATCGATTGAAGTAGAGTTTTTGGTAAACCTTGTGTGATTTTATGTGATGATCCTTTTGGGGGGAAATTATGTGCTGTGAGAGGATAAAAGTTAACAAAAGGCTTTAGGCTTAGATTGTGAGTTGAAATTGAAAATTCGGGACAATCGATTTGGCTTATAGGTTATAATAGTAGAAAAATTTTGGGATTTAGAAGTTACAGAATTCTCCAGACGGCGTAAGAAAGAAGAAGAAGAAGAAGAAGAAGAGGAGAGTGAAAATTTGGGGCCGTTCGAGCGACCTGGATTTGGTTCGAGCGATGCCACCTATCGTTCGAACGACGGTGTGGGTCATTCGATCGACGCAGTGGGTGAGGCCCAATTGTGTTGTTTGTTGTTTTGGGCCGGAAGGTATAATCTTGGTGGTTTAGCCTGATTTTAGTAAAGAATCTTATTTGTGATAATTATGGAGAAAACGAGGTTTAATTCAAGGAAGGAATTTTTGGGGATTTATATACCAAGTATATGTAATGGATATTAAAGAAAAGAAATCAAAGAAGTGTGTTAACTTATTTATGAGAATTTGGTGATAAATTCAAAGGGATGAACAACGGGCTGAGGGAATGTGTCCGGACATTTTGGTTGAGTGATGCCATGATAACCAATTAATTAATGGGAACGTTAATTAAAGTTTAGAGTCGGGGAATTGCCTCGGATATTTTGGGCTAGTGCTACGAGTGCTTAGGCACAAATTTGGCCGAGTAAATTTATTATGCGATTATATGATATATTATAGAATATTAAAAATAAAAAGGGTGTTAACCGAAATAATGGTAGTTTGAGGAATAAATTTTGAGAAATGGAATTTCGGACCAAAGGAGTGAGTCTGGGTATTTTAGTTGGGTGACATAACTTGAGTAATAAATAAATAAATGTGGGATTTATTTAAATTACAAGTCGGTATATAGACATGGGAATGTTAGGCTAGTGTTACGGTAACTGTCCACAGAGTAGCTGAGATTAATTATATATATATATATATATATATATATATATATATTTGTGTGCTTTATAAATATTAGTGTGAATAATATTTCTAGGAATACATACCCCTCTAGTGCTATCAGAGCAGGTTGAGTGATGTGGGTGAATCCCCTGGCTTGAGGAGCATGGCGAGTATAATCCCCAGTTCATAGACGTCCAGGATTTTACTATGTGATTTATTTTGAGGGGTGAACCGTTTTGGGGTATGATTCGGTTACATCCGGGTGAAGGAACTATGGCTGCCTCTGCTACGTTTATTTTTGGTCCACTCATTCGGGGAGCTAACCGAGTCAGGGTGTCTGGGCGGATGAGTATACCTGGAGTTATAGCATTGTAGAGAACATCCGGTGAGTGTCTACTTGGGAAGATGGTTATATATCTACGACATGTGTACGAATATTATAATACGATAATACGTATATATGGTGCAGATAATTACATACGAGCAAAATACATGAAGTGAATTGTAATAGTTATATATATAACTAGTGAGAACGTTATATGGTCTTAAATGAAATGTGATTAGGTAAGTTAATGTGATGAATAACTTATAAATCATATATTATATATACTCGAGCTAGAGTAGTGTGTCAGAAAGGAGTTATAACAAGAACTAGTTATGGGGTAGGTGACTAGGTGGATTATAAAGAAAAGCGTTTGGTGTGCACAATAGATGAGGGGTGAGCAGTGCCTTAAGGGAGTGCGACACTAGCTTAAATATGAAGAGCATTCCTACATTTTAATTGTTGGATTTTAATTCACTTGCAAAATATTTTCAAAGGGACTTTAGGCTCTGACCCATACTTGCAAAATATTTTCAAAACCTTTTAGGTGTTCAGCCACTGGGATGCCAAGCTTGATTTTATATTCCAGGGATGCGTAGCTGCAGCACGTGTGGATGCTTGCAGGATTTAGACCTATCCGCTTCAGTTATTTTATTCCTAGAGTAAGATGTAGTCACCATTTCATTTAGGCATGTTGCCTTAGTCATTTCATTTAGGCACGTCGCCTTAGTTATTTCATTTATTTCAGTCATATGATGTACTTAGTTTATTATTCTGTTGATTTATCAATTCAGACTTGGGATTTATAGTCGATGGTTTATTCGGCAAGGATTTTATTTATTCATTCTTAGTATTCATTGACTCTGATTGTGTGAATGGTTTGAATTATATTTATTCGTGTGTTGTTGTTGTTTGATAAAGGGATATAATTTGGCACCACCTTTTTGGAATACTAGGTGGTTAGTAAGTTTTAAAAAGTTTTTCGACGGTGATGCTAAGAATGAACCAAATGAGATTCATATTTCAATTTGATATAGGGCTGATCATCCGGTATTTTATTAGGCGGGGTGTCACAGATGGTATCAGAGCATCAGGTTCTAGTGTGCTTAGGATCTGTGCAGCTTTTCATGTTTCAGTTTAGCGTGCTATGATATATAACCTTATTATAGGATTATTGTATTCCTTTATGGATGCGACTTACGTTTTCCTACTATTAAGTATTACTGATGTGATTCATATACAGTTCGGTTAAGCGTGACAGATCGAACATTATAGAACGACAAGTGGGGGATGTTAGAATAATTGCAGGAGGGAGGACTCAGTAGAAGCCATAGAGTATTATGGGCACAATGACGTGATAGGAGTCACCATGTTTATTATTCGAATAAATGATCTTGGAATAACCGTTAGGGTACAGAAGTTGCCCCAAGAACCGTCGTGAAGGATAATAGCGGAAGGGTGATTTACCAATGGAAGGAGAACATCCAATCGGGATCACATATACTCAAGTCAAATTCCGGGCAAAAATGTTTGCTCATAGGAGCAGTGTAGGGTGATGGGAGTCAGTCACCATATCCATGGAAAATTACCATGAATAATGAGGAATTTGGGGTGCGGATTATTAGGAATTCTCTCACCAGAGATTTAAACAAAGAGGCAAGGAAGATTTTAGTACCTTTTTCAGTAGGGCTGAACAGTCGCCGAATGTGAAGGAAAGTTGACGAAATATGGAAACTTCGTATCCGACGAGAGGAATACTAGGAATCAAAAAGGGTTCGTAAGTTGATAATAGACCCATGGGTAGAACATACGAGCGTGAATAGGATATTTGGTTAGGATGACGGGTGTCGTTATAGTCAATGCTCTCGTGAGAAGGGAGCTAAGGGAGTTAGAGAATTTAATCGAAGGGTAAGACTGGATTTCCCGGTGCTAATAAGGCACCAAGGGAAGGGATACCCAGTAGAGGACCAAAATTAATGATCGAGATTAATAGAATTCCTACAAAGTGATTGTGGGTCTAGTCAGAGCCGTTTAGGCCAGCAAGAAGTCCCGTGGGACCAACTGAGGCAAAGGGACAATAGGGATAGCAATCAGGGTCAAGACTACCAGGTTTGCGAGGAGGACTACCCCTACATGGACGGTGGGTCCAGAAAAAGGGCAAGTACTTAATGAGGTGTCTTATGTGTAAAGAGTAGAAACAAAAGTGGGGATCTTGTCCACAACGAGTCAGGGGACAGGAGTGGGATGCCTAGCAGGGGCAACACTTATAGAAGTTTTTATTAGGTTAGGACGAGAGTGTCATGTCCAAGAACCATTTGAGCCGCCAATGTTATGGGAAATTGAAACTATGAATTTTATCCCGGAATGATTGGGGTCAATTTTGTGTGACATGAGTAAATCACAATAGTTTGTTAGTACTCAATTTGCGTATGAGACGGATTTGGTAGAGGTATCATTAATAATACTTGCGAGGCTCACTCTAGTTCTACCTGCAGAGGAGCGGGTGTGGACACTGAGAGGGTATATTTTTTTTAAGGTAATCCCATGATGAGAGGTAATTATGCGCTTATGATTTTATCATGAGTACGGACTGGTTAGCGATGGTGGGCGGTTACCGTAAGACTATCGTGTTTGTTATTCCAGGGCAGGATGTATATTCTTTTTGTGATGTCTCACCTGAAAGAGGGTCGAGCTCGCGGCGGTATTTTGTGAACTAGACTTCAGAGAGTACAGTTGTCTAGTTATATTGGATCCCGGTGCGTAGGGATTCTTACTCATGATATTCAAGGTATATCGGGTTACCATGGAGCGAAGAGATGTAGCTCGTTATTAACTTAGCGTTGAGGACTTAGTGATTTACAAGCATAGTAGTATATGACTCCTTTAGAGACGCAGGAGTAAATGATTAGGCTTGTGAGTATAGGGATGGGGTTTGAGTGTTTCGGGTATATACTTTGGGTTCTACGAAAATCGAGGATCGATAATTCTGAGGAATAGTGCATTGGGAAAAACGCTTTTAGGATTTGCTGTGAGATGTTATACGCATAAGCCTTAATAAACGTTGAGAGTGGAGGAACGTTGTTGGATGCTAGAATATCGGATTAAATGATAATTATCGAACGTGTGGAGAAAACACATTGAGCGGAGAGCTATAAACAAATAGGGTCGGTGGAGCCGGGAAGTATTGCGAAAGAAACACTAGGAAGGACTTTTGCTCCACAAGTTAATGGGAGGGGAAATATCGGGAAGAATTGAATAGTAATTGGTGGGGAAATAAAAAATACTCGGATGATATAGCCACGCCTAGAATGTGGGGGCCGAACTTGAGATAAGTATGTTACATATGTGAAGTTCTGAGGTTTGTGAAAATATGCATGTGATATAGGGTGTATGGGCGCCCTAGGTGGAGCAGAATATCACTTAGTCAGATGCCTAACTGTTTTGGGAGCAAACGCGAGGGTAATGATTTTAGGTATATTCTGATAAAAAAGGGAGTAAGTTGTCCCTCGTAATTTGAAATGTTGAACATGGGGATCGGTGGTCAAGGTTCCATAGTGGAGTTGTCTTCAAGTTACACCTTTTAGTGATGGAAAAAGGTTGATCCAAGGTTTTCAATTAGGCTTTATTAATTTTGATGTTCCCATACAGTGATGGGATTGATGAGCATGAGGGACGAAATTCATATTTGGGACACCCAAAATCGCGGAGAGGTCAAGGTTTCCATCGGGTTTGAGGAATGGATTGACCAGAGTGGAATATTTGTTATTTTGGGGTGGGATATACTATCGAGCAGTATCCAACTTTTCGCTTGAAGAAAGAAGTGAAATGGAACTAGGTGCTGTCCAAAATTGTTGTGAATTGGGATAAGACCTTTAAGTCCCACCCCTGATCGAAAGTGTTAGGAGGTAATGGGGATGGAGTCACATAACCTTAAGTCAATGGTAGACGAAAGCAACTAATATGTTGTAGGAATCGAGAAATGCGTAATTTCAAATTTGTGGGGAATTGGGAGCATTAATTACCACTAGTAAAGTTACGTGTGATACCTCATGGCAGTTTATTAGCTACGTAATGCATTGTGAGACTTTATAGGGAGATTTTTTTATCCACCCTTTGGTTGATAAGAAGTGGAGGAGCAACGAGCTTCTAGAAATCGAAGTGATTTATGGTCCATCGGGCAGGAATTGAGTAAACCATGTCTTTTCCAGATAGCTCAGAAACGTAAGGAGTGTTATGTCACCGTGAGTTAAGGGTTTGAATTCTGACATGAGTAGTTAGGAATTGTTGTGGATATTTAGCCTGAGGAGAGTCACGGGTTTGGCAATAAGAAATTGGCACCCATATAAGGTGGGGCCTTTACATAGAGCCGACAAAGCATAGGCTCATCTTTTGAGGCACTATATGGTCGGAGACCATTGAGTTGGATATTGATGACCAGGTGTTGGTTAGGGTATCTCCTATGAAAGGGGTCATAAGGTTCAACATGATAGGGAAGCTAGCGTCGAGATTTGTGTGGGACATCCCTATCATTAAGAGAGTTGAATCGGTAGCCAATATATTGGGTTTACCATAACATCTACAGCGGAAACACGATGTCTCATATGAGGAGAGATCCGAAGCTATTCTGAATCGTAGTGAGCGCAAGTTGCGATCTAAAGTGATACCACTAGTCAGAGTATTGTGGGGTCATCACAGCGTTGACGAGTTTACGTGGGAGCAGATGGATGACATTCGAGATCAATATCCAGACTTATTCACCGCAGGTATGACCTAATTTTGGAGACAAAATTCCTTTGTGAGGGGAAGTATATAACACCCTGTATTTCTATACGTTTAATATTTAATTAATTCGGCTAAGTTTAAATTACTTGTGTGTGGTAATTCAATTGAATTAATTATTAGTAGTACGTATTTAAATATTAATCTGGATAGTAAATGGTTAATATTTATGGAATTTATATTACTAAGTGAATAGAAATAATTTATTTACGTCATGACGAGTGATAGTGACGTGGCATTTATTTATCTCAACCGGGAGTCGGGTGTAACACCCCGTAATTCTGAGGACTTAGAATTTAATTATTTTTGGGAGAAATAGAACTTAATTAATTTGGAGAATTCGAATTTGTGAATTGGAGAATTTATTTAGGTCGGAGGAATTATTTAAATTGACGAATTGACATTTAATTAATTCGGAGCATCTTTGGATTTTGCATGTGTCGTATTTGAAGTTTAAATTTTATAATGTTATAAATTATTTCAGATGTCAATTCTGAGTGCACGATTGAGTCCGAATAGGTCGAGATAGTCGGAAAAGTGTACCCAGGGTTGGTAAATGGGTCACGGGATATTTTTATGCATGACCGGACTTACACGGGAGTATTTGGCCTATTTTAATTAGGCTCATAAGAGGAAAAACTGGATTAGCACTTTATAACCTAAAAGTGAGAGTTGGGGGCAACCATAACTCATTTTCGAATACCCAAATCTGTAGAGGGAAGAAAAGGGATAATTTGGGGATCTTTTGAGGAGCCAATTTGGAGGAAGATTTGGGTGCTTGTGTTAAACCTATCATCTTTGTCAAAGGATTCAGACTCTACGAATTTATAAGGCAAGTGGTTAAATTGCTTCAATGTAAATTGGTGATATTCAATTCATATCATAGTAGGTGTTATATAAATAATTTTTGGATTGGGTTAATACAAATTGGGTCTCGATTTGGGAAAGTTACGAATCAAGTTTTTGGGACTGTTATGATAAGGGCTTATGAATTCTATGCTGTGAAGAAATTATAAGTTAATCAGAGAAATTTATTGATTGCAAGTTGGGGAACAATCGTATGTATTCATATCTTTATTATTAATTGGAGATAGAAATTAGGAATTAAGATATTGGGCTTGTTTTGATTCGTAAGAATTACTGTGTAAATTCTGGGTAAAAAGCTTCACAAAAGCTGTTCATAGAGATTCTGTCTTCTCTTCCCTGTAGAAAATGGCATTTTCTACCTTTTGTTCTCTAATACATTTTTTTCAAAACGGCCCTAAAATGCCCCAAAACGGCATTTTAAAAATCTGGGCAGATTGAGTAAATTGAAAACCTCAGATTAATAATTGTGCAAAATTTATTGAGGAGAATTTTGAATAATTAATTGGGGATATTGTATTATGGACCAAGGGGGTGTCCTAATATTTTGGTTGAGTGATGCCATGATAATAGATTAATTAATGGGGGATTAATTAATTAAAGCTTATAGCTGAAATAATTTATTACAGGATGAAATAATAAATTATTAAATATATTTAATTAGGAGCGTTCTCTTTATAATGGAATTTTGAGGAGTACGTTCGAAGAGATGGAAATTCGGTCCAGGTGAATGAGTCCGGGTACATTGGTTGTGTGACACCAGGGAGATATTAAATTAACTAATGTGTATATTAATTAAAATAGAGTCGGACCATAGACTCGGAGAGATAATAAGTTAATTGATGGGAATATTAATTAAATTAGAGTCGGACCATAGACTCGAGGAGATATTAAATTAATTAATCGGTAAATTAATTAAATTAGAGTAGACTCGGAAATATGTTGGCTAGTGTTACGGACTTTGTACACGGTAAAATCGGGATTAAAATTTATATATATATATTGTGTGTGTGTGCTCATAAATACCGGTTGCTAGGTATTTATTTAGAATTATATGCTCTAGTGCTATCGGGGGAGGATGCGCGATGTGGGTGAAACCCCTAGCTTGAGGAGTAGGGCGAGTATATCTCCATGTCGTAGCGTCCAAATAGAGGTGGGCATTAAGATGTTTGTCTTCATACTCGGGGGAATATGACCGCCTCCAATACGTTTATATTTCTATGTTTTGATTCGGCGGTGGCTAGCTGTCTCAGAAATCCAGGTGGGACTTAGTAGACCTGGGATGATAGTACTTTAGAGACTGCATCTGGTGAGGTATTACTCGGAAGGATGGTTTTAATTATATTCAACATATGTGTGATTGTAGAATATAGTTCTACGTATATAATGGAGTAGATAATTATATACGAGTAATTAAATACATGAAGAGAATTTATATTAGTTATATAACTAGTGAATGTTATGTGGATTTTAAGAGCGGTTTTATTTATATTAAACATATGTATAATTGTGGAATATAATTCTACGTATATAATGGAGGAGATAATTATATACGGGCAATTAAATGCATGAAGAGAATTTGTATTGCTTATATAACTAGTGAATGTTATATGGCTTTTCAGAAAATGATTAATTAACTTAATACGCTAAATAACTTATGAAGTAAAGATACAAATTACTCGGGTTAAAGTAGAGTTCAAGGAGTTTCATGACAAGGCTAGTTAGATGGGATGGTGTAACTAGGAGGGTCAAGAAGAAAGCGTTAGGTGTGCACTTTAGAGGAGGAGTGAGATGTATCTCAAGGGAGTGCGACACTAACTTAAATATGAAGAGCATTCATACATTTTAATTGTTGCATTTTAATTCACTTGCAAAATATTTTCAAAAGGACTTTGGTCTCTGACCCGTACCTGCAAAATATTTTTAAAATCTTTTAGGTATCCAGCCACAGGGATGCCAAACTTGAAGATCTATTCTAGGGATCCGTAGCTGCAAAAAGTGTGGATGTTGCAGGATTTGGACATAGACGCTTCGGTCATTTCAATCCTAGAGTAGGATGTAACTTGGTATTTCTTTCGGGCATGTTGCCCCAACTATTTTCATTTCAGTCGGACTTTGTAGTGGTTATTATTCTTTGTTGGATTATATTAGTGGATGTTAATTTTCTGTCGATGGTTTATTAGGCCGGCCATTTATTGATTTATTCAGTATTGCTTTAGATTCATGGTTTGTATGAATGGTTCGTATTGATATTTATATTGTTGTTGTTATTGAATAAAAAGATTAAAATTTTGACATCAGCTTTTGAATACTAGGTGCTTAGTAAGTTTTAAAAAGTTTTCTACAGTGATGCTAAGAATGAACCAGATGAGATTCATGTTTTAATTTGATATAGGACTGATCACCCGATATTTTATTAGGCGGGGTGTCACATCGGGTACGGACTATATTGGGGACGAGATAAGAACTCATTTTGAAAAACCTAAGTATGTATAGGAGAAAAGATGGAGAAATTAGAGAATCCGTAGGAGCCAAAATCAAGAACAAGTGGGTGTGTTCTTCATCAAATCACCATCTACATCAAAGGATACAAATAGGGACTTTGATGCCTTGTGTCTCGGTGAACATCAAATAATACAAACCACTAATCGAGAAAACCACACAAATATTAAACATCAACACAATCTGTGACTATTTGTGCGGTTAACTCAGATTACCGATTTTTTATCCGTGTAGCATTCAAGATTAAGAAGATCTACGGAATGATATTTTGTAAAATGTGAGTGACGGCGAAGCAAGTGTAGGAGAACTAAATATATGAGTAAAATATACATGAACGTAGATAAATACACTACACCAAAACTGGCGATTGGTTACGGTAAAAATCCCTGACCAAAGCTGTGGGTCGCGAACTTGGGCCCTGACCATTTTCGGGCGTCGCGGCCCAAGTCCGTGACTAAAAAATGGTCACGACCGAGAGGGGTCACGGCAGATGGTCGTGGACTTAGGCCGTGACCCATGTCGTGACGGGTCGCGACCCTCATCCGTGACCCACAATCGTGACAAATTGATCGCGACCAAAGTCCGCGACCCACGACCGTGATAAAAAAAAATGGGTCGCGGCCCTCATCCGTGACCCATAACCATGACAAATTTGTCGCAACCAAAGTCCGCGACCCACGATCGTGACAAAAAAATTAAAAAAAATTGGTCACATCCCTCATCCGTGACCCACAACCTTGACAAATTGGTCGCGGCCAAAGTCCGCGACCCGTAACCGTGACAAAAAAAATATAAAAAATGGTCGCGGCCCAAGTCCGTGAACTACGACCGTGACGAAAAAAATGGTCACGGACTTTGGCCGCGACCATTTTTATGCGTGACGAAAGAAATAAAAATGGTCATGGACAAAGTCCATGACCATATTTAACTATAATTTTTATAAAAATGTATTTTTTTGGTCCAATCCTAAAATTGGGAGTCCTTTGAGTACACCGTGTGTTGCTACGTGTAACGTTGGACGCGTACGAGGTGTTAGAAATATTTATTATTGGCAAAACAATAAAAAAAATCACAAATTGCGAATCGAGAAGGTTGTTAATAAACAAATATATATACAAACTTAAAAATATTACACGTCTTAATAATTCACAGACAAAAAAAAAATTGGGCAGAGTTTCCTCTATTTTCTTCACATTCCAAAACCTGTAAATGTAAAACCTACTTATTATAAAGTCCGCACGGCCATAAAATTCAACAATCAAATTATAAAAGCCCGCACGGCCATAAAACTAAACAATAAAAGACCGCACGGCTGCAACACATAAAAAACAAAATCCTGAATGTCCACAACATATAAACATTCTTCATGTTGTAAACCATTGCCTCCTTCATTTGTTTTGCGTGCAAAAATCCTACAAATGATAGGATACATAAAAAAAAATATTAGTAACCAAGTAGTTTTACAAAAAAATTAATCAAGCTGAAAAATTGCATATATGAGTTAAAATTATCAACGTATAAATATTTTTATGCCTAAGTTTATAAATATGCCAATTACCGTCATATTCTCAAACCGGGAGTGTCGCGGCTGCGCGGTCAGTTCCTACGAGTTACGTTGGTCCCGTGGGAGGTGTTGGTGCCACCCACGGGGCCGTTCGGGGGTTGTTTCAAGTTTTCACCCTCTAACGTCATGTTATTAAGCCTAAGTCTAGAAATATACAAATTATCATCATATTCTCAAATCGAGAGACCCGCGACTGCAGGGTCAGTTCCTACTAGTTACATTGGTCCCGTGGGAGGTGTTCGTGTCACCCACGGGGCCGTTCGGGGGTTGTTCGAGTTTTCACTCTATAACTCTATGTTTTGCTTAAGTCTAGAAATATGCAAATTATCATCGTATTCTCAAATCGGGAGTGCCGTAGCTACGCGGTCAGTTTCTACGAGTTACATTGGTTCCGTGGGAGGTGTTGGTGCAATCCATGGGGCCGTTTGGGGGTTGTTTTGGGTTTTCACCCTCTAACGCCATATTTTTAAGCCTAAGTCTATAAATATGCAAATTACCATCGTATTCTCAAACCGAGAGACCCGCGGCTGCGCGGTCAGTTCTTACGAGTTACATTGGTCCCGTGGGAGGTGTTGGTGCCACCCACGGGGACGTTCGGGGGCTGTTTCGAGTTTTCACCCTCTAACTCTATGTTTTTCTTAAGTCTAGAAATATGCAAATTATCATCGTATTCTCAAACCGGGAGTACCGCGGCTGCGCGATCAGTTCCTACGAGTTACATTGGTCCCGTGGGAGGTGTTGATGCCACCCACGGGGCCGTTCGGGGTCTGTTTTGGGTTTTCACCCTCTAACGCCATGTTTTTTGCCTAAGTCTATAAATATGCAAATTACCATCGTATTCTCAAACCGGGAGTGTCGTGACTGCGCGATCAATTCCTACGAGTTACATTGGTCCCGTGGGAGGTGTTGGTGCCACCCACAGGGCCATTCGGGGGGTGTTTCGAGTTTTCTCCCTCTAACGCCATATTTTTAAGCCTAAGTCTAGAAATATGCAAAATATCGTTGTAATCTCAAACCGGTAGACCCGCGACTGCGAGATCAGTTCCTACGAGTTACATTAGTCCTGTGGGAGGTGTTGCTGCCACTCACGGGACCGTTCGGGGGCTGTTTTGGGTTTTCCCCCTCTAACACCATGTTTTTATGCTTAAGTCTAGAAATATGCAAATTACCATTGTATTCTCAAACCGGGAGACCCGCGATTGCGCGGTCAGTTCCTACGAGTAGCATTGGTCCCGTGGGAGGTGTTTGTGCCACCCACGGGGCCGTTCGGGGACTGTTTTGAGTTTTCACCCTCTAAAGCCTTGTTTTTAAGCCTAAGTCTAGAAATATGCAAATTATCGCCGTATTCTCAAATCGGGAGACCCGCAATTGTGGGGTCAGTTCCTACGAGTTACATTGGTCCCGTGGGAGGTGTCGGTGCCTCCCACGGGGCCGTTCGGGGGGTTGTTTTGAGTTTTCACCCTCTAACGCCATATTTTTAAGCCTAAGTCTACAAATATGCAAATTATCGTCGTATTCTCAAACTGGGAAACCCGCGACTGCGGGGTCAGTTCCTACGAGTTACATTGGTCCCGCGGGAGGTGTTGGTGCCACCCACGGGGCCGTTCGGGGATTGTTTCGAGTTTTCACCCTCTAACGCCATGTTTTTCTTAAGTCTAGAAATATGCAAATTACCGTCGTATTCTCAAACCAGGAGTGTCGCGACTACGCGATCAGTTTTTAAGAGTTACATTGGTCCCGCGGGAGGTGTTGGTGCCACCCACGGGGTCGTTCGAGGGTTGTTTTGGGTTTTCACCATCTAACGCCACGTTTTTAAGCCTAAGTCTAGAAATATACAAATTATCATCGTATTCTCAAACCGAGAGACCCGCGACTGCGGGGTCAGTTCCTACGAGTTACATTGGTCCTGTGGGAGGTGTTGGTGCCACCCACAGTGCCGTTCGGGGGCTGTTTTGGATTGTCATCCTCTAACGTCATGTTTTTAAGCCTAAGTCTAGAAATATGAAATTATCATCGTATTATCAAACCGGGAGACCCGCGACTGTGGGGTCAGTTCCTACGAGTTACATTAGTCACGTGGGAGGTGTTGGTGCCACCCACGGGGCCGTTCGGGGCTATTTTGGGTTTTCACCCTCTAACGCCATATTTTTAAACCTAAGTCTAGAAATATGCAAATTATCGTCGTATTCTCAAATCGGGAGACCCGCGACTGCGAGGTCACTTCCTATGAGTTGCATTGGTCCCGTGGGAGGTGTTGGTGCCACCCACGGGGCCGTTCGAGGGCTGTTTCGAGTTTTCACCCTCTAACGCCATATTTTTCTTAAGTCTATAAATATCCAAATTACGATCGTATTCTCAAATCGGGAGTGCCACGGCTACGCAGTCAGTTTCTATGAGTTACATTGGTCCCGTGTGAGGTGTTGGTGACACCCACGGGACCGTTCGGGGTTTTTTTCGGGTTTTCCCCCACTAACGTCATGTTTTTAAGCCTAAGTCTAGATATATTCAAATTACCGTCGTATTCTCAAACCGGGAGTCTCGTGACTGCGCGGTCAGTTCCAATGAGTCACATTGGTCCCGTGAGAGGTGTTGGTGTCACCCATGGGTCGTACGAGGGTTGTTTCGAGCTTTCACCCACTAACTTCATGTTTTTAAGCCTAAGTCTAGAAATATTCAAATTATCGTCGTATTCTCAAACCGGGATTCCCAGGGCTGCACTGCCAGTTTCTACGAGTCATTATTGGTCCCGTGGGAGGTGTTGATGCCACCCACGGGGATGTTCGGGGCTTGTTTCGAGTTTTCTCCCACTAACGCTGTGTTTTTCCTAAATCTACAAATACTCCAATTACCGTCGTATTCTCAAACTGAGAGTCTCCTAACTGCGCGATCAGTTCCAACAAGTCACATTGGTCCCGTGAGAGGTGTTGGTGCCACCCACGGGGCCGTACGGGGGCTGTTTTGAGTTTTCACCCACTAACGTCATGTTTTTAAGTCTAAGTCTAAAAATATTTAAATTACCGTCGTATTCTCAAACCGGGAGTCCCAGAGCTACGCCGTTAGTTCCAGCAAGTCACATTGGTCCCGTGGGAAGTGTTGGTGCCACCCACGGGGCCGTTCGGGGGCTGTTTTGGGTTTTCACCCTCAAAAGCCATGTTTTTAAGCCTAAGTCTAGAAATATAGAAATTATCGTCCTATTCTCATACCGGGAGTCCCGCGACTGCGCGGTCAGTTCCTACGAATTATATTGGTCCCGTGGGAGGTATTGCTACCACCCACGGGGTCGCTCGGGGGCTGTTTCGGTTTTTCACCCACTAACGCCATATTTTTAAGCCTAAGTCTAGAAATATACTAATTATTATCGTATTCTGAAACTGAGAGTCCCGCGGCTTCACGGTGAGTTCGTACGAGTCACATTAGTCCTGGGAGAGGTGTTGGTGCCACCCACGAGGCCGTTCGTGGGCTGTTTTAGGTCTTCACCCTCTAACACCATGTTTTTAAGCCTAAGTCTAGAAATATTCAAATTATCATCGTATTCGCAAACCGGGAGTCTTGCGGCTGCACGGTCAGTTCCTACGAGTTACATTGATCCCGTGGGAGGTGTTGGTACCACCCACGGGGCCGTTTGGGGGCTGTTTCAAGTTTTCACCCTCTAACGCCATGGTTTTAAGCCTAAGTCTATAAATATGCAAATTATCTTCATATTCTCAAACCGGGAGTCCCGCGGCTGCGCGTTCACTTCTTACGAGTTACATTGGTCCCGTGGAAGGTGTTGGTGCCACCCACAGGGCCGTTCGGAGGCCGTTTTGGGTTTTCACCCTCTAACGCCATTTTCTAAGCCTAAGTCTAGAAATATGCAAATTATCGTCGTATTCTCAAACCGGGAGTGCCGCGACTGTGCGGTCAGTTCCAACGAGTCACATTGGTCTCGTGAGAGGTGTTGGTGCCACCCACGGGGTCGTACGGGGGCTGTTTCGACTTTTCACCCACTAACGCCATATTCTTAAGCCTAAGTCTATAAATATTCAAATTACCGTCATATTCTCAAACCGAGAGTCCCAAGGCTGTGCTGTCAGTTCCTACGAGTCACATTGGTCCTGTGGGAGGTGTTGATGCCACCCACGGGGCTGTTCAGGAATTGTTTCGAGTTTTCCCCCACTAACGCCATGTTTTGCCTAAGTCTAGAAATACTCAAATTACGGTCATATTCTCAAACCGGGAGTCTCGTAACTGCGCGGTTAGTTCCAACGAGTCACATTGGTACCGTGAGAGGTGTTGGTGCCACCCACGGGGCCGTACCGGGGCTTTTTCGAGTTTTCACCCACTATTACCAAGTTTTTAAGCCTAAGTCTAGAAATATTCAAATTAACGTCGTATTCTCAAATCGGGAGTCCCAGGGCTACGCGGTCAGTTCCTACAAGTCATATTGGTCCCGTGGGAATTATTGGTGCCACCCACGGGGCCGTTCGAGGGCTGTTTCGGGTTTTCACCCTCAAAAGCCATGTTTTTAAGCCTAACTCTAGAAATATACAAATTATCATCCTATTCTCAAACCGGGAGTCCCATGACTGCGCGGTCAGTTCCTACGAGTTACATTTGTCCCGTAGGGGGTGTTGGTGCCACCCACGAGCCGTAAGGGGGCTGTTTCGAGTTTTCACCCACTAACGCCATGTTCTTAAGCATAAGTCTAGAAATATTTAGATTACCGTCGTATTCTCAAACCGGGAGTTCCGTGGTCGCGCGGTCAGTTCCTACGAGTCACATTGGTCCCGCGGGAAGTGTTGGTGTCACCCACGAGGCGGTTCGGGGGCTGTTTCAGGTTTTCACCCTCAAAAGCCATGTTTTTAAGCCTAAGTCTAGAAATATGCAAATTATCATCCTATTCTCAAACCTGGAGTCCCGCAGCTGCGCGATCAGTTCCTACGAGTTACATTGGTCCCGTGGGAGACGTTGGTACCGCCCACGAGGTCGTTCGAGGGCTGTTTCGAGTTTTCACCCACTAACGCCATGTTTTTATGCCTAAGTCTAGAAATATAAAAATTATCGTCGTATTCTCAAATCGGGAGTCCCGCGGCTTCACGGTCAGTTCGTACGAGTCACATTGGTCCCGTGGGAGGTACTGGTGCCACCCACGTGGCCGTTCGGGGGATGTTTTGGGTTTTCACCCTCTAACGCCATATTTTTAAGCCTAAGTCAATAATTATGCAAATTATCGTTGCATTCTCAAACCGGGAGTCTTGCGGCTGCGCAGTCAGTTGCTACGAGTCACATTGGTCCCGTGGGAGGTGTTGGTGCCACCCACGGGGCCGTTCGGGAGTTGTTTCGGGTTTTCACCCTCTAAAACCATGTTTTTAAGCCTAAGTCTAGAAATATGCAAATTATCGTCGTATTCTCTAACCGGGAGTCCCGCGGCTGCGCGATCAGTTCCTACTTGTCACATTGGTAACGTGAGAGGTGTTGGTGCCATCCACGGGAACGTTCGGGAGCTGTTTCGGGTTTCACCCTCTAACGCCATTTTTTAAGCCTAAGTCTAGAAATATTCAAATTATCGTCGTATTCTCAAATCGGGAGTCCCGCGGCTGCGCGGTCTATTCCTACGAGTCACATTGGTCCCGTGGGAGGTGTTGGTGCCACCCACGGGGACGTTTGGGGGCTATTTCGGGTTTTCACCCACTAACGCCATTTTTTAAGCCTAAGTCTAAAAATCTGCAAATTATCGTCTTATTCTCAAACCGGGTGTTCCAGAGCTGCGCGGTCAGTTCCTACGAGTCACATTGGTCCCGTGGGAAGTGTTGGTGCCACCCACGGGGCTATCTCGGGTTTTAACCCTCTAACGCCATTTTTTAAGCCTAAGTCTACAAATATGCAAATTATTGTCGTATTATCAAATCGGGAGTCCCGCGGCTGCGCGGTCAGTTTCTACGAGTCACATTGGTCACGTGGGAGGTGTTGGTGCCACCCAAGGGACTGTTCGGGGGCTGTTTCTAGTTTTCACCCTCTAAAGCCATGTTTTTAAGCCTAAGTCTTGAATTATGCATATTATCGTCGTATTCTCAAAAGGGGAGTCCCGTGATCACGGGGTCAGTTCCTACGTGTTACATTGGTCCCGTGAGAGGTGTTGGTGTCATGTTTTTAAGTTTAAGTCTAGAAATTAGAAAGTTATCATCGTATCCCGTACTCCTTCTAATTATCCCATACTTCTTCTAACATACTATCCAACAACAAGTCACCAACCAATAATTATCCAACAACGAAACCAAACATAACCAATAATTATCCCGTACTCCTTCTATCATCTAAAAGATTTAATTGATAATGTATATCAATTATATAACTACTTTAGTTGGAGTAAATAGTACCTGGTGTGTAATGAAGAATTGGTATGTAATAAAGAACTAGTATCTAATTGGTATGTAATAATGTATGTAATCATTCAATTTCTATAAAATTGGATGAACAAATAAAAAATATCATAAAGTTTACCATGATATGTGTAGGTAGTAGCGTTGCACCCCTATCCGAATGCTCACTCACTGTGAAATACCAAATTTCAAAAAATATTTACACATTGTCAAACTTAAAGAGAAAAGTGAATAAAGAAAAAAATTGAATAAAAACAAGCAAATGATTAAGTCAAATATCACAATGATGGTCATAACGAAGTTTAGATTAAAAGATCTAAATCTCAACATCCTCTTATTATAATTAATAGCCTTTCCAAAACCACCGGGTGTGAAATTATTGGAAAATCATTATTCTTGAATCAAGGAGGGAGTGTTGAAGATAGAAGCAGGGGAAATATGAGGGTCTGGTTAATTTCAGGGGCACTATGAGGGTCTGGTTAATATGCCGTTAAAATAATTGGTTAATTTAAACTATGAGGGTCACTATGACAACATATTTCCCCTGAACCATTAATTCCAGGGACACTATGAGGGTCTGGTTAATTTTAAGGGCACTACGAGGGTTTGGTTAATCCAGTAGAGAAAGGACTTAAGCCAGGAACACAAAACAAAGAAAATGACTGTAAAGTTAGTAAAGTAAATCATAATATTCAAGAAACAAATGTAAATATAATTTACTTATGAACCTGCATAGCTTCAATCTGCCTCAAAAGAGACCTAGTAGATTATTAAAGAACTTGAGTAAACAACTCTGCAACCGTTTCCTATAATGTACTTTCTATGAGGTTTTCCATTAACCATATAATATAAAAAGGAAAAAAAATGATAAAAATAAAAATTAGGACTAAAATACCAAATATACTAAAATAGCTCTAGAAGTTCAGCTAAAATCGATTAATATGAATATTAACATCCTAAAATCTAAATATGTGATATGAATTGGCTAATCCAAATTTTTTTTTTACTAATATTAACAACCTAGTAGGTTATAAGACTATAGTTTCAAAAACATTATCTCACACTATTTTTACTTTTACATTAGCTCTGCCACAATATTATCCCAAATTCAAATCATATAAATTATCTATATATACTATATATACTGTGTATAAATTGTAAAGACATATAAACTGTATATACATATATTAATGGAATCTACATAAATTAATGGAGAAAAAGATTAAAATTTACCCGGGAGAGAGACTGGGACTGGGACTGGGGCGGCTGCTGCTAGGGCGGAGTTGGGAGTGGGGCGGGTGCTGCTACCTGATTGACGAGAGAGAGAAGTTTTTAGGTCATCAACCTCAGTGTTTGACGAGAGAGAGAGAGAAACGAGCAAATGAAAATGGAAAATAGCGTGCGTTTCTTTATTTTTTAGGAATGACCTGGTCACGGCCTAAAGCCGTGACCCACCATCACAACCCACCAGCCCCTTAGAGCTCTGACTGGTACCTGATTGATGAAGAATGGTCACGGCCTACAGCCGTAATCCCCTTGCGCGGCCAATAGCAGCTGTCAAATGAGGTATGGTCACGGCCCATAGCCGTGACCCATACCAAGAAATGGTCACAGCTCCTCAATATGTGATGCGCGACCCTTCTACACCAACCCTAGTGCTTGAATGAGGGATGGTCATGGCCCATAGCCGTGACCCACACCCAGAAATGGTCACGTCCCTAAGCCGTGACCCTCAATGTGTGTACTCTCTTCTTCGTCATGCCATGGGTCACGGACTTGGGCCGTGACCCACCCGCGACCAAGCTTGGAGGGAATTTCGGCGCGAGTTTGGTGCCAAGATGGTCACGACCTAGTCACGGCCTAAGTCCGCGACCACTGTGGTTACGAACTTGGTCCGTGACCACTTCCCAGCATCAATTATTTAGTGTGGTAATAAATATGGTCACGCCAAATATTGAGTGGGTCACGGCCCAAGTCCGTGACCAGCTGGTAGTGGACTTGGGCCGTGACCCACTGGGCTTGACCATTCGCAGGATTTGGTGTAGTGATACGATGGCTGTTCCATTACATACGATAAAAATAGGGTTTCCATACAAGATTTAACTAAATAACAAAAATATAATGTTTCAAAAGTCAATCTTTGTCTAAATAAACTAAAAGAACGGTAAAATTAGGATTGTCATCAAGAGTAGACTCGAACTCTTTAGGGGCATTTAATTCATTTGCTTGAGTAGTCGAACCCTTCGGCTCATGCATAACAACAAACCAATTATCGTCGTTCATGCACTTAGAGTAGAATACCTTATTGATATTTTGAATGGCATAAATAAAAGGCTCGTAGATCAAGCGATCTTTACTCTTCATTTTAGATAAATCTACCATTACACATTTTGAGAAAGTATCAACCTTACAATCAGTCGTAGTATCCTCCACATTCACCCAGGCACAATAGAAGACGATTTCTTTAAAGTCTAAGTAATCTAGTTCCAGGATTTATTATACAATCCCAAAATAGTTTAACATCATGTCTTTTGGATTTTTATGTCTTTTACTAGTTACACAAGAAGTCAAGGCATAAATTGATATTCCGCTGTTTTTCATCAATGTTTTTTCCTCACACGGGGATGAGATAAAATCAAAACCATTGACGCGGAATTTTTAAACTCTTTCGCACGAAATCTAGGACCGTTGTCTAGGAGTGAAAGCCATGAAGACAGGTCACCTTACTTCAAAAGATGCATTTTTTTAATGAATGTATTAGGACATGTTTTACAATACATACAAAAATTATCGCAACAAAAGAGACTGGAATTCTCTCTTTTGATACTCATTCCTAAAATCACTTCTTTTCTGATTTCTGGTCATTTTGGGCTCATACTTCCTAAATGTGTTTATGAAATTATAGAGTTTAGATGATAATATAGAGAATACAAGTACTCAATTAAAAATAAGTTATATATGTAGTTACTTACTCTCTCCAATCTTCAACTTCGTCTTGGGATTCCAAGACATAACAAGATGCTTGCTCGTATTGCAGATCGGTGAGTCGCACCTCTTTAAGGTTCCCAAAAGAAAATTCATCCTCAAACTCGTTAGGTTCTTCGATCACTCGTTCTCCCCGAGAATTGAACCTCCTAATCCCTTGTTCCAACATATGTTCACAGGCGTCTAACGATGATTCCGCTGTTATATTTTCTTACACAATTGGCCCTCCAATATACCGTGTATTTTTTACATAGTCCTTGAAGATTTTCATCAATGGCTCGAAAGGATACATCCACACAATAAAGCTTCATCGCATAAATGCACAAATAGGGGGACATTGATGTCAAAGAATGACATAGGAAAATAGTTCTCCAAGACACAAATCACCTTGGCTAAAGTGGCTTTCGCAAACCCTTCCACCAATTCGTGTTCACCCAAATAATAACCATTTAAGGAAGGGGTGAACACGGCCATAAAAAGTCAACCAAATTACTATATTCTAAACATTTAATGTATCACTATACTATTAATTGAAAATGGTCATGGCCGAAGACTATGATCAGGTGGTCATGGCCAAAAATCGTGACCAATGCAAAAAACACCCGTGACCAGGTCCATGACCACCATTACCGTGACATTCAATGGACACGATTACGGCCCCGAATTGTGACCACGAGGGTCATGGCCATGGTCCGTCATAACCCCCGTGACCACCGTGGAGCCAAGCTTACGCCAAAATTCTCTCCAACGTTGCTCACGGACCAAGACCGTGACCAAGTCCATAACCAAGTTAAGGTTTTCAGTTGACATTAGTCACGGCTTTGGGTCATGAAATGGTCACAATTATTCGTCAGGGCCCTTGTCCGTGACCACACTTCCTTGACATTTTATTTTTTCCACGTCATCAACATGGCCACGAGCCAGGCCCTGAACCATGTTAATGATATGGAAAAAAATAAAATGGTCATGTGTGCATGACCACCACCTTTAGATATAGGGCACTAGCCCTCCCTTCATTTTTCATGCGATCTCTTTCTCTCTCGACCTCTTTCCAATGACCTCTCTCCGGTAACCCTCTCTCTCTCTGTACACTTCAGGTCCACTACCCTCTCTCTCTCTCTCTCTCTCTATATATATATATATATATATATATACATGGTATTTGGGTATTTGGGTATTTGGATATATATATATATATATATATATATATACTGTGTATCTGTGTATTTGTGTATGTATGTTTATATATATGTGTGTATGTACATGTATATGTAAGTGTATATCCAAATACCCAAATACCATGCTACCTTAAGGTGTAATACCCCGCTAAGATAAAAATAAAATTAACTAATTTGGTGGAAAATTTAATGTCCAATTAACTGGTGTAACTAAAGGAAAAAAAACCCCAAACAGTCCCTAAACGGTCCCGTAAGGGGCACAACCACCTCGCGCGGGGCCAATGTAACTCATAGAAACTGACCGTGTAGACACGGGTGACCAGTTTGAGACTGTGACTAAAATTTACATATATTTAGTATGATTTTATTGCTAAATATAGGTTTTTTCTTTGCGGTTGCCTAAAAATAATTTTTTTTACTAAATGGATATGGTCACAGCTCAAAGCCGTGACCCCCATTTTTTAAAAAAGATAAATAAGAACATGGTCGCGATCCAAGACTGTGACTGTATTTTTATTTATTTTTTCAAAAAAAATAAGGGTCACTACTTTGGGCCGTGACCATTTTTCATTTGTGTCCCCATATGATCACAAACCTGGTGTGTGACTCCTTGTCCATAACTTGTCACAGCTTAGGTCCATGACCTCCAGTCAACTACTGGTCATGGTCCAAGCCTGGGACCGTGGAGCCATATACTGCCCCACCCTCTAGGCTTTGACCCTTACTTTGGGTCACGGATAAAGTCCATGAACACCAATTTTGGTCATGCCAGAAATGGTTATGAACCTCAGCCTTGACCCAGATCCTTTGTCACGATCAAAATCCATTATCGTTTTCACTTTTGGGTGTAGTGTATATATGTGCACATGTGAATCTATGTGTATATGTGTGTCTGCATGGGCTTGTATGTGTATATGTGCATTTATGAGTGTGTGTATGTGTGTGTATCTATGTATGTAATCATAAAGATAGGGTAGTCGTTAAGACAAATAATTAGTTAAATTTATTATGGAGAATTAATAGAGTGAGCGTTGTAAATATCAATCATTCGTATCCAACCACGATCATTCAACACAAGCCACAATAACCATCGACCCAACAATCCATGACAAGTTTATCTCGTACTCAACAATCTTCAAAAAGTGCACGAGTCGCAGTCTGATGCCGACAAAGCATCTTTGTCTACAGACGCACTCAGCTAAGCGCTTGGGAAGGATCGCAAGGGGAGGACTAGGGGGTGAGCTCACGGATGGGGAATTCAAGGATCATCGGAATGAAGACGAGAAAAATCGAGTTGGGACATAAGGTGACACCCATGAAAATAAGCTATCAAGATTGGGGGTGACAGTCCTAGATATATATGCCTTTATGAAGCATCGATTGAGCAAGGGTAAGGGGAAGGAGAAGGAGGTATAGGTAGAAGAGGATGAGGACATCACTGCTTGTCACCAATACCCACAGACTAGGCACATATGATGATCCATTTCCCATCGTGATCCCCGTCGAGCGGCCTATGTCAACAATTAGTTGGCCAAGCGTGTTTCTACTCGACATATATCGTTAGGAGCCGATAGCGAGGGGGTTGAGGGACCCGAGCTTCGGCCCGGGTATGCTGGTTTATGGACGTTCCCTCCAAGACATTGAGGCAAGAGTGCTCATCACGTATGTGGTGGACGGAAAGGAGAACTTACTTTTCTGATTGGGCGAACAATGCGACATTTAACATATTGAGAGGTGTCTCAATTCATATGTCGTGTGGCCTTCATTCCTCCTCCGACCTGCTCAATACCCTTCTTCATGATATTTTTTTCTATCTTTTTTATTTGGATATTGAATTGTATTTCTATTTTTTTTATTTTGGTACATGTTGGTTTGGATATGGATATTTGTATTTCTATTTTTTTTATACGGATTATATATGCCATGATTTGATACATTATTTCTATTTTATTTGGATATATGCTATTTGGACAGATAAAATTTTGCTATAACCGGTATAAATATATTGTTGGGCAGTGGCAATGGCAGTGGCCATGTTGCCCAACAGTTTTTTTTTAAATTCTGCCCAGAATTATCACGATCAAAAATCGTGACAAGTCCTCGACAAATAAACTTGTCCCGGACTTGTCACGATTTTTTATAGTGATAATTATTTTAGATTTTATCAAGGTCTTTAACCGTGATAAAACTTGTCAAAGACCATGACAGGACCGTGACAAGTCTAATGAACTTGTCATGGTCTTTGGTCGTGACAAAGGGAGTTGTCACCCCTAGACTTATCACTGTCAAATACCTTAACAAGTTGGACTTATCACGATTAAAGACCGTGACAAGTCAGTTGTTTAGGTGCAATGGTACTCCATATAAATCGCCTACTTGATTGATTCCGTTAAGGAATAAAGTGCCTTACATAATTAGTCCATTTCTTGATTCTAAGAACATAATTTAACAACAATATAATATGATAATTCCAAGAACATAATATCATGGGGTATTAAAATATAAAATCTTCTCATGGCAATAATTTTACATTTTCATACTTATAGTTTCATCAATCAAGTATTTGGTATCAAGGGTATTTCTCGTGGAGTTATAAAAATAACTATACCTAAGATGTACTTTCTCATATTTTAATTAAACTTTTAACAATATCTCAATTACTCAATATATATTGCAATTATAAAAAATACAAGAACAAGTTTGGAACCTTAATAAGTCAATTTTACATCAAGAATTTTATATACAATTTCCAACAATAGATAGGTCCATATTTCAATATAAAATATGTGAGACTAATCAAACACACATACACACGCATATATATATATATATATATATATATATATATATAGAGAGAGAGAGAGAGAGAGGATCACAAGTGGATTAAAAGATCGAACTTTTTAATGGACCTAATAAAATATTAAAAAATAAGCCAATTAATTTTAATTCCTTGGTGTAATTGGTCCGCGCCAGTGGTACCCGAGACCATTCCGGCCACCCCATCCCCCCCCCCCCCCCCCCACCCACCCACGCTTATACCTGATGCGCAACCAACCCATATCTTACCTAACTGATAACCCTCCTCCCTAGACCCACTTACCCCAATACCCACATCTTACACATGTTGGCGCTTATTGGTGGCCGAAATTAGTGGACACTGGTGAGGGGATATGGGTAGAGCTGGGGCGGAGTCACCGAATTTAAGACACTATAAGGCCGGAATGGTATTTGGTTGTTTTATGGGTTAAAATTGTTGGCTGGAGTTAGGGGTGGCCATAGGCCCGAGGCCCGCCAAGCCCGTCCAACCCGCCCAATAAAAAAATAGGGCTTGGGTAAGGTAAATAGGCCCGCAAAGCGGGCTTGGCAAAATTTTATAGGCTCGATTTTTTTTCGGGCGGGCTTGGGCATGAGTTCTTTAGCCCGATGAGGCCCGGCCCGGCCCGAGGCCCGAAATATATATATATATATATATGTGTGTGTGTGTGTGTGTGTGTGTGTGTGTGTGTGTTTTGGGGGGGGGGGACTTCTATAAATATAAAACCTATACCAAGTCTTTTCATGTAAAGTGAGAAACTTTATATATGGACTTTGTAATATATGGAGTTTAAAACAGTTTTTTAATTAAAAAAATTGGTCTTTAAATAAAAAAATTGGTGTTTTAATTTTTAAAAAAAATCTTTTAATTAACATAATAGGGCCCGATCGGGCGGGCCTGGCTAAAGAGTTTTCAAATCTGGGCGGGGTTGGGATTACATAATAAGGCCCGAGCGGGCTTGGGATAACACTTAATTTTTCAAGCCCGGCCCGAGCCCTACCGGGCCTGCCCAGGCCCGGCCCACGGCCACCCCTAGCTGGAGTGGAGTTCGAGTTTAATGGAATAAGGAGCTATTGGGTCGAAATGGGGCTACCATAGTGTGGGATGCGCCGGAGCTTCTTTTCCGGCGAGGCAAGGGGGTATAAGGTGGTCGGTGTTAGGGTTAAGACAGGGAAGTGTGGTGAATGCAGAAATTGAGTAGCACGTGGCTTAGGTTTTGAGGTCACCGGAAATGGAGTAGCAGGTGGCAGCTAGGTGGTTGCAGGGTTGGGTTCGGGTAGGGGGTAAGGGTGGGGTAGGGGTTGGGGTTGGGGGAGGCGGAATGGTCTTGGTGCCGCTGGTGTGGACCAATTACACCAAGGAATTAAAATCAATTGACTTATTTTTTAATTTTTTATTAGGTCCATTAAAAAGTTCGGTCTTTTGGTCCACTAGTGATCCTCTCTCTCTCTCTCTCTCTCTCTCTCTCTCAATATATATATATATATATATATATATATATATATATATATATATAATTAAAATTTGTTATGTACAATGATAAGGATTTATATATTTGAAAATTAGATGTTTAACTGTGTATATATAATATTTTTAACTAACTTGAGGGTTTTTTATAAAATATTTTTTATACATTTCAAACTTTGACTCAATTTGAGTTTATTATATTTGATGAAATATTTTTAAAAATATTTTGATCTCTAAACAATTTCGTGCATTTTAATTCTGCCAATATATATATATATATATATATATGAGAATTTTCACCTACATCATGCTCTATACATTATTCATACATCACACCCACTTATAGACCGTAAAAAAAAATTCAATTTTTTTATTTTTCTCTTGAAATTAACCTTCCAATAAAAACATGTTCAAAAAATTAGGTCAAAATACATTTTGTACCTATTTTTAAAAAATTCACAAAAAAGTTCTCAAAATATCCTATTTATAAGTGTCTACGAAAGCAGTTTTTTGTGGATTTTTTAAAAGTAACTACAAAATGTATTTGACATAATTTTGTAATATGGGTTGATTGGAAGGTTAATTTCAAGAAAAAAAAATTTGAAAAAAAGATTTCTTAGGGCCTAGAACTAGGTGTGATGTAAATGAGTCTTCTCTCTCTCTCTCTCTCTCTCTCTCTTTATATATATATATATATACAGACACACACTAAAACATAAACAAACACTGAAATGTATACACACACAGAGAGAAAAAGATATACTCAGTGGAGAGAGAGAGAGGGCCTGGTGGAGCGAGAGAGAGATGTATGCCGATGAAGAGAGAGATAGGGCGTGGTGGAAAGAGGCTGAGATTGCTGGGGAGACAGTTTAGATAGAGAGAGGGTTAGAAAAATACAATCAGTGGGGCTGCAATATGAGACTAAAGTTCATTAATTTATAGCTTTAAAATGGTCATGGTTCAAAACTGTGACCCATTCTGTGACCAATGGAACACTAAAACTTAGTTATGGATCTTGACCGTGACCCCAACTGTGACCGATTAAATATTAAGAAATGGTCATGGTTGTGGACCATGATAACCTAATGGTGACCATTTTAAACTAGGGTTGGGGGTTATGGTTCAGAACGGTGAATATAATTCATTGATATTGGTCACGGGTGGGTCATGATCCAAAACCGTGACTATCATCGCGACAATTTTAGCAATATATGGTCGCGAATTAGTCACAGTCTAAAATCGTGACCACTATTGTCACGGTCCAGAACCGTAACCAATTACTTGTTGATGTTACTCTTTGGTTTGGTCACCTGATTGGTTATGAGTTTTGGTTGTGGGTCACGATTTGGACCGTGACCACTTGATCACGGCTCTGGAGCGTGACCGATTGTAACAATTTGTCTGTTATGGTGTAGGGTTAGGTAATAATCATAAATGGAAAGGTTAAAGAGGTTCCAAACAATGCAAATTTCAAAGTTGCACATTACCTCGAGCCATCGAAGCAAAACATAAGGTTGATCTGATAGGACATTAACTATGAGAGTGTGGAGGTGAACGATTAAATGTCTTTCTTGGGGAAGAATTATTGTTGTGACTTTGTGTCAAACCTTAATTTGGCCATTTAGTATAAAATGAAGACCTATGCATCTTCAGCCTCATTTTTCTATTATGAAAACCCTAAAGAGAGGTATAAATAGCCTTTGAAAATGTTAAAGGGAGTGACAGAGAAAAAAAAGGTGAGATAAAGTGGAAAATTACAAGAAAATGAAAGAGAGTGAGAGAGGTTTTTAAGTGAATATGATAGATAAGGAATGAATGAAACTAAGTTTAAGAGTAAACAACCCCTATGTCCCGTAAACTATACAAGTTTGATCAATTTAGTCCCTAAACTAATAATTTGGCGAATTTAGTTCCTGAGCTAATAATTTTACCAATTTAGTCCTTAAAATTTGGCCAATTTAATCCCTAAACTAATAATTTAATCAATTTAGTCCATAAACTAATAATTCAGCCAATTTAATCCCTAAAATAGATTAAAACTGTTTTTTTTTTCAAAGTTAAAAAATTATTTTTTTAAATAGGATAAAAACAGTTTTCAAACAGCTTTTTTTTAAATGGAATAAAAATAATTTTTTAAATAGGATAAAAATAGAATTTTTAAAATGGAATAAAAAACTGTTTTTTAAAGTTTAAAACTGTTTTTATATTGTAAAAGTTGAAGAATTACTCTATTTTTTAACAAGAGTTTAAACCTCTTAAATGTACCCCAAATAATAAAAAAAATGTAGTTTTTTTTTCAAATTTAAAAACTTTTTTTTAAATAGGAAAAGAAAATGTTTTTTTTATCCTTGTTAAAAAAACTCACATTTTTTATCCTAGTTAAAAAAACTCACAAAGAAAAAAATGATTTTTTATCCTAGTTAAAAAAACTCATATTTTTTTATTATTTGGGGTGCATTTAAGAGGTTTTAACTCTTGTTAAAAAATAAAGTAATTCTTCAATTTTGAAAAAATAAAAACAATTTTAAACTTAAAAAAAAAGAGTTTTTGTTCCATTTTTACAGATAAACTTTAAAAAATAGTTAAAACAACCATTTTTTACAGATCAACTTTAAAAAATAGTTTTTTTTAAAAGTCATTTTTTACAAATATACAATTTTTTATCCCATTTTTTCCAACCATGTTTTCTTTTAAAAACTCATTTTTTTAATTATTTGCAGTACATTTTAAAAGTTTTGACTCTTTAAAAACTCGGAATTTTTACTTTGAAAAAACTCGGAATTTTTAAAAGTTTTTAAAAACTAAAATTTTTTTACTTTGAATTTTTTTTAACTGTTTTAGAATATATTTAAACAGTTTTAAATATTTTGAAAAGAAAAACTGTTATAAAATTTAGAAAAATAGCTAAAGTGGATAAAAAAAAGTTTTTATATTAAATAGTTTAAGCTATTTTTAGGATCTAAATTAGTTAAATTACTAGTTTATGGACTAAATTAGCTAAATTATTAGTTTAAGGACTAAATTGATCAAATTATTAGTTCAGGGACTAAATTAGTCAAATTATTAGTTTAGGAATTAAATTGGACAAACTTATATAGTTTATGGGGTCATAGCGGTTGTTTATTCAAATTTTAAACCCTTGGTCATTTTGGATGATGTTGACTACTAGTTGTTATAAAATTAATTTTCTAACCTGAGGTTTGTATATTACTCATGAGGATGAGCATGGAATCTTAGAACTACTATTACTCATGAGAGTCGTCAAGGTTCATGAGTATTAGATCAAGAATTCTATAGGTGAGGATTACTAACTATTAATATCGTTGTGAATTAATGAACTTACATTATGTATGTATATGTATATGTATATGTATATGTAAAGAGTTTTTATGGTAAATATTGAATATGCATATTTGGGTGGAACACAATTTTTAACTAGAACACTATAGTTAAGATTTGATACATACTAATGATTTCATCATGATTGTGCATGCTTGATTGAAGAAAGATAAAACTCAATCATACGATTAAATTCATGAAGATAATAAATATTAGTGAATTGAGTTCATATTAGAATGTAAAATCTTAAGATGGGTTTAAACACTTGTGTGTGCAATTAAAATGAGAAAATATTAAATAACAACAAATTTCCTATGTGATTATGTTTTATTGCATAAATATAAAAAGTTATAAAGTAATAATGATGTCTTAAAGGCTATCCGGATAATACATAAAATGAAATTATATGAATGAGAACTATAAGGATTAATGTGAATATTAAAGGAAAATAATGGGAGTGAAAAAATAAATTTCATTAAAATGCCCGTGTTTAGCACAATAAAGCACGTGCATAACCCAATCATAAGACCTAGTCACATGCCTATTCAATTTTCTAAAATTGTAATTTTGACCTTAACCTTTGACTTTAAAAGGGTGTTTTACTACAAAAATGAATCTTTCGAAAATAAACATTTAGAAGTGTCATGAGATTTTAGAAAGAGTAGATGATGGAAGTGAAATAATTATAGTTATTATTTCTAAACTTTGAAGCAATTATATTTTCACCCAGAGATTCACTTGACACCTTGTGCGTGAGATTAAAATATAAAAAGGGTTATATATTAGTTATAATTATGTATTAATTAATTAATATTAGTGTAAATTAATATGAACCTACGCTTAAGGAAATATTTTAGAAAAACGTGTAGTTTAAGTGTAAACTAAAGGGTGTTTATATGGCTACATTAACAACTTTAAAGCAAATACGAGTAAAAAATAAAGTATCGAACATAAGTTAATGCGTTAACCTTTTCAGCAAACTTTATAGAGTTAAGGAACATAGTTTGTATAATCGGGAAGCTAAAATAAAGCTAAAGGTTAGAATTGAAGATAATTGGGAGTTATAAAAAAAATTAAGAAGGTCTCAGAGCCCTTGGCAAACAATGAAAGGTAATCAATTTAGATGGATTTGTAAAATCCAAGGTTAATTATTAATAGTAAATGAATAAACGTGGATCTCGTTGCTCAGGGGAAGACTAACTTGAATAAAGATTAATAAGTAGGATATGTGTTAATCATTTAAATATTGGTGTATCTCTTTAGAAATATATTAAAATAACAAGCATGATATGACACGTAGGAATTATGTGGGTCGTCCAATCTAATTTAGGAGTGATTAAAATTGAAGAAAACATGTGATTTTATAAGAATGAATTGGGAGTCTACTAACTAAACAAGATGGCAATGTGGATATGGGACAATTAAATTACGAAAATGATATAGGATATTATCGGGGGGGGGGGGGGGGGGGGGTCCTCGACATTAGAATGGATAAATGATCTTAATCAATATTCCTTTTGTCTTGTGACGGAGCACTCACATTTATTACACGTTACTTTAACCAATAACTTTTACCCCTATCCTTCTATAGATTAGTTAAAGGATCATCTGGCATCAACCAAACAAGGAAATATTCTACTCACCATTTAAAACAAAATATATAAATGAGAGGAGAGTTAAAGAAAACTTAGCATAATTGTTTAACACACGGACTATTTGAAAATCGCTAATGAAGAAAAGCACCTTGTTTTACATGAGATTGATTTGACTACCATGCTCGATGAAAATGAGGTTTTCTATAAGCCCCACTTTAATAACATAATCACTTCAAATCTTTTTGAATCGGTAGTATGTAGATAGAAAATCAATTTTAGTTTGAAGCAATTTGTTAATGCCACGAGATTCAGTCATTATGCGTTCAACTTGACTACGCTTTCGCCATATTTATCACGCTGTTTCACCAAGATGTCGAATATTTCTTTCGTCTCTCGCCTTACACAGTTTGACACACATATGGTATGTATAAGGCATTCCTTATATGATAAATTCTTTTGTCTACGAGCCCAGAAATGCATTCGTCTTTACATTCACATGTTCACACTAAGCACTCTCACATCAACTATAGGGTTAGCTCACTCGCAAAAGTTAAACATGGAATCTAAATGAAATCTTAATCGATCCAATACACACAATCGTCAAGGCTCTCATTGTTACGATATAATCACAATTAATTGAGCTTAATAATCAATAATTTTTATTCATTAATCTCTTAATTATTATCCCTTATTTTAAGTACATTATTAGGTCAAATAAGAAAAAACAAATAATCCATACTCTACCGGCCACAACTCATTCTACTCCTAATTAAATATCCATGTTCTCCACTAAAAAAAACATGATCATAATTAATTAAGCTTAACAATCAATAATTCTCATTCATTAATCTCTTAATTATTACTCCTTATCTTACTTGATAAGACAAAATGTCTACACATCATTAGGTAAAATAAGAAAAAGAAAATAATCCCTACTTTGCATGCCACAAATCATTGTAATCCTAGATAAATCATTGTAATCCTACGAGGAAACCCATTATCTCCCTCTTCTTCCACTTTACTTGGATAAATTCACAAAATCTAAAGGTAGACACGTGTCAAAATACCCATCAATTAAAAAACCTCAACAGTCACCGCCACCCTCATGCAACTTGATGGAAAAGGTACAAAAATAATTAAAATCCTAACCACGCCAACATAAATTAAAAATATAAAACACCCTTTTAAAACAAACAACACAACTCTCAAAACCAAAACCAAAACCAAAACCAAAACTCCTTTTGTTGTTCTCTCTCCTCTTTCTTGATGGAAGATTTCAGATCTAAGTCATGCAGAGATGGGAGAATGATGCAAATTGAGAGCTACAACAAACCCACAAACATGAATGATCTAAGGAGTTACAGCTCCTCATCCGTACCACCCCAACCCAACATCAATACCTTGAATAAAGAAGTCATAAAGATGAAGAAAACAAACAACAACAACAACAAACTGGGATCAACTTCAAAAAGCTGGAGCTTTAATGATCCAGAGCTGCAGAGGAAAAAAAGGGTTGCTGGCTACAAAGTTTACACTGTTGAGGGCAAGATGAAGGGCTCTTTAAGGAAGAGTTTCAGGTGGATCAAAGATATAGTCTATGGTTGGCGGTGATTATTTTATTTTTTTGTTTTAAAGATTTATTATGTGGGTTTTCATTTGGGTTTTAGTTAAAAAAAGTTTGTGTTTTGGGGTTGGATTGTAAAATTTGCCTGTGCCCAAATGCCAAGAATTCGAGATATATACGGTATAATCTTTTATTGTCAGATCATATGCTTAAATCTTGAATTATAAATTTGTGTGGGGACGTAGTGTATGGATGGCAGTGACTAAATCTGAATAAATCATTAATTATCATATCTTGATTGGATTTATAGGTCAGTTTGATGTTTTATATTGAGTGTGTGAAAAATGAATTATGAAGAAGTTAAGGTGGATCAAGGATCATGTCGGTGATTATTTTATTTTATTTATAATCTTTGGAAAAGGGATTTGTGTTTGATGGGTGGGTACTTTTTGGGTTGGATTGTGAAGTTTGTCTATGCTCAAATTCCATCAAGTTTTAATCATCATATCTTGCTTAAATTTGTATGTCAATTTGATGATTTATCTTGAATTATAATAGCGTGTGTCCGCGCCCACGCATGTGAAATTGAATTATGAAGAGTTTGAGGTGGACCAAGGACATAGCCTATGGATGTCGGTGGTTATTCTTATTTATTTATTCATGTCTACCTGTTTTCGTTTTCTATGCTTTCCTTTTCTTCGTTTTTGTATTAATTTTGATTTTAGTTTTTTCACCCTTTCTGAAGTTGTACAGTTTCTGTTTGTTGCCAATAATTCTGAATATGTACAGTATAATCTTTAATTATCATATCATGCTTAAATTTATATGATACTTGATGATTCCTTCTGAATATGTACAGTATTTAAATCTATTAGTTTATAAAATGCTTAATCTTGAATTGTCAAATCGTGTGTGTTGGTTGCATTTATAGGTCAATTTGATATTTAATCTTAAATTAGCCAATTGTGTTTGTGTCTAGGGGTTAAATTAATCAATTTGATGCTTTATACAGGATCCTTTGGGTGATTATGATTTTTGTGAGATCAAATTAGATTGCGTATCGATTTATCTCCATTTGTGACTAATCTATCTATCTATACATATATATTCATTTTTATATTTATACGCGTGTGTGTGTGTGTGTGTGTGTGTGTTTCTCTCGACTTTTGATATGGGCATTAGATCTTATTGATATCTATCGATGCAGGGGGAAAAGGTAAGAAAATGTGGAACATTTTCAATTAGTTAACAAGGTCAGTTGAAGTGTATCTAGTCAACTGTCCTATTCATTATGGACATGTTAAGAAATCCATTTCACATTATAATAGTAAGTAATTGTACGTTGGCATATTTTTTTTGACTG
Source organism: Sambucus nigra (assembly GCA_949130495.1). Classification (NCBI taxonomy): domain Eukaryota; kingdom Viridiplantae; phylum Streptophyta; class Magnoliopsida; order Dipsacales; family Adoxaceae; genus Sambucus; species Sambucus nigra. The sequence continues at coordinate 598,192,315 of OX422212.1, read as the reverse complement.
ACCCAGGGACGAAGCCAGGAATTTATTTTTGGGGGGACCAAAATATGGTGGGGGTGCAAGGGCGGTAGCCCCCGAAGCGATTTTTTTTTTGTGTTATTTACATTTTTAAGCAATATTTTATCACTAAAAATATATTGAACATAAGCAATTTTTCGCCACAATATCATATATATTCATCATCAAAATGTAATAGTTGCACCACATACAATATATATATTTTACCAAAACAAGGATACGATATAATAGTTGTTCAAGTATTTCACGTACCGAATTTTGAACATTGGAGTCGAGGGAAATCAGAGACCCGTCGACATTTTAACTTTCGGCATGTTTTCTCTTGAAAAATGAATCAAGGGTCTTTGATTTCCCCATATTCTACAACACAAAATAAAACAAACAGAAATTAATTAATAACAGTGGATAAAATTAATACTAATTAATTAATACTAATTAATTAACATTGACAGATTTATAAAAAAATGACAGTTTTATTTTTAAAAAAATGATTTGCAGTAATAATAGGGGTAAATATGCTTTTTTACAATCACAAATTAAATAATAACAATGGATAAAATTAATAGTAACTAATTATGTTTTATAATATTAACTAATTAACAATTATAAATTTTATACAAAAATGACAGTTTTTATACATAAAAAAGACAGTTTTTATATAAAACAAATGACAGTTTTTTTTTTTAAAAGAGTGAGGGGAAAGAGAGGTACCTTTGAATAAATGGATGAATGGAGTTTAATCTTTGAGATGAAACCTTTGTGGAGAGGTGCCTTAGAAATAAAAATCGGCTGTTTTTGTTAGGTGAAGAAGCTAAAGATAGTTTAGGTTATATAGGAAATGTTTAAATGGCTGGAAGATGGGCTTTTTGTGTGGGCTTAATGGTTTGGGCTTTTGTTGGGTTTAATATGTGTATTTTTTTTATGGGGTTTCAAAAGTTTGGGGGGGACCGTGGCCCCCCTTGGTCATGCAGTGGCTTCGTCCCTGGACTGACCAATACATTTTAATAATTATATTTATTTGTCAATCTCAATGATTTTATTATTGAAGCATAATGATTTGATCTGCTAAAGGAAAACGTGGAACAAAGGGGGAGAATTAAAAATGAACTAGGTTATGTAATAAGATGCATTATTTTGTCTTGCTCCTATTTTCTTTCCATTTTATTCCTTTCATGAGATCCAAAGATTGTGTAAGATTTTGATTTTTGCATTTTCCACCCAACAAAGGAAACTGGAGAAAGAATCTTCTCTCTCACCACTAGCTATTAGCCAATCAAACTGACAATTGAATTTTTTTCTGAACAAATTTTATTTATAAATTTATGCATAGTGTATTCTACAAAATTGTGAGGCTTTTTGGAAGGTAGTTTGAAGAATAGAGCAAAGAATAAGTGCCCCATTAGGGTCTGAGATTTATTTCAGTTCGAGTTGGGCTGAGATTAGACAAGTTGTGACTCTGAATTTAAGTTAGGGCCGAGCAGCACACCTTTATTTTTATTTTTATTTTTATTTTTATTTTTTTCTGTAATTTTTGCTCCGAATTTTCAATTAAATTCTTTTTCAAAAGTCACATGCTATGCTATGTATATGAACTCGTTATGGTTAACTTCAATTGAACCAGGGCTGATGAGGTTTAAATTTTATGGCAATTACAGTAATCCCCTTGAACTATTTCGGGTTATCGGATCACCACCACCCCGAACTATTTTACTAAATAACGTGCCCCTTGTACTTTTGGGCCCGTTTCATTTTAGTAGACGGAGTTGACAGCGGTGATGAAAATGCAGAAATACCAAAATTAAGTCAAAATCAATATGAACCTAGTGTATATAATATATCCAAGATAGGTAAAACCCTAATCTTGTATCCAAACACGTATAATAACAACGCACAAAATTCTTGCTAAAGCTTTCCTGCTCTCACTTATACCTTGCCATGCCATCGATTTATGCGATTTGAATCGATAATGTTTTCATTTTGCATCAATGGTGGTGGTTTTTCGGTGGTGGTGGTAGTGGTGACTGATGTGGTGGTGATTTGGACATTTTGCAGTGGTGATCGTGGTGGTGATTCGGTGTGTAATGTTGGGTGGTGGTGTTGAAGGTGGGAGGCGGTGGTGATGATGGTGCTGGGCAATGGCGGTAATGGATTAAATCTATTCAAAGATATTAAACTCAAACTATTTTAATAGAGTTAAAGTAAACTAAACCAATGCTAACCTCAATTAATTTAGTTTTAAATTGAAGGAGGTTTTGGAAAAAGATCCTCCTAATGCTCAAAATGTATAAAAATAGGACACTCCATATAATTTTATAAATTTAGTCCTGTACTAAAAATATCATGAAAAATACTGAAAAATAGTGCCGCTAGCGCGGACCAAAAAAATAAAGGCTATTGTACCACATGGATTAGATTTATAAACTTGAAAAACATCGTCCTAAAAATTCAAATATATAAAGGAACATGACATTTACCTTAATTCTCTATACTTTGAATTGATTAAATAAAAGGGTGATTCAATCATTATCTGAAAAATTGATGGTCACATACCACTGACGTGACTTTTATTTGTTAATTTAGCCAGACACCTAACCCGTTTAGGGGCATAACTTAATGGGTCAAATTAGGGCTGTGTTTTTTTTTCGAACATTCTGATTTTTTCGATATCCGATCCAATATTTTTCGATTTTGGAACATATATAAGGTTTCCGGTTTCCGATTTTTCCGAAAAAAATCGAATCGAAAATTGGAAATAATTCTGAATTTTCGATTTTCCGATTTTTTCGATCCTATTTTTTCGAAACTATGCCGATCCGATTTTTCCGAATTATTTCCGATTTTTTCTGAAATATTTTCCGATTTCCAATTTTTCTAACTTTTTTAAACATTCTCATGTGTCCCACATCGGCTAGGAGAGGAAGAGAGGCCCAAAAAAGTCATCTATAAAAGGAAAATATCCCTCTATCCTCTATACAAATGAAAAAAATGATTAAATCCTTACATATTTACATGTTGGGTTAAATCTTTTTTTCGATTTCTTTAAAATGAGATTTCGAGTAATCGAAAATCCTATATTAATTTTTTTGAAATTTCGGAATTTCCAAAATTTCTGAATTTTTAGTATATTTTTTGAATTTTCAAATTTTTCCGATTTTTTTCCGATTTTCCGAATTCGGAAACTTTTTTGATTTTCCGAAAAAATTGGATAGGAAATTGGAACAAATATTTTATTTCCGAAAAAATTGGAATTTTTTCTGAAAGGTCATTTTTCAATCCGATCCGGCCGAAACACGGTCCTAGGTCAAACTGACAGGAGTTGAGAGTTGTCGGGTAAAATAGTTCATAGTTTTAACCCAGTAACCAACCCAACATAGTTAAGACTTTTTATTTTAATTTCTCCTAAATTAGTGGAAGATATTATAGTCTAAAGTCATATTATAAGATACTAAAGTATAAAATAACCCCCCCACCCCACCCCACTCACAAACACCTTTTTTTTTTTTCTTTCTTTCTTCATTTTGGCCTTTTTTCCCTGAGATCCAAACATTCTAATTTTTTATATCTTCTCTAAGTGAACAAGGGAAAGAGGATAATATATATTCTAGGGGGTTTTGGGGGAAAAATCCTCACAATTTTCAAAGTGTATAAAAATAGAACACTTCACATAATTTTATAAATTTAATCCCTGTACTAAAAACATCATGAAAATGGTGAAAAATGGTGCTGCTGGGAGACCAAAAAAATGAATTCCTAAACTCTAAAGGGACCACACAAATAAATGTTATTATATTACAGGGACTAAATTTATAAACTTCAAAAGCATTGTCTTACAATTGCAAATATAGGAAGGAACATGACCTTTACCTTAATTTTTTATATATTATTCTATAACCAGATGCAACACTTGCCTAGACAATCTAAGTTATCCAACTTATATTTGAACTTTTCTAGAATAAATTTCCTATATGATTATGAGGCTTTGGAAGGTATTGAGAAGTATTAGTGACCAAATGGCAAATAGTAATGTGTTTTCATTTGTCTCTATAATCTCATTGACCTCCTCCTAACTCTCTTTGATTATTCTGCTAGAATATATAGTCATCCAGTTTAAATCACATTTCTTGTGAGAATTTAAAATTGATCTAAACACAAACTCACACAAAAAAATGTCTCTAAAGCAAACCTCTACTAACAAGCCTTAAAAACGAATCAATTTTTTAAAACAGTAGAAACAAAAATATCTCTATAATGAAAAGATAATTCACAAAAATACTTCTAAAAATTCAACTGGAACGAGGAGGAAATGCATATTTGAAAAAGTAAGTGCATTTTCGGCCATTGAATTTTTTGATAATTATGTCGCTCACTTTCAAGTTAAATTTTTCTGTATATAATCTTTGAGATCGTTTCCATCCAAAAAATTAGACTATTTTTAAGGTCCGCCTTAAAGACATCATTTATGTGTGTGTGTGTGTGTGTATATATATATATATATATATATATATATATATATATATATATATATATATAGAGAGAGAGAGAGAGAGAGAGAGAGAGAGAGCGATTCTCATGCATACCCCAGTTTGCATACCGCTGGCGCGGACCAATTTTGATAAAATAGTAAAAAAAATATTTTTGAGCTAATTTTTTTTATATAGTTTTTAAACATTTCAGTAGGGCCATATAAAAAAAATCAGCTCAAAATGATTTTTTTTACTATTTTAAAAAAATCGGTCAAACTTTGTCAGTTTTTAACAACTTAAAAACAACTTAAAAACTGACAAAGTTTGACCGATTTTTTTAAAATAGCAAAAAAAATCATTTTGAGCTGATTATTTTTTTATGGTCCTATTGAAATGTTTATAAATCATAAAAAAAAAAAAAAAATCAGTCCAAAAATATTTTTTTTACTATTTTGAAAAAATAGTCCTCATTCAGCATCCTCAAACTGAGAACTCACTTGATCCTTTCCCTATATATATATATATCTTCAGTTACCCAAGATTTACTTCCAAACTTCATATCATTTATACTCATTTTGCATCCTCATGTATACGGGTCTCTTTATCTGCATCCTCATGTGAGGGTCTCTCTATCTGTATCCTCATGTCTCTCTATCTCTGTACCCCCACACTCTGTACCCACACACAAACACGCATCATATACATATATATATATATATATATATATAGAGAGAGAGAGAGAGAGAGAGAGAGAGAGAGAGAGAGAGAGAGAGGAGGGATCTCCAACGGGTCTGTTTAACGTGCCCACTAACGGGTCTTAATAAAATGAGAGAGACTAGTAGCCACGTGTGTAAGGAGGGATTGAATGGGTCTAAATTAGAGGACTAAAGACCCTTTCACTTTTACTTTCATTTTCCATTGATAATGCCGTTATTTTTATTCTCTCTCTTACAACAAAAGCAAACCCCCCTTTTATTCTCTCTTCCTTCTCCAGCAAAACCCTTATTTTGTATATACAATTTTTGTTTTACATTCAACTTGTTGGTATAATAAATTTATGTATTTTTTACTTTATTTCAAAAAAGTGTAGGTGGGTACAATATTTTTTTGAGTGATTCGATATGTCCCGCCCGGGAACCGCATTCACCCTTTTTTTTTCTTATTGTTTTGTGTATAACAACTGATATAAAAAATAAATTTTTATATAAAAAAATTGTTTTTCATATAGAAAAACAGTTTTTTCTATTAATATAAAAAAAGTTATTGAAACTAATTTTTTTATTAAAATTAATATTTTTTTTATAAATAAAGAAAAATTATATTTTTCACATGATATCGCGATTGATTAGTGCTGCTGGCTCGGACCCCTAAAATATCGCGATTAATTAATGTCGCTGGCGCGGACCCACATTCAACAAATGATTTGGCTCCGGGAATGTGGGTCCGCGCCAGCGGCACTAATTAATCGCCTAATGTCGCTGGCGCGGACCCACATTCCCGGACCCAAATCATTTGTTGAATGTGATCCGCGCCAGCGGCACTGATTAATCGCGATATTTTTTATTGAAAAAATATCGCGATTAATCAGTGCCGCTGGCACGGACCCACATTCAACAAATGATTTGGGTCCAGGAATGTGGGTCCGTGCCAACGACACTGATTAATCGCGATATTTTTTATTGAAAAAAAACTGTTTTATATATATTTTTTATAAATAAAAACAGTTTTCTTTATTTATGAAAAAAAAAATAATTTTAATTAAAAGTTGTTTAATTTTAATTAAAAAACATTTTTTTATATTAATAGGAAAACTGTTTTTATATGAACAAAAGAAATATAAAAACTATTTTAATATTAAAAGTTAAAAACTTTAAAGGTAAGGAGCTTAAAAAAAAAAAAAGAGGTGCATGCGGTCGCTAGGCGGGATATACATGCGGTCCATGTAAAGTTTCTCTATTTTTTTTACCAAAACAACATTTTTTTATAGCATTTCATTATTTGTTTGGCTAAAAATAAATTTATGTATTTGTTTGGCTAAAAATAATTTTTACAGTCTTATTATGTTTTATAATTATTTATCTAGTTATTATTTATAGGTTTTATTGAAAATGGATAATCGGGAATTTGAGCAAGTAAATGTCGAAAATTTTCATTGGAAGAATTATTTTTTTCAATTTGGATATTTTTATTTGGAACGATATTTTTATTTGAATGAATGTCTTTTTATTTTTATTTTTATTCTTATTTTGGAGGCGATAACTGTCAATTTCAATTTGCTGTATGGATAAATGGTATTTCAATTTCAGTTTGCTGTATGAGGAAAGTGAGTTTTGCCCAAATTTCAGTTTGCTGTATGAGTGTCAATTTCAATTTGACGAATGGAGAAAGTTGCTGTGTATAGTGGGTTTTGCTTTTGTAAATGAGTAATGATACACACACACAAAATTTACCCCAAAATTATCGAAATTATGCTTTAAGGGGTTGTGCCCTGGCGGGACCCACGCAAGGGCGGATCCAGGGGTGGGCCCACCAGGGCTGTAGCCCACCCCTCCCAAATTGGAAAAAAAAATAAGTAAGGGTTAAAAATTGCTACTTGTAGTTAAAATATTATTGAAAAATAATCTCAAATTTTGTAAAGGTTAAAAAATTTCTGGAAAATAAAAAATAACATAGATAAATAAATACAAAAACTTAATAAATTTCTCCTTTTGCAAATCGCCCTGAACCCCGGACATTGGTCGAGAGTTCCGCCCCATTGACAAAAATTATCGGATTCATTACTAATTTTAGCCCACCCCTCCGAGGAACCCCAGCTCCGCCCTTGGACCCACGCCATAGTACAATACCCTTAAAGCACATTCGGTAATTTTTCGGTACCCAATTTCGATACATACATCATTTTCCTTTGTAAATAGAAGTGAAAGTTGCTGTAGAAAACGTTATTTGATTCCCTCCTTACACACGTGGCTACTAGTCTCTCTCATTTTATTAAGACCCGTTAGTAGGCACGTTAAACACGCCCGCTGGAGATCCCTCCTCATATATATATATACTAGCGGATACCCGTGCCCGAGGGCACGGTAATAAATTTGTCCCCGTGATAAAACTCAGCCCATAATAATCCGTCATTTTTAGAAAAAAAAACTTTAAAAAAAATAAAAAATATATATATTTTTTAAATATTTAAAAAAATAATTTTTTTAAAAAAATATTTAAAAAAATTATTATTTTTTTAAATATTTTAATAAAAAAATAAAAAAATAATAATGTATGTATGTATGTATGTATGTATGCATGTGTATGCATGCAACACATAAAATGTCATGCATATTTATCATGCATGTCTTATCATACATGAGTTACTATTCATAACACCATTGTCCCATATTATATAGATATATATACTAAAAATCCATCGCTACCCACCATCACAGGTGGGATAAGCCACCGCAGTTTGATAGGGAGAGAGAGAAGGTTAAAATATACCGTATTGATAGGGATGCATTTGAGGGAGGGAGGGAGAGAGAGACGTCGTTTGAGGGAGAGAGACGGTGAAGATTAGATTTGGTGGCTAAATATGAGGATGTTGTTGCCTCTTTATTTAGTAAAAAATAGCTTCCTTTTTTTTTTTTTTATGAAAACAGTTTTTTTTTTATTTAGTAGAAAAAATATCTTTTTTTTATTTAGTAGAAAAAACAACTTTGTTTTATAATAAAAACAGTTTTTTTTTAATTTAGTAGAAAAAACAGCTTTTTTCTTTGGGAAAACATTTATTTTTTATTTAGTAGAAAAAACATTTTTTTTATTTATGAAAACGCTTTTTTTTATTTAGTAGAAAAAATAGTTTTTTTTTTTTTAATGAAAACAGCCTTTTTTTATTTAGTAGAATTTATTTATTTATTTTTTTTAATGAAAACAACTTTTTTTTATTCAGTAGAAAAAATAACTTTTTTTATTCAGTAGAAAAAACAGTTTTATTTTTTATTTTTTATGAAAACAACTTTTTTTTTTTATGAAAACAGCTTTTTTTTTTATTTATGAAAACAGCTTTTTTTTTTATTTAGTAGAAAAAACAGCTTTATTTTATTTAGTAGAAAAAACAGTTTTTTTATTATCTATGGATTATCTACACTACTGTCATTTCAAGGGTATTACTGTCATTTTAATGGTATTATTGGAAACAAACTTTCGTTCAGATTTAAGTGTTCAGATTCAGAGGGTTTAGAACTCTGAACCATTAACTAAAAAATATTACCGTTGCTATCTGAATCCTATGAAAAACAAATATATTTTTAGCTCTCTCTGAAATCTGAATGGGTTAAGTTCAGACTTCAGGTGTAAACAAACAGGAACTTACAATCTCTAATGTCTTTTTTAATATGATCATCTTTATTTGTTCGCTTTAAGAAATATGATGCAATTTGCGTATGTTGAAATTTGTAGGATAAGTTTTTTACTTCCAAATTTTAAAAAACATGTTAAACTTCAGCCCAAAGTATTTGCCGGCGCTAAAATCTTTGAATATATGTTTTTTGAACTGTAGTGAGTGATTAAGTAATTGTTGTAATGTTCATATATCTAAGTGTATATATAATGTCGGTGCATCGCACGGGTTGCATACTAGTATATATAATACTCTTGTACGGACTAATTCGCATTTTAAGAATGCGGACCGAAAGTGTGTCACATGACGGTGACCTAGAAAAGAGAGAGGGAGTGCCTATCATTTAGGCGATAATTTTTAGGTGCACCATTAGGTGACACAATTTCGATCTACACAAGAACATTATTATATATATATATATTATTTAAATAATTTATGTCAAACAGGTGTAGATTATTGCTCGTCGTTTTGCTTCTTTTTCTTTCTTTCTTTCTTTCTAGAATGAAACTTCCATTATAAACAAGCAAGAAACATCCAGCTGGGAAGTAACCCTGGCTTGGACCACTGGTTCCAGCTGTGCTTTGAATGAGAATGGTGGCTCTACTAGATGCAGTTAACAGAGCTAAAGCGGTATGAGTGTTTTTCGTTTTTTTCTTTTTCTTTCGTTTGTTTGTTTTGTATGTTTATTATTACTGTTATTTTGTTTTTTATTATTATTTTTGTTGGGTTGTCAATTAGGAGTTTTATGCCACAATATATTATGAAAGGTTTTATTTCGGGCACTTAATTTTGAGTAGTTCAACGGTGACCGAATTTTTGACAGAATTTTGGTGGACAAATTGACGTGGCGAGCATTTATTGGTTGGTTTCTAGGTCCCACTGGCGTGGACCCCAAAAACCAACTAATAAAATCCCGCCACGTCAGTTTGTCCATCAAATTTCGATCACAATAGCATTTTTGCTTAATTTTATCTGACCACCACAATAATATACATTTATTATTGTGTTGACTTTCTATTTACTCATCTCATTTAAAATAAAATATACCTTAGACACAAATGTAAACACTATAAATGATTTTTTCCTCTCTTGTTTTTATATGTTTTATTTATTTTTGATACTTTTCACTTTTTCGAAAAAAATGCTTGCTTTATTTTTTTTGCTTCATCTTGTTTTCTTTCTTATTTCTTTTTATTTTTTGCATTTCTTAGAAAATTTATTTTTGCTCTACTTTTTTTTGGTTCTTTTTTCCCGCACGTAACACAAGTACAATATACGAAAAAAAATTGAAATGCAAAAAATTAAAATAATGATAATAAAACATATACTTCTAATAAGAAATAATAATGACGTAATAATGAACAATACAACCATTAAATTCTTAAAACTAAAATTCTAGCATTCAAAAAACTAATGTTTACGCACTACTTAAAAACCTACAAATACATTCAAATACGAGCACATACATATTAGTACGTGCTAACATGATTCACAAATTATATTATTACCTTATTAGTGAGAAAAAAAGATGTACAATCTCGCTCGAATATCTTACATTGTTCTCTACCTTGTTGAATCACATTATGAGTATCTCCAACATCTTCATCATCATCACCGCTAGCGTTATTGCATTGATGTTATTTTAATAGTGATAAGAAATCCATATGAGGAGGACTAATATTTTGTGAAACTGATTCCTACAATTTCATTGAAAATGGTAATGAATCAAACAATACAAATTTATACGAATATAAATACACCATGCCATATTCATATATATAATGCATGCACTCGGAAAAAAAATACTATAAATAATCACATAAGAGAATTAATTATTATTATATATATATATATATATATATATATATATATATATATATATATATATATATATATATATATATATATATATATATATATAGAGAGAGAGAGAGAGAGAGAGAGAGAGTGACTCTCATACATACCAAGTATACATAATTGCTGGCGTTAACCTATTTTTTAAAATATTTTTTTCAATATTAAAAAAATATTTGAGTTGAATTTTTTTATATGATATTTAAACATTTCAAGCGGCCCATATAAAAAAAGGCTCAAAATATTTTTTTTGCTATTTTAAAAATATCGGTAAAATTTTCACAGCTTTGAAAGTGTTTTATAAGCTGTGAAAGTTTGAGCGGTTTTTTTAGAATAGCAAAAAACGTTATTTTGAGCTTTTTTATATGGATCCTTTAAAATGTTTAAATACCACATAAAAAACTCAACTCAAAAATATTTTTTTACTATTTAAAAAATCGGTATGCATACTTGGTATGTATTGGAGCCTCTCTCTCTCTCTCTCTCTCTCTCTCTCTCTCTCTCTATATATATATATATATATATATATATATATATATATATATATATATATATATATATATATATATAAAAGATGACCTCCAAGTTATGGAGGAGATTTGCTCCTTGGTGCAGGAAGAACTAAATAGTTGGATGGTCCAACTCTTAGTGAGCAAGGACGTGAGCCAATTAAGTGAGCTGATTCGGGCCGAAAATGATGCCTTGAAGAAGGAGGTCATCGAGCTGAAAAGGGACGTCTATAGAGGGTACGTCATTGTAGCTGGTCTCCAGAGGGATGTTACAAGATTGAGGCATCTCTTCAGAATGGGCCCTCGAGAAGCGTGGGCAGCGGACTATGATAAAGGCTCGACTGATGCAGCAGCAAGGCTGAAAGAAGCCGAGGAAGTGGCATTCAAACGTGGGTGGTTGGCTGCCCTCAGGGAGATCAAGACACCAAAGGAATCAAACCTACGGTACAAGTACTAGGTGGATTGCCCAACTTATCGTTAGCCTCCTTTTCTTGAAGGATGATAAGTGGATCCCAATTGATGCCATTCCTTCCCATCTTTTGAATCATTATCTTGAAAATGACGAGGAGGTGTTCGTTCTTAAACCAGGTGATGGTAGAAGAGCATGCGTAGATGACCATCTTGCTCGTCATTCGTAGTTAGTGCGAGTCCTTGTGTGGTTTTTGGTGTATCTTGTATTTTTGTAATTGTACATTCTAGTTTTTTGTCAAAATGAATAAAGTTTAATTATTAATTGTTCCATATTTTGAGCATGTGTTGACTAAACATGAGTTAATGGTCACTTTTGTGCTTTGACTGCTGACTAGGAAGAGTTGACATTTACCAATCACTTAGGACTCTTGCTGGCCATATAATATTGTTAATCATTTTGGGATTTTTGCCGATTAAATGAGTTAGTATCTAAGATTAATCGTTTTGGGCTCTTGCAGACTAAATGAGTTGATAACTTGTGTCGAACATTCTCCCGGTCCAATATGCCTTAGCAATATCATTCCATTTGCCTTACCTTTGAGGTTGTGTCGTCACACTCTCTTAGGCCTAGGTGAGATGCTGGCGAGAATGCACCTGGCTAATGGGCCATCTGCCTGATTAACTAACCTAGGTTGGCTTTTTTTGCCTCAGGATCCCTTATTAAGATTTTGCTATTGTCGGGATAACTCCTGAGGTCTATTATGTTTATTTATGACAAAGTCCTGAGGGTAGCAGCAATTGAAATAAATTTTAATAACTTAATGGAATTACTATGAACCCTGCTCGGCATAATGAGATCTCTTGATTAAAATAAGTTAAATAACTTATTGTAATCCACATGAGTTTTTTTCTGCGCGAGGAAGTTCCTTGGTTGAAATAAGTTGTCCAACTTCCTGTAACCAAAGGAGATTCCATCTTATGTTGAGAGAGTGGAGTTATCATGTGAAAATAATTCATAATACTGAGATACATAGCATAACATTGAGACAACCAATATGCAAAAGCAAAATAGGAGTGCCAATGGGCGTTCTTTATTCATTGAATAATAATCTGAGAGCAACATAAGTTCGAAATGAAAATTTACGTAAACTAAATGTGCTAAAAAAGATTAAGAAGACTAAAAGTAGAACTTTTTGAGGTTGGTTGCATTCCATGCTCTTGGTATCTCCCTGCCCTCTAGCATTTCCAAGTGGTATGCTCCTTGAAGATTATCCCTAATCACCTTAAAAGGTCCTTTCTAGTTTGGTCCTAGCTTGCCACATGACAGTTTTACAGCACTGTCGAGGACTTTCCTTAGGACATAATATCCTACCTAGAATTTCCTCAGATTGAATTTCTTGTTATACTATTTGGCCAGCTGTTGTTGATATGAAGTCGGCTTGATCATGGCCCTTTCTCTTCGCTCGTCTATTAACTTAAGTTCATTGCACAATGCATCACCGTTTAGCCCTTGGTCGACCAAGTTGGTTCTCATGGTAGGGACACCTGCTTTAAATGGGATAATAGCTTATATTTCATAGGTGAGTGCGAAGGGTGTTTCCCTAGTTGGTCTCTTTAGGGTAGTACGGCAGGCCCACAGGACATGGGGGAGCTTGTCCACCCATGCACCCTTTTCTCTTTCTAGCCACTTCTTTAGGCCGACGAGCATCATTTTGTTAGAAGCTTCAGTCTGTATGTTTCTTTGGGGGTGCGCCATAGAACTAAAATGATGCTCGATGCCATTCTTATCATAAAAACTTTAAAAAAATCTTGTTTCAAACTGTGTGCCGTTATCAGTGATAATAGTTCTTGGTACCCCAATGCATGTTGTGACACTCTTCCAGATGAACATTGTCAGGTCGACGTTACATATAATTGCTAGTGGTTCTGTCTCTACCCACTTAGTGAAGTAGTCTGTGACGACCCATAGATACTAGCGAGTCCCAAGTGCAATAAGTAGTGTGTAATACCCCGTACTTTTGGCTATATTTATTTTGGGGATTAATTAATTAAATGTGAATTATTTGGAAATTAATCCGGGTAAAATACTAGCGAGTTGTGATGTGGTATTTGACTATTGAGTATATATGATGTTATATGAATATTGAATTATGAAATTTGTCGTGAGATTGATATATGGCAATTTGGTCATTTTATTGGGACGCGTGTGACAGTCGCGTCAGGATATAAATATTTTGATTATAAAAGTGAATTTAAATTCTTTAAATCGTATGGTCATTTTGAGTGCGCCAACGCATCCGGAAGGTTCGAGATAGTCAGAAAACACTAGTCGGAGGTGTAGTTTGGGTCCCGGGGTATTTTTAGGCCATACCGGCAATATAAAGGGTATTTTGGTAATTTCGTATTTTTAGGAATTAAAAATGACGAAAATTAGAGAAGTAAATCTGATTGGGAATAGACCCACTAAAACCACTAACCAACCCTTAATGACCCAATAAGCTACGGGAGTTATCAAATTAGGTTTCCAACTTTCCCAAAGAAAACCCTAGCCACCATAGCCACTTTGGAGAAGAAGCTTGGAGAAAGAGAGAGAGAGGAAATTCTGCAGAAAGAGAGAGGAAATCACCATCAAAATCAGAGATCGAATCAAGGCAAGTGATTTAAATTACATTCTTTATGCGGTGAATGCTTCTTCCATGTTAGAAATCTTAATAATCATTCTTATTTAAGAGATAAAGGAAAACCCATGAAATTGGAAATTACTAGTTTAATTTTGGGTATAGGTTTGCATGTAGAAACGTTATTGGAAGATTGAATTCAGAGATTTCATATTTATGTGATGTAACAACGGATTAAATTCTGGGAATTGATGATGATAAAAATCTAGGGTTTATGTTCTTGAAGAAAATTGGGGAAAAATGTAGAAACTTGTGATTTAATGATGTTTAGGATGTATTAATTCCTTAAAAGATGTTAGTATATGACCTTAGCATGTTTTAGGATGATTAGAGAACTTAAAACATTGTTGGAACGAATTTTAGAGGAGATTTGAGGAGTAAGAATTGATGAAAAACGTAACTAAGAAATTCTGGGCCGAAACTGGTCCCTCGTTAGAAGACCTTCCCAGGTCGTTCGAACGAGCTTCTAACGAGTTGACCAGTCGCTTCTAACGAGGGGAGACTTCATTCGATACCTTCGTTCGAATGAACTGTATTTCGTTCGATACATTCGTTCGAACGAGATGTCGTTAGAAGGTACAGTTCGTTCGAACGAACTGGAACCTCGTTCGAACAGCCTCGTTCGAACGAGACTTCTAACGAGTTGGCAGTTTAGGGTTTTTGGCCTGTTTTGATTTTGGGAGTCCCGTAAACTTGTTCGAGGGTAGAGTAAACATTCCGTTGATGATGTATTGATAGATTTGGGACTTTTGGGTTATTATGAGGAGTAAAATACGAGTGATTTAAATCAATGAACCGTTTGGGTTGAGACGTGAGTGTCTACTACGACGTGAGAATAAATTATGGCGCGTATGATTATAAATCGGAATCGTATAAAGTGTGTAAATTATATATTGGTACTAGAATGAGAATAGTACTACAATTAAACTACGGGATTACTAAGACGTGTGTTTACTTAGTATTGGTATATGAATTGTGTGTATGACATACCTACCATACTTGCTATCACGGGAGGTTTGCGTTCGCTTAGGGCCCTCTAATCCTTGTGTTGCCCGGATTTAGACTGGTTACCTTGATGAACATAGGTCATAGAAAGACTTATTGGGATATTAATAAGTCCGCTGATCGTGGGAGCGTAGGTATGTGCGTGACCCATGTGATGTGACTGTGTTCGCCTCCATTATTTGTGATGTTGTTATTTGTGAACTATTCCTGAGAGATTCGGAATATGTAATCCTTATGTACGTGATGTACCGGGATGGATAGCAGAGTATGTGTGCACCGCAGCTTAGTTCTCGGGGTGCTTGTATTGTATATTTATGATGTGAATAATATACACTTAATTAATGGGAACCTTCATGTTAATGTTGTGAATATAATTACGGTATTGTTTCGAGAAAAACATAACGGGTTAGCTGATAGTGAAATATATTGCATATTGAGCATATGAGTTTACGTTAAACCCCTATTTAATTACGAGCGTTATAATGTTAATAGAACCGAGTAATAAGGGTAGGACCTATGACAGTCTAGCTAGATATGATGTCACTTAGCTAGTGGTTTGTGTCGTTGTAGATGGGTACTTACGTTAGGAGTGCACAGTTAGACGAGAGGTGAGAATATCATGTGAGTGCACGTCCTAACATGTACTTTGCATTTAATGTTTTAAATATTTTTAAAGCACTTGCAGGTTTTTAAAATATCTCCACATTCGGGCTCTGACCCGTTTGCTTTCAAATCTATTTTTCTTGTAAAATCATTTTAGGTGCCCAGCCACAAGGAAACCATGCATAGGATACTCATTCAGGTGACGAGTTGTAGCTGTTTGTGGAAGCTACAGGGATTTACTTTTAGACGCTTCTATCATTTGGATTCCTGATTCAGTATTTATCAGTTGTAGGGCATGTTGCCCATTTCTTTTAGAGACATCTTTCCATTTCAGTTTTCAGACTTTGTCATGTATTGATCTAGTATTCAGTATTTTCATTGCTTATTTCAGTTGTGGGATTTGTAGTGAGGAGTTTTCCTCCAGACTTTATTTACATTATGTGATGGTTACTCTATTTACTTCGTTATGGTGAATGGTGTTATTATTCTTCATTACACTTGTTGCATGTTAATCAAATTTAAATTAAAATTTGGCAACTTACTTTTTAAATACTAGGTGGTTAGTAATAAAAAAAAATGTTTTCGCAGTGATGCTATTAACTGGACCAACTTGGCATTTTGAATTAATTTAATAAAGGAGTAGCTACCCGGTATTTAATTAGTCGGGGTGTCACAGGTGGTATTAGAGCATCAGGTTTTAGTGTCCTTAGGATCTGACGGCTTATTATGTTTCCGCTAAGTTTCTTTGATATAGAGCCCTATATTTTAGGACTGTTGTACTCTTTTGTGTATGCTTCGTTCTTCAGCTATTTTAAGTTTATAACAGTGAACTTATAAACTTTGTTCTTATTTCAGATGCCTCCACGACGTGCACGACGATTTCCCAGGGATGCAACGCCCGAACCCCAGCCCGCTCCAGTTCAGGGCATGATGAACGCCGCTGAGGTTGCAGCTATAGTAGCCCAAGCGGTAAATGCCGCAATTGCCGTTGTTCAACAGGCACCACCTCAGGCGCCGGTTGCCGCGCCAGTATAGGCAAATGCATTCCCGTCTGCTTGGGAGCGTGTACGTGACGCTTTTCAGAAAGCGCATCCGCCAGAGTTTGCAGGTAGCTCAGATGTGGTAGTCTCGAGCCAGTGGAGGAAGGATATGCAGAGGCACTTGAGGATGTATGAGTGCACGGATGTTCAGAAGCAGGTGCTAGCTACTTTCAAGCTAGTTGGATCTGCACTGCAGTGGTGGGAGTCTATTACCACCATGGAGGAGAGGGATACTCTCACTATTCAGGACTTCTGGGTGCGGTTTGACCGCAAGTACTTTCCGTCAGCTGTTCATACAGAAATGAGGAGGAAATTGATGAGTCTGAAGCAGGAGGGTAAGACTGTGGCCGAGTATGAGGCCGAGTTCACAAATCTGTTGAATATCGTTCCGGATGAGATACCAACAGAGAAGAAGAAGATTGAGAAGTTCACGGACGGGTTGACATGGAGGATCCGTCAGCATCTGTTAGGGAACCTTTCGTTGGCCACGTATTCTGATGTAGTTAACGCTGCTTTGTTACACTGCCAGGACCACCGCTTTCATATGGCTGAGGGTAAGAGGTCGGGAGAGTCTAGCCATCAGGGCAGGACTGGAGGACATGGTGCCGGTGGGGCACAATCTGTTCAGGGGCAGAGACAGGGTGAGCAGGGTTCGCAGCAGGGTGATCAGAAGAGGTTCCGATCAGGGAACTACAGACAGGGACAAGGAGGTTTCCGTCAGGGCCATCAGGGTCCAAACGGCCATCAGGGCCAACAGGGGCAGAATGGGCAGCAGTTTCACCAGGGCCAGCAGGGCCAAGGGAGGAACGGTAACGGCCACCAGGGCCGGGGGCAGCAGGGGCATAGAGGAGGGAACTTCCCAGGGAAGTGTTTTGTTTGTGGCAAGACTGGCCATAAACGACAGGATTGTCCTGAGAGGGGCAGGACCCCACAGCAGCAGCAGCAAGGTGCTCGCCAGGAGCCGTAGAGGCCTATGTTTCCCCCCGCTCTCCCCGCACCGCCACAGATGGCAGCATTGCCACCCATTCCAGCAGTCCCAGTTCAGCAGGGGCAGCTACAGTATGGGCGTGTCTACAACGTCCACCAGGCTGCAGTTCCACAGGCACCGCCCGCGATTGAGGGTACGTTTCCTATCCATGGCACTATGGGTCGGGTATTATTTGATACGGGGGCTACACATTCTTTTATAGCTACACACTTAGCGAAAGCTTTAGGATTGTTAGCTACGGCAGAGAGCACAGTGACGTGTGTCGACTCACCATTGGGGAGTGGGTCACTTATATTCTTTATATGCCGGGGAGTGGGAGTAGGGATTGGTAGTCTGGTATTACCTGCAGATATGTTGGTATTAGATATGCATGTTCACGATGTGATTATCAGTATGGATTGGCTCGTAGCTTATAGGGCCATGATTGATTGCTTCAGCGGGAGCATTGTGTTTGCCATTCCGGGGCAAGAGATGTTCGTAGTGGCGATGTCTCGCCCAGAGGGAGGCTCGACCGCTCATTTGTATTACCTAGAGGAGGATACCTCTAAGGAGGTTGTGATTCCTTTAGATTCGATCCCAGTCGTCAGGGAGTATTCGGATGTGTTTCAGGAGATACCAGGACTACCCCCAGTCGAGAGATAGACTTTGTTATAGATCTATTGCCAGATACAAGACCTATAGCACGCGCACCGTACCGTATGGCTCCAGCAGAGATGCGAGAGCTACGAGATCAGATAGAGAAGCTGTTAGGTCAGGGCTTTATTCGCAGGAGTACCTCACCTTGGGGCGCTCCAGTTTTGTTTGTGAAGAAGAGGGATGGTTCACTGAGATTGTGTGTGGACTACCGAGAGTTGAATAAGGTCACGATACGGAATAAGTATCCGTTGCCTCGAATCGATGACTTATTCGATCAGTTGAGAGGAGCTTCTTTCTTCTCAAAGATTGATTTGAGATCGGGATACCATCAGTTGCGTATCAGGGAGGAGGATGTCTCTAAGACTGCGTTTTTGTCGAGATATGGTTCTTACGAGTTTCGGGTTATGCCTTTTGGGTTGACCAACGCTCCAGTTGTGTTTATGGACTTGATGAACAGAGTGTTCAGGGATTTCCTAGATCAGTTTGTCATTGTCTTCATCGATGATATTCTGGTTTACTCCCAGACAGAGGAGGAGCACGCCGAGCATTTGAGGCAAGTTTTGCAGACACTCCGTCAGAACGAGTTGTATGCAAAATATGAGAAGTACTGGTTTTGGTTGAAGGAGGTCCAGTTTTTGGGTCACATTATTTCCGACCGGGGGATATTTGTTGATCCGAGGAAAGTATCCGCGGTGAGGGAGTGGGGGCAGCCCACGACACCGACAGAAATTCGTAGTTTCTTGGGCCTAGCAGGATACTACAGGAGGTTCATTCGGGGATTTTCGAAGATAGCGGGTCCTTTGACACATCTGACTCGTAAGGGTGTGCCATTCATCTGGAGTGATGCCTGTCAGTTGGCATTTGATGAGTTAAAGGACAAATTGACCTCAGCACCGGTGTTAGCATTGCCGAGACCGGGAGTTGAGTATTTGGTTTACACCGACGCGTCTTTGCAAGGACTTGGAGGTGTATTACAGCAGGAGAGACAAGCCATAGCTTATGCTTCCCGTAAGCTTAAGACTCATGAGAAGAATTACCCCACGCATGATTTGGAGTTAGCGGCAGTGGTATTTGCCCTACGAATTTGGAGGCACTATCTTGTGGGGGAGAAGTTCCAACTGTTCACGGACCACAAGTCCCTACAGTACCTGTTCACGCAGAAGGAGTTAAATATGCGGCAGCGTAGGTAGCTTGAGTTTGTGAAAGACTACCAGTTCGATATCCAGTATCACCCGGGTAAGGCTAACGTGGTGGCAGACTC
This sequence comes from Sambucus nigra, assembly GCA_949130495.1. Classification (NCBI taxonomy): domain Eukaryota; kingdom Viridiplantae; phylum Streptophyta; class Magnoliopsida; order Dipsacales; family Adoxaceae; genus Sambucus; species Sambucus nigra. The sequence continues at coordinate 598,172,468 of OX422212.1, read as the reverse complement.
GTTGAGCCGTAGGCCAGCAGATGAGGTGACAGAGGTGTGGAAGGCAAAGTGGAAGGAATTGGGACACTAGGATACAGTGGCCCGATCTTTCATGTCTGTGATGACTGTTACACCACAGATTGTCACAAAGGTAGTACGAGCACAGGCTAATGACTCGTTCTGTCAGGAGAAGATAGTTCGATTACTAGCAGAGGGAGCCGAGTCCTATACCGTTAGCTCAGACGGGGGATTACGCTTCAATGGGAGATTGGTAGTTCCGGAAGGGGAGATATTGCGACACGAGGTGATGGCAGAGTCGCACGGCTCACGGTTCACGGTACATCCCGGAGGGGACAAAATGTACCAAGACATGAGACGCCAGTATTGGTGGAGCGGTATGAAGAGAGATATCGCTGAGTTTGTTTCGAAATACGCCACTTGTCAGCTTGTAAAAGTGGATCATCAGAGACCGGCAGGACTACTACAGCCGTTGGAGGTCCCGGTGTGGATGTGGGAGAGCATATCCATGGACTTTATCACGGGGTTGCCTACGTCGCAGAGGGGTCACGACTCCGTTTGGATAATTGTGGACAGGTTGTCCAAGGTCGCTCACTTTTTACCCGTAAGGACTGACTACACTACGGGAAAGTATGCCCAGCTCTTCATTTCAGAGGTTGTGAGACTTCACGGTGTACCCCTAAATATCGTGTCTGACAGAGACAAGATATTTGTTTCGCAGTTTTGGGAAAGTTTCCAGGAGGCCATGGGCACGGAACTGCGGTTGAGTACGGCTTATCATCCGCAGACCGATGGGCAGACCGAGCGCACAAATCAGATGTTGGAGGACATGCTACGCATGTGCATTATTGACTTTGGGGGTGGATGGGAGCAGTACCTTCCACTGGTGGAGTTTGCTTACAACAATTCCTATCAGTTCACTATTGGCATGGCTCCGTTTGAAGCATTGTACGGTAGGCCTTGTCGTTCCCCAGCATGTTGGTTAGAGGTGGGGGACAACAAACTACTTGGGCCGGAAGTGATTCAGGATACTTCGGCAAGGATTGAGTTGATTCGGAGTCGCATTCGGGTAGCTCAAGACAGGCAAAAGAGTTATGCTGATGCGAAGAGATTTTTCAGGGAGTTCCAAGTGGGGGACCAGGTTTTGCTCAGAGTATCTCCTATGAAGGCGATTATGCGATTCGAAAAGAAGGGAAAGTTGGCACCAAGGTATGTGGGGTCGTTTCCTATTATCGAGCGGATCGGACCGGTTGCGTATAGACTTGGGTTACCGGAGCATTTGCATCGGATTCACGATGTGTTCCATATTTCCTCGCTGAGGAAATAGCTTAGAGATAATTTGGCTCATTCTCACATTGCTGTGGAGGACATCGATCTCCAGCCGGATAGCTCCTACGAGGAGGGGCCGATTGCTATTTTGGACCGAAGCGAGAGGAAACTGCGGTCAAAGATAGTCCCGTTAGTGCGTGTTCAGTGGCGACATCATAATGTCGAGGAGTCCACATGGGAGCGCGAGGATGAGATGCGCGAACGTTATCCAGAGTTATTTTTAGCAGGTACTTTCTAGTTTCGAATTTCAGGACGAAATTCAGTTATTAGGGGGGAAGTATGTAATACCCCGTACTTTTGGCTATATTTATTTTTGGGATTAATTAATTAAATGTGAATTATTTGGAAATTAATCCGGGTAAAATACTAGCGAGTTGTGATGTGGTATTTGACTCTTGAGTATATATGATGTTATATGAATATTGAATTATGAAATTTGTCGTGAGATTGATATACGGAAATTTGGTCATTTTATTGGGACGCGTGTGACAGTCGCGTCAGGATATAAATATTTTGATTATAAAAGTGAATTTAAATTCTTTAAACCGTATGGTCGTTTTGAGTGCGCCAACGTGTCCGGAAGGTTCGAGATAGTCAGAAAACACTAGTCGGGGGTGTAGTTTGGGTCCCGGGGTATTTTTAGGCCATACCGGCAATATAAAGGGTATTTTGATAATTTCGTATTTTTAGGAATTAAAAATGACGAAAATTAGAGAAGTAAATCTGATTGGGAATAGACCCACTAAAACCACTAACCAACCCTTAATGACCCAATAAGCTACGGGAGTTATCAAATTAGGTTTCCAACTTTCCCAAAGAAAACCCTAGCCACCATAGCCACTTTGGAGAAGAAGCTTGGAGAAAGAGAGAGAGAGGAAATTCTGCAGAAAGAGAGAGGAAATCACCATCAAAATCAGAGATCGAATCAAGGCAAGTGATTTAAATTACATTCTTTATGCGGTGAATGCTTCTTCCATGTTAGAAATCTTAATAATCATTCTTATTTAAGAGATAAAGGAAAACCCATGAAATTGGAAGTTACTAGTTTAATTTTGGGTATAGGTTTGCATGTAGAAACGTTATTGGAAGATTGAATTCAGAGATTTCATATTTATGTGATGTAACAACGGATTAAATTCTGGGAATTGGTGATGATAAAAATCTAGGGATTATGTTCTTGAAGAAAATTGGGGGGAAATGTAGAAACTTGTGATTTAATGATGTTTAGGATGTATTAATTCCTTAAAAGATGTTAGTATATGACCTTAGCATGTTTTAGGATGATTAGAGAACTTAAAACATTGTTGGAACGAATTTTAGAGGAGATTTGAGGAGTAAGAATTGATGAAAAACGTAACTAAGAAATTCTGGGCCGAAACTGGTCCCTCGTTAGAAGACCTTCCCAGGTCGTTCGAACGAGCTTCTAACGAGTTGACCAGTCGCTTCTAATGAGGGGAGACTTCGTTCGATACCTTCGTTCGAACGAACTGTATTTCGTTCGATACATTCGTTCGAACGAGATGTCGTTAGAAGGTACAGTTCGTTCGAACGAACTGGAACCTCGTTCGAACGAGACTTCTAACGAGTTGGCAGTTTAGGCTTTTTGGCCTGTTTTGATTTTCGGAGTCCCGTAAACTTGTTCGAGGGTAGAGTAAACATTCCGTTGATGATGTATTGATAGATTTGGGACTTTTGGGTTATTATGAGGAGTAAAATACGAGTGATTTAAATCAATTAACCGTTTGGGTTGAGACGTGAGTGTCTACTACGACGTGAGAATAAATTATGGCGCGTATGATTATAAATCGGAATCGTATAAAGTGTGTAAATTATATATTGGTACTATAATGAGAATAGTACTACAATTAAACTACTAGATTACTAAGACGTGTGTTTACTTAGTATTGGTATATGAATTGTGTGTATGACATACCTACCATACTTGCTATCACGGGAGGTTTACGTTCGCTTAGGGCCCTCTAATCCTTGTGTTGCCCGGATTTAGACTGGTTACCTTGATGAACATAGGTCATAGAAATACTTATTGGGATATTAATGAGTCCGCTGATCGTGGGAGCGTAGGTATGTGCGTGACCCATGTGATGTGACTGTGTTCGCCTCCATTATTTGTGATGTTGTTATTTGTGAACTATTCTTGAGAGATTCGGAATATGTAATCCTTATGTACGTGATGTACCGGGATGGATAGCAGAGTATGTGTGCACCGCAGCTTAGTTCTCGGGGTGCTTGTATTGTATATTTATGATGTGAATAATATACACTTAATTAATGGGAACCTTCATGTTAATGTTGTGAATATAATTACAGTATTGTTTCGAGAAAAACATAACGGGTTAGCTGATAGTGAAATATATTGCATATTGAGCATCTGAGTTTACGTTAAACCCTTATTTAATTACGAGCGTTATAATGTTAATAGAACCGAGTAATAAGGGTAGGACCTATGATAGTCTAGCTAGATATGATGTCACTTAGATAGTGGTTTGTGTCGTTGTAGATGGGTACTTACGTTAGGAGTGCACAGTTAGACGAGAGGTGAGAATATCATGTGAGTGCACGTCCTAACATGTACTTTGCATTTAATGTTTTAAATGTTTTTAATGCACTTGCAGGTTTTTAAAATATCTCCACATTCGGGCTCTGACCCGTTTGCTTTCAAATCTATTTTTCTTGTAAAACCATTTTAGGTGCCCAGCCACAAGGACACCAAGCGTAGGATACTCATTCAGGTGACGAGCTGTAGCTGTTTGTGGAAGCTACAGGGATAGTCTTTTAGACGCTTCTATCATTTGGATTCCTGATTCAGTATTTATCAGTTGTAGGGCATGTTGCCCATTTCTTTTAGAGACATCTTTCCATTTCAGTTTTCAGACTTTGTCATGTATTGATCTAGTATTCAGTATTTTCATTTCTTATTTCAGTTGTGGGATTTGTAGTGAGGAGTTTTCCTCCAGACTTTATTTACATTATGTGATGGTTACTCTATTTACTTCGTTATGGTGAATGGTGTTATTATTCTTCATTACACTTGTTGCATGTTAATCAGATTTAAATTAAAATTTGGCAACTTACTTTTTAAATACTAGGTGGTTAGTAATAAAAAAAATGTTTTCGACAGTGATGCTATTAACTGGACCAACTTGGCATTTTGAATTAATTTAATAAAGGAGTAGCTACCCGGTATTTAATTAGTCGGGGTGTCACAGGTGGTATCAGAGCATCAGGTTCTAGTGTCCTTAGGATCTGACAGCTTATTATGTTTCCGCTAAGTTTCTTTGATATAGAGCCCTATATTTTAGGACTGTTGTACTCTTTTGTGTGTGCTTCGTTCTTCAGCTATTTTAAGTTTATAACAGTGAACTTATAAACTTTGTTCTTATTTCAGATGCCTCCACGACGTGCACGACGAGTTCCCAGGGATGCAACGCCCGAACCCCAGCCCGCTCCAGTTCAGGGCATGATGAACGTCGCTGAGGTTGCAGCTATAGTAGCCCAAGCGGTAAATGCCGCAATTGTCGTTGTTCAACAGGCACCACCTCAGGCACCTCAGGCGCCGTTGTTCAACAGGCACCACCAACTTGGCATTTTGAATTAATTTAATAAAGGAGTAGCTACCCGGTATTTAATTAGTCGGGGTGTCACATAGTGGTCCCATAATATCCAATCCCCATTACGTAAATGGCCAAGGACTGGTTAAGGATTTTAGGTCGCCAGCTAACTGGTGGACCATAATAGAGAATTTTTAGCATTTTTCACATCTGCGAACATAATACTACACCAAATCCTGTGAATGGTCATGCCCAGTGGGTCACGGCCCAAGTTCGCGACTAGTTGGTTGCGGACTTGGGCCGTGAAAATTTCATTTTTTGGCGTGACCATATTCATTACCACACTGAGTCATGGATGCTTTGCAAGTGGTCACAGACAAAATCCCTGACCAGTGTGGGTCACGAACTTGGGCCGTGACCGGGTCGTGACCATTTTGGCGCCTAATTCGCGCCAAAATTCTCTCCAAGCTTGGTCTCGGATGGGTCACGAACTTGGGTCGTGACCATAGGCATGACGAAGTAGAAAACACACACACTGAGGGTCACGACTGAGGGTCGTGACCATTTCTTGGCAGGGGTCACGACTATGGGTCGTGACCATACACAAATTAATGGGCTAGTATGATTTCATTAAATGATTTTGTTGGTGGGTCACGGCTGAGAGCCGTGACCATGGTCAATATGGAAAAAAAACACTGCCTCTATTTCTCCCATCCGCCGTCTTTATTTCATTCATTTCCCCCCAATGAAACCCTCCCCATATGTTGCCTTCATATCTCCCTCTCTGTCTCTTGCTCGCCTCCTCCATCCCTCCCTCCCCTCCGTCTCCCTGGCGGCATCCCCTCTCTGCTCTCTTCCTCAACACGGGAGTTTAAAATCGGGTTGAGTTGGGTTTCGAATTTAGATCTTAAGCGTCAGCTAGACCCTGGGTAAGGTGGGGTTTCCATCGAGGTCCGAGTTTTAGCTCCGGGGGAGGGGATTTGGTAATCGGTCGGAGTTAATGGCATGGAGATTGGGTTTTGCATAAGGTGTTAGTTCAGGGTTTTGCATAAGGTGTTAATTTTTTTTCAGTTTGTTTTCTTATTTAATGTTGTTGAGTTGATGAAATTTTAAGTTGTTGATTTGTTCAATTTGAGTTGTTGCTAAAATTGGATGTGGTATGAAATTTTATTATTTAATTTATTAGTTAAGTTATAGATTTGTTTAGTTTGATTTGTTGCTCATGCTCAAATTTTTCCTGATTTTTTAGGCCAAAAAAAGATGTATAAAACTCAAAATAACCTTAAAAAATTTGATTTTATAAAACTCAGTTTGATTTGTTTCTGTTTAACTTTCGTGTGCTTCTATTAAGGATATGTTGTTGTTTTTCTTATTTATCGATTAAGGATTTAAGGGAAGTCAAGTGGAAATAAAAAGAAAAAGTTAAAAAATAGATAGGATTTAATATAGTGATCCAAATATATGCTATGATTCTTAGGGATTCTTAGTTTATTGACCCTTAGTTTCATTATGCAGATCTGAATTTCTTAGTTTATTTACTATTGCTATGATTCTTACGTAGATCTAATTTCATATTTAGGATTTCGTTTGATTATTTTGCAGTTGCTACTTTGGGTTTAGATGGGATTTGATATGAGAATATGACGATTATGCTAAATCGAAGAGTCGTGAGAACAAATTAGAAACCCTTGGTATTTGCTTAGTTCCAAGATAAATCTTATGCAATATTTTTATAATTTGACATCCATTTTGTTTACTATTGTTAGGCTTATTGAAAATTATCCTATTGTATAAGGAATATTTCATTGAGGAATTAACAAGATTGTTAGCGTGGACAGTTATTATTTCTTTCAAAGGTATTATATGCCTATGTTCTTTCACAAGTATTTGTTTATTTCATTATTCCTTAATTATTTTTTACTGGTGTTGTCTCTATTACATAGTGATTAAGATAAAAAAAACTAAGATCTTGGACTTTATCCTTGCAAAACGTATGTTCCAATTCTGTTTAATAAATTTTATGCGGACTTCATTATTCCTCTTTTGTATGACTTTTGATAGAGAATTTATATGTCTCACTTTATTAATCATCTTGGTTTTACTGTTTGTTTTATATAACCCTTGACATCGGTGTGTTGTGAGAACAAGCCATGATATGCGTGGGTCTCTTACATGGCATTTTATTTGGCATAACATAAGTCTTTTTTCACGGGCTTCATTTTGTTATTTGAATCATTTTTTTCTTTATTGTCTATGTGAATCAATTTTTTCTTTATTGTCTGTTTGCTATGCGGTTGTTTGTGGGGTAAATTAGATTCCTTCACACTATATTGATTCGAATTCTTCATTTTTAGATTTGTGCAGCTATTTCGTAGAAGATGTTGTTGAATTGGTGTATCACGAGTTTGATAGTGAGTAATATTGCGCATTGGTGTTAATTTATGGTGTATTATATACCCCTATATGATTGTACATTTAGTTAATTTGGTTTTTAGTTAAGTGATTGTACCTACACTCGAGGGCATCATTTATTATGCGTAATATTATGTGTAATATTGTACCTAGTTAATTTGGTTTGAGTTGGTTGTTTTGTTGAAATCAATTATAATATTGTTTATGTTAGGGGGTATATTTCTTATGTGTCTCATATATGTTGTTTTTTGCATCTCTGTGTTATTTGATAAGTTCCCTTCACATAAACTTGACACAAAAAACTAATATGCCAATGAATGTTGTTGCAAAATGTAATTGGGAGATGTCCAAGGACATTGGTCATCCCTTCAATTGGCTTGATAATTATTCTCTTAAAATGAGCAATGACTAATTTCTTAGTGTTTTCCAAGTTCAGGGGTTGTTAAAGTCAATACTAATGGCACTAATACGGGTGTCGGTCCATTTGAGTTCCTCTTGCATGATGAATTTTGAGCCATTGCAGCTATCACTTGAGAACAATTGCCACCACCATTCACACCAGATGAAATATGTGAATTGTGTTTGCCCTGAAATATGATCAGGTAATTATTTGTGTTTTGTTTTCTAACATCCTCTTCATTTTCATTAATTGGTAATTTCATTAATTGTATTCAAATGGCAGTATACTATAATACCCCGTAATTTTATTAATTTTATTTAATGGGATTAATTAAATTAAATAGGAATTAATATGGAAATTAATCCGGACTAGAATACAAGCGAGACGTGAGTTGGTATTTGATTATGATGATAATGTCTAATATTACTGGGTATATATGGTAATATATGATTATTGAATTTATTGAAACGCGAGTCATAAATACGACAATTCGAGAAATTAAGTTGGGACGCGCGTGTCAGTCGCGTTAGGAATCAATTGAATTAGATTTAAAAGTAAATTATAATTTTATCATCTATATGGTCATTTTGAGTGTGTCAACGTGTCCGGAGGGATCGAAATAATCAGAAAACACTAGCCGGGGGTTTAGTTTGGGGCCCGGGGCATATTTAGGCCAAACCGGCTACTCGTGAGAGTATTTTAGTTATTTTAAATTTTAAGGGATTTGGACCCACGAATTTTAGAGTTTATTTAGAAGCTATTAGGAGGGCCATTAGGGCAATTATCATCCGAAAATAAAGAAGTGGGCAACGTGAGAAAGAGGAGAGGTTACGGGAGGGTTACAAGCCATAACCACCACCCACCACCACTTTTCGACGAAAATTGTGATCGGAGAAAGGGAGAGAACCTGCCTTCAACATCACTAGCAGATCAAAACACCAATTATAAGGAAAGTGATTTGATTTCATTAAGTTTCAGCAAATATATTATCTATGTAGATTAGAATTGAAGGCTAGACTTGAAAGATTAATAATTTCATGAATTGGGTGAAGTAAATCTTGAATATGGGTAGGATTTGCATGTAGTTAAATTCTGGAACTAATAAAGATTGAAATTAGAACCTAAGTAATAGAAATCCGGGATTAAAATTTAGTTTTGGGTTGTCTTGAATTGGAAGAAACTAAACTAGGGTTGAACATGAAAAGTCTGATGAATATATCGATATATATGTTGTTCTTGAGATGATTTGATTGTTCTGGAATGTTAGAAATGTGGAAATTAGGATGGTATAACATGTAGTACGTTTACTTTGGAGAATGGATTCATGTAATGGATATTGGAGAGAAAACCAGGGCTAAAAATGCAGAAAAACGTGGGTTGTAACTGTTTGATCGATCGATCGACATTCATAGTCAATCGATCGACTGGATCGATCGATCGACATTCATGATCGATCGATCGACCTCCCTAGAAATCATGATATTTTTTCCCTTTTTGAATTTAAGCAATTTCGACCCTTGGAAGTTATCGGTGGGTACCTTGTGAACACATTTAGATTTAAGGAAGACCAGTAGGGGTGTATATGGGGCCCGAATTATATCAAAATTGAATTGGGACTTTATGTTAGACTTACTAGGGTCCGACGAGTGAGGTGCTATTAGAGATTGTGAGTAAATGAATTAAATTTATATAGTTGATAATCTAAGGTTAGAGACAGAAATATGGACCTTAAGAGTATTGAATTAATATGTAGGAATAATAGGAGACTTAGTAACCTTTTCAGTTAGGTTTTAAGTACTTGAAACTATACAACATGAGACATATCGGAGAAATATATTATATATCATCTGGAAGTATGATAGTGTGCGAATTGAGTTAATGGTATAGGGTTGAGAACATACCTTTAATAATATTATAAGTTATCTAAGTTGTGTGAATGCTTAGTATATGGATTATTATGTGTATGACATACCTACCATACTTACTGTCACGGGAGGTCGACTTTCGGAACAGGGCCATCTAATCTTTGTGTGCCTACGGGGGGGGGGGGGGGGGGGGATTTAGATTGGTACCTCAAGGACATAGGGCTGTGAATGACTTATTTGTGAGTTAATAAGTCAGCTGACCATGGAAGCGTAGGTATGTGCGTGACCCATGGGTATGTGAACTATGTTCGCCTCCAATATAAGTGAATTTGCTTATTGAAACGGCTCCTGAGAGATTCGGAATACGTAATCCTTATGTACGTGATGTACCAGGATTCGATAGCAGAGTATGTGTGCACCCAGCTTAGCCTAGGGGTGCCCTATTTGTATATTTGTGCTGAGAAGAATATACTAGTGATTATAATGGAATCTTTGTTAAAGTGTGAATATAAATTATTGAGGCATTTTGAATGGGATTTAAAATGAGAATTTCCTATTGTAATTTTTATAAATTAATCTTATCACTGGAAAGGTGAGTTACACGCAGGATATGTAGAACGATGTGAATAAACCCCTATATTATTAATGTGAGGACAGGAAGTGGTACAGACTAGATAGTGAACGCCATAACTAAGACGGGTTAAGGATACACGTTAGGCGTGCACATTAGTTGAGGGGTGAGGAACTCATGTGAGAGCACATAACTAACATGTATATAATATTCACTGTTTAATGCAATTAAACACTTGCTATTTTTTAAACTGTTTTCACCTCGGGCTCTGACCCGTTTTCTTTCAAAACTATTTTTCTTGTAAAACCTTTTAGGTGCCCATCCACAAGGACGCCAAGCATAGGAGTTCCATTACATTGACGTGTTGTATCTTCTGTGAAAGTTACAGGATATCGATAGTAGACACCTCCACATTCTACATTGATTCTATTTCGGAGTCATTCATCTGTTAGGGCTTGTCGCCCCTTTCCATTTAGAGACAGCTTTCTCACACTTTCAGTTTCATTTCAGTTTTGGAGTTATTTAACTATTCAGACTTTGTATTTGGTCTTTATTCAGTATTTAGATTATTCAGAGGAGTGTTACTCCAGACTCATTTATTATTCCATTATTATTCTGTTGTGACTGTGATGTGATTGTGGTATCGTTAGCTAATAATTTAATTGGTAACATGCAAATTTTACTTAGTAAAATTTGACAACTCACTTTTTAAATATTAGGTGGCTAGTAATTGTTTAAAAATATTTTCGATAATGATGCTATGTACTGAAACAACTTGACATTTTGTATTAAATTGAATAAAGGAGTTGCTACCCGGTATTTAATTAGTCGGGGTGTCACATATACCTTGCTTTTTATCTATTTATTTCCAGTTGATATTTGTTGACGAGTAACAAAATGAATTAGCTGCTATAGCAGTAGTTGCTATTTAAACTGATGTGCTATAGCAGTAGCTAGTATATTAGCTGCTATACAAACTGCGATAGTTGCTATATAAAGTGATTATCTCTATAGATTCTATACAAACTGCTATGGTTTCTATATAGTTGCAATATTATCCCAATGTTTAAAGACAAAGAATGAAAAATTGCGATTGTATGTAATTTATTGAGTTAAAAAATATTTAGGTTCATAGAGAGAATATGGAGTGTTGGTGAATTTTTTAGTTTGTTTTGTAGGAAATTATACTATTACAATGTTAAAGTGATTCAAATGAACCTGTTAGAGTTAAGTGTTTCTTGCAGATTATATTTGAAAATTTGGAGTTATTGAATTTGGAGTTATCCTTTATTTAAAAAAAATTAAGTCGTGCCTTATGTTATATTATGTTCTGTGATATACACCGTAACCCATGTTGAGCGGGTTTTATGTTAATTGTAGATAGTTCATTAAAATATTGAGTATTAATTTCTATTATCTTATGTAATGACAATGGTGACAATTTAACGGTATTGGTGGTTGTTTAAAGGTATTGGGTGATGATTTAATGGTATTGTGTGAAGGTACAGTACTGTGTGAAGGTTTTTCTACCTATGTTTATGGTTAGAAGGTCTAAGACAGTTTAGAAATGGATGAGTTATAGAGGAAAAGGTAAATTTAGGATTATCACCGGTTGTTTCTTAAATGACGTGTTATGTATTTGATATTATAATATGTCTTTTAGCTAATGGGTTAGGGTAGGTGATTTTGAAAGTATAATATTTTGAAATTTTGATAAACATGTTATTATTCTTTCTAAATGTGTGCATTTTTTTTGCCTGAACCATTCTCTAAATAGTATTTATAAATTTCTTTTAGAGACATTATGTAAAGGATATGGAGTGAATCAATGACAAGAATAGTGTCCGTGGCAGCATGTGCCCTTGCATGCAAGGTATTAAACCCCATTTCGTCACTCTTTCATGCATATATTAAATTGTTATGATTATACCAATGTTAAATGATGAGTTTCGTTTGAAACTTTTTTCAAGTAAGATATAAATAAAATTGAGCGGTAATTAGATGCACTACCTCTAACTTTTAGTATTGTTTATTTCATGGCGTTAAAGTGGGAAATCACGAAATAGCCCCCTGAACGGCCCCGTGAGAGGACCTTACACATCACACGAGACCAATGTAACTCGTAGGAACTGATCGCACTGTCACGGGACTCCCGATTTTAGAATACGATGATAATTTGAAAATATCTAAACGTAGGCTTAAAAATATGGAATTAGAAGGCAAAATCCTGAAACAACCCCCGAACCATCCCTTGAGAGGCACTCAGACCTCGCAGGGGACCAATGTAACTCGTAGAGACTGATCGCGGAATCACAGGAGTCCCGGCTTGAGAATACGACGATAATTTGAAAATATCTATACTTTGGTTTAAAAACTTAGCATTAGAGGTGAAAACCAAAAACAACCCCGAACGGCCCCTTGAGAGGCACCAACACCTCACACGGGACATATATAACTCGTAGAAACTGACCGAGTGATTACGCTACTCCTTGTTTGAGAATACGATGATAATTTGAAAATATCTAGACTTTATCTTAAAAACATGACGTTAGATGGCGAATACTCAAAACAGCCTCTGAGAGGTCCCGTAAGAGACATCAACGCCTCGCACGGGACCCATATAACTTATAGGAATTGACCGCGTAATCATGGGACTCCCGAATTGAGAATACGAAGATAATTTGCATATTTCTAGACTTAGGCATAAAAACATGGTGTTAGTGGGGAAAAACCCGAAACGACCATCGAACGGCCCCTTGAGTGGCACCAACACCTCCCACGAGACCAATGTAACTCGTACGAACTGACCGCGTGATCACGGGACCCCCAGTTTGAGAATACAACGATTTAAAAATATCAGGACTTAGGCAAAACATTGTGTTAGTGGGTGAAAGCCCGAAACATCCCCTGAACGGCCCCGTGAGTGGCACCAACACCTCGCACGGAACCAATGTAACTCGTAGGAACTGACAGCGCGATCATGGGACACCCGATTTCAGAATACGACAATAATTTGCATATTTCTAGACTTAGGCTTAAAAACATGGCGTTAGAGGGTGAAAACTCGAAACATCCCCCGAAGGGCCCCATGAGTGGCACCAATACCTCGCACGGGACCAATATAACTCATAGGAACTGATCGCGCGATCACGGGACCCCCGATTTGCGAATACGATGATAATCTTGTATATTTCTAGACTTAGGCATTAAAACATGGCGTTAGTGGGTGAAAACCCGTAACAAGCCCTGAATGGCCCCTTGAGTGGCACCAACACTTCGCACGGGACTACTGTAACTTGTAGGAACTGACAGCGCGATCATTGGACTCCCGGTTTCAGAATATGACGATAATTTGTATATTTTTAGGCTCAGTCATTAAAATGTGGCGTTAGTGGATGAAAACCCAAAACAACCCTCGAACGGCCCCGTCAATGGCACCAACACCTCGCACGAGACCAATGTAACTCGTATGAACTGACCGCGCGATCACGAGACCCCCAATTTGAGAATACGACGATTTAAAAATATCAGGACTTAGGTAAAACATGGCATTAGTGGGTTAAAAGCCAAAACAGCCCCTGAACGGCCCCGTGAGTGGCACCAACACCTCGCACGGGACCAGTGTAACTCGTAGGAGCTGACCGCGCAATCACGGAACTCCCGGTTTAAGAATACGATGATAATTTGCATATTTTTAGACTTAGGCATAAAAACATGGCGTTAGTGGGTGAAAACCTGAAACAACCCCCGAGAGGCCCCGTGAGTGGCACCAACACCTCGCATGGGACTAATGTAACTTGTAAGAACTGACCGCGACATCACGGGATTCCCGGTTTGAGAATACAACGATAATTTGTATATTTCTAGACTTAGGCATAAAAACATGGCGTTAGTGGGTGAAAACCCGAAACAGCCCCCGAACGACCCCGTGAGTGACACTAACACCTCGCACGGGACCAATGTAACTCGTAAGAACTTATCGTTCGATCATGGGACCCCTGATTTGAGAATACAACGATTTAAAAATATCAAAACTTAGGCAAAACATGGCGTTAGTGGGTGAAAAGCATAAACAGCCCCCGAACGGCCCCGTGAGTGACACCAACACCTCACACATGACCAATATAACTCGTAGGAACTGACCACGCGATCACGGGTGAAAGGACCCAATAAGTGTTTTTTAAACAAAACCAATTTTCTGCAAAAATTATCCAACTTTTACAGTTCACTAAAACAAGTTGTGAGAAGCCCAATTCTTACTTTAAACCAATTTTATCTTGATTAATCCTAAACTTTCATCTAGTGATTAAAGCAAGTAACGTAAAGTAAAGAATACTCACAACGCCGGATATACGAAGCCAGACAATGACTATTAACAAAGGTTTTACAAAGACAGATTAGCCTTATTCAAGGACTCGATCCCCACGGGTCTTGACACTCCTTCTGATCTTTTACCATTCTTCAATAGTTCCCATGCAGAAATTTTGTCTTCCATGATACCTCTCCATAACACTTGACTCCACGAATGTCTCGGTGTCCACCGAATGGCTTTGATTCGTCTAAGATGTCGACCAAGAACTCCTTCTCTTCACCGCAAAACCCTGATGTTCAATGGTAGAACAAACCTTCTTGGTGCAGCAAGATCACGTAAACATATAATAATGATAACTCGAATCTTTGCAAACTCTAAGGATGTGTTTATGATTTTTAAACCTTAGAAAACATGTGCCAAACTCGTACTGGAACTAAATTTATTTTTCCAGAAAGCACACCTCCAAAACTCTGACGAAAACACGCTTTAAATAACAATTAAGCGCCGCCTCGAAAAACATGTCACTCGAACGACAAGGCCACGTCGTTCGCACGACATAAGGATCTCGCTCGAACGAGAGCTTATGTCGTTTGAACGACAGCGCGTCAGTTTGACTTTTTGACTTTTTAATTAAAACGTCTCTATTAAAAGAGATCCAAATTAGTCCAACTCTATTTCGAGTTTATCAGAATAAAACTTAGTGTAAACACTTTTAAAAACATTTTAACATATTTTTCTTTATAAAAATACGTTCTTATCTTTTATAAAAACAATTCCGAGCACCATTAATTATACGCATTCATACCTGTGTGATCGGAATGCAATTAACTTTGAAGACGATTAAACTTGCACCAATTAAACTTCGGCATGATTTAATTCTTTGAAGCTTTGTCGAAATTTCTTCAATACGTCATAGACCAAGTGGGATCATGACACAAATAAAAATCTCCCTATGACAAATTACAAATAAGTTTTGTTCAAGGAATTAAGTCAAAATAATATAGGGACTCAATTGGAAATTTATGTCCTTATAAATCTCCCCCTTTGACTATTTCGGGACAAAACTAAACCAGTGAAATGCCTAAACCGTGTCGTCAAGCCATATAATGCCTAAATCCCATCCCATAAACCCAAAATAAAAAATTACAGGATACGGACTAGAATATGTAGCACCGGTAAGCATGAACTGTCTGAATGTGATGTAGACTTTAAATCTCGAATCGCTGAAGCATACCTACACATATGAAACAGACAAACAAATACCAATTGAAGTATGAAGGAACAAATGATACCAATTTATATTTCTAATAAGAATAAGTCATTTGAAACACGTGAGCAATTATTTGATACGAATTAGGAAGAAATATAATCAAACAATATGTAAATCCAGATATCAATAAAAATGCTCAACAAATCTCCACCTACATCACATACATCTCTCCCTCTTTTTGCCTCGGATAGACAATCCGGTGAAAAGATAAACCAATCAAAGTATCTAGCATGAGAATATACCAATTTAAATCAATGGGATACCAATTTGAGAATTGAAAATGCTAGATAACCATGCAACAACCAGCTAAATATGATCAAGAGATGACAAATCAGTAGCTAGTAAACCAAGGAATCACACAAAGAATATAGCAATCTAATTAGGTGTGATAAACGGACTCACATGCAAATAATCAATTTTGAACCAATATAACCTGCATATAAACCAGTCAGTCTAGAAACACTTCCAGCATTACCAAAAAAAATATGCCATAATAACCGGTGGACTGCAAAACAATTAGAGGCCAAAATTAAGGCTATCGTTCGAATGAGCCAGGAGCGTCGCTCAAACGAGATGAGGACGTCGCTCGAACGAAGTACAAATGTCGTTCGCGTGACATAGGGATGTCATTTGAACGACTTCTCGCGACCTGGCAAATTTTCACATTTTTCTAGAAATATTATATATTCTTGCCCACTGAAAAAATTTCCACAAAAAAATTCCGGGAAGGACCTGACAGCAGCAAAACAGTGTTAAAACATAAAGCTTTTAACATAAAACTCAAAAACTCATAAAAACTAAAAATGCGAGTTACATGCAAACATAGTATCGATGTACTCAAACATGGACATGGAATGAATGGGCGTGAAACTACAATAAATGAGTCATCATTCCAACACATCGAAACATTCAAGAAGCTCTAATTTATAACGATAAATCATCAAACGTTATCATAGCCATGTGACAATTAAAGTGTGAGCTTAATGAAGTAAACATACTACATGCACACAAATCGAGAATTTTGACGATTCTACAAATAATAATGTCAAATTGCAATGTTTCAACATTAGGATTAGTTGTGCAAACCCGTTTAAATTTTCGATCCATTCAAACTCCCTCAATATTATCATATTTTCTTTGGAATGAACTTAACTAATTTGGCCCCTTTTTTGGCATATTGTATTTTCTTTTGGGCTCTTTTAAACGGTGGTTTTCACGACAAGTTAATTTTGAACTCTCGCAGCCCTTTCCCGTGAATCACTCATTATTTTTACCAATTTAAATCCTCACGGTAAACAGTTCTTACATGCACACTTCTCCTTAAGTCTACTTACGCATAGATGACAAGATTGAGATAAGAACGCCTCACCAAATTCAAATATGCAAGAGAAGTCAAAGATACATATAAACTTGTGCATGTGTACAATGTTGGTATATATACAAAGTCGAATCAAAATGCATATCAACTTCGAAACAGCCCCATATAAATAATGGTTAAGATGATTCTAAGCATCGATAATAATTACCAAATTTCCTAGCCACATGGATAATGAAATGGTGAGGGGGGGTCCAAGCACACCAATATGCCACATCAAACATGTAAACTCAAAAATAAAACCGAAAATCTTTTTGGATTTTCATATTTTGACTCAAATAAAAGCAAAATCTTTTTGAATTTTCAAAAGGTTTCTCAAAAACAAAATATTTTTGTATTTTTCAAATAAGACTCAAACAAGTGAAAAATATAATACAAAGAGATAAACATGTCATAACACTAGCAAATTATAAACATGATGCAAGGGCTAGTGTATGACAAAACATGCAAGCTACTATCCATAAGAAATAGCAAGAGATGAATCATGTGCATCCATGCGAGAATCAACCAACGAAGTATTTAGCATCTCCAAAACTGACTTCTTAACCCAAATAGGTGTATACCTAACAAAGCGGGTTTTTGGAACCAGTGGGGCACTGCGTTTAAACTTCCTAGGGTCTTTTCTAAGATCAAAACAAAAGATCCTAAGGTGACCTTTCCTACCATATTATGACCATGTGAAAACACGACGAGGAACGGGACCTTTAGGTTGACCTTTTCTAATACCCTCAGATGTGGTTGTCACTCTAAAATAGACTATGGTTTTGCATTTTACATTCAAACCACTAGAACAAGATAAGCTGCTACCATCACTACTCGAGTCATTTAAATAATTTTTTAACTTCAAAACTTTCAACTCAAGCAAACGATTAGACTCCTCAAACTTTCGGAACTCGTTCTTTAAATTATCAATTACCCCTAGAAGTTTATCTCTCTCCTCATTAATGTGAGAAAAATTATCCCTAAGAGCCTTTTGTAGTGCCACAAAATCATTAATCGAATTATTTTCCTCAACGGCACAAACTCTAGAATTTTTTAAATCCTCTAACTCTTTTTCTAAAATGAGGACTCTATCATCACTCTCCTTTCTGACCAATTTTAATAAAGTAAAATCTTTAAACAAGGAACTAAACTTCTCACGACAAATATCTCTTTGAATTTTAAAATTTTGCAAATATTTAATCCTATTTTTGAAACCATAATTTTCTTTCTCCAAAACTTCAATACGTTTTGCAAACTTTAAATTCAAATGACGTAAATCGTCAAAGCTTGGAGACTCCATCGAGAGAAAACAAACACAGGTGAGATAAAAAAACACATGGGATCTCAAAACAAATAAATTATGTTTTCTAGCTCTGATACCAATTTGAAAGGACCCAATAAGTATGTTTTAAACAAAACCAATTTTCTCCAAAAATTATCCAACTTTAAAAGTGCACCAAACCAAGTTGTGAAAAACCCAATTCTTACTTTAAACCAATTTTATCTTGATTAATCCTAAACACGCATCTAGTGATTAAAGCAAGTAAAGTAAAGTAAAGTAAAGAATACTCACAACGCCGGATATACGAGGAAAAAACCCAAAACGGAAAAATAACCTCGGATGGCCCCAGCCAGACAATCACTATGAATAAAGGTTTTACAAAGACAGATTGGCCTTACTCAGTGACTCGATCCCCATGGGTCTTGACGCTCCTTCTTATCTTCTACCGTTCTTCAATTGTGCGCTCGTAAAAATTTCGACTTCCACGATACCTGTCCACAACACTTGACTCCACAAATGTCTTGGTGTCCACCGAATGGATTTGATTCGTCTACGATGTTGACCAAGAAGTCCTTATCTTTTCTTCACCGTAAAACCCTGATGTTCAATGGTAGAACAAACCTTCTTGGTGCAACAAGATCACGTAAACATGTAATAATGATAACTCGGGTCTTTGCAAACTCTAAGGATGTGTTTATGCTTTTTAAACCTTAGAAAACATGTGCTAACTCGTACTAGAACGTAATCTATTTTTCCAGAAAGCACACCTCCAAAACTCTTACGAAAACACACTTTAAATTATAATTAAGCGTCACCTCGAAAAATGTGTCGCTCGAACGACAAGGCCACATCGTTCGCACGACATAAGGATCTCGCTCGAACGAGAGCTTATGTCATTGAATGATAACATGTAAGTTTGACTTTTTGACTTTTTAATTAAAACGCTTATATTAAATGAGATCCAAATTAGTCAAACTCTATTTCGAGTTTATCATATTAAAACGTAGTGTAAACACTTATAACACTTTTAAAAACGTTTTAAAATATTTTTCTTCATAAAAATATATCCTTATCTTTTATAAAAATAATTCCAAGCACCATTAATTATACGCATCCATACTTGTGTGATCTTGGAATGCAATTAACTTTGAAGACGATTAAACTTGCACCAATTAAACTTCGGCATAATTTAATTATTTGAAGCTTTGCCGCAACGTCTTAAATTTCTTCAATACATCATAGACCGAGTGGGATCGTGACACAAATAAAAATCTCCCTATGACATATTACAAACAAGTTTTGTTCACGGAATTAAGTCAAAACAATACAGGGACTCAATTGGAAATTTATGTCCTTACAACGGGACCCCCGATTTTATAATATGACGATAATATGCATATTTCTAGGCTTAGGCATAAAAACATGGCGTTAGTGGGGGAAAACCCAAAGCAGCCCCCAATGGGCCCGTGAGTGGCACCAACACCTCACACGGGACCAATGTAACTCATACGAACTGGCCGCGTGATCAAGGGACCCCCGGTTTGAGAATACGACGATTTAAAAATATCAGGACTTAGGCAAAACATGGCGTTAGTGGGTGAAATCCCAAAATAGCCCCCGAACGACCCCGTGAGTGGCACCAACACCTCGCACGGGATCAATGTAACTCGTACGAACTGACCGCGCGGTCACGGGACCCCCGATTTGAGAATACGATGATAATTTGCATATTTCTAGACTTTGAAATAAAAGCATGGCGCTAGTGGGTGAAAATCCGAAATAGCCCCCGAACGACCCCGTGAGTGGCACTAACACCTCGTAAGGGGCCAATGTAACTCCTAGGAACTGATCGCATGATCACAAGACTCCCGATTTGAGAATACGACGATAATTTGCATTTTTCTAGACTTAGGCATAAAAACATGGCGTTAGTGGGTGAAAATCCGAAACAGCCCCCAAATGGCCCCATGAGTGGCACCAACACCTCGCACCGGACCAATGTAACTCGTACGAACTGACCGCGTGATCACGGGAACCCCGGTTTGAGAATACGATGATAATTTGTATATTTCTAGATTTAGGCTTAATAACATGGCGCTAGTGGGTGAAAACTCGAAACAGCCCCCGAACGGCCCCGTGAGTGGCACCAACACCTTGCACGGGACCAATGTAACTTGTACGAACTGACCGCGCGATCACGGGACCCCAGGTTTGAGAATACGACGATAATTTTTTTATATATATACTTAGGCATAAAAACATGGCGTTAGTGGGTAATAGGGGCTCTAAACGGATATTCAAAAATTCGCATCCGTCCGATATCCGAATCCGAATCCGAATTTGCGGATATTTAATCGAAAAAATGGAAATGAATATGAATATGGATACTCCATAAAAATATCCGAGAAAATGGATACGGATATGTGACACCCCACCTAATTAAATACCGGGTGATCAGTCCTTTATCAAATTATAATCAAGGTGAACGGTTGGTTCATTCTTCGCATCACTGTCGCAAAATAAACTTTCCAATTTAAACACCCTAAATAATTAAGCTAAGTGTCAAAACCATTTAAAACATTATTTCCTTTTTATTAAATCCAATTATGAAAACCTTTAATAAGTAACAGTTTAAGAATCACACAATTATTAAGACTGGAAATAAACACCCATGAATTTAACCATTCAGATAAACCAATACCAACTTTCAAACCAAAAAGGAAAACCATCCTGACATTAATCAAATCCCAACGAGTAATAGATACTAAATATAAATGAACATAATCTCTGACGAGTCCAACGGAAAAAGGAAACGGGCAACACATGCCCAACTAATTAGAACTAAAATAAGAGTGGAATCAACAACGAGGTCGTCTAAGCAAATGGCCTGCAACTCCCACATAAGGTGCAGCATGTCCAGTTCAAAGAACCTAAGCATGACGCCCCTGTGGCTGGGCACCTGTAATATATACATATATACACACACACACACACACATATATATATATATATATATATATATATAAGAGAGAAAAGATGACAAGAGACGGGTCAGAGCCCGGTTGTAAAATAGCTGAAATTTAGTTTAGCAAGTATTTAAAATGCTTACCAGCTGATGCAACAATCATGTTAGTATGCGACACTCTCTTGAGAAATTCTCACCTCTCACCTAGTGTGCACGCCTACCGCACTATTAACCCCAAAAGTTCATTTTAATGTAAATCTCCCATAAGGTGTCATGTTGACAACTTATATGGCTAAGATAATTATTTTCTGAGAATAAGGTTCGCACATCTATATTATTTCATTTGAAAAATATACCAGTGTTGTCACAAGATTTCCGAACACTTATATTAAAGTCGGAGTATTGATTCGTTACTGAACTAATTTTTATACACAGATGTAAGTTCCCAGTTTCATATATATTAAATCACTCATATAATATATATACTATCGGCACCCCACATAAACTTTATGGTGTTGGAATACTCTGCTATCAAGTTCCCGTATCACTCATACTAAGGGAAATACTAGTTCGGAATCACTCTCGAAATGTATCAACACAAAATACATACAAATGGACGCGGAGCATAGTTCCAAGTCACTAAGAGGTCAGCACATACCCTCACGTCTCTTAGGACCGTCTGACTATCAATCAGATAGCATGTACCAAGGATTTCTATGTTCTAAGGTACAAGTCAATATCCCCCATAAAGGTCCCATCGAGATAAGATCGTCCCGACGCGGTAACCTCCGTGATAGCAAGTAGTGCGGGCATGATTTTTCACATATATAATATATGCATAAACACACAGTCATATATATATATATATATATATATATATATATATATATATATATATATATATATTACTATCCCCATTTCTAAATTAGGTACACCCACGACCCATAAATATTATTATTCGTTCTTAGTACACTATACTCGATTATCCCATATAACGGGCTCGTCTTTTTATTCTTAATTACATATTATTCCATACTTACTTCATATCACTCGTAGTATTCGATCTCCCTATGTATAATTTCAGTAGGTACTCTCTTATCTTCTAACATAACTTCCTTACGAGTCTCACTCCTTTAGTTACATGTTCCATTAATTTCCTATGTGTATATTATTCCCCGTTAACCCTAACTTCATCTTACATTAAATACTCACTTTTTACTAAGTCCTATTGGTCCTCTTTATGTCCCAAAATGTTCTAACAATAATGCTCAAATGTTACTACTCATTTTAATCGGAATAAACTATTATAAGAGGAATATGAGTTTTCCAGGAGGGGTCGATCGATCGATGGAAGGGGGTCGATCGATCGATCATCGATCGATCGATGCTCTTTGATCGATCGATCGATCAAGCAGTTATGGCAAAAACTGCAAAAGACCCAGTTACGGAAATCATTCTCCAAACTCAACCAAATCATCATATTTATCTCCCAAACTCCCAACAATTGATACTACAAGTGTTATATACCCAAACACATAATTTTCTACGTAAAACATATGGTTTTTCATCAATTATGACAATTAAAAGGGAAAAAACTATATAAACCTCAAGAACCCTAATCTTTTCTTTAACTTTCAATTCTTCCACTTCTTTTTCCATTCTTTCTACTCCTAACTCAATGAAAATTTGTGGTTTATTCTCTACATGTGAATTAAAATTCCAGAATATGATTATTACCTCTACAATATGCGAATTCTAGTCTCCAATATATGTTTTCTTTCATGAAACTAGTTCTAATCAAACCTAGACTAACGTAATTGAAGCATTAACTAAAAATAAAGCAAGATATATACTTGCCTGGAAATTTTATTTCTGATTTGTGGAAGAAGGTGGTGTGGTGTGGTTGTGTTCCTCGTCGCGGGATCTACAATTTGGCGGTGACGGCAGTGCAAACGACGGACTTTTTGGCTTAGAACTTCTTGGAAAGCTTCTCCACTTCTTCTCCAATCGTCGTTATTTGGTTTTGCTTATGTTAACCCTAGATGACAGCCCCTAACATCTGATATATCCCTGGTAAATTCGTGGGCTTAATTACTCAAAAATATGAAATGTCCAAAACGCCCTCCCGGGATGCTAATTAGGCCTAAAAACGTCCCGAGAGCCAAACTAAACCCCCGGTTACATTATTTTGACTATCTCGGCCCTTACGGACACATTGACGCACTCAAAACTACCATAAGAGTGACTTATAATTTATTCATTTTTCATAATAATAATTTAGTCCCGACACGACATAGGCCCGGCCTGACTTAATTTCCATAATTGTCATATTATTCCCTCATGACAATTTTAATAAATTCAATCCTACATATTACTCTACTCAATAAGTAATATTTAACAAATCAACAATTTTCCAATAATTACTAACTCTCGT
The DNA here is from genome assembly GCA_949130495.1 of Sambucus nigra. Classification (NCBI taxonomy): domain Eukaryota; kingdom Viridiplantae; phylum Streptophyta; class Magnoliopsida; order Dipsacales; family Adoxaceae; genus Sambucus; species Sambucus nigra. Next base: position 598,148,705 of record OX422212.1, on the reverse strand, counting down.
CACGCTAGTAACATTTAAAACAAATTTCCGAATTAATATTAAATTAATTTATCTCAATTAAATTTAATAAATCCCTAAATTTAAAAGCCATAAAAATACGGGGTATTATATGATAGTATTAGTATCCGACACAAATAATCTATATCCGATGCGGAGTATCCATTTTACCGGATATCCGTTTTATTGGATATCCATATCCGTCAAAAATATGCTTAAAGTATTCCTAATAATATTTGTATTAGTATAAGTTTTACTAATAAAATAATATTAAAAACCTTAATCGTTTATTCCTTTAAACAAAATAAACACATACTCCACTCAAAGCAAAAACACTCGAAAGTTATTATTATATTGGGTATATTATAAAATGTCATGTATTATTATTTTAATGGGTACATTATCATGGAGTTACACTAAAGCTACAATACACCCTATCACACACAACATACACCCACTAAAGTACATATATTCCACTCAAAAAAAAAAAAAAACTAATCTCATTTCATTTCTCTTTCGTACAAAACAAGAAAAAAGAAACCCCCATTTCACTCCACAAGAAACCTCATTTCACTTCACAAGAAACCCTCATTCCTCCCCCTCCCCCTCTACCGCATCAGCACGCCGTTTCTCACAAACCTCGCCACCGCTTCTCATCAACCCATCCGTTGCGCATCAACTCCGTCGTTGCGCATCAACTCCTCCCGTAATAGAAAGTTAGCAACAGCATGTACATACAAAATAAAAATAAAAATATATAATTGTATTTATATATTATTCACGTGGTTTTTCATTAGTTTCCTTAATTATAAATAAATGCTGGAGAGAAACAAAAAAGTAAAGAGATGGTTTTGATTCTGATGAGAACTGAAGTTAACAACAACTATATCATATACAAAATAAAAATGTATACATGTTAAAATAAAAATATTCGTATGTTTTGAAGACTAAAAGGTCCATGAGGTTATTGTTCTCAATAAATTTAATTTAATCTAAAAGGTGCATATGTATATCTACTATTATGGAATGCTACTGTTATTTTTTTATGGCTTTAAGCTTATATTGTTATAAAGTATAGATGTCTTTAAGCCATATTATCATTAAGGAATGCTACAATTATTATGAAAGTCATAATTGTTAATGTTACGATGTAGTAATTTTGTTATATATTTATTTGGATTGGATTGGATTTCATTGGATTGGATATTTTAATAATTTTTTTTTGCGATGGCTAAATAATGTAAACGGATACGGATATTATCCGAATTCGAGGTATCCGAGCGGATACGGATATATATAGTTGTTTTAATTATTTGGATGGATACGGATACGGATATGGATAGTATATCCAGATAGCGAATACGGATATGAAAAACATGGTATCCGTCCGTTTATCACCCCTAGTGAGTGAAAATCTGAAACAACCCCCGAACGGCTCCGTGAGTGGCACCAACACCTCACACGGGACCAAGGTAACTCGTAGGAACTGATCGCGCGATCACGGGACCCCCGATTTGAGAATACGGTGATAATTTGTATATTTCAAGACTTAGGCTTAAAAACATGGCGTTAGGGGATGAAAACCCAAAATAGCCCCCGAACGACCCCGTGAGTGGCACCAACACCTCACACAGGACCAATATAACTCATAGGAACTGATCGCGCGTTCACGGGACCCCTGGTTTGAGAATACGAAGATAATTTACATATTTCTAGACTTAGGCTTTAAAACATGGCGTTAGTGGGTAAAAACCCGAAACAGCCCCCGAACGCCCCCCGTGAGTCGCACCAACACCTCGCACGGGATTAATGTAACTCGTAGCAAATGACCGCGTGATCATGGGACCCCCGATTTGAGAATTCGACGATAATTTATATATTTCTATACTTAGGCATAAAAACATGGCGTTAGTGGGGAAAAACCTGAAACCGCCCTTGAACGGTCCGTGAGTGGCACCAACACCTTCACGGGACCAATATAACTTGTAGGAATTGACCGCGCGATCACGGGACCCCCGATTTAATAATACGACGATAATTTGCATATTTCTAGACTTAGGCTTAAAAACGTGACGTTAATGGGGAACAAACCCAAAACAGCCACCGAATGGCCCCGTGATGGGCATTAACACCTCGGGCAGGATCAATGTAACTCATACGAACTGACCGCGCGATCGCGGGACCCCTAGTTTAAGAATACGACGATAGTTTAAAAATATCAGGATTTAGGCAAATATATGGCATTAGTGGGTGAAAAGCTAGAGCAGCCCCCGAACGGCCCCATGAGTGGTACCAACACCTCGCACGGGACCAATATAACTCGTAGGTACTGATCGCGCGATCACGGGACCCCCAGTTTGAGAATACGATGATAATTTGTATATTTCTAGACATAGGCATAAAAATATGGCGTTAGTGGGTGAAAACTCAAAACATCCCCCGAACGGCTCCGTGAGTGGCACCTACACCTCGCACGGGACCAATTTAGCTCGTAGGAACTGACCACGTGATCACAGGACCCTCGGTTTGAGAATATGACGATAATTTGCATATTTCTAGACTTAGGCATAAAAACATGGCGTTAGTGGATGAAAACTCGAAACAGCTCCCGAACGGCTCCGTGAGTGGTACTAACACCTTGCACGGGACCAATGTAACTCGTAGGAATTGACCACGCGATCACGGGACCCCCAGTTTGAGAATACGATGATAATTTACATATTTCTAGACTTAGGCTTAAAAACATGGTGTTAGTGGGTGAAAACCCGAAATAGCTCCCGAACGGCCCCGTGAGTGGCACCAACACCTCACACGGGACCAATGTAACTCGTAGGATCTGACCGCGCGATCACGGAACCCCTGATTTGAGAATATGAAGATAATTTGCATATTTCTACACTTAGGCATAAAAACATGGCGTTAGTGGGGGAAATCCCGAAACAGCCCCCGAACGGCCCCGTGAGTGACACTAATACCTCGAGACCGATGTAACTCGTAGGAATTGACCGCGCAATCACGGGACCCCCAATTTGAGAATACGACGATAATTTGCATATTTCTAGACTTAGGCATAAAAACATGGCATTAGTGGTGGAAAACCAAAAATAGCCCCTGAACGGCCCCGTGAGTGGCACGAACACCTCGCATGGGACCAATGTAACTCGTACAAACTGATCGCGCGATAATTTGCATATTTCTAGACTTAGGCCTAAAAACATTGATATGTAGATAATTATAACTCATATATGCAATTTTCAGCTTGAATAATTTTTTTGTAAAACTACTTGGTTACTGATGTAATTTTTTTTTTTTGTAGCCTATCATTTGTAGGATTTTTGCACGCGGAACAAATGAAGAAAAGAAGGCAATGGTTTACTATATGAAGATTGTTTATATAATGGTGTGGGCGTTCAGGATTATGTTTTTTATGTGTTACAGTCGTGCAGGCTTTTATTATTTAGTTTTATGGTCGTGAGGGCTTTTATAATTTGATTGTTAAATTTGATGGTCGTGCGGGCTTTATAATAAGCAGGTTTTATATTTACGGGATTTGGAATGTCCAGAAAATACAGGAAACTCTGCCCAATTTCTTTTGGGTCTGTGAATTATTAAGACATGTAATATTTTTAAATTTGTATATATATTTGTTTATTAACAACGTTCGTGATTCGTAATTTGTGATTTTTTTTATTAATTTGCCAATAATAAATATTCGCAACCGTGCAGTCACAGGACCCCCGATTTTAGGATTGGACCAAAAATGGACATTTATTTTTTAAATTATAATTAAATATGGTCATGGACTTTGTCCATGACCATTTTTATTTTTTCTTTCGCGCATAAAAATGGTCGCGGTCAAAGTCCATGACCCCCAACCATGACGAAAAATGGTCGCGGACAAAAATGGTCACGGCCAAAGTCCACGACCATTTTTTCCTCTTTTTTTTGTCGCGGCGCGGGTCACGGACTTTGGCCGCGACCAATTTTTTTCACGGTTGTGGGTCACGGCCAAAGTTCGCGACCATTTTTTTCCCTTTTTTTCCCGTCGCGATGTGGGTCATAGACTTTGTCCACGACCAATTTTGTCACAGTTGTGGGTCACGGACAAAGGCCGCGATCATTTTTCCCCATCGCGGTATGGGTCACGAGCCAAGTCTGCGACCATCTGTCGTGACCCACTGCGGGTCGTGACCATTTTTTGATCACGGACTTGAGCCGTGACCCACGAAATTGGTCACGTCCTAAGCCCACAACCCACAGTCTTGGTCAGGGATTTTGGTCGTGACCAATCGCCAATTTTGGTGTAGTGTAGGTACTTGCATCCTTTTGCAAGTGAGGCCACCAGTAGCCTTCCTTAATAGCTTGAAAAGCCAATAACCTTCCTCCTGTGTGACTCCCACAAATACCATCATGAAGCTTGCTGAGAACTTTCTCGGTGTCCTGTGGGTGAACGCCCTAGAGGTAAGGGCCTATGAAGGATATTTTGTAGAGCTTCCCCCCTGGGGTGAGGTAAAAATGATTTGCTTTCACTCTTTCTAAATGAGCTAATTTCCTGCCATCTGGCAGCGTGTCACAACGTAAATAATCAATGATGGGGTCCATCCAACTAGAGGCCCTTTTTACGAGGAGAAGTTGCTCGACGACCACTATCTGGTCGATTCTAGGCTAGGCGGGGAACTCTACCTAAATAGTCCTTCTGAGATCAGAGTCCACCGCTGAGCTTAGGGCTCCTAAAGCGTCAGCATGACTGTTCTGTCCCTGGGAGAAGTGCTAAATATTTACCTTCTCAAATTCTTCCATAAGACCTTTTACTACGGTGAGGTAGGTTGTTATCCTGTCATATTTTGCATTGAAATCTCCACTCACTTGCTTGGAAACTCATTTGGAATTTCCAAACATGTTGAGGCACTTTTCCCCAAGCAGTTATATTTTCTCAAGACAGTAATTAGTGCTTCATATTCAGCTTTTTTTTTGGAGGCTTCAAATCCCAACCTAATTATTTGTTCGATGGCAGTGTCTTTCAATTTGATTAGGACAACCCCTACTCCCACCACCTTAGAATTAGAGGCTCCATCAATCTATAGGGTCCGATCCTTGGATTGTTCTTCCTTATCTGTTGATTTCTCCATTACCTGTTGGTCGTTGGGCTAGTCCGCCGTGAATTTGATGATGAAATCGGACAATACTTATCCTGTAATTGTTATTCTTGGCTGAAAGTGAATATCAAACCTATCGAGTTCAACCGACCACTTTGAGAGTCATTAAGAGAGGTCGGCTTTTTGAAGAATAACTTTTAGGTGGAATGAAGTGACACTATCATTGAGTGAGCTTCAAAGTAATGTTTTAGCTTTCTTGAGGCAATAACTAATGCATAGGCTAGCTTTTCCAAGGGCAAGTAGTGTTGTTTTGCATCCAGAAGCATCTTACTGGAGTAGTAGACATGATATTATCTGCCTTCGTTCTTACATACCAGAGTCGAGCTAATAGCATGGCTTGACACTACGAGATAGAGATACGAAGGATCTCCATCGCCAGGAATCACCAGTAGGGGCGATTTGCTGAGGTAGGACTTGATCTCCTCCAAATATCTTAAGCACTCGTCATTCCATATGAGGCCCTTATCTTTCTTTTGTAGCTGAAATAATAGTCGGTAGCATTCTGAGGACTTGGATATGAAGCGATTGAGCGCTTTAAGCATCCCAGTAAGCTTTTGAATATCTTACAACTCCCTTGGGTGCTGAACTTTGGTGATGACATCAATCCGATCAATATTAGCCTCAATCCCTCTTTTACTGACTAGATAGCCCAGAAATTTACCTGACTGGATATTGAATGAACACTTGTTTGCATTAAGTTTCATCCGGTACTTCCTGAGGATTTCAAAGGTTCTGGATAAGTCAACGAGACGTTCATCCCTATTCTTGGTCTTGACCAACATATCATCGATGTGGACTTCCATGGTGTTTGCTTATAATAATATAAACCAAATGGGGTTATAAAGGATGTTTTGTCCTAGTCGGGCCCTAACAATGATGTTTAATGGTACTCTGAATAGGCGTCCAAAAAATTCATCCTCTCGTGAGTTGCCATGGCATCAACTAGTTGACCAATCCTAGGCAGTGGAAAACTATCTTTTGGGCAGGCCTTATTGAGGCCAGTGAAATTAATGCAAACCCTCCAACTGTTGTTGCTCTTCCATACTACCACTAGGTTGGATAACCATTTGGGGAACTTAACTTCCCTAATGGATCCTGCATCCAGAAGCTTCCCTACTTTTTTCTCCACCCCTTTATCCTTTTCGAGGGATGTTTGACGTGCCTTTTGAGTGATTAGTTTGAAGGTTGGGTCAATATGCAGATGATAGCGGTGTATGTAGTGATCAATCCCAGGCAAATTATATGGCTCCTAGGAAAAAGCATCTAGATTGCTTCTCAACAAGGCAATCAACTATTTCTTCTAGTGATCAACGAGTGCATTTTTAATGAGAAGCTTTATATCGGGCAAGATGTTATCTACAGTAACTTCCTCCAGGATTTTAAAAACCCTATCAGCGGGGTGGATCCTGGTTTCCTCCACCCATGGTCAATCGTACCGTAATTGTTATTTAGAGGTGTAGCCCCACATTAGGATTCCTCTTGAGCATCCTTTGGTTCCTTTTTCTTCTCCTTTTAGGGGTGAATGGGTGAGATGAATAACTTCCTTGTAGTGGCATGGTCACCACTAATCTCGACCACTCCCTAGCAGTGACACACTTCAGCTTCTGGTAGTAAGTGGATGGTACTGCTCCCATGGCATGAAATCGACCTCTGCCTAGACTAGCATGATATGGAAACTCTATGTTCACCACCAAAAACTTAATCATCTTTGAGATGTTGCCTGCCCTGACCGACAAGACTATCTTTCCCAGTGGCGTTGTAATTTTCCCTCCGAAGCCGACCAACAAAACTGTGGCCTCCCTATGGTCCGCTAGGTTGAGCGTCAGCTTGTGGAACAACTATAGGTACATCACCTCTTATGAGCTTCCCTAGTCTACCAATAAATTTTTGACATCCCAAATTGTGATTCTGAGGGTAATCACAAGCGCGTCATGGTGGGGAATCCTTACTCCAATCAGATCTTCCTTTGTGAAGATGATGTGTTTGGTATAGTCGACATCCTCTGGTCATCAAAATTTTATAACTTGGATTTTTACAGGGTTAATCTAAATCCATGACAGTAGTGACCTTCTTAAAATCCATTCGAATAGCGTTTCCTTGGATCTTCTTGAGGTTGGATGCTCCATGAATCACCACGAACTCCTGTCCCATGTCATCATCAAGGACATTAATTATCTGGTTTTTGGTCGCCACTGACTCCGACCTTGTTGGCTTTCTTCTCTATAAATTCGTTAAGATGTTCAGCCTGGGCTAGCTCCTCCAGATATAACTTCAGTGCTTTATTATTCTTTATCCTATATCCGCCCTCCTCATGGAATTCATAACTTAGTATGTTATTCCTCTTCGTTGGTTCACCAACCATCTTCATGGACCACTTGATGAATAGCTGATATTTGATCTTTCTTAAGATCTTATAAATTGGTTCTTTAAAAACTGTATTAAGATCCTGGAATACCTTTGAAGGATCAGTCTTACTCCCATTCTTTGAGTTATTCTTGCCCCCGTTATTATTCCCTTTATTTAGAGTGTCTCTCTTGTCTCCTTCCCTACGTGCTTTTTCTCGATCATTATCCCCTGTGATAGAGTGAACCACGTCTTCAACCTTTGAGCCATTCTTGCCCACGTTCTTATTCCCTTTCTTTATAATGTCACTCTTGTATCGTCCTTTACTTGTTTTTGCTTGACCATTGTCCCCTCTGTTAGAGTGAACCACATCTTCAACCTTGACATATTTTTCAATACAGTCTATGAGTTCATAGATGGTATTAGACTCTCTCTTTGTCAGGGACAGGTGCATCATCGATGCAGTCGGCAGACCAATCTTGAAGGATGCAACAGTAACCTTCTTCGAGCAGTCCTCTATTTCATTAGAGACCTCCCAGTACCTCTTGGCATAATCATGAAGTCTCTCTTGTAGTTTTTTCTTTATCATGATCGATGAATCCATCCTTTTAGGGTGGGAACTATTGGTTATGAAGCGAGCAGTGATAGCCTCTGCTCAGGCTTTGAAGCTCTTGATTGACCCGTGGAGAAGATTCTCAAACAACTTCTATGCTACGTCATGTAGGCTAGAAGGTAGGATTCGGAACATTAATGTATCATTGTGGCACCACAGGGTCATTGCCTACTTGTAGTGGAATATGGTCTATGAGATCCGTCTTTTCGTTGTAGATCTTGAATTTTGGAAGGGCAAACTTCTTTGGGCTTCCTATTCTTCAATCGCCTTTGAGAAATGGTATTTTATCTGGGTGTGGAGATCTCTCCTAGATAGCTCTCTAGTAGACATAGCCCCTTGATGGGATGGATGTTGGTCCATCTTTCTACGGACCAAAATTTTAATGTCCTCATCCTGATGATCATTATTCCTGTGGCGCCTCCCTAATTGTCTACGCTTCGATCTGCCGCGTTTAGATCTATATTGGTCACGCATGGAGCTCATCCCTCGGCTGTGAGTGTTTCTCCCCTGAGGACTAGGAGTCATATAATTACTTTTCCTAGTATCTTTATGGAGATACCTCTCTATACTTTCGAGTCGCCTTTGCAGACGAGCATTCTCTTCCATCTGTAGGTGTCTCACCTCCTCCTACTCTCGAAGCCTAGCTTAATAAGCGTCGACCATCCTAGAGATTTGGGTACAACTTGGTGGTCCCTGACTTTCTTGAGAAGGTTGCCTCTTTTGGTGAAACCTGGGATTTGGTTGTTAGCAAATCTCTGACTTGACCCTAGGTGGGGCTGGATCAACCTGCACGTCGCCAACTTGAGGAAGATTGTTGCTTTGGTGACACATCATGAGCTTTCTTTTGATAACTGCTTTCATAGGAAAAAAGAATCGTTCCCCATAGACGACACTAATTGTGAGTATAAGAATTATCACAATAAAAGATACAGAAAGCAATATCGAGATAAAAGCAAATAATCACACACACAACAACAGATTTATGTGATTCGACAACTTGCCTATGTCCATGAAAAGGTTACTATGTTCTTATTAGTGTCTTCCAATAATCGAAGTTACATCCCTTTGCCTTGGGTCAAGGTTTCTAATTTATAGTTGGAGGAAATAAGTGATTGAGTTGTACTACTAACTCAATTAGCTTGTATATAAAACGTGGTGTCCCTATATATCTCCTCCAATATTGTTGGTAATAGATTTGAGTATATCCACATGAATTTAAGCACGTATTAAATACACGGGTCTAAATAAATATTTGATTTGGGTCGGGCAATTAACTACGTACACTGCACTGGTCGGATACACATCATGGGCTTGAATAAATAAGCCCCCATAAGTTAGTGTTTAATAATCTATTTATGTCTTAATATATCTAAAATAATAAAAACGGATAAGGATATTATCTAAATTCGAAAAATCCAAGAGGATACTGATACGAATAGTTGTAATTATTATCCTGGCGGATAGGGATACGGATACAGATGGTGCAGAGAGTTGGCGAATACGGTTGGTATCTGCTCTGTATCTGTCCATTTTACACCCTTAATCGTGCTCATAGTTTTCATTTTAACAAAATTCAAACTTTAGCCATATAATAAAAAAATGACTTACCAAATAGACTCGTGTAAAATCCTAGTAATGCACAACAGGTGAACCATATATAATATATATTCCTTGCTTGGAAGATGTGATGCCTGTGTCCAAAATATATCCCCTAACTACTAGAATTAGGTCATCTTTTACATATATAATATAAAAAGCGACCATCTTGCTTGTGTCACAGCGTAATCTGATTTTTGACCATAACCATTGGAGATCCTCTAAAGCTTCAAATTACTTAAACTAGCTTGTATGCAAGGTGGGTCAGTTTACGAAGCTCTCCTTTCATGTTTACTTATATATATATATATATATATATATATATGTTTACTTATATATATATATATATATATATATATAGAGAGAGAGAGAGAGAGAGAGAGATAGAGAGAGATGGGTCGTAGGTTGCTAGGCTTTGTGCTAAACCCACTGCTTCACCTTTTTTATTAGGTACTTTTATTTAGACCCATTTTTTATTTCAACAACCCCCGCATTTCTTCACCCTCATAAATGGTAATATACCCATTTAATTGTACCCAATAAATGGGGTTATAGAAGGAAAAAAACTTACGACATGCGAATCATATTTGATCCAAAAACAAAACCTTACCAGCACTACTAAATTGATAGCCGAAGATAGGTTGGAATTTTAAACAACAGGGAGATCCTTGCCGAAAATTTTGAATAGTTCATAAAAATGTCATTGAGTTTCTTCTCTCTCTCGCACGCGCGCGCGCGATTTTAGATTATCAGAGAAATTGGGAAAAAGTTTGAATATTATTTAACCTAAAAAATTAAGTTTGACAGTTAGAAGATAAGTAGTGAAATGGGAGAAAAATCCTTAAAAATAATATGACTTCTAGCTAAATTTGTGAACAAATTTCACAAACCCATCTCTGATTAAATCTTTGGATCTGATTTACGTTTATTCAATTTCATCGGTTCATTTCACGCTTTGCATGGTTTTGGATGAAATGATTTATGTGCTTAGCAGCTGCAATAGGGTGTAATATTTGTTTTGTGATTTGATTGTGTAAATTGTTGAATGTTTTATTGTTAACTAGATAATATATTTGGCTATTAATGAATACAAACACAACTTCTTGAAAATGTCCAGTCTTCTAATTGGTGTGGCTTGAAAGGGGTACAGATGTCTTTCTTAAAAAATCAGCCTTTAGAAAAGTACTATTTCTCAATTAGGCTATATAAAGATTATTACGATGTAAATAAAAACATCTTTTTATTTTGTTCAATGAAATTTAACTCCTTGTGAGCTTTACCTTATATTCAAATAATAAATAAATAAAGTTTCATTTTATTTTAAAACATTATCAATTCCCAATTTTAGAAAAATTAGACTTTGCACAAAATCTTGAGTAAATCCATTAACTATAACTGTCACATGTCATTTTAAATGAAAATAATTTTAAAGTCCAATTAAATCTAATAAAAATTAGAAAATGGACCCTCCCACTCACCCACCCCTCCCGCGTTAGACCTTCCCTCCCACTGACTCCCACCTTTCAAACCACCTATTGAAAATAACCCCCTCCAACCCACTCACACTATTCAAACCACCACCGAAACACATGAATGCCCCTCTACCCACCCACTAATAACCCACCCCTGTTTAGCACTAAACAATCAGCAACAACCTTGATAACCACTACCGACACACCACTGAAATTGCAACAGACACGCTAAACTATCTACCTAAATGATCCCAACTTCACACGCACACATAATATACCGCCAACTCTACCAAACCCTCTTTACAGAAATTTGAATAAATCAAATCATATTTGGGATAATATGAACAAATACTAACCCTATTTGCAGAAATTTGAAGAATCAAAACCATTTGTGTTGATTAAGGTTTTTTATTTGGGTTTTGGTCAGTTCTATTGGTTGGAGAAACCTTGGTATGTTAAAGGATGGATAGGACTTTGGTTGTGGCCTAAAGAAGAAGAAGAAGAAGAAGAAGAAGAAGAAGAAGAAGAGAGGGTTAGTTGTTGGTTGGTGGGTAAAGGAGCAAGAGTTTATGTTCCGGTGGGAGGATGGGTTATTCCTGGTGGATGGTGACATACCCGAAATCGATATCATTTGATTGGAGAAACTACTACTAGAATCCATATGATAGGATTAATGTTTATGGATGAATTCAAATCATGTATTTATCTTACTATTTTGGGAATTTTTATATGAGAATTATGGACGTGTTGGGTTTAGACAACTTGTGACTTTTATGATCTAATAATAACTTGAATTATCAGGGACTATCATGCGTAGATTTGTTATAAAATGATGTAGTCATGTTTGTTTAACTATAATAAAGTTATTGTCATTGAAATTAAATTGTATAAAGCCTTAAAGACAAGTATGAAATTTTGGTGAAGAAACCCATATTGAAAAATTAGCAAATCTGGGCTTACTACCAGAAGCGAATCGATTTGCCTCCAGAAAGAATCGGTTCGACCCGAAGTGAATTGATTAGACTCCAAGGGCGAATTGATTCATCTCCAAAGGTCTGGATTAGGATTAGACCGTCAAAACGTTCGGGGGATTTTAACGAGAGTCTAATCGAGTATATGGAAAGTTGTCCAAGTTAAGGTATATTTAATTAAAAATGGATTTGTGTCGTTATCCAATAAATGGTGAATTTAATAATTAGTCAAAGTATTAAAATTTAAGGTAAGGATTTAAATTTTGAGAATTATGAAATCAAATTATGAGAGTTATGACGATAATTACATATATATATATATATATATATATATATATATATATATATGTATGTATGTATTTAGTATATATGTGGATATACCCGTGTTCGTGGAAGGCCTATTTGTTGGAGTTTCATACATCGTTAGACCGGTACCACGCATCGGCACAGGTGGGCTAGGCATAGTATAGGTTATTATTTTAGGTCATACGTTCAGGGACACTGCTTTATAATGAGAGAACTCGGATATCCATATCCGTTCTCATAGTTGGGGTTATGGGCATAATATGGTGCATTGCGTATTGATCGCCCCACTTATGTGTTTTTGTTTATGTCTGTTTAGAGAGAGAACCCTCTAAACTTACCAATAGAGCATGAGGTGGACACCGAATGTAGATGTGTGTGTGTGTATATATATATATATATTATAAATTGATTAAGAATAAATCAATGTAGTCTAATGTTGTAGACAATTGTTAATGAACACAATGCTACGTAAAATACATAATGTGATGCAATAATATTTCTATGGGGTAGTATTGTGGGGTTAATCTTTGGGACTGAGATCATATGTGTAGACATTTACCTCCCGCTTTATATGTGGGCTAGTTGTCCTTGATACTATTATTCTAGCACAAAGATTGTATTACAAGTTTGGGCTTGGGTTGAAAATGCATATAGTATAACACTTAGATGAGGGGTGAGATGCTTACTACATGTGAGAGCCGATGGGTGGTATGTAATGTGATTTGATTGCATTATTATCTATTAGTTTTTTAATTTAATTCTTATAAATTTAGGGCACTGACCCGATTTATAAAATAATTTTCCCTCGGGTTACCTCAGACCAGAATTGCAAGGATGACAAATGATCAGACTTGTAGTTGCATTTTCTTAGTAGAAAATTCAGCTCTTTGATTCTAGAATAGGCTTCTACTCTTTATTTTATTTAAATCTTTATATTCTAGAGACTATATGTTCACAAGCCCGAGACTTATGTACTCCGGTTAGCTATTTCTAGTTATGTTGAGATGGATAATTTATGCTTTATGTGAGTTGTGACTTATTCACTGTGAGTTTATTATTCCATATTGTTTTATTATGCATGTATCTTTAAATTATAATATATTTTTACAGTTAATACTGAGAATGGTATGAATTGTTGGACGAGCCCCCATCTTCGGCGTATTGTGTCTGGTTAACCTTTAGGTGAAAATGGGGTTTGTTACATTTATGTAATGGGTTATTTAATGTAGAGATATTTCTATTATTATACTATAAAGAGGTGGCCATTTTGATACATGGCAATCCAATTATGACACGACACGTGACCAATGGTGGATCTAGAATTTATGATCAAAAGGAGGCAAATGCTGGGGGTTCGGGGGCAGGAGCCCCCGACGCGATTTTTTTTATTTAATTTGAGTTATATATATATATATATATATATTTGAAAATGGTTTCCCAAACGTAGTTGTGCCACATGTTTTGAATTGCTAGCTACATTAAATACCAAGCTTTGGAAGTTCGCAGCCGTTTGTCTCCTCTTTGTGTATGAATCGATTTATACAGTTTTGTGTAACCTGGATGATATCTCCCTATCTATCCATTTCATTAAGAAAATTTTTGCTTGCCCATTTACTTCTAAAATCCACTATTAGGAATCCACCCTTTCAATTTCCATTCCATATCTTATTTGATCAATTGTTGATATCCTTTTTGGATAAATAAATATATTAAACTTTTATTCAAATTTTGTTTCATTCTCTCTCAGTGATGCTAATGGGGTCACTTAGACATTTTTTTAATGCTTTAATGATGGTTTCTTTCTCTCCATTCTCCTCACTCCCCCTCCATTCTCTCCCTCGGGTGTCATCTCTCATTTTCCATCTAATGTTCTCAATTAATTTCTTCTTACCATTCTGATCTATTTTTATTTGATCATCTTTAATATTTTATTAGCTTTTATCCAAATTTGTTCTATGTTTTTTTTTTATCTTGGATGAGTTAAAAAATTTACCCCCATATTATACCGGTATGGGTTTTTGTTTACGGGTTTCTTCTAATTTTAATGTTTGTTGTTAGATCAGTTAGAATATCCAGATTTTTCATACTATATACCATGTGTGGATTTTTTTAATACATAAGACAACACTCCGATCATACCAATCATAAGAAATTTGAAACTGTTTTGCCTAAAGTTCTTGAAAGAGGTCCAAAAAAATTCGTGTGTATGCCATGTTTGTCTAAAGGCCTACATTAGTTTATACAATCAATCTATTCCAATTCATCTTTTCAATACTATTTTTTACAACCACCGCATTCTAAGTTCTATCATATGTACATATTTCACTTGTGACTTCTTACTGTAATTGTAGACTACAATCTTTCAAAATCTCTATAAGAATAAAATTTGATGTACTTCTTTTTAGTTCTTTGTAGATTTCGAAAGAAATTTATAGTATCAGTTTTGAGAATACATAACTAATGGAATATCATATACGGAACTATTTTTTTGAATCCCACACATTAAATAACTTTTTACTGTTATAGAGTCATTTATAGTTTAGTTGATGATTTAATTTCAAAGTGACACTTCCTTCCCTTTTTATAAGCTCTCATGTCCTAAAAAAGATGCATATATTTTGCACTATTTTTTTAAAATTTTTGTAGTAGCAGCTTCTAGAGAGCTTCATAATGGGCATACAGTGGAAATAGAGGGGGCATAATTACAACATGTTGGGTTGAGTAAACTGTCATTACAATCATTTTTTAATTTTTCCCCTATTTTCCTTACTAATGGCCTCCATTAACTTTAAATATAGAAAGAAATGGTTGGGATATATATATATATATATATATATATATATAGAAGTTCAGACATGAACATAGTCATATATTTATGAGTATATTTGTATTTGAATTTGGTTCAGAATTTCATGTGTGCTCAAACAATGGGTTCAGAGTTGTAAAATAAATGTTATTCAATTATATTGTTATATTCATTTTATTTAGTTAGGTATGTGAATAGTGAACGAATCTTTATCAAAATATAGTCTTCCTTCGGCCTTTCATAGAATCATGTTTTTGATAAAGAATACATGAATCTGGTGTATATAGATCTCATTTAAAATTTATCGATGAGAAATATCTCACTGGAGATAAAATGATGGAACTAATTTTTATTAGCCAAGGTTCAAATTTCATTATCGGTTAATATTATATTACATAAGTTATAAAGCCCGTGCACATCATGCAGGGCTGAAACCTAGATATAACTTTAATTTCAAGTTTTATACAAATTTATTACGTTTTTTTACTCTAAAAATTGCAAAAATATCATTACATATTACTTATGTCTTTAACTTTCTATCTTTACATATAGAACCCTAAAAAAATTTGGGGGGGGGGGGGGGGGGGGAGAATCAAGGGGATCCTTGACCCTTCCTGGTACCAAGTGCATCCGCCTGTGCATAACACAATTAATTCAAAATGATTATTTTAGATTTATTAGTACTCGAACCTAAAGCAACCAACCCCAAAAGACCACCTCATTTTTTCAGCGTGAATTAGACACCAACCATAAATGGGAACAAACACAAAATCCATATATTAAATGGAAAATAACGTCCAGGGCGATTTCTAGTATAGACTATTAACCCAGCAAAACATATGTTGGTACCCCTAGGACCTTATTTTACAGGTTATAATTAATTAAACTTCTTGATCAACTTTCTTAGTTTAACATGCAAAGTACTAGAGTAGTGAACTTTTATTGATGAGGGCAAGGAGAAAACGAATATCACCAATACTTTCAACCACTATAACAAAAATAACTCGCAAAATAATGCCACAACATACATAGATATGATAGTGACACTGGAAGTCTCTACAATGATAGTTGTCATGCTATAGCATTTTCAGCCATAACGGCATCCACCACCACCATAGTCAGTTGTGCCACCCATTCAGGCACAAGGCTCAGTTTGAGAGAGAGATGGGAAGTTTTTCACTAAAGGCCACCCACCTGAGTTTACTGGGAGTACCAACATTTTAATGGTAAGTGAGTGTAAGAAGGATATTCAAAGACATTTCAGGATGGTTGAGTGCACAGCAGTGCACAAATAGGTGTTAGCTTTGTTCTAATTGGTAGGAGAAGCCCTACAGTGGTGGGAGTCTGTCACCACCCAGGAAGAGAAGGACAAGACGACCATTGATGAGTTCTAGGAAAGTATGAGGGAAAGTATTTTTCACTCGCCATGAAGTAGGAGATGAGGAGGAAATTCATGGACCTGAAGTAGGAGGGTCATTCCATAGCAGAGTATGAGGAGGAGTTTATCGCATTGTCATTGTTTATTGAAGATAAGGTAAACACTGAGGAGAAGAAAATGGAGAAGTTTGCGTCAAGGTTATCTTGGCACACAGGAAATTCTTATTAGGGAACCCAATTTTTATCACCTACACTCAAATGATGAATGCCACCTTATTGCAATGTCAGGATCATCGGTCGTTCTCGAAGAGTAAATGTGAGAAGAGATCCAATTCAAAGTCATCGAGCCATCAGGGCAAGACAGGTGGGAATGGTAATCAGGGGGTCGAACGATTTAAGGGGTCCCAGACAGGAGATCAGTTGAAAAAGAATAGGAGTTTTGATGATCATAATAAATAGAGACAAGGACAGCAATCGAGGGGACATCAGGGCTAATATAGTAGGGCTAAGTCCAGCAGGGCCAATAAGGGAAACAGTAGGCTAGGCATCAATTTTATGGAAACTATTACGTTTGTGGAGAGAAAGGACACCCAACGAAGAGGTGCCCTCGGGGCAACCGGGGGGCATAGGAGCAGGGAGGTCAGCGTCGATATTACGCATCTTAGGAAAAACGTCAGCAGTTGCCAACCTTGCCAGTAGTTGCAATGCCAGCACTACCAGCTCCACCCACCCCACCTCGAGGGAAATAACCGCAACTACAATATGGGCGTATGTATCATGTCTAACCTAGAGAAGGACCAATACAAGAACAAATAGTGGATGATTTCCTAATTTTTGGACATATAGGGCGCATTTTATTTGATACTGTTGCATCACACTCATTTGTTAGTACTAGTTTGCTCGATCATCGGAGATGGTAGCATCTGATATAGTATCTTACATCGATTCACCCGTGGGTAGAGGTACACATATACGTTTCATGTGCAGAGGTATAGGGATAGACGTTGGGAGAATTAGGTTCGCGAAAGACCTATTTGTGTTAGATATGTCAGAGTATAACGTTATACTGGGAATGGATTGGTTAGTTACTTATAGGGCTTGTGTTGATTGTTATGGGAGGTACATAGTCTTTGCCATTCCGGGTTAAGAGATGTATTGGTTGCGATGTCGCACCCAGAGGGAGGGTAGAGCATGCATTTATATTACATTGAGGAGGAGACTTCTGATAAGGTCGTTGTTTCTCTAGACTTAGATTATTAGGGAGTTTTCAAATGTATTTGGAGATATTCCAGGGTTACCACCGAGTAAGAAGATCGAGTTTTTGATTGACTTGATTCTGAGTATGAGATCCATCGCACGTGCACCGTATCATATTGCTCCTTTGGAGATGAGAGAGCTTAGGGACCAGATTTAGCAATTACTAGATCAGGGATTTATTCGAAGGAGTACTTCACCTTGGAATGCTATTGTTCTGTTCGTGAAAAAGAAGGATGGATCATTGAGATTGTGTATACATTATAGGGAGTTACATAAGGTCACCATACGGAACAAGTATCAGTTTCCACGTATTAATGGTCTATTCAACCAGTTGAAGGGTGCATTATAATTTTCTAAGATTGATTTGAGGTCGGGGTGCCATCAGTTAAGGATTCGAAATCAGGATGTTTTGAAGACAACATTTTTTATGAGATATGGATCTTATATGTTCATGGTTATGCCTTTTGGCCTGCCAACGCACTGGTAGTGTTTATGGACTTGATGAATAGGATATTCGAGGACTTTCTAGAGCAGTTTATTATCGTGTTCATAGATGACATATTAATTTATTCTCGGATCGAAGATGAGCACGCACAGAACTTGCGAATAGTCTTAGAAATGTTACGCCACCCTCCGCTCTATGCCATGTTCGAGAAGTGCAGATTTTGGTTTAGGGTAGTTCAGTTCTTGGGCCACATTGTATCTGAGAGAGGGATATCGATGGATCCGGGAAAGGTTTGAATGGTGATGGAGTGGGGGAAACCCACTACACCTACGGAGGTGCATAGCTTTCTAGGTTTAGCAGGGCAGTACCATCATATCATTAAGAGGTTCTCAAAGATAGTCGGACCTACAATGAATTTTATGCGGAAGGGTGTACGTTTAGGACGATGCACATAAGATGGATTTTGATGAGCTGAAGGTCAAGTTGACTTTGGTTCTGGTACTCACTTTACCTCGTGGAGGATTAGACTATAGAGCCTTTACAAATGCATCCTTATAAGGACTTACAGGTGTATTGATGCAGCAGGAGAGGCCGATAGCTTATTCTTCTCGAAAGCTTAAGCCTCATGAGTGAAATTACCCAACCGATAATTTGGAGTTTCTAGTCGTAGTGTTTGCATTACGCATTTGGAGGTATTATCGTTTGGGGGAGACTTCAGTTGTTCATGGACCAAAAAAATTTTACAGTATTTGTTCACACAGAAGGAATTGAACATGAGGCAACGTCGACGGCTTGAGTTTGTGAAGGACTAGGAGTTTGATATCCAATATCATCTGGGTAAGGAAAATATAGTAGCAGATGCCTTGAGCCGTAAACTAACAGTCGAGTTAGCAGCAGTGTGGAAGACGAAGTGGGGTTCACTACGTACGAACGATGAGCTGTCATGTGCTTTTATGGTAGTTCTTACCATTACACCTAAAATCATCATTCGGGTCGTGAAGGCACAGGCGGGACATCCTGTTTTCCAGGAGAAGGTCTAGAAATTGTTGGCAGAGGGGAGAGAGCATTATTCAATTAGTTCAGATAGGGAATTGAGATTCCATGACAGGTTAATAGTTCCAAAAGATTAGGAATTACGACGAGCAGTTATAACTGAGGCACATGGGTCACATTTTTCAATACATTCCGATGGGTATAATATGTACCAGGACATGAGGCGTCAGTATTAGTGGGTAGGCGTGAAGAAGGATATTAGCGATTTTTATGTCATGTGCCACATGTTAAATGGTGAAGGTGGACCTTCAGTGACCAGCGGGTATTCTACAGCCTCTCGAGATTTCGATGTGGAAATGGGAGAGAATTTCCATAGACTCTATTACGGGGTTACCTATGTCACAGCAGGGACATGATGCCATTTGGGTGATCATTGACTGTTTGACAAAGGTGGCTCACTTCTTTCCATTTCGGACAGACTTCAGAGCAATACAACAAGCTATTTCTTACAGAGATTGTGAATTTACATGGTATACCACTCAATAATGTGTTGAATAGGGTCAAGACGTTTATGTCCCATTTTTGGAGGAGTTTCCAACAGGCATTAAGGGCAGAGTTGAGGTTGAGTATCTCATATCACCCACTGAAGATTGGTCAGACAGAGAGGGTGAATCAGATGTTAGAAAACATGTTACAGATGTGTATTTCGGACTTCAAAGGTAGTTAGGAGTAGTACTTACCATTAGTGGAGATTTCTTACAACTACAGTTACCAGTTTACTATCGAGATGGCACCTTTCGAGACATTGTACGGAAGGCCTTGTCTTTAGCCCTCTTATTGGTTAGAATTGAGGGAAAATAAGCTTCTCTGATTGGAGTTCATCGAGGACACATTGGATAAGGTGGAGATGATCAGGGCTAGGATTCGAATTGCTGAGGATTGATAGAGTTATGATGATGTAGACAGGAGGCACTCAGATTTTGAAGTTGGTAATCAGGTGCTACTAAGGGTGCCTTCCATGAAGGGAGTGATGAGATTTGGGAACAAAGGGAAGTTAGCTCCCCGATATGTGGGATCATTCCGTATTATTGGACTAATATAGTATCGATTCACTATACCCAAAAGGCTAAAATGGCATCCTTCACCTCGGCCACCCTTGTCACGGTCAAAGATCGTGATAAAAAAATATATTTTTTGTCATAGTCAAAGACTGTGACAAGTAGGGTTGCCACGGACGTATCACGGTCAAAGATCATGACAACCTTAAAAAGTTGTCACGATTTTTTATCGTGACACGTTCGTGACAACCTTAAAAAACAAATGCCATAGCTGCTTCAGTTTTCTTTCCCTCTCTTCTCTCTCTCTCTCTCTCTCTCTATATATATATATATATATATATATATACTCTAAACTGTTACGATTCTCTCTCTCTCTCATCTCAACTGGTACGTTTCTCTCTCTCTCTCCTTTGTCTATGTGTGTGTGTCTGTGTGTATGTATGTGTGGGTTAGTCTGTGTGTGTGTTTTTGGGTCAGTGTGTGTGTGTGTGTGTATATGTGGGTCCATAGGGGGGGCAAGATTTGAGTGTGTGTGTGTGGGGGGGGGGGGGGGGGGGGTCAGTGTGTGTGTGTGTGTGTTTGAAATTGGTATTGATATTTGAAATTGGTATTTAAAATTAAAATTGATATTGAAATTAAAATTGTTATTATAAATTGAAATTGGTATTTGGTATTTGATATTTGATATTTGGTTTCTCTCTCTAATTGCAGCAGCGGAAACCCCCGTTCCTCTACCTCACATATTCCGACGACCCCCTTTCAGTACATCTCTCTCTCCCTCTCTCTCTCTCTCTCTCATATATATATATATATATATATATATATATATATATATATATATATATATATATAGACACACACACACACATAGAGATTATTGAAATGTTTGTGATTCTTGAATTGTTGTTGATTGGTGGATTTGAACATTTAGATGGCCATTGAGTTGGTTGGCCCTTAGACCATACTATAAATTTTAAAAGTTTGCTATTAAACAGTTAATAATAGTGCGCATAGATACTAGCCTTCTAGTTCTTATGCGTACGCATTCAATATCCCTTAAACCCGTTCGAAAGTCATTACTCATGTAATGAGATATCTTGAATTGTCCCGTTTGGAAAATTTGGAACAACATAGTTTCTGTATAATAATATTCTTAGTGGCTTAAACTTGTTAGTTTTGGGGAAAGTTATGTTTCCCTCTCTTAATGTTCTTTGGGTACATACTAGATGATCCGGTGTTAAGTGTTATTTCAATTGACAAATTGAAATAACACTTACATTTGCGAATTTATATCATGTACTTGGAGAACTATGGGGATATGCTGTCGATTTTTTCTCAAATGGAAACAATGTGCATGAGCTGCTAAGTATATTACAGAAATATATGGTCTTGAATGGGATAGGACCACTCACCCTTTAGAGGAGATGGAGGAAATACGCAGTCTTCAGTGTGTGTATTCTGAAATTAATATTTGTACATTGAAATTAGTATTCTAATACTAAAATTTGTATATCAAAAATGATAATTAATATAAATTGATATATTATTACCCACTTTATTTTTATTTTGTATATATATTAATGTTTGTATTTATATTTTATAATATTTTATAACTTAAATACAACTAACACTTACTTTCTTTCTGGTTTATATTTGTCTGACAGGAATAATTCGGCCTCCCCCACATGTCCGCGACTCCATGTTACAACGATTGAGAGATCAATACAAGATGTGGAAGAAAAATATGCGGACACGATACTTTGGGCTGGATCGGGAGTCCATATTGAGGTTCTGTGACACCGTACCGTCTAAGGAGCCGCCCCCATTGGCACAGTGGCAGCAGTTAGCGACAATGAAAACGAGGAGCGACAGTTGAAATCTCGTCAATTGGGGAGGGACAACCGGGCGAACAGGGTGGATGTGAACTACCCCTGGAAAACGTCTTACGCCGAGGTGGAGTACATGATGGTAAGTTTTTATTTTTCTTTAATTTTAGTTTTATGTTATTCTACTTTAGCAATATTTTGTGTTACTTACTAATTCTGCATTATTTTATTTCAGGAGTCGAAGAGTAACCCTGGGGGTAGGTCATATAAGCTCGATGCCTATGTGGCAATTCAAACAAAGAAAGGTAAGGATAATAAGGTGTCCCTGAGTGTGGTAGCCACGATTATAAGTAATAAAAATATCTTACAATTTTTTTTATTAACTTACATTTCAAGCAAATCTTAAAGAAGTGCATGACAAGTAGTCTGATGCCGACAAGGCAACTTTGGCTATGAACGCACTAAGCCAAGTGCTCGGGTCGGATCACAAGGGTAGGACTAGGGATGATCTCTCTCGTGGGGAAGTCGAAGCTCACAGGGATTGAGACGAGCAACACCAGGTTGGCTATAAGGAATATTACCATGCAAAGAGAAATCGAAAAAATATATGTTTTGCGCGGAGGTCCCGTTTCTTGCGCATATTGTTTAAGACATTTCGGAAGGTCAAAAAATATTGTGAATATATTTTTTGACTCACAAAAATATAAGAAATATTACTATGAAGAGAAAAATCAGAAAAAAAAATACTTTTGCGCAGAGGTCTCGATTTTGCGCGTCTTGTGTAGGACAATCCGGGAGGCCAAACGACTATAGTAAATATGATTTTTTAGCCAAAAAAAAGCAAGGAATGTGAATCTCAAATTAAAAGTTTTAAAAAAAATTGGGCAGGAGAGAGAAAGTGATGAAAATACCCCTTATTTATGGTGTCAACCTGTGTGTGAGAAATGAGAGACTTGATGTGGTGGTGTAGTCTCTTTCACCCATCAGATTTTCAGACCTTAATACACTCTTTTACTCCTTTGGAAAGTGCCTAGCTCTTAGTCTTTGGTTATCGGATGGAAGATAACCATTTTTGGCTTATAAGAGTTTTGTAAGGGGTGAGGGTTTGGAACCAAAAACTTCATCTCTTTCCATCAGATTTCTCTCTTTTTCCATAGCCAAAGCAATGTGGTTCTCTTTTAAATTCGTGGGTCTACTTTACCACCCATTTCCCACTATTGTTGCACTATTTTGGAGGTCTCAAACTCCATTAAAGCTTGCTTAAGAAGTAGGACAAGTTGTTGGAGCAAAATAGAGGTGCTTTTGGAGCCTTTGAGTGGTTGCTTTGTGAAGTTTTGTGGTGTTCCTCTTCCATCTTATTCAACCTTCTCCTCTTCCTATTTCCAAGTAGGGTTTTCCTCCACTCTAAACTCTTTTTAAATGCAAACCCATGTGTAGTTGTTGTTAAATCCATGCTAGATAAGTGATTCTCCATATTTCCTTATATATGTGAAAACTCATTTTGTTAGTGTTGAAAAATGGAGAAGATGATCTTTTGAAGAAATTTCAGAATACTGTTATTGCTTAAATCATGTTTGAAATATGTAAATCTCATGAAATAAATAATAAAAATGAAATACTACATGAGAATACACATATTAGTTGCATTTAAGGGTATTCTGAGGTAAATTACTAATTTGTATGTGTAGAAGGTGTAATATGCTTAAATCTTGAGATTTAAGATGATTAATGATGAAAAATATTAGTTTAACATGTGATTAAGAATTTGATAAAAATAGCCCCAAAATCATTTAGTCATGATTTAAATTTAAGCTTCTTAAAAATATTATATATGACTTAATATTATTATAGTTGGACTATTATGCAAAGTTATGTTAAAATGGATTCATCGTCATTAAAATTGGTTAAAGGGTTGTAGGAACTTTGCAGTACAATAAAGATGGAATGTTATGCTAAAAAACACTTAAAATGGTGAGTATTTGGTAAAATTTCCTTCACGACAGATTTGGTAAATAAGTGAAAATTTTACTTAAATGGTGTTTTTACATGAAAAATACTTGAAAAATGCTAAGGAAATACTTATTAGAAAAAAAAGTATAAGATGGCATTTTGGGAAATTAAAGTGTAAAATGGTGATTTAGCATGTTTTAGTGTTCGGCATTGACACTAGATTGCCTCCTCGGCTCGTAGGAAGTAAAGGCTAAAAATGTGTTATAATGCTAAGACCGAATATGTAAATGTGAACATTGAGAATAATGTTGAACACATGAAAGATAATGATATTTGGATGATGTCGGGTTAAATAATTAAGCAGAGCTATGATGTCCCTAGTGGTGAAAGACCTCAAACCAACTGCAGTTAGCATATGGCGATCGGTGCCGAGCAGTGAAATTCCATGAAATCGTGGGTGTGCGTGTGTTGTGATGGGTGAGTGTGTTGGTGGAATCCCAAAGATAATACTAAGTAATGAATCGAATATTCATGAAAGATGCATAAATGAATGATATATATTCATTGGATTATTATGTGGTAACATAATGGAATATGATTAAGTTCCTGGCACGAAACATTAAAATTCTAAAAGTGAGTGGGCACGTAGCCCAGGGCATTGCATATAGGTGCATTTATGACTAAGTTAAAGAATCTTTAGTATAAATACATGATAACTTAATTGAATATAATGGAGATTTCTTGAATATTGTTAACGTAGTTAAATGTTAATTAAGGTAATCATTAATGATAATTAATGAATATGGGACAGTAATGGTTTTCGGAATAACTAAAATGCACTGTATATGTATAGTGTTTTGCTATTAAATTATTGCTTAGTATTTCCTACCCTACTGGGCATTTCCCTCGTACCCTATTTTCCAAAACCCCAGGTACAGCAGGTGGTATGTTGAGTAAGGACGTTGGAAAGGCCGCGGAAATTGCTAGTCATCGTTAGAGGCTCTGTGAACGATTTTAATCCATGGATTTATGTTGAACCGTAATCCCTCATGTTTGTTAAGACAATTTTCTTTGAACTTGAACTAGTTGGAAATTATAATAATACAGGGATTTATGCTTTATTTCTGGATTGAATCTTATCAAAGGTTTACTCGTTAAATTGTTAATTGAATATTAACTTGCTTAATATGGGCCTCACCATTTCATAATAAAAGAAATCAAAGATTTTCTTGAAGTATAATGTGGTAACTATTTTCCAATTTAATAAAATGTGTTATTCCCCTCCCCCTTAACACCTTGGTTCGGGTACGGGTTATTCCAATGGTAACTCTAATCTGGATCGGGACGTTACAACTTGGTATCAGAGCATTAGGAACCTTGTGATCGTCGAAATGATTCTCGTTTTTGTTCCTTTCATTTTCGCGTACATAATTGTCTTAATAAACTTTCCTATTTTATAAGATGGCTACTCGCGAGACTACTGCTAGTGGAAACGAGTTACAAAGGATGTAGGAGGCAGTGTGCTAGTTAGCAGAGACTGTTTCCCATCAGTATAGGGGTGACATTGTAGTCTTGTGTGAGGTACATCATGTGGCAATTTTATAATTAGATAAGACTAAGTGGTAATAGCAACGTCTAATAATTTTCGTTGCATATTAGCTAAAGAGCTTGTAAGTCCATTTATGGGATTAGGTTATTAGGTAGTACAGTTATAAGTATTGATTCTATGGAGGTTAGAATTCCTAAGTTACTTGATTTTAATTTGGGTTTAGATAGCCTCGCTAATTTAAGATAACTTACGAATGAATATATACAGTCCTCAAGACTTAGCATTCGAAATGATGGTATTAATTTATGGTTTTAGAAATTTATGGGATAGCTTGAGGCTCAGCATGTAATGCGACATAGTAAGATAAGTTAGTTGTCGTGGTGGGATAGTCATTAAAGATTAAATTATGTGTTATGGTGAAGTTTATTTTAGGTAGCATTTTAGATAGGCATATGAATCCATATCAAATTTCCCCTTGGAGTCATCTGTTAAGAATTATCTAATGATGTATTAGTACAGGTAGTAAGTATTACCTAGTAATGGTGAACTTTATATTGTGCCCCGTGTACTATAGTGACAAAGATGTCATTCTTCAAAGCTTCGGGATTCTTTATGATGTCAAGAATATAACGTTATAGTTGGTGTCACATATAGTAAATAAGATTAGTGTTTGGACCATTGAGGAATTATATTAGTGGCCATGATCGATTGTTACACATTATAGGATTATGTCATGACGATTCTCGCACTTGGATGTGTGTGTTTAATTAGAGATGATTGAACTGGTATCCTTAGAAAATTAATATGTTAAGATATACGTAATCACTACTGATGGTTATAGCACGATTGAGTCATATTGTTATTGTGGCAATACCTTGGAGTTAGTGCCATGAGTTTGTTTATAAGCTTGTATTATGGTATGAGTTTTATGAAAAATGTCAGGTCGATAAGTGTGGGTTACGCACTTGGGAGACTTAGAAAACAATGATGCTCATCATGGATTTAGAGATAGCACTCAAGATGAAGTGTTAATCTTGATTACAGCACATGTGCATGCTACCTTTATGGTTTAGTATGACCCTAGTGAGGAGACTCGTTAGGTCTTAGAAATGGATAATGCTTGAAAAAAAATTAAGGTGTCATAGTAACTCGTCTGATAGTTATGAATTGAGACCACATATGACGTTGCTAAGGATTGTAGCGATGGTCCACAAGGTAAATTTATGTGAGTTTTGTGTTTTATTAGAATGACGAGGATCTTGAGGTTCAAAAGTTAGAAGTCGCATATCGATATTGTGGAGACTTAAGTCTGTAGGTCAGTGACTAGACTAATACTTTAACACACATGTAGATAAGTTAGAATTTTAAACTTCAAGTGTACATTGTGGTTTGCACTTCTTGTGACATGGTTTGTTGCTCGAATTCAATTATTTCATTCTAGCATGAAAATCGCCTAACTCGTTACATCTTCTTATGTCTTCATTGATCCTGGTAATGGGAAGTTGTTGTTTCAATTGTGGGTCTGTATTCAAATATAGCGTTACGTAAAGCTCAGTAGTGATGTCGAATATGCCAGATTGAGGCTAATGCGTAATGATACATGAGTACGTTTACGCAGAGTCTCGCGATTTATTGCATGTAGTCTGCATGTGTACTTGATAACGTTTGGTTAACAGACTCGTTAGTTAACATGAATAGCTAATTACGATGAATATTATGGATTCGAGGTCACGACTCAAAGACATTATGAATATTTGAACTTGACAGGACATTAAATACTAGTGTTACACTTCGTATGAAATTTACAAAATGAGAATGTAGTGTCTCATATGTATTTGGGTTGTGATACCTGAGATGACTTTATGATAATGCGTAGTCTCGTAGGAAGTATCGTCCGGATGGGCCATTGGGATTAAATGACTTTCTTGAAATCATTGATGAGAATAGTTATTGATGTGGAGGATGTGTGTGCCTAATCTAGGCAAGATTCAAATCATTTGACGAAACATAGACTTGTAAATCACGACGTTCGGAATAAATTCATGATGATGAGTTCTTTGTGTGTTAGCAAAATATTTGGTGGAAAAAATAATATATCGAGTTATTATTGAACGAACATGATAGGCATGCTTGGTAGTTAGAAATAAAACTTTATAGTCTACCATGATAGGGTTAACATAAGAGTGGATTGATTGCGTCAGTTATTAAGGAGCTACAGTCAGAGATTCTTGCAGAGTTCCAGCAGTCTCGATTCAGCATACATCTGGGTTCAACGAAGATGTATAAGGGACTACGTAGAGATTTCTAGTGGTCTGGGATAAAGCGGGATATAGAGATGTGTGTGTCTAAATACTATACGTGCCAGTAGG
This sequence comes from Sambucus nigra, assembly GCA_949130495.1. Classification (NCBI taxonomy): domain Eukaryota; kingdom Viridiplantae; phylum Streptophyta; class Magnoliopsida; order Dipsacales; family Adoxaceae; genus Sambucus; species Sambucus nigra. Next base: position 598,120,621 of record OX422212.1, on the reverse strand, counting down.
TGAAGGCCGCGCACAAGAAGCCAGTCGGGTTGTTGCAGCCACTCTCGATAGCCGAGTGGAAGTGGGAGCACATAACTATGGACTTCGTCATAATGTTACATCGATCTAAACGGGGTCATGATGCAGTTTGAGTTGTGGTGGATCACCCCATGAAGTTTGCACACTTCTTGCAGATCAGGATCATAGACATCATAACAAAGTTGACCCAGGTTGTACATACGGGAGATTGTCAGACTCCACGGTGTACCGTTGACCATGGTTTTTTATAGGGATCCTCGATTTATTTCTCGATTCAGGAGGAAGGTTTAGCAGGAGTTGGGTATTGATCTGAATTTGAGTACGAGTTACCATATGGACACAAACGGACAGTTAGAGCGTAAGATTCCGAGTCTGGAGGACTCGTTGCGGGCATATGCACTTAATTTTCAGGGTATTTAGGACAAAAACCTGCCTCTAACAGAATTTTCATACAATAATAGTTACCAATCTAGTATCGAGATGGCCCCCTTCGAGGCTTTGTATGGGAGACCGTGTCGTCTTCCAGTGTGTTTGGCAGACATGGGCGAGAAGCATCTTACAAACTCGGATATGATCGGGGAGATGACTGAAAAGGTTCCGTTTATACGAGAGAGAGGCTAGTGACGGCTCAGGTCAGACAGAAGAATTGTGCCGACAATCGACGTACGTCATTAGAGTTTGGAGTGGATGATAAAGTGTTGTTGAAGGCCAGGGCTAGGACTGGTAGTCAGAGGTTTGGTCATAAAGTCGAGCTTTCCCCTAGGTACATTGGACCCTTCAAGATTTTGGAAAGGGTCGGGGATGTCTCATACCGATTAGCGCTACCTCCACAGTTAGTTCATGTCCACAATGTCTTCCACGTCTCTATGTTGAAGAAGTATTTGTATGATCCTTGCCATGTGATCAACTGGAAGAACATCGATTTAGAAGAGGATACAACATTCTGGACTCGGCCCATATCCATCTTGGACCGAGAGAACCGAGTTTTGCGCAACAAAGTCATTCCGTTGGTGAAGGTCCCATGGGAGTCGCAGGGAGTCGAAGGTGCCACTTGGGAGCGAGAAGCCGAGATACGAGAGAAACACCCACGGCTTATCGAGTGACTTGGGATGAATTTTGGGGACGAAATCTCCTAAGGAGGGGAGAATGTCATACCCGCACCTTTAAATTCTAATTGCACGATTATCCTTTTATTTAGCGACGTTTCGTGCATAAAAATTTTACGTTGCATGTTCCCTCATGAGTTATGATTTGTGTTCGTATAATTATTTTAAGTATTTTGGTTAAGTTTCACGCGATTCGGATAAGCAACGAACACTACGCGCGCTTGTGTACTAATTATCTTACGACGAGCGACACAGCGAAAGTCTAGTTTTGCGCGAATTGTTGAGGACAATCGGCAAGTCAAAAAAAATATTCCGACCATATATTTAGACTCATAAAAATATAAGGAATATTACCATGCGAAGAAAAATCGGAAAAAAAAATATGTTTTGCGCGGAGGTCCCGTTTCTTGCGCATATTATTTAGGACATTTCTGAAGGTCAAAAAAATATTGTGAACATGTTTTTTGACTCACAAAAATATAAGGAATATTACCATTCGAAGAGAAATCGAAAAAATATATGTTTTGCGCGGAGGTTCCGTTTCTTGCGCGTATTGTTTAAGACATTTCATAAGGTCAAAAAAATATTGTGAATATGTTTTTTGACTCGCAAAAATATAAGGAAGATTACTAAGAAGAGAAAAATCGGGAAAAAAAATACTTTTGCGCATGAGTCCCAATTTTTCACATCTTGTACAGGAGAATTTGGGAGGCCAAATGACTATTGTAAATATGATTTTTTAGCCAAAAAAATGCAAGGAATGTGAATCTCAAATTAAAAGTTTAAAAAAATGGGTAGGTGAGAGAAAGTGACGAAAATACCCTTTATTTATGGTGTCAACTTGTGTGTGAGAAATGAGAGACTTGATCTGGTGGTGTAGTCTCTTTCACCCATCATATTTTCAAACCTTAATACACTCTTTCAGCCTTTTGGAAAGTGCCTAGCTCTTAGTCTTTGTCTATAGGATGGAAGATAACCATTTTTGGCTAATAAGAATCTTGTAAGGGGTGAGGGTTTGGAGCCAAACACGTCATATCTTTCCATCATATTTTTCTCTTTTTTCATAGCCAAAGCAATGTGGTTCTCTTTTAAATTCGTGGGTCTACTTTACCACCCATTTTCCACCATTGATGCACTATTTTGGAGGTCTCAAACTCCATTAAAGCTTGCTTAAGAACTAGGACAGCTTGTTGGAGCAAAACAGAGGTGGTTTTGGAACCTTTGAGTGGTGCCTTTGTGAAGTTTTGTGGTGTTCCTCTTCCATCTTCTTCAACCTTCTCCTCTTCCTATTTCCAAGTAGGATTTTCCTCCACTCTAAACTCTTTTTAAATGCAAACCCATGTGTAGTTGTTGTTAAATCCATGCAAGATAAGTGATTTTCCATATTTCCTTATATATGTGAAAACTCATTTTGTTAGTGTTGAAAAATGGAGAAGATGATCTTTTGAAGAAATTTCAGAATATTGTTATTGTTTAAATCATGTTTGAAATATGTAAATCTCATGAAATAAATAATAAAAATGAAAGACTACATGAAAATACATATATAAGTTGCATTTAAGGGCATTCTTAGGTTAGAATACCTATTTGTATGTGTAGAAGGTGTAATATGCTTAAATCTTGAGATATAAGATGTTTAATGATGAAAAATATTGGTTTAAACATGTGATTAAGAATTTGATAAAAACAGCCCCAAAATCATTTAAGTCATGATTTAAATTTAAGCTTCTTAAAAATGTTATATATGACTTAATATTAGTATAGTTGGACTATTATGCAAAGTTATGTTACAATGGATTAATCATCATTAAAATGGGTTAAATGGTTGTAGGAACTTTGTAGTACAATAAAGATTGAATGTTATGCTAAAAACCACTTAAAATGATGAGTATTTGGTAAAAATGCCTTCATGGAAGATTTGGTATATAAGTGAAAATTTTACTTAAATGGTGTTTTTGCATGAAAAATACTTGAAAATGCTTATTAGAAAAAAAAAAAAGGTAAGATGGCATTTTGGTAAATTAAAGTGTAAAATGGTGATTTAGTATATTTTAGTGTTCGGCATTGACACTAGATTGCCTCCTCGGCTCGTAGAAAGTAAAGGCTAAAAACGGGTTGTAATGCTAAGACCGAACATGTAAATGTGAACATTGAGAACAATGTTGAACATATGAAAGATAATGATATTTGGATAATGTCGGGTTAAATAATTAAGCAGGGCTATGATGTCCCTAGTGGTGAAAGACCCCAAACTAACTGCAGTTAGCATATGGCGCTCGGTGTCGAGCAGTGAAATTCCGTGAAATCGTGGGTGTGCATGTGTTGTGATGGGTGAGTGTGTTAGTGGAATCCCAAAGATAATGCTAATTAATGAATCGAATATTCATGAACGATGCATAAATGAACGATATATATTCATTGGATTATTATGTGGTAACATAATTGAATATGATTAAGTTCCTGGCACGAAACATTAAAATTCTAAGTGTGAGTGGGCACGTAGCCCAGGGCATTGCATATAGGTGCATTTATGACTAAGTTAAAGAATCTTAAGTATATATACATGATAACTTAGTTGAATATAATGGACACTTCTTGAATATTTTTATCATAGTTAAATGTTAACTAAGATAATCATTAATGATAATTAATGAATATGGGACAGTGATGGTTTTCGAAATTGCTAAAATGCACTGTATATGTATAGTATTTTACTATGAAATTATTGCTTAGTATTTTCTACCCTACTGGGCATTTTGTTCATACCCTATTTTCCAAAACCCTAGGTACAGCAGGTGGTATGTTGAGTAAGGACGTTGGAAAGGCCGCGAAAAGTGTTAGTCGTCGTTAGAGGCTCTGTAACCGATTTTAATCCATGGATTTATGTTGAACTGTAATCCCTCATGTTTGTCAAGATAATTTGGTTTGAACTTGAACTAGTTGGAAATTGTAATAATACAGGGATTTATGCTTTATTTATGGATTGAATCTTTTCAAAGGTTTACTCGTTAAATTGTTAATTGAATATTAACTTGCTTAATATGGACCTCACCATTTCATAATAAAAGAAATCAAAGGTTTTCTTGAAGTATAATGTGGTAGCTATTTTTCAATTTAATAAAATGTTTTATCCCCCTCCTCCTTAACACCTTGGTTTGGATACAGGTTATTCCAATGGTAACTCTAATCAGGATCGGGGCGTTACACCCATGGTGATAAGTTAGAAAGGTTGGTAGCGATGGTCCTCGATATGTTCGAGTTCATGAAGCGTCAGTTGGGGTTCACATCATGTAAGGGGAAGAAGGTAGACGAGGACACCACTGCTCCATCTCTCTCACCCTCATCGTCGATACGCACCCAGTCGCCGCCTGCATATGATCCATTTCCCATCATGACCCATGTCGAACGACCTTTGTATACAATTAGTTGGTCGAGCATGTATTTAATAGCCATCTTTGGTGGCACGCCGATAGCTAAGGGGGTTGAGGGACCCGAACACACACTCGGGTAGTGTGGTTCATGAACGTGCCATGCAAGATATAGAGGCAAAGGTTCTCGTCACCCATATTGTGCCCTAAAGACAGAATGGACCTTTGTGGTTGGAACAACAATGCGGTGTTTGACGAATTTATGGATGTGTCAATTCATATGTAGTGTGACCTACCTTCCTCCTCCGAGTTGCTCAAGACCCTAATCCATGACATTATTTGTATTGATTTATTTTGTATATTGAATATTGGATATTATTTATATTTTTTTATTTGGTCATGGATATTTATTGCTTGGTTATGGTTATGAATATTTGTATTTATTTGATTTGGTTATTGAATATTAAATTTTTCTTGGTATATATGTTGCTTGGACAGGTTTAATATGCTGTAAGAGGTACAAATATATTATTGGACAATGGCACTTGCAGTGATCATACTGCCCAGTAGTTTTTTTTTTAATATTGCCTAGATTTGTCACGGTCTTTGTCCGTGACAAATAACACTTGTCATGGTCAAAGTTCATGACAAATTTTTTTTATCACAAACTATGATCGTGACAAGTCCGAAACAAGTCCTTTGTCACCCCCAAACATGTCACGGTCTTTGACCATGACAAGTTTGCCTTGTCACGATTTTTAACCATGATAACTTGGCATTTTTGGTGTCTTGATTAGCCTTACCGGATCATTTGCAAAGGATCCACGATGTTTTCCATGTTTTAGCATTACGGAGATTCCTTAGAGATGAGGTAGCTTATCAACACATAGATCTTAATGAGATAGAGCTCCAGTCTGACGTGAGTTACAAGGAAAGGCCCGTAGCCATTCTAGACTGTAAGGAGCGTAGACTTTGTCCAAGGCTGTTCCTTTAGTACGCATTCAGTGGAGACATCGCAACGAGAATGAGTCAACGTGGTAGAGGGAGGATGACATGCGTAAAAAGTATTCAAAACTTTTCGAGTCATGTACGTTTCGAATTTCGAGGATGGAAATTCGTTATTGGGAGGGGAGAATGTTACACCCCGTATTTTTATATAAATTAAATTGGTGAAGCTAAAATAAATAAATTGCTTCAATATGAATGTGCATAATTAAATGATGCAATTATACCAAATGTGTATATTAGTAGATAATTTATTTGCATGTTACGTGAATAATTATTATCACGTGGCTAATATAACTAAATTGTGTAATTTATTGTAAACATTGTTTGAGTTAGGGGTGGCAATTCGGGTTAGTCGTGTCATTTTCGGGTCGGGTTGATTTTTATTTTAGTATAAGTTTTGGGTACTCCTAAATCTATACAAGCTAATCGGATCATTTCGAGTTATTACCGTAAATGTGTTATCGGGTCAAAAATTATCAGCGCTAGTTTGAATACGTTCCAGAGTGATTTAGGAACTCGTTTAGGGGTTTTAAACATCTTAAGTTGGGACTGAGGGATACGTATACCCTTAAGAGAGATTTTAGACCAATCCAAATGTTATTTTGGGATTATTTGGGAGCCCAAATTTGGGTATTAAGAGAATATACAAAATTAAGGGTTTTACTAAGAATAAAACTCAACTTTATAAAGCATTACATCTACTTCCACAGCAGCTACAGCACGTCATCATAATGGAACTCCTACGGTTGGCGTCCCTGTGGCTGGGTACCTAAAATATTTTTACAAAAAGAGATAGATTTGAAAGAAAACGGGTCAGAGCCCGGGGTGAAAATATTTTAAAACTGCAAGTGTTTAAATCACAATATTAAACAACACATATATTAAACTTGTTAGTCACGTGCCCTCACTTGAGACCCTCACCTCTCAACTAATGTGCACACCTAACGTATACCCTTATCCCACCGTAGTTATGTCGCTAACTAACTAGTCTGTACCACTCATGCTTTCGCATTCTAACATAGGATATCTACTCGTAACACCCAAACAAGTCATATTCATAACCCACATTCACATTCATTAAATTACTTATCTCAAGTGTTAATTAAATTCTCACATTCTTAACCCATTCAATTATCTTAGTTATTCGTATTCGTATCTACTAAGCAACAGTGAAACAAGCACAAGTATATATATAAATCACTCTCAGTACATATATACATATAAGGCACTCCTAGACTAAGTTGTGGTGCACGCATACTCTGCTATCAAATCCAAGTACATTACGTACGTAAGGATCACATGTTCCGAATCTCTCAGGAACCGTCTCAATACAAATCACACATATTCGAGGCGAACATAGTTCACATACCCATGGGTCACGCACATACCTACGCTCCCATGGTCAGCTGACTTATCAACTCACAAATAAGTCATTCACAGTCCTATGTCCTTAAGGTACCAATCTAAATCCCCTCGAAGGCACACAAAATAAAATGGTCCTTTTCCCGAAAATCGACCTCCCGTGATAGCAAGTATGGTAGGTATGTCACACATAAGAAATCCATACACTAGGCATTCACACAACCTAAGTAATCATATTTCAATATAGGTATTCACACATTCCATATAGTAAGTCTCGTATGTAGTAAGTTTATCCCGAACATCATACGTAATATATATATATATATATATATATATATATATATATATATATATATATATATATATATATATATATATATATATATATATAACTTGATAACTCTCTCGTCGTATCAATTTGAGTACCTAAACCTATCCCAAAAAGTTACTAGGTCTCCTATTAGTTTCTAATGTTATCTCAGCAAATATAAAATCCCTCTGCTACTGTTCATACCCTTACATTATCTTTCATTCCACTTTCAGTCCCAAATCGAAAGATTTCAAACCGTCCTCACTCGGTAACCGCTCGTAATTATAACGTTCGATCCCATGAGTTATAATATTTTCGGGACAATAACTAAGACCCTACTGACCTTAACTAAGTCCCACAATATTATATTAATCACCCTAAGAATCAATATCGGCTTTGGAATTTTCATTAAACCTTAAAGGAAAATAATTACCAAAAATCAGAAGAGGTCGATCGATCGATCGATCAAGCAGGTATTCGCCCAGAATTTCTTAACAATTACGGGGTTCTCCATTTTTACACCTCCAAATCATATTACAACGTCCCAAACTCCCCAAATAAGTATAATAATCATGAACCAACATTACTACACCAATCTTAACGTTCAAGATTTATCAAAACATCACAGATTATCGATTTCTTGGATTGGAAGTCATTAAAATACTATAACCCTAGTTTTTCCTTATCTCTTCAAAAATCATTAAAAACCCCAATTTAATTTCGTGATTTCCTAACTCTCAGATTATAATTCATTCCCTTAATGATTTCAGAAGGTCCACTACATGCGAACCTACCCAAGTTCATGATTTAGTCTCCAATTTCACATTATCACAACAATTCATAATTTGTCTCCAAATCTAATTTATCATGTAGAACATATGCCATAAATCTTTGCAAGATAAATCACTTGCCTGGAAAAATAAAGATTCTAATCCGTTAGTGATGTTAATGGTTGGTTCTCCTTCTATCTCCGGTGACAGATCCGGTGAATAATGGTGGTGTGTGGTGGTTATGGCTTGGAAACCCTCTTTGTAACTTGTCATCTTTCTCACGTTGCCCACTCCTTACTTTTTGGCTGATAATGGCCCTAATATTGGTTGATAAATATCACCTAATTTTCGTGGGTCACTATTCATTAAAAATTAAAATGACTAAAATACCCTCACGAGTTGCCGATTAGGCCTAAAAATGCCCCAGGACCCAAACTAAACCCCCGGCTAGTGTTTTCTGACCATCTCGATCCTTCTGGATACGTTGGCGCACTCAATTTGATCATACGAATGACATAAAAAAATAAAATCCTTTTAAATTCATTAAATTTGTTCCTGACACGACACACGCGCCTCCCAACTTAATTACCAAAACAATCGTATTTTCAACTCACAACAATTTTAATAAATTTAATAATCACATATTACCATACTCACTCAGCAATATTCAACATTATCATCATATTTAAATACTAACTCTCGTCTCGCTAGTTATTTAAATCCAAATTAATTTCCAATTAATTATTCCAATTGAATTTAATTAATCCCACGATTAAAAGCAATTTCATTTAATTAATATCATAATTAAAAGCCATAAAATTACGAGGTATTACAGCGTAACTATAATAGAGTCATGGTTACTGAAATTGAATTGTATAAAGCCCTAAAAATGAGTATGGAATTTCGGGGAAGAAATCTGTATTGAAAAATTAGGAAATATGAGCTTATTGTCAGAAGCGAATCGATTCGACCTCCAGGGTGAATCAATTCGGCCTGGAGCGAATCGATTCGACTCTGAGGGCCTAGGTCAGGGTTAGACCGTGAAAACGTTCGGGAGATTTTTACAAGTCCAAGCAAGCATATGAAAAGTTGTCTAAGTGATTTTGTATCGTGTTCCAATAAATGGTGAATTTAATAATTAACTAGAGTGTTAATATTCAAGACAAGGATTTATGTCTCAAGAATGATGAAATAAAGTTACAATAGTTATGAGGATAATTACCTATACATATTGTGTTCTATATGTATGTATTTAGTATTTGTGTGGACATACTCGTGTTCATGGAAAGGCCTATCAGTTAAAGTTGCATATGTCGTCGGACCGGTACCATGCGCAGGCATAAGTGGGCTAGGCATAATGTAGGTTGTTATTTTAGGTCATACGTTTATGGGCACGCTTTATGATGAGAGAAGGGGGATGCCCATATCTATTCTCATAGATAGGGGTATGGTCGTGAGATGGTGCACTGCGTAATGATCGCCCTACTTATGTGTGTTTTGTTTACGTCCGTTTGGTGAGGGACTCCTCCGGACTTACTGATAGAGCTCGAGTTGGACACCGAAAGTAGATGCCAACATGTGTTGTGTGTGTGTGTATATATATATATACACACATAGCACTGCTCTTATGTATACCAGTCCGCATTTTAAGAGTACAGATCGGACATGTGTATGTCAACTGACGGTGAGCCCAGAAAAGAGAGGGAGTGTGCCTATAATTTCTAGGCTCACCGTCAGGTGACACATGTTCGGTCCGCACTCTTAAAATGCGTACCAATGTGCACAAGAGCGGTATTGATATATATATATATATAGAGAGAGAGAGAGAGAGAGGCAGGCGCCTCTGCACACTAAGTTTGCACAGTGCTGGCGCACACCAATTTTTTTAAAGCATTAAAAATATATTTTTGAGTTGATTTTTTTTATGTGATATTTGAACATTTCAACAGACCCGTGTAAAAAAAATCAATTCAAAAAAACTTTTTTTGCTATTTTTAAAAAATCGGTCAAACTTTCGCGGCTTTTAAAGTGCTTAAAAGCAGCGAAAGTTTGACCAATTTTTTAAAAATAGCAAAAAAAGTTTTTTTGAGCTGATTTTTTTTACATGGGTCCGTGAAAATGTTTAAATATCACACAAAAAAATTCAACTCAACTATTTTTTTTACTATTTTAAAAAAATGATGTGCAAACTTAATGTGCACAATGTTAATGATGTTGACAATTGTTAATGAACACAATGCTACGTAAAATACATAATGTGATGCAATGGTATTTCTGTGGGGTAGTATTATGGGGTTAAGTCTTTGAAATTAAGATCATATGTGTAAATAATTACCTCCCGTTTTATATGTGGTCGCCCTTTATATTGTTATGTTAATATAGAGACCAAATTACAGATTTGGGCTTACGTTGAAAATGTGTATAGTATTGCACTTAGATGAGAGGTGATATACTTACTACATGTGAGAGCCGATGGGCGATATGTAATGTGAATTGACTGCATTATTATCTATTAACTTTGTCAGTTAATTCTTGCAACTTTAGGGAGCAAACCCAAATTATAAAATATTTTTCCCCCATTTTATCTTGGACCGTAACAACAGGCTAACAGAGGATTTAATTTGCAATTGCAATTGCATTTGCTTAGTAGCGGATTCAACTCTTTGATTCTAGTATAGGTTGTTGCTCTTTATTTTATTTCAGTCTTTATATTCTAGAGACTGTATGGACATATGCCCGAGACTTATTTACTTCCGTTAGTTATTTCCAGTTATGTTGGGACATGGATGATTTATGATTTATGTGACCTGCGACTTATTCACTGTCAGTTTATTATTTCATATTGTTTTATTGTGCGTGGATGTTCAAAATAAAATTATATTTTTACAGTTGATGATGAGTGGTATAAATTGTTAGACGAGCTCCATCTTCAACGTGTTGTGTCTCTCCAATCTTTTACGTGAGAAAATGAAACTTGTTACATTTATGTAATGAGTTACATAAGGTAGAGATAGTTATATTATTATATTATAAAGAGGTGGTCATTTTGACACGTGACAAGTCAATTATGACATGACATGTCCAAAAATTTATGATCAAGAGGCAAATGGTGGGGGGGAGGGGATCTTTTTTTTCAGTCACTTCTTGTTTTATAAAAATTATAACTTTAATTTCAAATTTTATACAATTTTACTGCATTTTTTTTACTCTAAAGTAGCAAAAACATCATTATTTATTAATTTTGTCAATTAACTTTCTATCTATACATACAAAACCCTAATTTTATTTTTATTTATTTATTTTTTTTTGAGGGGGGTGTGACTCAAGGGGAGCCTTCCCCTCCTGGAGTCCACCCTCACATGATACAATCAATTCAAAATTATTATTTTCAATTTATTATTACTCGAAACTAGTACTCAGACCCAAAGAAACCAACCCCAAGAGACCACCTCATATTTTCACCTTAAATTAGGCACCAACCATAAATGGGAACAAACACAAAATCCATATATAGAATGGAAAATTACGTCCAGTGCAGTTTCTAGTATAGACTATTAAGCCAGCAAAACATATATTGGTAACCCTAGGCCCTTATTTTACACGTTATGGTTAATTAAACTTCTTTGATCAACTTAGTTTAATATGCAGACTAGAGGAGTGAACTTTTAAACGAACATCATCAATACCTCCAACCACTATAACTAAAATAAGTCGCAATATGAGGCCACAGCAAAAGTTATTAAGTGAAATACAATATTAGGCTTCATAATAAGCCAAGAAAATTAATACATTGGCATAATTACCCCATAACAGCATTAAACACACAACTTACTGTGAAGACACCATGAACTTATAACACACACAGAGAGAGAGAGAGAGAGAGAGAGAGGCCACAGTACAGGTGAAGGTGACATGATATTGATCTTCATAATGAGCCAAGAAATCTAATACAACAGCTTATTTACCACATAACAGCAATATTAAACACAATATCGTAAAGACAGCCATGACCTTATATTTGACGTAGAAATAAAGAGAGAGAGAGTATAGGTGAAAAAGAAACACGTAATTAAGCTTCAAACTGAGCCAAGAAAATTAATACAACAGCTTAATTACCACAGAACAACAATATTAAACACACAATATTGTGAAGACACCATGAACTTATATTTGAGGTAAAACGAGAGAGAGAGAGAGAGAGAGAGAGAGAGAGAGAGAGAGAGAGAGAGAGAGAGAGAGAGAGAGAGAGAGAGAGAGAGAGAGAGAGAGAGAGAGAGAGAGAGACAACTTCATGAATTTAGTAGAACTTTTTAGGAGGCCCCTATTAGTAAGCCTGGCTGAGAGAGAGAGAGAGAGAGAGAGAGAGAGAGAGAGAGAGAGGCCCCCTATTAGTAAAGATATATCAAACCAAGGCATGTGTGTTTGTGATAGAAAGAGAGTGGCATTTCAAAATTTTGGCAGGGAAAGGTCCATACAGGCAACAGAAACTAATAATGCAATCTCTCATCATCGTCATTAAAATGTAGGCCCTCGATTCCCTTGAGGGTGGATTCGAAGTTCTTTATGTTAGAGGTGTTTCGACTAGAAGTTCGCTTGTGCTCTGATGACGATATAACTGGTGAACTTCTTTGTGCAGCACTAGAAATTTTGCGAAGGGCTCCTGGGCTTGAACGAGAGGGCTCAGATTCACTTACCTGGTCACGACTGCTGGATATAGCAGGTCGTCTTGAAGATCCACTTGACCGCAAAAAATTAGAACTAGATAACTGCACAAAATCCCAGAGTAAAAATCAAATCAAAAAAACGATATATATATATATATATATATATATATATATATATATATATATATATAGAGAGAGAGAGAGAGAGAGAGAGAGAGAGGGAGAGAGAGAGAGAGAGCGAATCTCATGAGGACCTCTGTTTGCATACCGATGGCGCGGACCAATTTTGATAAAATAATAATAATAAAAAATTGAGCTAATTTTTTTTATATAGTAAGTTTGACCGATTTTTTTAAAATAGCAAAAAATATCATTTTGAGTTGATTATTTTTTTATGGTCCTATTGAAATGTTTAAAAATCATTAAAAAAAAAATCAGTCCAAAAATAATTTTTTTACTATTTTAAAAAAATGGTTCTCAAACTGGGACCTCACTTGATCATTTCCCTATATATATATCTATGTATATATATATACAGTCCTGCTCTTGTGCGAAGTAATCCGCATTTTAAGAATGTGAACCGCGGACCGGACATGGGTCACCTGGCGGTGAGCCCATAAAAGAGAGAATGCCTATAATTTAGGCGATAATTTCTAAGCGCACCGCTAGGTGACACATGTCCAGTCCGCATTTTTAAAATGTGGACTAGTCCGCACAAGAGCATTATTATTATTATTATTATATATATATATATATATATATATATATATATATATATATATATATATATATATGGTGATAAGAGCAGTAATCTATATTACAAAAGGTACCATAATGAGTTGAAGTTAAACATCTTTTCGACATTCTTAGCTATATTAAACTATAGTATGACAATGAACTTTGATAGGGAGACCCTTTTTGTCACCCCTAACTTTAAAGTGTTATACCTTGTTTTGTCTTTTATGCCCTGACGAAACTCATACAAGTAAAGACAAAGCAAGGTACAATACTTTGAAGCTAAGGGTAAAGACAAAGCAAGGTACAACACTTTGAAGCTCGGGATAACAAAAAGGGGGCTAACATTCTCTATATGAAAATAGAATCCTTCTCTCTCCCCCCCATTTCTGTTCAACATTTTTTGGAAATTATTCTTCATAAACAATTTATTTATTCTTTTTTCTTATTTCCTGTCCAATGTGTATTTTGCAGCTTCACGAGTATAACTTTAAATTTGTAGTTTTAATTTCTTATTTCATAATATTAATAAGGCTAAAGTGCAAAAAGAAAAAGAAACTTTCAAAATTTTGTAAAACTATCTTTTCGAACAAAGATTTTTGTTACGAACCGTGTGTCAAATAACCTTTAGTTTTATTATGCAATGACAGTTTCAGACGAGGCATGTAATTTGCATTTGTATCTTTGTTATATGAAAAATGATAACATGTGCCCTTAACGCATATGTTTTGAGCCTCAAAATAGTAAGTATAAGAGCTCTAAGTGAGTATTTGTGCCCTATTAATTATTTGTCAGCATTGTGTCCCTACTATCAGGACCCTTATTATAGATATTCTGAATTTGTGATTTGAACATAGTCACTGACTAAACCCACAAATAATTTGCGATTGATTTAATTAAATTTATCAATTTAATTCACCATTGTCGAAGTGCCATTGGCTGAGCAGTTGCTGAATTCATGGGTGGAGTATGCCCCAAGAGGGAAGCCAACAGTCTGACTGGAGGTGAAGTAAATTTGTTTTTGACAACTGGATTTTTAGTTGAATAGATAGACAATTAGATTATGTTTGATCATCAATTTTATAAAAGGATAGAATAGTAATTATATATTCCAAAGTTAACTATGTTAAGTTATGAGTGACAGTGGGGGGTGCCCGGAATAAAGCCGTAATTCAGGGGCTCGTTTGCATTTTTTATAGTACAAGGACGTTATTTGAATATAATTGAAAGTTTTAAGCCTTTTTTTCATTTCTGCACTTTAGCCAATTGATAAATTTGTTTAAATTCAAAATGACCAAGTGTGATTGTTCCCCCTGCTCCGTGTCATGGCATTTCTTTGTGAAATAACTCTGATTAAAAACAGAAAAAAGAAAGAAAAAAAACGAGTGAGAGAGAAGAAGACGTATATAGATACTCTTGGCCCAACCCTAAACATTCTACTCTTCTCTCTAGTTTTCAAAACCATACTCTTGGCCCAACCCTAAACATTCTACTCTTCTCTCTAGATTTCAAAACCAGCGGCAAGTGAAAAGTAAGACACGTTCTACACTACCACTAATTATAACATCATACAAGAAACAAACTCACCACTACTACTGATAAAATTCGGATACAAGAAACAATCTACTGTTGGTGAACAGCACACCAAAAGTGTTATTTCAGAGCTCTAGAGGTCTTCGTCAGGTGATCCTATGCCCCCACACAGTTCCTGTTCATTCTGGTGATGGAGGCAGCAGACTTATGTCACGTGTAGTGGGGGATGGGGCAATTAATGGCTTTTTGGTTGGGGAAGGGGCAATGCTCCAAGGACAATATCCCATATCTTGTTTGCAGATGACACAACCATTTTTTTGTGGAGCTGAAGAGCAGCATATACGGAAACTTAGTATGCTCGTGATGTGCTTCAAGGCTCCTGATTAACAGAGGGAAGTGTGAATGGATGGATACTAAGTGAGGGGGTTTCGAGTTGTGATCATCTTGCTGCAGTGTTAGGGTGCAGACTGCAGACTGGACTCATTTCCATCTACTTATTTGGGTTTGCCTTTGGGGGAGCAGTTTAATTCTAAGCATATTTGGGATCCAATATTGGAGAGGGTGGAGAGGAGGCGGGTGGGGTAGAAGAGTAATCTGTTCGATTGGTGTTGATCAATATTGTTTTGTCGAGCGTTCCAACTTTCAACATGTCAATTTTGCCACTCCCCGCCTGACAGCCACATCTCCATCCTAAGCACCAATATGGATAAAAGATATAATATATGGGTATTATAAAATCCGGTTACATCGATATAGATTTTTTTTAAAATAGGATACGGATACTCTAGGATATTTTATATATATATATATATATATATATATATATATATAGTTTAGAAAATATTTGAACTAAACTAGGTTGTCTTTTGCCAAAACAATATTGTGCAGTGCAAATGAAGAAGGAAAGGGCTGTTTCTTGCCCAAGACATTATTGTTCAACCCTATGTACAGTACACGTGGAGAGGAAATGAACATTTTTTTTTTACTAGAGTCAAGGTTGTTCACTGAGAATTGCCATCCACTCATAGCTAATTCAACATTCAACAATAACTCCTATAAAAATGAACAAGAAATCATTAATCATCAAATAACAGAGTATTAACCACAACAAACCCTCAACTCTAGTGTACAAATCACAACCAATTTTTTTTTACAGCAGATGAAAAAACATATCAGAGCATATTCGTAACATATAGGAGTGTATCCGAAAATTGTAGGAAAACTAGGATGCTTAAAAATTGCATATTTAGGAGTATCGGACGACTGTCCGTATCTGATATGTATTGAATATGAATTTGTAGCCCTATACATAGAGTATCTGTGCTTCATAGGTGGGCACAGTGAAAATTTGGGGATGACATTTGGTGTGCAGAGCCTTCGCCTAGCGAAGGACAAGGACGGCTTGAAAAGAAGGGGCAGATATTTAACTAGTCAATGTTGATTGTGCAAGAAGGAAGAGACAACGGGTCCCCTACCTATACATTGTTCAGTGACAATGAGTTTGTGGGTTGTGGTCATAGTTTTATTAGGCCTCACATAAGTAATGCCAGCTTCAGTAGTAGAGGTGTTGGCTTCTGGAAGGAATAGGGCGATTGGCAAGAGAAAGAAGAGTTTGTGGGACATTGTTCCTCATTGCATTTCATGGACCTTGTGGAAAGAAGGGAACAAAAGGAATAGAAGACGCTCTGAAGGCATGGAGACAGATCCAGCAAAGTTAAAGGTATATTTTGTTGACCTCGATTCATCTGTGGCTCAAAGAGGATTTCTTTCGATGATGATGTTTATTATTTTTTAGATGAGTTTGGGCGGGATGGTCTGGCCCGGTTTTTGTGTATCTTGGTACCAGGGGAGTTTTTTGTGATCCCTTGAAGTTTCCTTTTGCTCTTTTTGTAGACTTCCTTTATATGGGATTCTTCCCCTCAAATGGGTTTTTGTTTTAATACATTTACTTATCTGACGTAAACTACACGTCAAATGACTAAAAAGATATGACCAAACCCTAATTTTAGAGAGAGAATCAGAATTGTCTTATATTTCCAGAATGGCAAAAGTTAGTACAAATGAGAATACAAGAAGTATTTATACGGGCTGAATTTCTTGCTAATCAAGTAATTAGCTAAAATGACTAAAAGGGCCTACTAAAAATAAAAGAATGCCTAATTAGTCCCAAACATACTTGGAGCTAATTAATGAAAGAAAATGCTTAAAAAAAAGGAAACAAAAATAGAAGAATAATAGGAAAATAGCAACGGATCCCCATTACTCCCCCCCCCCCCCCCCCCCCCCAAAAAAAAAAAAAAGAATTCGTCCACGAACTCAAAGGGGAAGGCCAACAGAGTCACCCTCTAAAACTGTAATCAATGCATGGCCGGGAGGATGCTCGGCGTCATCGATATACTCTAGGGCTGATCCATTGCTAAAAGGGACCGGTGACGTGGCTGAGGGCAATCGGAAGCTCGGTGTCCCACGGTGCTACAATTAAAGCACCGAAATGTGGGAAGGCCTGTATGTGTCACAGCGGAACGACAGTGACTGGATTAACGGCAGAAGGTGTCGAGGCTGATGCTGCAGGCGGAACAAAACTCAAGGAAGGTGGAGGCGGGATGATGGAGGAGCTGTCAGGGCTGCGTGACAGGCCTCGATCTTAGTAGCATACTCTACCGCCTTCAAAAAGGTCGGTATCTCTCTCAAACCAAGGTCACGACGAATATGTGGCTGGAGTCCCAGAATGTATCGGTTGATCAGTTGATCCTCCGTCTCGGGCAGGCGAGCTCTGGTGCACAGGAGCTGGAACTGCTGTATACTCTACTACCGAAGACGTGTACTGCTGAAGAGACTGAATGTGCGTAAAGAGGTCTCGCTCGTACGTCGAGGTATAAAGGATGTCCGAAGAGCGCCTTGAGATCAAGCCAGTCCTGGATAGGAGGGAGTCCTGCAGCCGTCCTACGATAACAAAGGTCATTCCACCAAACATGGGTAAAGCTCTTAAATTTGGTAGCAGCAAGAACACATGAGAGGCCTTGAATCCGCTTGTAATCGAAAACTGTCTCTATAGAGGCAAGTCAGCCGGTCATATCATCCGGGGAGAATCTACCATCAAACATAGGAATATCTATACAAATATCTCCCTGGAGGCTCCTCGAAAGTAACTGAAGTGCTAATGAAAGTGGGTCTCCATCCTGATGAGCTCCTAAACCCATCACATCACCCGGCACAGGTGCAATAGGATCAATCAGAACTGGTGGCAACTGGGCAGGTGGTGGATGAAGAGGATGAGTATGTGGAGTTATGAGAGCTGCTGGGGGGCCGCGATGGGGGCATGTGCCGATCAAATGGCCAAGCTCTCCACAATAATAGCACTGACGGTCGCGTAGGGGTACAAAACGAGGGCCACCGGGTAGGGGTGAGGGAATCCAATCCAGGATACTACGACAGGTATCCCCGGCGTCGCTGGATGAAAAAGAATCAGTGTAAAATAGAGAGAGATCATGGTGGGATGGTGTATGCTGTGAGGGTGGAGGGGGTGAGTGGAAGTACGGATGTGGGTCAAGGGTTAGGGGGGTAGGACTTTGGAGAAGGGTGGGCGGACCAGGAAATAATAATATGGTTAGGCAAGATGGAGTGGTGATTCTGTTCGGTGGGATTGGAAGGGTCCGATGGGTAAAAAGGTTGGGTGAGGTTGGAATAAACTTGGAAATGAGTAGTAGAAGAATTTCTAAGGAGGTCGGTATTGTCGAAAATGCCAACAGGTATGAATAGGGCGGGTCAGGAGGTCTAAAAATCTCTAAGGTTTCGGTCGTTACAAGGCTTTTTTTGCGGTGGATCGAGTTGTCCGGTTTGTCCAAAAGGGTCGAGACCACCTGTTTGCCTAGGGTTTGCTGTTTGGGCAGGATTTTTGACCAAATCGCCCCCCATTTAGGATCCGAGGAGTCTAGAATCAAGGGCTTCACCGAGTAGTTGGGTATTATTAGGTTGAATGAGAAAATCAGATTGAAAGGGTGAAAAATTATTCTGCTCAGGTGGGAAATCAGTGGCGGGGAACCCATTGCTCTTTACAGATGTGATAAGGCCTCTGTTTCTGGATTTTCCAGAAATTCCGACTAAAAGGGAGGCTACCCGACGTTCGATGGGTCTGGCCAAAGCAACCAAATCGTTGGGACCCTTCGGTTCAGATCTTTCACACTGTCTATCTAGTGATGCTGATCAAGACTTCTGACAGTGCTGTTCGACCGAACTCCTTACTTGGGCAGCCGCTGGTGTTTGGTTAGGTTGAGTAATCAATTTGGTGGGAGTCATTCTCAAAATGGACACAATTTTCAACCGGGTCTTTGGGGTGTACGATTTTGAATACCAACACACCAATACACCACTTGGGGAACGACACCTCGTTCTGATACCAAATTGACGTAAACTACACGTCAAATGGCTAAAAAGAAATTACCAAACCCTAATTTTAAAGAGAATCAGAATTGTCTTATATTTCTAGAATCGCAGAAGTGAGTACAAATGAGAATACAAGAAGTAATTATAGGGGCTGGATTACTTGCTAATCAAGTAATTACCTAAAATGACTAAAAGGGCCTACTAAAAATAAAAGAATGACTAATTAGTCCCAAACATGCTTGGGACTAATTAATGAAAGAAAATGCTTAAAAAAAGGAAACAAAAATAGAAGAAGAATAGGAAAATAGCAATGGATCCCCATCATTATCAATATTAATTATATATATATATATATATTACAAAATCAAAGTGAATTTTCACATGCATTGTCTTTCCCATGGCCGCAAAAGAGGTCAGCCTTAGGTGTGCTTTCGCAATTCCCATGTCAACAGAATAAATATATAGCTTCAATTTAGTCCCAACATGATATTTATTTTTACTTAAGCCACCATATAGTTATCATTATTTGACTTTTTCCACTAAAAAGGGCAGCAATAAATGGGGAAATAGTATCACTAAAAGTCAAAATGGTGGCTAAAGTCTAATAGGAAACAAAATAGTGTCAAAAGTCGAATAATGATAACTAAATGGTGGCTGAAGTCAAAATGGCATACCTTTTAAATCAATAAAAACACCAAATTGTTCGGTTGCATTAATTTTATCGGAGCCTCAACCTATTTTTTCTCCAAACTATAAACAGGGCCATGATACACCAAATCACTGATGAAGCACCATATATCGTCTATATTTTGGGTAATACCACCAATTACCTTCTGATATCACCACATTCATCATGAAAGTCCCTCTTGTTCAAAAGAACTAAAACAACTCTTTGGTTTCCCACCTCATATCTACAACTACTAACATCCACTGCATCTTGATCACACAGTACATCCCCCCTCTGTTGCATGGGTTCTCCGTGTTCCATAATCCAATGATTCTAACTAGACATCCAAGATGGGTCGATGATCACGAGACCCAGTCATGTTCCCAACTTCCTACAGCTCATATTACTCCCCCATGCAGCGGCAAAGATCCCTGCGATCATCCTAATAACTACGAGCTAGGCTGGGGGGGAGGGGAGTTGTCAAAATTTCAATTGAATTGTCTACTAGTGGCATATTGTGGAGCTGGTAGCTAGGCAGACAAGACGACCATGGGTCGTGAGTTTCGCGAGTTCTACTGGCAAACACTCTTGAATCACGGCAATGAGTAAAGCAACCTCATCTGGGGTTATGAGCAATCCTCTGACAACCCAAATAGTTGTGACCAATTGGTCGACAGCAAGGTGGATTGTTCGATAATCCACTTGGTAGACTTCCTCTGTGAAAATTCAAGACAGCATGTCTCACAGTTCATCGTTTCTTCTTCCATTCGTTGAACTACCAAGTTCAATTATGATCGACATCCTCTACTCCAGATTCACCGGTGTGAATATTTCAATAAAGATACACAGGCTCTAATACCAATTTGGTGCAAATATTGTTGGAGAAAGCAATCAACAATGAAGAAGCATCAATAATAATACTGAATCTCCAAAGGAGTTTATTAATTGAAGATATTATTGATTGAGTATTAACCTGACAAATCAAAAGACCTAAGGCCCTATAAATAGTAAACCAATCCTATCTTTATCTTATTTCAACTCACACTCCAACTTTAAACGATATTGCTAATGATAAAGGGAATCATATTAATCATGTAACAAAGAATAAATACAATTTAAAACCAATTCTAATCCTAAATACTCTAAAAATAAAAACCTAAAGAATAAATATTACTGATGGGGTCCAGGCTTCATGCGCCTGTAGCATGATGCCTGCCTGACAAGACTGTAGAACCTAACACCCCGAGTACCTTCACTACCCTCCTACGCATACTAACAATATGCATGTATCCAGCGCTGTAGATATACTTTCTACGAATTTTATAGGCACTGCTGCAGGAAACTTTCAAAGATCATGTGACAATATAAATAGAACTTACTTCTTTATTCATGTCCGTATCATTCGCAACTGGATTTTTTTGTCTAAATGAGCTTCCAGAATTATAAGGCAGTCCACCATTTCTGGTACGAGAAATATTTTCTGAAGACCAACCAGTAGCCCTTGCATCTTCACCACCTACAATCAGTCAATAGTATGAAGTACGAACCATATTAAGCTTCAGGCAAGGTTTATCTTTTTTGGTTGATAAATCTTATTAAGCTTCAGGGATGTAAAACCCATAAAAGAAAGTATTTAGTGCTACAAAAGAAGTGAAATTAGATTTAATTCTGCAATAATTTGTGTAATGAAACCCACCTGATTGTCTACTAACATTGGGAACTGCTGGAGGCATGCCGGAACTTGTTCCTCCACTAGCTCCCTATCCAAAAAAACACAGTATGTTATCTGAGTGTGATGGGACAAAAATGAATGCAACCTTACAAACCGTAATTAGACTATACCACTTACAAGAGCACGAGGAGGATTGGCAAGTTGTGATTGTTGATATTTCAAAATGGTCCAGTCAAACACATAATCAAACTGAAATCCTAAAGTGAAAAGAGAATTAATTAATTTGTGACTATAATGCTAAACTTGGCAGGGGCCTTGAAAATACACATAACTTAGTAGCCCTTCGGAACTTATAAAAATCTGAACATGAAAAAACAAACCTTCACGAATGAAAAGGTCACGGAAGATTCTCTTCAGATAAGCATAATCTGGCTTATCATCAAACCGTAGTGAACGACAATAATGAAAGTATGATGCAAATTCTGCAGGATAGCTCCGACATAAAGCCTATTTAAAAAACATTGAACCCTCCAATTAAGTTTCACATGAATAATGGATATCAGACTATGGCATAAAAATAGTCAAAATTTGTAAACCCTATAAAAACTAAGGTCATGGCGACTCACACCTACTTGGTTGATGCATTAAAATTCAAAACCACCAAAGAAACAGTGTTAATTGTTTTAATGAATCGGATATAGGATGTGAGACTCACAATACCCTAGTTTTTAGAGGGTCAACACATTTGTATTCCATAAATATACACAAAAACTACAGATTACCTCGATCGAGGTTGAAACTTTCTTTTCACTAATTTTTTCGTACTTCTGTTTCTTGTTTCCTGCCTTCAATCCCTGCCAAGGGAGGCTACAAAAAATAGAAATATGTGTGGAGTTACCTTAACAAACTACGTATCAAAAGAACTTAAAAAAATGTAAAGATGGCGGTAATGTTTACCTTCCTCTTAAAAAGTACATAAAAACATATCCAAGTGATTCCAAATCATCCCTTCGGCTTTGTTCTACACAAACCAGTACTCAATCATATAGAAAGCAATGGAAAATACACAAAAGGTGATGACCAATTCCTTTTAAAAAAAACATGAGCCTACCAATCCCAAGGTGAGTATTCATGCTTGCATATCTCGCCGTTCCAGTCAAATTTTTATTTTCTCTGCATTACGTACCATGGTTGGGTAAAATAAATAATAATTTATATATTCGCAGAATTGAGTTATCCAAGTAAAAAAAATAGTATAAAAAAATAACATGTATATGAATTGTAATTATTGTAGTTTAGAATTTTTGTAATGAGGCTTAATTACAGGGATTTCCTTGCTCTTAGATCAGATTTAGCTTATGCTTTTATTTTAATTCTCTCTTATAAAAAGGATAAAAATCCGAATTTGAAAAACAGGCTTGAATTATGAATTAAAATGGAACTTGTGAGCTTTGGCCCTGTGTGGCATCTCTTCTATCTCTTATTCTATTGTCCATCCGTAGGTTTATCACAGGAGAATTGGTAACACTTCACGTTTACAAAAAAGTTAATTAATGCTAATCTATAAACCGTAACAAGATTTTAAACACTATCATATGCTGCATCAAAATGAATACTGGATAACTATTAAATTTTTCAACCATCCTGATCCGTACAAACAGAAATCATTCTTGCTGTAGTTTGGAAGAGGCGACGGAAATAAGAAACAAACAAACAAAGAAAAATAACTACTATTTGCATCAGCCCTTGTTAATAAAAGTATTGTGTTGTGTACCAAACTTATTTCCAGTAAAAACAGAAATACTGCACGTCAGGGCTAAATAAATATAACATTGTAGCAATTCGGACAAATCAGTCATCTCCAAAGCAGCAAAATATCGAGCCGTCATATACATACAAACTCAGCCCATGAAGCTGACCTATATGGAATGTGTTGATGATTTGAGGAGTCCCTATACTTCTTAGCTAGTCCAAAGTCAATGGCGTAAACCTACACACAATTGAATGCAAAATAATGAGTGGAGACGGATCATGAAAGCTAACAATTAACAATAGGAGGGGGGGAAGTATAAACTGGAACCTGATTCGCACGCCTCCCTAAACCCATAAGGAAGTTGTCTGGCTTAATATCTCGATGCAGGAACGATTTTGTATGAATAAATTCAACCCGATTAATCTAACAAAAATAACAATCACCAAAAACAATGATAATGAAGTCCAATGCTCAACAATATGCATGACTGCATGCAATCAACAAAATCTTACCATTTGATCTGCAAGCATAAGAACACTCTTCAAAGACAGCTTCCTACTACAGAAATTGAACAAATCTTCAAGACTAGGTCCCAACAAATCCATAACGAGAACATTATAGTCTCCTTCAACTCCAAACCATCTCACATTTGGAATTCCAGCTACCATATTAGAAAATATTTCCAACTAGTAAGTATATTAAACATATAAAGGGTATATAATAAAAACAAATAATAAAAGAATTATCAAATGGAGTAATAAAAAAGTTCATTACTTCCTCCCTGTAGTATTTTGTACAACTTTGATTCGTACAACAATTGCGGGTGTTTTGTCTTGATATTTTCCTGGGCAAAAGAAACAGCAAAGAAGTTGGTATATTACTATCATAAATCATCATCTACAAAGTACTGTAAGTAATTCCAGCACGTATAAAACTATGTACCAAAATTAAATAACAATTTAGTCCAAATCTACTAAAAATAAGGTCACCACTGCTCTATATTTACAAATCTCCCTCCCCCACCCCCCAGCCTCACAACTAAACTCTCTTTCCACCCCTCACCAAGGTATATATCCATAGGCCCGCACCATGAGGAACACGGATATCAAAACAACCAATCAAGAAACAAAAGGGTAAAACCCGTCACAATAGCACATATTCATAAGACTCACTCCTCATTCACAAATCTCCAAAATCATTGACCCAAGAATGTCTAGTTCAAATATTCAAAACCTCCAACCCCCACAGGTGATATATAAACTCCACATCAAATACCTTTTCATAAAAAGTCTCGCTAGAAATTATCAAACCTTTCCAAATAGACCGTGAAGTAGAAGGGTAGGTCGGTAATAAGGTAGTGTTCTCAAAGGCGCGCCTTGGCCCGGGGTAGGCGCCTCGCCTAGGTGCTAGGAGCCTCAAAAGTGGATCAAGTGAAAAAAATCGACGTATTTAAAAAATCTGCCCCAGTTTTGCATCACACATCGAAAGTACATTGTACTACAGTAGCAATATTATATACATAGAAAAATATAGTATATATATATATATATATATATATATATATATATATCATATGCATGAATGTTTCTGTGCATATATACAATGATTTTAGTAACATTTTTTGCGAAATATTTTTAAATGATACTCAATTTTATACCTACAATAACATTCTTCTTTCTGTGTAATATTTTTATTATTTGTTTTAGGAATCATACATTAATTGCACAAAATATTTGTGTAATATTTCTATAATTTGTCTCCTTTTTTTTTTAGCAAAAGAAATTTATTTATTAATAGATATGAGAAAAAGAATTTCCTAGGGCTCTTACAAGCGCTAAAGAAACGAAATAATTAAGAAAATTTACGAAATCTTGAACAAGTAGCAGCTGGCCCATGGTTCAAAGTCTCGGTATCGGTCCCGGTATCGGTCCCGGTATCGGCCGCTCGATTTTTAACTCGGTTACGGTATCGGTTACGGTATCGGGCGATACGCAAAGATACACTATTTAGAGAGCGCAAAAAATTCCGAAAAAAATTTAGAAAATTTATAAAAAATACGATTAACAATGTGGACCAATCAGATAAGTTTAAAACTATCCTTTAATATGCATAATATTGTACAATAGATTATATTGACGTGCTGCGAACTTGCTAGATTCAATGTTCCATGATAAATCAATATTTTTTTTTCACATAGGATACATATATAATGTTTTTACAAAGAAAAACAAATGTTACTTTTTTAGTAAGAGGATAATTTATTTATTTTTACAAAGAGGATTCAACTATTATATCCTTAGTATTATTTTTAGTAAGAGGATACAAATGTGTTTTTTAAGTATGTTATATTTTTCTAAAAAGGGATAGAAATGTTTCTTTTTTAGTATTGTTATTTTTTTACAAAGAGGATACAAATAGTGATTTTGACAAAACACAACATTTTTTTACAATCGTTTTTTACAAAAAGGATGCAAATGTTATTTTCCTACAAAAAATGATGCAAATTTTTTTTTTTTTTTTGGTCGTTGGGTTGCAAATGTTTTTTTTAATTGATGGAAATGTTATTTTTTTACAAAGAGGATGCAAATATTTTTTTTTCTTGTGTTGCAAATGTTATTTTTACATAAAGGATGCAAATATTATTTTTACAAATGTTAAGAGGATATAAATATTATTTTTACAATAATTACAATTGTATATTTGTTTGTAAAAGAATAATATTTACGTTTTTTTTATAAATAATAACATATTAAAAAACAACATTGGGAACATTATTATAAAAAAATAATAACAAATAACATTTGGATCATTTGCATTCTTTAAAAAAAAAAACTGGCACATATACAACGCACTAAATTAAACCCACACGATGACCAAATAACCCACACACACAACACACTAAATTAAAAAAACAATTAGCATTTCATACCCCCCCAAAAAACCACGCTTACCAACATAACACAGGAGAGAGAGAGAGAGAGAGATTGATGCTTAGTAACTTATACCATCTCGACCGATATATCACCGATATGGGTCGATACTATTGTGATATCGCCGATATGGGCCGTTTCCATCATGATATCGCCGATATGGGCCGATTCTACTGTGATATCGTCGATATGGGCGATTATACCGCTATATCACCGATACTACCGAGAAATTACCGATATAGGGTCGATTCATATCAATAATTGAAAACTCAACTCGTAACTCGGAATCGGATCGGTGGGCACCGATACCTAGTCAACTCGGCCGTATCGTCGCGGTATCGGCCTTGACTTTGAACCATGAGCTGGCCTTAAATTATATTTAAAGCCGATTTCTCCTCAGCAATTAAGTACATAAAAGAATCTTGTTTCTTTTCTCCCTTTTGATTGAATTCTTCCACCTCAACTAGATTATTTGAGTCTTCAAAGATCCCTAAAATATCAAAAGAACTACTAATTGGAGAATAGGACATTTGATATTGAGTTTTTCCACATTTTCTCCCAATTGGGTCTATAATAAACGCCCGAGCTTTTGCAATATTAGGAGACATTCCTAAATCGAACTTTGTAATCTCCACTTATACATTAACTTCTGAGCATTCCTCTTCCAGCATAAAATCATTTGTGTGAGTTGACAAGTTTGGAATGTCCTCTAGAGGAGGCATATCACCATAGAAATTAGACTCTTCATTATCAGAAATATCCCCGGATGAAATATTCTGATTATATTTGTGACCCATATTTTTAGGAGCTCCCAAATAAACTTTATCGTTTCCAAAAATTTTGTCCAATCTTTTTTCCCGGAATTTTTGGAGTTTCAGAAATATCCACGGTGACAGTTTCTTTAGATTTAGATGACTTTGCAAAGATTTTAAATTTATCCCCATGTGCTGAAGTTGTTGGAGACTTTTTCAAAGTTGAAATACCTGCTTGGAGGTTTGTTTGTTCCGAAAACTTCGGAGAATCATCATTTCCCACTGTTTGCTCCAAGTTAAAAGAAGATATATTCTCCACCATATTAGTAACCGAATCAAGTAGCAACAGTTCAGCTTCCTTAAATCCAGTCGTATCTACCCTAAAAGCAGGATTTTCAACGTGTTGAACAGTCAATTCAGTTGAACTTTTCTGATGAACAGATGGGACCACATGCTGATCATGAGATTGCCTTCCAATGTCTTGGGCTTCATGATTATCGGCAACCTCCTTTAAATTAATAAACTCATAAACAGACCGAGTATTAGCCGATTTTTTTGTCGTTTCCACGGCTTCTGTTCCTCCTAATTCGAATGATTCCTTTGAGTTGACAATCTCCATAGTTAGATTTTTAAATCCGTTTCTGGCCAAAATCCTTGCTCTATTTGGAGCATGATTCTGCTTATACTGACCACTAACTTGAGTAGAAGTTTTTTTCTTATTTGCTTGTTGGTAATTATCAAAAGGACAAATATTTAATTTGTTGCAGTAAGAAATTGAGTGTCTAATGGCTCCACAAAAATCACAGTTCAAAAACAATGTTAATTGGAATTTTTTTTTCTCCTTTGGGACTGAAAATGAAAAATCGACCTCCACTAAGATCCTTGCGTACAAACCATATTTTTTATCCAAAGTGGCAGGATCAATTCGAATAGGAATTCCAACACCACGAGCAACTTCTAAGAGAAGTCTAGGATGCCAAAACTCGTCAGGTAGATCCAAAAAAGGGACCCAAACATGAGCATATGATGAAACGAAATTAATTGGACTGAAATTGGGACACCAATGAATAGGACGGAAAAAATCAAACTAGAGACAAATTGGACCTATCATCCATGCACGTTGCATATCTTCAAGAGATTAAAAAAAAGACTATAAAAGCCCTTACCTTTCAGTGTGAGTCTCCATTGTTTCTGAATATTCCATGTTTGTGAAAGCATTTTCTTCAACTCTTCACATGTTGGAGCTTGTTGTCCCTTTGCTATGATAAATCGGCCTAACAACCTAGACTTGCAAGAATCTAAAGATTGCTTGTATATTTCTTGAGAAATCTTAATAATGGGTGTTTGTCTTGATAATACGGTTCTGAGAGATTTAATAGATGTGCTGATACACTTTTAAACGAAGAAGCCATTAATTGTTGAGTTTGTGAAGCCACTTTTTGTTGGAGGATTTGTGCATATGATTTTGAAGAATCCATTTAAAAAACTAGAGCTAGCAATGATATTGGAATGGTGAAAAAAAATGGCTGGAGGTTATGAGAGAAGCGAGAGCTTCTCTCTCCTCTGAGGAATCAATTGCACCAAGGGAACTTATATTATAATTTGTCTTAGTGTTAGCAATCTTTTAGTAATGTTCCAAGTGTAAGGCCTTAAAGTATTATTACCAATATTCATGTATAGATCAATTTGGATGTAATATGATACTTAATCATTGTGATTAATTAGTTATTAGTCTTTAACATATGGTAATGAACTTTGATTGGAATTGTCTTTTGTTTATGTATGAGAAATTGAAAAATTGCTAGTAATGCTAGAAGTAAATCAATGTTAATCTTTAGTAACTTAAATTTCAAAGTATACTTGGTTTGTATAACAAAAACATAAAAGTAAAAAATAAATAAAAGATGCTTAGGCCTAGGCACCCATCCCACGCCCACCCCGCGCCTCGTGCTTTTTAGAACCTTGAGGGAGAATAGGCAAGTACTTTTGATAAAAATCATTTGCCCACCTTTGGAAACACAAATCTTCTTCCAACTTGCCAGTCTCCTCTCAAAACTCTCAATGGAAAGGTCCCAAATGGTTTTAGATTTGTGACTAGCACACAAAGAGAGCCCACAACCCACGCTAATTACCAAAGCTCCCAGATCATGCGCCTGCCCTGCCGTTGTAATCTGACACCTACTGATATTTACTCTTAAACCAGATTCAGCCTCGAAACAGATTAAAACCCTACATAGGGTACTTAAATATCCTTCATCCAGACTCATTATATTCATTGTAATAAATTGTACCGTCACTAGGATAAGAGAAAAAGAGAGTGTGATTCGCTCTATCGCAGCCGCCTCACTGTTTAAAAAACGAAGTTGCCACAGGCCGAGGGCGTAAAATGGGTTAGGTTCTTCCTTTGAACCTTCATAGTCGTCCATTTTGGCCTCAGATTGATCTTCGTATTCATCGTTGTCATGGGATTCGATGTCCTCGTGTGAAGAGGAATGAAGTGAAACGCAGCAGGTCGGAGCCTCAGAGGCGATGGTTGAGAAGCTGCGATGAATTTTTTAGCCCGCTCATCAGTGCAGCGGCTCCTCCGCGATCTTGGGGTTGAATCCAGCTGTAGTAGCAATTCCTCTTCGGAGATATGATCGATTATTTGGGTTACGATCACAAACCCAATGGGTGCCTTTGGAGCATTTATCGGGGTTGTTCTGAGTTGAAGCCAAAACACGGACCTCAAGCTCTGTGCACCAGTTTATATGAATACTCACCAAGAACGAAAATCACATTGATACCAACTTGATGTAAACGAAGCGAGATATACACACACAAGGAAATAATCAAAGATATTCTTCACTAATTCTCATATATTCATAATAATTGTGTCCTCCCAAATGAGGGAATTGAAAAGGTATATATAGGTCCCCAATACTTGGTGGCCAAGCTTAAGCTGTGATGCAAGCGTTGATACCATGAGCCTAACTTGAGCCATAACATCATTAGACGTAACTAGCCTACTCTAGAACATTCCCTTGGAATGTTCATTTATTATGAAAACCATAAAAATAAAATTGATGACGCATGATAATATATGTAGCCATTGGCTTGATTCCAGGCACGTGCCACGCACCAATACACATCAACTCGTATCATGTAGTCTGTCAAGGAAGAAAAGAACCAACGGTGCTTTAAGAGCGAGGAGAGTCATCCTAGGAAGCTGTATTTTTTTATCTTGAGCTTGTTATTTTTTAAAGCCAGTGAAATGTATGATGTTCATATGTATTCCTTTTGTTGACTTTTGAGCTTGGGAATTGGGATACTAGGTTGCACAGTTTGACTTTCCTAAGCCTTTTTAATAGTTTCAGGATTTTTTTTCTCTGTCTAGCCTTTTGGTTGCACGTCATACATGCCATGGTTCGCCCCCTTTCGCCGCTTTTATTAATATGATATAATATAGTATTATCTTTTGACATCAGACAATGGAGGTATAATTGTTTAATCATTTCTTTTTATAACAGCTAATTAACGGTTATATGATGCCCTAAATATGTAATTGATTTTCATTAACAACCACATGTGGTGCTAGTACATGTTACAATGAAGGCAAACCGATTAAAAAGTTAAAAAATTGAGGAAGCCTTGTCACTTTCCAATTGTCAGGGGGGTGGCTCTCTCTCTCTCTCTCTCTCTCTACCCCATTGTGTGTGTGTGTGTGTGTGTGTGTGTGAGAGAGAGAGAGAGAGAGAGAGAACAAAACGCAAGTCCCAATGGAATACTGTGACATAAGAAAAATAAGTACGAGGAGCAGATTAGCCTAATTTCAAAACAGCTGGCTGGAAGAACCCCCGGAAAATGGACATATTAGACCATCTCCAAACACTAAGCATTTTGCATAACCAAAATATAATAATTTTGCAAATGAGGATCCCCTGTGGAATGGCCGGCCGCTTGGGTGATTTTCCCGCGGCACCGACACTTTTTGTCCCAGCATCTCCAGTGGTTATATTTGAAATTGTATATATAGACCCCATATTTCATTACACTCACACATTCTATCCATATCAATCACTTCCCTCACAAACTATTAACCTTTTAGAAAATTCGTATTAGGAATATGTCTTTTGACTACACCATCAACATAATTCTTAACGACTCGCATTCGGATGGCGCTAATTCTGAAAAGCTATTATTTACTGAATGGTCGTTGCTATTCTCAGTCTTCTAAAGGCCTAAGAGAAATAAAACGGTCATGCGATTCATGGAAGTTTGTAAGGTAGTTGCCCGCAATAAGGAGGAAGGACATTGTTGGTTAATGACATATTATTTCGAAGAAAATCTTACATATGATATGACGAGAAGTTCTTCCGCCATCGATTCTGGATAAGTCACGACTTGTTCAAACGTTTCCTTGTCGGGTTTTCTTCTTGTGATAGCTATTTCTTCAAAAGCTAAAACAGGTGCAGAACATGAAATCTTTCCAGTCAACAAATAATGACTACAATTCTTCAGATGCTCGCAAATGGTTGCGCGGTCGATGCAATTGACGAGTACATCAGAATTGCGGAGAGTACTGCCATTAAGACCCCACGCTTCATTCGAAATTGAAGTTCTTATTTCATTAATAAATTTTCCGGCTTGCAATTGCATTTAACCCAGCAGTGAATATACAAACTTAGAATACATATATTTTTCCCACTTTGACGGCTTCCTCAGTCAGTGGTAGGTCCGAATACTGCTTCCCAAACTAACGCAGCTCTGGGCGTTTTCAAATTCCTCAAGACTGAACATTTGAGGTCAACTCAATCCCAAGTCGCCTCCAGCGATCAGCGAATATCACGCAAGTTTAGGTCGTCCCCCTAACCGTGTCAAATTTCCAGGTAATTGCTTCAATAAGCCCTTCAATCCTTCGCTAGTCATGTTGCAAGTTCCAGGGCAACATAAAATAAAATTTGGAATTGCTCATTCTCTGAATGAAAATTGTGAGTGGAAATGAAACGGGAAGGAGATTAGATAGAACAAAAAAAGAACGGTATTGCAGAAGCAAGTAGAATACCCTGAGAAGCTCTTCTCCGACGACAGTTGGAATACCACGAAGGAGCCTTCTAAACACAATTCAATCCAAAAGTTATCAATTGCTTATTTTTTGTAATTTATGCTATCATACATAAGGCCTTATTCTTCTGTTGACAAAGCCTTCGACACGGCCTTACGACCTCTACATTTTTTACTAAAAATCAAATTCTTAACACAATAAAGTTCAATTACTCATAATTTCAACTCCATCATAACATAAACCTTATTAGCAAACCAATTAAACCTCCACCTATCCATTTTACCATATCCATCTATCTATGTTTTAATTTGCTAAGTGACAGAAGCACAATACAATATGTAAAATTAACTAATTAAATAGTAAAATAACACACAAAATGAAAACATAAACAAACTCACAAGCTTAATAGCAACTTCTTCATTTGTCTGAATATGAGTACCTGAAAAACAGTCAATTATGTATACATATGTGTGTATATATCAATTAGAAACAATCAAAGATAATTGAGAGGAGTAAATGAACAATTGATGATTAACAAACCGAGATAGATCTCTCCGAATGAACCGCTACCGATCTTCCGACCGAGCCGAAACTTATTACCAACACGAGGCTCCATCGAATCCCTAACTTTAATTTAAAACACTGATTTCGTTATAAAATGTAAAATCGGTCTAAAGAAGGGTTCAACATGGATAATTGGATGATCGAGAGAAAATAAAAGGGAATTGAGGGTTTTTTTGGGGGATATTCTCTATGTAGAGATGCTCAATTTAATGGAGGTTAAGGCTGGAGAGAGAGAGAGAGCAGGTATCATGATATCTCCACTCTTAATTTTGATCAATTGAAGCATTTTACACTTTTTTTTTCATTTTGTATGATTATGATTATGGATCGGTAATTTGGAATTGTTCCAATTTATTTATAGTAGTTTTAAGTTGAAAGTCAAGGTTATGAAATTAACTTACGGAATATTGGGAAACTAGCCTGCTAACTCGTGCAATGTGCGAGCGCATTATAATTTTTTTGTGATATATATATAGTAGTATCTATAGAAGCGTTTAACTTTATGATGTAGGGTATATATGGGGATGCAATATCTTTCCAATTAAAAAAGTATGAAAAGTCTAAAAATAATTTGAAAGGACAACGCATCATGTTGCTATTTGAAAATATATTCCATATACTGTAGATCTAACTATAATTTGAAAGGGCAAAGCATGTGAACTAAAATGCAAAAATCGGGAAATAGAATTGCATGCCCTATATATTCATGAGCACAAAACTGAAGATAACAAAAATAATATGAAAATGCAATAACACAATTATACATAACTTACTTGTGTAGCATAACATATTCGTAAATCGACATCTCGGGCAGAAAAAATATGTGTAAGCCAGAATTTGAAAACCAAAAAAAAAAAATGGTATGTGGTGTAGTTGAGATGATCAAATTTGGTTTTGTAACATCTAATTATGAAATACAAATTACAGAAACTTATAGAGTCAATAAATAAATAACAAAAAAGACTAAGAAAATCTCAAAAGAATTATACATCATACCTGATTAAGGCGGCAATGCATGGACATATCTAAGTGGCTTCAGTTCTTCCTTCACCGCCCACCTATTGTGATTCTCAGTTTTCCTCTCTGATTTTTATTTCTACAAATTCTATTAAATAGGAGCATGCTTATAAAGATCATTTCCCTAATTAACTACTTCACTGCTATGTTTGAATCTAAACACGCATACTGAATCGAAAAGTAATGAAAAAAACACACTACAATTTGTTATATGTTTTAAGAATTCATAATGTATTTTTCTTCTGCTTTTATTTATACTTTCTAAGATCAAAGTAGTATACTGAGGGCTTTTAAACTCATATTATATGCATTGATTTGTCATTATTTGATACAGGTGTGTTTGCCCCAAGAAGGTGTCTAAGTGCTCATTGAGTTTTTATGTCAATACGAAGAGTTACATGGTAAAAACTGATCAAATTCACTATGTAAAGTGACATGTGTGTATGCATCTACAAAGACATTTAAAATGAATATATTTTTCAAGGAAAGGTAAAAACTCAAAAAGGGGGACAATTAAGAAAAGTTAATGAAGTATACGTGTGTCTTTTGAGTATCCGGATACTCAAAAGTTCAGATGAGAAAATGAATAGAGGAGAGAGAGGTAATTAAAATATTTATGAAGTATACGTGTGTCGTCATGTTGGCGTGACAAATGTCGACGTTGTGCTCCACTGTAAAATTTAGTTATATACTATAATGAACATAAAAGTTTGGGATGGTTTCAATTATGGACTCGAATTTTTCGAAGTGCAATGTTAACCATAATGTATTTAGATTATTCGTTAGGCGTGATGTTAGAGTATGTAAGAGAGTGCTGACGCGATTTCATTTAATTGTTCTGACTCGTTCAATAAATTGCACCAAAAATGAATACAAATATCTGTGAAATATAAACTATAGGATTTATATAATTTTCCCTATTGAAACACGATGCTTTGGGAGGAAAAGAAGATAACATTATATTCACCCAAGTGTATTCCCGAGTAATTATAGGAAACTATGTTATCGGCTCTTCTTCTTTCCTTTTCCCTTATATTACTTAATTGCAAAGAATTAATGGGTAAATGTTTTGAAAATTTACATTAATCCAACTATTAATGTTAACATTCGTGGTATGGTAACTGTGGTCAACTCAACCACAACGGCGCTCTAGAGATGGCAAGGGAAGTAAGTGGTCGTCGTTGGTGATGTGACATGTGTTAATACATAGATCGAAGTCGACAACCTACTTTACTCAAAATACGCAAAAGGAGGAGTCACCTTAAGAGAGATAGCTAAAATATAACTAGTTCATGTAACACCAAACGAGATATGGGCTTGAAAACTATATTACGGAGTGGGAAGGTGTTAATACCCACGTCGCCCTTTCGATCTCTTATGGGATCTACTATATATTCTCCTTCTCCTCAATACATGAATGTGTGCGCGCTGTAATAATAGTGTCGTGTGTATAAAGTGAACAATGGTGGAATAAATGTGAATATATACATGGTTCTGTAAATGTTTTTCATATGAACAGGGTCACTAGAAGAAAAGTAAACTAACTAAACATGAACAATGTGGTAAAAGGAAGGTATAAATAGATTATAACTATGAGTGACACCCCGAAGTCATAATCTCAAAATGAGAAGTAAGTACGCTTATGTGGGACAGCTAAAGAATTAGTAAAGGTAAGAGAACTAACTACGTGAATAAAATGTACAAACTATATAAGTGAGGTGATAAAATGTAGAATGAACTAAATGAAAGGAGTAATAATGGACTTGAATCCCCAAAGTAGTTTCAGTATGCCTATCTAGCCAAAAAAATGCATCAAAGTCCAAGTAGTTCACGTAATGAACAAGGGATGGTCTAAATCATAATACAAATTTGAGGGGTCCTTTTTTTATTTTTGAAAAGAGGGTGGGAGGTGAAAGTGTGAAAAATGTGTGAGAACACTCTAAATTCAAAATTGTGGTTTAACCCCCTTTTTGGGTTGTTATTCATGAAAATAGATTTGAGAGCGTGTGATACTAAAAAGGGTAGAATTGTCAAAGCTAAGTATATAGTATAACAACTATAAAGATAAAGAGAATACTCACTACACCAAAATGGGCAAATTGTCACCTTTCAGCCGGCCAGCCTTGTCAAGGTCATTGACCGTGACAAAAAATACGCGTTTTATGTCACGGTCAATGACCGTGACAATTATTTAAATATTTGTCACGGTCAATGACCTTGACACGACCGTGACAATATTTACAGCTAAAACCCTACCCCCTTCTTTTTTCCTTACCGCCGTTCCCTCCCTCTCTCTCTCTCTCTCTCTTTCATTTATATATATGTTTGTGTGTATATTTATGTGTGTATGTGTATATATACATGTGTGTATGTGTGTGCGTGTGTGGGGGGTGGGGCGGGGTGGGGGCGGGGTGTGTGCGTGTGTATATGTATATGTATGTGTATGTATGTGTATATGTGTGTGTATGTGTGTGTATGTGTGTGTGGTGGTGTGTGGTGGGGGAGGGGGTGGAGGGAGGCAGGGGGTGGGGTGGGGTGTCTGTGTAGGTGTGTGCGTATGTGTGTGGCGGGGGGAGGGGGGCAGGGGGTGGGGGTGGGGGTGGGGCACCCATTTAATAACTTTTAAAATATTTGAAAAAAACATAATATTACAAAATTGAAACGAAATGGTATTGACGGAACTTATACATACGTTATAATATAGAATCTCAAGATAAAAAATAGGCATCAACCTTAGAATCTCAAAATTATTAGATAGAAAAAGAAAAATATAAATTGAGATAACCTTAGAATCTAATTAGGCTAAAAATATAATGGCATCAACTAACATATATACACAACACTAAAAGTAGACATCAATTTTATAGATTTTTACTTTATAATTCAATATGGGTTATACTCCCACATAGTTCATCAACAAATATTATAAGAACATTGTGAAAATAATAAACATCGGGAGGGGGTGGGGGTGGGGGTGGGGGTGGGTGGGGTTTTGAATATTATTTACATTTATATTTTTGGATATTATTTACATTCAAAATAAATAATTGATAATAGTTGGATAATAATTGATATTTTCATTCAAAATAAATATTTCATTCAAAAATATTGGATAATAATTGATATTTTTATTTAAATTGATAATAATTTTAGTCATGAAATTAATTCAATTAGGTAAAACCCTAGATAATTTTTTAACAGAATTTGATAATATTATATAAAGTTTAGTAAATTCACAAAATGTTGCCAATTGTATGTTTTTAGGAATATCATTAGTTAGAATCCATACACATGCATGTTGTTAGAAAGTCT
Organism: Sambucus nigra; assembly: GCA_949130495.1. NCBI lineage: Eukaryota > Viridiplantae > Streptophyta > Magnoliopsida > Dipsacales > Adoxaceae > Sambucus > Sambucus nigra. Next base: position 598,083,653 of record OX422212.1, on the reverse strand, counting down.
TGAATTTAATTCTCACTTTAATTTGTAGAATCTCTGTACTTGGTTGGATTTATCCCTTTATGATAATGAAATTTATGCTCCAATTATAATTATCTCATGTCATAATTTTATTGATAAACAATATATATAGTTGTCACGGTCGTGGTGCGTAGGTGTGTGCGTGTGTGCGTCCGTAGGTGCGTAGGTGTGCGTAGGTGCGTAGGTGTGCATGTGTGCGTGGCGGGGGGAGGGGGAGGGGGTGGGGTATGTGTATATGTGTGTGTATGTGTGTGGCGGGGGGAGGGGGGCAGGGGGTGGGGTTGGGGGCGGGGTGTGTGCGTGTGTATATGTATGTGTATGTATGTGTATATGTGTGTGTATCTGTGTGTATATATGTGTGTGGTGGTGTGTGGTGGCGGAGGGGGTGGTGGAGGGGGCAGGGGGTGGGGTGGGGTGTCTGTGTAGGTGTGTGCGTATGTGTGTGGCGGGGGGAGGGGGGCAGGGGGTGGGGGTGGGGCACCCATTTAATAACTTTTAAAATATTTGAAAAAAACATAATATTACAAAATTGAAACGAAATGGTATTGACGGAACTTATACATACGTTATAATATAGAATCTCAAGATAAAAAATAGGCATCAACCTTAGAATCTCAAAATTATTAGATAGAAAAAGAAAAATATAAATTGAGATAACCTTAGAATCTAATTAGGCTAAAAATATAATGGCATCAACTAACATATATACACAACACTAAAAGTAGACATCAATTTTATAGATTTTTACTTTATAATTCAATATGGGTTATACTCCCACATAGTTCATCAACAAATATTGTAAGAACATTGTGAAAATAAAAAACATCGGGAGGGGGTGGGGGTGGGTGGGGTTTTGAATATTATTTACATTTATATTTTTGGATATTATTTACATTCAAAATAAATAATTGATAATAGTTGGATAATAATTGGATAATAATTGATATTTTCATTCAAAATAAATATTTCATTCAAAAATATTGGATAATAATTGATATTTTCATTTAAATTGATAATAATTTTATTCATGAAATTAATTCAATTAGGTAAAACCCTAGATAATTTTTTAACAGAATTTGATAATATTATATAAAGTTTAGTAAATTCACAAAATGTTGTCAATTGTATGTTTTTTGGAATATCATTAGTTAGAATCCATACACATGCATGTTGTTAGAAAGTCTTAAATTTAATTCTCACTTTAATTTGTAGAATCTCTGTACTTGGTTGGATTTATCCCTTTATGATAATGAAATTTATGCTCCAATTATAATTATCTCATGTCATAATTTTATTGATAAACAATATATATAGTTGTCACGGTCGCGGTGCGTAGGTGTGTGCGTCCGTAGGTGCGTAGGTGTGCGTGGCGGGGGGAGGGGGAGGGGGAGGGGGAGGGTGTGGGGTATGTGTATATGTGTGTGGCGGGGGGTGGGGGCGGGGTGTGTGCGTGTGTATATGTATGTGTATGTATGTGTATATGTGTGTGTATGTGTGTGTATGTATGTGTGTGGTGGGGGAGGTGGTGGTGGAGGGGGCAGGGGGTGGGGTGGGGTGGGGTGTCTGTGTAGGTGTGTGCGTATGTGTGTGGCGGGGGGAGGGGGGCAGGGGGTGGGGGTGGGGCACCCATTTAATAACTTTTAAAATATTTGAAAAAAACATAATATTACAAAATTGAAACGAAATGGTATTGACGGAACTTATACATACGTTATAATATAGAATCTCAAGATAAAAAATAGGCATCAACCTTAGAATCTCAAAATTATTAGATAGAAAAAGAAAAATATAAATTGAGATAACCTTAGAATCTAATTAGGCTAAAAATATAATGGCATCAACTAACATATATACACAACACTAAAAGTAGACATCAATTTTATAGATTTTTACTTTATAATTCAATATGGGTTATACTCCCACATAGTTCATCAATAAATATTGTAAGAACATTGTGAAAATAATAAACATCGGGAGGGGGTGGGGGTGGGGGTGGGGGTGGGTGGGGTTTTGAATATTATTTACATTTATATTTTTGGATATTATTTACATTCAAAATAAATAATTGATAATAGTTGGATAATAATTGGATAATAATTGATATTTTCATTCAAAATAAATATTTCATTCAAAAATATTGGATAATAATTGACATTTTCATTTAAATTGATAATAATTTTATTCATGAAATTAATTCAATTAGGTAAAACCCTAGATAATTTTTTAACAGAATTTGATAATATTATATAAAGTTTAGTAAATTCACAAAATGTTGCCAATTGTATGTTTTTAGGAATATCATTAGTTAGAATCCATACACATGCATGTTGTTAGAAAGTCTTAAATTTAATTCTCACTTTAATTTGTAGAATCTCTGTACTTGGTTGGATTTATCCCTTTATGATAATGAAATTTATGATCCAATTATAATTATCTCATGTCATAATTTTATTGATAAACAATATATATAGTTGTCACGGTCGTGGTGCGTAGGTGTGTGCGTGTGTGCGTGGCGGGTGGGGTATGTGTATATGTGTGTGTATGTGTGTGGCGGGGGGAGGGGGCAAGGGGTGGGGGTGGGGGTGTGTGTGTGCGTAGGTGTGTGCGTGTGTGCGTGGCGGGTGGGGTAGGGGTGTGTGTATGTGTACTATTAACATTTTTTTTAGGAATATCATTAGTTAGAATCCATACACAAAATGTTGCCAATTGCCAATTGTATGTGTATATGTGTGTGTATGGTGGTGTGTGGTGGGGGAGGGGGGTAGTGGGGGTGGGGGTGGGGTATGTGTACTATTAACATTTTTTTTTATCTGTACTAATAACATTTTTTTTACAGCAAAAATGTCTCCTTCAGATGTTAAGGCGAAGATGATGATGCTGTTTATGATGATGTCGTCTGGGTTCGGTGGTAGCGGAGGCGACGAGGGCTCCTCCGCCCCTAGGCTCCTCAAATATGGAAAATTTGGGAGTACCGTCGAGAACAAGTCGGAGCTATTAGCGAGATCCCTCGAGCTGCTAAAGACGGTCATCGGCTCGGGGTTTATGAGTTGGAAGGAGGTGCCATATGAGCTCAAGTTAGCTGTTTGGGCGGCACTACAGGTAATATTTCAATTTCAATTTCATATTTATATTTATATTTATATTTATATTTATTTGCAACTAACATTGTATTTGTTGGACAAGAACAATTCAACTTGGATCCAAAGCTACGCGATTCCGTCTTGGAGCAGTTGAGGGAGCAACACAAGACGTGGAAGAAAAATATGCGGACACGGTACTTTGGAAAAACACGAGAGTCCATTATACAATGGCGCGGATCCGTCCCGCCCAAGGAGCCGATCTCATTGGCACAATGGCAAAAGTTCATTGACAATGAGATCGAGGATCGACAATTGGCATCTCGCCAATCGGGGAGGGAAAATCGGGCTAAAAAGACGGACGTGCACTACTCCGGCCGGACCTCTTACGCTGAGGTGGAGCATAGGATGCAGGTATGATTTAATTTATCTATAACTACAGAAATATATTATTCTTCATTATTTTACTTTGCGGGGCCGATACTAATTTTACTTTACTTTATTTTATTTCAGGGGGTAGGGAGTGGGCCAGGGGGTAAGCCACATAGGCTCGATACTTATGTGGCTCTTCGGACGAAGAAGGGGAAGGACAAGGAGGTGTCCCCGAGCGTCGCGACCACGATTGTAAGTAATCCGACAGTTTAATTATTGTTAATTACGTTATAATTTTTTAGTTTACTTATTTTACTAATCATGTCATTTTTGTCGTTTCAGGCAAAGCTTAAGGAAGTGCATGAGTCGCAGTCTGATGCCGACAAGGCATCTTTGTCCACAGACGCACTCAGCCAAGTGCTTGGCTTTTATCGCAAGGGGAGTGAGCTCGCGGGTGACCAAATCTAGGATCATCGAATTGGAGACGAGCGACACCGGGTTGGCTCGAACGGTGGATTCACACGACGCGAAGCTGTCCCGTTTGGAGGCGACGGTCCAAGATATGTACGCATTCATGAAGCGTACGTTGGGTGGAGACCGTAAAGGGAAAGGGAAAGGGAAGGAGAAGGAGAAGGCGGTGGAGGAGGAGGTACGGGAGGACGAGACGCAGGATGACGAGGATGTGGACCTCGCTGCTTCATCACCGACACGTTCGTACTTCGACAATCCACTTCCCTATTTGGCACCCTTCAACAGACCATTGTCGACACTTGGTTGGCCGAGCGTGTTCATATTGGACGTATTTGATGGCCAGCGGATAAGGCGGGGGTTGAGGGACCCGAATATCGTCGAGGGTGTAATAGTCCATGGACGTGTGCTTCAAGAGATGGAGTCCAGGGTGCTCGTCACGCATGTCATACCCGGGAAGGAGAACTCCCTATTGTGGTTGCGCGAACAATGCGGCACGACGTATATTAGTGGGTGCGTCAATTCGTATGTCGTGTGGCCTACTCACCTCCTCAGTTTTATCCAAGACATGTAGTAACATTATTTTTAAGTTTGTCCATTTTAATTATATTTGGATTATATCGTCATATATATTATTTTTACTTTGAATATTTGGATTATATCGTCATGAATATATATTTGCATTATCTTTAGTTTGTGTTGGATATATGATGTTTGGAATAGGTACAACGTTGCTATAACAGGTACAAATATACTGCTGGGCAGTGGCAGTGGCCATACTGCCCAGTAGATTTTTTTAAAATTCTGCCCAGAATTGTCACGGTCATTGACCGTGACACGCCCATGACAATTTTGTCACGGATGTGTCATGGTCATTGACCGTGGCAATTCTGGGCAAGAGGGGTCACGGCTTTGTCACGGTTTATAACCGTGACAAACGTGCCACGGTCATTGACCTTGACATGACCGTGACACAAAACGCGAGTTTTGTGTCAAGGTCAATGACCGTGACACGACCGTGACAAAAAAAGTTGTCTCGCCTCAAAATGTCACGGTCATTGACCTTGACAAGTTGGATTTGTCAAGGTCAATGACCTTGACAAATGGGCAGATTTGGTGTAGTGACTAAAATATGCAAAAAGGCATTTTTTTATAATGACAAATGTAAAAGGATTTTGGACCTTCAAGCACTTTCAAAATCTGTTTTGAACACTTAGATTGTTGATTTTTGATGTATAGATGATGGTGGTGGAGTAGTGGTTAAAGGTTGGATGTGGTGATGTAAGAGAATATATGAGGGAATGTGTGAAAAAAAGATGCATGTTAAATTCAGAATGGTTGTCGCACTAGAATTAAGGTCTTGTGCAAGCGAGGTCAGGGTTTCCTTATATAAGAAAACCATAAATTAGAAAAGGACAAGTGTTACCTCATGGGCTTGCCTATCGATAGGTTGGACATACTTGCCTGCCAAGTATCTGTACCACCCTATAAGCACATGAGGTTAGGCATGTAAACGGGTCGGGTACGGACCAAATCTAGGGTGATCCTGATCCTTTTAATAAAAACTTAATCAGAATCGTAAATGGATCCGGATCAGGTCCTAGTTGGATCTAAAATATTGTATTCATATTCGTATCATATTGGATCGGGTCCGGGTTTGTTTAGATTTATACGATTATTTTTATTTTTATATCATCCCATTTCTTTATTTTTTACTATTAGATTAAAATATTGTGTAATGTATTATAGTATATGATTCATACAAATAAAACATACATTACTTTAATTAATTATAATATAAACATATGTTATTTGAATCTCTCAATATGGAAGAACTTTTTTGAAAATACAAATCTAGAGTCAAATGGTTTAGTGATGGGGACAAAAAATACCTCATTTTTTCATAATATTGCTAAGCATTGAAGAGCTACAAACATTATTTCCAAAATAATGAATGATGGTAAATAACCAACCTCAAATTAAAAACCATATAGTTTATTACTTATCCAATCTCTACAGTGCACACATGGGGGTTCATGATAATGGTCTCCCTAATAAAGTTATTCTTATGTTGGTCACTGATGCATAAAATATCGCTCTTACTACTATTCCATCATATGATGAATTGAAAATTACTATTTTTTCAATGGACCCTAAAGTAGCTCTTAGACCATATTTATATTGTAGTTTATTCTACCAAAAATATTTGGATATAATTGATCAATATGTCTACAAAGCAATTGTTAGTTCTTTTGAACAGGGGTGGATTTTTTCGGGATTAAATTTAAATCATGTGGTGATTATTCCAAAATTTGTGGAGGCTAATTTCATCTCACTCTATATTTAATTACTCTAGATAGTTTCTCCTTCAAAATTATTACCAACGTTTTGGGTAATATATTAGCTCCTATATGTGGCAATATTTTATTCCAAAATCAGATTGGTTTAATTCAAGGAAGAAGCATTATGCATTCAATATCATTAGCTTCTAAAAATTACAATTAGTTGGACTACAGAGAATTGGTGGTAATATTGGAATAAAATTTCATATATCCAAGGCTTTTGATAATATGGATTGGAACTTCTTATTGAATTCTCTAAATATTTTGGCTTTTGTAACAAATTTGTGAATTGGATTACTTCCATTTTTTAATTTTCCAAATTTTCCGTTCTCATTAATGGCTCTCCTCAAGGCTATTTTTCTTATTCCAGATGGATTAGACAATGTGACCCTTTATCTCCCCTTTTTATTCATCATTACTGAAGATGTCCTTAATAGAAGCATTCTTTTAAGGTACAAAAATGTCATATCAAAAAAATCTCTTCTCCTACAGGTTTTAAAGCTCCATCTCATCTTATTTATATTAATGATATTATGGTTTATTGTAGAGGTGATGATAAATTTATCATTGTTGTAATTAGTATGCTCAATGTTCTGGTCAATCTGTTAACAAGATTAAATGTTATATTTACATTGGCAAGGGTGCTCAAAACAGAAAAAAAAAATATAATATGCTCTTTTCTTAACATTAAAGAGGGTAAAACTCTTTTTGATTACTTAAGTGTTCCTATTTTTTAAGGGAGCCCTAAGAATAACCACTTACTTAAAATAACAGATAAAGTAAAGGCAAAGCTAGAAGATTAGTAACGAATATTTGTTTCAATGGCCGGAAGACTGCAGCTAATCAAATCCATCAACACCCAAATCCTCAAATAAAATTTTATGGTTTATGAATAGTCTGCTTTCCTTTTAAAAATACTCCAATGATGGATTAGAATATTCCTATGGTCTGAAACTACTTCTTACAATAAATTTGTGGTGGTATATTAGCAAAACACTTGTGTTCCTTTAAAAGAAGGATGTCTAAATTTGAGAAGTCTGATATCTCTTAATAATGCCTGTATTTTAAAATAAGATTAGGATGTATGTAAACATAATTCCATCTGGTAAACTTATATATTTAGTAAACTTGGGAAATAATGTTGCTACAAAATCATATATATTAGGCCAGGTTACAAGGAAGATTTTAGCCTCATCAAACTCAATGCATAATGGGTAATTGTCAACGGTGAGAAGGTTGGTTAAGATCTCCCATCATTCATCAACTAGAAAATCCTCTTCAATTTGAGGATTTTGAGACTAAAGTGGCAGACTTCATTTATAAGGGCAAACGGAACATTCCCAACTCATTTAATCTTCCATTCCCTCTCATAACTGATAATATTAAAAGGTTCGTGCTTTTAGTTTATTCTAAAGACGATTTCTCCTTTGGCCATATAGTTTTAATGGAAATATTTCTCATTAAGAGGCATTTGAATTCATCATAAGTAAAAGGATCAAGCAACCTAATTTCAACATTCTTTGGCATCAATTTGTTCCTCTTAGAGTTTCTCTTATCTACGGGAAAAAAATTCATGACAAAAGTGAATCTTAATCTTCTCCATAACTTAAAGGTTTTTAGCTAGCATCCAGATGTGAAATGTGTAAAGCCAAAATTGAATATCCTCAACATTTTTTTATTTATTATATCTTTGCTAAAATACTAGCACTGGATCTCTTACACTTTCAATAAAAATGTATGGTTCAATGACATTGGTTTGCTGTAAAACCAAGATATCAAAGCTCCATTCAGTCCTCAAATTAAAGAATTATGGCTTACTGTTATTATGGATGCTATGGACATTATTTAGATAGCTAGAAAGTCTAGTAATTTCTTAGGCAAAACTCCATCTTCTGAGGTATGCACTACTCACCTTATATTCTTATTGTCATACACTAAAAGAACGGGAAAGGGATGTATGAATAATACTATACTTGATCTTATCATTCTGAACAGTCTTTCCATCCCTAAAATATCGAGGAAACCTCTTAGGATTTTAGAGATTACATTGTATCCTCCTCTTGTTGGATGGACTACGTTAAACTCATATAGTTTGGCTAAAGTTAATAGGGTTTGCTTTGGGAGATGTTTATAGAACTTGCAAAGGTTATGTTAGAGTTGCTTTATGTTGTTACGTTGGTCATAAATCATCTTTCCATGTTGAATTAATGGCTCCTATTATAGGGAATTGAATATCTTTGGAAATAATAGTGGAAAAAACTTTGTCTTAAAATCAACTCTAAAGTTGTTTGAATATATTTTCAAGATAAGTCTTACTCACCTCCCCGACCTCTTCATACGAATGGGTTAATTGCTCGAATTACATTACCAAATTTAACTTTGTAAGTTCTCTCATTTATAAATAAGGTAATGGTGTTGCTGATAAATTTTAAAGATGGGTTTAATGTTCAATTCTCCAAATTGGTGGTGGTTTGACCCTTTATAAATCACCACATTTGTTGTTAAAGATCTATTAACATACATGATCGAGGGTGAAAAGTAGCGCAGTGTCAGTATGCCAGTGATTGAATTCATTTCACTGCCTCAATACAAAAACCTAAACTATTAACTACACTCTTTTAAGGGAGTATAACGGCCAGTTCGGGTATCAAAATCCAGAGAGACTAGTTGTTAGAATTCTATTGATTTGTTACTTCTGGAATAAAAGTGTAAAAGTTAATTGTTAACAAAAAAAAGATAACTAGGCATGTGTATTTAAACTAGATTAACAAAAGGAATAAAAACTATAGGTTGTAACAGATTTCCCTCACATCAAGTTAATTAGTATAAATGGTTACATGGTTCTAAAAAATTAGTAAGATCGAATCTCGTTTCAACAGTTAATTAAATCTAGAGTCGTCAACCCCTAAATTCGCATAAAAGCCTAATATGATTTTGGGGTCAATAAATACCCCGAAAATTACACACGCAAGGTCGTAAATACAAAGCATACATGATATACCCGTTGAATCTCCTAGGCGTAATAACAAGGCAACCCAATCGAATTAAATGAATAAAAACCATCACCAAAGCAAAGCAACTAAATCAACCCTAGGTGAGTTCAATCAAACACAACATAAACTAAATTAGACATTAATCATAATGAAATACATAAATTAAGGAAACTAATTAATTAAAGCAAATAATAAATAAATAAACTAAAACAATTTATTTAGGCTTGGAGATGAATAATAAAGCATGAAATAAAAGGAATAAATCATAAATAAGAGGTATAAGACAATGAATAGTAAAGTTCTTACATTAATGGGTATTACCCAACAAGAAAGGGAGGAGAGGGAAGACTCCACAAAATCCCCAAATGTTTCTCTAACCCTAGCTTCTAAAACGAAGAGATAAAAATAAGATCTCTCCAAAAATAAACAAAGCTTTCTATTTATATTAAGTTACAATTAAAATAAATCAAAAAGAAAAAGAAGTAACAGCTAGCGCCGGACCAAAACAAAGGACCGGTCGATCGGGAAGAGGAAAAAAGCCCACTGCTTCGTACCAAAGTTAAAAACAGAAAACCCGGTCGACCGGTGGGGCAGGGCCGATCAACCAGTGGTGGCAGACCCGATTCTTCTTTTCTTTCCTTACAAAATCCAAGACCACATCCATTGCTTTAGACAAACACCTGCCCTTATTCCATTACAATGACTTGCTGCGTCATCTTCAATGGCTAAAGATGGCCAAAGATCATTTTGACGTTTTAAACTTGCTTGCCATTTCGTGTGTGGACAAAGTCAAAGCCTCAATTGGTAATAACCAAGACCCTCTCAATTTTTGCATTCTCGTTTTGGACGAGACCTTGATAATGGAAAAATTTCATGACTTGCTGTGCAAAATAGAACCAGGACATATAAGCCATTTATTTAATTGTTTTGTCTTGAGATTTTTCTAATATTTCTTCCACTGCTCAAAGTCCCATAACATCTTCGTTAGGACTTAGATTCGCGCACCGTTCATGGACACGCGAAGCATATTATAAGGGACTCAACTCCCGTGAAGACTTTGGGCAAAATTCCCAAAGTGTGAATTTAATAAATGGCCCCTGAACGTGCGATAGTCAACGAAACTTTATCGGAATGCACCCAAACTTCACATTAAGCACCGTAACTCCTACAAATGCTCAATAATACCTCAAATAGAATGTTAACATATAAAATGGAGGTTGTCTGGCTATCAAGCGTAATTATAGGAATTAAAGTACCCGAGGGGGCTAAAATGCATAAGTATAGAGGGTATCCATGTCCTAAAGACCACACATCTCCAAACTCCCGACGTTCGCTAAGGTTCATGCGTGGGTTATATCGCAAGGGAAATTAAAATAAGAACCCCCCCCCCCCCCCGATACACTACATCCTAGCATTATCGATCATCAAGATCCGTAAGTCCAAAGCACATAACCAAGATACCTCAAGTCCTGTCCCCCGACACATAAGTCAAATTATTCTCACTATCCTATGTTCTATAAGAAAACCCACTAACTTACACATTGCTACTCCTTAGCAATCAAATTCAAACCAAGAATAACTATAAGAAAACCCCAATACATGAGAAATATACAAAAGAGATAAAATCCACTTTCGCGAGCAAACAATTGCATTTAGCGTAAGCAATAAGCCGTTAAACTTCTAGGTTACCCTAGTGGACGAATGTCGTCTCGTGAGGATTTTTAGGGATGAAACCCACAAATATCATATGTTTTCCTCAAAATGTATGCCCAATCACATGCGACAAGCCCAACAATAACGAAAAAGATTTCAAACACGTTATTAGCAAAGTTAATGAATTCAGACAAAAATTCCGTATTATTAACATTATAGAATGAACTTCGTGAATTGAAACCTTAAAATGTGGGAGGGGAGCGAGCAAATGAAAAGTATGACTTGGCAAAAAACTTAAATAAACCAGATAATAAACATTCAAGCATGAATATAAGTCAATCATCACCGGGCATTACGCTCAACAAGTGAAATCACTTCGAATGGGATGTAATACACGGGACATGCGAACATAAAGAGTAAATGTAAATGGAAACTAGACCGCGCACATGTCACTAATGAAGAACGCAATATATAAATTGAAAAATGCAATCTCAATGAAAGATGTTGTCATGAAAGGAAGTGAAACGTATTTTCACAGATTATCAAACCTATTTAAACTTTTGAATTAATTTCACCCTAAGATTACATAGGACTTGTATAGGGGTGTAATGTAGGTTAGGCTTGGGTTATGAAATGAAGGAAATATGTACGGATTCAATGTGTTAGGAGATGAAAACTTGGGATAATAAAAAATGTGGGCAAATGCAAAATTAGAATATGATTCCATAACAGGCATTGAATATAATAATGGAGAGAGTAAATAAAGCTTATTGAACACTATACACAACATATACAAATTCCTCTTTATTTTATTTTCTTCTCTTTCTCACTTTCTGTTTTGTTTTGTTTTATTTTTCTTCTCTTTTTCACTTCTTTTCTTTACTTTTCTCACTCTCACGTGGTTAATTGCAACCACATAACATGAACATCAATCAATCCCATGTATCATTCCAAACAAAATTATGGAAGGTGATATATATGGTTTATAACTCCAGTGTGGAGTTGGTTATGGGATTTGGGGTTATGAAACGAAAGGTAATATTAAGGCTCAAAGGGGCTGACGAGGGGAAACATTTAAAGTGAGGTCAAGGTCAATATGGGTGATCTAACAAAGATGGCCTATGATTATTTCCTAAAGTTTACGCAATTCTCGAGTCAAAACAAATTTTAAAAATCATGCTCAAGTAACACATTTCAAATATGAACTCTATTAATGAACGATTAATGAAAGAATAGTGAGATTACCAATAACTGTAACATTTCAAAGAGGAAAGAGAAGTGTATAACACTCACAAATAAAGAAAAGCCCAAAGCTCACTAGGTGCGAGTATATACAATGCAACAAAAGATTATCGAGTTATAAAAATCTTAAACCAAATCAATAAAGCAAGAAAAGCGCGTATGCTCATGGGATTAAAGTTTAATTCATGAAGTTATTCATAATATCAATAATTGAGGACAAAAGTCTAATAACTTCTAAAATCGAGAACATGCATCATTGAGTTGTCTATTGGATTGGGGCAATTGTTGAAATTTATCATCGAAAACAAAGACAAAAATTCCCAATAAATGAGAAAAAGGAAAGAAAATATTTTTGAAATTTTTAATTTTTTACAACAAAAGCATGCTTGGAAAGAACATATAATCAAATCAAAGAAACAACTAATGAATGGATAGAATATCCCCCAACCCTAAGTTAAAACCTGACATTGTCCTCAATGTGAATTAAAAACTAAGTTAAAGAGAGGAAGAGAGTAATATTACCCAAAATGGAGTGAACTCGTGAAAGTACAAGTCCAATGATTCTTCAAAACGTGTTAGCACCAAGTATAACAAAAAAACAAATAACTAAAACTTAACTAACTACACTAGACAATAAGTATGAATAAAGAAAAATAAAACAAAACTAACTATTTACAACTTACAATTTTAACTTCTAACTAACTATACAATAGAAGTTAAAATTTTCGAGGGTCCACCTAAAATACGATTTAACTTTGGAGGATCAACGGGGGACCCTCCCTTTCATGCATACCTTCCGAAAAATAGGAATTTCGTTTAAACAACAGAAGGCATGTGTAAGGCGGAAGAAATGAACCATCACCAATTAAAATTTTTGGAGGGATGATGGGAGATTTGGATAAAACGAATGACAAAAAACACATGGGGACAAACAAAAACAAAATTTTCACCTAAATATTTTGCAACTGGAATGGGAGGTGGCACACAAAGAGGTAAAATTTCCTTCATGGAAAGCAGCTCGAGTAAGTACTACTCATCGGTGAAAGGGTTTAACACTTTAAAGTTTGGAATCGATTCATCGGGCACTTGCATCAGTTCTACAATATAGAATAAAGATAGGGACGAAAGAAATTCAAACTCAAGAGATGAGTCATCATCGCTTAAAGATTGAGTTTTGAAGGAAATAAGATCATTTCATTGCAAATGGATACTACGTCCATTTCTTTCTCATTTTCATTCTCTACTATTGTTGATGTAAAAAATTAGATCGCTCTAATAATTTAATCACAGATAAATAAAATGAGACAAAGATTTTTAAAGTGGTTCAGCCTTATGTAAATGGCCTACGTCCACTGTTATGTTATTGCTGAGTGTTTGGGAATTCTCGATTACAAGTTCAATCAAGAAATTCTGGTCCCTTTGAATGAGGGTGATACAAGGTATTTATAGCACTTAGGCTGTACATGAATGGGTTGATACATTAAATGATATACATATGAAAGGGTAATACATTTAATGCAGCGTGTGCGTCAAGATGATAAACATTCAATGAATATTTGAACTGTTGATTATCTGGCAATTAATGATATGACCGAGATGCAGCTCAGACCGCCATAGTTGCTCGTTGCTCAGGAGTTCCTCGGTGTATCCTCGTTGCTCGGAGAGAATCAGGAGTTGGTCGGGAAATGAACTTCCTCGTCGTTATTGTACCACGTAGATTGACAAGTGTCTTCGTATGATTCGTCCACATCAGCATATTAATTTTGGTATCAACAGAAGCCCCCAATGTTTTATATTTCGAACTTTGAGGAGTATGAAACATTCTTTCTCGGTATTTGGCCATATTGAATGATCTTCCTGGGTTTTAGGAGCATCGTATTTGAATTTATTTCCAAATTCGAAGAATCCGCCTTTTTTCAAACTTTTAAGAGCGCTTCGATCTTAGTGCCCTTTTTGTCCTTTTAGCCGCTGAAAGTTCAATAGTTTCTTTTTTGTAATCATTTCCTTCGCCGCTTCCCAAGGCAAAGTATTTAAACTTCTTAGGTAACCATACCGTCTTCTTCTTTACCCAATTTCTTGCATTCAAGCTTTCTATTCTCTCCTTCTCTCTTGTGCGTTCATCCTTGTTTTCGTTCGTTGTCAACATACCTCCTTTCTTCCTGTAAGATCTTCTTCCTTTCTTCTCTTTTATTCAGTATGGTTTATATTGTGGAGTCTGTTGAGAAATTTCGTTCTGATTTTTCCATTCCTTCGTGGGTAACTCTAGAGGTTCTTTCTGAGCCTTTAGATTACTTTCGATTGGCTGAGGGACATTGGTTCCCCAGTCTATTTGTTGCTGAATGTGGATTTTCTTTTCCACCAAACCCATTGTGTCTTGAGTTTTGTCAGTATTTCGATCTTGTCCCTGCAAAAATAGCCCCCAATTCATGGAGAATAATTAATGGGGTGTACAAATTAAATCTAACTCATGGGACTCGCATAGGGATCCCTGAAATTATGTACTGCTATAAGTGGGCCACTCTAGATAATATTTATTACTTAAAAACTAGGTTTCTGAATAGAGCTCTTGTAGTTAACCTCCCTGATTCAAATAGAGATTATTTTGAACATGGGTTGGTTATTAAAAATTGGCAATATGCCCCTTTAGTTGGAGATGGAGTATACAACGGTCCCAGATGCCCCCCATATGGCAATGGGATAGGTTTATTTTTTATTTTATTTTACTTATGAAATTATGCTTTCATCATGTTTGTTAAAATGTATGACTGATATCTCATTATGTATTTATTTGCAGTTGACAGCAAAAGAAAAACTCCAAAAGAATCAGAGGTTAATATCAAGCATCTGAAACTTATCTGGGGTTTGCATAAGAACGTTGCAGACGAGCACATCAGGTCTGCATCATATTTGCTACAGTATAAGAGTTATACAACCTCTTATACTACTCGCCCTGTTGAGCCATCTTCCACTCCAGAGGACTCTTCTTCAGATTCTCATCTTCCTTTAAGTCAGAGAATGGGCAAGAAAAGAGCTCCTCCTTCTCTATTTGATGACACTACTTCTGCTGCTGGGGCCAAGAAGAGCAAAACTGATGTCCCTGAGGGGACTAAGAAAGTGGATGCTGCACCTTCCAAAGCTACCGAGAAGCCCCCAGTGGCTCCGAGCAAGAAAGTTGCTCCTGTGGAAGTGATTACTATCTCTCCAACCAAGAGTTCTTCCTTGGTTGAAGCTGCTGAAATGCCTTTGAGAAGATTAAGGAAATCATCCTCAATCAATCTGGCTGAAACTGCCTCCTTTTTACCTGCTGGTGGTGTTGGTGTTCCAACCATCATTCCTCCGAGCTCTGCAATGAGCTCAGTAAAAACTTGGATCATACCCGAGGTCCAAGGAATTGATGAAAAAATTTCTAGGGATATGCTGACATCTCTAGATACTCGTCATCTTGCTTCAGTAAATTTCTCATACTCTGGGTTTTCTTTCTTTCTCTGAATTCTTGCATTTTTGTATTGACTTTACTGTTTTTCTCATTTTTCAGCTGGTGAATTGTTTCAATAACATCGTGAAGAAAGATGAAGCTATTAAAGCTTCCATCTCCTCGTCAGATGTTGATGATGCTCTGCTGGGTTTGACCCAATCCTTGAAGGAATCTCGTCAACTGTACATTGAGGAAAAAGCTATTTGGGAGAAAAAATTATCAACAGTTGAGGCCGAGAAGGTGAAGATGGATGAGATCTCCAAAAGTTTGGAGAATAAAGTGAAAAATTTAGAGGTGGAGCATAAGAAATATGACGACAAGCTTAAGAATTTTGGAGAGCTTGAGGATAAACTGAAGAAGGCAGAGGAAGAATTGTCCGCCCTGCTAGATATTAAAAGTAAAAAAGAAGAATTGGACGTGAAGCTCTCCTCGGAGAAACTGAGAAGAAAGGTCGCGGTCAAAAAATCCTTCAGCGCTGGCTGGGATAAAGGATGGGATAAGGGAATTGCTGCAATGACATCCCAAGTTCAATATGGGAAGTTGAAATACTTCCACAATGGCTGGGTAGCTGCTCTGCAAGAGTTGAAGATCAAGGACGACTCTGAGCTATTCCAACTACACCTCCCTGGTCCTCCTCCACCAATTGTGGAAGAAGAAGAAGATGAGCCTGTCTCTGATGAATCTTCTATGGCCATAGATGATCAAGTCCCTGCATCCCTATCCTCTGCCAACGAGGACATTTCTTCCATGCCTCCTCTTCCTGAAAAAATTTCAACTCCTGCAGACCAAGTCGTCGTTACCACCGAGCAACCGAGCTCCTCATCCCAGCCTCCCAAGAAAGTCTTGGGAGACAAGGAAAAGGTGTGAAGTTGTTCGGTATCATTTCTATCTTTCATTATTTGTAATCAAACAATGTAATCTTTTGATGATCTAATAAAATACATCTTCGTTCCTTTTCATTGTTGATACTCTATCTGCTTTTATTTATTAACTCCTGCCTTCTCTTCTTTATTAGTTTTTGGCCAGAATGGAATTGATATCTGCCCCTGATACCGAGTTGATGCAACAATGCAATGGATATTATAAAGCTGGTCATACAGACCTGAGTGTATCAGAGATTGTCGACATCCTTGGCCACGATGCCTTAGAGCAAGCAGTTGAGGCTTACCGGTACTTGAAGGATCTACTTGATAGATCTGTGGCCAATAATGTAGCATACTACGAATTGATCGAGGAACTTCATTGTACCTCAGAAGATCTTCAGAATCAACATAATGAATCAACTGCTTTGCTGCACAAGGAGTATGAAAATAGATATCAGCAGCTTTCTTCTGAAACAGGCCATAAAAAGATCCTCGCTGGATATGATGTTAGGGAAAGAACTCTAAGAGGTGAGGTTGAGGCCTGCAGGCAGATTACTGAGTTGCTGGAACAAGAGAACAATAATTTGCAGAAAAATTTGGCACAGTATGAATCTGCAGCATCATCTTCCACTACTTTAGTACCAGTTACTGATGAAGGTTTCTCGTTCGTAGAGGTTGAAAATGCCAAATTAAGGCAAGAACTGGATAACTTAAGAAGATCTGGCGTTTCTGCTACTGTTCGGGGACGAGGAAGAGGTTCTCGGGGGCGAGGAAGAGCTGTTCAAAATGTTGCCGAGGAGCAAAGTTCTCCAGTAGCTGCTCGGAGTCGATCAAGAGTTCTTAGCCGCAATGTTGAAGAATCTCGTACCCAGTCTACTTTGGAAACTCAAGCATTTCAATTAAACGCCAAAGATCGGGCTTTATCTGAATTGTCCAAGAAAAATCTATCCTTGGAAGATCAACTTACTGCAACAAAGTCTGCTCTACATACTAAGGATCTTTTTGCCAAAAACCTTCTCGAACAATTAAATAGATTAACCTTCCAATTTCATAAGCAACCCAGGGAATTCTGTATGGCAGGATACAATGAAGCCCTTGTTCATTTGGATGCTCGTATTGAACATGCCAACAATGAAGGTTATAAGCAGGGGTGGTTGAACGCACTGGGTGTGTTAAAATTGGAGCGAGGGCATTATTTATGGAATTATCATGCTCCAGGGTTATTAGACTTGCCTGTGCCACCTTTCAAATTGGACATGGCCTGGATCCCAGCTCGTACTATTCCTCGGAGTTTAATTTCAAAATATCTCGGCGACTATAGTCTTCATTCTCAGACTGAATTATCTCGCCCCGAGCATCTCTTGGATACACCTTCTGTGATGAACGTCAGAATGCTCAGAGATATTAATTTCATCAATTCTCCCCTTTGCCTAGAAGACCCTCCTGCCGGCGAGGAACCTGTTTCTAAATCAAAGGGCAAGAAACCAATAGAATAGGAATATCAATGTAATAATTAGTACATTCATGTAACCTGTAATTTATTTTGAATTTAATGAAAGAATTTCACTTTCTGTTTGCAAATTTGTATTGCGATTGTCTTATGTTTATCAAACATTATTACATTTGTGTATACATATCTGTTAAAAAGATAACAATATATGTGCTTAGTAGTCAAACTTACAAATATCAATGTTGCTCAATCACTTAATAATAAAGTAATGAGTATAAAATGTTCAAAATGTTTCCAACCAACCAGGGTGGTTAAATAATGTTTGTCGACCAACTACAGTTGATGGGATTTTATCCCCGACCAGCCATACTTGGTTCAATTTCAAATATTTTTATAAAATGTGTCCGACCAACCAAGGTCAATAATTTATCCTCATTGACCAACTACAGTTGGTGGGTTTTTATCCCTGACCAACCATACTTGGTTCATTTTGGAATGTTTTGTTCTCTGAAGAACTTTTGTAATAATATGACCTCCCGACCAACCGAGATTGGCGTTATAAGAATGTTGTTCTCGCCCTTTTATCAACCGGAGTTGATCGTGGGTCTGAACTATCGTGTTCTTTCGAACTATCTTGTATACTAGTTATTTTACCAACCGAAGTTGATCACGCCAGTGTACGCCTCCTAACCAAAGGAGTATATCAGTGTTCTCGCCCTTTTACCAACCGGAGTTGATCATGGGTCTGAACTATCGTGTTCTTTTGAACTATCTTGTACACTAGTTATTTTACCAACCGAAGTTGATCACGCCAGTGTACGCCTCCTAACCAAAGGAGTATATCAGTGTTCTCGCCCTTTTACCAACCGGAGTTGATCGTGGGTCTGAACTATCGTGTTCTTTCGAACTATCTTGTACACTAGTTATTTTACCAACCGAAGTTGATCACGCCAGTGTACGCCTCCTAACCAAAGGAGTATATCAGTGTTCTCGCCCTTTTACCAACCGGAGTTGATCGTGGGTCTGAACTATCGTCTTCTTCTTGCTATCAAGCAGCGTAGTCTACAACACTAGTATTCCCCGAAAAACTTTCAAATAAAGGAGAGAAAATTTGTGAAAAACATCATCGTTTTATTCATATTGAGAGACCCGTTGTACATTTTACATCATTGATAATACTTGCGAAGGTGTTCAGCATTCCAAGCATTCTTGAATTCTTCTCCTTCTAGAGTTGCTATTCGGTAAGTTCCTGGTCGAACAACTTCTGTAACTCGGTAAGGTCCATGCCAATTTGCTTCCAATTTATTGTGCTTCTGAATGACCTTCTTCAGCACATAATCTCCTTCTTTTAAATCACATTTCTTCACCCTTTTGTTGTAGAACAGAGCTGTTCGTTGTTGATAAGCAGCATTCCTAATGGCTGCCTCTTCTCTGACCTCTTCGAGCATATCCAAATCCAGTCTTCTCATCAAATCACTGATCGGAGAATCGAAATTCAGCACTCTGTGTGTTGGTAGGACCAACTCGGCAGGTATTACAGCTTCACTTCCAAATGCCAGTATATATGGTGATTCTCCAGTAGCTGCTCGGGGAGTTGTTCGGTAAGCCCACAATACTGATTGTAGCTCATTTATCCAGTTAGATTTAGCTTCACTTAGCCTCTTCTTCAAACCATTTAGCAGCGTTCTGTTCGTTACCTCAGTCTGCCCATTGCTTTGAGGATGACCTGGTGCTGAATGGGTCTTCAGGATGTTTGATTGTTGATAATAGGCAGCAAACTCCTCATTGTCAAATTGTGTTCCATGATCTGTGATGAAGGCATGAGGGAGACCATATCAACAGATGATATTCTTCCAAACAAACTGGTATACCTTCTCGTACGTCATATCAATAAGCGGCTCAGCTTCTACCCACTTAGTAAAATAGTCCACTGCAACGACGAGGTATTTGAATCTTCCTCGGGTGGTCGGCAGTGGTCCAACCAAATCAATTCCCCACATGGCAAATGGCCAAGGGGAAGTTATTGGTGTCAGCAATGATTGTGGAGTTCGTCGGATGGATGAAAAACGTTGGCACTTGTCGCATTTCTTAGCATAGGCTATACAATCAGCCCTCATCGTCGGCCAGTAGTATCCTTGAGTCATTACCCTTTGCAAAAGTGTTCGACCTGCTACATGAGCTCCATAAGACCCTTCATGGATCTCTTCAATCAATTCTTTCACTTCGGAGGGATGTACACATCTCTGCAAACCTGCCATAATTCCTCGTCTATATAAAATACCATTAGTTAATACATACCGAGCAGCTTTATACTTCAATTTCTTGGAAGCAAGCTTATCCTCTGGCAATTCTCCCTCTTCAATATATACTATGATGGGATCCATCCAAGATGGTCCTAAATCAAGGGCAATGACATTCATCGTTAAGTCGTCATCTATGCTCCGACTTTCTAGTACTTCAATCGGTATTGTTCTTCGTAGCTCGGTACGAGTAGCTGATGCTAGTCGGGCCAGTGCGTCTGCTTGTGCATTTTCTATTCTGGGTATCCTGATCAACTGAATCGCATCAAATTCTGCCAGTAACTCCATTACCTTGGCATGTTATTTGACCATTAATTCTCCTTTAACCGCATACGTTCCCATCATCTGATTCACAATTAATTGAGAATCACTGAATACCATCACTTATTGCGCTTTCATAGTCTTTGATAAATTAAGACCTGCTATCATGGCCTCATACTCAGCCTCATTATTGGAGGCTTTGAATTGGAATCGCAAAGCATATTCCACGTCAATCTCGTCTGGGGTGTTCAAAACAATTCCTGCCCCACAACCTGCTGTACAAAATAAGCCATCTACATATAATCTCCATACGGGCAACCCATCTTCAAATTTCTTATCTGATAGAGTTCCTCGGTGAAATATTTGTTGCTTCTTTTCATCCTTCCCTGACACTTTTCGCTCCTCGTTGACCATCTCTTCTCGTTCTTCATCCAACCGGAGCTCATCCGAGTTTGAAGTTGATGATCCTTCTAAGTCCACAAGTCCTTTTACCAACCGGAGTTGGTCTGGACTTATGTCTGTTGATCCTGTAACATCCACAGGTTGGTCAGCAAGGAGCTTTTATTCCTCGGGGGTATCAGGATATGTAAACTCTGCTATAAAATCTGCTACAGCTTGCCCTTTCAATGATGATCTGGGCTCATACACAATATCATATTCACCGAGTTCTACTGCCCAGTACATCAGTCTTCCTGACTTTTCTGGCTTATGAAGGGCTTGTCTCAATGGCATATCGGTATAAACGACGATGGTATGGGCCTGTAAATATGGCCTCATTCTTCTACTTGCTTCAATTAATGCCAATGCCAATTTTTCCAGCTTTGGGTACCTGATTTCTGCACCTCGAAAAGCCTTACTTGTGTAATAAATTGGCTTCTGGACTCCATTCTCCAATCTAATCAATGCTGAACTGACTGCATTCTCTGATACTGCCAGATACAAATACAACTTCTCTCCTGTTATTGGCCTGGACAACAATGGAGGTACTCCCAAATACTTTTTCAAGTCTTGAAAGGCCTTCTCACATTCATCAGTCCACTCAAAAGTTTTTCGAAGTGTTTTGAAGAATGGGAGGCATTTGTCAGTTGCTCGGGATACAAATCTGTTGAGCGCTGCAACTCGTCCTGTTAGACTTTGCACTTCTTTCTTTGTTGTTGGAGATCGCAACCCTAAAAGAGCTTTGATCTTATCTGGATTTGCTTCAATGCCTCGCTGGTTGACAATATATCCGAGAAACATTCCTTCTCGTACTCCGAATGTGCACTTCGTTGGGTTGAGCTTCATCTGGTATTTATCCAGCTGATCAAATGTCTGAGCTAAGTCAACTAGATGATCTGTAGCTCTCTTGCTTTTTGTCAGCATATCATCGACATAGACTTCCATGTTGCAACTGATTTGTTCGGTGAAAACCTTGTTCATCAGCCGCTGGTATGTCGCTCCTGTATTTTTCAAACCAAAAGGCATAACATTATAGCAATAAGTTTCCCTAGGGGTAATAAAAGAAGTACTTTCCATGTCTTCTGGTTTCATTTTGATCTGGTTGTAACCAGAGTAAGCATCCATGAAGCTAAGCAGTTCGTGCCCCGAGGTAGCATCTACTAGTTGGTCAATTATGGGCAATGGAAAATGATCCTTTGGACAGGCTTTGTTAAGATCAGTGAAATCAATACACATTCTCCATTTGTTGTTTTTCTTCTTCACCATCACCACATTCGCCAATCAGTCCGGGGACTTCACATCTTCAATGAATTAAGCTTTTTGGAGCTTGTCGACCTCCTCTTGAATAACTTGATTCTTCTCGGGGCTAAATACCCTTCTTCTCTGCTTTACAGGCTTGATCTCCTTATTCACATTGAGTTCGTGACATAAGAAGTTTGGATCTATTCCTGGCATATCTTCATGACTCTAAGCAAAAGTTTTCTTCCTGTTTCTCAAGAAAATTATCAACTCCTGTTTTATTGAAGCATCCAACGTTGAACCTATCTGGGTTACTCGTTCAGGGTGATCGTCGTCGAGAATAATATTTTCTGTGGATTCCACCACTTGTCCCTTTACTAGTTGGGATTCATCTCTATGATCGAGAGTTTCAATCTCTGTATCCTCTTCCACTTGGTAGGTAGTAGTCTTTTTCCTTAATTCCTCAAGCTCCTCTTGCTCGGCAGATGAATAATAGCATTCCCGAGCTACTTTTTGATCACCTTTCACAACTCCTACTCCAAAGTTTGTTGGGAATTTTAAGCACTGATGCACTGTAGATGGAACTGCTTCGAATTTCTTCAAACCAACTCTTCCCATGATAATGTTGTAGGCTGACTGCACATTCTTATCCATCACAAAGAAGCGTATTCTTTCTGTTCGACAAGCAGGCCAAGTTCCTATGAGTATATCCAACTTGATCGTCCCAAGTGGAAAAACTTTCTCGCCAGCAAAACCCAGGAGGGGTCTATGATACGGTTCCAACTGAGATAATTTCAGATTCAAGTTGTCAAAGCATGAATAGTATATGATGTCTGCTGAACTTCCATTGTCTACTAACACCCTTGAAATTACTACTTCCTTCATCCTCATTTTGATCACCAGAGGATCATCGTGAGGATAAAGAACACCTGCCAAATCGTTTTTTGAAAAGCCAATAACCAGCTTCTCTTTGTTTACCTTCCTCGGACGATCTTCCTCGGCCAGATTTATTCGCTGAATATATGAACAAGCTTGAGCCTCTCCGAGGTAAGCTTTTCTTTCTGCAGTAAGGTCTCCTCCTCCTGCATCTCCTCCTGTAATGACATTACAATCAAATGACCCAAAACGTATAGAAAATACCTCTCGTTCTGGTTGTCTTGGTTTCTTGGGAAGGTCGGGGTCATCTTCTGGATCATCTTCATGGTCTCTCTTCTTCTTCTCCTCTGCCCGACGAGGAGATCTAGACCTTTCTCTAGCTCGGTGGTTATCCTTTCCTTTACCTCCCCGATCAACATATTTTGCTAACTTTCCTCTTCGGATGAGTGTTTCAATCTCGTTCTGAAGAGCTATGCAATTTTTGGTCATGTGACCATGATCTTTATGAAATTCGCAATACTTATCCCTACTCCTCGAATCTGGGTCCGACTTCAGTTTCTTTAGCCACTTGACCTCCTCATTGTTCTTGATTTCCTCCAAGACATGATTAATACCCATTTTCAAAGGAGTATAATTATCATACTTCTTCATGACTTCCCATTTATTCTTGGGATGTTTATCTCCACCATTGTTTTTATGCTCTTCCTTCTTAGATTTGTCGTCTTCCACCTTGGTTTCTTTATCCATATTCTTCTTTGCAGCCATAGCCTCCTCGGCATTCATGATTTTGGCCGCTTTTGCCATCAATTCTGACATAGTTCTAGGTGGATCTTTCGCCAGGGTGTAATACAATTTGTTAGGAAACAACCCACTCATCAAGGCGGTGATTGCTGTCTTTTCTTCATAATCTATGACTTCTAGCTTCTCGTTGTTGAAACGAGTTATATAATCTCTAGTACTCTCACCAGATTTCTGTCTAACACTTAACAAGTGTGCTACTCGTTTTACTGGCTTTGCTCCAAAACAGAAATTGCCAATAAACAACTCGGCTAACTGAAAGAAAGTTGAAATCTTACCCCGAGGGAGATTGTTGTACCATATCTGGGCAGATCCAGTAAGAGTTCCTGAGAAGGCCCTGCATCTCATCTCGTCGGGAACAACATAGATGTCAACAGCAGCTTGATACTGTTCTATGTGAAGAACAGGATCTGTCTCTCCATGATATTTGGGAGTTACCACAGGTGCTTTAAATTTCGATGGTGTAGGAAAATCCACAATGGCCTGTACAAAAGGTGTTCCTCGAACAAAAGTTCGTTGTAGGGGGTTCTTTGCTTTAGCCATTTCTCCCAATTTATCCTCCAACCGTTGGAGAGATCCTTTCCACGCTTCATTTCCTTCCTCGGGCCTATTGGTTCGAGCAATCGATCGTTCTGAGGTAGCTTCTTGAGATCTATCTTGACGAACGACTGGTCGTGACTGTGCTGATCCTTCTCTTAGATTTGATGGTTGCCGAAAACTCCTTGATATGGTCTTAGGTGGACTCCTATTCCTCCTAGGGCTTAATCGACTGAAAGGAGACGCCCTACTCAGTCTTTCTAAAGCACTGGGTCTTTCTGGAGAGAGGGTGATATGTTGATCAGTATCTGTCGTCCTCATTGACGAAGTTCGCCCAGGTTGATAAGAGAAATCATCAGACTCCTCATTGCGACGTGACTCAGTACGCCTGGATCGTGAAGAAAGTAAATATGTTTGCCTCTGACCACTTTGCTGTCCTGAACGTGCAGGTGCACCACCATGAAGGGTTTGTAAGAGTTGCCTCATTGTGTCTTGCATGGCGGTTTGTCCTTGAGCCAGATTCGTCATAATTTCGGCCAGATCTGGTGGTGCAGAGGGATTTGGAGGATTTTCAGCATTTCCAGCGTTTCGATTGCTAGATTCTGGATTATCCGCCATTGATGATGAATGATTTTTGGTGAAAAATGATAATAACAATCGTTCCCACAGACGGCGCCAATCTGTTGATGTAAAAAATTAGATCGCTCTAATAATTTAATCACAGATAAATAAAATGAGACAAAGATTTTTAAAGTGGTTCAGCCTTATGTAAATGGCCTACGTCCACTGTTATGTTATTGCTGAGTGTTTGGGAATTCTCGATTACAAGTTCAATCAAGAAATTCCGGTCCCTTTGAATGAGGGTGATACAAGGTATTTATAGCCCTTAGGCTGTACATGAATGGGTTGATACATTAAATGATATACATATGAAAGGGTAATACATTTAATGCAGCGTGTGCGTCAAGATGATGAACATTCAATGAATGTTTGAACTGTTGATTATCTGGCAATTAATGATACGACCGAGATGCAGCTCGGACCGCCATAGTTGCTCGTTGCTCAGGAGTTCCTCGGAGCGCTAGAGTACCTCGGAGCGCTAGAGTTCCTCGGTGTATCCTCGTTGCTCGGAGAGAATCAGGAGTTGGTCGGGAAATGAACTTCCTCGTCGTTATTGTACCACGTAGATTGACAAGTGTCTTCGTATGATTCGTCCACATCAGCATATTAATTTTGGTATCAACAACTATACCATGGGCCAAGTCAAGAATAGTTTGTTCCAAAGTAGACGCAAAATCCTCATTTAGTTCAAAACATTCCTCGACTTCGAAAGTCTCAAAAGAAAAATCATCGTCAGATTCAAATAATAAATCCAACTCATGCTCCCAACAACGATTTTCTTCCCGATAATGGTTTTCAAACATTTCATTTTTAAGAAAGCGCAAGCCCTCCCCGAAAGTCATAGGCGAAGGCGTGGATTCTTGCAAATGAGAAATTTGAAAATCATCCTCGGAACTACAGTCAATATCATTATTATAAGAATTTTGAAAGCTAATGAATTTAGTTTCACCATTCTTATCATAAGGATCTTGAGGCCCAAAATCGAAATAATCATTCTCCAAATTCCCATAATCCAACATTTGACTTTGGTAATACTCACCCAAAGACATTTTAGATGTTTCAATTTTTGAGGATTGTAAGTATTGACCAAAAGTTATAGGTTTAGGGGGATTTTGAGAATTATCACAACGATTATCGAAAATATTAGAATAAAACATGCTTACCCCAAAAAAGTCTTGAGATGGAAAATTACACAAAGTGATGTGTGGCCGAAAAATTCAAGCGTTTCTTGGTGCTCAATGTAGAAGTCTTATAAAAATTGCTAACAAAAAAATACAAATAGAAAGAAAATATTACGAACTACTAAAACAATTAAATTCTAAAACGAACAAGTCCCCGACAACGACGCCATTTTGATCGAAGGTGAAAAGTAGCGCAGCATCAGTACGTCAGACACTGAATCCGTTTCACCACCTCAATACAAAAACCTAAACTATTGACTACACTATTTTAAAGGAGTATAATGGCCAGCCCAGGTATTGAAATCCACAGAGATTAGTTGTTATAATTCTATTGATTTAATACTTCAAGAATAAAAGTGCAAAAGGTAATTGTTAACAAAAAGAAAAAGATAACTAGGCATGTGTATTTAAACTATATTAACAAAGGAATAAAAACTATAGGTTGAGACATATATCCTTCACCTCGAGTTAATTAGTATAAATGGTTGCATGGTTCTACAAATTTAGTAAGATCGAATCTCATTTCAACAGTTACTTAAATCTAGAGTCGTCAACCCCTAAATTCGCATAAAAGCCTAATATGATTTTGGCGTCAACAAATACCCCTGAATTTACGCACTAAATGTTGTAAATATGGAGCACACATGATATACCCTATTAAATCTCATAGGCATAATAACAAGAACAACCCAATCGAATTAAATGAATAAAAATCATCACCAAAGCAAAGCAACTAAATCAACTCTAGGTGAGTTCAATAAAACACAACATAAACTAAATTAGCCACTAATCATAATGAAATACAAAAATTAAAGTAACTAATTAATTAAAGCAAACAATAAATAAATAAACTACAACAATTTATCTAGGCTTGGAAATAAATAATAAAGCATGAAATAAAAGGAATAAAGCATAAATAAGAGGTAGAAGACAATGAATAGTAAAGTTCTTACATTAATGGGTATTACCTAACAAGAAATGAAGGAGAGGGGAGACTCCACAAAATCCCCAAATGTTTCTTTAACCCTAGCTTCTAAAAATAAAAGATAAAAATAAGATCTCTCCAAAAATAAACAAAGCTTTCTATTTATATTAAGTTACAATTAAAATAAATTAAAAAGAAAAAGAAGTAACAGCTAGCGTCGGACTAAAATAGAGGACCGATCGATCGGGATGTCAGGGTCGATCGATCGGGAAGAGGAGAAAAGCCCCCTGCTTCATACCAAAGGTAAAAACGAAAACCTAATCGACCAGGGGCAGTCGATCGGTGGCGGCATACCTACTTCTTCTTTTGTTTCCATACAAAATCCAAGACCACATCCCTTACTTTAGCCAAACACCTGCCCTTATTTCATTACAAAGACCTGCTACTTTATCTTCAATGGCCAAAGATGGCCAAAGACCATTTTGACATTTTAGACCTGCTTGCAATTTCGTGTGGCCAAAGTCAAAGCCTCAATGGGTAATAACCAAAACCATCTCAATTTTTACGTTCTCATTTTGGACAAGACCCAGGGAATGACAAAATCGCACGACCTGCTGTGCAAAAGAGAACCAGGACATGTAAGGCATTTATTTTATTGTTTTGTCTTGAGAATTTTTTAATATTTCTTCCTCTGCTCAAAAGCCCGTAACATCTTCGTTAGGACTCGGATTCGAGCACCGTTTACGGCCACGCGAAGCATATTCTAAGGACCTCAACTTCCATGAAGACTTTGGGCAAAATTCCCAATGTGTGAATTTACTAAATTGCCCCTGAACGTGTGATATTCAACGAAACTTTACTTGAATGCACCCAAACTTCACACTAAGCACCATAACACCTATAAAAGCTAAATAATACCTCAAATAGCATGTTAACGTATAAAATGGAGGTTTTCTAGTTATCAAGCATAATTATGGGAATTAAAGTATCCGAGGGGACTAAAATGCATAAGTATAGAGGGTATATATGTGCATGATTCGGGACGAATCAATGCACTCATTATAGATTTTGTCAGCTTCTTTTGTTTTTAGGATTGTAAGGTTTTATGACCCCTATCCTTGGTTTGTGATCCCTTTAAATCTACTTTAAAGATATTTTGGGACATGTCTCCTTATATTTATTATGTGAGTCCTTATAACTACTTATAAAGGTAATTATGGGACTACTTTCTTTTATTTTGTCTAGAAAGTAAGGTTTATATTTCCCCTTTTTCTTTATTTGCAAGCCACGTGGAAGGCCATTTTACTCATTTATTTATTAATAAAACTTATGGGTTTTCTCTCCCTCTTACTTAAAAAATATTTAATCAAATGGGTCCTCAACGGATCAGATTAGACTAGATCCATATCCAGTCCATTTAATAATCGAATGATCAAGTAAACGAGTAATCAAATTTTAAAATATGATCTGGATCCGGATTGGGTCCGGGCCCATACCCGATCCATTAACACACCCCAGGTGAGGTGTCCTCCCTATTAGAACGCATTACAAAATGCCATAACTTTTTATCTGAAAGTTTGATTCGTGTACGATCAGGAACGTTAGAACGAGGATTTAAAGTTATATGGTTTTATAAGGAAAGGACTCTCAGGTTTGAGAGTTGATTAAAGTCAAATAGACTCGGGAAGAGTGTTCTTGTTCTTTGAATATGGTTTTAAGGAGGACTAAGGGTCTGGGATTGAAGAGACTTTATTTGGACCTTATAGAAAAGTGTAAGGGTTTAGGGTAGGGTGTTTATAGATTGCCTTGACGAGATTAGGATAAGTTAAAGGTCATTGAAAGAATGACACACAATAAAAATTATGATTGTTGAATCCATTTGTGCTAAAACTCTAAGCACAAGATATGATGTAGTTTGCAAAACTGGTTAGGACTTGACAAAGAACCCAAGGTGTGTCATGACTAAGGTGAATGTCTTGGATTGATTATGGGGACCTATAGGGTATGCGAAGTTTGTGGCATAATTCTAAGGGTCGAGGCTAATTTTAAGGACTTAAAGTATATGTGAGGATCGTGGCCTGATTCTAAGGGTCTATAGGATGTATGTGAGGGTCTAAGGTGTATGTGAGGATTGTGGCTTGATTCAAAGGGCCTAAGGTGTATGTGAGGGTTGTGGACTGGTTCTAAGGGCCTAAGGTCTATGTGAGGGTTTTGATATTATTCTAGAGCGCTTAATATGTAAGTGAATGTTGTTGCCTTATTCCGAGGGATTGAGTTGTATATGAGGATCGTAGCCCAATTTCGTGGGTCGAGGCATGATCCCAATGACCTAAATAGTGAGACCAAAATGGGGATCATTGTTTAATTCTGAGGGTCATGGTCTAATTTTAAGGATATAAAGAGTGTATGCGATTAATACGGGGATCGTGACCTAATTTTAAGGGATGGGGTCAAATTTTGAAGACCTAAAGAGCTTATGTGACCAATATAAGGATCTCGACCTAATTTCAAGGGCAAAAGTCTAATTTGGATTTAAATAGTGTATGTGACTAATACGGAGATCACGATCGAATTTTAATGACCGAGGTCTAATTCTAAGGACATGAAGAGTTTATACGATAAACGTAGGGATCGTAGACTAATTTTGAGGGCCAAAGTATAATTTTAAGGACATAAGAGTGTATATGATCAATACAGGGATCATGACCTAACCCTGAGGTTCAAGGTCTAATTATGAGGACCTAAAGAGTGTATGTGACTAATATGGAGATTGCGACCTAATTTTAAAGGTCAAAGTCTGATTTTAAGGACCTCAATAATGTATTAAAGATTTGAGAAGGGTATGCGAATAGATAAAAATGTTTTTGAAGGGTTTCAGATTTTTTTCGAGATGTTTGAATGCTTTATAGTGTTTTCTAGTGATTTTTAGATGATTCTATAATCTTGAGTTTTGATGATTTTTATATTGCATGTGCATTTTTTTTATAGATTTCAGAGCTTTATTGGTTTTTAGAATTTTTTGTGAATTTTTGGAATTTGTTTTTAGATGTTTAAGGATTTTGTAACAAAAGTGGAGGAGGAATGTCTGTCAGCATGGTTTGCCACTTGCCTATCGGCAGGGTAATTGAATTGAGGGGGTGAACGGATTACTAGGGGCACATGTCTATAGGAATGCCCCTCTCCCTGCCAATCGGCAGGATCCTTAGCACCTATAAATAGAGGCGAGGACATATGTTTTCCTATACCTCATAGACTTGAAAGCTCTCTCTATCTCTATCAAGAACAAAATTCATGCCTAAGAGCTTGTGTGAGATTTATAAGAAATCGCTTTCGTGAATGTTCCACATGACGACAACTAGTTCAACATTAAGGGGACTACATGTGTAACGAAGCTGGTGGGGGATAAGAACGTATATCATAGTGCGAAACCGGTGCAGGATACTCAAATCATCATGAGGGAGACTATGAATCATTGTTGGCTTTCATGTATAACCTTAGTGGTTACGTAAGTGACTTTCTTTTTGTGTTATTTTGATTTTGATTTTTTTTATTTTGAAATAAGTATTTTTTTTATTTTGAGATTTTCTTAGACTTATTCGATGTGAATCTTGCAAATTGCAAATTATTCTTTGGCCATCTGTCCTCGGGGGTCGACAGGTGTGAATAGCATGTGGGAGTATCTCTTCCTACTGGTGGAGAGTCTTGTGTGGGACATAGGATTTGGTGAATTAGCTAATTTTTTGAATTAGATGCCTCGAGCTTCAGTTATTCTATGCACTCTAGGAGAGAGATGGTGAGATACCACCCGTACATTTCATTTTAAAGTGGGAGAGATGATGGTGATATCGGTGGATGTATATCAGATGTTCCCTACGCTTTACAAGCTAGGCAGTAAGGCAGCTCTCGGGCCTCTAGAGAGGATGCACTTTGGAGAGTCGATTAGTGTGGAGGATTTAAGGGAGGCTTTGTAGAAGAGATAGGTGGACGTAACGAAGGCTTTAGGTATGAGATTCATTTGTGGTTCCTGCCTTTCCTACGGGACTTCACTCTGATCTAGCATTATGACTGGGGGAGCCTGACACTTTTGTCTATCGACTCTTTTTTGGATGATTTCATCCGATGTTACCGGACCACTTTCATGGGAGCATCATATCTCCTGAAGGAATTCTTATTTTTGTGGTTTTATATTTCTTGCATTATTTTATAAGTTTTGCCATTGTTTTAATATTTTTCGTACTATAGGTATGGTTTTATATTTTTAGGTATGGTTTTATGAGGTGATCGGGTTCAGTACCCATTTTATGCATTTGTTGGACCAAAAGGTGGGTACGTGGCCAAGGATGAGGAGTGGATGAAGGTAGGGGTGTGCATGAACCCGAATAGACCAAAAAAACCGAACCGAACAT
Organism: Sambucus nigra; assembly: GCA_949130495.1. Lineage (NCBI taxonomy): Eukaryota > Viridiplantae > Streptophyta > Magnoliopsida > Dipsacales > Adoxaceae > Sambucus > Sambucus nigra. The sequence continues at coordinate 598,052,118 of OX422212.1, read as the reverse complement.
ACTTTTGCGGGTTTTTTTTAATTTGGTTTTAATTCAGTCCAAAAATACAAAGGACATCATAATTCGGGTCGGTCTCGGTCCTAGATTATAAAAAACGATTTTGGACCTAATCGAACCGGACCGGTTTCATTATATATATATATATATATATATTACCCTCTCAAATCTGTGCCGGCGGTAAACCCCTCAAACACTGGTCGCCTAACACTGGGATGGATTTTTTGCTTGTCTATCATTATTCCCCCCAAGTTAAATCACATATCTTCATTCAATGTAGGAGTGGCGTGGCGAATCATAGATTCAACATAAGATATTATAATGGTGCTATTTATGAGTTTATCTGGTTGAAGATTAGAATCATAGGGAGACAGAATTATAAGCAACAACATGGTGTTGGAATACGAACCCTAACACAGAAATTTCCACTTCAGTCCAAGGGAGATTTTGAATCACCAAGATGAATGCCCATATCTCCTAAAACCCGTTTTGGAACTTGGGCTGCTCAATTCCCAATATAGAGAGGGTGCTTAAAGTTGGGCGATTAACCTATTTTCCTGTATGCTTGAGTTTGTGTGTCCAGTTATAAAAAGAAAAAGAAAAAACTATTTTCGTGTAAACAACCTGTGTGTAGTTTATGCACAGTAAACCATATCAAACCTGGTTACTTCTACTACTGGTGGTAGTAGCAACATTCTGTGGGGGTGGGATGGCACAACAATGTTATCATATATATTTTCTCCCCTGATACTATGTTCAAGATCGCTTATATCCATAGTTTATAATTATTGAACCATATTTGGGTAATATTGAAATGTTGAAAATATTGAAATGTCACACACTGTTATTTGTTTGTAATTATTTATTTATATTGATTGTAGGTTGAATCTTACCTCACAAGTATCAAGGTATCTTTTTTAAGGAGGAACCATGCTCAAAATCAAAGGTATGGATAAATTATATTTTTTTATGGAGATATCTTGTTTTAATTATATTATTGGTTTTTGAATCTTTTTCTGTTATTATGAACTTGTAGGTTGATGATCCAAAGTCCATCAATGCTACCGAGCATGGACCAATTGACCTTGATGCCGAGCTGCCTACATCACCACAGAAAAATAGGAAAAACGAATCCGCGGTATGGAATCATTTCACTAAGAACAATGATAAAAAAAATCCTAGGGCATCATGTAACTATTGTGGTATTACGTATGCTTGTCATGCTAGAAAAAATGGGACTAAACATTTATTAAGTCATACTCCCTTGTGTCGAGAGTATCAAAAAGCGTGTTTGGATGTTTTGGATGACGACAAAAACTATCTTTTATTCCAAAGAAAGATGATGGGGGAAATGGTCCAAGTTTAAATCTTTTATCCATGCCGTTTAACGCTGAAGCTTGTAGGCAAGGACTTGCGAAAATGTTGATGATTGATGAGCTTCCATTTAAGTTTGTTGAGAATGAAGGTTTTAGGAGATTCATGGCACTCGCGCAACTGAGGTTAATTATACCGAGTCGTACCACGATTGAGCGAAATTGCATCAATCTTTATAAAAAAATGAAAAAAGAGTTAAAAGTTGCATTGAAAGGGCTAAGGGTTTGTCTTACAACCGATACCTGGACATCAATTCAAAAAATAAATTATATGTATCTTACAACCCACTTTATTGACAAGGATTGAAAGTTTCACAAAACAATACTTAACTTTTGTCAAGTTAAAAGTCATAAGGGTGAGGAACTTGGGATTGTTGTTGAGGATTGTTTAATTAATTGGGGAATTTAAGGTATTTTCACAATCACGGTTGATAATTCTATCTCTAATAATGGTACGGTTCATCATTTAAAAAGAAAAAAAATTATAAAGGCACCGTATTATAGGGGTGGCAATTCATATGCATCGTGTCGTGTTCGGGTCGTGTCATGTCGGGTTCGTGTCAAGGATTAGTCAACCCTAAGCCGACCCATTTAACTAATCGTGTCATATGAGTAAACACTAACCCGACCTATTTATTATCGTGTCGTGTTCGGGTTGACCCGCATAACCCATTAAGTAAAATATAAAATAATTTTTTTCTTCTCTCTTAACCAATCATACCACTCATAGGCCTACAATAACTTAAATTTAATTAATTTCAACTTCTTGCAACACATAAATATGCTATCATCCAATTCTCCATGAATTTTATAGAATGTCTATCAAGATATATAAATTATCAAATATAATCTCCATAAAATATGAGTTAAACGGGTCTATTCGTGTCATTTTCGAGTCAAACGTGTTTGACACTAACCCAATCCATTTATTATTCGTGTTGGCGGGTGGTGTCATATTCGGGTTCGTGTCAAGAAATCATCAACCCTAACCCGCTAACTTCGTGTCGAGTTCATGTCGAGTTATCGTGTCGTGTCAAAAATTGCCACCCCTACCGTATTAGAGCATGAGCATTTGCACATGAGGTGTTGTGCACATATCTTAAATCTAATTGTAGGAGATGGTTTGAGAGAATTTGATGAGTCAATTGTGAAAGTGAGGAGGGCCGTAAAATATATAAAATCTTTTCCATTTAGGTTGGATAATTTCAAGAAATATGTTAAAAAGGTGAAAATAGAATCAAAAAGTCTATTATGCCTAGATGTGCCAATTAGATGGAACTCCACTTACATGATGTTGGAGTCGGCTTTAAAATTTGAGAAAGTATTTGAGAGGATGGATGAGGATGACGAACATTATAAAAAATATTTCGGTGAGGAAGATGAAAATGATGAAGATATTGGAGGGAGAGGGGTGGGGGCACGAAAATTGGGTTCGCCAAATAGTGAGGATCAGGATAAGGCGAGAAGTTTTGTGAAATTTCTTTCAATGTTTTATCTTGCAACTTTGAAATTTTTCAGGACATTATATGTCACATCAAATGCCTTTTTCCACGAGCTTATCATGATTCAAAGCAAGTTCATATCTTTGAGAAACAATGGAGATTATTTTTTATCTACTATGGCGGCGAGCATGCAATCAAAATTTGGCAAGTATTGGAATGTCAAAAAACAAACATTTTATTATTTATTGCGGGTGTACTTGATCCTAGATATAAGTTGAAGTATGTTGAATACTTTTTTGGAGAGTTTCATGGCTTTGTTTTGGCAATAGACTTGACTAGAAAGGTAAGAGAGACTTTAGTTCGACTTTTTGATTGGTATCATGGAAATAGTTCTTCTAGTACAAATCCGAGCAATACAACTCCAACACCAAGTTTTGTCGTACTTAATGATGATGATGATGATGATGATGATATGGATGGGCGTGCGTTTTTGTTATCTCAATATAAATAACATCTGGAAGCGGAAGATAACTTTGGGGCTAAGTCGAAAGTTGAAAAATATTTGTTGAAAACATGTGAGATGGATAGTACAAATTTTAATATTCTTAGTTGGTGGAAAAATAATCAAAATAGATGCCCAATCCTCTCTCTTGTTGCCCATGATGTATTAGTTATTCCCATGTCTACCGTTGCTTCCGAATCCGCATTTAGCATGGGAGGTCGTATATCTGACCCATTTCATAGCTCATTATCAACAAATATGGTGGAAGCACTTGTTTGTGGTCAAAATTGGCTACGCTCCTCAACAAAGCCAATCAATATTCGAGATTCGTTGGACGACATTCAACAACTAGAGAAACTTGATTCGGGTAACAAATTGTTATACTATGATATTTCATCTTATTTAATTATTTAAATGATATTATTGATAATCTCGTTTTTAATGATTTATAGAGTTGTTGGGAGTTACAAGTGGAGAGGTTTAATGTAACACCCCGTATTTTTGATGATTTAAATAATTATGTGATTAATTATTATTGTGGGAATAAGTATGTAATTAATTATTGCTGTTGGATTAATTAAATTAAAATGCGATAAATTAATTTGTTATTAATTCGGATTAAAATAATTATTAACTAGCGTGCCAAGGGTTAACAGTTATTGTTGAGAATTATTGAATATTACTGTGTGATATGTAATATGGAATTATGAAATTTGATAAATTTTCGAGAGTGAAATATACGACAGTTTGGTAATTTAAGTTTGACACCCGTGTGAGTCATGTCAAGACTAATTGAATGTAATAAAAAGAGAGTTTATTTTTATTTACTCGTAGGGTCATTTCGAGTGTGCCGTTGAGTCCAGGAGGGTCAAAATAGTATATCCGGGTGTTTAGTTTGGGTCCCGGGGCAATTTTAGGCATAACCGGCGTCCCGAGATGACATTATGGTAAATTGTATTTTTGGATTTAATTAATGGACGAAAAGTGGGAGTTATTTTATCAGCCAAGAAAAGTCCTTTAGGGTTGTGAGACACAGAAAGGAAAGAACGGCAATAGAGGGTGTGAGGGAGAACCAAATTCCAAGAGAAAATGCAAAATTATCCTCACCTTGCACAACCGTGACCACCAATGCGTAGATCGAGAAGAGAGGAACACATCTACACCAACATCACCGAAGGATTCAGACCTTCTATTTAAGGCAAGTGTTTATTACTTGCTTTCTTTTAGCAATAATCATACTCATGTTAAAATAGGTGAAATTAATCATGATTTACATGTTAATTGGGTGAAAATTGGAGATTTAAATTATGATTAAGGACTGGGTTAATTAGTGGTTGAAATTCCTTCATGTATGTAGAGGATTAATCACGAAACTGAATTACATATTGATGAACGAATCTGGATTGATTAGGTTCTTTATTTGAAAATTTGAAAACTAGGGTTCATATGAATTAATTTGGGGATTTAACATAATTATGAGGATTAATAATGAATTAATGATCTTAGGATGATAGGAATGTTATATAAACTGCTATGGCTTGATTCGGATTGATGATGAGGTCTTGGGTGATGAACCTTAGAGGTTTTTAGGGTTAAAAATAGTGAAAAACGCTGAATTTTGGGGAAAGGGGACGACCAGTGTGCGTCGCTCGAAGTCGCTCGTTGTCTCGTTCGAGCGAGACTGTATCTCGTACGAAGTCACTCAAACGACACGCGGCAATGGTTCGAGCGACAACCCTTCTAGTTCGAACGACGTAGGGAATTTTTGGGATTTTTCTTTGGTCCAGTTTTGAGTTTACCGGTTTATTGGAGTGAGAGAAACTGCCAGATAGTAAACTTAAACAAGACAGAATTCAAGAAAGTATGTGAGAATTAATACTTTAATCATTTCGGTATAGAGAGGATGTACCTTGGAGATTACGAGAGAGATAGTAATATAAATATTTATACTATACGTAGTTTTAAGATTAAAATACGTATGAGAATTATATATGTAGGTTGGGGAAATACCTATAAATTTTAATAGGACGTGTGTATGCCTATTATGCGATATTATTGCTAAGAGCACTAATGGGTGATAACCCGAGGGTGCAAGAATCTTATAGTTAAGTGCACTAATGAGCGATAACTCGGGGGTGCAGAAAATCTATTGTTAAGTGTACTAATGGGTGATAACCCGGGGGTACAAGGATGATTATTGTTAGGCGCACTAATGGGTGATAACCCGGAGGTGCTGGATTATTATTAATAGGTGCATTAATGGGGGTTAACTCGGGGATGCAGGATTCTCTTGATAGGCGCACTAATGGATGATAACCCGGGGGTGCTGGATTATTAATGATAGGTGCATTAATGGGTGTTAACCCGGGGATGTAGGATTCTCTTGATAGGTGCACTAATGGGTAATAACCCGGGGGTGCTGGATTATTATTGATAGGTGCATTAATGGGTGCTAACCCGAGGATACATGATTTTCTTGATAGGTGCACTAATGGGTCTTAGCCCGGGGGTGCAGGATTAGTATATATATATGTATAGAGATGATGTGACTATATATATATATATATATATATGAACTTTTGAATATTTCTATTGTGTGAAATTAGTAGACTTGGTAATAATAATAATCATTACATTGCACCAAGTGGTCTTAACCTAAGGGTGCAGGATTAGTCTATATATATAGGGATGATGAGACTTTATATATGTATGAGTGTACTTGGGTAACTTTATACTTTGTGAGACTATTAGATAAAATGGAAATGCGAAATAAAATAATCTTTGTGGATAAAAGATTAACCATTCAAACGGTGAATAACGAAACTTAGTATGTGAGATAAACTATTTGAATAACGCATTGTATGGGCGATATGGGAATACTACTAGTGAGCATAGTTAGTATTAGTATGGGTTCTGGCTAGTTAGACTGGGTGATATAACTAGGGGAGATTATATGTACGTTAGGCGTGCACAATAGATGAGAGGTGAGAAACTCATGTGAGAGTTCGATAACTAACATGCGTATAAGACTTATTTTAAGAACCAGTTTTAAATACTTGCTAAATCATTTTTAAACCTCGGGCTCTGACCCGTTTCTTGTATCTCTTCTCTCTTTTACTATATATAGATATTATATCAGGTGTTCAGCCACAGGGGTACCAGATTCAGAGATTTGGGTTGCTTGATGTGTTGTAGCTGTCATGGAAGCTGTAGGTCCTTGCAGTAGACGCATATATCCTTTCCATTCAGTTTCATATAGACTTCTTATCTAGGGCATGCGTCGCCCACTCCTAGTTCCTCATCAGAGATAGTGTATTCAGTTTACACTATGGTTTGGAGTTTTGAACTGCGAGGTTTTATGCAGTCTTATTTATTTAAGTACTTGATTCATGTTCAGTATTTATCACATTCCTATGTGTGTCGAATGGTTTATATTTTAAGATTGAATGAAAATGGATTACTTGGTTTTATTAAAATTGGAAATGTTTTGACACCTAGCTTAATTTTATATTAGGTGATTAATATGTTAAAAAAATTTCGACAGTGATACAAAGAATGAACCAACCGAACATTCTGTTTTAAATTGGTACAGAACTGATCACCCTTTATTTAATTGGGTGAGGTGTCACAGGTGGTATCAGAGCATCGGGTTCTAGTGTCCTTAGGATCTGTGCGACTTATTACGTTTTAGCATAACGTTCATTGATGTAGAGCCTTATTATAGGATTGTTGTGTTCCTTTACGTATGCGACTTACGTTCTCCTGCTATGTATCATAATGGAGGAAATTCACTATCTAAAATCGTGTGTGCTTCGAACACTGAACAGTATAGGACGACCAACGAGGGTCGTAGGAAGGACTGCAGGAGAAGGAAAAGCCCGACAGAAGGCATAAAGTAATCGGGAAAGAGTGATCGTGACAAAAATCACCATGAGGGTTACTTAAGCAAGTTATAATAGAAATCACCACTCGGGAACAGTGGGTTCCCAGGGCACAGTCGTAGATAACGGTGGAATGATTTCAGGACCACCTATCAAAATCGATAAGAGGGAAATCGAAGGAATTCTTTTGAAAAACCATCGGTGAAAATGTGGAGAAGAAAAAGAGAAAGTGTAGCAGACCAACGGAGGTAGAAAATCCGAAGGCAATTGTGTAGAGTGGGGTGTGACGACACTCAAAATTAAATTGGAGTTAAAAGTTATAGCTATTAGGAGCATCATGTAATGATTAGAGGCAATCACCATATATGAGGAAGTGTGTTTGAAATTTAGAGAGAAATTTGGGTACGATTTAACTGTGAGGTCTTCCATTCGACGTGGTAACAAAATGCGAGTGAAATTTTGATGTTTAGCACACTGGGTAAGATAGAGACCAATCATGAGAGAAAGGTTGAGTTGCATATCGAGCTCCGTACCTGGCAAAGGGGTATAAATTATCCAAAGGGTTTATAATTGATAAAGGATCCGTGAGTAGAACACCAGTAGGAATGGGAAATACGGCTAGGATGATTAGTGTCGAGGTCGTCAAGATCATACATTAGTATGATAATGTTAACGCTTCTAAGAGAAGGGAGTAAAGAGGGTTAACGAATCCGCTGAAGAGCCGAAACTGAATTAATAGTGTTAGTGAAACCCCACATGAGAGTATACCCAATAGGGAACTCGGTTAAATGATTTTAAGTGATTAACTTCAAGAGGACGAAGAAGTAAATCAAGGCTGTAGAGGCCAACCATAATTCTGAATAACTAGCGTAGCCAAAGGGACAATAGAAGAACAATAGTGAGTTAAGACTGTCGATCCGAGAGAAGGAAATTTCCAAAATGGTCATCGGGACCAGTGACAGGGAGATGGCTCGTGAAGTTTCCCTATGTGAAAAAAGTAGAACTATAAGTGTTGAATGTGTCCACAATTGAGAAGTGAAACCAAAAATATTAGAAATGGTAAACCATGCCAGTTAGGCATAACAACTGGAGGAGCGAGACTTCCAACGAAAGAATTTGGGGTCAAGAGAATCAGGCCCAGCAAACCTATAACCCGAGAGTGATGGGTTCAGGATGGACCAATAGAGTCCTCGTAATGCATACAGTATGTCAGGGTCGACGGGGCCCGGGATGTAAACGGGAGTTCAGTAAAGCCACAATTAAGGCCTAGAGATTTTGGGCCAACGTTTCAATAATGAGCGTGAAATCCACAAGATGGAATAAATTATCCATGATGATAGGGAACAAAAATAGGATGAAATCCTAAGATGTATAACGATTGCAGGTGTTCATGGGTCGTGATGGAAGCTACGTGCTGAGACCCTGTGATTTGGCCGAGACTGGTGAGGTTTTGCTTCTTTTTTGTGAATAAAGGATAGATTCTAGTGACATGGGTGTGCCACAACTTATGTAAATTGGAAACCCTAAACTTCGCGTGCGGGTCGAGTTTAGTGGGAACATTAGTTTTAACAGTCTTGTTACAAATGTATTCCTCATTGTTAACAGGGTATTTTGATAATTGCCCATGAGTGAACAGGGTGGGCCCTAAGAATATGTTTTGTTGTTATAATTTACTACTGCATTGAGTCAGCTTTAGTAGAGTTTATTATGGTAATGTGTAGTTATTAATTACCGTATGGTTAAATGATAGTAAAAATGTAGTGATATGACTGTCGTGCAAGATACTCTGGGAGGAGAAATCTCTATTTTGTGCGGCGCCACCTGAAATAGGGTTGGGCTCAGATATATGAATTTATGAAAGATTTCATGGTATTATAGACCTCAGAGAGTATGTTGTCTAGTTGTATGTGATTCCAATGCGTAGGAACTTATTTTACTGAGGAGACTCGGGTTTCATTATGTTCTTCTTCAAGCAGAGACATAAAACCCGTTATATTTATTGCGCTAAGTACTTGGGTTAGTAAGAGCGCCATGCTTCATGTTACATTTTTAGGGACATGAGAGTGAACGAGTAGACTTTTATGTCACAATACGTAGATTGTGGGAAAGTACATAGTGTGTACTGAAGGCCTTACGGACCTCGACAACCGACTAGGTTAGATAGTAGTGTATCGGGGGGTTCCTTGTTTGGATTTTTCTTTGTGATACATCCCACGCATGAAACTAGCGAACGTCGGGAGTTGGAGAGAAGTTTGGTCGATAGTACATAAGTTTTGTATGTTGGTTATCGTACCTATAGGAGAATATAATTGAGAGTTGATAATTCTTTTGTGACTTAAGGCTAATAGAGTCGCCTAGTCTTAGTATCATTCTAAATGGAGCAATGATACCATTGAAGGATTGATTAAGTTTTGACTAGTGGGGTGGTTGAGTGCACCCCTACTACATCAGCATACCAAGTGTGCAAGAGTTGAAGTAACAAACTTACATGTCATTTGTATTATGATGCATGAGGTATAGGGTGTATGGACGCCCTAGGCGATTGAATCAGGCAGTGGATTATGATTATCATGTGAATTCAGTAGTCGGGTAAGCCGAATATTACTCCGTAAGATTTATTAGAGACTTACGTTTCAACATAAACTGATATTTTCGAGCGAGAAAAGAGACTTGTGTCACACGGTACGATAAAGTCACACGTATCACGATTAGAATTACATTCAAGAGAGTATAAAATGTATCAGGATACAAATAACAGTGGTAATGGGTTTAATGTAGAGTAATTTTCAAAGTTAGTCTTGTAGTGGGTCACCTGACTGTTAGAAAAAGGGCGAACAATTTGAAACCAGAGATCTTAGAGAATGGAAGAGTATCCCTAAGGATCTTCTCACGTAGCTGAGATGGTGCGATTATAGGTATAAAATGCGATTGAGTACGGCCTAATACCCACAAAGGGATGGGCAGAACAAGCGGTCTAATCGGATGCGGGAGAGAAAATTTTATGTGGACCCTGAGATCTTAGAGGAGGACGGGAGCATTACCTTCAACTAGTGGAGTTTGTGTCCGAATAACTCCTATAAGTTCACATTCGGGCAGAGTGCCAGTAGAAGTATGGCACGGTAAACTTTGTTGTTGTCCTACTTGATAGTTAAAGGTGGGGGACCAGTTATGATTACAAATGTCGGAGAAGAATCGATATTATCGTATATATTGTGTGTGAAATATATATTGCACAGCCAATTTACTTGTATGAACGATATGAGACGAAGTCGTATGTATATGAAAAGAGGATAAATCTACTAAGGTGAAAATAGTAGAAGGCTAGATAGTGTATATCTAAAATAAAGTTTAAGTAGTGAAACTTAAGCGGAAAGGCTTGGGCAAGAGCCTATATGACAGGGTAACCTGGAGTTTAAAAACAAACACATGTGAAGTTTTCATTATTAAGGGTAGTCGATAGCGTACTATATGGGTGGTACAAAGTAGCTTACTTGTGAGCGCAAGGATGCGATGCGCAATATTTTTACAGCGTTGTCTGAACCTAGTATATTTTTTTCTGAATTTCGGGACGAAATTCTGTTGTAAGGGGGGAAGTATGTAACACCCCGTATTTTTGATGATTTAAATAATTGTGTGATTAATTATTATTGTGGGAATAAATATGTAATTAATTATTGTTGTTGGATTAATTAAATTAAAATGCGAGAAATTAATTTGTTATTAATTTGGATTAAAATAATTATTAACTAGCGTGCGAAGGGTTAATACTTATTGTTAAGAATTATTGAATATTACTATGTGATATGTAATATGGAATTATGAAATTTGATAAATTGTCGAGAGTGAAATATACGGCAGTTTGGTAATTTAAGTCTGACGTGTGTGTGAGTCATGTCGGGACTAATTAAATGGAATAAAAAAAGAACTTATTTTTATTAACTCGTATGGCCATTTCGAGTGCGCCGTTGAGTCCGGGGGGGGGGGGGGGGGTCAAAATAGTCAAAATAGTATATCCGGATGTTTAGTTTGGGTCCCGGGGTAATTTTACGCCTAACCGGCGTCCCGAGAGGACATTATGGTAAATTGTATTTTTGGGTTTAATTAATGGACGAAAATTGTGAGTTATTTTATCAGCCAAGAAAAGTCCTTTAGGGTTGTGAGACACAGAAAGGAAAGAACGGCCATAGAGGGTGTGAGAGAGAACCAAATTCCAAGAGGGAAGGCCAAATTATCCTCACCTTGCACAACCGTAACCACCATCGCGTAGATCGAGAAGAGAGGAACGCGTCTATAACAACATCACCAAAGGATTCAGACCTTCGATTTAAGGCAAGTGTTTATTACTTGCTTTCTTTTAGCAATAATCATACTCATGTTAGAATAGGTGAAATTAATCATGATTTAAATGTTAATTGGGTGAAAATTGGAGATTTAACTTATGATTAAGGACTGAGTTAATTAGTGGTTGAAATTCCTTCATGTATGTAGAGGATTAATCACGAAATTGAATTACATTTTGATGAACGAATCTGATTTGATTAGATTCTTTAATTGAAAATTTGGAATCTAGGGTTCATATGAATTAATTTGGGGATTTAATATAATTATGAGGATTGATGACGAATTAATGATCCTAGGATAATAGGAATGTTATATAAATTGTTATGGCTTGATTCGGATTGATGATGAGGTGTTGGGTGATGAACCTTAGAGGTTTTTAGGGTTAAAAATGGTGAAAACTCTGAATTCTAGGCAAAGGGGACAAACCAGTGCGCATCGCGCGAAGTCTCGTTCGAGCGAGACTGTATCTCATGCGAAGTCACTCGAACGACACGTGGAAATCGTTCGAGCGACAACCCTTCTAGTTCGAACGACGTAGGGAATTTTTCTTAGGTCTAGTTTTGAGTTTACCGGGTTATTGGAGTGAGAGAAAATGCCAGATACTAAACTTAAATAAGACAAAATTTCGAGAAAGTATGTGAGAATTAATACTTTAATTATTTCGGTATAGAGAGAATGTACCTTGGAGATTACGAGAGAGATAATAATCTAAATATTTATACTATACGTAGTGTTGAGATTAAAATACGTATGAGAAGTATATATATAGGTTGGGGAAATACCTATAAATTTTAATAGAACGTGTGTATGCCTATTATGCGATATTATTCCTAAGAGCACTAATGGGTGATAACCCGGGGGTGCAAGAATCTTATAGTTAAGCGCATTAATGAGCGATAACTCGGAGGTGCTGAAACTCTATTGTTAAGTGTACTAATGGGTGATAACCCGGGGGTACAAGGATGATTATTGTTAGGCGCACTAATGGGTGATAACCCAGGGGTGTTGGATTATTATTGATAGGTGCATTAATGGGTGTTAACCCGGGGATGCATGATTCCCTTGATAGGCGCACTAATGGGTGATAACCCGGGGGTGCTAGATTATTATTGATAGGTGCATTGATGGGTGTTAACCCGGGGATGCAGGATTCTCTTGATAGGAGCCCTAATGGGTAATAACCCGGGGATGCTGGATTATTATTGATAGGTTCATTAATGGGTGCTAACCCGGGGATGCAGGATTTTCTTGATAGGTGTACTAATGGGTCTTAGCCCGGGGGTGCAAAATTAGTATATATATATATATATATATATGAACTTGTGAATATTTCTACTGTGTGAAATTAGTAGACTTGATAATAATAATAATCATTACATTGCACCAAGTTGTCTCAACCTAAGGGTGCATGATTAGTCTATATATATAGGGATGATGAGACTATATATATGTATGAGTATACTTGGGTAACTTTCTACTTTGTGAGACTAGTAGATAAAATGGAAATGTGAAATAAAATAATTTTTGTGGATAAAGATTAACCATTCAAATGGTGAATAACGAAACTTAGTATGTGAGATAAACTATTTGAATAGCGTATTGTATGGGCGATACGGGAATACTACTAGTGAGCATAGTTAGTATTAGTATGGGTTCTGACTAGTTAGACTGGGTGGTATAACTAGGGGAGATTAGATGTACGTTAGGCGTGCACAATAGATGAGAGGTGAGAAACTCATGTGAGAGTTCGATAACTAACATGCGTATAAGACTTGTTTTAAGAACCAGTTTAAATACTTGCTAAATCATTTTTAAACCTCGGGCTCTGACCCGTTTCTTGTATCTCTTCTCTCTTTTGCTATATATATATATATTATATCAGGTGCTCAGCCATAGGGGTACCAGATTCAGAGATTTGAGTTGCTTGACGTGCTGTAGTTGTTGTGGAAGCTGTAGGTCCTTGCAGTAGACGCGTCTATCCTTTCCATTCAGTTTCATCTGGACTTCTTATCTAGGGCATGTGTCGCCAATCCTAGTCCCTCATCAGAGATAGTGTATTCAGTTTATATTATGGGTTGGAGTTTTGAATTGGGAGGTTTTATCCAGTCTTATTTATTTAAGTACTTGATTCATGTTCTGTATTTATCATATTCCTATGTGTGGTGAGTGGTTTATATTTTAAGATTGAATGAGAATGGATTACTTGGTTTTATTAAAATTGGAAATGTTTTGTCACCTAGCTTAATTTTATATTAGGTGATTAATATGTTAAAAAGTTTTTCGACAGTGATGCTAAGAATGAACTAACCGAACTATCTGTTTTAAATTGGTACATGACTAATCACCCTTTATTTAATTGAGTGGGTGTCACATTTAACGTGTGGTGGCATGGATGCGTTGGAGTTTTTGAAGAATTTGTGTTGAATTTGTAATAGTTAATTTAAATATGATACTTTAGTGTGGATGTATTAATTGTGTTGTGGACATATTTTACGGGTATTAGTTATTGGTTGTTTGCTATTTTTTATGGATATACTTTAGTATGGATGTATTAATAGTGTTGTTTTAAATAGTGCTCTTTTTTTAAAGTGCTGTTTTTTTAAGAAAAAGAGTGCTTTTAAATTATTATTTTTAAAACAGTGCTGTATCAGTATAAAAAAGTGTGCTGTTTTTTTTACAAGTGATATTTTTTTTAGGAAAAATGTTGTTTTTTTTAAAAATGTGCTTTTTAATTTTATAAAACGTGTTATTTTCAATAAAAAAAATGTGATGTTTTATATGGGTTGGATTGAGACCGAACAGGGAATGTTTGAAAATCGAATAGGACTGAAATCGATTATTTCGATCCATAATTTTTTAGGATCGATTAAAGCGGTTCGATCCCAAAAATACTCCAAATTTGGATCGGACCGGACCACGTAGACCCCCTAGATGAAAGAGATACGGCTTAAACCTATTTCAAGGATATGAGTAATGTCTCGAACACCCTCACAAGGGCATAAGTTGATTCTTTTTTGGATTTTCTTTTAAGCTTTATTATTTCTTTGGTTTGGATATGAGCGGGTTTTTCTTAAGCATGTGACTTTTTTCCCCTGGCACTAGAGGATGAAGGATATGGGTATTATCGATATGCATATGCAGATACGTCGATTGTTATTGCATGAGCTTGGGTACCTAGAGGAGCGAGTCATCAGGAAGTCATGGTGGGAAAGATGGTTGTTCCGCTTGCAGATCCTCTAGTTCACATAAGGGACTGGGAGAAGATGTCGAAGGAGACATAAGAGGTGGCCAGGGTATAAATATACGACTACTTAGACTTCATCTTGAGTTGGTTCATGTATCTCTCGATCTATGATGTGGCGACTGCACCAGCTCCAGAGGTTGGAGCAGCACGAGGTACCAGGATACCGAGGGCATCGGGTAGTAGTGATAAGGTGGTGGATCCTCCTTCGCTTCGTGAGTTTGATTTTCCATCTATGTACTTGCCGATGAGGGATATGGAGAGGAGGGTATAAATCCCCTATCTCCCCTATGTTTATCTGTCAGGCTTCCTCCTTTGATAGTGGAGGATATTTGTGGAGAGATAACATGTCTATCCTTATTCTTCATTTTTCTTTGAGTTCTACTTTTAACCCACTCACTTTGACATATTTTCTTATATTCATTTTCAGACCATGTTAGAATGGACGTCTTTATGTGTGAAATTATATGGCTTCAACAGTTGTGCACATTCAGATGTTGACACATTCCTGTACAACACTTGTGGTTCCCTATGACTACGTTCCCTCCTCCTCCAGCTCTAGGATCTAAGGATCTACTTCTCGTAATTTTGGTAAGAACATTTCCTCCATCGATGAGGGTTTTGATCAAAATTGTTTGGGTCGGATGATTTGGCTATCTTTTTTTTATTTTCTTCTTTTTTGGGATGTGCAAATTCTCCAAGAATATATATATATATATATATATATATATATATATATATATATATATATATATAGAGAGAGAGAGAGAGAGAGAGAGAGAGAGAGAGAGAGAGAGAGAGAGATGGTGCTTTTTATTTAATTACTTTTACCCTAAGGGTTTTATGAAAATTTTGAAAAATAATTTGGTGTATTTAAAATTCGTAAAGATTTTGTTGAGTATGGATAAAAACAAGTGGGGCATTTTTTTATGATAGAAAATCATTTATGGGGGACTATTCTTATGAAGAGAGAGATATAAATGGAAAATGGGGAATTTCCAAATATAAGGATTGTTGATCAGAAGACCCCTGGCCTACCTATAGGCATGTAAATTAGAAGTACTTCCTTTTCAGGTCCTTGTACCTACTTGTTATTGTGATGGTACCAGTTCTGTGGGTAGGTTTGGCAGCTTAACTCTCTAGTCACCTTGTGAGGAAATTTTACTATGAAAGGGGACTAGATGTGTCCTTTAAGGTCACCACTCACTTTCCACTCCTTCTTCATTCTCTTCATAGTCTATGTTTCGAATGGACATTCCACTAGCCGAGGGGTATGATACATAGCTCAATTATTTGGAGGATATGAGCTTATACAATGTAAAATGTGAAGCTTTTAACTTGCACCCAATCACTATGTGCCACAATCGTCAGATTAAGTGGGGCCTCCTATAAATGGCCTTACAGTTTTGGTATCTAGAGGACTATATGTTCTGCTTCGAGTTGGATTAAGTCTATCTGAATCATGAAGTTTTTTTTCCATATTAGGTGAGTACCTAGATGTCCCATCTACAATATCGGATTTCTCAGTCTCCATAGGATGTAATGGATCAGTTATTGCATATTACCCCTTTTGTTGCACAACCTTTGGTGCGTGGGGTGGGAATTAGCATCCAGGCTATACTTAAGTCAGTGCGCTATCAAGTTGTCTAGTCTACGGGTTATAGCAGTGTTGTTGCTTTGGGCCTAAGTACTAAGTGTCATCTGTTAAAGAGTAGCATGAGTGCGAATTCTTAGGTTGCCACCATAGTTTTGTGGCTGGGTTATTATTGAAATTTTACAACAATTGTTTTGGCAGACACTCTAAATGGTCTCAATGATTGGAAGGTGGACCATTTTACCCTTTTTTAGAGGAAGCCTTGTGATGTTGTACATGTGGTTGGGAGATACGTTCCGATTGGCCATCCTCCTCCCTTTCCGTCTTCCAGTATTAGTAATTTTTCCAGTCAGCCTTACATAGACTATGGTGTGTCTATGAATGCTTGGTATAACTGGTTAATGGAAAATAAATCTAGCTCGTTTCGTTGGTATGTAAGTTGGTGCATGTAAGGATTCAAATTTAACCTACCCTGAGGGGTTTTCGCCCTGACCCGCCCCGCCACTAATGGGGTGATTTAAGAACCTGTTTAAAATAAATCAGACAAGTATGGGTTTGAGAAAAAATTCATTAATTAAACGAGGCGAGTTCGTGTTCGGGTTTACAATGTATAAGCATAACCTACCCCGCCCGCCCCATTTATTTCTTATATTTACATAAATACCCTTCTTTGATATATTAGTTACACCAAAACCTTACATACATATATATATATATATATAGGGAAAGGATCAAGTGAGGTCCCAATTTGAGAACCCTAAATGAGGACCATTTTTTTAAAATAGTAAAAAAAATATTTTTGCGCTGATTTTTTTTTATGATTTTTAAACATTTCAATAGGACCATAAAAAATAATCAGCTCAAAATGCGATTTTTTGCTATTTTAAAAAAATCGGTCAAACTTTGTCAGTTTTTAAGTTGTTAAAAATTGACAAAGTTTGACCGATTTTTTTAAAATAGTAAAAAAAATCATTTTGAGCTGATTTTTTTTATATGGCCCTACTGAAATGTTTAAAAACTATATAAAAAAAATTAGCTCAAAAATATTTTTTTTACTATTTTATCAAAATTGGTCCGCGCCAGCAGTATGCAAACAGAGGTCTTCATGAGATCCCCTCTCTCTCTCTCTCTCTCTCTCTCTCTCTATATATATATATATATATATATATATATATATAAGTTGTGTATGCAGTATGCGAGTTTAACATGAGGGTAATAACCCGCTCCAAGAGGGTTTTTGACCCCGGTCATATAAACAGGGTGGGCGAAGTGGGGGGCGAGTTTAGGGGCTTTACACTTAATCGAGTTCGGACGGGCTAACTAAACTCATCACGGGTTATGGGACGGGAAGGGTGAGAAAATTTTTTGAGGGGCGGGTTCGGGTTTGGACAAACTTACCCCAACCTCGACATGTTGCCAGACCTATATGGGTAGAACTTATGCATGTGATGTAGTTGCATGAATACCGTTATGTCCAGCTCGTTGATCTTCACTAGACTTTTTTCTACTTCTATTGGAGACTCTGAGGAACTAAGACAAAATTATTCATCCCTACATAAGAAATTTCTTCCCTATAAAGAACCTGATTGAATCATTGCGGATGTCCTTGGGGAGTTTGTGGCAACAACAAAGTCTTAGTCAATATCCGACACTTCTGTTGGTGAGTCCTCAGTGGTGTCAACCAAATATCTGAAGTGGCATTAAAGGGACTTAGTTTTGAAGGTGTGTCGAGGGTGTTGGTCAACAATCGCTCGTTGGAATGGAGGTAGTTGGAGGTAGTGAGGTGAACCCTGTTAAGCCTTTCAAGGCATACCGTCACATTGAGCATGCCCCGGTATGAACCTAATATTATAATTATGAAGGTCCTTCAGAGGAGAGTAGTAATACCACTTATGATGCATCTAATCCTTCTGGTTCTTAGGGTGGGTGTCCGGTGAAGGTTTGTATCCAGCTTTTTGGAAAATGATGAAGCTTTAATGATTGTGGGTTTAACTGTGGTTTGGATAGGCTTGATGATTAGCGTTGGTTTCAATGTGGTGTTGGTTTAGTAAGATATTCTATGGTAGCAATGTTATGATGTTCTTCTCTTTTTTTGAAAAAAAAGTTTCTTTGTAAATAAATTCTAATTATGATCATATCTTCACTGTGCGTTTATTGAAATAATTGTTTATGCTTGAAATATCTATATTAATCGCTAAGGCATACATAGTCCTTTTGTTTGTTTTGAAAATGATGAGAGAAACATATGCCTCTTGATGAGAAAAAAGAAGTAGCGTTTTGTTAAAAATAAAGGACCGAACCCAAAGTCACTCTATGGGTTGCCTACGTACCTCTTTATGGATAAAAAGGGATTTGGTAATACAAATTTATTTTGAGAGAATCAAGTCTTATGTAGCTCTTGTAAGGAGAGAAAAAAAAAGAGTTTTCAATAAAAAGGTGAAAAGTGCGGAGCGTAACAAGAATAAACTTAAGGATAAAATTTCTTGAGGAAGTTTAGGTTAACTAGTTATATCATCTCCTTCTTGTCAAAGTCGGTTAATATGGTCGTGACGCTTAATAGAATTTTCTTTACATGATACAGTCTAAACCAATTGGGCTTAAATTTTCCATAGGGTACCAAATGGGTTCCATAATTTCTTTGAAGGTGAGGTCCCTTTCTAACACACCGTGATGTTTGACCTTTCTGTTAAATAATCGTGCGATACGATGATGATATCCTTGCATGTGATATAATTCCATCAACCACTTTTCGTCCAAAATTACCAATTCATCGTAACGCTACTAGTGCCAATCAACTTATCCTACTTGGATTTCGATCATAACTCGTAGGGATGGTATTTTGAGCTCCATGGGTAAAACAACCTCCATTTCATAAACTAAAAAATATGTGGAAGCCCTAGTGGGGTTTCGATGGATGTGTGGAAGCCCCAAAGAGCATAAGGAATCTTGTTGGCCCAATATAGACAACTATTAGTCATCGTAATAATAATGAATATAAGGCTTTTATTCACGACTTAAACAACCCCATTCGTTTGCGTTCTGTACGGTGAGGACTTGTGTCTTTGCATCCCATACTCTTTGACTACTTCTGTGACTTTTTCTTCAAAATGGAGCCCATTACCGAATACGAGCTTGTAGGTGACCTCGTAGCACATATGATGTTCTTTAAAATGAACTTGGCTACTTTCTTGGCATTCAACATGACGGATGATCCGAATTTGACCCATTTGGTGAAGTAATTAATAGTGACTAAGATGAATTCATTCCCATTGTATGCTTTGGGAGTGACTTTCTTAATGATGGAAGATCCCCAAGTTGAGAAAGGTCGTTAAGAAGTTATGTTATATACTCGCGGGGAGGCAAGCCTTGGATATTGGTGAATTGTAGGAATTTGAGTCACCTCTTGACATATGTTGCACAGTCATGAAGCATTGTCATCCATTACTACCCTTATCAACTGATATTTTTGGCAAGCATGTTGTCATTCATGTGGGGTTCGCATTTCCCATTATGGATTATGTCATCCCCTGTTATGTACTGTAAGTGGGTACCATCAAAATTACTCCTGAACAAGGCCTTATCACAGATAATGTATTGGGACTTGGGTTTTTATGGAGAGTTATGCGGTTTTTCTTGTTATCCCCTTGAGGGTATTGGCTATACTTGAGAAGGCACCATATATCGTAATACCAGTATCTGATCTTTGTTTGATTCTCCATTCGTTGCGAGCTCTATGTGATTATAATGGGTGAGTTTAAACTGTTTTTAAACTTCTAGTGGGGTGACTACTACTCCCTCAAACATGTCGACCGTGAAGGCCAGTGTCACTAATACATTGGCAAAGTTATTTCTGAAATAAAAGAGGTAATATAACGTGACATCTTTGATTTATATGGTGAGTTCCTCGATATGAGAATGAAAGGGCAAATATTTTCGTCTTTGACTTTCCATTTTTTTAGAACTTGCCCTATGATGAGGACTGAATTTCCAAAGACATCAAGATACTGGATTCCTCTTTAAAGGGTAACTTTAAGTCCAACCATGTACGCTTCATATCATATCATGTTGCCAGTGCATGGGAAGTCTAACTTAATAGAGATGGGAATATGTACATCATCGCATGCCATTGATACTTTCCCAATGTCATATCTTTCTTGTTAAATGCTCCATCAAAGAACAACTTCCACAAGATCTCTTTAGGGTTAGTGTAGAGAATATTTTCATCGAGAAATTCTATAATCCACACATCAGCTTTATCTATGCGATTATCTACTAAGTGGTCGGATGTGGATCTTCCTTTTATGGCCTTTTGTATGACATAAACAATGTCGAATTTAGTTATCATGAGTAACCACCGGTCCATACGGCTGGATAAAGAGGGTTTCTCAAGGAGGAATTCTATAGGATCCATTCAGGACAACAATTTGATGGGGGAATGCAAGCATGTAATGTCAAAGTTTCTAGGTGACCCATACCATGGCAAAACACGCCTTTTCTAAAGTGGTATAATTCACCTCATATCCTTATAACTTTTGATCGATGTAGCAAATGGATCTTTCTTTGCGTGACTCTTCGATGTATTAGGACAGTATAGCCTGAGAAATACCATCCATTTGAGGATTGTCCATGTATTTGGGATTATATAGTTCTTATTGCACTACTACTATATAAAGCCATAAGAGAGCATGGAAGAAACATATTGAACAAGTGTAATAGTGCTTCCCAAGTAATATACACCAGTCCCTCCCTTTGCCTGTGGACGTAGGTCATTATCGACCGAACCACGTATCACTTAATGTTTATTTTGTTCAATTATCTACACTACATAATATTTATCATATCATATTCATATTTTCACCTCAACACATTTCTTGTGAGGTTAATTAAAAAAGATGAGAAAAACTTTAATAAGTACTACCGAAAGGGGTGTTAGCAACCAATGGTAAAGGACTGAAAAACATTTATGCAATTAAGAGGAAAAAATTTCAAAATGATGCAAGATAATACTCTCATATGAAAAGAAAATATAAAGTTTAAAAACCACATGTGTGAGGGAGTTATAAGTTGAAGATCAATGGGTTTACACCCATCCATCTAGTATGTGATATTCTTTTGGCATTATTGAACTATTACCGAAAGAGGTTTATTTTAGGTCTTAATCGGCATGAACTTATGAACACCGACATTTTTTAGTATGGTTGCCGTGTAAATAATTTCAACTATGGGTTATATCAAAAGATTCGTTCATAACATAAGTGGGGTATATCTAACGTTTTTTAGTTTCGAGCTCATTCATATTCTCATTAAATAGCTTGGTTGGGACTCCATACATTTGAAGTTATCTTACACTTGTCATCCACTTATGTTTGGTTTGGTTTTGTTTATTTTTATTTGCTTTGGGCCACATTGAGATATAGATATTTGAACTTATTAATATATGTTGTTAATATTTGTATTGCTATGTTTTTATATGTAACTTATCTCGTTGATCACATATTATCATTATGTCCTTCCTTATTTGTTTGATTTGTGATATATTATTCGGTTCTTTCACTTGTCATTATAGACAGAAAAGGGGGAGAGATTTTGACTTCAATGGGAGTATATATTAAGGGGGAGTTTATTATTTCATGCATTATATTTTTCAATTCATGTATATTTTTATTACTTTTTGTATCCTTTGTACGACACGAGGTATATATTAAGTGCACATGACTTACAAGGTTCGTAATGTGGGTTTTAGGTGGATCAGAATGTCGTACATTAGTATCGAGTCTGTCTTGAGAGGATCGTGGATGAGTACCAACCCCTTTTTTTTATATTTTCCATATTTAATTTTATCACTAAGTGGCCAAAGGGGAGATTTGTAAGAATAAGTTTTATGCTCTCTAGGTTTATCTTTATTGGTTTTCTTCTGAAACAAACACTTAGTGACATTGTGGCTTTATATCATGTCTACTGAGTTTTAATTGCGTATCATAACAAAGATTACCTTACTGGACAAGACTTTTCAAAAGAAAGTGATTGGTGGTTTAGTAGGGTTTTTCAGGTTTTGTGTTTCCTTTTATTTATCTTTTAAGTAAGAAATTGACATGATAAAATTTGAATTTAAAAAGCGAGGTAAAGATTTAAAAAAAAAAAATTATTTTACAAAAGACTTGGAAAAATAAGGATATCGTTCAAACGAGGCCCCTTCGATCGAAAAAGTGTTTTGATCAACATAATTTTTTTTTATAAACAGTAAACCTCGTAAGATAAACTACTTTCAATAAGAAGACCTCGAATGAACAATTTTGTACGGGAACCCAAATTTTTATCCAATGTACTTTGTAAGATAAAAAATTCACTCAAGAGGACCTCGATCGAAAGTGAGATTATGCGAACAAGGCTCCTATTTTTTGGAAAATGTGTTTTAGTCAAGTTCTTCTATTATAAAGTATATGTAACTTCATAAATGCGTTTCTCAAAGCACGAACCCAGATATTTACAAAACTCTTTCTATGTTTTAAGAGAGTCATTTGAAAGTGTGAGATTATGTAAACTTCCATGCTTTCAAGATATACTTTAGGTTTAGAATCCCCTCCAAATCTTCAACATCATCAGAAGAATTTCACGAGAAATCATGTAGGTGATTAACATGTTCAGAATGTGTTGGAAAATTATCATCAACCTTTTTGATCGGTGGTTACCAAGGTCTATAAGGTTGTGCAAGCTTAGTTCAAATGTGGAGTAAATGATTGCTAGTACATGAAGACGTAAAGGATTGAATCTCAAGGAAGAGACATTGTGACGCCCGTGACTAAGATTGTACCTCCTTCCCCTGTAATTTTCATTCCCGTTGTCCATGGACTTAATATAATGTATGGTTGTCTATTTTGAAATGTTCTTTTGGACTTCTTGCAATTAAAATGGTATTTAATGGCCTAAAATTAAAATAAGAAAAGTTTTGGGTCGTTTGAACGATATGATAGGTCATTCGAACAACTGCTTCAAACGATCATCGAACGATAATCACCTTTTCACTTTACCAAGCTCGTTAAATCCTCGTTGTAACCCATTCGAACGAGACGTGTTGTCGTTTGAACGAGTTCTAGTGTCGTTCGAACGAGACTGAAGAAAAGTCAGATTTTTATAGATTTAATGTGCTATCACGATGAGATCCCAGGGATATGTTAATATGTCAAGCTCCTAATAAAGCAGATCAAACTGGACTAGAGATTTTAATGGTATAAATAAGATATAGAAGAGTGTTGGGGGTCATTCTAACACCTCTCCATCATATTTTTAAACTCACTCTCTATTTCCAAGGTTTATACCTCCATTCCAAGCCTTATTCTAGCCATTTTCAAGCTTATAAGATCCATTTCAAGCCTTTTCCAAGGAATAAGTTGGGTTGAAGATTAGTTCTTGGAGATTTCAAGAGGAGTTGGTGTATTTCTCTGAGCTTTTGGAGTTTCTACGAGCTTCTTAAGGATTTCTTGGAGTTGTAGGAGCTTTCAAGTCATCATTTCTTAGTTTCTCCTCGTCAAACACAAGGTGGAGTTTTCCTCACAATGTTTTTAAGTTTAAACCTAAGCGACAAGTAGGGATGCTTCCTAAAATGTAGATAATATTATAAAGTTATTTTCTAGTACGTTTATTTAAAGTTTTCTTATGAAAAATGCGAGTTTAAAAAAAAACTAAACATGAATGGATTTTTTATGACAAGGATCATTTTAATCTTGAAATGTGATGAATATGAACATAAAATATAATTTCATGTTAATATCATGTTTAGAACTCATATTTTTGGATTTCTACGTTGAAATCCATCATCACATATGTAGAATCTTGTAGTGTGTTAGTAAAGGACATATAAACATAACAAATGAAATATAATCATATATGTTGTTAAATTCAGCCCCTAAATATGTTGTAAAATAATGATAAAATGAGAAATAACGATGTTTAAGACAATATATGATTATAAGGCAAAATGAACTTTTTGGTAAAAATGGTCTTCATAACGATGAATGTAATTCTTGTTAAAGAAATGTGAAGAAATGGGATTTTCTTGAAGTAAAATGATGAGACATGGGTTTCAGACAAAAAATGAGAATTTATAATGTTATAATGATGAAAAAATATTTTTCACAATGTGTTAGCAAAATGAATGGCAAAATGGTAATTTTGATAAAATAGAGGGTCCTAGTAGTTGGACTTCCTCATTTGACCTTATCGGTTGGTTTTGTGAAAAATGAATGAAACAGTATGAAACGTAAATGTGAACCGCAAGAATGATAAGAGCGGTGGAATAATGTGGACATTTGATAAAATGTTAAAACACATTAATATGGACCGAATGCAATCAAAAAAGAATTAAGAAGGGCCCGGAGCCCTAGGGTGAAAGACTAAAAATCACTGGTCAGAGCATATCGTAGCCGGCGATGTTGAGCCAGTTAAAGTATGCGGTTATTTGGTAAATTTCAAGAAAAGGATAATATTGATAACGAAATGATGGAAATAGAAATAATTAAGGTTGTGCTTAGGAAACGTAATTAGTACAACCTAACAGAAATAGTAAATGGAGACTAGTTGGTAAATATAATTAAATGGTCTCTAATTATGTAAAACGGACAAGTGTGGGTAGGAGCACATCGCTCGGTTGCATTACATGGCAATTGCATTTATAATCGTTAAATGGTAACGTTTTCGAAATTGGTAAAATAAACATTATAAGTATAGTATTTTCTAATAAAACGTATAACTTAGTACTCCCAACCCTGTTGAGCATTTTACTCACCTTTTACTATTATGTTGAAAATCTCCACCCCTAGGTATCTCCGGTAAGAACATTGGGAAGGACGTTAGTAAGGCCCCCAGAGGGTACTAGTCGTCGTTGGAGCTCTACCATGGCATTTTGAAATTGTGTTTCAGGACATTTAAAGTCATGGTACTTTAAACAATCTTTTATTTGGGCCTTGGGCCATTTGTTGTAATAATACAGGATTTTTATGGTTTATTTCCCTTATTATTAGCATTGTTGGACTTAACGAAATTTTTCTTATTAACTCTTGTTAATTAACTTGACTACTTAAAGCGGTAACTTATTTCTTAAATGAAAACCTGTTTAATTATATCCCGTCCCTATAAAATGGTGCGAATAAAAGGATTTTCTGAAATAATAAAAATTGGACTTTTCCCCTCCCCTTTAACACCTTTACTCGGGGTGCGGGTTGAACCAACGGTAGCCCAAATCCACGTCGGAAAATTACAAATGGTATAAGAGTATTAGGATACTCGTTTGTGATGCAGTGTTTTAAGCTATCTTAGTATGTTTCCTTATGTGTTCCATTATAGTTTTAACTTTCATTTTCGTTATCGTTGTTGTATTAAACTCTCCCCCTTCTTGTGTAGACGACTACACGCTGTAGTGGTGCTAGTGGATATGGGAACAACGAGCTTAAGTGCATGGAAAAGGCCGTGCATCAGCTTGCCAACTCCCTTTCTCAACAGAGAAGAGCCAACCGTAGTGGGATGGTTGAAGCACCACTTCAACCTCAATCTTGGAGGAGTTAAGGAGGCTGAACCCACCGACCTTCAATGGAGCAGTTGGCCCCGATGTCGCAAAGGAGAGGTTGGATAAGGTCATGAAGGTTATGGATATCCTTGATGTACTAATTGGTCACAAGGTCAAGATGGCGACCTTTCAGCTCACCGAGCAAGATCAATGCTGGTAGAGTGTCTACTCAGTCAGCGTGATGGATACTACAGACTGGGAGGGTTTTAAGGTTGCATTTTTTAACCGGTAATTCCCGTAGGCATTCAAAGACACCAAGAAGGATGAATTCCTTTATTTGATCCAGGGAAAGATGTCTGTCAACTAGTACCAAGTCAAGTTTGAGAGTCTGTCCAAGTATGTGGATACAGTTCAGAATGATGAGTTTGAGAAGACGATGTTGTTTGTCAAGGGCTTTAACCTTAGCATCCGATGGATTATGGTTTGTTTGGATCTGCCAAACATCAAGGCCATAGTTAATAAGGCCATCAGGCTTGAGCTTGAGGCAGAGGACGGTAGGGCTATTCAAGAGAAGAAGCAAGAGACGAGTGGGTCTTAGGGCAGTAACAATAAGAAGTTTAGGAGCGGTGCTAGGAGTTTATTGATAAAGCGCAAAGCCACTATGGGTGTTAATTCATCCTCCTCTCAGTGTACTAGTGAACAACATCCTAGTTGACGGTTCACGTCCTAGCCAGGGTCAGAGTAGCCGTGGGTAAGGTCAGGTTCCCAGTGGCCAGAGTAGTAGGTTCAACCCTATATGCACTTATTACATGTCCCAGTTTGTAACTCTTTACGGTGATCCATTGGTTATGGAAGGTATGGGTCTACTGTTTAACACTTGAGTGAAGGCATTATTCGATTCAGGCGTATCTCATTCTTTTATCTCGAGTTCTTTAGCATTCAACTTGGGTTTAAAGGTAGATAGATCAATTTTACGCTCTTATCTTCATAAGACTTCCCGTCGACGGCAGTATAGTTCTCGATAGGATTTGTCATAATTGCGCGGTTATGGTTAGAGATTTTATTCTAGAGTACGGTTTGATCCTCATGGACAAGGATAGGTTCGAGGTGATCCTCGATATGGATTAGGTATCATTTTTTGATGCTACCATCAAATGCCATCGGCGTAGTGTCTCTGTGTCTCTCTTAGATGGATCTCGCCATCGTTCCAGTAGCGAACAATATATGTATCCTTCCAAGTTTTTTACCGTGCCAGAGTATAAGCGATATTTTGATTGGTTGAATAGTATGGTGGCTCAAATGGAGCCTGATCGGATGTTGTTGGATTATTCAGTGGTGGGGGAGTTTCCTAATGTGTTCCTCGAGATCTTCCTAGTTTACCCCCATACCAGGAGGAGGAGTTTGCTATAGAGGTGCATCAGGGAATCTCGTCTATCTCTATACCACTTCATAGGATGGCTTTGGTGGAATTATAAGAGGAGTTGAGAGTCCAGTTGGAGGTATTGACCAACAAGGGTTTCATTCGTCCTCATGTATCCACTTGGGGAGATCCAGTGTTCTCTACCAAGAAGAAGGACAACTCTCTATAACTTTGTATCGATTATAGGCAACCAAACAGGGTGGCTGTAAAGAATAAGTACCCCTTACCCCGTATCGATGACTTTTTTTATCTATTGCGTGGCTCGAGAAGGTTTTCGAAGATTGACCTCTGGTCTGGGTATCATCAGTTACGTGTTAGAGAGGAAGATAATTCTATGACAGCGTTTCGAATGCGGTATGGGCATTATGACTTCTTAATGATGCCCTTCGGTTTGACGAATGCCCGAGTAGCGTTCATGGATTTGATGAACCATATATATTATTCGTATTTAGACCGATTTGTGGTGGTCTTTATGGATGATATTTTGGTCTACTCGACTTTTGATGTGAACCATGAGAAGCACCTTCACATGACGCTACAAGTACTTAGGAAGAATCAATTGTTCACCAAATTTAGCAAGTGCGAGTTTTGGATGAACAAGGTCAAGTTCCTTGGCCATATAGTTTCCGATGAGGGCATTTTCGTTGATCCATCCACGATGGAAGCCATTCTGAGTTGGGATAGGCCAAAGACAATTACGGAGGTGCACAGTTTTATGGGTTTGGTCGGTTGCTACAGGAGATTTGTGCAAGATTTCTCGAGGGTTGCACTACCTCTCACTCTGTTGATTCGAAAGTATGTTTGTTTCGAGTGGTTAGAGAATTGTGAGTCATCTTTTCAAGAGTTGAAGGTAAGGTTGACTTCAACGCCCGTTCTTATCCCCCCAAAACGAGGCAATAGGTATACTGTGTACTATGATGCTTTCGAATCAGGGCTTAGCGAAGTGTTGATGCTGAATGGTCAGGTGGTTGCTTATGCATCCCATCAGTTAAAGGAACATAAGAGGAAATACCCCACCCACGACTTGGAGTTAGTCGCGGTGATGTGTGCGCTAAATATCTGGAGATACTACCTGTACGGTGAATGGTTTGAGTTATATACGAATCATAAGAGCTTGCAGTACATTTTCACTCAGCGCGATCTAAATCTTTGTCAGAGGAGATGAATTGAGTTGATGGAAGACTACGACTTTTCCTTGAGTACCATCTAAGGCTAATGTGGTGTCAAATTCTCTTATTCAGAAGTCTGGGCTCACTTTAATAGCAATGAGGTGTTACCAAACAAAGATGTTCGGTGAGTTATAAAAGTTTGACTTACATATCCAGCTGGGTGGCGACAAGGCATATCTTTAGGGAGTGGTAGCTTAACCACGTATCCAACAAAAGGTGTTAGAAGATCAGTCTTGTGATCTCGAGTTTGCACCTTACCGTGACTTCATCCAAGTTGTGAAGTGTTTGACACTCTTACTGTGGATAAGGATAAAGGTGTGCGACATAAGGAAAGGTCGATTATTCTGGTCATCAATGAGCTTCAGGATGAGGTGATGGAGGAGGCCCATCACTCACGCTTCAGCATACATCCCGGTGCCACTAAGATGTATAAGGACCTATGCAGAGAGTTCGGGTGGTCTGCTATAGAGAAGGATATGAAGATGTATGTGTCCAAGTGCTATACTTGTCAGCAGGTGAAGGCAGAGGTAGAGAAACTGGTAGGGCTGTTGCAACCACTACCGGTTGTAGAGTAAAAGTGGGAGCATATTGCAATAGACTTTATCACAGCCTTACCACAACTCGAGTGTGGTCAATATGAGGTTTGGGTTATAGTGTATCGTCTTGCGAAGTCCATGAACTTTTTTTCGATGAGGGTCACATACAATGTGGCTAAGTTGGCAAGGTTGTATATCCGAGAGATATTCCATCTTTATGGCATCCCACTCTTGATCATTTTAGACAGGGATCCCCGATTTGTGTTTCAGTTCTGTAGGAAGATTCAACACAAATTGGATACCGATTAGAACATGAGTACAACTTACCATCCTGAGATAAATGGGCAGTCATAACGGACCATTCAGATTCTGGAAGATATGTTAAGGGCTTGTGTGCTTGATTTCTAGGGTAATTGGGTGGAGAATCTGTATTTGGCAAAATTTTCCTACAACAACAATTATCATGCAGAATTGGTGTGGCTCCCTACGAAGTTCTTTATGGGAGGCTGCACCGCTCTCCAGTCTGTTGGGTAGAAGTAGGTGAGAAGAATCTCATGAACTCGGACATGATCAGGGAGATAGCCAATAAAATTTACGTGATTTGGCAAAAACTCGTGATAGGTCAGAGTCGATAGAAGAATTACGATGATAATTGGTGGATACCCCAAGAGTTTGAGGTGGGTAACCATGTTCTGTTGAAGGTTAGGGCGAGAACCGATAGTTAGCGAATTGGCCAGAAAGGGAACCTTGCCCCTAGATATCTTGGTCCATTTAATATCCTAGAACGGATAAAATAAGTATCATATCTCTTAGCGTTACCTCCTCAATTGTCCCACCATCATTATGTGTTCCACGTGTCTATGTTAAAGAAGTATGTCTTGGATCCTCGGGGCGTCATCAATTGAAACCACATCTAGATGGAGGAAGACGTTACGTTTCCTACAAGACGTGTCCATTTTGAACTACGAGGACAGAGTCTTGCGCAACAAGGTCATCCCATTAATGAAGGTCCTTTGAGAGTTCCAAGGTGTAGAAGGTGCGACTTTGGAGCGCAAGTTAGAGATGCATGAGTAGCAACTGGAACTATTTGCCTAGCTTGAGTGTGTTGATTTCGGGGACAAAATCTCCTAAGGAGGGGAGAATGTGATGCCCGTGCCCTAGATTGTACCTCCTTCCTTTGTAATTTGCATGCTTAATGACCATGGACTTAATATAATGGATGGTTGTCAATTTTGAACTATTCGTGTGGCCTTCGTGCAATTAAAATGGGATTGATTGGCCTAAAATTAAAATAAGAAATGTTTTGGGTCATTTGAACGATATGCTAGTCGTTTGAATGAGATTCAAATATCGTTCAAAAATATGCTTCAAACGACCATTGAACGACAATCACCTGTTCTCTTTACCAACCTCGTTCGATCCTCATTGGAACCATGTTCGAACGAGACATGGTATTGTTCGAACGAGTTCTAGTCTCGTTCGAATGAGACTACAAAAAAGTTAAATCTCTATAGATTTAATGCGATGTCGCGATGAAAACCCTTAGATCATTTGATCAGTCAAGCTTCTAATGGAGCATATCAAACAGGGCTAGAGGTTTCGATGGACCAACGGGTAAAATCTTATTTGGGGTATTATAAGAGAGAGGAGAGTGTTAGGAGTCATTTCAATACCTCTCCATCAGATTTTTAGACTCTCCCTCTATTTCCAAGTCCCTCCCTCCATTTCCAACCTTCCTCCGCTCATCTCCAAGGTTTATACCTCCATTCCAAGCCTTATTCTATCCATTTTCAAGCCCGTAAGACCTATTTCAAGCCTTGTTCAAGAAGAAGTTAAGTTAAAGATTTGTTATTGGAGCTTTCAAGAGGAGTTGGTGTATTTTTTTGGAACTTTTAGAGTTGTTAGGAGCTAGGAGCTTCTTGAGGATTTTTTTGGGAGTTTTAGGAGCTTTCAAGTCATCATTTCTTATTTTCTCTACTTCAAACACAAGGTATGGTTTTTCTAACTATGTTTTTAAGTTTATGTCCAAGCTACATATTAGGATGCATGCTAGAATATAGATAATATTGCAAAGTTATTTTGTAGTATGTTTATTTAAAGTTTTCTTATGAAAAGGCAAGTTTTAAAGAAAACTAAACTTGAATGGATATTAGATGAAAAACATTATTTTAATCTTGAAATATGATGAATATGAGCATAAAATATGATTTCATGTTAATATCATGTTTAGAACTCATATGATTGGATTTCTAGATTGAAATCCATCATCACATATGTAGAATCTTGTAGTGTGTTAGTAAAGGACATATAAACCTCACAACTGAATATTAAAATGAGTTTCAAGATGAAATATGAAAGTTGATAAATTCAGCCCCTAAATTTGTTGTAAAATGTTGATAAAATGAGAAATAATCATATTCAAGGCAACATATGATTATAAGGCTAAATGGACATTTTGGTAAAAATTGTCTTCATAATGGTGAATATAATTCTTGTTAAAGAGATGTGAAGAAATTGAATTTTCTTAAAGTAAAATGATGAGATATGATTTTTGAAAAAAAAATGATAATTTATAATGTTATACACGAAAATATATTTTTCACAATGTGTTGACAAAATGAATGATAAAATGGTAATTTTGGTAAAATAGAGGGTCCTAGTGGTTGGACTTCGTCATTTGACCTTATCAATTGGTTTTATGAAAAGCGAATGAAATGAATAAAACGGAATGAAAACGGTGTAAAACGTAAATATGAATTGCAAGAATGATAAGAACGGTATAATAATGTGAACATTTGATAAAATGTTAAAACCCTTTAATATGAACTCGAATGCAATCGAAAAAGAATTAAGAAGGACCCAGAGTCCCGGGGCAAAAGACCCAAAATCACCGGCCAGAGCATATGGTAGCATGGTCGACGGTGTGAAGCCCGTTAAAGTATTCAGTTATTTGATAAATTTCGAGAAAAGGATAATGTTGATAATATAATAATGAAAATGAAAACAAATAAGGTTGTGCTTAGGAAATATAAGAAAGACAACCTAATGAAAATAATAAAATGGAGACTAGTGGATAAAGATAATTAAATGGTCTCTAATTATGTGAAAAGTTGGTGTAAAACGAACAAGTGTGGGTATGAGGACATCACTCGGTTACATTGTATAGTAGTTGCATTTATACTCATTAAATGGTAAAGTTTTCGGAATTGCTAAAATAAATGATATATATATAGTATTTTTTTATAAAAACGTATAGCTTAATACTCCCCACCCCTTACTTTTATGTTTAAAACCCCCACCCCCACGTACCTCTGGTTGGGACGTTGGTAAGACCCCAGAGGGTACTAGTCGTCGTTATAACTCTACCATGGAATTTTCAAATTGTGTTTCGAGACATTTGAACTCATGGAGCTTTAAAATATATTTTATTCAGGCCTTGAACCATTTGTTATAATAATACAAGAGCTTTATGGTTTATTTCCCTTATTATTAGCATTCTTGGACTTAATGAAATTTTCCTAAATAAATCTTGTTAATTAACCTAACTACTTAAAGCGACAACGTATTTCTTAAATGAAAACCTTGCTTAATTACATCTCGTCCCTATAAAATGGTGCAATTAAAGGATTTTTTTAAATAATAAAAATTGGACTTTACACCTCCCCTTTTAACACCTTGACTCGGGTGTGAGTTGATCCAACGGTAGCCCAAATTCGGATTGGAGCGTTACAGACATCGTGGAGGTTATCTTTGTTGTATATGTAAGTCATGTCGGAGTCCTTCTAAGGCCTGTAAAAATTCATTCAATCCTAGTGGACTTGTTAGATTGGGTAGATAGTTTTTTTTGCGAGGGTTTCCACTCTAAAATCCTTATGTGCTTTTGTGATTTCTTTATTTATTTGCTTCCACTAACAATCACTTTCATGCAAATTCGACCTAATTAATTTTATTCGGTAATATTAAAACTAGTTCAAATTAAAATGAATTTGGTTTATTTTGATGATGTAATTAATTAATTGAACGTTAACCCTTAGGCACATACATATTTCAAATGCATCACCTTCCATAAAGCCCAATACCATATTTGTCAAATCTTCACTTAAGACAAAAAAATTCAAAGAGTCTTCTCCACCACAAGTGAGGAAAAATGTATCAAAGCTTCCAAAGAGATTTTCAAAGAATCTTGGACATGAAACTTTCAAGGAATTGCTTTAGTCAAACGGAATCAAGACAAAAAGCAAGTCAAGGGCATATGTGTATATATATAGTTTTACAAATGATATAATCTGAGGTTTATTTGAATAGTTGGATCACTGTGGTGATTGTCGAATCACCATAATATGAATATTATAGTCAATGATGAACATAAGATTTAAAGAGTTTTTTGTGCCAAAAAACCAATATAATGGAATTTTTTTCAAAAGAGGAAATATGAAAAAAAAAACATTAGATTGATGTTATTATATTCTTTAGGATCATAAAACAATTAATAGAATCAAAAAATTAATTTTCTGGAAAGAGTTATTGGAGTGGACATTACTTACATGAACAATAAAAAGACACTTTGACGGATTAAATAATAACAAATATCTGAGACACGGCAGTGGCATTGTATAGATTGGGTTTTGTGTATATAGACATTTTCAAGCGACCATATTAGTTTTGTAAAATTCAGAGAATATTGATATCGATTTATAATTTTTTTTATCATAAATAACACAACATTAATTAAAAATCACGAGTTCATAAACCTATTTTTGATACTGTATGTGAAACAAAAAATAATAAGGAAAGAACTTAATCACTAATTATATACAAATACAAAAGGCTTAAACTTCAAGATTTTTGCATTTGTTCGTAAAGAGGGAGATAAATAAACATACCTCAGTCCACACTTATGAATCTTGTAGAGAATTACATCTATCTCACGACGAAAAAAATGGTTAACTATATCGTCCATTCGCCATAATCTTAAACTTTCTCGTTGATCATCAACGAGTTTTTGCTCTTAAACGGGAAAATTTATTTCTCCCTCTTAGCATTGATTGCACATTTTAATATACATATTTGATGGATAGTATGCACTATTTATAAGCTCAGATAGGTCCAACCTCTTTATCCGACTTGAATTCTAAGTAGTAATATAATAGGAAAAAAATATATAATAGGAAACTATTCCCTTTTAAACGAAGTCATATTAATTAAATGACTCCACATTAAATCATGACATGAAACCCTCAATAAATTAGGATTGTAACATCTCATTTAACTATCCTAATTGTTAAATCGTGTTTTTTGTTTCCACAAACTGTGGACAATATAAGTCAACTTGTAGAGGTTTTGACCATTATTCAATAAACAATAATTTTTATATATATTAACTTAAAAGAGTTAATTTGACTTTGGTCACTATTTTATAATTATAAACCGTCACAATTGAACTTCAACTGTTCACCCGGATGAGGACTCCAACTCGAGTTGTCTTGCCCACGTGTATCACTAATAGTGGTAGCTATGAAGTTTGTCTTGAAACTATAAGAATCTCCGATATAATTTTTTATATCAAAATGTGACCTTACAAAAATAGACCTGTTGCTGTTACGGTCTTTCCATACGAACCAACCCATTCAAGCAACATTTGAGGGGGAGACTCAACACAGTCTGAAATCCACATGAATATAAGATGAACTCATATTTGCGTAAGATGAAACGACTGGAACAAATTGGAACAAGTTATAGTGTCCATAGCATTAGATCATACTCACCATCCAAAAAACTGAATTTTAGGGGGTATTGAAGAGACCGTACACACTTCCAGGACAATTGGTAAGGGACAAACTACATGCTTAGAGGACGATTATAGTCAACTTGTAAATTTGACAAAATATACTAAACAATTTTTAGGGAAAAAGTAAGTTTGAGGTAATTTATAATCCTTATGTCAATCTTTCAATTTGATATGATAAACCTTAAAGTACACCAAGTTTAGCAATTGGACGATTGACACTAACATTGCCAATGAAGATTGACGGAAATATGATGTGGTATCCTAAGCGACATAATTTTCAATCTTTATCACCAAAACTTTAATTTTTCACGGTAAATTAAGTTTAACTATTGGACCCTTAACAGTAACTCAGTTAGTGGAGGTGAAGAAAAATCTGATGTGTCAAAATGGTAATGGACATCCAATTAAGTGACTTCACATGGAAATAAATATTTATCTTTAATTAATTAAAAAACAAAATCAAAGAAAATAATTTTTTTCTTCAAAAAACTAAGAAAAAAACTAAAATTAGATAAATGTATCTGAACCAAAAAAACTAAGGGGTGCGGCGGTGTAGGGGAATGGGATGGGGCCAACCCGTTTATGTTGGGATGGAGGGAATGGGGAACGGAGGTGAGGAGTTCGGCAGTGGATGGTAGGAGGAAAGGAGGAGAAGAGAGGGTGGGAGGGGACCGACTATGGATCGTGGGAGGGGGACGATGGAGGATGGTGGGAGGAGAGGGTGTAAACACTTAGCAGACGGATGGTGGGAGGATAGAGAAAAAACATTTGGCACTAAAAAATAGCGGGAATCCGATTGTTGGATTCATTTTTAATGAATTGATAGTTTAAGAGGTGAGTTTATCTAGTAAAATTTTAAGGGGGTAAACTCATAAACTCGAGATAGTTCAGAGGGTTTGGTGTAATTTATCCTAATATTATTGAAAATACAAATCTTCTTATACCATAGAATTTAATAATACCTACATATATGTAATATTGTGTTAATGAAAATATATGATTTTTATTTATTATAATGACACACAGTAATGTAGTTGTAGGTGGTAATTTTCTACAAGTAGTGATAGTCATGTACACAAATCAAACATGAATTATAATAACAAAAAATAATTAGATCGCGCACACAACACAAGGTTGTAATACCCCGTAATTTTATTGATTTTTATTTAATGGATTAATTGAATTAAATGAGAATTTATTTGGAAATTAATCCGGAATTAAATACTAGCGAGTTGTGAGTTGGTATTTGAGTATGATGTTAAAATAAAATATTACTGAGAATATATGGTAACATACGAGTATTGAAAATATTAAATTTGCCACGAGGCAGAAATACGACAATTTGGAAAATTTAGTTGAGACGCGTGTGTCAGTCGCGTCAGGAATGAATTTAATTAGATTAAAAAGAAAATTATATTTTTATCAACCGAATGGTCATTTTGAGTGCACCAATGTGTCCGGAAGGATCGAGATAGTCAGAAAACACTAGCTGGGGTTTAGTTTGGGTCCCGGGGCATTTTTAGGCCAAACCGGCAATCCATAAGGGTATTTCGATAATTTTAAAAATATAGGAATTAAAACCCACGAATTTTAGAGTTAAATTAGATATTGTTAGAGAGGCCACTAAGGCCATTACCAGTCAAAAGCAAAACAGTGGCCTACGGGAGTTTTTGAGAGAAGTTAGAGAGGTTAAAAGAGGTTCCAAACCAAACCATCTCCCATCACCATCATTTTGGAAGGAATTGTGACCAGAAAGAGGAGAGAATCACCCTATAATCACCGACAACAAATCAAAAGAACAAACCTAAGGCAAGTGATTTGATGTTATTAGTTTCAATGAATATTTCCTCCATGTTTAGTGTAGAAACTTTATATGCTTTGAAAGTTTTGATGAAACCCAATGTATTTGTCATGGAACTCATAAGTTTGGATAGGGATTGCATGTAGAATGCTTATGGATGAAATTAGTACCCAAAAACTTAACTTTGATGATTTAAAAACGGATTAATGATGAGTATTTAAGTGAAATAAAATTATGTGTTCATGTTCATAGGGTTTGGGGCAAGATTTGGGAATTTATGGTGATTACATGTTGATTAATAAGATTTGACCCCAAAAATATGTTAAGAAATGACTTAGGGTGACCTGGAGTAGGTTAGCAACACAAGAACGTAATTAGTATGAACTTAGGATGGATTTGGAGAAACGAATTTGGTAAAAAAACGAAGTTGGAAAAATTCTGGGCGTTTTCTGCAATCTCGTTAGAAGACCAACCCAGGTCGTTCGAACGAGCTTCTAACGAGATTCCAGTGTCCCTTCTAACGAGTTCGTTCGAAGCCCTTCGTTCGAACGACACTCGCTCGAACTACCTCGTTCGAACGAGATTTCTAACGAGTTGACATAATGACCTTTGTTTCGAACTTCACATAGGTTTGTTATGAGTATTATTTTGGTTGAAGTTTAATAATTTCGTCCCTAGCGAATTAATGTTGGGAACTTATGAATACTTAGACTTGAGGAAAACCAGTAGGCATGTTTGTGTGATCGGAGTATAATTACGATTAAATTTGAAGAAGTATATAAAAGACTTAGTAACCTTATGAGTTAGGTTTTAAGTACTTGGAGCTATGACGTGAGAAGTGTCGGCAGTCTATATTGTATATTATCCGGAAACTTGTAAATGTACAAAAATTGAATGACGGTATAGCGATGTAAAATATACCTCTATTATTATTATAAGTTATCTAAGATGTGTGAATGCTTGGTATATGGACTTATATGTGTATAACATACATACCATACTTGCTATCACGGGAGGTCGGCTTTCGATCAGGGCCATCTAATCTTTGTGTACCTACGGGGGGGGATTTAGATTGGTACCTCAAGGACATAGGTCAGAGAATGACTTATTGGTGAGTTAATAAGTATGCTGACCATGGGAGCGTAGGCATGTGCGTGACCCATGGGATGTGAACTATGTCCGCCTTCATTATGTGTGATTGTTACTTATCGAAACGGTTCCTGTGAGATTCGGAATACGTGGTCCTTATGAACGTGATGTACCGGGACTTGATAGCAGAGTATGTGTGCACCGCAGCTTAGCCTAGGGGTGCCATTATTGTATATTTACGATGAGATTAAATACTGATAATTGAACTGGACTGCTTATATAAGTGTAAGTGTGAATAATTTGTATCATCTTTGTAGAGTTAAAAATGAGAACTTCTTAGTAATTATTATAACTAGTTCTGAGAAACACACAGTAAGACTCTTAGCTTATATTAAGATATCGGGAATTGAATTCTAAACGGAAAAGTAAAGTCAGGTTATGGATTGGACTAGTTAGATAGTGAAATAACTAGAACGGGTACGGGTACGATAGGCGTGCACAATTAGTTGAGAGGTGAGGAACTCATGTGAGAGCACGCACTATCATGTATTTTATATTCACTGTTTAATGACATTAAACACTTGTTATATTTTAAACTGTTTTCACAATCGGGCTCTGACCCGTTAGCTTTCAAATCTTTTTTTTTTTTTTTGTAAAAACCTTTTAGTTGCCCAGCCACAAGGACACCAAGCTTAGAAGTTTCATTCCAGTGACGTGTTGTAGCTGCTGTGAAAGTTACAAGACCTTGATTATAGACACCTCCACTTTCTACCTTGACTCCATTTCAGACTTATTTATCTGTAGGGCATGTCTCCCCTTTTTTCTTGGAGACAGTTTATTTATTCTGTTTTGGATGTAATTAATTAGTGATTCAGACTTTATATTCGGTTTTATTCGATATTTGGATTATTCTGAGGAGTATTCCTCCAGATTCATTTTATTCCATTGATTATTCTATGGTGACTGTGATGTGGTTGTGGTATTAGCACTTCTTAATTTAAATTGGTTGTATGTTAATCTAATTTAATTAAAATTGACAGCTCACTTTTTAAATATTAGGTGGCTAGAAATTGTTAAAATGTTTTTCGAC
Source organism: Sambucus nigra (assembly GCA_949130495.1). Taxonomy (NCBI): domain Eukaryota; kingdom Viridiplantae; phylum Streptophyta; class Magnoliopsida; order Dipsacales; family Adoxaceae; genus Sambucus; species Sambucus nigra. The sequence goes on along the minus strand of OX422212.1, from coordinate 598,013,355 downwards.
AGTGATGCTATGAACTGAACCAACTTGACATTTTGTATTAATTTGAATAAAGGAGTAGCTACCCGGTATTTAATTAGTCGGGGTGTCTCAAAGGTGTACATGATTCGACAACTTGCCTATGCCCATGGGCTGCTAGGATTTGTTCTTTATTACTCAAGAACTTAGGTCGGCAGAGTTGTAGCAATGTTAGGCATTACAATTACACATGCCATATTCATATGGGGTGAGTTTACATTTATAAGGCGGCTTAAAAGAGTCCTAAGTAGGGCTGTGTTTTTTTTCCGAACATTCCGATTTTTCCGATGTCCGATCCGATATTTTTCGATTTTGGAACATATATAAGGTTTCCGATTTCCGATTTTCCGATTTCCGATTTTTCCGAATTAAATTGGATAGGAAATTGGAACTATGTTTTAAATTCCGATTTTCCGATTTTTCCGATATAATTTCCGAATCTTTTTTCCGATTAATATTCCGAATATATCTTCCGATTAATATTTCGAATATTTTTTCCGAATATTTTCTATATATATTTTTTTACCTTCTAAGTTATATCCTTATGTGATAAGAATGTGTACAATTTAGATTTCCTTTATTTTTTACCTTACCCCATATATTTATATATGCTGTTAGTAGAGAGCAACTAGGGTTGTATGATATTCTTATTAAAATATCTCTCACATCTTTCTCTCTCTCTCGTCTCGCCCATTTCTCCTCGGCGGTGCATATCTCTCACCTCTCTCTCTCGACCCAATCTCTATACGGTCGTCCAACCCCTTTCTTCTACTTTCGGTGGCGCATTTTTGTTTACATCGTCCGACCCTTATAGTCTCGAACATAGGTAAGCCTTTTCTAGTTTATTTTTATCTGTTTATTTTTTTTATTTCTACTTATTTACAGATCTGTTTACATCGGTTTATAGGTTCTGTTTACATCTTGTTTACTTCTGTTTATAAGATCGGTTTACATCTTATTTACATCTGTTTACATCTTTTTTATTTCATCTAATACATCTGTTGGGATCGATTTATAGGTTTAATAGGTTTGTTATATTGATCGGTTTATAGGTTTACAGATTTGTTTACATCGGTTTGTTATATTGATGGCTGCGGCTGAACAGAAAAAAACTAATTTCTAATTTCTCATACTGTCTTCATGCGGCAGAACAGAAAAAAATACCACATTTCTAATTTCCGAATTTTTTCGATTTTTTTCCGATTTTTCGATATTTTCGAATTCGGAAACTTTTTTGATTTTCCGAAAAAATTGGATAGGAAATTGGAACAAATATTTTATTTCCGAAAAAATTGGAATTTTTTCCGAAAGGTCATTTTCCGATCCGATCCGGCCGAAACACAGCCCTAGTCCTAAGTCTCGTTAATATATATCCCTAAAAGTTTAAATTTATCCTTGATTGTGATCAGCCGTTACAAGTGATGGAATTGAATGATTCTTCTCTAACTGAGAGACTCCATTAATCATAGGCACATGTGGTTGGGGCGCAAGTGTCCGAGCACAGTCTAGTGAGATTCCTGACCCCACAATCGTCCCTGATGCCCCTGCATACTGAGGTGCATACTGAGGTCACTGGGCTTTGTACCTAGGTTGATTGTTGATGTTAAACAAGTCTTCTTGCTCTTCAGGGCTGGCAGGATTCCTCCTCTGGTAAGAGGTTGAGATCTTTTTGGAATTTTTGTACATTGATCGGAGGAAAATTTTATAAATGTCCCAGGAACTGAACAACCTTCGCATATTAAGAGCCTTAGGGGCACGCTTATAATTATGAAATCTTTACTTAGCCTTGGGAGGACACGGTCGTCGGTTTGGTAACCATCACATGTTGTTTCGAATTCTAAGCGTGTAATAATCATCGAGTTGAGGGTTTACAAGGACGAGGCCACACTTATGTGTGTGTGTGTGTGTGTGTGTGTGTGTATCTACATTTAAGTATCATGTATGTATGAAAATTTTATGTATGTATTTGTATATACACACACATATATGTATAATATAAATATACATGTTTGCCAATTTTGTCAAATTTTCAGAAAACTATATTTAGAAACAAGTTTACTAAATGCAGACCAATATTTATAAACATAGAAAACTATATTTTAAAATTGTATTTAAAAACAGGTCTTGAATTTTTCTCTTATTCTCAATTTTGATTCACACCTTAAATTTTCAGACTGTCCCGGGCAAATTCAATATTTGAAGGTGAGCTGATTACCACCAAAAGAAATCAAAGTAGTAAAACTAAGGGCCTGTTTGGTTCTCTATTCAGAACAATCGATTTAAACACTGTTTTTAAATACAGTTTTAAAATTCAATTTTTTGTGTTTATAATTATTGGTGTACGTTTGGTAAAGTTGTTTTTAAATACAGTTTTTTGAAAATTTGACAAAATTGACAAATATGTATATTTATATCATACATATGCGTGTGTGTGTGTGTGTGTGTGTGTGTGTGTGTGTGTGTATATATATGTATGTACATATAAACATACATAAAACTTTCATACATACATGATACATGAATGTATACATACATACATCATAAATTATATACATGTACATTTAATAACATGTATTTTTAGGTATATTTAATGAGGTATATTGTGGAGTTTATATATATATATATATATATATATATATATATATATATATATATATATATATATATATATATATATATATATATATATATATATATATATATATATATATATAAAAACTTTCATACATACATGATACATGAATGTATACATATACATACATACATACATCATAAATTATATACACGTACATTTAATATCATGTATTTTTAGGTATATTTAATGAGGTATATTAGGGAGTTTAACTCTCTCTCTCTCTCTCTCTCTCTCTCTCTATATATATATATATATATATATATATATATATATATATATATATATAATGATGTCGCATATATAATTCACTATAAAATTATATACATACATAAATTGATAATATTTTTTAATACATATGTACTATATATATATTTTATATTATTCCATACATTAATAATATATGTATAAAACTATATATAAGTATCATGTATCTATTGATAATATTATTTAACTTTATATTAATCCATACGTAATTTTATGTATATGTACATATATATTTTTTATTTATAAGAATTACACACATTAATGTATTATGTATGTATATTATATATTAAGGTATAATTGCTTTAAAATATTAAGAATAAATAATTCTGAGTTGAAAAATAAAAAAAAACAGATGTTATAAAACACCCAAAATCTGCTTTCTGAAAAAATTGATTATAACACAGGAATATTATAATTCTGTGTTTAAAAACAGGTTGCCAAACGAAGATTTTTATCAGAATTGAATTTAAACACAGAAAACAGAATTATAGTTGCAAACCAAACACGCCCTAAATTATTAATGTTTCGACTCCCTAATGGAGTTTATGGTGCAATATCAAAATCTCTTCAGGATTTCAAAAAAAAGTGTAATTCTTATATACGCCACAAAAACTATACATAGAGAGAACAATGACGACACCCCGACTCATGGGAGTATAATAAACATTGTGTAATTTTATTTTTATTTTTTGTGTGCATTTGTGTGTTTGTCATCTCTCCTCTCGGTCCTCTCTTGATAGTAAACTATAATTTTTCCTACGCTAAGTAAAAAACTTGGAAGGTACATCTTTTGTTGCTATTAATAAAAGTTGAATATATATTATGTTCTTCGTCAACCTAAAAAGAAAATTCTGATCCAACTTGTCACCAAAGTATTGAATTCTTGGTGATTGGCCTGAGATGACTTGCCCTCTTTTCATACTGTTTTTGTAATATATATTAACTGTTGAAGTCATAAATGTTGACTAAAGTACTCGGTCAATTTTGGGGCTTAAGGATAGATTATTCAAAACTTCAACATTCAAAATAAAAATAGGGAAAAACAAATAAAACATATTCCAAATTACCCAAAATATGACCATTAGTTGCTTATAATGACATCCAAAATGTTATTGAGGGCACCCACAAATACCACAAAACTTGAAATGCCCACTACCCAACCACATTGGGGCATCACTCAAAGAGGAGGAAATAGAAAGAAGGAAAAAAAAAACTAGGGACGAATTTAGGAATTCAAACCACTGGGGAGGGTTTGTGAACAAGAACCAATTTTTAAATTAAATATTATTTTTTTATTATTACAAAATTGATAAAAAAAAAATTAAAAATTATTATTTCTATATATGTATGAATGGTAGTAGTATCTATTAAGTCCTTAATTTATTCAGAAACTGTTTTTGTCATTTTTAGAACATAAACTTATAATATAGCATAGTAAACCATATATTATTTTTTAGTCCTTGTAAAAATCCAATGCAAAACTAAAATACTGATATTTCAATAAAAGTTCAGAATTTTTTTCACCTTTGCTGAACTTCGTAGTTAATGAGATGAATACGGTATATAGTTAAGGAGTTGGTGTAGAATCTTTCAAAGCTCACACTCTGTGAACATACTTACCATAAAAATAAGTTTGGTATTAACACAACACTATGTTGAGAGACGGATTTATCTTGATATATTTGCAGGGGTTTGTTGATGTGTGACACGGTCATATTAATAATCCACGCCCCGATTTTAAACGATTAAATATCCCACAGAAGCATATTCCCAACGAATACTCAACCGTCCAACTTCCGGTTGTGACATGAAGTCAACGAGTGAGCCCCTTAAAGGGGGGTGGATGTAAGGATCCGGTGTGGGCAGATGCAGTCACTTATACTATACCAAAGGGTGACCAGGCTCATATGGGCCGTGTGTGAAGTGCTATATACGTGCAGGGCCAGCCCATATCTACATTGTACGATGTATTTTGGGCTTAAAGCCTAGAAGCAAAACCACCGTGGCCCATAGTGGATAACATAGTTCTACGGATCGGGGTGTAAACATAAAAGGGACAAATGGGATTCGTATAATGTTGTGTCTTTGTTGTGTTGATTGTTTCTCTATTGTCAACTCTATATATATATTGTTAATGTATGTCACTAAGACGCACATTAACAATACATAATATACAAAGTAGTGATTCATTATTTGAGTGACTAATGATTCAAATCCCAAGAATTCTACCATCATACCAAACAATGTCCAAAAATTCTTAGGAACTATTTAATTTGGTAAAAATAAATTCATGCATACATATATATAAACAACTCTTCAAAGAAAAAAAATCAAGTAAAAATGGAAAAGGCTAGTATTATGACGGAATGGAAAAATTAACATGAGAATAGCCATAGTTGCTCTCAATCATAATTTCTAAAAGGATTCATCAAGTATTAAAAATTCCATTTACGGGATGCTTTTTATCTCGGAAGAAAAATATCCAAATAAATAAAGGTTACATTTAAGGTATTTCCTATCAAAGAAAAATAAATGCAAACAGGTAGTTATTTCACTGATTGTGTGACACCATAGTAAATGAAGTGTGACAATTATATTATATACAAATCGAGAGGTCAATTTTTGTTGATCTGGCCAGATTTTATACAAACTGGAACAATCCCTACCAAATCAAATTATGGTCATTTGGCATTGAGTCCTCTTATCACTTTAGGTCCTATGTTTGATGAATTATCACTTTGGGTACCATTTTCACTTGTTGCGATAATTTTTTACACGTTTGTGACTTCTTGAGATACTTTGGGATGAAAGTGTTACAAAAGTGAAAATGGTACCCCAATTAATAATACATTTAACTTTAGCACCTAAAGTGATATATAGCGTAATAAACAGGGGACTAAAGGCCAAATGAGCCACTGAATTAAAACTCTTGAAGTACAAGTGAAGGCAAAGCACACCAGTAAGAGGATTCATTTTCTGATCACGAAGAAATCCATCGATGGCAATTTCCATGTCAAATATAAACAAACCATCCCCGCAAGCTGTTCCCATCAAGCAGGCAAAGGTTCCTCCATAACTGTGAATTTAAAAATAAATTTAAAAATAAAAAAGAGGGGGGGGGGGAGGGGGGGGGGAGAAAGAGACAGCAATTTCAGTTAAATCGCGTATATATATACACTACTGCTCTTGTGTGGACCAGTCCGCATTTTAAGAGTGCGGGCCGGACATGTGTCACCTGGCGGTGAGCCCAGAAAAGAGAGAGAGTGCCTATAATTTAGCCAATAATTTCTCGACTCACCGCCAGGTGACATGTCCGGTCCACACTCGAGCAGTATTATATATATATATATATATATATATATATATATATATATAGAGAGAGAGAGAGAGAGAGAGAGAGACTGATGCAAATTAGAGAGTCGATACTCATTGGTTTTGTGGGTGCTTGTGCCATTGACTGTGTTATGTAAGACACCATATATATATATATATATGGAGAGGGAGAGAGAGAGAGACTATGATGCAATTTAGAGGAGATGTTCTCCTCACTATGGACATCATTTCCATCAAATTTCAATAAATAAAATTAAACCATTTATCTCCCAAGAGTGGATTATTGTTGGAGAGCAAACCTTTAGGCCCAGTTTGGTTGCGCAAATTGTTTGATTATGTAAATTGGTTCATTGTGAATTAGTGAATTGTAAATGAGTAAATTTGAAATGAGTTAAATCCAATTTTACACAATGTTTGGTAATTTGATATTGATGTTAAGGTTCTATGAAAAAAAGATAAAAACAAATCAAGAGAGAGAGAGGGGGAGGGGGAGGGAAAGAGAGAGGGAGAGGAGGGGGAGAGAAAGAGGGAGATGGGACATGCACTTTATGTGACTCCTATTTCAAATGGATTCATTTCAACTTTTTTGTGAAATGATTCAATTTCAGATTTTGCACATGAACAAAAATGAGGCAATTAATGAATTCTTTTATTAATGAAAACCAAACACAATTAATGGGTCAATTTGTAAATGGATCAATTTATTAATGATCCAATTTACAATTTTGGGACAACCAAACGGGGCCTTACTCTTTAGAGGTAAATTCATATGCTTTTTTAATGGAATTTACAGGGTGAAAAATCAGTTTCAATATATACGTACATTTCCATTTGTTCAAACTTCTGATCATGCTCTGCCCCATTAAATGATTATACTTTTTGATCAAATTTGGTGGAGAGGTTCTCCTCATCATGGAGATCATTCCCACCATATTTCATTATAAAGATCATGCATTTACCATCAAAAAGTGGAGGTATGTTAAATAAGTTATGTTGAACAGCCTAACTAACTAACTATACACACACACATATATATATATAGAGAGAGAGAGAGAGAGAGAGAAAGGGAGGGAACCTTTTCTTCCTGCCGAAACTCTAGCTGAAGCCTCTTGAGCATTGTCTGCAAGCACCTCAGGAGCAACCGGTGCTTTGGTTGGTACGTCAGGGAGGTCCAACTTCTCTTCATCTTCTTCAGGTGGCACTGTAGCAGGAACTTCAGGCAAATCTTGAAGGATCATCTGTAAGAGAGAGAGAGAGATGAATATATTATTGTTTCAATACAGAATACCTAACCGTATGAAATTAAGGATAGGGTATGAACAATTGACCCTATCCCTTTCGCTGCCAGTAATTACCCGTTGTTCACTTTAAAAATATTTTCAGATTTGCTATGAATCAATTTTCACACCAATTATATTATTAATAACCACCACCTATCCAACTATGTGATATATCTGCCAGATCAAAAATTCATACATTAAAAAAAATATTGTTAAATGACAAATTACATTTTTGTGATGATCATGGATATTGGAACTGGTTAGTATTCTATAACCAAGGAGAACTGAACAAAGACTTAAATCCACCACTTGTGGCCAGCTATATTGATCCCATATAGAACATAAGAGAGAATAATAATGGCAATGAGTTCATATAATTTAAACTGGAATAGCAAGGTAAACATCCCTTCTCAAACAAGCAAGCAATTGTTTGAATAAACCATACACATACCTGAGATTCTAGATTTTCAAATTCTGCCAAAATTTCTTCTTCATCTTCTGCCGATAGCTTCTCCCCCAAGATTTCATTAATTTCCTTCAAAACCATAAAGCGTAGGAATGAAAAGGAGATATGTAAGAGGGATGAAGCAATTAATGTTAAAGGTAACTTATTCTTAAATTAATGTTATGTTTTACCTTCATCCCCAACCAGGGAAAAGAAAAAGAAAAACCAAAGTAAAAAAGAAAAAAGAAAAAAGAGAGAGAGAGACAAAGAAAGGTTTAGCAAATGCAGAAATTGGACAAAGTTACATGTGCTTTCCATTATCAAACTTCCAGAAATAGTTCATTTTTTTCCAATAATAAGTGCGAGAATGCGTGCATTAAGGCTCACTTTAATGCCTTCGGGGGCAAAACACCTCAAGGCTGCTGATGAATAATGTGCAACACAGTGTACGTTTTAAAAAAATTTATGCTTTTTATGTTTTTATGACTTCCAATAATTTTTTAAAGATCTCCAAGCTAAAAGTGAGCAAAATTGTGAAGCAACGTCATGTTACTAAGGTTATTAGTACTTCTTGACAGGGAAACATCTTGTCTTGTGCTTTCGCCATTTCAAACACTAGTTCTAAACTATTTTAATCTACATGGGATTGTTTTAAATATGAGAAACTGCTCACACTGAAAAGTCAAAATCTTTTATATTTGAAAACTTTGCGACCAGAGATAAAGGTGTTGGTCTCACGTATGCAGGGTGTTAGAAGGGGTAAGGCACCTCGATGGAATAAATCACGAGGCAATCCCCATAACTAACATAGGCCATTCTAGTGAAAAGAAACAAAACTTTATTAACTAATCTCTCTTTTTCACTCCTTGAGGGTCAAAACTATTATAATCATGTTAAACATAAAAAATAAAATATATATATATATAAAATAAAAATATATATATATATAAATAAATAAACTTATCATGACAAGTAAAATCCAGATATGATGTGAAAGAGGAGAGAAGAAAAATAAAGAGAAGCGAACTCACATCTTGATAAGCTTTCGCTTCAGCGGTATCATCCATCAATTTTTGAACATCTTCCAAGTTGATCTCGCTTTGTATTGCTTTGATTGCATTATTACCCGACTTCAAACTCTCAAACACAGCCTTTTGCTTGCTTGTCAGTTCAATATCTGCCAACTAAACAAAAATGTACAGTTTAATATCCACATGCACATTGAAGGGGACTATTTACTCAACTGATGGTGTAACGAGAAAAAGCAGGACACATCAAATTGAGCAACTAAAGGGAATAGAAATATAAATGGAAGGACAAGATGAATTCAATCTTAGAAGAAATTTACTTGCTGCTCAACATTAATCAGCCAGGTATCAACTTGTTTCAATAATTCCTCTTGCACCTTCTTCTTCTTTAATGCTAATAAGGCCCTCTCTTTCTTCTTTTCACGAAGCAAGTCCTTTGCAGCTTGCTTTTCAGCTTCAATCACAGCATCCAACTAAAAGAAGCAGATGACAGAAACCAATAATTTTCAAATGTAAAAAATACTTGTTGGTTGAAATGAAATATGCAGAAGTAGAATATAATGCAACATATAAAGAACAAAGCAGGGCAGGTGGAGTGCAGAGGCAACAACTTTAATGGACACGCGCACACACAAACAAACATAAATATATGTATGTCCTGACAAGAACAAGTTTTAATGATCAAGAAAAATTTGTAATGAAGAAATATAGTTTAAAAAACTGCACATGCAAGTAAATTGCTTTCATGGATGTCTATTCAGTTTATCACAGTTGAACCTGAAATTTATGGGTCCAGAGTATCTGAGAAGTGCAGATATTATTTCACATTTGCTGCTGAAAAATAAGCAAATATTAGACTCTCCACTTCCTAGTTCCACTCTCCTATGCACATTTACAGAGTTCTATCAAATTTCGTGTACATTGTCAAAAGAAGAGAGAACAAATCAAGCCAAGAAAGAAAAAGGAAACCCTCCACCATTGAGCCATAACCCTCCTCCTCCTACTTGCCTTAATCCCATCACATGTGGTCAGCCACATGGATTCTCCTTTTCCATTCTAATCTATTATTAGCAATATTATCATTCAAGTTTAATGTCTTAAGATCTCTCCTATGAAGCACGGACACGGATACAGGTGTCATGTCCAACACGACACGGCAGAGACACGACAAAAAATAAATATATTGAAAATTATATATATATATATATATATATATATATATAGAGAGAGAGAGAGAGAGAGAGAGGGCGTGCTCAAATAGCTGAATTTTTAGCGAGTCCTATAAACGACATTGTTTTGCTTTAGCATGTTTTTTTCTCCAATTTAATGCAAAACGACGTTTATGAGGAATCCATTTTAAATTCCACTATTTGAATCTGCATTTGATCGGTTTTGTGTATATATATATAGTTGTTAAACTAATTTATCAAAATTAACAGGGTTAAATATTTCATAATAACAATTAATCCGTAAATTTAAAGTACGCATTGAAACCGAGTTAGAGACTAACTTCATTCATTTTTAACTTTATTCTTACAATTTATAAATTTAAAAAAGATTTACTTTTTCCATGATGACACTAAAATTTATTAAAGTTAATTAAGTTTTGGTGATCAGAAGTGTCCGCAAAGTGTATTAGTTGTGTCTAAGTGTCCGCGAAGTGTCCGCCTTCTTTAAAATGTCAAATAAGTCTGACACGTCACGTGGAGTGTCGGGCAAGTGTCCGCGAAGTGTCGTACGCATCGGAGTGTCCCTAGTGTCCGACACGAGTACGTCACCTCCTGAGAAGTGTCCGTGCTTCATAGGATCTCTCTTAATAATTTCCTCCCATGATAGATTAGGGCGGCTCCTTTTTTTTTACCCTCTATTTTCAATCATCTTCCTCTTGTTATAGGTGCATCTATTGGTTTACGCAACACATGTCCGTACCATCTAAGTCTACTTTTTCTTAATTTATTGTTAATGGAAGCTACTCCTAACTTTTCTCTCACATAATGATTTTTAATCTTGTCACTTTTATTA